>OU343062.1:42840227-44103649 GCA_910593695.2 Ocypus olens | reverse complement strand
TTTTATCAAAAATTGAAAATCTCTAATCCGACTAATTGACGTACGAGGAGCTCAGATTTGCAAACCGCGTTCAATTTGGAGTTTTCGTTTGGCCGCTACGGCCGATCAAAGTCCGAAAAATCAATTATTTTCGTAAATTTTCCAAAATCCTCATGGTGACTGACTATTTTTTTTGCTATTGAAGTTAGCTGAAATTTTTTAACGGCAATCAATTTCTCTCGTCTTTCTGATGAAAATAAAGTTAAATTCAATAGTCTACGATGATTTTTAAGAAAGTTGCATTTTTTAACAAATTTCCTGGGGGTTTACACATGTCTTTTTTTCGAGTTTTTATCAAAAATTGAAAATCTCTAATCCGACTAATTGACGTACGAGGAGCTCAGATTTGCAAACCGCGTTCAATTTGGAGTTTTCGTTTGGCCGCTACGGCCGATCAAAGTCCGAAAAATCAATTATTTTCGTAAATTTTCCAAAATCCTCATGGTGACTGACTATTTTTTTTGCTATTGAAGTTAGCTGAAATTTTTTAACGGCAATCAATTTCTCTCGTCTTTCTGATGAAAATAAAGTTAAATTCAATAGTCTACGATGATTTTTAAGAAAGTTTCATTTTTTAACAAAATTTCCAAGAGGGTTAGTCATGTTTTTTTTTCACGATTTCATCAAAAATTAAAAATCTTTAATCCGACTAATTGACGTTCGAGAAGCTCAGATTTGCAAACCGCGTTCAATTTGGAGTTTTCGTTCGGCCGCTACGGCCGATCAAAGTCTGAAAAATCAATTATTTTATTTAATTTTCTAAAATGTTCATAGTGACTGACTAATTTTTTTTGCTATTGAAGTTAGCTGAAATTTTTTAACGGCAATCAATTTCTCTCGTCTTTCTGATGAAAATAAAGTTAAATTCAATAGTCTACGATGATTTTTAAGAAAGTTGAATTTTTTAACAAAATTTCCAAGGGGGTTAGTCATGTTTTTTTTCACGATTTCATCAAAAATTCAAAGTCTCTAATCCGACTAATTGACGTACGAGGAGCTCAGATTTGCAAACCGCGTTCAATTTGGAGTTTTCGTTTGGCCGCTACGGCCGATCAAAGTCTGAAAAATCAATTATTTTATTTAATTTTCTAAAATGTTCATAGTGACTGACTAATTTTTTTGCTATTGAAGTTAGCTGAAATTTTTTAACGGCAATCAATTTCTCTCGTCTTTCTGATGAAAATAAAGTTAAATTCAATAGTCTACGATGATTTTTAAGAAAGTTGCATTTTTTAACAAAATTTCCAAGGGGGTTAGTCATGTTTTTTTTCACGATTTCATCAAAAATTCAAAATATCTAATCCGACTAATTGACGCACGAGGAGCTCGGATTTGCAAACCGCGTTCAATTTGGAGTTTTCGTTTGGCCGCTACGGCCGATCAAAGTCTGAAAAATCAATTATTTTCGTAAATTTTCCAAAATCCTCATGGTGACTTACTATTTTTTTTGTTTTTGAAGTTAGGTGAAATTTTTTAACGGCAATCAATTTCTCTCGTCTTTCTGATGAAAATAAAGTTAAATTCAATAGTCTACGATGATTTTTAAGAAAGTTGCATTTTTTAACAAAATTTCCAAGGGGGTTAGTCATGTTTTTTTTCACGATTTCATCAAAAATTCAAAATATCTAATCCGACTAATTGACGCACGAGGAGCTCGGATTTGCAAACCGCGTTCAATTTGGAGTTTTCGTTTGGCCGCTACGGCCGACCAAAGTCTGAAAAATCAATTATTTTCGTAAATTTTCCAAAATCCTCATGGTGACTGACTATTTTTTTTGCTATTGAAGTTAGCTGAAATTTTTTAACGGCAATCAATTTCTCTCGTCTTTCTGATGAAAATAAAGTTAAATTCAATGGTCTACGATGATTTTTAAGAAAGTTGCATTTTTTAACAAATTTCCTGGGGGTTTACACATGTCTTTTTTTCGAGTTTTTATCAAAAATTGAAAATCTCTAATCCGACTAATTGACGTACGAGGAGCTCAGATTTGCAAACCGCGTTCAATTTGGAGTTTTCGTTTGGCCGCTACGGCCGATCAAAGTCCGAAAAATCAATTATTTTCGTAAATTTTCCAAAATCCTCATGGTGACTTACTATTTTTTTTGTTTTTGAAGTTAGGTGAAATTTTTTAACGGCAATCAATTTCTCTCGTCTTTCTGATGAAAATAAAGTTAAATTCAATAGTCTACGATGATTTTTTAAGAAAGTTGCATTTTTTAACAAAATTTCCAAGGGGGTTAGTCATGTTTTTTTTCACGATTTCATCAAAAATTCAAAATATCTAATCCGACTAATTGACGCACGAGGAGCTCGATTTGCAAACCGCGTTCAATTTGGAGTTTTCGTTTGGCCGCTACGGCCGACCAAAGTCTGAAAAATCAATTATTTTCGTAAATTTTCCAAAATCCTCATGGTGACTGACTAATTTTTTTGCTATTGAAGTTAGCTGAAATTTTTTAACGGCAATCAATTTCTCTCGTCTTTCTGATGAAAATAAAGTTAAATTCAATAGTCTACGATGATTTTTAAGAAAGTTGAATTTTTTAACAAAATTTCCAAGGGGGTTAGTCATGTTTTTTTCACGATTTCATCAAAAATTCAAAGTCTCTAATCCGACTAATTGACGTACGAGGAGCTCAGATTTGCAAACCGCGTTCAATTTGGAGTTTTCGTTTGGCCGCTACGGCCGATCAAAGTCCGAAAAATCAATTATTTTCGTAAATTTTCCAAAATCCTCATGGTGACTGACTATTTTTTTTGCTATTGAAGTTAGCTGAAATTTTTTAACGGCAATCAATTTCTCTCGTCTTTCT
Organism: Ocypus olens; assembly: GCA_910593695.2. Taxonomy (NCBI): domain Eukaryota; kingdom Metazoa; phylum Arthropoda; class Insecta; order Coleoptera; family Staphylinidae; genus Ocypus; species Ocypus olens. The sequence goes on along the minus strand of OU343062.1, from coordinate 44,100,796 downwards.
GATGAAAATAAAGTTAAATTCAATAGTCTACGATGATTTTTAAGAAAGTTGCATTTTTTAACAAATTTCCTGGGGGTTTACACATGTCTTTATTTCGAGTTTTTATCAAAAATTGAAAATCTCTAATCCGACTAATTGACGTACGAGGAGCTCAGATTTGCAAACCGCGTTCAATTTGGAGTTTTCGTTTGGCCGCTACGGCCGATCAAAGTCCGAAAAATCAATTATTTTCGTAAATTTTCCAAAATCCTCATGGTGACTGACTATTTTTTTTGCTATTGAAGTTAGCTGAAATTTTTTAACGGCAATCAATTTCTCTCGTCTTTCTGATGAAAATAAAGTTAAATTCAATAGTCTACGATGATTTTTAAGAAAGTTTCATTTTTTAACAAAATTTCCAAGGGGGTTAGTCATGTTTTTTTTCACGATTTCATCAAAAATTAAAAATCTTTAATCCGACTAATTGACGTTCGAGAAGCTCAGATTTGCAAACCGCGTTCAATTTGGAGTTTTCGTTCGGCCGCTACGGCCGATCAAAGTCTGAAAAATCAATTATTTTATTTAATTTTCTAAAATGTTCATAGTGACTGACTAATTTTTTTGCTATTGAAGTTAGCTGAAATTTTTTAACGGCAATCAATTTCTCTCGTCTTTCTGATGAAAATAAAGTTAAATTCAATAGTCTACGATGATTTTTAAGAAAGTTGCATTTTTTAACAAAATTTCCAAGGGGGTTAGTCATGTTTTTTTTCACGATTTCATCAAAAATTCAAAGTCTCTAATCCGACTAATTGACGTACGAGGAGCTCAGATTTGCAAACCGCGTTCAATTTGGAGTTTTCGTTTGGCCGCTACGGCCGATCAAAGTCTGAAAAATCAATTATTTTCGTAAATTTTCCAAAATCCTCATGGTGACTGACTATTTTTTTTGCTATTGAAGTTAGCTGAAATTTTTTAACGGCAATCAATTTGTCTCGTCTTTCTGATGAAAATAAAGTTAAATTCAATAGTCTACGATGATTTTTAAGAAAGTTGCATTTTTTAACAAAATTTCCAAGGGGGTTAGTCATGTTTTTTTTCACGATTTCATCAAAAATTCAAAATCTCTAATCCGACTAATTGACGTACGAGGAGCTCAGATTTGAAAACCGCGTTCAATTTGGAGTTTTCGTTTGGCCGCTACGGCCGATCATATTCTGAAAAATCAATTATTTTCGTAAATTTTCCAAAATCCTCATGGTGACTTACTATTTTTTTTGTTTTTGAAGTTAGGTGAAATTTTTTAACGGCAATCAATTTCTCTCGTCTTTCTGATGAAAATAAAGTTAAATTCAATAGTCTACGATGATTTTTAAGAAAGTTGCATTTTTTAACAAAATTTCCAAGGGGGTTAGTCATGTTTTTTTTCACGATTTCATCAAAAATTCAAAATCTCTAATCCGACTAATTGACGTACGAGGAGCTCAGATTTGAAAACCGCGTTCAATTTGGAGTTTTCGTTCGGCCGCTACGGCCGATCATATTCTGAAAAATCAATTATTTTCGTAAATTTTCCAAAATCCTCATGGTGACTTACTATTTTTTTTGTTTTTGAAGTTAGGTGAAATTTTTTAACGGCAATCAATTTCTCTCGTCTTTCTGATGAAAATAAAGTTAAATTCAATAGTCTACGATGATTTTTAAGAAAGTTGCATTTTTTAACAAAATTTCCAAGGGGGTTAGTCATGTTTTTTTTCACGATTTCATCAAAAATTCAAAATCTCTAATCCGACTAATTGACGTACGAGGAGCTCAGATTTGCAAACCGCGTTCAATTTGGAGTTTTCGTTTGGCCGCTACGGCCGACCAAAGTCTGAAAAATCAATTATTTTCGTAAATTTTCCAAAATCCTCATGGTGACTTACTAATTTTTTTGTTTTTGAAGTTAGGTGAAATTTTTTAACGGCAATCAATTTCTCTCGTCTTTCTGATGAAAATAAAGTTAAATTCAATGGTCTACGATGATTTTTAAGAAAGTTGCATTTTTTAACAAATTTCCTGGGGGTTTACACATGTCTTTTTTTCGAGTTTTTATCAAAAATTGAAAATCTCTAATCCGACTAATTGACGTACGAGGAGCTCAGATTTGCAAACCGCGTTCAATTAGGAGTTTTCGTTTGGCCGCTACGGCCGATCAAAGTCCGAAAAATCAATTATTTTCGTAAATTTTCCAAAATCCTCATGGTGACTGACTATTTTTTTTGTTTTTGAAGTTAGGTGAAATTTTTTAACGGCAATCAATTTCTCTCGTCTTTCTGATGAAAATAAAGTTAAATTCAATAGTCTACGATGATTTTTAAGAAAGTTGCATTTTTTAACAAATTTCCTAGCGGTTTACTCATGTCTTTTTTTCGTGTTTTCATCAAAAATTAAAAATCTCTAATCCGACTAATTGACGTACGAGGAGCTCAGATTTGCAAACCGCGTTCAATTTGGAGTTTTCGTTTGGCCGCTACGGCCGATCAAAGTCCGAAAAATCAATTATTTTCGTAAATTTTCCAAAATCCTCATGGTGACTGACTAATTTTTTTGTTTTTGAAGTTAGGTGAAATTTTTTAACGGCAATCAATTTCTTTCGTCTTTCTGATGAAAATAAAGTTAAATTCAATAGTCTACGATGATTTTTAAGAAAGTTGCATTTTTTAACAAATTTCCTAGGGGTTTACTCATGTCTTTTTTTCGTGTTTTCATCAAAAATTAAAAATCTCTAATCCGACTAATTGACGTACGAGGAGCTCAGATTTGCAAACCGCGTTCAATTTGGAGTTTTCGTTTGGCCGCTACGGCCGATCAAAGTCTGAAAAATCAATTATTTTCGTAAATTTTCCAAAATCCTCATGGTGACTGACTATTTTTTTTGCTATTGAAGTTAGCTGAAATTTTTTAACGGCAATCAATTTCTCTCGTCTTTCTGATGAAAATAAAGTTAAATTCAATGGTCTACGATGATTTTTAAGAAAGTTGCATTTTTTAACAAATTTCCTGGGGGTTTACACATGTCTTTTTTTCGAGTTTTTATCAAAAATTGAAAATCTCTAATCCGACTAATTGACGTACGAGGAGCTCAGATTTGCAAACCGCGTTCAATTTGGAGTTTTCGTTTGGCCGCTACGGCCGATCAAAGTCCGAAAAATCAATTATTTTCGTAAATTTTCCAAAATCCTCATGGTGACTGACTATTTTTTTTGCTATTGAAGTTAGCTGAAATTTTTTAACGGCAATCAATTTCTCTCGTCTTTCTGATGAAAATAAAGTTAAATTCAATAGTCTACGATGATTTTTAAGAAAGTTGCATTTTTTAACAAATTTCCTGGGGGTTTACACATGTCTTTTTTTCGAGTTTTTATCAAAAATTGAAAATCTCTAATCCGACTAATTGACGTACGAGGAGCTCAGATTTGCAAACCGCGTTCAATTTGGAGTTTTCGTTTGGCCGCTACGGCCGATCAAAGTCCGAAAAATCAATTATTTTCGTAAATTTTCCAAAATCCTCATGGTGACTGACTATTTTTTTTGCTATTGAAGTTAGCTGAAATTTTTTAACGGCAATCAATTTCTCTCGTCTTTCTGATGAAAATAAAGTTAAATTCAATAGTCTACGATGATTTTTAAGAAAGTTTCATTTTTTAACAAAATTTCCAAGAGGGTTAGTCATGTTTTTTTTTCACGATTTCATCAAAAATTAAAAATCTTTAATCCGACTAATTGACGTTCGAGAAGCTCAGATTTGCAAACCGCGTTCAATTTGGAGTTTTCGTTCGGCCGCTACGGCCGATCAAAGTCTGAAAAATCAATTATTTTATTTAATTTTCTAAAATGTTCATAGTGACTGACTAATTTTTTTGCTATTGAAGTTAGCTGAAATTTTTTAACGGCAATCAATTTCTCTCGTGTTTCTGATGAAAATAAAGTTAAATTCAATAGTCTACGATGATTTTTAAGAAAGTTGAATTTTTTAACAAAATTTCCAAGGGGGTTAGTCATGTTTTTTTTCACGATTTCATCAAAAATTCAAAGTCTCTAATCCGACTAATTGACGTACGAGGAGCTCAGATTTGCAAACCGCGTTCAATTTGGAGTTTTCGTTTGGCCGCTACGGCCGATCAAAGTCTGAAAAATCAATTATTTTATTTAATTTTCTAAAATGTTCATAGTGACTGACTAATTTTTTTGCTATTGAAGTTAGCTGAAATTTTTTAACGGCAATCAATTTCTCTCGTCTTTCTGATGAAAATAAAGTTAAATTCAATAGTCTACGATGATTTTTAAGAAAGTTGCATTTTTTAACAAAATTTCCAAGGGGGTTAGTCATGTTTTTTTTCACGATTTCATCAAAAATTCAAAATATCTAATCCGACTAATTGACGCACGAGGAGCTCGGATTTGCAAACCGCGTTCAATTTGGAGTTTTCGTTTGGCCGCTACGGCCGATCAAAGTCTGAAAAATCAATTATTTTCGTAAATTTTCCAAAATCCTCATGGTGACTTACTATTTTTTTTGTTTTTGAAGTTAGGTGAAATTTTTTAACGGCAATCAATTTCTCTCGTCTTTCTGATGAAAATAAAGTTAAATTCAATAGTCTACGATGATTTTTAAGAAAGTTGCATTTTTTAACAAAATTTCCAAGGGGGTTAGTCATGTTTTTTTTCACGATTTCATCAAAAATTCAAAATATCTAATCCGACTAATTGACGCACGAGGAGCTCGGATTTGCAAACCGCGTTCAATTTGGAGTTTTCGTTTGGCCGCTACGGCCGACCAAAGTCTGAAAAATCAATTATTTTCGTAAATTTTCCAAAATCCTCATGGTGACTGACTATTTTTTTTGCTATTGAAGTTAGCTGAAATTTTTTAACGGCAATCAATTTCTCTCGTCTTTCTGATGAAAATAAAGTTAAATTCAATGGTCTACGATGATTTTTAAGAAAGTTGCATTTTTTAACAAATTTCCTGGGGGTTTACACATGTCTTTTTTTCGAGTTTTTATCAAAAATTGAAAATCTCTAATCCGACTAATTGACGTACGAGGAGCTCAGATTTGCAAACCGCGTTCAATTTGGAGTTTTCGTTTGGCCGCTACGGCCGATCAAAGTCCGAAAAATCAATTATTTTCGTAAATTTTCCAAAATCCTCATGGTGACTTACTATTTTTTTTGTTTTTGAAGTTAGGTGAAATTTTTTAACGGCAATCAATTTCTCTCGTCTTTCTGATGAAAATAAAGTTAAATTCAATAGTCTACGATGATTTTTAAGAAAGTTGCATTTTTTAACAAAATTTCCAAGGGGGTTAGTCATGTTTTTTTTCACGATTTCATCAAAAATTCAAAATATCTAATCCGACTAATTGACGCACGAGGAGCTCGGATTTGCAAACCGCGTTCAATTTGGAGTTTTCGTTTGGCCGCTACGGCCGACCAAAGTCTGAAAAATCAATTATTTTCGTAAATTTTCCAAAATCCTCATGGTGACTGACTAATTTTTTTGCTATTGAAGTTAGCTGAAATTTTTTAACGGCAATCAATTTCTCTCGTGTTTCTGATGAAAATAAAGTTAAATTCAATAGTCTACGATGATTTTTAAGAAAGTTGAATTTTTTAACAAAATTTCCAAGGGGGTTAGTCATGTTTTTTTTCACGATTTCATCAAAAATTCAAAGTCTCTAATCCGACTAATTGACGTACGAGGAGCTCAGATTTGCAAACCGCGTTCAATTTGGAGTTTTCGTTTGGCCGCTACGGCCGATCAAAGTCCGAAAAATCAATTATTTTCGTAAATTTTCCAAAATCCTCATGGTGACTGACTATTTTTTTTGCTATTGAAGTTAGCTGAAATTTTTTAACGGCAATCAATTTCTCTCGTCTTTCTGATGAAAATAAAGTTAAATTCAATAGTCTACGATGATTTTTAAGAAAGTTGCATTTTTTAACAAATTTCCTGGGGGTTTACACATGTCTTTATTTCGAGTTTTTATCAAAAATTGAAAATCTCTAATCCGACTAATTGACGTACGAGGAGCTCAGATTTGCAAACCGCGTTCAATTTGGAGTTTTCGTTTGGCCGCTACGGCCGATCAAAGTCCGAAAAATCAATTATTTTCGTAAATTTTCCAAAATCCTCATGGTGACTGACTATTTTTTTTGCTATTGAAGTTAGCTGAAATTTTTTAACGGCAATCAATTTCTCTCGTCTTTCTGATGAAAATAAAGTTAAATTCAATAGTCTACGATGATTTTTAAGAAAGTTTCATTTTTTAACAAAATTTCCAAGGGGGTTAGTCATGTTTTTTTTCACGATTTCATCAAAAATTAAAAATCTTTAATCCGACTAATTGACGTTCGAGAAGCTCAGATTTGCAAACCGCGTTCAATTTGGAGTTTTCGTTCGGCCGCTACGGCCGATCAAAGTCTGAAAAATCAATTATTTTATTTAATTTTCTAAAATGTTCATAGTGACTGACTAATTTTTTTGCTATTGAAGTTAGCTGAAATTTTTTAACGGCAATCAATTTCTCTCGTCTTTCTGATGAAAATAAAGTTAAATTCAATAGTCTACGATGATTTTTAAGAAAGTTGCATTTTTTAACAAAATTTCCAAGGGGGTTAGTCATGTTTTTTTTCACGATTTCATCAAAAATTCAAAGTCTCTAATCCGACTAATTGACGTACGAGGAGCTCAGATTTGCAAACCGCGTTCAATTTGGAGTTTTCGTTTGGCCGCTACGGCCGATCAAAGTCTGAAAAATCAATTATTTTCGTAAATTTTCCAAAATCCTCATGGTGACTGACTATTTTTTTTGCTATTGAAGTTAGCTGAAATTTTTTAACGGCAATCAATTTGTCTCGTCTTTCTGATGAAAATAAAGTTAAATTCAATAGTCTACGATGATTTTTAAGAAAGTTGCATTTTTTAACAAAATTTCCAAGGGGGTTAGTCATGTTTTTTTTCACGATTTCATCAAAAATTCAAAATCTCTAATCCGACTAATTGACGTACGAGGAGCTCAGATTTGAAAACCGCGTTCAATTTGGAGTTTTCGTTTGGCCGCTACGGCCGATCATATTCTGAAAAATCAATTATTTTCGTAAATTTTCCAAAATCCTCATGGTGACTTACTATTTTTTTTGTTTTTGAAGTTAGGTGAAATTTTTTAACGGCAATCAATTTCTCTCGTCTTTCTGATGAAAATAAAGTTAAATTCAATAGTCTACGATGATTTTTAAGAAAGTTGCATTTTTTAACAAAATTTCCAAGGGGGTTAGTCATGTTTTTTTTCACGATTTCATCAAAAATTCAAAATCTCTAATCCGACTAATTGACGTACGAGGAGCTCAGATTTGAAAACCGCGTTCAATTTGGAGTTTTCGTTCGGCCGCTACGGCCGATCATATTCTGAAAAATCAATTATTTTCGTAAATTTTCCAAAATCCTCATGGTGACTTACTATTTTTTTTGTTTTTGAAGTTAGGTGAAATTTTTTAACGGCAATCAATTTCTCTCGTCTTTCTGATGAAAATAAAGTTAAATTCAATAGTCTACGATGATTTTTAAGAAAGTTGCATTTTTTAACAAAATTTCCAAGGGGGTTAGTCATGTTTTTTTTCACGATTTCATCAAAAATTCAAAATCTCTAATCCGACTAATTGACGTACGAGGAGCTCAGATTTGCAAACCGCGTTCAATTTGGAGTTTTCGTTTGGCCGCTACGGCCGATCAAAGTCTGAAAAATCAATTATTTTCGTAAATTTTCCAAAATCCTCATGGTGACTGACTATTTTTTTTGCTATTGAAGTTAGCTGAAATTTTTTAACGGCAATCAATTTGTCTCGTCTTTCTGATGAAAATAAAGTTAAATTCAATAGTCTACGATGATTTTTAAGAAAGTTGCATTTTTTAACAAAATTTCCAAGGGGGTTAGTCATGTTTTTTTTCACGATTTCATCAAAAATTCAAAATCTCTAATCCGACTAATTGACGTACGAGGAGCTCAGATTTGAAAACCGCGTTCAATTTGGAGTTTTCGTTTGGCCGCTACGGCCGATCATATTCTGAAAAATCAATTATTTTCGTAAATTTTCCAAAATCCTCATGGTGACTTACTATTTTTTTTGTTTTTGAAGTTAGGTGAAATTTTTTAACGGCAATCAATTTCTCTCGTCTTTCTGATGAAAATAAAGTTAAATTCAATGGTCTACGATGATTTTTAAGAAAGTTGCATTTTTTAACAAATTTCCTGGGGGTTTACACATGTCTTTTTTTCGAGTTTTTATCAAAAATTGAAAATCTCTAATCCGACTAATTGACGTACGAGGAGCTCAGATTTGCAAACCGCGTTCAATTAGGAGTTTTCGTTTGGCCGCTACGGCCGATTAAAGTCCGAAAAATCAATTATTTTCGTAAATTTTCCAAAATCCTCATGGTGACTGACTATTTTTTTTGTTTTTGAAGTTAGGTGAAATTTTTTAACGGCAATCAATTTCTCTCGTCTTTCTGATGAAAATAAAGTTAAATTCAATAGTCTACGATGATTTTTAAGAAAGTTGCATTTTTTAACAAAATTTCCAAGGGGGTTAGTCATGTTTTTTTTCACGATTTCATCAAAAATTCAAAATCTCTAATCCGACTAATTGACGTACGAGGAGCTCAGATTTGCAAACCGCGTTCAATTTGGAGTTTTCGTTTGGCTGCTACGGCCGATCAAAGTCTGAAAAATCAAATATTTTATTTAATTTTCTAAAATGTTCATAGTGACCGACTAATTTTTTTGCTATTGAAGTTAGCTGAAATTTTTTAACGGCAATCAATTTCTCTCGTCTTTCTGATGAAAATAAAGTTAAATTCAATAGTCTGCGATGATTTTTAAGAAAGTTGCATTTTTTAACAAAATTTCCAAGGGGGTTAGTCATGTTTTTTTTCACGATTTCATCAAAAATTCAAAATATCTAATCCGACTAATTGACGCACGAGGAGCTCGGATTTGCAAACCGCGTTCAATTTGGAGTTTTCGTTTGGCCGCTACGGCCGACCAAAGTCTGAAAAATCAATTATTTTCGTAAATTTTCCAAAATCCTCATGGTGACTGACTATTTTTTTTGCTATTGAAGTTAGCTGAAATTTTTTAACGGCAATCAATTTCTCTCGTCTTTCTGATGAAAATAAAGTTAAATTCAATAGTCTACGATGATTTTTAAGAAAGTTGCATTTTTTAACAAATTTCCTGGGGGTTTACACATGTCTTTATTTCGAGTTTTTATCAAAAATTGAAAATCTCTAATCCGACTAATTGACGTACGAGGAGCTCAGATTTGCAAACCGCGTTCAATTTGGAGTTTTCGTTTGGCCGCTACGGCCGATCAAAGTCCGAAAAATCAATTATTTTCGTAAATTTTCCAAAATCCTCATGGTGACTGACTATTTTTTTTGCTATTGAAGTTAGCTGAAATTTTTTAACGGCAATCAATTTCTCTCGTCTTTCTGATGAAAATAAAGTTAAATTCAATAGTCTACGATGATTTTTAAGAAAGTTTCATTTTTTAACAAAATTTCCAAGGGGGTTAGTCATGTTTTTTTTCACGATTTCATCAAAAATTAAAAATCTTTAATCCGACTAATTGACGTTCGAGAAGCTCAGATTTGCAAACCGCGTTCAATTTGGAGTTTTCGTTCGGCCGCTACGGCCGATCAAAGTCTGAAAAATCAATTATTTTATTTAATTTTCTAAAATGTTCATAGTGACTGACTAATTTTTTTGCTATTGAAGTTAGCTGAAATTTTTTAACGGCAATCAATTTCTCTCGTCTTTCTGATGAAAATAAAGTTAAATTCAATAGTCTACGATGATTTTTAAGAAAGTTGCATTTTTTAACAAAATTTCCAAGGGGGTTAGTCATGTTTTTTTTCACGATTTCATCAAAAATTCAAAGTCTCTAATCCGACTAATTGACGTACGAGGAGCTCAGATTTGCAAACCGCGTTCAATTTGGAGTTTTCGTTTGGCCGCTACGGCCGATCAAAGTCTGAAAAATCAATTATTTTCGTAAATTTTCCAAAATCCTCATGGTGACTGACTATTTTTTTTGCTATTGAAGTTAGCTGAAATTTTTTAACGGCAATCAATTTGTCTCGTCTTTCTGATGAAAATAAAGTTAAATTCAATAGTCTACGATGATTTTTAAGAAAGTTGCATTTTTTAACAAAATTTCCAAGGGGGTTAGTCATGTTTTTTTTCACGATTTCATCAAAAATTCAAAATCTCTAATCCGACTAATTGACGTACGAGGAGCTCAGATTTGAAAACCGCGTTCAATTTGGAGTTTTCGTTTGGCCGCTACGGCCGATCATATTCTGAAAAATCAATTATTTTCGTAAATTTTCCAAAATCCTCATGGTGACTTACTATTTTTTTTGTTTTTGAAGTTAGGTGAAATTTTTTAACGGCAATCAATTTCTCTCGTCTTTCTGATGAAAATAAAGTTAAATTCAATAGTCTACGATGATTTTTAAGAAAGTTGCATTTTTTAACAAAATTTCCAAGGGGGTTAGTCATGTTTTTTTTCACGATTTCATCAAAAATTCAAAATCTCTAATCCGACTAATTGACGTACGAGGAGCTCAGATTTGCAAACCGCGTTCAATTTGGAGTTTTCGTTTGGCCGCTACGGCCGATCAAAGTCTGAAAAATCAATTATTTTCGTAAATTTTCCAAAATCCTCATGGTGACTGACTATTTTTTTTGCTATTGAAGTTAGCTGAAATTTTTTAACGGCAATCAATTTGTCTCGTCTTTCTGATGAAAATAAAGTTAAATTCAATAGTCTACGATGATTTTTAAGAAAGTTGCATTTTTTAACAAAATTTCCAAGGGGGTTAGTCATGTTTTTTTTCACGATTTCATCAAAAATTCAAAATCTCTAATCCGACTAATTGACGTACGAGGAGCTCAGATTTGAAAACCGCGTTCAATTTGGAGTTTTCGTTTGGCCGCTACGGCCGATCATATTCTGAAAAATCAATTATTTTCGTAAATTTTCCAAAATCCTCATGGTGACTTACTATTTTTTTTGTTTTTGAAGTTAGGTGAAATTTTTTAACGGCAATCAATTTCTCTCGTCTTTCTGATGAAAATAAAGTTAAATTCAATGGTCTACGATGATTTTTAAGAAAGTTGCATTTTTTAACAAATTTCCTGGGGGTTTACACATGTCTTTTTTTCGAGTTTTTATCAAAAATTGAAAATCTCTAATCCGACTAATTGACGTACGAGGAGCTCAGATTTGCAAACCGCGTTCAATTTGGAGTTTTCGTTTGGCCGCTACGACCGATCAAAGTCTGAAAAATCAATTATTTTCGTAAATTTTCCAAAATCCTCATGGTGACTGACTATTTTGTTTGTTTTTGAAGTTAGGTGAAATTTTTTAACGGCAATCAATTTCTCTCGTCTTTCTGATGAAAATAAAGTTAAATTCAATGGTCTACGATGATTTTTAAGAAAGTTGCATTTTTTAACAAATTTCCTGGGGGTTTACACATGTCTTTTTTTCGAGTTTTTATCAAAAATTGAAAATCTCTAATCCGACTAATTGACGTACGAGGAGCTCAGATTTGCAAACCGCGTTCAATTTGGAGTTTTCGTTTGGCCGCTACGGCCGATCAAAGTCCGAAAAATCAATTATTTTCGTAAATTTTCCAAAATCCTCATGGTGACTGACTATTTTTTTTGCTATTGAAGTTAGCTGAAATTTTTTAACGGCAATCAATTTCTCTCGTCTTTCTGATGAAAATAAAGTTAAATTCAATAGTCTACGATGATTTTTAAGAAAGTTTCATTTTTTAACAAAATTTCCAAGGGGGTTAGTCATGTTTTTTTTTCACGATTTCATCAAAAATTAAAAATCTTTAATCCGACTAATTGACGTTCGAGAAGCTCAGATTTGCAAACCGCGTTCAATTTGGAGTTTTCGTTCGGCCGCTACGGCCGATCAAAGTCTGAAAAATCAATTATTTTATTTAATTTTCTAAAATGTTCATAGTGACTGACTAATTTTTTTGCTATTGAAGTTAGCTGAAATTTTTTAACGGCAATCAATTTCTCTCGTGTTTCTGATGAAAATAAAGTTAAATTCAATAGTCTACGATGATTTTTAAGAAAGTTGAATTTTTTAACAAAATTTCCAAGGGGGTTAGTCATGTTTTTTTTCACGATTTCATCAAAAATTCAAAGTCTCTAATCCGACTAATTGACGTACGAGGAGCTCAGATTTGCAAACCGCGTTCAATTTGGAGTTTTCGTTTGGCCGCTACGGCCGATCAAAGTCTGAAAAATCAATTATTTTATTTAATTTTCTAAAATGTTCATAGTGACTGACTAATTTTTTTGCTATTGAAGTTAGCTGAAATTTTTTAACGGCAATCAATTTCTCTCGTCTTTCTGATGAAAATAAAGTTAAATTCAATAGTCTACGATGATTTTTAAGAAAGTTGCATTTTTTAACAAAATTTCCAAGGGGGTTAGTCATGTTTTTTTTCACGATTTCATCAAAAATTCAAAATATCTAATCCGACTAATTGACGCACGAGGAGCTCGGATTTGCAAACCGCGTTCAATTTGGAGTTTTCGTTTGGCCGCTACGGCCGATCAAAGTCTGAAAAATCAATTATTTTCGTAAATTTTCCAAAATCCTCATGGTGACTTACTATTTTTTTTGTTTTTGAAGTTAGGTGAAATTTTTTAACGGCAATCAATTTCTCTCGTCTTTCTGATGAAAATAAAGTTAAATTCAATAGTCTACGATGATTTTTAAGAAAGTTGCATTTTTTAACAAAATTTCCAAGGGGGTTAGTCATGTTTTTTTTCACGATTTCATCAAAAATTCAAAATCTCTAATCCGACTAATTGACGTACGAGGAGCTCAGATTTGCAAACCGCGTTCAATTTGGAGTTTTCGTTTGGCCGCTACGGCCGATCAAAGTCTGAAAAATCAAATATTTTATTTAATTTTCTAAAATGTTCATAGTGACCGACTAATTTTTTTGCTATTGAAGTTAGCTGAAATTTTTTAACGGCAATCAATTTCTCTCGTCTTTCTGATGAAAATAAAGTTAAATTCAATAGTCTGCGATGATTTTTAAGAAAGTTGCATTTTTTAACAAAATTTCCAAGGGGGTTAGTCATGTTTTTTTTCACGATTTCATCAAAAATTCAAAATATCTAATCCGACTAATTGACGCACGAGGAGCTCGGATTTGCAAACCGCGTTCAATTTGGAGTTTTCGTTTGGCCGCTACGGCCGACCAAAGTCTGAAAAATCAATTATTTTCGTAAATTTTCCAAAATCCTCATGGTGACTGACTATTTTTTTTGCTATTGAAGTTAGCTGAAATTTTTTAACGGCAATCAATTTCTCTCGTCTTTCTGATGAAAATAAAGTTAAATTCAATAGTCTACGATGATTTTTAAGAAAGTTGCATTTTTTAACAAATTTCCTGGGGGTTTACACATGTCTTTATTTCGAGTTTTTATCAAAAATTGAAAATCTCTAATCCGACTAATTGACGTACGAGGAGCTCAGATTTGCAAACCGCGTTCAATTTGGAGTTTTCGTTTGGCCGCTACGGCCGATCAAAGTCCGAAAAATCAATTATTTTCGTAAATTTTCCAAAATCCTCATGGTGACTGACTATTTTTTTTGCTATTGAAGTTAGCTGAAATTTTTTAACGGCAATCAATTTCTCTCGTCTTTCTGATGAAAATAAAGTTAAATTCAATAGTCTACGATGATTTTTAAGAAAGTTTCATTTTTTAACAAAATTTCCAAGGGGGTTAGTCATGTTTTTTTTCACGATTTCATCAAAAATTAAAAATCTTTAATCCGACTAATTGACGTTCGAGAAGCTCAGATTTGCAAACCGCGTTCAATTTGGAGTTTTCGTTCGGCCGCTACGGCCGATCAAAGTCTGAAAAATCAATTATTTTATTTAATTTTCTAAAATGTTCATAGTGACTGACTAATTTTTTTGCTATTGAAGTTAGCTGAAATTTTTTAACGGCAATCAATTTCTCTCGTCTTTCTGATGAAAATAAAGTTAAATTCAATAGTCTACGATGATTTTTAAGAAAGTTGCATTTTTTAACAAAATTTCCAAGGGGGTTAGTCATGTTTTTTTTCACGATTTCATCAAAAATTCAAAATATCTAATCCGACTAATTGACGCACGAGGAGCTCGGATTTGCAAACCGCGTTCAATTTGGAGTTTTCGTTTGGCCGCTACGGCCGATCAAAGTCTGAAAAATCAATTATTTTCGTAAATTTTCCAAAATCCTCATGGTGACTGACTATTTTTTTTGCTATTGAAGTTAGCTGAATTTTTTTAACGGCAATCAATTTGTCTCGTCTTTTTGATGAAAATAAAGTTAAATTCAATAGTCTACGATGATTTTTAAGAAAGTTGCATTTTTTAACAAAATTTCCAAGGGGGTAAGTCATGTTTTTTTTCACGATTTCATCAAAAATTCAAAATCTCTAATCCGACTAATTGACGTACGAGGAGCTCAGATTTGAAAACCGCGTTAAATTTGGAGTTTTCGTTTGGCCGCTACGGCCGATCAAAGTCTGAAAAATCAATTATTTTCGTAAATTTTCCAAAATCCTCATGGTGACTTACTAATTTTTTTGTTTTTGAAGTTAGGTGAAATTTTTTAACGGCAATCAATTTCTCTCGTCTTTCTGATGAAAATAAAGTTAAATTCAATAGTCTACGATGATTTTTAAGAAAGTTGCATTTTTTAACAAAATTTCCAAGGGGGTAAGTCATGTTTTTTTTCACGATTTCATCAAAAATTCAAAATCTCTAATCCGACTAATTGACGTACGAGGAGCTCAGATTTGAAAACCGCGTTAAATTTGGAGTTTTCGTTTGGCCGCTACGGCCGATCAAAGTCTGAAAAATCAATTATTTTCGTAAATTTTCCAAAATCCTCATGGTGACTAACTAATTTTTTTGTTTTTGAAGTTAGGTGAAATTTTTTAACGGCAATCAATTTCTCTCGTCTTTCTGATGAAAATAAAGTTAAATTCAATAGTCTACGATGATTTTTAAGAAAGTTGCATTTTTTAACAAATTTCCTAGGGGTTTACTCATGTCTTTTTTTCGTGTTTTCATCAAAAATTAAAAATCTCTAATCCGACTAATTGACGTACGAGGAGCTCAGATTTGCAAACCGCGTTCAATTTGGAGTTTTCGTTTGGCCGCTACGGCCGATCAAAGTCTGAAAAATCAATTATTTTATTTAATTTTCTAAAATGTTCATAGTGACTGACTAATTTTTTTGCTATTGAAGTTAGCTGAAATTTTTTAACGGCAATCAATTTCTCTCGTCTTTCTGATGAAAATAAAGTTAAATTCAATAGTCTACGATGATTTTTAAGAAAGTTGCATTTTTTAACAAAATTTCCAAGGGGGTTAGTCATGTTTTTTTTCACGATTTCATCAAAAATTCAAAATCTCTAATCAGACTAATTGACGTACGAGGAGCTCAGATTTGCAACCCGCGCTCAATTTGGAGTTTTCGTTTGGCCGCTACGGCCGATCAAAGTCTGAAAAATCAATTATTTTATTTAATTTTCTAAAATGTTCATAGTGACTGACTAATTTTTTTGCTATTGAAGTTAGCTGAAATTTTTTAACGGCAATCAATTTCTCTCGTCTTTCTGATGAAAATAAAGTTAAATTCAATAGTCTACGATGATTTTTAAGAAAGTTGAATTTTTTAACAAAATTTCCAAGGGGGTTAGTCATGTTTTTTTTCACGATTTCATCAAAAATTCAAAATCTCTAATCCGACTAATTGACGTACGAGGAGCTCAGATTTGCAACCCGCGCTCAATTTGGAGTTTTCGTTTGGCCGCTACGGCCGATCAAAGTCTGAAAAATCAATTATTTTATTTAATTTTCTAAAATGTTCATAGTGACTGACTAATTTTTTTGCTATTGAAGTTAGCTGAAATTTTTTAACGGCAATCAATTTCTCTCGTCTTTCTGATGAAAATAAAGTTAAATTCAATAGTCTACGATGATTTTTAAGAAAGTTGCATTTTTTAACAAATTTCCTGGGGGTTTACACATGTCTTTTTTTCGAGTTTTTATCAAAAATTGAAAATCTCTAATCCGACTAATTGACGTACGAGGAGCTCAGATTTGCAAACCGCGTTCAATTTGGAGTTTTCGTTTGGCCGCTACGGCCGATCAAAGTCTGAAAAATCAATTATTTTCGTAAATTTTCCAAAATCCTCATGGTGACTGACTATTTTTTTTGCTATTGAAGTTAGCTGAAATTTTTTAACGGCAATCAATTTGTCTCGTCTTTCTGATGAAAATAAAGTTAAATTCAATAGTCTACGATGATTTTTAAGAAAGTTGCATTTTTTAACAAAATTTCCAAGGGGGTTAGTCATGTTTTTTTTCACGATTTCATCAAAAATTCAAAATCTCTAATCCGACTAATTGACGTACGAGGAGCTCAGATTTGAAAACCGCGTTCAATTTGGAGTTTTCGTTTGGCCGCTACGGCCGATCATATTCTGAAAAATCAATTATTTTCGTAAATTTTCCAAAATCCTCATGGTGACTTACTATTTTTTTTGTTTTTGAAGTTAGGTGAAATTTTTTAACGGCAATCAATTTCTCTCGTCTTTCTGATGAAAATAAAGTTAAATTCAATAGTCTACGATGATTTTTAAGAAAGTTGCATTTTTTAACAAAATTTCCAAGGGGGTTAGTCATGTTTTTTTTCACGATTTCATCAAAAATTCAAAATCTCTAATCCGACTAATTGACGTACGAGGAGCTCAGATTTGAAAACCGCGTTAAATTTGGAGTTTTCGTTTGGCCGCTACGGCCGATCAAAGTCTGAAAAATCAATTATTTTCGTAAATTTTCCAAAATCCTCATGGTGACTTACTATTTTTTTTGTTTTTGAAGTTAGGTGAAATTTTTTAACGGCAATCAATTTCTCTCGTCTTTCTGATGAAAATAAAGTTAAATTCAATAGTCTACGATGATTTTTAAGAAAGTTGCATTTTTTAACAAAATTTCCAAGGGGGTTAGTCATGTTTTTTTTCACGATTTCATCAAAAATTCAAAATCTCTAATCCGACTAATTGACGTACGAGGAGCTCAGATTTGAAAACCGCGTTAAATTTGGAGTTTTCGTTTGGCCGCTACGGCCGATCAAAGTCTGAAAAATCAATTATTTTCGTAAATTTTCCAAAATCCTCATGGTGACTTACTATTTTTTTTGTTTTTGAAGTTAGGTGAAATTTTTTAACGGCAATCAATTTCTCTCGTCTTTCTGATGAAAATAAAGTTAAATTCAATAGTCTACGATGATTTTTAAGAAAGTTGCATTTTTTAACAAAATTTCCAAGGGGGTTAGTCATGTTTTTTTTCACGATTTCATCAAAAATTCAAAGTCTCTAATCCGACTAATTGACGTACGAGGAGCTCAGATTTGCAAACCGCGTTCAATTTGGAGTTTTCGTTTGGCCGCTACGGCCGATCAAAGTCTGAAAAATCAATTATTTTCGTAAATTTTCCAAAATCCTCATGGTGACTGACTATTTTTTTTGCTATTGAAGTTAGCTGAATTTTTTTAACGGCAATCAATTTGTCTCGTCTTTTTGATGAAAATAAAGTTAAATTCAATAGTCTACGATGATTTTTAAGAAAGTTGCATTTTTTAACAAAATTTCCAAGGGGGTAAGTCATGTTTTTTTTCACGATTTCATCAAAAATTCAAAATCTCTAATCCGACTAATTGACGTACGAGGAGCTCAGATTTGAAAACCGCGTTAAATTTGGAGTTTTCGTTTGGCCGCTACGGCCGATCAAAGTCTGAAAAATCAATTATTTTCGTAAATTTTCCAAAATCCTCATGGTGACTTACTAATTTTTTTGTTTTTGAAGTTAGGTGAAATTTTTTAACGGCAATCAATTTCTCTCGTCTTTCTGATGAAAATAAAGTTAAATTCAATGGTCTACGATGATTTTTAAGAAAGTTGCATTTTTTAACAAATTTCCTGGGGGTTTACACATGTCTTTTTTTCGAGTTTTTATCAAAAATTGAAAATCTCTAATCCGACTAATTGACGTACGAGGAGCTCAGATTTGCAAACCGCGTTCAATTTGGAGTTTTCGTTCGGCCGCTACGGCCGATCAAAGTCTGAAAAATCAATTATTTTATTTAATTTTCTAAAATGTTCATAGTGACTGACTAATTTTTTTGCTATTGAAGTTAGCTGAAATTTTTTAACGGCAATCCATTTCTCTCGTCTTTCTGATGAAAATAAAGTTAAATTCAATAGTCTACGATGATTTTTAAGAAAGTTGCATTTTTTAACAAATTTCCTAGGGGTTTACTCATGTCTTTTTTTCGAGTTTTTATCAAAAATTGAAAATATCTAATCCGACTAATTGACGTACGAGGAGCTCAGATTTGCAAACCGCGTTCAATTTGGAGTTTTCGTTTGGCCGCTACGGCCCATCAAAGTCTGAAAAATAGATTATTTTCGTAAATTTTCCAAAATCCTCATGGTGACTGACTAATTTTTTTGCTATTGAAGTTAGCTAAAAAATTTTAACGGCAATCAATTTCTCTCGTCTTTCTGATGAAAATAAAGTTAAATTCAATAGTCTACGATGATTTTTAAGAAAGTTGCATTTTTTAACAAATTTCCCAGGGGTTTACTCATGTCTTTTTTTCGTGTTTTTATCAAAAATTAAAGATCTCTAATCCGACTAATTGACGTACGAGGAGCTCAGATTTGCAAACCGCGTTAAATTTGGAGTTTTTGTTTGGCCGCTACGGCCGATCAAAGTCTGATAAATCATTTATTTTCCTAAATTTTCCAAAATCCTCATGGTGACTGACAATTTTGTTTGTTTTTGAAGTTAGGTGAAATTTTTTAACGGCAATCAATTTCTCTCGTCTTTCTGATGAAAATAAAGTTAAATTCAATGGTCTACGATGATTTTTAAGAAAGTTGCATTTTTTAACAAATTTCCTAGGGGTTTACTCATGTCTTTTTTTAGAGTTTTTATCAAAAATTGAAAATCTCTAATCCGACTAATTGACGTACGAGGAGCTCAGATTTGCAAACCGCGCTCAATTTGGAGTTTTCGTTTGGCCGCTACGGCCGATCAAAGTCTGAAAAATCAATTATTTTATTTAATTTTCTAAAATGTTCATAGTGACTGACTAATTTTTTTGCTATTGAAGTTAGCTGAAATTTTTTAACGGCAATCAATTTCTCTCGTCTTTCTGATGAAAATAAAGTTAAATTCAATAGTCTACGATGATTTTTAAGAAAGTTGCATTTTTTAACAAAATTTCCAAGGGGGTTAGTCATGTTTTTTTTCACGATTTCATCAAAAATTCAAAATATCTAATCCGACTAATTGACGCACGAGGAGCTCGGATTTGCAAACCGCGTTCAATTTGGAGTTTTCGTTTGGCCGCTACGGCCGATCAAAGTCTGAAAAATCAATTATTTTATTTAATTTTCTAAAATGTTCATAGTGACTGACTAATTTTTTTGCTATTGAAGTTAGCTGAAATTTTTTAACGGCAATCAATTTCTCTCGTCTTTCTGATGAAAATAAAGTTAAATTCAATAGTCTACGATGATTTTTAAGAAAGTTGCATTTTTTAACAAAATTTCCAAGGGGGTTAGTCATTTTTTTTTTCACGATTTCATCAAAAATTCAAAATATCTAATCCGACTAATTGACGCACGAGGAGCTCGGATTTGCAAACCGCGTTCAATTTGGAGTTTTCGTTTGGCCGCTACGGCCGATCAAAGTCTGAAAAATCAATTATTTTCGTAAATTTTCCAAAATCCTCATGGTGACTGACTATTTTTTTTGCTATTGAAGTTAGCTGAAATTTTTTAACGGCAATCAATTTGTCTCGTCTTTCTGCTGAAAATAAAGTTAAATTCAATAGTCTACGATGATTTTTAAGAAAGTTGCATTTTTTAACAAAATTTCCAAGGGGGTTGTCATGTTTTTTTTCACGATTTCATCAAAAATTCAAAATCTCTAATCCGACTAATTGACGTACGAGGAGCTCAGATTTGCAAACCGCGTTCAATTTGGAGTTTTCGTTTGGCCGCTACGGCCGATCAAAGTCTGAAAAATCAATTATTTTCGTAAATTTTCCAAAATCCTCATGGTGACTGACTATTTTTTTTGCTATTGAAGTTAGCTGAAATTTTTTAACGGCAATCAATTTGTCTCGTCTTTCTGCTGAAAATAAAGTTAAATTCAATAGTCTACGATGATTTTTAAGAAAGTTGCATTTTTTAACAAAATTTCCAAGGGGGTTGTCATGTTTTTTTTCACGATTTCATCAAAAATTCAAAATCTCTAATCCGACTAATTGACGTACGAGGAGCTCAGATTTGCAAACCGCGTTCAATTTGGAGTTTTCGTTTGGCCGCTACGGCCGATCAAAGTCTGAAAAATCAATTATTTTCGTAAATTTTCCAAAATCCTCATGGTGACTGACTATTTTTTTTGCTATTGAAGTTAGCTGAAATTTTTTAACGGCAATCAATTTCTCTCGTCTTTCTGATGAAAATAAAGTTAAATTCAATAGTCTACGATGATTTTTAAGAAAGTTGCATTTTTTAACAAAATTTCCAAGGGGGTTGTCATGTTTTTTTTCACGATTTCATCAAAAATTCAAAATCTCTAATCCGACTAATTGACGTACGAGGAGCTCAGATTTGAAAACCGCGTTCAATTTGGAGTTTTCGTTTGGCCGCTACGGCCGATCAAAGTCTGAAAAATCAATTATTTTCGTAAATTTTCCAAAATCCTCATGGTGACTTACTAATTTTTTTGTTTTTGAAGTTAGGTGAAATTTTTTAACGGCAATCAATTTCTCTCGTCTTTCTGATGAAAATAAAGTTAAATTCAATGGTCTACGATGATTTTTAAGAAAGTTGCATTTTTTAACAAATTACCTAGGGGTTTACTCATGTCTTTTTTTCGTGTTTTCATCAAAAATTAAAAATCTCTAATCCGACTAATTGACGTACGAGGAGCTCAGATTTGCAAACCGCGTTCAATTTGGAGTTTTCGTTTGGCCGCTACGGCCGATCAAAGTCCGAAAAATCAATTATTTTATTTAATTTTCTAAAATGTTCATAGTGACTGACTAATTTTTTTGCTATTGAAGTTAGCTGAAATTTTTTAACGGCAATCAATTTCTCTCGTCTTTCTGATGAAAATAAAGTTAAATTCAATAGTCTGCGATGATTTTAAAGAAAGTTGCATTTTTTAACAAAATTTCCAAGGGGGTTAGTCATGTTTTTTTTCACGATTTCATCAAAAATTAAAAATCTTTAATCCGACTAATTGACGTTCGAGAAGCTCAGATTTGCAAACCGCGTTCAATTTGGAGTTTTCGTTCGGCCGCTACGGCCGATCAAAGTCCGAAAAATCAATTATTTTCGTAAATTTTCCAAAATCCTCATGGTGACTGACTATTTTTTTTGTTTTTGAAGTTAGGTGAAATTTTTTAACGGCAATCAATTTCTCTCGTCTTTCTGATGAAAATAAAGTTAAATTCAATAGTCTGCGATGATTTTAAAGAAAGTTGCATTTTTTAACAAAATTTCCAAGGGGGTTAGTCATGTTTTTTTTCACGATTTCATCAAAAATTAAAAATCTTTAATCCGACTAATTGACGTTCGAGAAGCTCAGATTTGCAAACCGCGTTCAATTTGGAGTTTTCGTTTGGCCGCTACGGCCGATCAAAGTCCGAAAAATCAATTATTTTCGTAAATTTTCCAAAATCCTCATGGTGACTGACTATTTTTTTTGTTTTTGAAGTTAGGTGAAATTTTTTAACGGCAATCAATTTCTCTCGTCTTTCTGATGAAAATAAAGTTAAATTCAATAGTCTACGATGATTTTTAAGAAAGTTGCATTTTTTAACAAATTTCCTGGGGGTTTACACATGTCTTTTTTTCGAGTTTTTATCAAAAATTGAAAATCTCTAATCCGACTAATTGAC
The DNA here is from genome assembly GCA_910593695.2 of Ocypus olens. NCBI lineage: Eukaryota > Metazoa > Arthropoda > Insecta > Coleoptera > Staphylinidae > Ocypus > Ocypus olens. Next base: position 44,078,681 of record OU343062.1, on the reverse strand, counting down.
GTACGAGGAGCTCAGATTTGCAAACCGCGTTCAATTTGGAGTTTTCGTTTGGCCGCTACGGCCGATCAAAGTCCGAAAAATCAATTATTTTATTTAATTTTCTAAAATGTTCATAGTGACTGACTAATTTTTTTGCTATTGAAGTTAGCTGAAATTTTTTAACGGCAATCAATTTCTCTCGTGTTTCTGATGAAAATAAAGTTAAATTCAATAGTCTACGATGATTTTTAAGAAAGTTGCATTTTTTAACAAAATTTCCAAGGGGGTTAGTCATGTTTTTTTTCACGATTTCATCAAAAATTGAAAATCTCTAATCCGACTAATTGACGTACGAGGAGCTCAGATTTGCAAACCGCGTTCAATTTGGAGTTTTCGTTTGGCCGCTACGGCCGATCAAAGTCTGAAAAATCAATTATTTTATTTAATTTTCTAAAATGTTCATAGTGACTGACTAATTTTTTTGCAATTGAAGTTAGCTGAAATTTTTTAACGGCAATCAATTTCTCTCGTCTTTCTGATGAAAATAAAGTTAAATTCAATAGTCTACGATGATTTTTAAGAAAGTTGCATTTTTTAACAAAATTTCCAAGGGGGTTAGTCATGTTTTTTTTCACGATTTCATCAAAAATTCAAAATCTCTAATCCGACTAATTGACGTACGAGGAGCTCAGATTTGCAAACCGCGCTCAATTTGGAGTTTTCGTTTGGCCGCTACGGCCGATCAAAATCTGAAAAATCAATTATTTTATTTAATTTTCTAAAATGTTCATAGTGACTGACTAATTTTTTTGCTATTGAAGTTAGCTGAAATTTTTTAACGGCAATCAATTTCTCTCGTCTTTCTGATGAAAATAAAGTTAAATTCAATAGTCTACGATGATTTTTAAGAAAGTTGCATTTTTTAACAAAATTTCCAAGGGGGTTAGTCATGTTTTTTTTAACGATTTCATCAAAAATTCAAAATATCTAATCCGACTAATTGACGCACGAGGAGCTCGGATTTGCAAACCGCGTTCAATTTGGAGTTTTCGTTTGGCCGCTACGGCCGATCAAAGTCTGAAAAATCAATTATTTTATTTAATTTTCTAAAATGTTCATAGTGACTGACTAATTTTTTTGCTATTGAAGTTAGCTGAAATTTTTTAACGGCAATCAATTTCTCTCGTCTTTCTGATGAAAATAAAGTTAAATTCAATAGTCTACGATGATTTTTAAGAAAGTTGCATTTTTTAACAAAATTTCCAAGGGGGTTAGTCATGTTTTTTTTCACGATTTCATCAAAAATTCAAAATATCTAATCCGACTAATTGACGCACGAGGAGCTCGGATTTGCAAACCGCGTTCCATTTGGAGTTTTCGTTTGGCCGCTACGGCCGATCAAAGTCTGAAAAATCAATTATTTTCGTAAATTTTCCAAAATCCTCATGGTGACTGACTATTTTGTTTGTTTTTGAAGTTAGGTGAAATTTTTTAACGGCAATCAATTTCTCTCGTCTTTCTGATGAAAATAAAGTTAAATTCAATGGTCTACGATGATTTTTAAGAAAGTTGCATTTTTTAAAAAATTTCCTGGGGGTTTACACATGTCTTTTTTTCGAGTTTTTATCAAAAATTGAAAATCTCTAATCCGACTAATTGACGTACGAGGAGCTCAGATTTGCAAACCGCGTTCAATTTGGAGTTTTCGTTTGGCCGCTACTGCCGATCAAAGTCCGAAAAATCAATTATTTTCGTAAATTTTCCAAAATCCTCATGGTGACTGACTATTTTTTTTGCTATTGAAGTTAGCTGAAATTTTTTAACGGCAATCAATTTCTCTCGTCTTTCTGATGAAAATAAAGTTAAATTCAATAGTCTGCGATGATTTTAAAGAAAGTTGCATTTTTTAACAAAATTTCCAAGGGGGTTAGTCATGTTTTTTTTCACGATTTCATCAAAAATTCAAAATCTCTAATCCGACTAATTGACGTTCGAGAAGCTCAGATTTGCAAACCCCGTTCAATTTGGAGTTTTCGTTTGGCCGCTACGGCCGATCAAAGTCTGAAAAATCAATAATTTTGTTTAATTTTCTAAAATGTTCATAGTGACTGACTAATTCTTTTGCTATTGAAGTTAGCTGAAATTTTTTAACGGCAATCAATTTCTCTCGTCTTTCTGATGAAAATAAAGTTAAATTCAATGGTCTACGATGATTTTTAAGAAAGTTGCATTTTTTAACAAATTTCCTAGGGATTTACTCATGTCTTTTTTTCGAGTTTTTATTAAAATTTGAAAATCTCTAATCCGACTAATTGACGTACGAGGAGCTCAGATTTGCAAACCGCGTTCAATTTGGAGTTTTCGTTTGGCCGCTACGGGCGATCAAAGTCTGAAAAATCAATTATTTTCGTAAATTTTCCAAAATCCTCATGGTGACTGACTATTTTTTTTGCTATTGAAGTTAGCTGAAATTTTTTAACGGCAATCAATTTCTCTCGTCTTTCTGATGAAAATAAAGTTAAATTCAATAGTCTACGATGATTTTTAAGAAAGTTGCATTTTTTAACAAAATTTCCAAGGGGAAATTTTGTCATGTTTTTTTTTCACGATTTCATCAAAAATTCAAAATCTCTAATCCGACTAATTGACATACGAGGAGCTCAGATTTGCAAACCGCGTTCAATTTGGAGTTTTCGTTTGGCCGCTACGGCCGATCAAAGTCTGAAAAATCAAATATTTTCCTAAATTTTCCAAAATCCTCATGGTGACTGACTATTTTTTTTGTTTTTGAAGTTAGGTGAAATTTTTCAACGGCAATCAATTTCTCTCGTCTTTCTGATGAAAATAAAGTTAAACTCAATGGTCTACGATGATTATTAAGAAAGTTGCATTTTTTAACAAAATTTCCAAGGGGGTTAGTCATGTTTTTTTTCACGATTTCATCAAAAATTCAAAATCTCTAATCCGACTAATTGACGTACGAGAAGCTCAGATTTGCAAACCGCGTTCAATTTGGAGTTTTCGTTTGGCCGCTACGGCCGATCAAAGTCTGAAAAATCAATTATTTTCGTAAATTTTCCAAAATCCTCATGGTGACTGACAATTTTTTTTTGCTATTGAAGTTAGCTAAAAAATTTTAACGGCAATCAATTTCTCTCGTCTTTCTGATGAAAATAAAGTTAAATTCAATAGTCTACGATGATTTTTAAGAAAGTTGCATTTTTTAACAAATTTCCCAGGTGTTTACTCATGTCTTTTTTTCGAGTTATTATCAAAAATTGAAAATCTCTATTCCGACTAATTGACGTACGAGGAGCTCAGATTTGTAAACCGCGTTCAATTTGGAGTTTTCGTTTGGCCGCTACGGCCCATCAAAGTCTGAAAAATAGATTATTTTCGTAAATTTTCCAAAATCCTCATGGTGACTGACAATTTTTTTTTGCTATTGAAGTTAGCTAAAAAATTTTAACGGCAATCAATTTCTCTCGTCTTTCTGATGAAAATAAAGTTAAATTCAATAGTCTACGATGATTTTTAAGAAAGTTGCATTTTTTAACAAAATTTCCAAGGGGGTTAGTCATGTTTTTTTTCACGATTTCATCAAAAATTCAAAATCTCTAATCCGACTAATTGACGTACGAGAAGCTCAGATTTGCAAACCGCGTTCAATTTGGAGTTTTCGTTTGGCCGCTACGGCCGATCAAAGTCTGAAAAATCAATTATTTTATTTAATTTTCTAAAATGTTCATAGTGACTGACTAATTTTTTTGTTATTGAAGTCAGCTGAAATTTTTTAACGGCAATCAATTTCTCTCGTCTTTCTGATGAAAATAAAGTTAAATTCGATAGTCTACGATGATTTTTAAGAAAGTTGCATTTTTTAACAAAATTTCCAAGGGGAAATTTTGTCATGTTTTTTTTTCACGATTTCATCAAAAATTCAAAATCTCTAATCCGACTAATTGACATACGAGGAGCTCAGATTTGCAAACCGCGTTTAATTTGGAGTTTTCGTTTGGCCGCTACGGCCGATCAAAGTCTAAAAAATCAATTATTTTCGTAAATTTTCCAAAATCCTCATGGTGACTGACTATTTTTTTTGCTATTGAAGTTAGCTAAAAAATTTTAACGGCAATCAATTTCTCTCGTCTTTCTGATGAAAATAAAGTTGAATTCAATAGTCTACGATGATTTTTAAGAAAGTTGCATTTTTTAACAAATTTCCCAGGGGTTTACTCATGTCTTTTTTTCGAGTTTTTATCAAAAATTGAAAATCTCTAATCCGACTAATTGACGTACGAGGAGCTCAGATTTGCAAACCGCGTTCAATTTGGAGTTTTCGTTTGGCCGCTACGGCCCATCAAAGTCTGAAAAATCAATTATTTTCGTAAATTTTCCAAAATCCTCATGGTGACTGACTATTTTTTTTGTTTTTGAAGTAAGGTGAAATTTTTTAACGGCAATCAATTTCTCTCGTCTTTCCGATGAAAATAAAGTTTAATTCAATGGTCTACGATGATTTTTAAGAAAGTTGCATTTTTTAACAAATTTCCTAGGGGTTTACTCATGTCTTTTTTTCGAGTGTTTATCAAAAATTGAAAATCTCTAATCCGACTAATTGACGTACGAGGAGCTCAGATTTGCAAACCGCGTTCAATTTGGAGTTTTCGTTTGGCCGCTACGGCCGATCAAAGTCTGAAAAATCAATTATTTTCGTAAATTTTCCAAAATCCTCATGGTGACTGACTATTTTTTTTGTTTTTGAAGTTAGGTGAAATTTTTCAACGGCAATCAATTTCTCTCGTCTTTCTGATGAAAATAAAGTTAAATTCAATGGTCTACGATGATTATTAAGAAAGTTGCATTTTTTAACAAATTTCCAAGGGGTTTACTCGTGTCTTTTTTTCGTGTTTTTGAAGGCTATTCCATGAGAGATAGCAGAAGAAATTTCTTGTTGCTAACGGTTAATATTGGAGACATTCTTCTGTGTAGATACCATTACGCAGTGATGCCAAGATTAGAGAGACAAACATGGCTGAAGCGCCAGTACTTCTTCGACTGCTCGTGCGAGGCGTGCATATCCGACTGGCCTCTGTACTTCGACTTGCCCGAGAAGAATTTCGCCTTCGAGATGTCCGCCGAGGACATGACGGACCTGCACAAAGGTAAGTTGGAGACGGCCAGTCGCGTCCTCAAGGGCCTCCTCATCAAGGCCGCCATCCTGGAGAAGATGAAGCCGTGCAAGAACCTCTCGGACATCCAAGAGTGCATCAAACAGTGCTACAGTATTTTCGGAAACAAACGATACTACCAGATATAATTTGTAATATTGCTGTAACTGTATCGGATAGAACAAAACTTGTTAGTTGTTAAGTTTTTGCTTTTTTTTTGGGTTCTGCAGAGACTATATTTATTGTTACTTCCAGCTTCTACTTTTTTTTTCGTTAGGTATGGTGAAGTAGATTTACTGGGAATATTTTTTTACTTCCTCGGAGGGATTTTTGTGTAGTTTATATATTCGTGCCAAAACGTGACTTGCTATTTTTAGAAATATATACATCATAAGTTTGCGGATTCAAGAGTTTAATTTAATCGAGTTTTTCTTGAGAAACAAAACATGTTTACAATGGGAAATAAACTTTACAACTAACAAATCTTTTACATCTGAAGATTGGCTTGGATGCTCGAATTGTAGAAGATTTAAGATTTGTGATTTATTGGTGTTGTATACCAGAGTATTTACACTGCCAAATTTTTGAGTTTTGCTTTAAAATTTTTGAACGTGATTGAATTTGTTGTTACAAAAGGGTATTGAACAGTTGTAGATTTTGCGCTACAAGACTCGCGCGTTAAAACTCTTTTTGTAACCCATTTTTGTAACCATGCATTCAATTACACTTATCAGATCAAATATATTATTGTAGGCGGCATATTTTTTGATTTTCAAAAATAATACAGAACTGTAATTCAAAATTTGAACATTTTTGTAAAACCTATTGCCATCAATCTCCGTAAATATTTTACTTTTATTTTTGGCCGTCGGTTGTGTAGTTGTGTATAGAGGTCATCCTGTATGGGCCGAATTACATCAGTTAAGTTATTTATCAGTTAAGTTTCACAAGCGCGCACTCTTTGATCGGTGTGCATCCATCATGCGTATTTTTAGAGTCGACTTGTAATTATCTCGCATTACCATTGGAGTTGATAAGAGGAGCGTCTGGAAGAAATAAGTAGGTTGCTTGAAGAGGATGGACCTATTTATGCGCCGAATAGTTTTTCTAAGAGTTTTTTAACTAATGCGTCGGTGCGCATTTTGTGAGCGCGCGCGTTTTCACTGTAGCATGTTGATTTTTTAAATAAATAAATATTACAAATGATTTTTGGTGATTTTGTGTCCTTGAAGATCTTAAAAATCCTATCTCAAAAAATAGCTATTTAGCCACTCGAAAATGATAATTTTTGACAGTTGAAAACTCGTTTTTGTCACTTAAAATATCATTTTTATGCACATGGAAATGGGCATTTGTATTTGTTGGCAGCTGAAAATTTCCATTTTTGGCAGTTAAAAAATGTCATTTTTGGCATTTGAAAATTGTCATTTTTGTCAGTTGAAAATGGTCATTTTTGAAACTTGAAAATTTTAATTTATGGCACTCGAAAATGATAATTTTTGATAGTTGAAATGATCGTTTTTGACAGTAGGAAAATGTCATTATTTGCACTTGAAAATTGTCAATTTTGGTACTTGGTTATTTTGCATAGTTATAAATGGTCGTTTTTGAAACTTGAAAATTGTCATTTATGGCACTCGAAAATGATAATTTTTGAAAGTTGAAATGATGGTTTTTGACAGTTCGAAAATGTCATTATTTGCACTTGAAAATTGTCAATTTTGGTACTTGAAAATGTCTTTTTTGGCACTTGAAAATTGTCTTTTTTAACAGCTGAAAATTGCCTCTTTGACACCTAAAAACGTTCATTTTAGACTGTTGGTAATTGCCCTTTTTAACAGTTGAAAATTGTGACATTGGGTAATTAAATTTTTTTCATTTTTGGCACTTGAAAATTGTCGTGTTTAGCAGTTGACAATGGTAATATTTCAAGCATGTATGGGATTCGAAAATGATAATTTTTGGCTGTTGGAGAATGTAATTTTTGGGCACTTCAAGATTGTCAATTTTGGCACTATTACATGTTTTTTTTGGCATTTAATGATTGTCAAGTTTGGCCTTTTGAAATGTCTTTTCTGGCACTTTGCACAGTTGAAAATTGTCATTTTTGACACTTGAAAATTGTCTTTTTTAACAGGTGAAAAATTGTCATTTTTGAACCTTGAAAAATATCATTTATAGCACTCAAAAATTAATTTTTTTGACAGTTGAAAACTATCGTTTTTGACTCTTTGAAAATGCCATTTTTGGGACTTAGAAAATTGTGAATTTTCACTTTTTTGCACATGAAAATGGTTATTTTGCACAGTTGAAAATAGTCATTTTTGACATTTAAAAACTGTTTTTTGACACTTGAAAATGGCAGTTACAAATTGTCACTTTTGGCACTTGAAAATTGTCGTGTTTGGCAGTTGAGAATGGTCATTTTTTGAAACTTGAAAATTGTCATTTATAGCACTCAAAAATTAAATTTTTTGACAGTTGAAAACTATCGTTTTTGATTCTTTGAAAATGCCATTTTTTGGGACTTGGAAAATTGTGAATTTTGACTTTTTTGCACATGAAAATGGTTATTTTGCACAGTTGAAAAAGGTCATGTTTGACATTTGAAAACTGTTTTTTTTTACACTTGAAAATGGCAGTTAAAAATTGTCATTTTTGGCACTTGAAAATTGTCGTGTTTGGCAGTTGAAAATGGTCATTTTTGAAACTTGAAAATTGTCATTTATGGCACTCGAAAATGATAATTTTTGAAAGTTGAAATGATCGTTTTTGACAGTTGGAGAATGTCATTATTTGCACTTGAAAAATTGTTAATTTTGTTACTTGCAAATGTCTTTTTTAGCACTTGAAAATGGCCAGTTTGTACAGTTGAAAATTGCCTTTTTGACACCTAAAAACGCTCATTTTAGACTGTTGGTAATTGCCCTTTTTAACAGTTAAAAATTGTGACATTTGGTAATTAAAAATTTTCATTTTTGGCACTTGAAAATTGTCGTGTTTAGCAGTTGACAATGGTAATATTTGAACCATTTTGGCATTCAAAAATGATAATTTTTAGTCTGTTGGAAAATGTCATTTTTGGGCACTTCAAGATTGTCAATTTTGGCACTTTAAAATGTTTTTTTTTGCACTTAACTTTGCACAGTTGAAAATTGTCATTTTTGACACTTGAAAAATGTCTTTTTTAACAGCTGAAAAATCATCATTTTTGAACCTTGAAAATTGCCATTTATAGCACTCAAAAATTAAATTTTTTGACAGTTGAAAACTATCGTTTTTGACACTTTGAAAATGCCATTTTTGGGACTTGGAAAATTGTAAATTTTGACTTTTTTTGCACACGAAAATGGTTATTTTGCACAGTTGAAAATGGTCATATTTGACAATTAGAAACTGTTTTTTGACACTTGAAAATGGCAGTTAAAAATTGTCACTTTTGGCACTTGAAAATTGTCGTGTTTGGCAGTTGAGAATGGTCATTTTTGAAATTTAAAAATTGTCATTTTTGGCACTCTCAAATGATCATTTTTGACAGTTGAGATGATCGTTTAGGCAGTTGGAAAATGTCATTTATTGCACTTGAAAATTGTTAATTTTGGTACTTGAAAATATCTTTTTTGGCACTTGAAAATGGTCAGTTTGTAGTTGTTTTTTAGCACTTAAAAATGTCCATTTTAGACTGTTGGTAATTCCTTTTTTTAAGAGTTGAAAATTGCGACATTTGGCAAATAAAAATTTTCATTTTTGACACCTGAAAATTGCCGTTTTTGGCAGTTGACAGTGGTAATATTTTGAACCATTCGTAAATGATAATTTTTGGCAGTTGGAAAATATCATTGTCAATTGTGGCACTTGAAAATGTCTTGTTTGGCACTTAAAAATGTCTTTTTCAGCACTTTGCACAGTTGAAAATTGTCATTTTTTACGCTTGAAACTTGTGATTGATAACAGTTGAAAATTGTCATTTTGAACCTTGAAAATTGTCATTTATGGCACTCGAAAATGATTTACACTTGAAAGTTGTCATTGATGACAGTTGAAAATGGTCATTTTTGAACCTTGAAAATTGTCATTTATGGCACTCGAAAACGATTTTTGATCGTTTTTGACACTTGAAAAATGTGAATTTTGACTTTATTTTTGCACATGAAAATGAACAGATTTTAATTTTTTATACTCACCGTGTAGATGTATAAAATATAAAAAAAAAATCATTGCTCAATGGTTTCGTGGTTTTGAGAACATAACTAAAATGGCCGATTTTAAAAATTCCCCCTGAAAAGTATTATGCTCATCGAATAAATGCACACGACCAAAAAAATCATTTGTCTTTAATTGTTTTTTTTTTTTGAGGATAATTTGTGAACGGATGACCAAATTTGGCAAATTCTTTCAGCAAAATGTTGTAGTCATTGAATAGATGCAGACACATAAATTAAATTTGCCTTGCATTACATTCGGGCTTGTACATTTTGGAATTTCCACACTTGTTGTTTTCATTTTGGAATCCTTTGGAATTTCCTCTATAATGTTTACCTGCTCCGTGACGCAGAAACCGTTCGTAGAAAAGGCAACCCGCTATTATCGGCATTAGTGTAGTCTCGATAATGTGAACTAATCAATAACAAGTCTGTTCAACTGGATATATAAATACGTACATACAGGGTGTAGAATTGGTTCACACACCATGGGGACTTCCATGTTAAATTCTTAATGTTGAAAAATTGGCTCCCCAAATTATTTCAACGTCTATAGTCTGTTCATATCCAAGAGGCAGTAAGTGTAAAAAACGCCAGCTGCTCGTGGCGTTCTCGCCAAATTCACTTTGTATTTTGTGCCCGTCGACTGCTGAGCGCGCCGTGCATTTTGTAAGTGAGCGCGCGCGGTACTGTGCGACCCTGTGCAATCTCATCGTTCACGTGATTGTGTTAACACTTACTGCTTCTTGGATATGAACAGACTTTAGAAAACATGGGCCCGCACTTTTCGAGGAAGAAGGCTAGAAGGTCTTTGTGGATGATTGACGAACACACCATCACGCATTTTAAGTCCTTCCACCTCACTCTATCCCTCGCAATGATTTTCTTCCAATTTTTGATGAAAATATTTAGCTTTCTCCTTCAGTACAACTCCACTTATTGGCGCACTTCGTTACCATTGTTTTAAAAACCATTTATGGAGGCATTTCTACATCTTAGAGAGTTCAGAGGTTCGAATAGATGATCGTTTTTCTTGCCCAGAAAACGTTGCAGTAACCGTGGATTTAGTTTTTAAATTTTTGCCTCCTTCTTTTTGAGCGCCCAGACCGGATTTTGGCGTTTTTTAAATTTTTGGAAATTTTTCTCAATAACTGTAAGATATGCAAAAATAACAGTTAAATAGTTATTTGTGTGATCTTCTTCGCAGAATTCAGTGCAGTGCTTATTTTCTATTTTGACTTTAAAATTGCCAAAAATTTAAAAACGACCGATACCTATCAAACTAATCAAGTTAACCATGATCTGTTATTGCTGTGGTTATTATTTCAGAAAAAGAGGTCATAACGTGTATATCAGATTTTTTCTAACCGAGAAACACAACTAATAAAAAAAACCTTTTTTCTCGAAAACGGCTGAATAGTGCGCCCTATTACTTGCACCTGTTACACTCATAGTCATGACCTACACGTGTGCCAAAGATGGTGAGTCACACATCTGATCCTCCCCTTGTCAGTTTAAATTGTGAATGTTAAAAATTCTCGATTAGTTTCGCCTTAATAAATAAATCATTTTGTAAAAAAAGAATTTAACGATTTTTTTTAATTATTAGCGCAATCTCATTTAAAATTTAGTTCCAATTTAATTAAACAATTAACTCTTTTAAATCTTCGTTACTCAAGTCGAATCCAAATAAATTACATAACAAAAACTCTAAAATTACACACGCCCGCCCATTAATAACACATTAACGTTCAATTATAAATGATCCTCAACAAAATTACACATCGCGTAACCCATGGCCAAGGAAGTGAATATTTCGGGAAGTTTGTCACAAGAATTACATTTAAAAAAAAGAGTAAATCCGATGCCAAGAAGGCGGAATCGTGCCAATTGTCGTGCAAAAAAATTCAATCGGCTTGTTACACGCTTACTTTTGTCGCGGCGCGCCAAACAAAAATGTAAACATTGCATTATTTAATAATTTACAAAACAGAAATACGAAACCTTGCGATAGCGTTGCCCTTGAATAGATTGTGTGATAACGTGTTGACTCCTCAACCTTTTGATGCCACCAAACTATCAAAAGTGCTCGGTGAATGTGCACGTTAATCTAAGTTATCCAGTGTCACAAATTAATTGCTTTAGCTTCAGATAATTCGCAACCTGAAAATTTTGTAAAAAAAAAATATTGCTCAATTATCATCTAGACTAATTAATACATAATAATAATAATCGTCTTTATTGTCCAGAATAATACAGAACAAAGGGCGAAGTTTAGCCATTAACCCTTTCATGCCCAGGTCGCCACATGTGGCGACAAGCATAAAAAAGATAAAATATTTGTAAAAAAATCATGTTTACTCCTTTAGCGCCATCTATGAAATATTTTTTTCACAGTTTTTTCAGAAATGAGTAAGTTTGTGACAGTGGAATAATATTTCGTAGAAAAAGGTAACAACAACCAAAAAAGTATTTTTTAGTAAACCTGGGATTATGCTATAGATAGCCCAAAAAACAACATGGGCGCGAAGTGGTTAAGGCCACTCTACTACTTGACCATTAAAACGAAACTAATATTCATGGAAATATACAAAACAAAATTATATAACATAAAATAAAATAAGCGACGATACACAATAATAACTTAACTTAAATACATATTACAAACTCATCGTGTAAAATAAACAATACATTTTTTATTGCAGTTTAAACGTGATCGTTCAACAAGTTTAATTTATTTATAAGCGGGAATTCCATGTTTCAATAAATATAATGAAAATGATTAACCACAGAAAAAATTATTTAGAGAATAAAAATAATAAGTGTAACTGGCGCATGTCGCTCAAAATTTTATTTGAAACAATCAACCAACAACACACCATTCTTTAGCAACTGTATTAATTAGGCTTAGCATAACGATATTATGTGGTTAATTAACCTGAATAAAAATGTTTACTTAATGAACTCATTGTCACATCAAAAACTGTTTAACAATGAGCGTTATTGTTAAATTATTTTTGCTCATTGTTGAATTGTTGAAAATTTTATGTTACTGTAGATATACGAGATCGATCGAAAATTTAAAAAAGTGAAGAGTGGGCATTGACTTCAAAACGTAAGCATAAATTGTGCCTTGACAATAACAAAGATTGTTTTTAAGGCTCTTCAAAAAAATAATATTAGTTTTCTGATACGACGTTTCGTAACATAAAAAAATTAAATACGACAATCTTTTATGACAAATTTTGAAAATTAGGTTGCAAGTTTGATTTGATTGCTTTTTGATTGTTTGAAGAAAAAAAGGCCGTTTTTTTTAAATCTGGCGCGGTTTCATGAGTTTAGTAAAGTAATGACTGAAACTTTATTTATAAAATTGAGTTAAAAAAGAAACTGATAAAAACTTTTTAACAAAGTAAGAATGTCTAATTTTCTGGATGTTCAAAAAGATTGCTATTGATTTGATTTTTTTCGCGATTTCTATGAAACATAGAAACTAGAACCTTTGAAAATTAAAAAAAAAATGCTTTTTGTAAATATGTATTATGTCTAAATTAATATAAGAATGAATAAAGATCTTTAGTAATAGAAACTAGTAGAGTATTTTATACATTATGAATTTAGACTGAGTTTTTATTTGATAAAATTATCATCTATTTCATATTACCATTTTTAATATATTTATCACCGCAAAAAGACCACCGGGTCGATAGCCCTTTTTACAGATGTCGCTATAATTTCATAATGTATAACATTCTGTAAATAAAGATATTGTATATTTCTAATTATCAATTTTGAATTTTAAGAACATTCTGAAACCGACAAACTCTCAATTTCATGAAAAAAAAATCGCCCGTATTGTACGTAAATAGTACAAAAAACGAATAAATACAAGAATTAAAAAAATGCAATATAATGTGTAATTTGATATACTCCCGCAATATTGATTGCATTTTTTTTTTAATTCATGAGTAATCAAGAAAGTTTAGTTATTACTGAACGTGGAAAAGCAGACACTTGCTAAATAACATCCTGTGTCAGCACTACACAAAATTTAATTACTCGTATCTTTATTATTATTATTGCAATTGTCTATTTTTAGGATTACACAATCTCAGCATTTTGCATAAGTTTAAAGGTTATAAAAACTTTCTAAAATAATCGTTCTTTCTCCTCAATAACAATAGCAAATGGAAATCCACGTTGGGCATGCGTGATGTTAAAAAAGAAACGTGTTATTCTTAATAATCCAAAAATAAAACATAACTCCCATAATTATCAATGTAATGTAATTGTTAAAACTGCTGTAAATATGGTTGTTTCAAAAAGAAATTAATCGCAGTCGTTTATGAATTGAAATGCGCATGTTTTTTATAGTTGTCAAAAAAAAAGACCATTGTTCAAAATTTGTTGTTAGTAACCCATTTTCTTTTTCATTAAATGCGTTTAAATTTTTTCTCCTTTTCGTTTTTATTCTAAATTCAACGAATTTTGAAATATTTCACTTTGGAAAAAGTTGTAAAATTTTAGGTCAAAAATTTATTATTTACGGGATCGATCGTCTTGAATGCTTTAAAAAAAATTGTGAATTTTTCCAAAAACAGAATTGTATTACCAAGGAAAATATTTTTTTTCATCTTTAATGAAAGTAAAATTTTGTTATCGCCCACCGGTTCTTTACTATTTTTTTAAATTTTGGAAATGGTAATGTCGAAGACCATTTTTCTTAGCCTTCAAAATTTGACCTTCTGCCTTGATGAAAGCGAGGAGCAAAAAAGGTCCCCGCTTTCAAAACTTCAAACTTCTCCAGTAATTTTCCTCTTTTTCTCAAACTTCAATTTTGCAGTAATTTTCCTGTTTTCCTCCAACTTTTAAGGCGTTAGCAAAAAGAAAAGGTCCTCGCTTTCCAAACTTTTTCTTCTCCACTCATTTTCCTTTTCCCTCTTATTGTCAAATTTTCGGAAATTTTCATTGGCTAAAACCCCTACCACCCTGAAACCCTGAAAGGGAAATCAAATTTGGGAGATTTGGTGAGGGAAAAAATCAAATCTGAGGAATTTTCAACTCAAAATACATGCTAAATGTCAAAATATGAATAAAACAAAAAATATTAGCCTTCCAAGTTAATTCTAGTAGACATATTTTTTTTAATGCAACAAGTGGAAGATATTAGCCGGTACGAGAACTGGAAGTGATCCCGAAAGTAAAACTGGCAACACTGTACGCGCAAAATGGCTGCCAACCTAGAAAATCTGCGGGATTCAGTGAAGGAAAAATTCAAATCTGGGGGATTTTGGTAGGGAAAAATTATTATTAAAATCTAAGGGATTTTTAACTCAAAATGGATGCCAAATGTCGAAGTATAGGGATTTTCATGGCGGGGAATTCAAAATCTGGGGAATTAAAATGACAACAGCGGAGCTTGGAAGTTCCACAGTGTTTCAAACACTACGGAAATGTCATCCAGTTTCGCCTTACGCCGCAGAGCTTTAAGTTTGCGCAGCTATGCCAACCGAAACATAAAGTTTTACGGGCATACCAACTGCCAGTTAAAGTTCAATATAGAAAGCGGGAAAATTAAAAAAAAAATGGTAGGTAGGGATAAGTTTTACAGGCGTGCCAATTGTCTACTGAAGTTTAGTGCCAACCTAAAAGTTTAATCTATAATTTTTAGATTTAGTGAGAGAAAAATTTAAATCTGAGGGATTTTGGTGTGGAAACATTCAAATCTGAAGAATTTTCAATTCAAAATGGATGCCAAATGTCAAAATTTAGAGGATTTTCGGTGAAGAATTCAAAATCTGGGGAATTAAAATGGCAACAGCGGACAAAATGGATGCCAAGTGTCAAAATATAGAGGATTTTTGGCGGGGAATTCAAATGGCAACAGCGGAGCTTGGAAGTTCTACAGTATTGTAATTTTTGGGAATGTCATAGAGTTTCGCCATAAAACGGCAACGCCGCAGAGCTTTAAGTTTGCACAGGTGTGCCAACGGAAACCCAAAGTTTTACGGGCATACCAGCTGCCAGCCAAAGTTCAATACAAAAAAGGGGAAATTAAAAAACATGATAGAGCGGGGTGAGATAAAGTTTTACAGGTGTGGCAACTGCCTGCTAAAGTTTAGTGCTAACCTAAAAGTTTAATCTATAATTTTTAGATTTAGTTAGAAAAAAATTCAAATGTGGGGGATTTTGATGTGAAAATTTCAAATCTTGGAGATTTTCGTGTGGAAAAATTAAACTCTGAAAGATTTTCAACTCAAATGGATGCTAAATATCAAAATATAGGGGATCTTTATGGCGGGGAATTCAAAATGTAGTTAATTAAAACGGCAACAGTGGACCTTGGAAGTTCCACAGTGTTGCCGAAAAGGCAAATTTAAAATGTAGGAAATTAAAATGGCAACAGTGGACCTTGAAAGTTCCACAGTGTTGCCAAAAAGGCAAATTTAAAATGTAGAGAATTAAAACGCCAACAGTGGACCTTGGAAGTTCCACAGTGTTGCCGAAAAAGCAAATTTAAAATGTAGGAAATTAAAATGGCAACAGTGGACCTTGGAAGTTCCACAGTGTTGCCGAAAAGGCAAATTTAAAATTTAGGGAATTAAAACGCCGCCAACAGTGGACCTTGGAAGTTCCACAGTGTTGCCGAAAATGCAAATTTAAAATGAGGGGAATTAAAATGGCAACAGTAGACTTTGGAAGTTCCACAGTGTTGCCGAAAAGGCATCCAATTTCCGGTATGACATTCCTGGTTGCGTCCTAGAATAGCAACGCCGCAGTTTTAAGTTTGCACAAGTGTGCCAACCGTAACCTTAAATTTTACGGGCATATCAACTTGGTAGTTGGCCAAAGTTCAATACATTCAGCGAACAAATTGAAAAAAATGATAGGGCGGGGTGAGATAGAGTTTTACAGGCATGCCAACTTCCTGCTAAAGTTCAGTGCCAACCCAAAATCTTAATTAATAATTTGTATTTATGCCGTTTAAATTTTAAGTATTGTCATTTTGTTTATCAATTGTCTAAGTGAGATGTCAAAAATGGGTTCATTTTGGATGGATTTTGCAATTGCAGCGGAGATGAATTTTATAATGGTTCAAATTGCTGAATGCATTTTTCTGTTCTTTGGTTTAGGTTTTAAGTGTTGTCATTTTGTTTTCAGCTGAGTGTGGTAATTTATTTTTATTTAGTGGTATCTGAAAATCCTTGCTCAAATTTCGTACACAGGAAGTGGGCGTGTGTCTTAGCTAGAAATGGGTAACTCATGAGTTAGTCGACTCAAAGAGTCAACTCTTAGAAGTGAGTCGCGGAGGAAATTGACTCCTCTGTAAATTTCCATCTCAATTTGAGTCATGTTTTTTTGTGATCAAATTTATTTCAGGGTAAAATATATTTTTTTAAAAATGAGCTTTTTTGTGATTCTTTTCACTTTAAAATGAGCTGAATCTTTGAAATTATTGCTCAACTCTTTTTAATTATGAGTCGACTCTTTGTAATTAAACACGGTTCCCAATAATTTTGGAGCTGAGTATTTTTTTTTCCTCTCTACTACGTTTTCAGGGTAAATAGGAAAATTTTCGAAGTGAGGACTTTTTTTTTGTGATCAAATTTTTTTCAGGGTGTGATTTCTTTTTTGAAAAATCAATGACCTTTTTTGTGATTATTTTCGTTTTCAAATGAGTCGACTCTTTGTAAATAAACATGGTTCCCAACAATTTTGGAGGTGAAGTTCTTTTTTTTTGTTTTTTTTTCTCTCCACTGCGTTTTCAGGGTAAATTGAAAAATTTTCGTGAAGACTTTTTTTCTATCCAAGGGATATTAGTACAGTTACCAGACACAACTGTCAAAATCAACCAACGTCTCACCTGTATTTGCGCGAAGACACTTAGGGGCAATAAATTATTTAAAAAATGAACAAATAATGTCACCGTATAGAACTATTTGCAGCGTATTTAGAACTGTGAAAAAAAATGCATTTCAACTGACAGAACTGTCAAAATCAAGCAGCGTCTCAAAGGTATATGCGCGAAAACACGTTCAGGGAAAATAAATTGTTTAAAAAATTAACAAATAATGTTTTCGAATAGAACTCCTCGGAAGTATTTCATTCTTTAACTACGGGTAAAATTATACATGACTACAACGCCAACTTTTTGTCACAATAAAACTTAGTAAAATATTTTCTTAGCCCCCGTTTCACCCCCAGGTGTCGTCTTTTGCAAATTGGTGAAATATGTAATGATTATTTTCTCTTTGAATTAAAACTCTAAATCGTGTATTGACGATTGCCGGAATACAAGACTGAATTACCAAGTCGCTTATTGACGACTCCCGTCGTGAAAGGGTTAAAACACATTCAGCTGACAGAACTATCAAAAATCGACCAGCGTCGTCCTATGTATTCGGTGAATAAAAATGAATTAAAAGTTCGAAATAAATGCTTTTCGCCAGAACTGTTTTTTCGGAACTCTTGTAAAACGATAAATCTTTTAATAAATGTCGAGAACTATCGCAAAATCTTGTCCAGGAAAAAGTGAGTTGTGTGAACCATGTTTTGGTCTAAATGGACAGAACTATTAATTTATAGAACTAATCTACAGAACTATTCAAAAGTAACCTAGAACTCTAAAAATATGAGTTTACACCAAATGATACGCCAACTTCACAATCACCATCTCCACCTAACGCAAAATGTATGTTCACAAATGTGTTGTTTAAATGAAATTGGAAACCCTTACTAGTTCCAGATGCATAAAATAAATGTATTCCGTGTAAGACTACACAAAATTTACGAGTGTAATAATAGATAACTTAGTAACGGTCGTAACCAGCCTCGTTATTTTTTTACAAACAAATTTGAATGAGCACAATGTACTAATGAATAAATCAATGTTTAATGTTTTCCACTTGCTCCCACTCAAACAATACACACACACTGCAATTGTGTTAACGCACGAACTCGAAAATATCCGCAAGTCAAAATTTTTGCCAATCCGGAGAGGGGAGTTTAAGTCACTTATCGGCGACGGTTGCGCGCGAGTGTCGTTCTGAGCGGAACCGCAGTCGGTTCCTTCCGTCGAGGATGAAATCTTCTGCGTGCTGTTGTTTCCTGCTGCTGGCTGCGACGGCCCTCGCGGAGTTCCAGCTGCTCTTGCTGCACAACAATGACATGCACGGCAGGTTCGAGGAGACGTCGAGGAACTGCGGCACGTGCAAGCAGAGCCAGAAGAACAAGACGTGCTTCGGCGGATTCGCGCGACTGGCCCATGCCATAAGACAGGCGAGACGGGAGGCCGAGAACGAGGAAGGGCCCCCTGTTTTGTACCTAAACGCTGGTGACACTTACACCGGTACGCCTTGGTTTACAGTGCACAAGTGGAAGATTGCTGTTGATTTTCTTAATCGACTGCAACCAGATGCGATCGTAAGTGGATTTTTATTTCTTATTCCAACGTATATATGGGTTAATGTAGTTGAAAGATAAAGTGTTTTGGTTTTAATATTCATGATGGTTTCTGGCGCAAACTGAGTTCATTAGGCAGAATATTTGATTAAAAAAAACACTTAATTTATGGTAGTGTGGTGTGGATAAGTAATTATACTTCCTAGTCTTAGTAGTTGATATTTTATTTTTTGGAATAGTTTCGAATTGATGAATAACGCGGTAATTATATTCCATTCAATCATTTTAAAGGCAGAAAGACCGAAAGTCGATATCCATTTGGCAGATTAACAAACTAAGATCATTTTATCATATGCCTGTTAATTTTGTGTAATATTGTTTCTGTTCTATATATAATTTAAAAAATTCGATTGAATTATATGAATATGAATATCATATTAGATTTTAAGTATTGAGCGATATTCAAGCGAGTTCTGATTTTTGACGTTTTTAGTTGCGAAATGCATACATGTTTTTGATTAACAAAATTGCGTTTTGAGCATAAAAAATATCAATAACTATAAACATTTCTTAGGGGAGACCGAAAACAATGTAATTTTTTCAGATCCGCAAAAATGAACAAAACATTTTTTTTCTAAGTTGTTTTTATTAAAAATTTTCATTTCCCAGAAAATTATAGAACCTTAGAAAAAATTATTCATTTTATTTCATATTTAAACAAATTGGTTTTTGCGTTTTTAGTATTTTCACTCTTTTACAAAGTACGGAAAAGTATTGCGATTATGAAATTGTTGAATTTTTTTCTTTCACGTAAATGACAGGTTTTATGTCCCTAGAGGCGATTGAAAATAAAAAAATCCAAATTTTGCTCATAAGCATCACAAATTCAGGTTAAAAATATAAAATATACGCCATTCAAAAATTAATTATTAAGGTGAAAAAACTAAAATGCATGTCCAAAAAATCTAAAATTTTGGACAAAAATCGTAAACTCTGGTTTTGGGTCCCTAGATACGATTGAAAATAAAAAAATCCAAATTTTGCTCATAAGCATCACAAATTCAGGTTAAAAATATAAAATATACGCCATTCAAAAATTAATTATTAAGGTGAAAAAACTAAAATGCATGTCCAAAAAATCTAAAATTTTGGACAAAAATCGTAAACTCTGGTTTTGAGTCCCTAAAGGCTATTGAAAATAAAAACATCCAAATTTTGCTCATATCTATCACTAATTCAGGTTAAAAATCTAAAATATACGCTATTCAAAAATTAATTATTAAGGTGAAAAAACTAAAAACCACGTCCAAAAAATCTAAAATTTTAGCCAAAAATCGTAAACTCTAGTTTTGAGTCCCTAGAGGCTATTGAAAATGAAAAAATCCAAATTTTGCTAATAAGCATCACAAATTCAGGTTAAAAATCTAAAATATACGCCATTCAAAAATTAATTATTAAGGTGAAAAAACTAAAAACCACGTCCAAAAAATCTAAAATTTTAGTCAAAAATCGTAAACTCTGGTTTTGAGTCCCTAGAGGCGATTGAAAATAAAAAAATCCAAATTTTGCTCATAAGCATCACAAATTCAGGTTAAAAATATAAAATATACGCCATTCAAAAATTAATTATTAAGGTGAAAAAACTAAAATGCATGTCCAAAAAATCTAAAATTTTGGACAAAAATCGTAAACTCTGGTTTTGAGTCCCTAGAGGCGATTGAAAATAAAAAAATCCAAATTTTGCTCATAAGCATCACAAATTCAGGTTAAAAATATAAAATATACGCCATTCAAAAATTAATTATTAAGGTGAAAAAACTAAAATGCATGTCCAAAAAATCTAAAATTTTGGACAAAAATCGTAAACTCTGGTTTTGGGTCCCTAGATACGATTGAAAATAAAAAAATCTAAATTTTGCTCATAACCATCACAAATTCAGGTTAAAAATCTAAAATATACGCCAATCAAAATTTCATTATTAAGGTGAAAAAACTAAAATGCATGTCCAAAAAATCTAAAATTTTGGCCAAAAATCGTAAACTCTGGTTTTGAGTCCCTAGAGGCGATTGAAAATTAAAAAATCCAAATTTTGCTCATAACCATCACCAATTCAGGTCAAAAATCTAAAATATACACCATTCAAAAAATTATTATTAAGGTGAAAAAACTAAAATGCAGGTCTAAAAAATCTAAAATTTTGGCCAAAAATCGTAAATTCTGGTTTTGAGTCCCTAGAGGCGATTGAAAATAAAAAAAATCCAAGTTTTGCTCATAAGCATCACAAATTCACGTTAAAAATCTAAAATATACGCCATTCAAAATTTCATTGTTAAGGTGAAAAAACTAAAATGCAGGTCCAAAAAATCTAAAATTTTGGCCAAAAATCGTAAATTCTGGTTTGAGTCCCTAGAGGCTATTGAAAATAAAAAAATCCAAATTTTGCTCATAACCATCACCAATTCAGGTTAAAAATATCAAATATACGCCAATGAAAATTTCATTGTTAAGGTGAAAAAACTAAACTGCAGGTCTAAAAATCTAAAATTTTGACCAAAAATCGTAAACTCTGGTTTTGAGTCCCTAGAGGCGATTGAAAATTAAAAAATCCAAATTTTGCTCATAAGCATCACAAATTCAGGTTAAAAATCTAAAATATACGCCATTCAAAAATTAATTATTACGGTGAAAAAACTAAAATGCATGTCCAAAAAATCTAAAATTTTGGACAAAAATCGTAAACTCTGGTTTTGAGTCCCTAGAGGCGATTGAAAATAAAAAAATCCAAATTTTGCTCATAAGCATCACAAATTCAGGTTAAAAATCTAAAATATACCCCAATCAAAATTTCATTATTAAGGTGATAAAACCAAAATGCTGGTCTAAAAAATCAAAAATTTTGGACAAAAATCGTAAACTCTGGTTTTGAGTCCCTAGAGAAAATTTTAAAGCTAATTCCGCTGAAGATAATGCTTTTACAATTTTTCTAATCGAGAGGTGTAAATTTACCTTTTCTCAAAATCAAGTTCAGAGTGCCGCCATTTTGTTTCCTGACGGGATGCGTCAATTATCTTCAGATGTATCAAAAATATGCTATTGCTGAGTAGATTTGGAGGTTTTCAGGCTAATTCCGCTGAAGATAATATTTTTACAATTTTTCTAATCGAGAGGTGTAAATTTACCTTTTCTCAAAATCAAGTTCAGAGTGCTGCCATTTTGTTTCCTAACGGGATGCGTCAATTATTTTCAGGTGTATCAAAAATATGCTATTGCTGAGTAGATTTAAAGGTTTTCAAGCTAATTCCGCTGAAGATAATATTTTTACAATTTTTCTAATCGAGAGGTGTAAATTTAACTTTTCTCAAAATCAAGTTCAGAGTGCCGCCATTTTGTTTCCTGACGGGATTCGTCAATTATTTTCAGGTGTATCAAAAATATGCTATTGCTGAGTAGATTTGGAGGTTTTCAAGCTAATTCCGCTGAGGATAATATTTTTACAATTTTTCTAATCGAGAGGTGTAAATTTACCTTTTCTCAAAATCAAGTTCAGAGTGCCGCCATTTTGTTTCCTGACGGTATGCGTCAATTATTTTTAGGTGTATCAAAAATATACTATTGCTGAATAGATTTGGAGGTTTTCGAACTAATTCCGTTGAAGATAATGTTTTTATAATTTTTTTAATCGAGAGGTGTAAATTTACCTTTTCTCAAAATCAAGTTCAGAGTGCCGCCATTTTGTTTCCTGACGGGAAACTTTCGAAAAGTTTTCACTTCACGCAAGTTTCCGATTCTGTTTCTATCACCGATCGAGTTTCGAATGTCGTCGGTCGAAAAGTAAGGTTCAGTTTTATCACCGAGTTCGGAGCAGGTGATACGTGTGTGTTAACCATAAAATTGTGAAAATGGTCTTTATTTCGCTTTATTATTGCTGCGGGAACAAGAAGCAGCAGCTGAAAATTTATTAATCAAATGCACTCTCGTAACATCGAACGGCGAGCGCTTGACGCAAAATTTGACGTTCCCGGCGCATCCTCCAGAATGAAAATCTATAAGTGAGCTCTTTTTATTTAGTTCTTTTTAAGATTATGGTTGTGGCTATTATAAACTAGCTCGTCAGCGGAGGGATAATAAAAATTGCCAATAATACAGACAACTTTTTTACGATTTATTAATTTATTATTATTACATTTTTCTTCCAAAATCAGCTAAAAATCATAACCATATTATGCTGTTCAATTGAAGCGATCGATAATGTAGCTCACTACCCGCTGCTATGGCAACTTTGCAAAAAGACTCAGACTTAAAATAAGAAACCATGCAAAATAGATCACGAGTTAAAAATGCTAATTTATGCAAGTAAATGAACCAACCATACTTCTCCCATAATATGCATACTGCAATCGCAATAATACACGTGTGATAAATAATTATGTAAATCGATCACACCTGATAGTAGACGTAGAACATTAACATATTGTATCGTACAATTAGAATAATTACTTTTTGAAATTCAATTAGAAATTGAACAATCACCAACTTGAAGCGATCAAAATTAATATTAATTCCGTATAATTATGCATAATTATGTACGTATGCAAATAAATGAAATTGGCACGATTTTTATTAATCGGTTTCAGTATCAATCAGAACATGGGTGAGGTAATTAATTCTTAAATAAATTTATCCATAAATTAAAAACACTTTCTTTGTTTATATCGCACGATTTATTTATAGCGACTACAGTGCTTATCATTTTCAAATTAAAAATAGTTGAAAGAATAATTTATACTGCTCAGGTCAGTATTGTCATTAATTGAAAAAATTCCTTTATTAAGCACTCTTTGTTTTATTTATTTCGAGGGACTCGAGTAAATCCATTTTGATCCTTGGCTTACGTTTTCAATGAAATGGTTCGCATTTATTAAATTTAAACTGTTCTCGAGTGATTATATCAAAATCCAGTAAAGGGATGTTTTCAAAATATTATGGAATTATGAAGCAGAATTTATTTTGAGCAAATTTGAAAACTTCAAGTCTGTAGTAATTGTTTCTATATTTTTTTTCAAACCATTTTAAGTCGCAAACTTCAGCATTAAAAAGCAAAAAAAACAGTTTTCGTGATTTATTAAATTTACTAGAAGCAACAGCTTCAAAACTATATCTCTTTGCAAATATTAGATTAAGTTAAATCACAATCTCCGCGTATAAATAAACCAGCTCTACAAATATTTCAGGACGACAGTTTTAATCAACATCACAGTCTCATTAGCTAACTTTATTTACTCGTAATTTATGAACAATAAACACAATCAAGACGTGCGTGTCAACAATTATTTTACATCTTCGCGATAACAGCTGCTTCAATTTGAGTGTAACATTAAATAGGCAATTCATAATGTTTGACGTAATCACCGATTCTAAATTACGATTCAGTATTTTAAGAAGGCGGGCATGTTTTACTAATAAACTGAAAACGTTTCTTGAATTCATAAACTAAACCTCGATTATTTATGGACAATGCATAATCGACCTTGCTGGTAAAATTCATCGATAGCCGATGTCAAAAATGGAATCTAAATAGTGCCGACGTGATATATTTTTAGAAATGCTCATCGAAGGTTGAAAATACGACCACAACGAGGAAACTCACATTATTCTTGACAGATTCAGTCGGTCATTTTTTTCAAGTTCTTCCGTCTGCGAAGTTTACCAATAATTTTGAAACATCGAACGTTTGTTAACAGAAAAACTTGACGTTTTTTGACGCCAGAAGCGATTGTTGAAATCAAAAGCTTTCGACGGAATGTATTGTAATTTTTCACAAAATCAATTTTAAAGTAATACTGAGTGATTTTGAGAAGTTTCAAGTGGATAGCAATTGTTTTTATTTTTTTTTTCGCGTCAACAAAATTATTACAATTTTTTAAACATTTTCAGCATGTTTGCATGAAATATAGCAAAAACTGTTGAGGGAATTTATTGTAATTTTTCATAATATCAATCCTTAATTAATATTGAGTGATGTTGAGAAGTTTCAAGTGAATAGCAATTGTTTTTATTTTTTTTTTCGCGTCAACAAAATTATTACAATTTTTCAAACATTTTCAGCGTGTTTGCATGAAATATAGCAATAACTGTTGAGGGAATTTATTGTAATTTTTCATAATATCAATCCTTAATTAATATTGAGTGATGTTGAGAAGTTTCAAGCGGATAGCAATTGTTTTTATGTTTTTTTTTTCGCGTCAACAAAATTATTACAATTTTTTAAACACTTTCAGCGTGTTTGCATGAAATATAGCAAAAACTGTTGAGGGAATTTATTGTAATTTTTCATAATATCAATCCTTAATTAATATTGAGTGATGTTGAGAAGTTTCAAGTGAATAGCAATTGTTTTTATTTTTTTTTTTTCGCATCAACAAAATTATTACAATTTTTCAAACATTTTCAGCGTGTTTGCATGAAATATGGCAAAAACTGTTGAGGGAATTTATTGTCATTTTTCATAATATCAATCCTTAATTAATATTGAGTGATGTTGAGAAGTTTCAAGTGAATAGCAATTGTTTTTATTTTTTTTTTTCGCGTCAACAAAATTATTACAATTTTTCAAACATTTTCAGCGTGTTTGCATGAAATATGGCAAAAACTGTTAAGGGAATTTATTGTAATTTTTCATAATATCAATCCCTAATTAATATTGAGTGATGTTGAGAAGTTTCAAGCGGATAGCAATTGTTTTTATGTTTTTTTTTTCGCGTCAACAAAATTATTACAATTTTTTAAACACTTTCAGCGTGTTTGCATGAAATATAGCAAAAACTGTTGAGGGAATTTATTGTAATTTTTCATAATATCAATCCTTAATTAATATTGAGTGATGTTGAGAAGTTTCAAGTGAATAGCAATTGTTTTTATTTTTTTTTTCGCGTCAACAAAATTATTACAATTTTTCAAACATTTTCAGCGTGTTTGCATGAAATATGGCAAAAACTGTTGAGGGAATTTATTGTAATTTTTCATAATATCAATCCTTAATTAATATTGAGTGATGTTGAGAAGTTTCAAGCGGATAGCAATTGTTTTTATGTTTTTTTTTCGCGTCAACAAAATTATTACAATTTTTTAAACACTTTCAGCGTGTTTGCATGAAATATAGCAAAAACTGTTGAGGGAATTTATTGTAATTTTTCATAATATCAATCCTTAATTAATATTGAGTGATGTTGAGAAGTTTCAAGTGAATAGCAATTGTTTTTATTTTTTTTTTCGCATCAACAAAATTATTACAATTTTTCAAACATTTTCAGCGTGTTTGCATGAAATATGGCAAAAACTGTTGAGGGAATTTATTGTCATTTTTCATAATATCAATCCTTAATTAATATTGAGTGATGTTGAGAAGTTTCAAGTGGATAGCAATTGTTTTTATTTTTTTTTCGCGTCAATAAAATTATTACAATTTTTCAAACATTTTCTGCGTGTTTGCATGAAATATGGCAAAAACTGTTGAGGGAATTTATTGTCATTTTTCATAATATCAATCCTTAATTAATATTGAGTGATGTTGAGAAGTTTCAAGTGGATAGCAATTGTTTTTATTTTTTTTTCGCGTCAATAAAATTATTACAATTTTTTAAACACTTTCAGCGTGTTTGCATGAAATGTGGCAAAAACTGTTGACGGAATTTATTGTATTTTTTCATAATATCAATCCCTAATTAATATTGAGTGATGTTGAGAAGTTTCAAGCGGATAGCAATTGTTTTTATGTTTTTTTTTTCGCGTCAACAAAATTATTACAATTTTTTAAACACTTTCAGCGTGTTTGCATGAAATATAGCAAAAACTGTTGAGGGAATTTATTGTAATTTTTCATAATATCAATCCTTAATTAATATTGAGTGATGTTGAGAAGTTTCAAGTGAATAGCAATTGTTTTTATTTTTTTTTTCGCGTCAACAAAATTATTACAATTTTTCAAACATTTTCAGCGTGTTTGCATGAAATATGGCAAAAACTGTTGAGGGAATTTATTGTCATTTTTCATAATATCAATCCTTAATTAATATTGAGTGATGTTGAGAAGTTTCAAGTGAATAGCAATTGTTTTTATTTTTTTTTCGCGTCAACAAAATTATTACAATTTTTTAAACACTTTCAGCGTGTTTGCATGAAATATAGCAAAAACTGTTGAGGGAATTTATTGTAATTTTTCATAATATCAATCCTTAATTAATATTGAGTGATGTTGAGAAGTTTCAAGTGAATAACAATTGTTTTTATTTTTTTTTCGCGTCAATAAAATTATTACAAATTTTCAAACATTTTCAGCGTGTTTGCATGAAATATGGCAAAAACTGTTGAGGGGATTTATTGTAATTTTTCATAATATCAATCCTTAATTAATATTGAGTAATGTTAAGAAGTTTCCAGTGGATAGCAATTGTTTTTATATTTTTTTTTCGCGTCAATAAAATTATTACAATTTTTCAAACATTTTCAGCGTGTTTGCATGAAATATGGCAAAAGCTGTTGACGGAATTTATTGTCATTTTTCATAATATCAATCCTTAATTAATATTGAGTAATGTTGAGAAGTTTCAAGTGGATAGCAATTGTTTTTATTTATTTTTTTCGCGTCAACAAAATTATTACAATTTTTCAAACATTTTCAGCGTGTTTGCATGAAATATGGCAAAAACTGTTAAGGGAATTTATTGTAATTTTTCATAATATCAATCCTTAATTAATATTGAGTAATGTTGAGAAGTTTCAAGTGGATAGCTATTGTTTTTATTTTTTTTTTCGCGTCAACAAAATTATTACAATTTTTCAAACATTTTCTGCGTGTTTGCATGAAATATGGCAAAAACTGTTGACGGAATTTATTGTCATTTTTCATAATATCAATCCTTAATTAATATTGAGTAATGTTGAGAAGTTTCAATTGTTTTTATATTTTTTTTTCGCGACAATAAAATCATTACAATTTTTCAAACATTTTCAGCGTGTTTGCATGAAATATGGCAAAAACTGTTGACGGAATTTATTGTTATTTTTCATAATATCAATCCTTAATTAATATTGAGTGATGTTGAGAAGTTTCAAGTGGATAGCAATTGTTTTTAATTTTTTTTTGCGTCAACAAAATTATTACAATTTTTATCGTGTTTGCATGAAACATCGCAAATGTTATTGACGAAATGCATTGTAATTTTTCACTAAATTGATTTTGAGAAATTTCAAGTGAAACTAGAAAAATTGGTTTTAGCAGAATTTAGCCACGCCAATTCTCACTATCATCTGAAATTAATCAAAATTCCTAACAAGCATGAAATTTTCATAAGAACCTTAAAAAACATGCCATTGACAATGGCACACTGCGCTGCGCTGATTTCGTACATTACAATGAATGCTAAATTGTGCAATTTTTTTTTTTGTTTTTCTTTTAATAAAAACCTTGAAAAAAAATCGTAAGCCAAAAAATACCGTCCTTGCCCGTTGATCGACCGCTATGTTCCACTTGTTAAATTATGCGTTACAGTCTCGGTAATTATAGTGCGGATAATTGTTGAGGATTTATTCGCCAATTTGTTAAAAAAGCCCGAAGATAAATTGCCGCAATTAGGATTTACTGGTGGCTATTTCGGGTTGGGCCAAGTGACATAATCTTCAACTTCAACGGATGCCGTCATTGCATAATCATTCGGGTGGGAGTGAATAATTACTTGAAATGAGATTATTGTCAATTATTGCTTAGTAATACCAACCGCACAGGTGGTAATTTTGAAAATTATATGGTTACCTTGTAACTTTCTGAGAAGCTATATAATGTAATGAGGAAAAAATGATCATTAATTTTTACCTAATTTCAGAAATGAATTCCTTGACATTTTTTTTTTACATAAACAAGATATGTAATATGTACGAGGACGTAAACAGATAAGAGATTGTAATGGAAAAATGTGTAATAACCTGAAATCATACGCCGTAGAACAGTTCATTGTTCGATCAACTCATTAGAAAAAATGGTGATGTGGCCAACATACTTTCTCCGACTTGATGGTATCATGCCATTTATATTTACGTTTTCATGGTTTATTTTCAATTGAAATCATATTTTAATAAAAATGATTTTATGAAAAATGTTTTTAAGATGTTCATTTCTGTTGTCTTCAAAGTTTGTTTAAATGTTTTTGTGATATTTTTCATATTTAAGAAAATATTGGCAAAAAACAAAAAAACAGTTAAGGTAAACGCCCACTTCCTGTGTACGAAATTTTACCAAAAGTATTTCAGTTCTTCGGATTATCAAAAACAGACTTATGTTCAAAGTTTCATATCAATTGCTCAATTAGTTTAATTAGTTTTTGAGATACAGCACGCACAGCCGGACAGACATACACACACACACGCACACAGACACACACACAGACACAAATATTTTTTTTTTCCAGAAATTGTTGAAATGGCATCTAGGGACCCCAAAACGAATAGTTCCGTAAAAAAAAATTTTAGAAAAAAAATCACGATCACAATACTTTCTCGTACTTCGTAACGGAGAAAGTATAAATATGATACATCATTGAACACTTTTTGATTAGCAATTAGAAATTTGGTTGGGGGGGGGGGTCTCCTGACAATTGTGTTTCATTTTTAAGAACGCGATATGTCAGAAATTGACTCTATTCAGTTTGAATCGAATTATTTCAAAATGTTGAGATGGGGCATATCGATATTTTTACACTATCTCGAAGATTGATATATTCTAAGTAAATTTTGAAAGTTGTAAAGTCGCAACAATTGTTTTTCAATTTTTTTAGTCAACTTTAAAAACGCGAAATTTCAGAAATTGACTCTTTTCGGTTCAAATGGAATTATTTCGTGATCTTGAGACGGGGTATTTCGAGATTTTTCCACCATCTTGAAGATTGATCTATTTTAAGTAAATTTGAAAAGTTTTAAAGTAGCTACAATTGTTTTTAATTTTTTTTTTTCGTTAACTTTAAGAACACAAAATTTCAGCAATTGACTCTATTCAGTTTGAATGGAATTATTTCAAAATTTTGTGATAAGGCATATCGAGATTTTAACACTATCTTGTAGATTGATATATTCCAAGTAAATTATGAAAGTTGTGCAGTCGCAACAATTGTTTTTCAATTTTTTTTAGTCAACTTAAAAACGTGAAATTTTATAAATTGACTCTGGTCGGTTCTAGAGATGGGGCGTTTCGAGATTTTCACGCTATCTTGAAGATTGATCAATTTTAAGTAAATTTGGAAAGTTTTAAAGTCGCAACAATTGTTTTTCAATTTTTTTTAGTCAACTTAAAAACGTGAAATTTTATAAATTGACTCTGGTCGGTTCTAGAGATGGGGCGTTTTAAGATTTTCACTCTATCTTGAAGATTAATCAATTTTAAGTAAATTTGGAAAGTTTTAAAGTCGTAACAATTGTTTTTCAATTTTTTTAGTCAACTTTAAAAACGCGAAATTTCATAAATTGACTCTTTTCGGTTCAAATCGAATTATTTCGTAATCTTGAGACGGGGTATTTCGAGATTTTTACGCTATCTTGAAGATTGATGCATTTTAAGTAAATTTATAAAGTCCTAACAATTGTTTTTAATATTTTTTTAGTCAACTGTAAGAACGCGAAAATTCACAAATTGACTCTTTTCGGTTCAAATCGAATTATTTCGTAATCTTGAGACGGGGTATTTCGAGATTTTTACGCTATCTTGAAGATTGATGCATTTTAAGTAAATTTATAAAGTCCTAACAATTGTTTTTAATATTTTTTTAGTCAACTGTAAGAACGCGAAATTTCATAAATTGACTCTTTTCGGTTCAAATCGAATTATTTCGTAATCTTGAGACGGGGTATTTCGAGATTTTTACGCTATCTTGAAGATTGGTGCATTTTAAGTAAATTTATAGTCCTAACAATTGTTTAAAAAAAAATTTAGTCAACTTTAAGAACGCCAAAATTTTAGAAATTGACTCTTTTCTGTTCAAATGGAATTATATCAAAATCTTGAGACGAGGTATTTGCGATTTTTACGAAATCTTTAAGATTGATATATTCTAAGTAAATTATGAAAGTTGTAAAGTCGCAACAACTGTTTTTCAATTTTTCTAGTCAACTTTAAAAACGCGAAATTTCACAAATTGACTCTTTTCTGTTCAAATAGAATTATTTCAAAATCTAGAAATGGGGCGTTTCGAGATTTTCGCGCTATCTTGAAGATTGATCCATTTTAAGTAAAGTCCTAACAATTGTTTTAAAAAATTTTTTAGTCAACTTTAAGAACGCAAAATTTCAGAAATTGGCTCTGTTCGATTCAAATGGAAATATCTCAAAATAAAATTCTTATGTAAGATGGCAACATTTTTATACTGCCAGTTCAACAATGAAAAGATCTCTTAAAATCAAAAACAAAAATCGGGGGTTGCCATTTAGAAACAAAATGGATGACGTCATTACTCAAAAACAAATCGACTTTCATGTAAAATTGTGTATTTTTATAAAAGAAAATCGACCTGTTCGAGGATTTTTTCCGAAAATATTTTATTTAAATAAACTATACGGTATACATATAAAATCAATTTCGTTGCAAATAATATATTATGGCATTAACAGTAAGTTTAAAGATTTAATTAAATTGTATGTATCTGGTTGTAATTTTAGGAACAGATCTTTTTGAATAAAATCAATCAATAAATAGAAAATAGATATTCATTTGATGAGATGTACTGAAGGTAATCCACCAGACCGAGAAAGGGCTCAAAATAGGTTTACTCGAATCCTTGAGTCCGGAGTTTTCCATAATTTATGATCATTTTGACTTGGTATTCCACTTATTATTTAATTCTGCATAAACACTTGTTTATGAATTAACTTCAAGTGTAAAACTGTAGTCGGAAGTGTGGTATCAACAAAGACGTGTTCTTGATTTTAATTCCCAAGATGTCTCACGAAGGTAACGCCTCAATGTTTAATTACTTAGTTTAGTATGTAACCGGTTATTTTACCATTACAATCATCTTGCTAAATAATTACTCTAAAATTACTACTTTGCAGAGAGGTTTTTAATTAAACGCATAATTCGCATGCAAGTTTTTCCTAGAGGAATAATTTAATTACAAATATCATAATATTCTGTTATGATATCA
Source organism: Ocypus olens (assembly GCA_910593695.2). Lineage (NCBI taxonomy): Eukaryota > Metazoa > Arthropoda > Insecta > Coleoptera > Staphylinidae > Ocypus > Ocypus olens. The sequence goes on along the minus strand of OU343062.1, from coordinate 44,046,745 downwards.
CATTATATTTTCCTATTTTGTTCACATCTTATTTCCCAGAAATCTCATTTGGAATTTTTTTAGGTAGCTTCGAGTCACTACCTGCTACAAATGATCTCGGGAATTGCGTCGTTCAATTTAATAACACAAATAGCTATTTAAATGTTTATTTTGCATATCTCACAGTTATTGAGAAAGAGAGCAAAAATAATAAACCGCCCGATATCTCCCAAACTAATCAAGTTAGCAATGATCTATTAATGCTACTGTTGTTATTCCAGAAAAAGAGGTCATAACGTGTAAATCAGATTTTTTCTAATTCTTGCGGTTACCGAAATGGCCTATAAAAACATCGAATTTGGACCACCCGGTACATATGAATTATAGATGTAACGAAAACAAAGTTTCAGTTAATTTAAATATGTATTTTGTCGCATTATTGTAAATCGGGAGCTCCCGTTAATAAATAAATAAATAAATAAAATTAACATAACGTGTATATCTTTTTTTTTAATTCTTATAACTACCGACATCTAATTTGGGCCACCCGGTACAATTCCTACTTTTATATGTTATACAATCATGTTTAACACCATGCAATAATTTTCTGGGAACTAAAATTTCATAACGGCTTTATAATAACAATAACATTAGGAAACATAAAACATTTAATTCAATGACAATTCTGTTCCGACGCTATTAAGATATGATACATTAAAATGCAATTTGAATAATAATTGTGCGCCTCTTCCTGTCATTATATAAAAGTTTTTAAATTTTGTGAGTCACTCTAAAGATAATTGATGGAACATTCGCAGATATTTAACAGTTATACCGCAAGCGCATTAAATAATAATTAAATTAAACATCATGCATTTTTCGTAGTGTGTGCATTAATCATTATTCCGTGATTGACAACTTTAAGACCTCCCTAATCTTTATGGATTGTTGCGGTCCACCGCAATCAAGACCGTACCGACCGGGTGTAAAATTAGGAGGTCGAATTGGATGCTCTACAAACCACAGACCGGTTTCGGACTACAGTGTAGCAGAGTGAGTCGCTAATGAGGAATCGGATGTACTATGAGGAACATTACCCACTTAGATACAGCGACGGCTCGCGGGGTGACTCATGGTAGGATCGAGGTAGCAGAGGTGGTTACAAATCGTGAAAATTTTTCGAAATTAATTTAGGGTACACATTCTGAACTGTAAATTTTCGATCGATTTTTAAAGTGCAAAATTACTCTTTTCGTTCCTGGTCTCCTGTTACAAATCGTGAAAATTTTTCGAAATTAATTTAGGGTACACATTCTGAACTGTAAATTTTCGATCGATTTTTAAAGTGCAAAATTACTCTTTTCGTTCCTGGTCTCCTGTTACAAATCGTGAAAATTTTTCAAAATTGATTTATGGTACACATTCTGAACTGTAAATTTTCGATCGATTTTTAAAGTGCAAAATTACTCTTTTCGTTTCTGGTCTCCTGTTACAAATCGTGAAAATTTTTCAAAATTGATTTATGGTACACATTCTGAACTGTAAATTTTCGATCGATTTTTAAAGTGCAAAATTACTCTTTTCGTTCCTGGTCTCCTGTTACAAATCGTGAAAATTTTTCGAAATTAATTTAGGGTACACATTCTGAACTGTAAATTTTCGATCGATTTTTAAAGTGCAAAATTACTCTTTTCGTTTCTGGTCTCCTGTTACAAATTGTGAAATTTTTTCGAAATTATTTTAGGGTACACATTCTGAACTGTAAATTTTAGATCGATTTTTAAAATGCAAAATTACTCTTTTCGTTCCTGGTCTCCGGTTACAAATCTTGAAAATTTTTCGAAATTAATTTAGGGTACACATTCTGAACTGTAAATTTTCGATCGATTTTTAAAGTGCAAAATTACTCTTTTCGTTTCTGGTCTCCTGTTACAAATCGCGAAAATTTTTCAAAATTGATTTATGGTACACATTCTGAACTGTAAATTTTCGATCGATTTTTGAAGTGAAAAATTACTCTTTTCGTTTCTGGTCTCCTGTTACAAATCCAGAAAATTTTTCGAAATTAATTTAGGGTACACATTCTGAACTGTAAATTTTCGATCGATTTTTAAAGTGCAAAATTACTCTTTTCGTTCCTGGTCTCCTGTTACAAATCTTGAAAATTTGTCGAAATTTATTTAGGGTACACATTCTGAACTGTAAATTTTCGATCGATTTTTAAAGTGCAAAATTACTCTTTTCATTCCTGGTCTCCTGTTACAAATCTTGAAAATTTTTCGAAATTAATTTATGGTACACATTCTGAACTGTTAATTTTCGATCGATTTTTAAAGTGCAAAGTTACTCTTTTCGTTTCTGGTCTCCTGTTACAAATCGTGAAAATTTTTCGAAATTAATTTAGGGTACACATTCTGAACTGTAAATTTTCGATCGATTTTTAAAGTGCAAAATTACTCTTTTCGTTCCTGGTCTCCTGTTACAAATCTTCAAAATTTTTCGAAATTAATTTAGGGTACACATTCTGAACTGTAAATTTTCGATCGATTTTTAAAGTGCAAAATTACTCTTTTCGTTCCTGGTCTCCTGTTACAAATCGTGAAAATTTTTCGAAATTGATTTAGGGTACACATTCTGAACTGTTAATTTTCGATCGATTTTTAAAGTGCAAAGTTACTCTTTTCGTTTCTGGTCTCCTGTTACAAATCGTGAAAATTTTTCGAAATTTATTTATGGTACACATTCTGAACTGTAAATTTTCGATCGATTTTTAAAGTGCAAAATTACTCTTTTCGTTCCTGGTCTCCTGTTACAAATCTTCAAAATTTTTCGAAATTAATTTAGGGTACACATTCTGAACTGTAAATTTTCGATCGATTTTTAAAGTGCAAAATTACTCTTTTCGTTCCTGGTCTCCTGTTACAAATCGTGAAAATTTTTCGAAATTGATTTAGGGTACACATTCTGAACTGTTAATTTTCGATCGATTTTTAAAGTGCAAAGTTACTCTTTTCGTTTCTGGTCTCCTGTTACAAATCTTGAAAATTTTTCGAAATTAATTTATGGTACACATTCTGAACTGTTAATTTTCGATCGTTTTTTAAAGTGCAAAATTACTCTTTTCGTTCCTGGTCTCCTGCTATAAATCGTGAAAATTTTTCGAAATTAATTTAGGATACACATTCTGAACAGTTAACTTTCGATCGATTTTTGAAGTGCAAAATTACTCTTTTCTGATAATCTTGGCTAAAATTTTCAAATATTTTATTATGAGAGCACTTTGATCTTTCATTGTTTAAACACATGCATTCATTCATTCATTCATTGACAAAGAAGAATCTTTAGAATTAATTAGTTTTTATGGCCCTTAAAAGGGCCGTTGATTTTGGGGGCGGGGTGCCCAAAATTTGCCGTTGTCATATCTCTAGAAGATGTTGGTTGGGTCGACTACCTTCTCCAGGGAGCCGGTTTCACGTGATGGTTACAAATACCTCTTGCTTCTTCTTATCTTGTGAATCTTTGTGCAATTCTTGGATGCGGTTTCAATTATTTTATTGGGTCACAAATATTTAGGTAGGAAATGATGAGGGTATTATTTATTCATTTATTTATTTATTTATTTATTTTGACGGTATTACCACTTTACAAATTTAGAACATAACATTATGCAAATAAAAACAAAATATACAATAAGAAAAATAAGCAACAAATTAAATTGCAATTCTACAGACATAAAATAGATATTCAATTAGGTTTTATTTATATAATTCACCAAGGCTTCCAAAAATATCTACCTGAAAATGGTTAAAAAATCGTTGACCGGAGTTTCAGTTGTAAAGACAAAATAATTTTAACTTATACTATAAGTTGCATTTAACTAAATTCAATAAAGTCTAATTTTCGGAATCATATCATATCAAGTTGAACACACATAAACACACATGAACACACACAATATTTTTGGTACGCATTTTTTTCAGAGTAATGCTATGGAAAAAATGGCGAAAATGATCAAATGATCAAAACTTTTTTTTTCCGAAAATAATCACTTTACACGCTTTTTCCCGCCATGATTTTTTTTTAAATCTTTCTGAGATCAAACATTTTTACTTGCATTTTTTTCCCGAACAAAATCGTAAAATGTTGAAAAAAAATTTTGTGAAGAAAAATTTATTCTTAATAAGTTGTTTATTTTGGCATTCTCTATAATTATTATTCATATAAATTTGATGTAACTATTACCGTTTCCTAATTAGAAACCAAAAATCACAAAAAATTAGAAAACTTTTTTTTTTCAAAATACAAACTTTTTGGATTTAAAAAATTTCTCAAAAATTGCTAACTTTTTTGCTGTTTTAGCTAGCTGAAATTTTAAAACGGCAATCTATTTGTCTGGTTTTTCTGATATACACTTTAATGGCATACGATGATTATTAAAAACGTTGATTTTTCCGATTTCTTACTTTTTCGACTTTTCTTTGCAAACGCGTCACGGGCTTCAAATCGACATTTGTTCTTCCGCAAGTCAATTTTCTGATGGGTCTTAATGAGGTCTTAACAGTGACTTGTGAAAAGTCCGAATCGAACAAGTGTTTTTTTACAGGAAATCATTGTTTCTCGAAATTTGCCCAAAAATATATAAAAAACTGAAGACACTAATTTTAAAATCCTAAAATCACTACATAATCTCCGGGGAATGTATAATTTCTTAATTATTGACGATTGCTTAGAGAAAGTGAAAACATTCCAAATCACTTTTAGTAGATTAACTTTCAAAATAAACTTTTCACGCTCACATTTCACAATGTCTAATTAATTACAATTAATTATCAATAATTACATATCGCGTTGCATGTATGGTTAATCTCCCGTAAATTCCGCTGGTAAAAGCTAAATCCATTACTACACGAACTCCCATTGAAGTTTATTGGTGAGAGGATTTATTCGAAAAACAAAACCAGACCGCAAAGTCCTTATCTAGAAAATAGAATTAACCAGAACTTCGTAATTATGCTTTTATCTTGGAGTTTATCTTAATCCATGGCTTATTAGTCTTAAACATTTATACGCAAACGTGAAACAGTTCAGTTTGTCCACAAGATTATTATCATTCCATAATAAAACGAAAATTGCCAACATTCTGTTTTTCAAAGTTGAAAGTCAAAAATCGCGCTTTGGATTTAAAAAAATTGCCGAGGTGTTAAACGCTTGTTCGATTATGATATTTTATATGTTAAAAAGTAGAGAATTTTGAACATTTTAAATAGTATTAAATATATTTATGTCAAGATAATAAAAATTGCTAAAATCCGAAATTTTCCGAGCTCTTGAAATCAACAAAATCAAATTTTTGATTTAAAAAAAATATTTAACTTGCAAACGCAGTATTTGATTTTGATGATTTAAATGCCAAAATGTAGCGATTTAAGTGCGTTTGAAAAAAGTGTTAAGAGATAATCAATTAAAATTGCCAAAATTGAAAGTCAAAAATCGCGCTTTGGATTAAAAAAAAAATGTCGTGGTGTTAAACGCATGTTTTGATTAAGATATTTTGTATGTTAAAAAGTAGAGAATTTTGAGTGTTTTATATGGTATTAAATATATTTATGTCGAGACAATGAAAATCGCTAAAATCCGAAATTTTTCAAACTCTCGAAATCTACAAAATCAAATTTTTGATTTAAAAAAATGTTTAACTTGCAAACACAGTATTTGATTTTGATGATTTAAATGCCAAAATGTTTGGAATTTAGTGTGTTTGAGAAAAGTATTAAGAGATAATCAATTAAAATTGCCAAAGTTCTGTTTTTCCAACTCGAAAGTCAAAAATCGCGATTTAGATTTTTTAAATTGCGAAGGTGTTAAACGCATGTTTAGATTATGATATTTTATATGTTAAAAAGTAGACAATTTTGAATGTTTTAATGGTATTAAATATATTTATGTCGAGACAATGAAAATCGCTAAAATCCGAAATTTTTTGAGCTCTCGAAATCAACAAAATCAAATTTTTTATTTAAAAAAAAAGTTTAACTTGCAAACGCAGTATTTGATTTTGATGATTTAAATAATGTTAAATATATTCATGTCGAGACAATAAAAATTGCTTAAGTCCGAAATTTTCCGAGCTCTCGAAATCGATAAAGTCATTTTTTTTTTAATTTAAAACAACTGTTTAACTTGCACACGCAGTATTTTATTTTGATGATTTAAATGCCAAAATGTAGGGAATTTAGTGTGTTTGAAGAAAGTATTAAGAGATAATCAATTGAAATTGCCAAAGTTCTGTTTTTCCAACTCGAAAGTCAAAAATCGCGATTTAGATTTTAAAAAATTGCGGAGGTGTTAAACGCATGTTTCGATTATGATATTTTATATGTTAAAAAGTAGAGAATTTTGAGTGTTTTATATGGTATTAAATATATTCACGTCGAGACAATGAAAATTGCTAAAATTAGAAATTTTCGGAGCTCTCGAAAACGACAAAATCAAATTTTTCATTTAAAAAAATTGTTTCATTTGATGATTTAAAAGCCAAAATGTAGCGAATTTAGTGTTTTTAAAAAGTATCAAAAGATAATCCGGCCGAGTCAATGAAAATTGCCAAAATCCGAAATTTTTCAAGTTCAAAATCAACAATTTTTTTTTATTTATATTTTTTTCAAATTGCGAGGTGTTAAATGCATTTTTATTATGATATTTTTTTGTAAACAAAGTAGAGAATTCACTGTGTTTTAAATAGTATTCATATTATCCATGTCGAGAGAATGAAAATTGCAATTTCCAAAGTTCGAAATCAACAAAACCAAGTTTTCGATTTTGATAAATTGTTTAACTTACGAACGAGATATTTGATTCTGATGGTTTAATTTCCAAAATGTGGCGAGTTTCCTGTCTTTTACTTTCTCCGTTACGAAGTACAAGAAAGTATTGTGATCGTGATTTTTTTTTCAATTTTTTTTTTACGGAAATATCTGTTTTGGGGTCCCTAGATGCCATTTCAACAATTTCTGGAAAAAAAAAAATTGTGTCTGTGTGTGTGTGTCTGTCTGTGCGCGCTGTGTCTCAAAAACTAATAGAGCAATTGATATGAAACTTTGAACATCCGTCTTATTTGATAATATGAAGAACTGAAAAGCTTTTAGTAAAATTTCGTACAACGGAAGTGGGCGTTTACCTTAACTGTTTTTTTGTTTTTTGCCAATATTTTCGTAAATTTGAAAAATATCAAAAAACATTTAAACAAAATTTGAAGACAACAAAGAAATGAACATCTTTTGCTTGAAAACATTTTTCATAAAATCATTTTTATTCGACAAAAAAATTTATAATTTTTTCTAAATTTTTGGTTTATAATTATATACCGATAATATTTACAGCAAATTTATGTTAATAATTGTAGAGAATGCTGAAATAAACAACTTATAAAGAATAAGTTTTTTTCGAAAACCCTTTAGTTTTTGAGTAAATTTTTCCACCATTCATAATTTTGACGTTTTAAACGTCAGTTTTATCCGAGTCTACGAAAAATTCGATGTACATCTAAAATAGGATTTAAATTGAAAATAAACTATGAAAGTGTATATATAAACGATACCATCAAGTCGGAGAAAGTAACATGATGGCCACATCACCATTTTTTTTAATTACATAACTGCTGAACGCGTTGTTAGATTTTGATTATTTAAACGTGAAAATGTAGCAAATTTAACACATTTAAAAAAATTATTAGAAAATTTTCATCTTAAATCAATTGCCAAAATCGCAAATTTTTATATCAAAACAAAAAATCGTATTTAAAAAAAATGTTGGACGCGTTGTTGGATTTTAAAAATGTAACGAATTCACCGCTCGTTGAAAATCATTGGAAAATTTCTACCTCAAATCTACGTATTTGCCAAAATCTCAATTTTTTTAATAAAAACAAAAAATCGTATTTTTTATAAATTACGTAACTGTCGAACGCGTCATTAGATTTTGATGATTTAAACTTGAACATGTAGCGAACTTAACACTTTTTGAAAAATCATTGAAAAATTTCCATGTTAAATAAATTTTTAAATAAATTTTTTTTTTATTTAGGTAACTACTAAACGCATTGTGAGATTTTGATTATTTAAACGTGAAAATGTAGCGAAATTAACACATTTTAAAAAATCATTGGGAAATGTTCATCTTAAATCAATGTAAATTGTCAAAAATCAAAACTAAAACATCGTATTTTTTTAAATCATATAACTGTTGAACGCGTTGTTGGATTTTGATTTTTTAAATTTGAAGTTATAGCGAATTTATCACTTTTTGAAAAGTTATTGGAAAATTTCCCCCTTAAATCAATGCAAATTGCCAAAATCGTAAATTTTTAAATCAAAACAAAAAATCGTATTTAAAAAAAATTATATAACTGTTGAACACGTTGTTAGATTTTGATGATTTAATCGTGAAAATGTAGCGAATTTAATACGTTTTGAAAAATCATTGTAAATTTCCAAAAATTCAAATTGTCAAAAAACGCAAATTTTCAAGTCAAAACAATTTTTTTTAAATTACGTAACTGCTGAACGCGTTCTTAGATTTGATGATTTAAACGTGAACAGGTAGCGAATTAAACACATTTTTAAAAATCATTGGAAAATTTCCACCTTAAATCAACGCAAATTGCCAGAACCTCATTTTTTTAATCAAAACAAAAAATCGTATTTTTTTTATAAATAAATCAAGTAATAAAAGTAAATAAATAATTAAATAAAGGAACTTTGTAAGCGTTCAAATCGGTAATTGGGTGGACTATATTCATGAAATTTTTCAGAATTTTTCATCAACTTGTTCGTCAGTGTAAAAAAGGTGTTTAAAAAATCGATTAAAAAACTGTTGGAATTTTTTTAGGGTTTAAATAACCTTGGAAAAAAGGATCAAATATGTAATTGTATTTTCATGATTTTTTTCAGAATTTTTCATCCACTCGTTCGTCAGTAAAAAAATAATGTTTGAAAAATCGATTTCAAAAACTTTTGGAATATTTTAGTATTAGAATTACCTTGAAAAAAATTGGTCAAATGGGTAATTGGGTAGGCTATTTTCATGATTTTTTTCAGAATTTTTCATTCACTCGTTCGTCAGTAAAAAAATAATGTTTAAAAAATCGATTTTAAAAATGTTTGGAATATTTTAGTGTCTAAATGGCCTAGAATGACCTTGAAAAAGATTGGTCAAATGTGTAATTATTAGGTAGACTACTTTCATGATTTTTTTCAGAATTTTTCATCAACTCGTTCGTTAGTAAAAAGATAATTTAAAAAAATCGATTTACAAATTTTGGAATTTTTCCAGTAACTAAATGATCTTGAATGACTTTTGAAAAAAAGAATCAAATATGTAATTGTATGGACTATTTTCATGATTTTTTTCAGATTTTTTCATCCACTGGTTCGTCAGTAAAAAAATAATGTTTGAAAAATAGATTTTAAAAACTTTTGGAATATTTTAGTATCTAAATGGCCTAGAATGACCTTGAAAAAAATTGGTCAAATGGGTAATTGGGTAGGCTATTTTCATGATTTTTTTCAGAATTTTTCATCAACTCGTTCATCAGTAAAAAAATAATTTAAAAAAAATCGATTTACAAACTTTTGGAATTTTTTCAGTAACTAAATGACCTTGAATGACTTTGGGAAAAATTGGTCAAATGGGTAATTGGGTAGGCTATTTTCATGATTTTTTTTAGAATTTTTCATCAACTCGTTCGTCAGTAAAAAAATAATTTAAAAAAAATCGATTTACAAACTTTTGGAATTTTTTCAGTAACTAAATGACCTTGAATGACTTTGGGAAAAATTGGTCAAATGGATAATTGGGTAGGCTATTTTCATGATTTTTTCAGAATTTTTCATCAACTCGTTCGTCAGTGAAAAAATAATTTAAAAAAAATCGATTTGCAAACTTTTGGAATTTTTTCAGTAACTAAATGACCTTGAATGACTTTGGGAAAAATTGGTCAAATGGGTAATTGGGTAGGCTTTTTTCATGATTTTTTTCTGAATTTTTCATCAACTCGTTCGTCAGTAAAAAAATAATTTAAAACAAATCGATTTTAAAAACTTTTGGAATATTTTAGTATCTAAATGGCCTAGAATGACCTTGAAAAAAATTGGTCAAATGGGTAATTGGGTAGGCTATTTTCATGATTTTTTCAGAATTTTTCATCAACTCGTTCGTCAGTGAAAAAATAATTTAAAAAAAATCGATTTGCAAACTTTTGGAATTTTTTCAGTAACTAAATGACCTTGAATGACTTTGGGAAAAATTGGTCAAATGGGTAATTGGATGGACTATTTTAATGAATTTTTTCAGATCACAATACTTTCTCGTACTTCGTAACGGAGAAAGTAAAATAGGCGAAACATCCCACTGTACACCGATCTAAGGAATCAGAAATCACAACCAAAAATTTATAACGTGTAAAAGTACAAAAACCTTTGTCACAAAAAATGCATTCATTGCATCAGTCAATCTTTTGCTAGTGAAGATATAATTTATACAATCATTAAACTCTCGAAACCATTATAGTAATACTATTTTTATTTCTTTCAGTCATTAGGAAATCACGAATTCGACTACACGGTGAGCGGCTTGCTTCCATTCCTGGAGAACTTCAAGTATCCCCTCGTGACGGCGAACCTGGACTTCTCCGACGAACCCGCCTTAGACGGGAAGATCAACAAATCCGTGGTTTTGGACGTGAAAGGGCACAAGGTCGGAGTTATCGGTTACCTAACACCGGAAACGAAAACGGTGGCCGTCGGCGTGGAATCGGTGAAGTTTCTAGACGAGGTGGCTGCCATCAAGGAAGAAAGCGAACGGTTGGACGCTGAAGGTGTGAAGATCATCATCGCGCTGGGACACTCGGGTTACGAGGTCGATCAGAGCATAGCGAGGAATGTGCCGTTGGTGGATGTTGTTATAGGAGGACACACTAACACGTTTCTGTGGACGGGAAAGCAGCCGGATATTGAGGTGCCGGAGGGACCCTATCCCACCATCGTCGAGCAGGCGAGCGGGAAGAAGGTGCCGGTGGTGCAAGCGTACGCTTACACTAAATATTTAGGGAGGCTTTTAACAACGTTTGATGATGATGGACATCTCTTGGATTACACAGGAAAGCCTCTGTTGCTATCGGGGGATTTACCACAGGATGCGGATGTGTTGGAACTCCTGGAGAAATTTAGACCCGCCGTTGAAGCGTTGATGAAGAAAATTATTGGAAACTCGAGGGTGAATCTCGATATGTCCACGTGTAGGACCAAGGAGTGCAATTTCGGAAACTTCATTGCTGACGCGATGGTGGCAAACAGGGTCTTAAACTACGGCGGGCATTACTGGACCGATGCTGCCATAGCTGTTGTGAATGGTGGTTCGATCCGCATGAGTGTCGATCGGGGGGAGTTATCAGCTGGAGATTTCTTAGGCGCGATACCTTTCGATCAATCCGTGCACTCGCTCAGCCTTAACGGATCGGATTTCCTGACCATGCTAGAGACCGGGGTAAGAAGCAACGGGGAGACTTCAAGAGGTGAATTCTTGCAAGTATCCGGAGCTAAGATACTCTACGATCTTTCCAGGCCAGCAGGTCGTCGCGTTCTTGAGGTAAAGTTGCGCTGCGCGCGCTGCAACGTCCCCATCTACGAACCCCTAGATCCGGCGAAGACCTATCGCCTGCTAACAACATCCTTCGTGATGGGAGGTGGAGATGGGTACACCGTCTTGAAAGAAAAAAGCTTCAACCAGCACATGGAGGACCTCAACGACCTGGACACGATCGTCTGGTATCTGGAGAAGAACAAAATCGTCTACCCGGAAGAGAACGGAAGGATAGAATTCCTCAGCGACAGAAAACACACGTCAAGCGCGTCCGTGTTTACGTCGTCCGTTACTCTAATAATAACCACGGTGTCCATTATAATCCACCAATAAAACCAGAATCTTGTAAATACCGCTGAAGAATTTGTAAATACTTAAATCCGAGGCGTGAACGGGGCTATAAATTCGCAGCTTTACGATGGATTTTTTTTAAGTGGAAACAACTCCGAAAATTATTTTAGTGGCACTTGAGTGACGCAATCGTGAATTCGTAATTAAAATTTGCTCGACACTTGGATCGTTAATGTTTTTATGGTTTAATGGGTTTTAAAAAATGGAATGTTGCTCGTTAACTAATTCAACGGACAATTCAGATCAATTTCCTTTGAAGAAATTGCTTCACCCAAAAAAAAAAAATTGTTTTTGAACAACATTCCGAAAATAGAACCGAACGTATTGTAGACAATTTTGGACACGCTGCAGGGATTTGCGGGCGAGAAATTTTTGGAATAATATTTCATTGTTTGTCTACTTCATAGACGAATGTCTATGAAGAATGAAATTCTAATCATTAATATCCAAGGATAAGAAACTTAGAAAATTGTTTAAAAATTAAGTGCCACCTAGTAGCAGCCGCTATAGTTATCTTTTTTAAAACAAACCTTATGCTTTATTTCTTCATCAAAAATAGATTTTTTTTAAATCTTGATGAAATTGAAAGATTATAATTTAGTTTTTTATTACGAATTGCCATTTATTCATCCTGTAAACTAAAATACTTAGCGTTTTAATTTATTTTTTTACAAAAATCGCAAAGAGTTCGTATAAGTATTTACTGAACAATATTTTGAAAAAAAACAGAATAAAGAAAAATTCTTATAGAAGGAACACTCGCCCGTTAAATTCTATTCTTCATAGATTAATCTAATCATTAATACTAAATAATATGAAACAGAAACACTGAATAAAACACTTACTAAGTAATTTATTCAGTGTTTCTATAATGAATTACCACGGAGTAACGGTCGCAACCATCAACATGATTAAAACATAGAAAATTGTTTAAAAATTAAGAGCCACTTAGTAGCAGTCGCCACCATTCTTTTATTAAACAAACTTTGAAAAATAGATTTTTTTTAATCTTGATAAAATTGAAAAATTATAATTTAGTTTTTTTATTACGAATCACTTTCTGACTTACTATTTATTCATATTGTAAACGAAAATGTTTACCGTTTTAATTTATTTTTGCAAAAATCGCAGAGTTCGCATAAGTATTTACTGTTAGAATAATATTTTGAAAAAAAAACCACAATAATCAAAAGAGATGAGATTCTATTAGTCATAGATGAATGGAATCTAATCATTAATATCAAATCATATCAAAAACATAGAAAATGGTTTAAAAATTAAGTGCCACCTAGTAGCACTCGCCACCATTATCTTATGTTTTATTTCTTGAAAATTATTATTTTTTTTTTACAATTTTTACAATCCTGATAAAATTGAAAAATTATAATTTAGTTTTTTTATTACGAATCACTTTCTGACTTACTATTTATTCATATTGTAAACGAAAATGTTTACCGTTTTAATTTATTTTTACAAAAATCGCAGAGTTCGCATAAGTATTTACTGTTAGAATAATATTTTGAAAAAAAAACCACAATAATCAAAAGAGATGAGATTCTATTAGTCATAGATGAATGGAATCTAATCATTAATATCAAATCATATCAAAAACATAGAAAATGGTTTAAAAATTAAGTGCCACCTAGTAGCACTCGCCACCATTATCTTATGTTTTATTTCTTGAAAATTATTATTTTTTTTTTACAATTTTTACAATCCTGATAAAATTGAAAAATTATAATTTAGTTTTTTATTACGAATCACTTGACAAATTTTATTTTTTATTTGCAATTTTTACAATCCTGATAAATTGAAAAATTTTTATTTAGTTTTTTTTTATCACGAATCCGTTTTGACTTACCATTATTCATCTTGTGAACGAAATTTTGAACATTTATTTTTACAAAAGTCGCAAACGTATTTACTGTTAATAATACTACACACAAGCTTTAGAAAATAGAAACAACTGTACAGATAAGAATACAATTTGTTGTTAGCGTAATTTAAATTTTTACGGGAAACAATTTTAAATAGTTTGCTTATTTTATAACAATGCGGCCCGTTTGCACGGCACCGAATCGGTCGTTTAATCGATTCGGTTATTTTGCCGTCTTCTATAGTGGCGCATATATTTCAATAAGCGTGTTCACACGATACCGTATACGGTCGACGGCAGTATCGTGTGAACACGCATATTGAAATATATCCGCCACTATAGAAGACGGCAAAATAACCGAATCGCTGAAACGACCGATTCGGTGTCGTGTGAACGGGCCGTAATGCAACGAAAGCACGCAATTATTTTAACGCTATTTTTATCCGCATATTTTGTTTATTATTGTAATTTAAAAAAAAATCTGTGTGCAATATTATCAGCGCTGTGAAATCTAGAAATGCATTCAGTGTGTTTGTACATAATAACTTTTTATGATGTAAATAATATATTGTTGATATTTTCATGTTTATTATAGAAAATGTGTAATGTTTATATTTGTATATTTTTAATCGGTTACGTTAAAGAACATCCCAATCAAGCAGGTGATCTTTCCTTATCCTAAATTTCTTTAGTGCAAACTTTTTTTTCTCGCTCCTGCATAGATAAATTGATATTACTTACCGATATGCTGTAGTGGAAAGTAATGAATGCAGCATCCCCAGTGTGAAATTTGGAAGTACTAAATGTACTCAAAACGGTACTCTAAAATTATTTTTTTGCTACTTAAAACTGTAGTGAAAGTATCTTTTTCGTTGCTCGTTGGTTAATGGCTAACTTTAATGTATCCAAATGTATCAAAAAATCGTTCATTAATGACCCCTATTAATGAACTAATTTTCATTAATGAACGATTTTTAGGGCCGCGGTGGTCTAGTGCGGGTTCGAGTCCCGTCCGGGGGTCACTTTTTTTAACTCGAAAAATGGCCGCGGTGGTCTGGTGGGTAGAGGTTCGGCCTCTAGATTTTAACACGAAAAATGGCCGTGCCGGTCCACGGATATCTAGTCTGTCCACATTTCATTTAAATATGAATTATTAAATACTATACATCGGTTGTGGCTGAATGCCCTAACTGGCTGAGCCAATTCCCTATCATCCTTGATTCCCTGACCCGAATTCCTATCAATCATATTTCCTTTAAGAAAAATGGTGATGTGGCCATCATGTTACTTTCTCCGACTTGATGATTTATATTTACATCGAGCGTTTTGTAGACTCGTACGAAACTGACGTTTAAAACGTCAAAATTATGAAAGATCGAAAAATTATACTTCAAATTCAAAAACTCAGTTAATAATAACTTTAGAATGTCAAACAACGTATTATAACCATAACATTTGAAAATAAATCCTAGTTTAATTTTTTGTTGCATCACAGTGTGTCCTTTCTTTTTGTGCTCGATTGAAATAAATATCTTATTATTGATGGTTTTCCGGAGAAATTACTAATGATAATATAATTTATTGCAACGGAAATGGCCATCTCTCATCCGTAATGGTATTATAAATAGATTATTATAGTGCTAGCAAACTAGTTTACTAATTAGTGATACATGTACAACTTTACAAATGATCGCAACTCATTACTTACATACTTCAATCATTAAAATATTGGTTTTTCTTCAAACGTCAGTAAAATTTAACATTTCTCACTGAATACATTAATTTATTGCCAACATTTCGCGTGGCACTAATGATGTATTAATGCACTGACAGATACAACTGAACACTGATATTTCATTTTAATACACTGTGGAAATTTCGTTTTCATACCGTCATAACTCGGCGTATTTTCAATCGACTGTGATGAATCTTTAAGGGCTAAAAACTTTGAAGTGTCTTCTTTAAAGTCACGCGAACTTAAGCGTAAACCCTTCCGCCTCCTCTAGCAACCCTGTGAATTATTTTTTCCAGTAAACCATGTCCAACTTTGACGATGTCTACGGAGTTAGAAAAAAATTGTCGACTCGATCCACCATAAAGGCATTAAAATTTGATCAATTATTTATACAGGACTCAAAGAACGAAGTTCCTACGACGATTTGCCACCAAGTTATGGGTGTGCATTTTGAGGTTTTTCGCACATAACTCAGCGACTTTTCAACCAAATTGGATAATTCTTCTTAAATTCAACAAACCTTACTTCATTGTTTATTATTAAACCGTTAATCCCTCCATAAATTACCGTTTAAATCATTAAAATAAATGTAGAATTTCGACGACATGACTTATTATTCCGGGATTTTTATGGCACGTTTAATTGAAAATAGTAAAGGGTTACAAGTTTTGAAGTGATTTAACGTTCAAATTATCAAAATCATCCCTCAGAATTACTATTTAAAAGCTTTTAAACATTTTACGTTCGAATTTCCACGCCTCGTCGCCATCTATTCGACGATAGCCGAACTACTAAGTAATGTTTTTGAACAGCGCCAAAATGCTCGAACTTTATCCTTATAATCAAAGTGTTAATATTCAGCAATGCGCTGTACACGAAACGATAGACTATTTAATTCCGAATCGAATGGTGTATAAAATAGCTGAGGCAATTTAGCGGTTTTCTTGTAATTTGCGAATGAAAATTAAGCACGACACACTTACCGACATTTACAGTTCACTGTAACTTAAAATTTAAATGCACAACAATTTGCTATATTCTTCAATGAAATACGGGTCTCAATACTTATTACTGATTAATCAATTAACTTTTTATATTATTAATGCATTACAATAAGAGAAATATATAAGGAATCCTAATCTTCATAGAGGGTACCCTCTGTTATCGCGGGGATAAACTACGTTTTCATTTGTGGATTTAATAATTGTTTTAATGATGAAAGAATATTTAAAAACTTAAAAAGAATATTATCTTATAATAAAATAAATTTAATTGTAGATATTTTTGTATTTAAATTGCAGAAACAATACATTGTAATATATCCGCCTAATCACAGGCAACCCGATATACGCATAACTACTATTAATTTATTATTAAAAACTTCCTATTTAAAACCATTACTCTTATCCTCAGTAAAGCTTAAAAAATAGTGCGAATATTTAAGTATTTAAATTGCAGAAATAATTATATTACATAAACGCCAACTTACAGACAACGCAATAGAGGCATTCATAATAATAACTTATTATTAAAAACTTCCAATTTTAAACATGTCAGGGACAAAACCGCAAGTGTAATCCTTCGCAAAGCTTAAAATATAATGTGAATGAATATTAAAGTATTTAAATTGCAGAAATTATTAAATTATATAAACGCCTACTTACAGGCAACCCAATACACGTGTAACTAATAATGATTTATTATTTAAAACTTCAAATTTTAATCGTAACAGATAAAACCATAAGTGTAATATTTTTAAAGCGTTGCTAATGATTACACTCATACTTGTGTCCATATTATGTTTAAAATTGGAAGTTTTTAATAATAAATTAATATCAGTTATGTTATATTGGGTTGCCTGTAAGTAGGCGTTTACATAATACCATTGTTTCCGCAATTTAAATACTTAAATATTCGCATTATTTCTGAAGCTTTACTCAGGATTACACTAATGGTTTTGTCCCTGTTGCGCATAAAATTAGGAGTTATTAATAATACATTAATTGGAGTTCTGCGTATATCGGGTTGCGTGCGATTAGGCGTGTATATTATAAATTATTGTTTCTGCAATTTAAATACGCAAATATCCACAAGTGAATTTATTTTATCATAAGATAACATTCTTCTTAAGTTTTTCAATGTTCTTTTATTATTACAACAATTATTACATCCACACATGATTAAATAGTTTCTCCCCACGATAACAGGGAGAGCCCTCTACGTAGATTGTGATTTCTCGTATATTTCTTTTATTATAATGCATTAACAATATCAATAGTTGAATGATTAATCAGGAATAAGTACTGGAACCCGTATTTGATTGAAGAATATAGCAAATTCTCCTTTATTTTACAGTGAACTGTAAATGTCGGTAAGTGTGTCGTGCTTAATTTTCCTTTCCAAATTACAGGAAAACCGCTGAACTTCCTCAGCTATTTTATACACCATTCGATTCAGAATTAAATCGTCTACCCTTTCATGTACAGCCCATCGCTAAATATTAACACTTTGACAATAAGTATAAAAAATTGCTGCGGCAATATTTATTATTGCAGGATTTTTACAGCACTTTTATTTCAAAAGATTAAAGGATTATAAGTTTTTCGGTGATTTAATGGGTAAATTATCAAAATCATCCCTTAGAATTGCTATTTAGAAGCTTTTAAACATTTTACCTTCGGATTTCAGCGTCTTGTCGCCATCTATTGGATGGTGGCCGAACTACTAAGTAATGTTTTTTAACAGCGCCAAAATGCTCGAACTTTATACTTATATTCAAAGTGTTAATATTCAGCAATACGCTGTACACAAAACGATAGACAATTTAATTCCGAATCAAATGGTGTAACAAATAGCTGAGGCAATTTAGCGGTTTTCTTGTAATTTGCGAATGAAAATAAAGCACGACACACTTACCGACATTTACAGTTCACTGTAACTTAAAATTAAACAAAGAACAATTTTCTATATTTTTCAATGAAATACGGGTCCCAATATATCCACAAGTGAATTTATTTTATCACAAGATAACATTCTTTTAGAGTTTTTAAATACTCTTTTATTATTACAACAATTATTACATCCACAAATTATTAAGTAGTTTGTCCCCTCGATAACAGGTGGGGCCTTCTACTTAGATTATGATTTCTCGTATATTTCTCTTATTGTAATGCATTAACAATATAAATAGTTGAATGATTATTCAGGAATAAGTATTGGAACCCGTATTTGATTGAAGAATATAGCAAATTCTTCTTTATTGAATTTTTATGTTACAGTGAACTGTAAATGTCGGTAAGGGTGTCGTGCTTAATTTTCATTCGTAAATTACAGCAAAACCGCTAAATTTCCTTAGCTATTTTATATACCATTCGATTCAGAATTAAATCGTCTACCGTTTCATGCACAGCCCATTGCTAAATATTAACACTTTGACAATAAGTATAAAGTTCGAGCATTTTGGCGCTGTTCAAAAACATCACTTAGCAGTTCAGCCACCGTCCAATAGATGGCAACGAGGCGCGGAAATCCGAACGTAAAATGTTTAAAACCTTCTAAATAGCAATTCTAAGGGATGATTTTGATAATTTAAGCATTAAATCACCGACAAACATATAATCCTTTAATCTTTTGAAATAAAAGTGCTGTAAAAATTCTGCAATAATAAATATTGCCGCAGCAATTTTTTAATGCTTAAATTGATTTTAATGATTCAAATTGTAATTTACAGAGGTATTAATGGTTTAATAATAAACAATAAAACTGGTAAATTAACATTTACATACGGAGTTATTTTAAACCCAAATATCTACTAAACGTTTATTGATTAATGTCCTTGTTAGCTCAATTGTACTTATTGTTTCGTCGCTGTTAGACTTAAAAGCGGAAGTTTTAAATATTAAATTAAGAGTTGAAGAGGTTGTATGAATAGAGATAGCATAAAATGATTAGTTTAGATGCATTACTTGGTGCGGGGCTTTTTTTGGTTTATAATTATAAAACGATAATAGTTACAGCAAATTTATTTTAATAATAGAATAGAGAATACTAAAATGAACAACTTATAAAGAATAAGTTTTTTTCGAAATCCCTTTAGTTTTTGAGTAAACTGAGTTTTAGAATTTGAAGTATAATTTTTCCATCGTTCATAATTTTGAAGTTTTAAACGTCAGTTTCATCCAAGTTTACGCAACGCTCGATGTACATTTAAAATATGATTTCAATTGAAAATAAACCACGTGAGCGTAAATATAAATGATACCATCAAGTCGGAGAAAGTAACATGATGGCCACATCACCATTTTTTGTTTTTCTCCAATATTTTTTTAAATATGAAAAATATCACTAAAACATTTAAACAAATATTGAAGACAACAAAGGAACGAACATCTTTTGCTTGAAAATCATTTTTATTCGAGAAAAAAAAATATTATTTTTTTTCTTTTTTGGTTTATAAATATGAAACTGCAATAGTTACAGCAAATTTATGTTAATAATAATTGTAGAGAATGCCAAGATGAACGACTTATATGGAATAAGCTTTTTTCGAATTCCCGTTAGTTTTTGAGTAAACTGAGTTTTTGAATTTGAAGTTTAATTTTTCCATCTTTCATAATTTTGACGTTTTAAACGTCAGTTTCATCCCCTCGATGTACATTTAAAATATGATTTAAATTGAAAATAAACCATGAAAGCGTAAATATAAATGATACCATCAAATCGGAGAAAGTAACCTGATGGCCACATCACCATTTTTGAGTTTCGAAAACGATAAACAATCATGAATTTCTACGATCGGCATGTAAACATACACTCAATAGTGCAACTTTTTCCTGTATCTTTTATCGTTTTCAAGATCCCCATGCTGTGTATTCTTATCTTGGACACGGTGTATTGTGTACAGAAGTGGTCGAAGAATTGACCCTTGTCAATTTTATGGAGTGGGGATGAAGTCTTGAAGTTGTTTCTTGTGATGACAGTGCGTGGCGTGCTGCTTAAGCTGCACCCACACGATGCTACGAACGTTTGACCAAAGAGGATTATATAAAGAGTGGCAATGTAATGGACTGAATATGAAACCGAGTTTTCGATCCGATGATATATCTGTTTCAATCATTCTTCTCGGTCGCTCAATCCGTGATTGGCAAAATAATGGGAGAGATAACACCCCGCTGATAAATAATAATAATAATACATTTATTGACGTATTCAACTTTTTACAAGAAATACATAAAAATAAGAAATGCTCTAAAAATAATATAAACAAAATTATACCAGTTTACAAAATATCATGTAATCAAAGTGTAATAACCCTAAAATAAAGGAAAAAGAAAATGAGATTCAAATTTCAACTGTGGAAGAATTAATTGGTAATGATGATTGGTCCCCTCCCGTGGACGTAAGACAAATATGAAATTAGTCCACCAATAACAGTCGGAGCGACAGACATGGAATTACTATCAATCCTTCCCTCTTTGTTCTTAGTTAGTACTAGAGGCTCGGTTCTAAAACTGGATCCAAAATCAGTCCATTACATTGCCACTCTTTATATAATCCTCTTTGGTTTGACTCAAATGTTTGCTTCCAAGTGATGAGTCAAACGTTGGACGAACGTCTTGACACATGCGCTCCCACACGATAGACAAACGTTGGATCCAAATGCAGTTGGTTCCAACGTTTGTCTGAAGGAGGTTCACCCCCTTATTAGTTCTCAGAGTCACCGCTAGGGTGACCTTTTTTTCTTTATTAAACCAATGCAATTATATATTTTCATTTATAAAATAAAAGAGAAATTTTGTCATCCCCTTAGCAAGTTAAAATGATAAGATATGTTTTTAACAATGCGTAAGTAACAACCTTTTCAACAATAAAAATAGGCAGTAAAACCAAGGCTTACTGCCTTATATAGAAAATGGTTATTTAAAATAAAAACATAATAAATTTATTTATATTCATAAGCACGTAAAATAAATATTAAAAAGACCGTTACTTATGATACACGGTTGTCATTCGTACAAATGTTTGTGCATGTCGTGTGGGAATGTATCCAATGCCACCAAGTATGCCAACCAATGACAGAGAAAACCCTTTGAAGCAGACTAAAAGACCGACAGCCGGCCGAACACCTTCCAACACGAACGTTTGACGCTTCGTAGTTCGTGGATCTCCCACATGATGCGCCCAACCATCCAGCGTCCAACGTTGGAAGGTGTTCGTAGCATCGTGTGGGCCCGGCTTTATAAGTTCGTGGTTGTTTGTTGTGCTGGGCAGGGGGTGTCGGTGTGCTTATAAAGTGCGGTGGTGGTTGTTTGATGTGACGAGCAGGACATGCCGTGGTGCTTATAAATTTTGATGAGCGGAGATGAAGTCGTGATGAGCAGGGCGTGGCGTGTTATACTCTAGCCGCGCTATAAAGGCGTCCGAGGTGATTAACGAAGGGTCAGAAGTGATTGGATATTTTGCTACTTTATACTCATAGATGTTTACACTTTACTCCTTGCTATTGGCGCACTATCGGCTTTTATTTATAAATGAGTGGTTCTTTAAAGGTTACAGATGGCACCTCAGATGCCTTCATAGGGCGGCCAGACTATATTTTGTCGGTGGGCCGTGCGTGATCAGAACTCAGCGCTAAATTGGATGAATATGGTGGTTGATGATCACTTCAGATAATAATGAAAATTACCAAAAACACAAACATTTTATTAACCTAACTCAAAACTACTATACAAAAAATTCTTTTTTTTCTTTAAAAAAAATACTCCTATAAAACTTCACCGTTTACCTGTAAGGCAGTATATAAAAAAGCAATATTGCTACTAAATATAAAAACAGTCCTGAATTTAAAAAATCCCTTCTGGTATGAATATTCATACCGACAGGTAGTTTTTCAAACAAACATCGGATCATTAATTCTCTTAATTTTAATCTTCTCAGCATTGCCATGAAAGGAGAAAATTAATCGAGATGTGTGAATATTGATGCCCGTTTGCACCGCACCCGGTTAACTCTTTGATCATTGATTATAAGTTAATCCCTTTGCACCGCCATTTAAAGTAGGGTTAAAGTCCTAATTTTTAACCGGCCGAGTTTGGGCGGTTAGGAAGCCGGTTAAGGAAATACACGTGCGTTCGTGTTAAAAATAAAGGAACATGAAGGTTTATTACATTGAGGACGACGTTAGGTGATATAAAATCATTACGGAGATCAAATACAATTGATTTTATTCATTCAAACGCTAGATTTAAATCTCGGTATGCCAATCCAAGTGAATATGCGAATACAAAATTTTGATTTATTATATGAAGCGTGTTTTAGGAGAAGGTATGGATTAAGCAAACAATTCACATTCAATTTGTTGCAAGTAATTGAACATTTGAACATAAAATAGATTTTCTAAATAATAGGGAACTGTAAACAGCTGTTGATTTGGCATGTGAAGCATGCGCTAAGGCGTCAATTTCAGTGGCACCCACCCCAGAAAATAAAATAACCCCACAAATTGCCAACCGTATTTTTGCTCACAACCATTTAATCATCGGATACTAACCGATGGGCGGTGCAAACTGAGCGGCATGATTAACTTCATCTAAATCATTGATTTAGTAATCATAAATTTTAACCGAGTGCGGTGCAAATGGGCATTAGTCTCCAAACCATCTTATTTGGTAGTAAAGTTGCTGTTTCATAATATATAAGTACAAAATCCTAAGTTTTCAAAAAATACGATAAAATAACCCATTACATTAAGTTCTTATCAAAAACCAAAACGTATTTAGCCCCACTCTCCGTCCCGGCAAATGCCTTCTTGAAGTCATCGATATAGACCAACTTAAAATCGGGTCCGCGCAATTTCCCCTCCCCTAGATAACGGAATAAATTGTCAAACATCTCAAACCTCTTGGGCGAAGAAAAATTATTTTTATTCCACTCGGTCATCCAGTATCCTCTAATCCTGACAGCCCTAAAGATCAAGTCTTGCATAGGCACCTCCAGCGGCTTTCCAGACATACCGCCATAAGTTACAAGCGTACCGCCGTTATCCAACTTACTCAATAATTCCCGAGCACTGGTCGCTCCGACACAATCGAGAGCCAGTTTTGGTTTTGGAAGTTCGCTCATGGTCGACTTTACTTCTTCCTCGGTGAAGACCTCGGTTGCTCCGTACCCTTTAAGGCAAGCCTTTAACGCGTCGATTTCGGGCCGGTTCCTCACCACGTTGATCGTTTTCAACCCCCAAATTTTCGCCAATTGTATAACGAATTTACCGCACGCGGAGTTCGCCCCGTTTTGAATGACGACATCGCCGGGTTTTAGATTGACGAAATCCTTAAGGAGCCTGTAAGCGGTGCACGGGTTCACCGTGAAGGCGGCCGCATCGAGCTTCGGTATGTTCGGTGGAATGGCCATCAGGAGATCACTTGTTGCGATCAGGTGCGAACCCCAGGTGCCCAGGCGGTTCGTTAAGGGGACCACGTGGTCGCCGGGCTTGAATTTTGCAACGGCTGCTCCGGTAGCGACCACTTGTCCCACGCATTCATTTCCCGGGGTTGCGGGCAGCGCGGATCTCGAAGGATACCCACCTTTGATGGTGAGAACGTCCGCTGGGTTTATCGGGGCGGCTAATATCCGTACGAGCACTTCGTTCTCCTTGAGGGCGTCCAGGGGTTCCTCGCATAATTTCAGAACCTCGGCGGGGTTTCCGTACTCGAAGTACTTCAGTTTGGTCGCGTTCATCTGGAAAATAATGATTTTATTTTGTTATCTTGACGAGTAATCGTGTTACCTGTGTCATGTTCGATAATTGCGCTTCAACTATGTAATTTATAAGTGTTCAAGGTCCATACGTAAATGGTATCGATTTTATGAAGTGGCGGGATTGCTCATGAAATTATTATGTAATAAATATTGTTTATCAATTTTGTTCATTTTATGCTAAATAATTTTTGATAATTATTAGGATCATAATAGTACTATTATTTCGTAATGCGTTAGTTAATTACAATAAAACACTTTTAACTTGTGACTTAAGTTTCGGTAAGTACAATTACCATTTCCAAACATGCGATTAAACAAATTTCAACTTTAAAATATTTAAAAAAGAATTCTTAGTTTCGAGATTTATCCCTCATCAGTGATAAAAATATAATGTTAAAGAACTTGAACGATTCGTGCACAACTGACGTTACTATTTTTCGTCTTTATTAAATTTATTTAATTCATCTGCAACAAGTTTAATTAAACTATTTTCATTATTTACCATGTTTTTTTGCTTTAATCAAACAATTTTTATTGTTGTGCAATCATCCTGTCATCGTATGCATTCGATTCTACCAAACAACATTTTTGGCTCTGCGGATTAAACAGGGTTTACCAAGAGGAGCGTCAACACTTTATAAAAAGATGCATAAAAATAAATTAACCAAATTAGCCAAGCTAAAGTGAAATTAGGTGAATATTTTAATTTTTCAAAAAAAAAAATATTTTCTATTTTTTCTAAATTTTTTTAATTTTTTTTTTCAATTTAGGGCTGATTCGGGGAGTTTCCACCGGGAAAAGCAGCCGAAACAAATATTTAAAAGGATTTAATTAAGATTTTTAATTTCCATAACGTGCAATTTTCACGTTTTTACCTTCAAATCAGCATTTTTGGCTCTCCGGATTAAAGAGGGTTTACCAAAATGAGCATCAACACTTTAAAAAGATGCATAAAAATAAATTAACCAAATTAACCAAGCTAAAGTGAAATTAGGCGAATATTTTAATTTTTCAAAAATAAAATAAAAATATTTTTTACCTTTAAAAATCAGCATTTTTGGCTCTCCGGATTAAACATGGTTTACCAAAAAGAGCGTCAACACTTTAAAAAGATGCATAAAAACAACAAATAAAAATAAATTAACCAAAATAACTAAGCTAAAGTGAAATTAGGTGAATATTTTAATTTTTCAAAAATAAAATAAAAATATTTTTTATTTTAAAAAAATTATTTTTTTTATTTGGGGGAGTTTTCACGGAGGAAAGCACTCGAAACAAATATTTAAAAGGATTTAATTAAGATTTTTATTTTCCATAGCGTGCAATTTTCACGTTTTTACTTTTAAAAATCAGCATTTTTGGCTCTCCGGATTAAACAGGGTTTACCAAAAATAGCGTCAACACTTTAAAAAGATGCATAAAAACAACAAATAAAAATAAATTAACCAAAATAACTAAGCTAAAGTGAAATTAAGTGAATATTTTAATTTTTCAAAAATAAAATAAAAATATTTTTTATTTTAAAAAAATTATTTTTTTTATTTGCGGGAGTTTCCACGGAGAAAAGCACTCGAAACAAATATTTAAAAGGATTTAATTAAGATTTTTATTTTCCATAGCGTGCAATTTTCACGTTTTTACTTTTAAAAGTCAGCATTTTTGGCTCTCCGGATTAAACCGGATTCACCAAAAAGAGCGTCAACACTTTAAAGATGAATAAAAAAAAAATCAAACCAAATTAGCCCAGCTAAAGTGAAATTAAGTGAATATTTTAATTTAAAAAAAAAAAAAAATTCTTTTAAATTACTTTTTATATTTTTTCAATTTATGGCTGATTCGGGGAGTTTCCACGGAGGAAAGCACTAGAAACAAATATTTAAAAGGATTTAATTAAGATTTTTATTTTCCATAACGTGCAATTTTCACGTTTTTACCTTTAAAAATCAGCATTTTTGGCTCTCCGGATTAAACAGGGTTTACCAAAAAGAGCGTCAACACTTTAAAAAGATGCATAAAAATAAATTAACCAAATTAGCCAAGCTAAAGTGAAATTAGGTGAATATTTGAATTTTTCAAAAATAAAAAATAAATATTTTTTATTTTTTTTAAATTAATTTTTTTTATTTTTTCAATTTATGGCGAATTCGGGAAGTTTCCACGGAGTAAAGCACTCGAAACAAATACTTAAAAGGATTTAATTAAAAATTTTACTTTCCATAACGTGCAATTTTCACGTTTTGCCTTGATTTCACGAACACATTTCTTAATCAGTTCCTCAATTACGCTTAATTCGCCATATTTAACGCTAGAATCACCAATACCGGACAAGTTGCCCAATTTCAAAAATCAAAATTACTATTTTAAAATCTGCGAACTTGTGATTTTTGCTTTTTGTGTTATTTTCGGAAAATTTAGTATTCTATTTCAAAATTACACGATATTTTCCATATTTTGACGTTTGACTCATTAAAATCTAACAGCGCGTTTGGCAGTTGCGCAATTTTAAAAATGAAAATCTCGATTCTAAAATTTTCAAACTTAAAAAAACCTGCATTTTTGCATTTTGTGTTATTTATATGAGAAAATTTTGTGTTCTATTTTAAAATTACATGAAATTCTCCATATTTTGACGTTTAAAAATTAAAATCCAACAACGCGTTTGACGATTGTACAATTTCAAAAATCAAAATCTCGATTTAAAATTCTTCGAACTTAAAAAAAACAGATTTTTTCCATTTTTTGTTAAATAAACGAGCAAAATTTTGTGATCTATTTTAAAATTACATGAAATTCTCCATATTTTGACGTTTGAATCATTAAAATCCAACAACGCGTTTGGTGGTTGTACAATTTCAAAAATCAAAATCTCTATTTAAAATTCGTCGAACTTAAAAAAAATGCAATTTCTGCATTTTGTGTTAATTCCACCAGAAAACGTTAAACTCTATTTTAAAATTACACAAAATTCGCCATTTTTGACGATGAATCATTGAAATTTAACAACACGTTTGGCAGTTGTGCAATTTCAAAAATCAAAATCTCGATTTTAAAATCGTCAAACTTTAAAAAATTGCAATTTTTGCATTTTGTGTTAGTTATACGAGAAAATTTTGTGACTTATTTTAAAATTACATGAAATTCTCCATATTTTGACATTTGAATCATTAAAATCCAACAACGCATTTGGCGTTTGTGCAATTTCAAAAATCCAAATTCTTCGAACTTAAAAAAAAAATGCAATTTCTGCATTTTGTGTTAATTCCACCAGAAAACGTTGTACTCTATTTAAAAATTACACAAAATTCAATGAAAAATTTAACAAAGCGTTTGGCAGTTATGCAATTTCAAAAATCAAAATCTCGATGTTAAATTTTTGAACTTAAAAAAAACTGCAATTTTTGCATTTTGAGTTAATTCCACTGAAAAATTTTGTAGTTATTTTAAAATTACATAAAATTACACACTTTGACGTTAAAATCTAAAAACGCGTTTGGCAATTGTGCAATTTCAAAAATCAAAATCTCGATTTTAAAATCTTCAAACTTTAAAAAATTGCAATTTTTGCATTTTGTGTTAATTATACGAGAAAATTTTGTGATTTATTTTAAAATTACATGAAATTCTCCATATTTTGACGTTTGAATCATTCAAATCCAACAACGCGTTTGGTGGTTGTACAATTTCAAAAATCAAAATCTCTATTTAAAATTCGTCGAACTTAAAAAAAAAATGCAATTTCTGCGTTTTGTGTTAATTCCACCAGAAAACGTTGTACACTATTCAAAAATTACACAAAATTCAATGAAAAATTTAACAACGCGTTTGGCAGTTATGCAATTTCAAAAATCAAAATCTCGATGTAAAATTTTTGAACTTAAAAAACTGCAATTTTTGCATTTTGAGTTAATTCCACTGAAAATTTTTGTGATTATTTTAAAATTACATAAAATTCCACATTTTGACGTTAAAATCTAAAAACGCGTTTGGCAATTGTGCAATTTCAAAATTCAAAATTTAGATTTTAAAATCTTCGAACTTAAAAAAACGGAATTTTTGGTGTTAATTGGACGAGAAAATTTTGTAGTCTATTTTCAAGACATGAAATTCTTCACAACTTGACGTTTTAGTCATTTAAATCTAACGACGTGTTTGGCAGTTGTGCAATTTCAAAAATCAAAATTACCGTTTTTAAATTTTTGGACTTTACATTTTGCGTTAATTTCAAGATAAATTTTTACAAGTACACGAAATTATTAATATTTTGATGTTTAAATAATTAAATTCGGTAAATTAAAAAGCGTTGATTTTTCAAAATAAAAAACTAATGCATATTTATAACTCTTATAAAATTGTTCAGAAATGAATGGACTTTCATATTCCAGAGAAACACAAGAACATTGATTACGTAGTTTTCCGAATGTTCACTCTGTACACGAAATTATTAATATTTTGATGTTTAAATAATTAAATTCGTTAAATAAAAAAGCGTTGATTTTTCAAAATAAAAAACTAATGCATATTTATAACTCTTATAAAATTGATTGGACTTTCATATTCCAGAGAAATACAAGAACATTGATTACGTAGTTTTCCGAATGTTCACTCTCAAACTCAAGAATGGCCATTTTTAACGCTCAAATAATGAAAAAGCGTTGATTTTTTTTAAATCCAAATCAAATCTTGAGTTTGAACTTCTACAAAATTCTTCAGAAATAATTGGGCTTACATATTATAGGAAAATACAAGCACGTTATTCGCCCAGTTTTTCCAATAACCATCACCAAATCCGCCAATGGCTATTTTTGGTACTCAAACTTTACTTTTAAAAACCGATTTACAGAGGTCACAAAAATATAGCTATTATTACAATTAGGGAAATATGAATAGTATATTCAAATGTATTCATATTTCCCATGTTGTAATCAATAGTTTTTTTCTGATTGAAAGAATATTGTTCTGTAAATGGGAAAATATTGGATTGTAAATTTTTGACTTTATCGGATTGGTAACGTTGCTAAGGGCCTTGTTTGTAAATATCATGGTTGAATTGTTTTGGTATTTGCGTTGTTTCATAAATTGGTGAAATGTCAAACTATGTGTTAACGCAAGCGACGAAAGACCGTGAATGTTTGATTCCCGTAAAATCCAGAGCTGTAAAATCCATAAAGGATACCTTCCTGAGAAATCGGAGGTGCTGTCCCGAGAGAAATTAAAACAATTCTTGCGAGAACCTCCTAATGACAATTGTTTGATGTCTATATTTCCCTAGGGAAATATAAGCACTTCATATTTCCCTACGGAAATATAAGTGTGTTATGACATATCGTAACTAAGGCAATATCACTCAATATTGTTTCAATCAGAAAAAAAATGTATAACGAAGTAGATGCCTCCAGCATAAACAATACAACAAACTATTGTTTCGTATATATCATCAATCGTCCTTAGTTACACATAATTCCTTAGTTACAAATCAAAAAACGTTAATAAAAACGTGCAACTTTTGGAGTTAGTATTTTTGTATATCAGACACAATTTTATAGCTTCGGCGCCATCTATGATACGATAAAGCTTTAAATATAACTCCAATATTTGCGATTTATAATAATCTCGGACGTTTTTTAGGTGAAGAGTCACCGAAAACGCCCACGATTGTTATGAATCGCATAATATTCTCGTTATATAAAAATTTGACTTCTAAATAACTCAAGGTTACAGATCTATTATTTGAATGAAAATTGAACTCTTATTATTAAAATGATTATAATGTTGACTTTACTTTTGATATCCGATAAGGCGTGCGTAATTTGAACAATTCCTGGCATCAAGGATGTTGCTATCGTTAATAATGTTAATTATTTTATTTACTGTTTTGTGTGCCATTCACACTGCAACTATTTAAATCGTCATTAACTTACCTTTCCACTTCCAGAGGCGCTGAAATCAAATCAAATAACGAGCTCGATTCTTGAAATTTCCGTGCGATACAACGCGACCGCTGTCGGATGATTGCGTGACTTCGCAGATGCGACAAATTGGTGTTTGTGAAACCTGCTGAACTCAGTTTATGCGCAGGTCGAAGGATATCTGAGCGGTGTTCGTGATACCTGACGAAATCATTTTATGCGCAGGTCGAAGGATAACTCGGTGGACCCGCCTACAGAATTTTTATGGAAAGGAAATACACACTCACAGAAAGGTTATTTATTTTCTAATTTCAACTTTTTCTGACCGGTTAGGCCAGTTATATACAGTTCAAGCAGATCTCTGTAATAAACTTGTAAGTGTCCTCTTTTGTCAGCAGTGGCAAATAGGTCCAGCGGGCAAATGGACATTCGCCCGGTGGGCCGGGTGTAATTAAGGCACGTGGGGCCGGTCGTATTTTCGGAGCTCTGAAAAAAAATTCAATTCATTTATGGGCAACAGTGACGGTTCGCGGGGTTTTTTCTAGCACGGCCGAGGAACAAGAGGTGGCAATACAGCTAGGTAGGGTCAGGCTGCGTGACCCTACCTATCAGTATTACCACCTCTTGTTCCTCGGCCGTACCAGAAAAAACCCCGCGAACCGTCACTGATGGGCAAGCAATTTGTTACGTATACAGGGTGTCCCACCGAGATGGTACATTAAAAGTATATGGACTGGAGATTTTCAGCATTTACGTAATTGAGGGTGCCCTTTTCAATGAAAATATTTTCAAGCTTATCCGACTTCCGGTTATACCGGAAGTCGACACCAACTTCCTTATTTGAAAAGAAATGCTATATTTTTCATAGCAAATTTGGATTACGCATAAAATTCTGTGAAAAAAATTAGTAAGTAACATTACCTCAAAATTTAAGCGTTTTCGAAATATTTGACATTTAAAAAAAATTTGTGCTTTTTCATAATTCACTTTAAAAATACATATCTCCGAACAATACAAAATTGAAGGAATGTAATGTTGGCCATAAAAAGCCAATACCCGAAGGTACCCAGCGGTGATTTATTTTTGGAAAAATAAAATTAAGAGTATTCAAAACTTCATCCCACATTTAGTCAACTTTAAAGCATTACATCTCGATATTTTCAAATGGAACACCCTGTATATTTTTACATATTCCGACGCAACATTCAATTCTGCATTGATATAAATACAAAATACAGGGTGTGCTATTTGAAAACACGAAGTTATTTAATTTTAAAAGTTCGGTTTTTCTACCGCATTTTTTTTATCACCCAGTATAATTTTTTGTATGAAATCATGGTTGGCTCTATAGTTCGAACCTTCAACCAAATAATAGAAATGATTTTAATCGTTAAACGTCAATCACTGAGGCAAGAATAAAATTTCATCCAGACCATGCATTTCAACAAATCTTCAAATATTTCGAAAACGGCAAACAATAGGTATAGGGAGTATTGAAGTAACTCACCTTTATTTGCTTCATATAATTCAAAAATGACAAAAAATACAGGGTGTTCCATTTAAAAAAACATAAGTTTGGTCTGTAACTTTGTTATGAGACACCCTGTATAAATTTAAATATTTTTAGGGCGTGCAGCTCACTATTCTGCACAACTTTTGTATAAAACATTTTTCGAAATTTTGAAAAATAAGCACGTGATTGACCGTTCCCAGAGCTCTGAAACACCCTGTATACTAGTATTCCCTATGCCTATCTTCTTTCGTTTCCAAGATATTAACATATTTGCAAAAATACGTCAATTTTCTGTGTAATAGAAAAACAATGGGCGTGTCCTTGCTATGCCTTAAATAACTAAAAATAACTGTCAATTATGTAAAAACTTGTCAAATTTTGACGTTAAAAGTGAAGATTAATTTAATTCTGTCCATAAAATATGCAAATAACACTTTTTGTAGTATACCGGGTGTAACTGAATTTTAACAGACCCCAAATATCATTTGCATTTTTACTTATATCTTTATGAAATTTAGTATGATATTTTTAGGGCGTAAAGTGCGTCGACATGTCTACTTTTAATAAAAATTCCACTTCCGGTTTAACCGGAAATAACCATAACTTTTCTATTTCCAATGGAACACCCTGTATATTTTTACATAATTTTATTCGCCTCTAAATTCTGAGTTCAGAGATGTATCATAAGTGATATTTTGTTTGTTAGTTTATTGTTTAAATTTAAATTAAATTTTAACAAAAATCCAAATTTAAACATAAAATTAATAAACAAAAGGTCACCTATGATACATCTCCGAACTCGGAATTTAGTGACGAATTTATTGTTGTAAAAATATACAGGGTGTTCCATTTAAAAAAGGAAAAGTTAAAGTGACTTCCGGTTAAACCGGAAATGGAGTTTATATATAAATTGAGTTTAAACAAAAAATTAATAAACAAAAGGTCACCTATGATACATCTCTGAACTTTAGTGACGAATTTATTTATGTAAAAATAAACAGGGTGTTCCATTTAAAAAAGAAAAGTTAAAGTAACTTCCGGTTAAACCGGAAATGGAATTTATATTAAAAGTATACATATTGACACATTTTATTCTCTTAAAATACAATACTAAATTTGACAAAGATATATGCAAAAATGCAAATGTTTTTTGGGGTCTATTATTTGCATTTTTACAAAAAAAATTATGAAATTAAGTATAATGTTTTAAGGGAATAAAATGTGTCGACAAGTCTACTTTTATTAAAAATTAAACTTCCGGTTTAACCGGAAATGACCATAACTTTTCTATTTTAAACGGAACACCCTGTATATTTTTACATAATTTTATTCGCCTCTAAATTCCGAGTTCAGAGATTTATCATAAGTGATATTTTGTTTGTTAGTTTATTGTTTAAATTTGAATTAAATTTTAACAAAAGTCAAATTTAAATTGAATTTAAACAAAAAAATAATAACCAAAAGGTCACTTATGATACATCTCTGAACTCAGAATTTAGTGACGAATTTATTTATGTAAAAATATACAACGTGTTCCATTTAAAAAATAAAAGTTAAAGTAACTTCCGGTTAAACCGGAAATGGAATTTATATTAAAACTGTACATATTGACACACTTTATTCTCTTAAAATACAATACTGAATTTGACAAATATATATGCAAAAATGCAAATGTTTTTTGGGGTCTATTATTTGAATTTTTACAAAAAAGAATTATGAAATTAAATATAATGTTTTTGGGAATAAAATGTGTCGACAAGTCTACTTTTAATAAAAATTCCACTTCCAGTTTAACCGGAAATAACCATAACCTTCCTATTTCAAATGAAACACCCTGTATATTTTTACATAATTTTATTCGCCTCTAAATTCTGAGTTCAGCGATGTATCATAAGTGATATTTTGTTTATTAGTTTATTGTTTAAATTTGAATTAAATTTTAACAAAAATCAAATTTAAATTGAATTTAAACAAAAAATTAATAAACAAAAGGTCACTTATGATAAATGACTGAATTCAGAATTTAGTGACGAATTTATTTATGTAAAAATATACAGGGTGTTCCATTTAAAAAAAAAGAGAAGTTAAAGTAATTTACGGTTAAACCGGAAATGGAATTTATACAGGGTATTTCAGAGCTCTGGGAACGGTCAATCACGTGTTTATTTTTCAAAATCTCGAAAAATGTTTTATACAAAAGTTGTGTATAATAGTGAGCTGCACGCCCTAAAAATATTTAAATTTATACAGGGTGTCTCATAACAAAGTTACAGACCAAACTTATGTTTTTTTTTTAATGGAACACCCTGTATTTTTTGTCATTTTTGAATTATATGGAGCAAATAAAGGTGAGTTACTTCAATACTCCTTATACCTATTGTTTGCCGTTTTCGAAATATTTGAAGATTTGTTGAAATGCAAGGTCTGGGTGAAATTTTATTTTTGCCCCAGTGATTGACGTTGAACGATTCAAATCATTTCTATTATTTGGTTGAAGGTTCGAACTATAGAGCCAAACATGATTTCATGCAAAAAATTATACAGGGTGATAAAAAAAATGCGGTAGAAAAACCCAACTTATAAAGTTGAATAAGTTCGTTTTTTCAAATGGCACACCCTGTATTTAGTAACGTATTCTTAAGTAGAATCCAATTATCTTTCAGATAACGCCACTGAACTTTTGTAAGACGCTTTTATTTTTTAAGGGCTGCCGACTATTGTATTATTTTTGATCCTAAGTATTTTCTTTTCATTTCATTTTTTATCAAGAAACTGGCCATAATGTTTTCATTTCATTATCAGCGCTAGATTTTTCAGTTGCGCTCATTAAATATTCGAATACAAATGAATCAAATATCATCGGAATTAATACTTACTGCTCCATCTAGTGTTTATTTTTGGATATTATCGGTTAGTAGCCTAGATAACTAATATAGATAGGCCATTGTATGTACAAAACATTTACAGCATGATTCGTTAAGCACTGTACCGCGCTAAGCGCTGTAATTGGCGAAAAATAGATGGCAGGGTGAGAGGGGTTTACATGCTGCCTGGCAGGGATGCGCAGCCATACAACCTTGAATATAATTCGAATAAAAATAGTTAAGTTTTTTGGTATCACTATTAATTTTCACAAAAGTCATCTCAACAGTGACGGTTCGGGGGATTTTTTCTGGTGCGGCCGAGGAACAAGAGGTGGTAATACAGATAGGTGCGGTCACGCAGCCAGCCGTCTCTGCAACTGACCCTACCTATCTGTATTACCACCCTTGTTAACTCGGCCGTACCAGAAAAGAACCCGCGAACCGTCACTGCATCTCAACAATGCCAGCAGCACTAGTGGATCATGCGGAGTATATATACGAACGATTAACAATTTGCGCATAGAGTGAAGCGGCCTTGTTGAGGAACTGACCATAATGTTTTCGTTTCATCGATTATCAGCGCTAGATTTTTCCGTTGTGCTCATGAACTATTCAAGGGCAAATTAATATTTTCTGAATTATTGCTTACTGCACCATCTAGTGTTAGGTAACAAAGTTACATTGTTTTTGGATATTATAGATAGGCAATCGGTGTTGGTACGTCACCCCGGTTCCTAGGGGGCGAGCTATGTAATTAAACGAGGCATATTAAACGCTTCTCATATAAAATTATATTGAAATATTTTGGATATAAGATCTCATCAGTTAATTAATATTTTTTATGATTCTCATTTATGCACAGAGACTTATTTCAATATCTAAACACAATCGCGCTACAATTATAATTACAAGCTCGCCATCTAGGAACCACGAGAACGTACTAACTGAGAATTATGTACGCAGAAAAATTGCATACAGGAAACTGTAGTTCCTAAAACATCTGTCAGATAATAACCTACAATTCCACAACAACAAAACCAAAATGTACGCGACCCTGCGCCCAATTTTTAATTTACTGCGGAAAACCTGCAGCGAAATCCAGCTCCGGCGGTTCGAGAGTGTCACGGTCTCGAAATTAATGTACGCGGAGTACGGCGACCCATTGAAAGTAGTAAAAAAGTGCGAAGAGGAAGTGAACGGCTTGGATGCCAAGAGCGTCCTCGTGAAGATGCTGGCCGCTCCCGTAAACCCCGCCGACATCAACACGATCGAAGGAAAGTACCCCTCGAAACCTAAATTACCAGCCGTGCCGGGAAACGAGGGAGTCGGCGAGGTGTTCAGAGTAGGTTCCTCCGTTACCGGCCTGGCGGTGGGCGACCGCGTGGTCCCTCTAACGAACATGGTAGGAACTTGGAGATCGCACACCGTGGTGCATTCCGATGAAATTCTGAAAGTCCCGCAGGAACTGGGATTGGTGGAGGCGTCCACGTTGAAAATTAACCCGTGCACGGCTTACAGGATGCTCAAAGATTTCGCCAGATTAGAGAAAGGCGACGTTTTCATACAGAACGGAGCCAATTCCGCGTGCGGGCAGAACGCCATCCAGTTGGGAAGAATCTGGGGCTTGAAATCCGTTAACGTAATAAGGGACCGACCTAACGTGGGCCAGCTGAAGGATTTTTTGAAGGGTCTAGGCGCCACGGAAGTTTTAACCGAGGAGGAACTCCGCACGACCGATTTGTTTAAATCGAAAAAACTGCCCAGACCCAAACTGGCGTTGAACTGCGTCGGGGGGAAGAACGCGATTGAGGTGATGAGGCAACTGGACCACGGTGCAACCATCGTTACCTACGGTGGAATGTCCAGGGAGCCGGTGACCGTGGCCACGTCTTCTCTAATTTTCAAGGATATCAGAGTGCGAGGTTTTTGGATGACCGAGTGGGTCAAGAGGAATCCCAAGAGTCCGGAGCGTCAGGCCATGATGGACGACATTGTCGGGTTGATGGTGAAGAACGAGCTTCAGGGTCCTGCTTATAAGATGGTCGAGTTCGATAACTTCAAGGAGGCCCTCATGAACACCATGACCGTCAAGGGGATGATTGGGTTGAAATATATTTTGAATTTCAAGAATTGAGACTGGTTTTTGTAAGGGTTTTTTTTTATTGCAATAAATATTTTAGTTTCGTTAAGAAAAAATGTAATTTTTAATATCATCTGCATGGTTTTCCTGCACTCCTTTCGGGCAACGTAATTCATGTCATTACACCAAGTAATATTTGCTTTCTCTGGTTTTTAAAGTACACAACTCACTTGTCCCAAAGTAGCTTTCTTCCGTATCTTTACACTTTATCTCAATTTATAATCCCAAGCAATAAATAAATTTCCTTCTATGCGGCTTATCTTAATCATTTCATTTTATACCCAGCGCGTGTGTAACGCGTACAATATCGTTGAATTATTTAAAATTTAATTGGTGGATTGAGGTTTTTGTGTTAAACCGTAAAATAGTTGTTTTTCTTCCACAGCGAACCAGTCGAGGTGGATTGCGCAAATAGAACCGGACCGTCTTAGCGTAATTATTTCGTCCTTTATATTTACAACGAGATAAGTATTATTTTAAATTCAGAGCAAGAATTGCTTCTGTAGCCTAGTTTGTTCTTAATATGTAAGTGCCCTCGGGGGCATTCGGCTGCCGTGTGCGCCCGTCTTTCTCGCGCCCGTTCGCTCTCGGAGGGCCGACGTGCTCGAGAAACATTAGAGAGCGATGTTAATCTCTGATAGATTTTGTAATAGGCTGTAAGAAATGGGAGGCTTCGAAAAACGAGGAGTCCGCGTACAGGTGGATAAATTGGAATTATTTATAATTACGGGGTGAGACCGATAAAAAGCCTCTATACAATTATCGGATGTTAAAAATTGTGGATTAATTTATGGGGCTCGTAACTCGGGCGCGAGCCTGCCACTGGCGGATTACCTTGTAACGAATTCTTTTTCACCATTTTAATTACCACTAGATATATGACTGCCTAAATAACAGCGGCGGCTCGTGAATATTCGGCGAGGAGGCTACGGAAGAACACAAAAAGGAATGGCTACAAACTGACAAGTATGCGGTCGCCAAAAAATTCATCCACTCACCAACACCGAAGCTGAGCAGGAAATACACTGAATTACCAAGAAGCAGTTTGAGGCTGATAATCGGTCCCTTACTGGGCACTGGCAAACCGCGTTCAATTTGGAGTTTACGTTTGGCCGCTACGGCCGATCAAAGTCTGAAAAATCAATTATTTTCGTAAATTTTCAAAAATGTTCACTGTGACTGACTAATTTTTTTGCCATTGAAGTTAGCTGAAATTTTTTAATGGCAATCAATTTCTCCCGTCTTTCTGATGAAAAAAAAGTTAAATTCAATAGTCTACGATGATTATTAAGAAAGTTGCATTTTTTTAACAAATTTCCAAGGGGTTCACTCATGTCTTTTTTTCGTGTTTTCATCAAAAATAAAAAATCTCTAATCCGACTAATTGACGTACGAGGAGCTCAGATTTGCAAACCGCGTTCAATTTGGAGTTTTCCTTTGGCCGCTACGGCCGATCAAAGTCTGAAAAATCAATTATTTTCGTAAATTTTCTAAAATGTTCACTGTGACTGACTAATTTTTTTGCCATTGAAGTTAGGTGAATTTTTTTAACGGCAATCAGTTTCTCTCGTCTTTCAGATGAAAAAAAAATTAAATTCAATAGTCTACGATGATTATTAAGAAAGTTGCATTTTTTAACAAATTTCCAAGGGGTTCACTCATGTCTTTTCTTCGTGTTTTCATCAAAAATAAAAAATCTCTAATCCGACTAATTGACGTACGAGGAGCTCAGATTTGCAAACCGCGTTCAATTTGGAGTTTTCGTTTGGCCGCTACGGCCGATCAAAGTCTGAAAAATCAATTATTTTCGTAAATTTTCTAAAATGTTCACTGTGACTGACTAATTTTTTTGCCATTGAAGTTAGCTGAAAATTTTTAACGGCAATCAATTTCTCTCGTCTTTCTGATGAAAAAAAGTTAAATTCAATAGTCTACGATGATTATTAAGAAAGTTGCATTTTTTAACAAATTTCCAAGGGGTTTACTCATGTCTTTTTTTCGTGTTTTCATCAAAAATTAAAAATATATAATCCGACTAATTGACGTACGAGGAGCTCAGATTTGCAAACCGCGTTCAATTTGGAGTTTTCGTTTGGCCGCTACGGCCGATCAAAGTCTGAAAAATAAATTATTTTCGTAAATTTTCAAAAATGTTCACTGTGACTGACTAATTTTTTTGCCATTGAAGTTAGCTGAATTTTTTTAACGGCAATCAATTTCTCTCGTCTTTCTGATGAAAAAAAAGTTAATTTCAATAGTCTACGATGATTATTAAGAAAGTTGCATTTTTTAACAAATTTCCAAGGGGTTTACTCATGTCTTTTTTTCGTGTTTTCATCAAAAAATAAAAATCTCTAATCCGACTAATTGACGTACGAGGAGCTCAGATTTGCAAACCGCGTTCAATTTGGAGTTTTCGTTTGGCCGCTACGGCCGATCAAAGTCTGAAAAATAAATTATTTTCGTAAATTTTCAAAAATGTTCACTGTGACTGACTAATTTTTTTGCCATTGAAGTTAGCTGAATTTTTTTAACGGCAATCAATTTCTCTCGTCTTTCTGATGAAAAAAAAGTTAATTTCAATAGTCTACGATGATTATTAAGAAAGTTGCATTTTTTAACAAATTTCCAAGGGGTTTACTCATGTCTTTTTTTCGTGTTTTCATCAAAAAATAAAAATCTCTAATCCGACTAATTGACGTACGAGGAGCTCAGATTTGCAAACCGCGTTCAATTTGGAGTTTTCGTTTGGCCGCTACGGCCGATCAAAGTCTGAAAAATCAATTATTTTCGTAAATTTTCTAAAATGTTCACTGTGACTGACTAATTTTTTTGCCATTGAAGTTAGCTGAAATTTTTTAATGGCAATCAATTTCTCCCGTCTTTCTGATGAAAAAAAAGTTAAATTCAATAGTCTACGATGATTATTAAGAAAGTTGCATTTTTTAACAAATTTCCAAGGGGTTTACTCATGTCTTTTTTTCGTGTTTTCATCAAAAATTAAAAATCTCTAATTCGACTAATTGACGTACGAGGAGCTCAGATTTGCAAACCGCGTTCAATTTGGAGTTTTCGTTTGGCCGCTACGGCCGATCAAAGTCTGAAAAATCAATTATTTTCGTAAATTTTCTAAAATGTTCACTGTGACTGACTAATTTTTTTTGCCGTTGAAGTTAGCTGAAATTTTTTAACGGCAATCAATTACTCTCGTCTTTCTGATGAAGAAAAAGTTGAATTCAACAGTCTACGATGATTATTAAGAAAGTTGCATTTTTTAACAAATTTCCAAGGGGTTTACTCATGTCTTTTTTTCGTGTTTTCATCAAAAATTAAAAATCTCTAATCCGACTAATTGACGTACGAGGAGCTCAGATTTACAAACCGCGTTCAATTTGGAGTTTTAGTTTGGCCGCTACGGCCGATCAAAGTCTGAAAAATCAATTATTTTCGTAAATTTTCTAAAATGTTCACTGTGACTGACTAATTTTTTTGCCATTGAAGTTAGCTGAAATTTCTTAACGGCAATCAATTTCTCTCGTCTTTCTGATGAAAAAAAAGTTAAATTCAATAGTCTACGATGATTATTAAGAAAGTTGCATTTTTTAACAAATTTCCAAGGGGTTTACTCATGTCTTTTTTTCGTGTTTTCATCAAAAATTAAAAATCTCTGATCCGACTAATTGACGTACGAGGAGCTCAGATTTGCAAACCGCGTTCAATTTGGAGTTTTCGTTTGGCCGCTACGGCCGATCAAAGTCTGAAAAATCAATTATTTTCGTAAATTTTCTAAAATGTTCACTGTGACTGACTAATTTTTTTGCCATTGAAGTTAGCTGATTTTTTTTAACGGCAATCATTTTCTCTCGTCTTTCTGATGAAAAAAAAGTTAAATTCAATAGTCTACGATGATTATTAAGAAAGTTGCATTTTTTAACAAATTTCCAAGGGGTTTACTCATGTCTTTTTTTCGTGTTTTCATCAAAAATAAAAAATCTCTAATCCGACTAATTGACGTACGAGGAGCTTAGATTTGCAAACCGTGTTCAATTTGGAGTTTTCGTTTGGCCGCTACGGCCGATCAAAGTCTGAAAAATCAATTATTTTCGTAAATTTTCAAAAATGTTCACTGTGACTGACTAATTTTTTTGCCATTGAAGTTAGCTGAAATTTTTTAACGGCAATCAATTTCTCTCGTCTTTCTGATGAAAAAAAAGTTAAATTCAATAGTCTACGATGCTTATTAAGAAAGTTGCATTTTTTAACAAATTTCCAAGGGGTTTACTCATGTCTTTTTTTCGTGTTTTCATCAAAAATTAGAAATCTCTAATCCGACTAATTGACGTACGAGGAGCTCAGATTTGTAAACCGCGTTCAATTTGGAGTTTTCGTTTGGCCGCTACGGCCGATCAAAGTCTGAAAAATCAATTATTTCTTTTAATTTTCTAAAATGTTAACTGTGACTGACTAATTTTTTTGCTATTGAAGATAGCTGAAATTTTTTAACGGCAATCAATTTCTCTCGTTTTT
The DNA here is from genome assembly GCA_910593695.2 of Ocypus olens. Lineage (NCBI taxonomy): Eukaryota > Metazoa > Arthropoda > Insecta > Coleoptera > Staphylinidae > Ocypus > Ocypus olens. The sequence goes on along the minus strand of OU343062.1, from coordinate 44,005,460 downwards.
CTGATGAAAAAAAAGTTAAATTCAATAGTCTACGATGATTATTAAGAAAGTTGCGTTTTTTAACAAATTTCCAAGGGGTTTACTCATGTCTTTTTTCGTGTTTTTATCAAAAATTAAAAATCTTTAATCCGACTAATTGACGTACGAGGAGCTCAGATTTGCAAACCGCGTTCAATTTGGAGTTTTCGTTTGGCCGCTACGGCCGATCAAAGTCTGAAAAATCAATTATTTCTTTTAATTTTCTAAAATGTTCACTGTGACTGACTAATTTTTTTGCTATTGAAGTTAGCTGAAATTTTTTAACGGCAATCAATTTCTCTCGTCTTTCTGATGAAAAAAAAGTTAAATTCAATAGTCTACGATGATTATTAAGAAAGTTGCATTTTTTAACAAATTTCCAAGGGGTTTACTCATGTCTTTTTTTCGTGTTTTCATCAAAAATTAAAAATCTTTAATCCGACTAATTGACGTACGAGGAGCTCAGATTTGCAAACCGCGTTCAATTTGGAGTTTTCGCTTGGCCGCTACGGCCGATCAAAGTCTGAAAATCATTTATTTTCGTAAATTTTCTAAAATGTTCACTGTGACTGACTAATTTTTTTGCCATTGAAGTTAGCTGAAATTTTTTAACGGCAATCAATTTCTCTCGTCTTTCTGATGAAAAAAAAAGTTAAATTCAATAGTCGACGATGATTATTAAGAAAGTTGCATTTTTTAACAAATTTCCAAGGGGTTTACTCATGTCTTTTTTTCGTGTTTTCATCAAAAATTAAAAATCTCTAATCCGACTAATTGACGCACGAGGAGCTCAGATTTGTGTTTCAAAAATGCGTTATTTCTGAACAGTTTTAGAAATTTTAGAGATAATTCCATCAGCAATAAATCTTTTAGAATTTTTCTAATCCCAAGATGCAAATTTGACTTCCTCGTATTCAAGTTACAAAAGTCGCCATTTTGTTTCAAGCTTAGAAATATCAATTATTTTCTAGTATGTCAAAAATGCATCATTTCTAGGCAGTTTTAGAAATTCTGGAGGTAATTCCATGAGCAATAAATCGTTTAGAATTTTTATAATCCCAAGATGCAAATTTTGCTTTCTTGTATTGAAGTTACGAAAGCCGCCATTTTGTTTCTAGCTTAGAAATATCAATTATTTTCTAGTACGTCAAAAATGCATTATTTCTAAGCAGTTTTAGAAATTCTGGAGGTAATTCTACGAGCAATAAATCTTTTAGAATTTTTCTAATCCCAAGATGCAAATTTTGCTTCTTCGTATTCAAGTTACGAAAGTCGCCATTTTGTTTCCAGCTTAGAAATTTCAATTATTTTCTAGTATGTCAAAACTGCATTATTTCTAGGCAGTTTTAGAAATTCTGGAGGCAATTCTACGAGCAATAAATCTTTTAGAATTTTTCTAATCCCAAGATGCAAATTTTGCTTCCTCGTATTGAAGTTACGAAAGTCGCCATTTTGTTTCTAGCTTAGAAATATCAGTTATTTTCTAGTACGTCAAAAATGCATTATTTCTAAGCAGTTTTAGAAATTCTGGAGGTAATTCTACGAGCAATAAATCTTTTAGAATTTTTCTAATCCCAAGATGCAAATTTTGCTTCTTCGTATTCAAGTTACGAAAGTCGCCATTTTGTTTCTAGCTTAGAAAGATCAATTATTTTCTAGTACGTCAAAAATGCATTATTTCTAAGCAGTTTTAGAAATTCTGCAGGTAATTCTACGAGCAATAAATCTTTTAGAATTTTTCTAATCCCAAGATGCAAATTTTGCTTCTTCGTATTCAAGTTACGAAAGTCGCCATTTTGTTTCTAGCTTAGAAATATCAATTATTTTCTAGTATGTCAAAACTGCATTATTTCTAGGCAGTTTTAGAAATTCTGGGGGTAATTCTACGAGCAATAAATCTTTTAGAATTTTTCTAATCCCAAGATGCAAATTTTGCTTCTTCGTATTCAAGTTACGAAAGTCGCCATTTTGTTTCTAGCTTAGAAATATCAATTATTTTCTAGTACGTCAAAAATGCATTATTTCTAAGCAGTTTTAGAAATTCTGGGGGTAATTCTACGAGCAATAAATCTTTTAGAATTTTTCTAATCCCAAGATGCAAATTTTGCTTTCTTGTATTGAAGTTACGAAAGCCGCCATTTTGTTTCTAGCTTAGAAATATCAATTATTTTCTAGTACGTCAAAAATGCATTATTTCTAAGCAGTTTTAGAAATTCTGGAGGTAATTCTACGAGCAATAAATCTTTTAGAATTTTTCTAATCCCAAGATGCAAATTTTGCTTCTTCGTATTCAAGTTACGAAAGTCGCCATTTTGTTTCTAGCTTAGAAAGATCAATTATTTTCTAGTACGTCAAAAATGCATTATTTCTAAGCAGTTTTAGAAATTCTGGGGGTAATTCTACGAGCAATAAATCTTTTAGAATTTTTCTAATCCCAAGATGCAAATTTTGCTTCTTCGTATTCAAGTTACGAAAGTCGCCATTTTGTTTCCAGTTTAGAAATTTCAATTATTTTCTAGTATGTCAAAACTGCATTATTTCTAGGCAGTTTTAGAAATTCTGGAGGTAATTCCACTAGCAATAAATCTTTTAGAATTTTTCTAATGCCAAGATGCAAAGATGCCAAAGATCCTGTGTGAATGTGAGTCACTCAAACAACTCAGGTGATCCGTATTCGGAGAGGAGTGGTCAGATTGGTCACAACTGGGCAACGCTCCACACGGCCAACTACTTGACTTCACAAGAAGTTTAGGTTGGCTTGAGGAGTAGCGCTCAGGAGGTGGCACAAAGGACCAACGAATGGTCTAAGTGCTGCGACTATTTGGTCACCCTCCACAAACCATCATCAAGTGCAACAATTGTGAAACGGTTTAACCGATCCTCAGGGTGCTAATCGATTAGGCGCGTTGTTGCGAGCGCCCCTGTGTTTCCCAGTACGTCATAGGCAAGGGCCCAGCACGGAACTTCGCTACACGCCCTTGGTGATTATGTAAATCTCCGCGTCCACAGTCAGCATCTCTCTGTGGCTGATATACCTAGCTATGATGGCCAGTAAGTGAGGCGGTATGCCTTCATTGTGTTCGTGCAAGGGAGCGAGTTAAACGCGTTGCGCACGTCGAAGGTAATGATGAGGCAGTGCTTGCGTTGTCTCCAGTTGTGTTAGCGTCATCAGCTGTATTCAGCATAGCCTTGATGGCATCCGTGGTAGATCAGCTGAACTGTCAAGCGGAAGGCCTCCCGTTCTGTCGATGGCTTCGGAGAGGTCGTCCACTATCTGCCTCTTCACTAGTTTGGCCCGCCCATCAATCAGACAGATGGGCCTATAGCTCTTCGCCTTGTCCAATGACTTGTTAGGCTTCGGGACGAAGGTTAGCCTAGCACCTTGGGAAGGTTCCCTCTTTAAGGCACTGGTTGAAGGTTGCGGCGTGGCCTGGGGCCGTGTCATCCATGGCGGCATTTAGGATCTCGTTACGGATGTCGTCAGGTTGGCAACCGCCTGATATTGTTGAGAACGGATGACTCCCCCCAGGTCGGAGTGCCTTTAAGGTTTGCGTTGGTAGACCGTAGAAATTTGTAATGAAAAAGTTTTAATAATATTTTAATTGTTGCTTTTGCAATTCAAAATCATTTTAGTTCTGAGACAGGTACAAGCAAAGATGAGATCTGACATAGTGTGACAGCTATGGGGGAGGGGGATTAAAATTTAACGAAAAATCCCTTAGCATCATTTATGGAAGCCGCCTTATTTGGCACTTCGTGTATCTCTTAGGATTCGCAACCAATTGCATTAGAAGATTGAGTGGCAATATATTATAAAATGTATTCTTTACGAAAGAAAGAAATTTTAGCTTCACCTCCTTCGAATAAATTTATCTAAACATCGTCAGTACATTATTTAGCGAAACTTCTCTCCAACGGTTATCTTTCTGTAAATAGACAACCGTGCATTTGTAACAAGATCTCGTCCGTGCTTTATAATGGATGTCTCCTTATCAATCATCTCCGCACATCCGAGACACCATAGAAAGTATCACATTACCGTTCGCCAGATAACCGACGATACGAAAAGTGAAATGGCCTAGCGAAAAAAAAAATTATAATATGAAACGATAACGCAATCAGAGGAGGAGAAGAACAAGTACACGGCCTCCACCCTTTTGTCTCGGGCAATAATTTAGTGCCGGTTCATGCCCGGGGCTTCGACGTCCTAGGAGTCGTCCGTAATTTATATTTTGACACCAGGCAGTTTATATTTACGGCCCATGAAAAATCAATAATACAATCTTAATTATACCAGTTCCTTTTTTGCCCGCAGTAAATGAGTAAATTAATGGCGTTTGGTACTGCACGGCATTTATTAATTGCAATTGTGATTTATGCATTCGAGTATTTGAACAATGAGATTATTAAGAAGTGCTTGGTACCAAGGCCGCCGCCGGCAACAATGACGTTCTGGGGTGGTATTCACTTAACCCCCCATCAATCAATACCTCAATTAAATCCTCCCCGGGTTGTACGGAATGGGCGAAATGCGAAGAATCGTCACCGAGGATATATTTTTTACGCCTGGAGTAAAAATAATTATAGCCGTCGCATAATTATTTTGAAAAAGAAAGTGTAATCTGCAGTGTAAAAGATATTCCATAATATGGGCCCTAGGATAGATCCTTGAGGTACCTCTCGGGTTATGTTCATCTCCACTCCATTCTCTACTATCATTTTTTTTTCAGTAGTTACAAGATAACAGGGAAGGTTGAATTGGCAACCAAAAAAAGTTCTTTCGTCCCTATCTTCTATCACCTACGCTTGTAAAATCATCTAACATGAATACTAAAAAATGTTGATGTGGCCATCATGTAACATACAATCCTGCATATTTCTCATTTTTTTTTCCAAAAACTACGGAGATTTTGGAAAAATCTTATTGTTCATTAATTTTAGTATTTTCTACAATTTTTGTTTATATGAACTTGATGTAACAACTCTTCCGCAAGTGCCTGTCTCTCCGATTGACAAAAATTAAAATATATACATCTCTGTACTAACACTTGAACACTAAAGATGGCTTCCCTTATCAAAATTCAATATACTAACGACATCTGTACTAAAACTTGCACACTAAAGAGTACTTCTCTTAAATACTAAAGACATAATTACACCAGTGACGGTGTCAATGGCAGAAAAATCAAATCAGTTGGCACGCCTTTTTCACCAACGAAGACATCCGTCAGAAATTATATTACACTGACTATAGATCTAACAATCTATGAAACTTAACCAACAAAAATAGTGTTGTCGAGTCAGTGATCCGTCAGATCTCTCGAGGTTTCGTGAAAAAAAAACCGCTTCAACATGACTCACGTCGAAAATATGAACTTGGCAAAGAAGAAAAACCGAGTTGGGAAATCCCGCTTGGAGACCGAACTGAACAGAATCAACAGGGAACAGCTGATCGAGATGCGGATGCACAATAACATCAAGCAGCGCTTCAAAAATAGATATGCGAAACTGGACGTCTTCAACGAAAAGAAAGGAAGTGAAGTAAGTCTGATTTAAGACTTTGTGTAATTTGATTATCTCTTAAACACAGAGTTAAGCCTAATTCTTCTTTTTACTTGGGTGATGTACTCATCTTCAAATGAAGTTAAGGTAAGCCCTAATTCTTCTTCAAATTTTGGCCATTGTTGGTGGTGGCAAGAAAATGATCGTTGCTGAATCAAACGTCCACGATAAAATAATGTTCTCTAAATCTTCAAGCATTACAAACCTAATTTCAGTTTTCCAAGTTTCTAAAATTGTTACTTATTTTCAAAACTTAAACTTTATGTTTACGTTAAATTATTCCAAAATTTAGGGTTGAAATGTTAACTGTTTTTACAGTAACGTTATTTAACATTCTTTACAAGCAAATTTAAGAAGTTTTAAGTCGATGGCAATTGTTTTAATATTTTTTCCAAGTCTAAAATTATTACATTTTTTTCAAAATTTAACGCTCTGTTCACATTAAATTATTTCAAAATTTAGGGATGAAGTGTTAATAATTTTCACAGAAATATAATTTAGCATTCATTCTAAGCAAATTTGAGGAGTTTCAAGTCGGTGGCTATTGTTTTTATATTTTTTCCAAGTCACTAAAATTATTACATTTTTGAAAACTCAACGTTCTGTTCACATTGAATTATTTCAAAATTTAGGGATGGAGCGCTAATAATTTTCATAGAAATATAATTAAGCATTCATTCTAAGCAAATTAGAGGAGTTTCAAGTCGATGGCAATTGTTTTTATATTTTTTTTAAGTCACTAAAATTATTACATTTTTTCAAAACTCAACGTTCTGTTCACATTAAATTATTTCAAAATTTAGGAATGAAGTGTTAATCATTTTCACATAAATATAATTAAGCATTCATTCTAAGCAAATTTGAGGAGTTTTAAGTCGATGGCAATTGTTTTTGTATTTTTTCCAAGTCTCTAAAATTATTACACATTATTCTGTTCACATTGAATTATTTCAAAATTTAGGGATGGAGTGTTAATAATTTTTATAGAAATATAATTAAGCATTAATTCTAAGCAAATTTGAAGAGTTTCAAGTCGATGGCAATTGTTTTTATATTTTTTCCAAGTCTCTAAAATAAATACATTTTTTCAAAACTCAACGTTCTGTTCACATTGAATTATTTCAAAATTTAGGGATGAAGTGTTAATAATTTTCATAGAAATATAATTAAGCATTCATTTTAAGTAAATTTGAGGAATTTCAAGTCGGTGGCAATTGTTTTTATATTTTTTCCAAGTCTCTAAAATTATTGCATTTTTTCAAAACTCAACGTTCTGTCCACATGAATTATTTCAAAATTTAGGGCTGAAGTGTTAAAATAATTTTAACAGAAATATAATTAAGCATTCATTCTAAGTTAATTTGAGGAGTTTTAAGTCGGTGGTAATTGTTTTTATATTTTTTCCAAGTCTCTAAAATCATTACATTTTTTCAAAACTCAACATTCTGTTCACATTGAATTATTTCAAAATTTAGGGATGGAGTGTTAATAATTTTCACAGAAATATAATTTAGCATTAATTTTAAGCAAATTTGAGGAGTTTCAAGTCGCTGGCCTGGTTTTTATATTTTTTCCAAGTCTCTGAAATTATTACATTTTTCCAAAACTCAACGTTCTGTTTACATTAAATTATTTCAAAATTTAGGGATGGAGTGTTAATAATTTTTAAATAAATATAATTAAGCATTCATTCTAAGCAAATTTGAGGAGTTTCAAGTCGATGGCAATTATTTTTATATTTTTTCCAAATCACTAAAATTATTACATTTTTTTTAAACTCAACGTTCTGTTCACATTAAATTATTCCAAAATTTAGGGATGGATTTTTATTAATTTTTGCAGAAATATAATTTAGCATTCATTCTTAGAAAATTTGAGGAGTTTCAAGTCGATGGCAATTGTTTTTATATTTTTTCCAAGTCTCTAAAATTAGTGCATTTTTTTAAAACTCAACGTTCTGTTCACATTAAATTGTTTCAAAATTTAGGGATGGAGTGTTAATAATTTTCACAGAAATATTATTTAGCATCCATTCTAAGCATATTTGAGGAGTTTCAAGTCAGTGGCAATCGTTTTTATATTTTTTCCAAGTCTCTAAAATTATTACATTTTTTCAAAACTCAACGTTCTGTTCACATTGAATTATTTCAAAATTTAGGGATGGAGTGTTAATAATTTTCACAGAAATATAATTAAGCATTCATTCTAAGCAAATTTAAGAAGTTTCAAGTCGGTGGCAATTGTTTTTATATTTTCTCCAAGTCTGTAAAATTATTAATTTTTTTTAAACTCAACGTTTTGTTTACATTAAATTATTTCAAAATTTAGGGATGGAGTGTTAATAATTTTCACAGAAATATAATTTAGCATTAATTTTAAGCAAATTTGAGGAGTTTCAAGTCGCTGGCCTGGTTTTTATATTTTTTCCAAGTCTCTGAAATTATTACATTTTTCCAAAACTCAACGTTCTGTTTACATTAAATTATTTCAAAATTTAGGGATGAAGTGTTAATAATTTTTAAATAAATATAATTAAGCATTCATTCTAAGCAAATTTGAGGAGTTTCAAGTCGATGGCAATTATTTTTATATTTTTTCCAAATCACTAAAATTATTACATTTTTTTTAAACTCAACGTTCTGTTCACATTAAATTATTCCAAAATTTAGGGATGGATTTTTATTAATTTTTGCAGAAATATAATTTAGCATTCATTCTTAGAAAATTTGAGGAGTTTCAAGTCGATGGCAATTGTTTTTATATTTTTTCCAAGTCTCTAAAATTAGTGCATTTTTTTAAAACTCAACGTTCTGTTCACATTAAATTGTTTCAAAATTTAGGGATGGAGTGTTAATAATTTTCACAGAAATATTATTTAGCATCCATTCTAAGCATATTTGAGGAGTTTCAAGTCAGTGGCAATCGTTTTTATATTTTTTCCAAGTCTCTAAAATTATTACATTTTTTCAAAACACAACGTTCTGTTCACATTGAATTATTTCAAAATTTAGGGATGGAGTGTTAATAATTTTCACAGAAATATAATTAAGCATTCATTCTAAGCAAATTTAAGAAGTTTCAAGTCGGTGGCAATTGTTTTTATATTTTCTCCAAGTCTCTAAAATTATTAATTTTTTTTAAACTCAACGTTTTGTTTACATTAAATTATTTCAAAATTTAGGGATGGAGTGTTAATAATTTTCACAGAAATATAATTCAGCATTCATTCTAAGCAAATTTAAGAAGTTTCAAGTCGGTGGCAATTGTTTTTATATTTTCTCCAAGTCTCTAAAATTATTAATTTTTTTTAAACTCAACGTTTTGTTTACATTAAATTATTTCAAAATTTAGGGATGGAGTGTTAATAATTTTCACAGAAATATAATTTAGCATTCATTCTAAGCAAATTTGAGGAATTTCAAGTCGGTGGCAATTGTTTTTGTATTTTTTCCAAGTCTTTAAAATTATTACATTTTTCCAAAACTCAAGGTTCTGTTCACATTGAATTATTTCAAAATTTACGGATGGAGTGTTAATAATTTTCACAGAAATATAATTAAGCATTCATTCTAAGCAAATTTGAGGAGTTTCAAGTCGGTGGCAATTGTTTTTATATTTTTTCCAAGCCTCTAAAATTATTACATTTTCCAAAACTCAACGTTCTGTTCACATTAAATTATTCCAAAATTTAGGGATGAAGTGTTAATAATTTTCATAGGAATATAATTCAGCATTCATTCTAAGCAAATTTGAGGAGTTTCAAGTCGGTGGCAATTGTTTTTGTATTTTTTCCAAGTCTTTAAAATTATTACATTTTTCCAAAACTCAAGGTTCTGTTCACAATGAATTATTTCAAAATTTAGGGATGAAGTGTTAATAATTTTTACAGAAATATAATTTAGCGTTAATTCTATGTAAATTTAAGGAGTCTCAAGTTGGTGGCAATTGTTTTTATATTTTTTCCAAGTCTCTAAAATTATTACATTTTTTCAAAACTCAAGGTTCTGTTTACATTGAATTATTTCAAAATTTAGAGATGGAGTGTAAATAATTTTTATAGAAATATAATTTAGCATTCATTCTAAACAAATTTGAGGAGTTTCAAGTCGGTGGCAATTGTTTTTATATTTTTTCCAAGTCTTTAAAATTATTACATTTTTCCAAAACTCAACGTTCTGTTTACATTAAATTATTTCAAAATTTAGGGATGGAGTGTTAATAATTTTTAAATAAATATAATTAAGCATTCATTCTAAGCAAATTTGAGGAGTTTCAAGGCGATGGCAATTATTTTTATATTTTTTCCAAATCACTGAAATTATTACATTTTTTTTAAACTCAACGTTCTGTTCACATTAAATTATTCCAAAATTTAGGGATGGATTTTTATTAATTTTTGCAGAAATATAATTTAGCATTCATTCTTAGAAAATTTGAGGAGTTTCAAGTCGATGGCAATTGTTTTTATATTTTTTCCAAGTCTCTAAAATTAGTGCATTTTTTTAAAACTCAACGTTCTGTTCACATTAAATTGTTTCAAAATTTAGGGATGGAGTGTTAATAATTTTCACAGAAATATTATTTAGCATCCATTCTAAGCATATTTGAGGAGTTTCAAGTCAGTGGCAATCGTTTTTATATTTTTTCCAAGTCTCTAAAATTATTACATTTTTTCAAAACTCAACGTTCTGTTCACATTGAATTATTTCAAAATTTAGGGATGGAGTGTTAATAATTTTCACAGAAATATAATTAAGCATTCATTCTAAGCAAATTTAAGAAGTTTCAAGTCGGTGGCAATTGTTTTTATATTTTCTCCAAGTCTCTAAAATTATTAATTTTTTTTAAACTCAACGTTTTGTTTACATTAAATTATTTCAAAATTTAGGGATGGAGTGTTAATAATTTTCACAGAAATATAATTTAGCATTCATTCTAAGCAAATTTAAGAAGTTTCAAGTCGGTGGCAATTGTTTTTATATTTTCTCCAAGTCTCTAAAATTATTAATTTTTTTTAAACTCAACGTTTTGTTTACATTAAATTATTTCAAAATTTACGGATGGAGTGTTAATAATTTTCACAGAAATATAATTAAGCATTCATTCTAAGCAAATTTGAGGAGTTTCAAGTCGGTGGCAATTGTTTTTATATTTTTTCCAAGCCTCTAAAATTATTACATTTTCCAAAACTCAACGTTCTGTTCACATTAAATTATTCCAAAATTTAGGGATGAAGTGTTAATAATTTTCATAGGAATATAATTCAGCATTCATTCTAAGCAAATTTGAGGAGTTTCAAGTCGGTGGCAATTGTTTTTGTATTTTTTCCAAGTCTCTAAAATTATTACATTTTTTCAAAACTCAACGTTCTGTTCACATTGAATTATTTCAAAATTTACGGATGGAGTGTTAATAATTTTCACAGAAATATAATTGTAAGCAAATTTAAGGAGTTGCAAGTCGATGGCAATTGTTTTTATATTTTTTTCCAAGTCTCTAAAATTATTACATTTTTCCAAAACTCCACGTTCTGTTCACATTGAATTATTTCAAAATTTAGGGATGAAGTGTTAATAATTTTTACAGAAATATAATTTAGCGTTAATTCTATGTAAATTTAAGGAGTCTCAAGTTGGTGGCAATTGTTTTTATATTTTTTCCAAGTCTCTAAAATTATTACATTTTTTCAAAACTCAAGGTTCTGTTTACATTGAATTATTTCAAAATTTAGAGATGGAGTGTAAATAATTTTTATAGAAATATAATTTAGCATTCATTCTAAACAAATTTGAGGAGTTTCAAGTCGGTGGCAATTGTTTTTATATTTTTTCCAAGTCTTTAAAATTATTACATTTTTCCAAAACTCAAGGTTCTGTTCACATTGAATTATTTCAAAATTTAGGGATGGAGTGTTAATTATTTTTACAGAAATTAAATTTAGCATTCATTCTAAGCAAATTTGAGGAGTTTCAAGTCGATGGCAATTATTTTTATATTTTTTCCAAATCACTAAAATTATTACATTTTTTTTAAACTCAACGTTCTGTTCACATTAAATTATTCCAAAATTTAGGGATGGAGTGTTAATAATTTTTGCAGAAATATAATTTAGCATTCATTCTTAGAAAATTTGAGGAGTTTCAAGTCAATGGCAATTGTTTTTATATTTTTTCCAAGTCTCTAAAATTAGTGCATTTTTTTAAAACTCAACGTTCTGTTCACATTAAATTGTTTCAAAATTTAGGGATGGAGTGTTAATAATTTTCACAGAAATATTATTTAGCATCCATTCTAAGCAAATTTGAGGTGTTTCAAGTCGGTGGCAATCGTTTTTATATTTTTTTCAAGTCACTAAAATTATTACTTTTTTTCAAAACTCAACGTTCTGTTCACATTGAATTATTTCAAAAATTAGGGATGGAGTGTTAATAATTTTCACAGAAATATAATTAAGCATTCATTCTAAGCAAATTTAAGAAGTTTCAAGTCGGTGGCAATTGTTTTTATATTTTTTCCAAGTCTCTAAAATTATTACATTTTTTTTCAAAACTCAACGTTCTGTTCACATTAAATTATTTCAAAATTTAGGGATGAAGTGTTAATAATTTTCACAGAAATATAATTACGCATCCATTCTAAGCAAATTTGAGGAGTTTCAAGTCGGTGGCAATTGTTCTTATATTTTTTCCAAGTCACTAAAATTATTTAATTTTTTCAAAACTCAACGTTCTGTTCACATTAAATTATTTCAAAATTTAGGGATGGAGTGTTAATAATTTTTAAATAAATATAATTAAGCATTAATTCTAAGCAAATTTGAGAAGTTTCAAGTCGGTGGCAATTGTTTTTATATTTTTTCTAAGTCTCTAAAATTATTACATTTTTCCAAAACTTAACGTTCTGTTCACATTGAATTATTTCAAAATTTAGGGATGGAGTGTTAATAATTTTCAAAGAAATATAATTAAGCATTCATTCTAAGCAAATTTGAGGAGTTTCAAGTCGATGGCAATTGTTTTTATATTTTTTCTAAGTCTCTAAAATTATTACATTTTTCCTAAACTTAACGTTCTGTTCACATTGAATTATTTCAAAATTTTGGGACGGAGTGTTAATAATTTTCAAAGAAATATAATTTAGCATTAATTCTAAGATAATTTGAGAAGTTTCAAGTCGATGGCAATTGTTTTTATATTTTTTTCCAAGTCTCTAAAATTATTACATTTTCCAAAACTCAACGTTCTGTTCATATTAAATTATTTCAAAATTTAGGGATGAGGTGTTAATAATTTTCACAGAGCTATAATTTAGCATTAATTCTAAGCAAATTTGAGGAGTTTCAAGTCGTTGGCAATTGTTTTTATATTTTTTTCAAGTCTCTAAAACTATTACATTTTTTCAAAACTCAACGTCCTGTTCACATTAAATTATTTCAAAATTTAGGGATGAAGTGTTAATAATTTTCAGAGAAATATAATTAAGCATTCATTCTAAGCAAATTTGAGGAGTTTCAAGTCGATGGCAATTGTTTTTATATTTTTTCCAAGTCTCTAAAATTATTACATTTTTTCAAAACTCAACGTTCTGTTCACATTGAATTATTTCAAAATTTAGGGATGAAGTGTTAATAATTTTTACAGAAATATAATTAAGCATTCATTCTAAGCAAATTTGAGGAGTTTCAAGTCGATGGCAATTATTTTTATATTTGTTCCAAGTCTCTAAAATTATTACATTTTTTCAAAACTCAACGTTCTGTTCACATTGAATTATTTCAAAATTTACGGATGGAGTGTTAATAATTTTCACAGAAATATAATTGTAAGCAAATTTAAGGAGTTGCAAGTCGATGGCAATTATTTTTATATTTTTTCCAAGTCTCTAAAATTATTACATTTTTCTAAAACTCAACGTTCTGTTCACATTGAATTATTTTAAAATTTAGGGATGAAGTGTTAATAATTTTCTCAGAAATATAATTTAGCATTAATTCTAAGTAAATTTAAGGAGTCTCAAGTTGGTGGCAATTGTTTTTATATTTTTTTCAAGTCTCTAAAATTATCAAATTTTTTCAAAACTCAACGTTCTGTTCACATTAAATTATTTCAAAATTTAGGGATGGAGTCTTAATAATTTTCACAGAAATATAATTTAGCTTTCATTCTAAGCAAATTTGAGGAGTTTCAAGTCGGTGGCAATTGTTTTTATATTTTTTCCAAGTCTCTAAAATTATTACATTTTTTCAAAACTCATCGTTCTGTTCACATTAAATTATTTCAAAATTTAGGGATGGAGTGTTAATAGTTTTGACACATCGAACAAAGCCCATTTTACACCACAGCAGCCATACATTTTTAGAAGTCAGAATCACAACATAAAAATTATTTTAAGTCACCATTGAAGAAAAACACAGACTACAAGAAAACCAGTTCAATAATATCGTTGCTAAATCAAATGCCTATGATGAAATACAGTTGGGCATTGGTGTTAAATAGCCAGCGAGTTTTGCCCTTGGGGTAAGCGTTTTGGTACGTTAGACCTTAAACTTCTAATTACTACCACAAGATGGCAGATAAACAAGTTCCTTGAATCGCAACAATTAAAATCTTCCGCGGCTGAATTCGTAATTGATACCGGACCCTATTGGTCTTGTCATACGCGGTGTTAGATTTTTACACTTGTAAGTATGTGAACAGTAAACCTGAAAGACCTCCGAGAGACGGACTTAATCGCATAAATCAATTACCAGGCACATTCTAAATCTAATTGTTGGATTGTTGCATTGAATATGGGAGTGGGAATTCCTCCGGTTGTCCATTGATCGTGTGCGTCGAGATTACGTTTGTGTTGTCTTGTACCGTTTGTCTGTTCATGAAAAATTTGATGGATGTCCGATCGGTATCGTGGATTTGCGTAATGCCGGAGAGCGGCTCGTTAAGCTCACTTAAGTTCCTAACTTAATTTCCAGGCGTCCGACGTGGTGATGTTCGAGACGCACAATCCGGGCTTTTGCTACAGGAGGAACGGAGATTGTCGGATTCCTCAAGTGCTCGTTACCAGTTCGTCGGTTGATATGCAAGTAAGATTTTTAAATATCAATCAATTCAAGGGTTTCTGATAATTCATAAATTTTGACCAAAATTGGAAACAGTTAAGAGTCCTGGACACCATGCATATATCTAAAACTTACGAATTTATAAAATGTTATTTCTAAAATTATTATACCGAGGGCATACGCTTGGGTCATAGTGATCCCAGACTATAAATTAGGTAAGAGTTGGGAAAAATGAGATTTCAACCAAATAAAACCTTTAAAAGTTTTTTAAGCTTTAAGAACTTCACCATATTTCAGGACCTACACCGATTACTCTTCACCGACGGCGAAGTCGACATAGACAAAGTCATCTGCCTGTACCTGCTCACCGCCCACAAGACCGAAACCCTGACGCCTCCCCCGAAATCCCAGAAAACCACCTTCCTCTCGCGCGAGCAGTCCCCCCTAGAGCGCCTGGTGGACAGATCCAAGAAGCGCACCTTCGACAACGTGCTGCTGAAGACGCTACCGCTGTACATATTAGGCAAGATCAATCAATTCCCAATATTTACCTCTTCACTCTCTCTCCCTCTCCATCAATCACACGCAAATTAGAAGAGATGCTCTGCGGAACGACCCGCCCGCCCGGGGGCCCTTTCGAAGTGATTGAGTTCCTTACCCCGAGGCGGTTTTGAAGACTGTCCGTGTATGCTCCCTGGCGGACAGCGGTCCGATGAACCCGCGTCGTCCTTGCGTCATGATTCACTCCGGCATCGGTTTCGGTTTTATACGGATACGTGGAGTGCGTTTTCCGAAACGTAAACGCAAGATGGGCGTAATCTGAAAATGTCACTCCGATTATGATAATCGAAGACAAATTGACGGGTTAATCCCCTGCAAGAATGCGGGCATTAATCAAAAATCGGATGATTAATACATCTGTAATTTATCAAATTTTGGATTGGGAAATTGTCGTGACCGTTCTCGAGATAAGAAAATGTCATTTGTGGACACCTGTGAGTCCATCATCTGTCTGGGGATTATCGTTTGTACAGCACGTGGCTCCAAGAAACGACGATTAAGTATTTCCTAGAAACGTCGAAATTATTAAAAAAATGGTGATGTGGCCATCATGTTACTTTCTCCGACTTTTTATTTACGTTTTCATGGGTTTATTTTCAATTGAAATCATGGTTTAAATGTACATCGAGCGTTGCGTAAACTCGGATGAAACTGACGTTTAAAACGTCAAAATCATGGAAGATGGAAAAATTACACTTCAAATTCAAAAACTCGGTTTACTCAAAAACTAACGAGATTTCGAGAAAAACTTATTCTTTAGAAGTTGTTCATTTTGACATTCTCTACAATTATTATTCACATAAATTTGCTGTAACTATTATCGTTTTATAATTATAAACCAAAAATTAAAAAAATAATAATAAATTATTTTCTCGAATAGCAATGATTTTATGAAAAATATTTTCAAGCAAAAGATGTTCATTTCTTTGTTGTCTTCGATGTTTGTTTAAATGTTTTTGTGATATTTTGTATATTTAAGAAAATATTGGCAAAAAACAAAAAACAGTTAAGGTAAACGCCCACTTCCGGTGTACGAAATTTTATCAAAACCTTTTCAGTTCTTCGGATTATCAAATAAGACGTATGTTCAAAGTTTCATATTAATTCCTCTATTAGTTTTTGAGATACAGCGCGCACAGACACACACACACACACACAGACACACACACAATTTTTTTTTTCCAGAAATTGTTGAAATAGCATCTAGGGACCCCAAAACGGATATTTCCGTAAAAAAAAATTTTGAAAAAAAAATCACGATCACAATACTTTCTCGTACTTCGTAACGGAGAAAGTAAAAAAAAACTGGTGAAGTAAATTTTCTAAAATGTTCATGGTGACTAGCTATTTTTTATGCTATTGAAGATAGCTGAAATTTTTTAACGGCAATCAATTTCTCTCGTTTTTCTGATAAAAATGGTGATGTGGCCATCATGTTACTTTCTCCGACTTGATGGTATCATTTATATTTACGCTTTCATGGCTTATTTTAAATTTAAATCATATTTTAAATGTACATCGAGCGTTTTGTGGAATCGAAGAAACTAACGTTTAAAACGTCAAAATTATTAAAGATGAAAATGGTCAGTTTACTCAAAAACCAAAGAGATTTCGAAAGAAACTGATTTTTTATAAGTTGTTCATTTTGGTATGCTCTACAATTTGCTGTAACTGTTACCGTTTCATAATTATAAACCAAAAATGAAAAAAAGAAACAAATTTCTCGAATAGCAATGATTTTACGAAAAATATTTTCAAACAAGACTTGTTCATTTTTTTGTTGTGTTCAATATTTGTTTAAATGTTTTTGTGATATTTTTCATATTTAAAAAAATATTGGAAGAAAACAAAAAGCCCATTTCCGGTGTACGAAATTTTACCGAAAGCTTTTCAGTTCTTCAGATTATCAAATAAGACGGATGTTCAAAGTCATATGAATTGCTCAATTAGGCCACTTTTTTCCAAAGTAATTCAAGGTCATATAGACCGACCATAATGAAAATAAAAATGTTTTATAAACATTATTTTTTTACTGACGAAGGAGTGGATGCAAAATTCTGAAAAAAATTATGAAAATAGTCCACCCAATTAACCATTTGACCAATTTTTCCAAGGTCATTCCAGGTTATTTCGACACTGACAATATTTCAAAAGATTTTAAACATAACTTTTTAAATCGATTTTTTAATCATTATTTTTATTCTGACGAACAAGTGGATGAAAAATTCTGAAAAAAATCAGGAAAATAGTCCACCGAATTAACCATTTCACCAATTTTTTCCAAGGTCATTCAACATAACTTTTTAAATCGATTTTTAATCATTATTTTTATAGTGGCCAACGAGTGGATGAAAAATTCTAAAAAAATCATTAAAATAGTCCACCCATTTGACCAATCTTTTTCAAGGTCATTCTAGACCATTTAGACACTAAAATATTCCAAAATGTTTTGAAATAGATTTTTCAAACATTATTTTTTTACTGACGAACGAGTGGATGAAAAACTCTGAAAAAAATCATGAAAATAGTCTACCCAATTACCCATTTGACCAATTTTTTTCAAGGTCATTTTAGACCATTTAGACACTAAAAAATTCCAAAAGTTTGTAAATCAATTTTTTTTAAATTATTTTTTTACTGACGAACGAGTGGATGAAAAACTCTGAAAAAAATCATGAAAATAGTCCATACAATTACATATTTGATCCTTTTTTCCAAAAATCATTCAAGGTCATTTAGTTACTGGAAAAATTCCAAAAGTTTGTAAATCGATTTTTTTAAATTATTTTTTTACTGACGAACGAGTTGATGAAAAATTCTGAAAAAAATCATGAACGTAGTCTACCCAATATTTACATATTTGACTAATCTTTTTCAAGGTCATTCTAGGCCATTTAGACACTAAAATATTCCAAACAATTTTGAAATCGATTTTTCAAACATTATTTTTTTACTGACGAACGACTAGCTGAAAAATTCTGAAAAAAATCATGAAAATAGTCTACCCAATTACCCATTTGACCAATATTTTCAAGGTCATTCTAAGCCATATAGACACTAAAATATTCCAAAAGTTTTTGAAATCGATTTTTTAAACATTATTTTTTTACTGACGAACGAGTGGATGAAAAATTCTGAAAAAAATCATGAAAATAGTCCATACAATTACATATTTGATCCTTTTTTCCAAGGTCATTTAAACCCTAGAAAGTTCCAAAAGTTTTTTAATCGATTTTTTAAACACTTTTTTTACACTGACGAACAAGTTGATGAAAAATTCTGAAAAATTTCATGAAAATAGTCCACCCAATTACCGATTTGAACGCTTACGAAGTTCCTTTATTTAATTATTTATTTACTTTTATTACTTTATTTATTTATAAAAAAATACGATTTTTTGTTTTGATTTAAAAAAAACTGAGATTTTGGCAATTTGCGTTGATTTAAGGTGGAAATTTTCCAATGATATTTAAAAATGTGGTAAATTCGCTACATGTTTACGTTTAAATCATTAAATCTAAGAACGCATTCAGCAGTTACGTAATAAAAAAAAAATTGGTTTGACTTGAAAATTTGCGTTTTTTGACAATTTGAATTTTTGGCAATGTGCGTTGATTAAAGATGGAAATTTTACAATAATTTTTCAAAACGTATTAAATTCGCTATATTTTCACGATTAAATCATAAACATCTAACAACGCGTTCAACAGTTATATAATTTTTAAAAAATACGATTTCTTGTTTTGATTTGAAAATTTACGATTTTGGCAATTTGCATTGATTTAAGGGGGAAATTTTCCAATAACTTTTCAAAAAGTGATAAATTCGCTATAACTTCAAATTTAAAAAATCAAAATCCAACAACGCGTTCAACAGTTATATGATTTAAAAAAATACGATGTTTTAGTTTTGATTTTTGACAATTTACATTGATTTAAGATGAACATTTTCCAATGATTTTTTAAAATGTGTTAATTTCGCTACATTTTCACGTTTAAATAATCAAAATCTCACAATGCGTTTAGCAGTTACCTAATTAAAACATTTTTTTTGTTTTGACTTAAAAAATTGCGTTTTTGGCAATTTGCGTTGATTTAACATGGAAATTTTTCAATGATTTTTCAAAAAGTGTTAAATTCGCTACATGTTCAAGTTTAAATCATCAAAATCTAATGACGCGTTCGACAGTTACGTAATTTATAAAAAATACGATTTTTTGTTTTTATTAAAAAAATTGAGATTTTGGCAAATACGTTGATTTAAGGTGGAAATTTTCCAATGATTTTTCAAAAAAGCGTTAAATTCGCTACATTTTTAAAATCCAACAACGCGTCCAACAGTTATATGATTTTTTTTAAATACGATTTTTTGTTTTGATTTAATAATTTGCGATTTTGGCAATTGATTTAAGATGAAAATTTTCTAATAATTTTTTAAAATGTGTTAAATTTGCTACATTTTCAAGTTTAAATAATCTAACAACGCGTTCAGCAGTTATGTAATTAAAAAAAATGGTGATGTGGCCATCATGTTCCTTTCTCCGACTTGATGGTATCACTTATATTTACGCTTTCATAGTTTATTTTCAATTTAAATCCTATTTTAGATGTGCATCGAATGTTTCGTAGACTCGGATAAAACTGACGTTAAATGTCAAAATTATGAAAGGTGGAAAAATTTACTCAAAAACTAAAGGGTTTTCGAAAAAAACTTATTCTTTATAAGTTGTTTATTTTAGCATTCTCTACAATTATTATTTACATAAATTTGCTGTAACTATTATC
Source organism: Ocypus olens (assembly GCA_910593695.2). NCBI lineage: Eukaryota > Metazoa > Arthropoda > Insecta > Coleoptera > Staphylinidae > Ocypus > Ocypus olens. The sequence continues at coordinate 43,985,480 of OU343062.1, read as the reverse complement.
GTTATATAATTATAAACCAAAAATTTTAAAAAATAAAATAATTTTTTTCTCGAATAAAAATGATTTTATGAAAAATGTTTTCAAGCAAAAGATGTTCATTTTTTTGTTGTCTTCAAAGTTTGTTTAAATGTTTTTGTGATATTTTTCGTATTTACGAAAATATTGGCGAAAAACAAAAAATAGTTAAGGTAAACGCTCACTTCCGGTGTACGAAATTTTACCAAAAGCTTTTAAGTTCTTCAGATCATCAAATAAGACGGATGTTCAAAGTTTCATATCAATTGCTCTATTAGTTTTTGAGATACAGCGCGCACAGACAGACACACAATTTTTTTTTTCCAAAAATTGTTGAAATGGCATCAAGGGATGCCATTTTGAAAAAAAAAATCACGATCACAATACTTTCTCGTATCTCGTAACGGAGAAAGTAAAAAGAAGGTATACTTCAATAGTCTCCGATGATTATTAAGAAAGTTGCATTTTTTAACAAAAGTTCCAAGGGGTTTACTCGTGTCTTTTTTCACGTTTTCATCAAAAATTAATCTAATCCGACTAAATGACGTACGAGGAGCTCATATTTGCAAACCGCGTTCAATTTGGAGTTTTCGTTTAGCCGCTACGGCGGATCAAAATCTGAAAAATCAATTATTTTTTTAAATGTAAGAAGAGTCGGCTTTAGACTATATCGTTGTTATCAAATTTACCTAAATTTAAATCTTTCTTATTTCATTCATTCAGAGGTCGATCCCCTGTGCCAAAAAGATCCGATACGCGACGCCCGTCTGCTCTCAAAACTCATCATCAACGATAAAATCCTGCAAATCGTGTCTTCTGTCAAATCGGCCCTGGAGGTTTCAAATCCCGACACGATGGCCAAATTCCTATCAATAGTCACACACAAGGAACGCATTCATGCCGTAATGTCCAAACCGAAAATGCACGACTTCTGCTTGAGCCTCTACGGCCAGAACATTATTTCAAGGTAATTGTAACAATAATAATCATAGATAGATTTCAAAAGATACTCTAGCGACATTATTTCAAGGTCATTGTAACAATAGTTAATACCTATAGATAGTTGATACTTTTCTCCAGCTGCGAGTCCTTTCATTTAGAACTGCCCCAGCCGGAGAAGGTGGTCCTCTTCCAAATCGGAATACCCTGCATCGAGGATTTTGTCAGGGCCATACGCCGCAATATATTGCACATGCCCAACACGTACAGCTGGAACATGTACTACAAGAATCCAAGCGTGACGGACTCCTGTGACGAAATCGAAGTCGGGCAGGTTTTGTACGAAAATCCGAATACGGAAACGGTGTCCGTCCGCGTCGCTTCAAGCTACGACTCCTCTTTGAACGTCCCGCCGCTGCACATGGCGCCCAAGATACTCAAAAATCTGCAGACGGGTTTCTCGGATGTGAAGTATGAGGATCTGCTGAGTCCCGCCAGTTCGAACTCTTCGAAGATTGAGAAGATGAATTTCGATAAATTGGCTAATCTACTTACGTAAGTTTCTAATAATTAAATACGTAAATTTCTAATAATTAAAATTTGATGACTTCGCAAAATTTAAAAAAAACAGTTGTTATTTGTTGCCGTTTAACGCAAATTCTCTGTAACTTAGTTATTTTAAGGAAGTTTCTCTGTAACTTCTAAACGGCTTCGGGTTTCACTCGTGAATTTTTATGATGATTTAAGGATGTTTAAAGAAGTTTAAAACAAAATCATCATTTTACACTTAAGTAGGATAATCGGGGAGACTGTACTGCGTACAGACAATGCCCTTATTACCTGACATACCGTCAGCCTGACGCACCTACAGCGCTATTCCACACATTAGCAAACAATGAAGAGTTAATTAGAGATTCGCGATTGGGAATTTGAATATTTCGAGGTGGGTCGCGGCTCGTGTCTATATTATTTACACAGATATGTGAGGGGAATAGCGCAGGGAATTAATACCATTCGCGAAAGCGTACTCTTATTCAGAGCCAAGGTGAACCGTCGAGGTAATATTAACGAAGTAGAAATTTGCACCAGATCTACAAAAAAAAATGTCTCCGATTTGATGATATTTTTTCAGGCCAACAATTGCTTTGTTTGTAAATCGACGTCCTGAATCCACAAAATAGAAAAATATATACAGGGTGTTCAATTTTTAAAATTTGAAAATTATGTGTGTGACGAATAAACACCAATTTAGTTTTATAATAAGTACTGAATTACAAATTGATGTTTCATAACAATAAACAAACAGTAGGAGTGAGCCTCTTTTGTGTACACCCAGTATAGTAGCAGACTCGTGCGCTAATACAGGGCGAAGCAGTCAAACGGAAATATTTAAAAAATCGCCCAACCGTAGACAAATTTACTTTTATTTATTTTCCTCGAATGAAGGTAATACACACGAGTGGAAATTATTTCTGTGTTTGAGAATTCAATTTTTTAAGATAACGCCAGACAGGTGGCGTCCACATTATTTTATTTATTCGCACACCCTGTATATTATTATTTCGACACATAGAACGCTTGGATTTTAAATCTCCCGCCGGACTACTTCGCCCCTAAACGTTAGGCAACTTCATACACACGGTGTATGGTATTATTATTTCGACACGTCGAACGCTCGGATTTTAAATCTCCCGCCGAACTACTTCGCCCCCTGAACGTTGGGCAACTTCATACACACGGTGTATGGCATTATTATTTCGACACATCGAACACTTGGATTTTGAATCTCCCGCCGGACTACTTCGCCCTTGAACGTTAGGCAATTTCATACACACAGTGTATGGTATTATTTCGACAGGTCGAACGCTTGGATTTTAAATCTCCCGCCGGACTACTTTGCCCCTGAACGTTAGGCAACTTCATACACACGGTCACGCTGAAGGTCATTCAAGGTCGTCTAAATCGCCCCCATACCTATACGCTTGATTCTTTTATGTATGTCTGTAAAACAGTGATGAGCAAAAAATAACATTAAAAAACAGAAGAGAGCAAAAAAGGTACTTACATCCTCATAATTCCTACTTCAATTTTCCAATTTACACCGAAAACGTTTAGTGGAGAGCCAAAAAAATGTCTTTTTGCGCTGTTGAAAATGATCATTTTTTGCAGTTAAAAATTGTCACTCTAGACAGCTAGAAATTTTACTTTTTGACAGTTGAAAATCGACATCTTTGACGGTTGCAGAATGTCAGTTTTGGCAGTTGAAAATGATCATGTCTTTTTTCGCTGTTGAAAATGATCATTTTTTGCAGTTATAAATTGTCACTCTAGACGGCTAGAAATTTTACTTTTTGGCAATTGAAAATCGACATCTTTGACGGTTGCAGAATGTCAGTTTTGGCGGTTGAAAATGATCATTTTTGGCTATGGAAAATGTCATTTTTGGCTGTTGCAATTGGCCATCGTTGACAGTTGAAATATGACATTTTTGGCTGTCGGCGATTAAAGTTTTTGGCTGTTAGAAATTCTCATTTTTGACAGAAGAGAGCAAAAAAAAGGTACTTACATCTTAATAATTCCTACTTCAATCTTCCAATTTACACCGAAAACGTTTAGTGGAGAGCCAAAAAAAAATGTCCTTTTCCTCTGTTGAAAATGATCATTTTTTTTACAATTAAAAATATTGTCACTCTGGACAGCTAGAAATTTTACTTTTTGACAGTTGAAAATCGACATCTTTGACAGTTGCAGAATGTCAGTTTTGGCAGTTGAAAATGATCATTTTTGGCTATCGAAAATGTCATTTTTGGCTGTTGTAATTGGTGACATTTTTGGCTGCCGGCGATTAAAGTTTTTGACTGTTAAAAATTCTTATTTTTGACAGTTTAAAGTGGTCAGCGTTGGCAGTTATAAATTGTCATTTTTGGCAGCTGAAAATGGTCATCGCTGTCAGTTGAAAATTGTTATTTTCGGCTGTTTAAAATAGTCATTTTTGGCAGTTAAAAATTGTCATTTTAGGCAGTTAGAATTTAAGTTTTTGACAGTTACAAATTAACATTTTTGACCATTGTAAACTATCATTTTTGACAGGTGAAAATTGACATTTTTGACAGTTGCATATGGTCATCGTTGGGAGTTGTCAGGTGTCATTTTTTTGCTGTTGAAGATTTAAATTTTTTACTGTTAAGAATTCTCATTTTCAGCAGTTGAAAATAGTCATTTTTGGCAGTTAAAAATTGTCATTTTAGGCAGTTAGAATTTAAGTTTTTGACAGTTACAAATTAACATTTTTGACCATTGTAAACTATCATTTTTGACAGGTGAAAATTGACATTTTTGACAGTTGCATATGGTCATCGTTGGGAGTTGTCAGGTGTCATTTTTTTGCTGTTGAAGATTTAAATTTTTTACTGTTAAGAATTCTCATTTTCAGCAGTTGAAAATGGTTATTTTTGGCAGTTGAAAATCGAGTATTTTAGTAGCTATAAATTATTGCTTTTGGCACTTAAAAATGGTCATTGTTGGCAGTTGAAAATTGTCATTTCTAGCTGTTGAAAATTACAATTTTTGGTAGTTAAAAATTGTCAATTTTAGTTTTTGACAGTTAAAAAATTATTTTTTGTTACAGTTGTACACTATCATTTTTTAGCAGTTGAAAATTATCATTTTTGGCTATCGAAAATGTCATTTTCGGCCGTTGCAATTGGTCATCGTTGACAGTTGAAAGGTGTCATTTTTATCTGTTGACAATTGAAGTTTTTGCCTGTTAGAAATTATCATTTTTGGAATTAAAAATGGTCATCGCTATCATTTAAAAATAGTTATTTTCGGGTGTTTCAAATGAAAATTGTCATTTTAGGCAGTTAAAAATTTTAATTTTTGAAAAATTGTTATGTTTGACAGTGTAAAATATAATTTTCGGCAGTTGCAAATTCTCATTTTTAAACAGCTGTAAATTATTGTTTTTTGACAGTTGAAAATTGTAGCGTTTGGTCATCGTTGGCAGCTGAAAATTGTCATTTCCTTCTGTTGAAAATTATCATGTTAAAAACGGTCACTTTAGGCAGTTAGAAAATTTAATTTTTGACAGTTAAAAATTAACATTTTTGACAAATGTAAACTATCATTTTTGACGGTAAAAATTGACATTTTTGACAGAGGTAAATTGTCATTTCTGGCTGTTGAAAATTATAATTTTTGGCACTTAAAAATGTTAATTTTATTAAATTAGAAATTTTAATTTTTAAGAAAAATTACATTTTTGACACAGTAAACTGTCATTTTTGGCAGTTAAAATTTGTCACTTTTGGCAGTTGCAAATGGCGATTGAAGTTCTTGGCTGGTAAAAAATGTCGGTTTTTGTCAGCGTTGGCAGTTGAAAATTGACATTTTTGCTATTGAAATGAGTGATTTTTGACAGTTATAAATGGTCGTCGCTGGTAATTGAAAAGTGTCATTTTTCGTAATTGAAAATTCATTTATTCAGACAATACAGTTACATAAACACAAAATAAACGTAGATTTTAATCGGCCATTGGTCTTTCTGCCCTTGCTGTTATTTATTATTTTTTTAGCATTCATAAAAACCCGAAAAAATAATAAAAAAAGGGCTGAAAGACCTTAGACAATTGCCCTTTAAAACCTTGTATTAAACCAGGTTTTCATAAAGGTTTAGTAACTACCAAATAAAATTTAATAATTTTCACGAAAATAATGGTCGTCATGAAATTAAAAAGGAATTTTGGAGAAAAAAACGAAAATTTTTGGTTTTTGGAATTATACTAAAAGCTTTTAAATTTTTCGGATTATCTAGTAAAACTTGTGATCAATGTTTAACTGCAACTTGAGATACAGCACCCAGACGACAGATAGATTTTCAAAAATGGACGAAACCGCCTCGGGAACTTGAAATTTCGAATTTGAAAAAAATCCAAAAAACAAACTTTCTTGTATACTCGTGAACGGAGAGTGTACAGGACGTTGAATTAAAAAAATCTCGTCTTAGAATTGTTCAGTTTAAATAAAAATTATCTACAAAAAGAAATTTAGGATTTAAAAAAAGTTGAATTTAAAAAATCTCGTCTTAGAATTGTTCAGTTTAAATAAAAATTATCTACAAAAAGAAATTTAGGATTTAAAAAAAGTTGATTTTAAAAAATCTCGTCTTAGAATTGTTCAGTTTAGATAAAAATTATCTACAAAAAGAAATTTAGGATTTAAAAAAAGTTGAATTTAAAAAATCTCGTCTTAGAATTGTTCAGTTTAAATAAAAATTATCTACAAAAAGAAATTTAGGATTTAAAAAAAGTTGAATTTAAAAAATCTCGCCTTAGAATTGTTCAGTTTAGATAAAAATTATCTACAAAAAGAAATTTAGGATTTAAAAAAAGTTGAATTTAAAAATCTCGTCTTAGAATTGTTCAGTTTAGACAAAAATTATCTACAAAAAGAAGTTTAGGATTTAAAAAAAGTTGAATTTAAAAAATCTCGTCTTAGAATTGTTCAGTTTAGACAAAAATTATTTACAGAAAGAAATTTAGGATTTAAAAAAAGTTGAATTTAAAAAATCTCGTCTTAGAATTGTTCAGTTTAGACAAAAATTATTTACAAAAAGAAATTTAGGATTTAAAAAAGTTGAATTTAAAAAATCTCGTCTTAGAATTGTTCAGTTTAGACAAAAATTATTTACAAAAAGAAATTTAGGATTTAAAAAAGTTGAATTTAAAAAATCTCGTCTTAAAATTGTTTAGTTTAGACAAAAATTATCTACAAAAAGAAGTTTAGGATTTAGAAAAAGTTGAATTTAAAAAATCTCGTCTTAGAATTGTTCAGTTTAGAGAAAAATTATCTACAAAAAGAAATTTAGGATTTAAAAAAGTTGAATTAAAAAAAAAATCAATTGGAAAGAAACAAAACTCTATAAACATAGTTACATTTTTTAAATGATTTACAAAAATATATCCAAGAATAAAAATTAAGGCTGAGTCTTTCTTCCTTTTAATAATTTTGCAGCACTAAAACTTGCATTTTAAGTTCATTTCCAATTTATAGTTGTGATATTTTTTCTTCACGTTTTTCACTACTTATGTAAGGGCAAAAAATCTAGAGAATCATTCTGATAATTTTGGTTTTGATATACAGGGTGTATTTGAAATAACGAATAGGCATTTAAGGACACATACACAAAATATTTGTGAACCCATTTCCGTCCAAATTTATTCGAATTTTTTTTTTTAATTTTCCTATTTTTTTCGAGGTTTTTTAAACATTTTGAGAACCGATGCTTTTCTCATTTAATTAGGTCTGTATGGAATGTGTGTTTGTTTATTTAAAACGTGAGATACGATTTCTTGCCTCCGAAATTTGAAGTGTTATCGCAACGTTTTTTTTTTTTGTAAAAGATAAACAGTCCTCAAGTTCATTGATGCTTAAAGAGCACTCTGATATTTCCTACGCGCTTGTTGTAATTCGATATCTAAAGCCGATGCCGTTTAAAAATTAGGTCACATTACCACTGCCCCCAAACAAGTTGCGTATTTTCACTTATTAACTTTAATAATTAATTGGGGGCTTTTTGTTACAGTTATAAACAAAATAATTGCGAATATTGTTTAAAAATAATATAATTTCTTTGTGGTTACGAGCCTGTTCGTTATTTCAAATACACCCTGTATATCCAAGAATAAAAATTAAAGCCGAGTCTTTCTTCCTTTTAATAATTTTGCAGCAGTAAAACTCGCATTTTAAGTTAATTTTCAATTTATTGTTTTGATTTTTTTTTCTTCATGTTTTTCATTACTTAGTTGAAATTATGTAACGGCAAAAAATCTCTAGAGCATCGTTCTGATAATTTTGGTTATTATTTTGTCTTGATATCCGTAAAATTAACAGAGTTAGATACATTTACGCAAAAGTTGTTTTCGGCCGAAAAACGGTTACGGAGCCAAAGAAAAATGACCGCCAAAAAAAAATTATGAGCTTAATTCCTATTTTTAGTGACGCCACTGAACTTCCGTTGGTTAGGTTATGTTTTAAAGGCTGCCAACTATTTTCGACTTTTTGATCTCACGGTAGTGGCATTACTTCACAATCACTTTAGAAGATATTTTTTTTTGCACTCGCACCGAAAGCAGCTACCAAGCCCCTCCGCCACGGCTACCAAGCCGCTCCGCCACGAATAATTTTGAAGCACTAAAATTCGCATTTTAAGTTAATTTTCAATTTATAGTTGTGATTTTTTTTTTCTTCACGTTTTTCACTTCTTTGGTAAAATTATGTAACGGCAAAAAATCTAGAGCATCATTCTGATAATTTTGGTTTTTATTTTGCCTTGATATCTATAAAATGAACAGTTAGATACATTTACGCAAAAGTTGTTTTCGGCCGAAAAGGGGTTACGGAGCCAAAGAAAAATGTCCGCAAAAAAAATTATGAGCCTAATTCCTATTTTTAGTGACGCAACTGAACTTCCGTTATTTAGGTTATGTTTTAAAGGCTGCCAACTAAATTTTCGACTTTTTGATCTAACGGTAGGTCACAATCACTTTAGAAGAGATTTTTGTTCTGCACTCGCACCGATAGCAGCTACCAAGCTGCTCCGCCATGGCTACCAAGCCTCTCCGCCACGGCTACCAAGCCGCTTCGCCACGAAGCGCTTCGAAAGGTTCCCCTTGGTCTGCCAATTTCTTCGTATGGGTACCTAAGCTCTGGGCGAATACGGGGCCCTTATCAGGGCGGTTCCCTGTGCGATTGCACAGTTCGCACTCCCATTGATTCTAGGAATAGTTAACAGTTAAAAGAAAGTTAGCGTTTCATTTCTCTTTGTGCAAATTGAAAATATACAAGTGGTAATCCGAAACCGAGTTACTCACACTTGTTCGTTACCAATACTTCTGGTACACCATCAGAATGGCGGAGGAGTGAAACAATTGCCCATACCGGGCACGTCGATTTTTGTATTCAAGCGGCACCCTCTTCGCCTGGGCACTTTACATGTTGTTGTCGATACCGAAGCGCGGTTGGATCCAGCGCACGGAAACATGCATCGAATCCTTAATTGAATCGGCGATTTTTCTTGGAAGAGCAACCGTTTCCGCGTGACCGGAAAATTTGTCGAGCCCGCGAACGTTTAATGTGGATATGTGGGACGATACCTTTAAACTTTAAATTAGAGGCCTTCGCGGTACCCGGTATGCTGGGGATGGGATGAACGTGGAATTTTTGATGCGTTGGTGTTGTGTCGTAACAAAGGAATTTTTAAAGCATTCCAATTGTACAAAATAATCATTTCATTTTTCATCCAAGATTACCATCAACACGAGTCAATCGAAATCTAAAACGTAACTGATCCTGCAGTGTTTTTCATATTTTTTTTTTTGAGCGCTTAGGTCGAAATGATCAAACTATAATTTAAGAAAATTTTAGTTTTTAAAAGTTGTGATTCCCTAATTTACTGTATCAGTGTACCTCATCGATGGCCAAATTATATCAAATAAGTGATCAAACCATGACAGATAGAAAAAATTAATGCTTATGCGTTTTTTTTTAATTTGTTATTATTATTATTATTTCTATTTTTCGCATGTTTTGTAAAAAAAAAAAAATCAAAACCGAGTTTATTTGAATGCGCATCACTACATTCTAGTCAAAAGGTGAAAAAGGAATCCGAAAGGGATTACACGAAAATGATGGAGGAGCTACCACTACCGACAATTTCCGAAGAACGTCCCAAAATTACGGAATATCCTCCCGCTAGGTGCACTTTGAAGCAAACCACGTGCGAGGCTTGCATGCAGAAATGGAAGTCGCCACTGCCATCGCCGAAAACCTCAAAAATTAGAAAGGTATGTCTTGAAAGCAACAATGCCAATTGTACAAAACGATTTTGGTGACTTGAAGGAGTTGGTATCAGTGACGGTTCGCGGGGTTTTTTCTGGTACGGCCGAGGAACAAGAGGTGGCAATACAGATAGGTAGGGTCAGTTGCAGAGACCGCACCTATCTGTATTACCACCTCTTGTTCCTCGGCCGTACCAGAAAAAAAACCCGCGAACCATCACTGGTTGGTATTAATTAACACTAGCTTCAAGATTCTTCAGTATAAACAGAGAGAGGACCAATACATTTATTGGGACACTTTTACAAACAACCCCAACAGGCAATTTCAATCAGTAGATTTGAAACAGGTTAAAGAAGAAACCTAACGGTACACGATTTTAAATTGTTAAACGGTGTCTTGACTTTGCAGGTACCACTTCCTTCACTAAAAGACACCTCGTACTTCTCATCGCGAAGCGCGCAAAAAATTTCGAACATAATCGACGAAGAAGTGAAAAAGTACGAATCATTCGAAACGTCAACAAAGCCGGAATTGGTGCAACAGTTGTCGAACAGGGTTTATCGTAATCTTGCGAAAGGTGAATGAATAATTTCCATTGTTGAACAATTGTGGTTCATTATTGTTATATGTAGCGTTTTATAGTATTTTGTAAATGAGAAATAAAGTTTATTATTATTATTATTATTATTATTATATTCCGTAGGTAATCCCATGATGGCTACTTCTGTGGAGATCATCGATTTGGACGATTTGGAACTGGCCAAGATCAGGCAGGAAATTAAGGAGAATGAGACCAGGAAGAAATTCGCGAAATTCATGAGTTCAACAGGATTTTTGTAAATACATGTTATAAAATTTGATACCCGATAACCAAACTATCTTGAATTTTTTTTTATTCATCGTTGGTCATTACTTAATATTTCACAGGCAATGCACGCATTATTGGAAGAGTAGAAAAACTCATATCGATCAGAAAGTTTCCACTCTACAACTTTGATTTCCTATAATTTTTCCAGCAAATGCATGGTTTTGGCGGAAAATCCAAAAATCAGCAGAAGGTCAAAATTTGCTAAATTCTTCAACGCTCAAAAATGCGGAAAATCCAATTATAAGAAAATTATAGGAAAATTCAAAAGACCTGTATCGATTGAAAATTTTTCGCTCTACAACTTTGATTTCTTATAATTTTTCCAGAAAATGCATGGTTTTGGCGGTTAAATCCAAAAATCAGCAGAAGGTCAAAATTTGCTAAATTCTTCAACGCACGAAAATGCGGGAAATCCAAATGGCCAATATCAATCGGAAATTGTTTGCTCTACAACTTTGATCTCTTAGTGGAAAAAATGAAACCATATATGTATATTTTATTTTCCGCGCCCCCTAGGGGAAAGAATGGGAAAGTATAGGAAAATTCAAATGACCTACATCGATTGGAAATTTTTCGCGCTACAACTTTGATCTCTTATAATTTTTCCAGAAAATGCATGGTTTTGGCGGGAAATCCAAAAATCAGCAGAAGGTCAAAATTTGCTAAATTCTTCAACGCTCAAAAATGCGAGAAATCTAAATGGACAATATCAATCGGAAATTGTTTGCTCTGCAACTTTGATTTCTAGTAATTTTTCAACAAAATACATAGTTTAGGCTCTCTTTAGTGCAAAAAATGAAACCATATATGTATATTTTATTTTCCGCGCCCCCTAGGGGAAAAAACTGGAAATTGTAGGAAAATTCAAATGACCAATATAGATTGGAAATTTTCCGCTCTACAACTTTGATTTCTTATAATTTTTCCAGAAACTGCATGGTTTTGGCGGAAAATTAAAAAATCAGCAGAAGGTCAAAATTTGCTAAATTATTCAACGCTAAAAATGCGGAAAATCCAATTATTAGAAAATTATAGGAAAATTCAAATGACCTGTATCGATTGGAAATTTTTCGCTCTACAACTTTGATCTCCCATAATTTTTCCAGAAAATGCATGGTTTTGGCGGGAAATCCAAAAATCAGCAGAAGGTCAAAATTTGCTAAATTTTTCCACGCTCAAAAATGCGGGAAATCCAAATGGCCAATATTAATCGGAAATTGTTTGCTCTAAAACTTTGATCTATAGCAATTTTTCACCAAAATACATAGTTTAGGCTCTCTTTAGTGCAAAAAATTAAACCATATATGTATATTTTATTTTCCGCGCCCCCTAGGGAAAAAAACTGGAAATTATAGGAAAATTCAAATGACCCATATCGATTGGAAATTTTCCGCTCTACAACTTTGATCTTTTATAATTTTTCCAGAAAATGCATGGTTATGGCGGAAAATCCAAAAATCTGCAGAAGGTCAAAATTTGCTAAATTCTTCAACGCTCAAAAATGCGGGAAATCCAAATGGCCAATATCAATCGGAAATTGTTTGCTCTGCAACTTTGATTTCTAGTAATTTTTCACCAAAATACATAGTTTAGGCTCTCTTTAGAGCAAAAAATGAAACCATATATGTATATTTTATTTTCCGCGCCCTCTAGGGAAAAAAACTGTAAATTAAAGAAAAATTCAAATGATCTATATCGATTGGAAATTTTCCGCTCTACAACTTTGATCTCTTATAATTTTTCCAGAAAATGCATGGGTTTGAAGGAAATCCAATAATCAGCAGAAGGTCAAAATTTCCTAAATTCTTCAACGCTCAAAAATGCGGGAAATCCAAATGGCCAATATCAATCGGAAACTGTTTGCTCTACAACTTTGATCTCTAGTAATTTTTCACCAAAATACATAGATTAGGCTCTCTTTAATGCAAAAAATGAAACTATATATGTATATTTTATTTTCCGCGCCCTCTAGGGAAAAAAAACGGGAAATTATACGAAAATTCAAATGACCTATATCGATTGGAAATTTTTCGCTCTACAACTTTGATCTTTTATAATTTTTCCGGAAAATGCATGGTTTTGGCGGAAAATCCAAAAATCAGCAGAAGGTCAAAATTTACTAAATTCTTCAACGCTCAAAAATGCGGGAATCCAAATGGCCAATATTAATCGGAAATTGTTTGCTCTAAAACTTTGATCTATAGCAATTTTTCACCAAAATACATAGTTTAGGCTCTCTTTAGTGCAAAAAATTAAACCATATATGTATATTTTATTTTCCGCGCCCTCTAGGGGAAAGAACTGGAAATTATAGGAAAATTCAAATGACCTATATCGATTGGAAATTTTCCGCTCTACAATTTTGATCTCTTATAATTTTTCCAGAAAATGCATGGTTTTTGCGGGAAATCCAAAAATCAGCAGAAGGTCAAAATTTGCTAAATTCTTCCACGCTCAAAAATGCGGGAAATCCAAATGGCCAATATCAATCGGAAATTGTTTGCTCTACAACTTTGATCTCTAGTAATTTTTCAACAAAATATATAGTTTAGGCTCTCTTTAGTGCAAAAAATGAAACCATATATGTATATTTTATTTTCCGCGCCCTCTAGGGGAAAAAACGGGAAATTATAGGAAAATTCAAAAGACCTATATCGATTGGAAATTTTCCGCTCTACAACTTTGATCTCTTATAATTTTTCCGGAAAATGCATGGTTTTGGCGGAAAATCCAAAAATCAGCAGAAGGTCAAAATTTACTAAATTCTTCAACGCTCAAAAATGCGGAAAATCCAATTATAAGAAAATTATAGGAAAATTAAAATGACCTGTATCGACTGGAAATTTTCCGCTCTACAACTTTGATCTCTTATAATTTTTACAGAAAATGCATGGTTTTGGCGGGAAATCCAAAAATCAGCAGAAGGTCAAAATTTGCTAAATTCTTCAACGCTCAAAAATGCGGAAATCCAAATGGCCGGTATCAATCGGAAATTATTTGCTCTACAACTTTGATCTCTAGTAATTTTTCACCAAAATACATAGTTTCGGCTCTAAGTGCAAAAAATGAAACCATATATGTATATTTTATTTTCCGCGCCTCCTAGGGAAAAAAACTGGAAATTATAGGAAAATTCATATCACTCATATCGATTGGAAATTTTCCGCTCTACAACTTTGATCTCTTATAATTTTTCCAGAAAATGCATGGTTATGGCGGAAAATCCAAAAATCTGCAGAAGGTCAAAATTTGCTAAATTCTTCAACGCTCAAAAATGCGGGAAATTAAAAGCTGTGGGTAAAAATTCTCTAAAACGTCGTTTTTTTGTCTAATTTGAAGGACTACATATTCAGACTATATTTTGTCTTTATTAAAAAAACTGCGGTTTTATGTAACCACATAATTATCGATTAACAAATATAACAACTCGGCAATTAAATATTGTAACGGTCGAGATGCGTGAAATTTCGAGGCACACCACCAATTTCATGGTGTTACTATTCGAATTCAATTGTTTCTGCAATTAAAACAGACGAACATTATTGCCGGCATAAACAAGACGTATTACTAACGTCTAAATTTATATAATTACGATTGGCAAGTAAAAGGAATTCCGTGATGCGGAAAACAATGCCCATTTTCGCCTTGGCGGTTAATTATTCAGAAAAATGCACGGCCAATCTGCGGAGGAAATCTGGCACACCTTCGTTTCGTAAGAGGACCTGGTAAGACACAAGTTTTTTTTTTTTTTGTGGACATTTGCTCGCGGGTAAGTCATGATCGTTTTATCGGACGGACGGTCTGCCGGGCCGCCGCGCGTAAATAAATTAAAATTCTAGCTCCACAGGTGCACCGGTCGCGTTCGAAGGTCGCGAGCTGGTATTCCACGGGGCACACCGATCGCGCCCTTATCTATCGGAGGAGTTACGACGGCGACGCCCATCTGGATTTTGAATTAATAACTGGTCTCGTAATTCGTTTCAGCACGCCCGAGTCGTATTTTACGACTGGTTGGCTCATTGATGGTATTCCAATCAAGGTGGAAATGGATTGTGCGTTCTCGCCGGGGTTGGTTCATTCAGGAATGATGCATAAACGCATTCCTTAGAACAGCACGATGGCAAAAATCCGATAGGAATACGCGATGAAAGAAAACATTTATTTTGATTTTTTCGAGTTTTCTTTGCTGACGCGTCACGGGCTTCAAATTGACATTTGTTCTTGCGAAAATACATTTTCCGAGGCGTCTTGAAGGGATCTTTCCAGTGATGTATAGAAACCCCGAATCGAACCGGTGGTTTCTACAGGAAATTATTTCAAAGCCAATTTTTGAGCAAAAGTAAGAAGGGGGTACCCTTGGGTAGTTTTTCAGGTTTTCGTAAAAAAATTCAAAACGCCAATTTTAATTGAACCCGATTAATATACACATGATGAGAACAGATTCGCAAACCGCGTTCAATTTGGAGTTTTCGTTTAGCCGCTACGGCCAATCAAAGTCTGAAAAATCAATATTTTTAAAATTTGTTAACATGTTCATGGTGACACGCTAATTTTGTTTCCAGCCACGATATGTCAAATATTGAAGTGGATTATCAAAGTTAGGTTCATTCTGGATGCGTTCTGAAATTTTGAAGGTTACTTTGGCCGAAATGAATTTTTTACAATTTTTATAACCGCAGACTGCAATTTTTTTCTCCGCTTTTCAACTTTTGATGGTTGCCATTTTGTTTCCAGCCACGATGTGTCAAATATTGAAGTGGATTATCAAAGTTAGGTTCATTCTGGATGCATTCTGAAATTTTGAAGGTTACTTTGGCCGAAATGAATTTTTTACAATTTTTATAAGCGCAGACGGCAATTTTTTTCTCTGCTTTTCAACTTTTAATGGTTGCCATTTTGTTTCCAGCCACGATGTGTCAAATATTGAAGTGGATTATCAAAGTTAGATTCATTTTGGATACATTCTGAAATTTTGAAGGTTACTTTGGCCGAAATGAATTTTTTACAATTTTTATAAGCGCAGACGGCAATTTTTTTCTCTGCTTTTCAACTTTTAATGGTTGCCATTTTGTTTCCAGCCACGATGTGTCAAATATTGAAGTGGATTATCAAAGTTAGATTCATTTTGGATACATTCTGAAATTTTGAAGGTTACTTTGGCCGAAATGAATTTTTTACAATTTTTATAAGCGCAGACTGCAATTTTTTTCTCTGCTTTTCAACTTTTAATGGTTGCCATTTTGTTTCCAGCCACGATGTGTCAAATATTGAAGTGGATTATCAAAGTTAGATTCATTTTGGATACATTCTGAAATTTTGAAGGTTACTTTGGCCGAAATGAATTTTTTACAATTTTTATAAGCGCAGACGGCAATTTTTTTCTCTGCTTTTCATCTTTTGATGGTTGCCATTTTGTTTCCAGCCACGATGTGTCAAATATTGAAGTGGATTATCAAAGTTAGGTTCATTCTGGATGCATTTTGAAACTTCAAAGGTTACTTTGGCCGAAATGAATTTTGTACAATTTTTATAAGCGCAGACTGCAATTTTTTTCTCCGCTTTTCAACTTTTGATGGTTGCCATTTTGTTTCCAGCCACGATGTATCAAATATTGAAGTGGATTATCAAAGTTAGGTTTATTCTGGATGCATTCTGAAATTTTGAAGGTTACTTTGGCCGAAATGAATTTTTTACATTTTTTATAAGCGCAGACTGCAATTTTTTTCTCTGCTTTTCAACTTTTGATGGTTGCCATTTTGTATCCAGCCACGATGTGTTAAATATTGAAGTGGATTATCAAAGCTAGGTTCATTCTGGATGCATTCTGAAATTTTGAAGGTTACTTTGGCCGAAATGAATTTTTTACAATTTTTATAAGCGCAGACTGCAATTTTTTTCTCTGTTTTTCAACTTTTGATGGTTGCCATTTTGTTTCCAGCCACGATGTGTCAAATATTGAAGTGGATTATCAAAGCTAGGTTCATTCTGGATGCATTCTGAAATTTTGAAGGTTACTTTGGCCGAAATGAAATTTTTACAATTTTTATAAGCGCAGACTGCAATTTTTTTCTCTGTTTTTCAACTTTTGAGGATTGCCATTTTGTTTCCAGCAACGATGTGTCAAATATTGAAGTGGATTATCAAAGTTAGGTTCATTCTGGATGCATTCTGAAATTTTGAAGGTTACTTTGGCCGAAATGAATTTTTTACAATTTTTATAAGCGCAGACTGCAATTTGTATCTCTGCTTTTCAACTTTTGATGGTTGCCATTTTGTTTCCAGCCACGATGTGTTAAATATTGAAGTGGATTATCAAAGTTAGGTTCATTCTGGATGCATTCTGAAATTTTGAAGGTTACTTTGGCCGAAATGAAATTTTTACAATTTTTATAAGCGCAGACTGCAATTTTTTTCTCTGTTTTTCAACTTTTGAGGATTGCCATTTTGTTTCCAGCAACGATGTGTCAAATATTGAAGTGGATTATCAAAGTTAGGTTCATTCTGGATGCATTCTGAAATTTTGAAGGTTACTTTGGCCGAAATGAATTTCTTACAATTTTTATAAGCGCAGACTGCAATTTTTTTCTCTGTTTTTCAACTTTTGATGGTTGCCATTTTGTTTCCAGCCACGATGTGTCAAATATTGAAGTGGATTATCAAAGTTAGGTTCATTCTGGATGCATTTTGAAATTTTGAAGGTTACCTTCGCCAAAATGAAATTTTCACAATTTTTATAAGCGCAGACTGCAATTTATTTCTCACCTTTTCAACTTTTGATGGTTGTCATTTTGTTTCCAGCAATAATCAGTGGCGGTTCGTGGAACATGTAGATGGTAGAACCACTTATACACTATACCCCCCCATCCTCGCCCTCAAGTAGTGCCATGACTCCTTGGCTCTGTATAATAAGCCCCTGGGTAGCACATTTTGGTTTATGAAGTCGACGGTTCGATGGTCCTCACATCGAATTATCAAAATCGTTTGTGACAGATCGGCCTCGTAACCTACGCCAATTTCCATAACCGGTATACGTATTTATGATCCTTTCCAAAGACAAACACCGAGTTCCAAATAAATGCACCAAATTTATTCTGTAAATCAAAATTTACTACGTGGGGTAAGACACGAACCCGATCCATCTCGGACGCACCGCTGCGCTCACATTTATCAAAATAAAAGATAGGGAGCTCATCCGGAATGGATCACAAAGGACATTCCAGTCGTAAAATATTTGATTTTCCTAACACCTGTTTTGGTAGCCCCAGCCAAAGCCCCGCAGTGCCTAATAACAAGTTGCCATGAATAAAATAACAGCCGCGATGATATTCCCCCGGCACCATTAAGGTACGCGCCACGGGATAAATATTGATGGTGTTCTATTCAATTTGGAGGTGGACCTACGCTCGGAGCCGTTACTCACACCCTAAATTACGACGAGAATGAGGCCAGCCACTCAGGAATGCATGACCCTTACAACAATAACAAATAACGAAAATTCGTCGGATCTATAATTACGATCTCTCACGATTGTCGTTTTGAGTAATGAAATTTTACTCCAGAAATAATTTCGTATTCAAAGAGCTACTGGTGCGTCCTTCCACGGAATTATTCAAATATTTGTGTACGTCTTAGAAGAGGTGAAAGGTGCTTTTTCTGTTAATTTTATAGAGCGAGTGTATTAAGGGTTATACGCTATATGGGTGTGTTTTTTCATTATTCTAAGAATTACTGTAATTTATAAACACGATCTCTGATTGTGAAAGTGTCACGAAACGGGGAGTAATAACGTGATTTGATTATTTTGTTTTTATCCAGGAACTAATTACCGAGGTTGTGTGGTTTTTAAAATAAGTCTACGTTTAGGATTTGTAAAAAATTTTAGATAAATGTCTTGGGCGAGTGTAGTAGGGGTTAATTTACAAGATGCTCCACTCGCTCTAATTTTTACTTGTAACTTTCAAAATAACGGACGGTGAATGCGCGTTTCGTATAAATCGCGGTAACTGACGTGAATCCATTTGCAATCGACGCATGCGCACTTGAGTTGTTTACGTCTGAAGCAGTTGTTGTTTCCACACGTTCGAAAACGAATTACCGTACCCGCGTACTCTGAATTACCGTACTTATTAATAAATTACCGTACAAACATGTTAATTTTAAGTTTTTTTTTATATCTGTTATGACTTATATTTTCTTTTATTTATTGAAACCACTTATTTATATTATGTATATTGACCTGTATAAACCCATTGTTATTGGCACATTAAATCAATTAAATTAAATAGATGTTTTGTGAATATATGAAAAAAAAATCAAACAACTTTAAATATTAATTTTCAAAAATTAATCTCATGCAAAAATTGACACATTTTCAAAAGCCTAGTTGATTCTAAAGGCAGATGTTTTGTAAATATACTTACTAAAATTTTTGAGAAATTCTATATCAGTTTTTTTTTTTGTTCGACAACTTAAAACGTTAATTTTCAAAAATTCATAACTTACGGAAAAAGTGACGCATTTTCAAAAATTACTGTAAGTTTTAAAGGGAGATGTTTTGTGAGTGTATTAAAAAATATGATTTTTTATTCAAGTCTACGACAACTTTAAATATTAATTTTCAAAAATTCATAACACGCATTTTCAAAACTGAAAGTTAATTTTAAAGGTAAATATTTTTAAGGAATTCAATTATATCAGTTTTTTTTTTTCTATTTTTTCTTTGTTCAAATATTCGACAAATTAAAAAACATCATATTTAAACATTTATCACTCACGCATTTTCAAAAATTTAAGATAATTCAGATGTTTTGTGAATATACAATTTTGTTTTTATTTTTGATAAATTCTAGCATATCATGTAATAAATCAAGTGTCGGAAATGACCATTTTTGACTGCCAAAAATGGCAATTTTTAAACTGCCAAAAATGCCAATTTTCAACTGCCAAAAATGCCAATTTTCAACTGCCAAAAAGGCCAATTTTCAAGTATCGGAAACGACCATTTTTAACTGCCAAAAAATGACAATTTTCAACTCCTAAATATGACAATTTTCAACTGCCAAAAAGACGAATTTTCAACTGCCAAAAAGGCCAATTTTAAAGTGTCGGAAACGATCATTTCTAACTGCCAAAAATGACAATTTTTAACTGCCAAAAAATGACAATTTTCAACTCCTAAAAATGAATATTTTCAACTGCCAAAAAGACCAATATTCAAGTGTCGGAAACGACCATTTTATGCTGCCAAAAATGACAATTTTCAACTGCAAAAAGGCCAATTTTCAAGTGTAGGAAATGACCATTTTTAACCGCCAAAAATGACAATTTTTAACCGCCAAAAAATGACAATTTTCAACTCCTGAAAATGACAATTTTCAACTGCCAAAAAGACGAATTTTCAACTGCCAAAAAGGCCAATTTTCAAGTGTCGGAAACGACCATTTTTAACTGCCAAAAATGACAATTTTTAACTGCCAAAAAATGACAATTTTCAACTCCTAAAAATGAATATTTTCAACTGCCAAAAAGACCAATTTTCAAGAGTCGGAAACGACAATTTTAAGCTGCCAAAAATGACAATTTTCAACTGCAAAAAAGACCAATTTTCAAGTGTCGGAAACGACCATTTTTAACTGCCAAAAATGATCATTTTTAACTGCCAAAAGTGACAATTTTTAACTGCCAAAAATTAACATTTTTAACTGCCAAAAGTGACAATTTTTAACTGCCAAAAAATGACAATTTTCAACTCCTAAAAATGAGCATTTTCAACTGCCAAAAAGACCAATTTTCAAGTGTGGGAAACAACCATTTTAACTGCTAAAAATGACAATTTTTACTGCCAAAAAATGACAATTTTCAACTCCTAAAAATAAAAATTTTTAACTCCTAAAAATGAAAATTTTCAACTGCCAAAAAGACCAATTTTCAAGTGTCGGAAACGAGAATTTTTAACTGCCAAAAATGACAATTTTCAACTTCCAAAAAGACCAATTTTCAAGTGTCGGAAACGACCACTTTTAACTGCCAAAAATGACAATTTTCAACTGCCAAAAATGACAATTTCTAACTGCCAAAAATGACAATGTCAACTGCCAGAAAGGCCCATTTTCAAGTATCGGAAACGACCATTTTAAGCTGCCAAAAATGAAAATTTTTAACTGCCAAAAGGGCCAATTTTCAAGTGCCAAAAGGCCAATTTTCAAGTGTCAGAAACGATCATTTTTAACTGCCAAATGGGCCAATTTTCAACCCCCAAAAGGCCAATTTATAACTGCCAAAAAATGACAATTTTCAACTCCTAAAAATGACAATTTTCAACTCCTAAAAATGACAATTTTCAACTGCAAAAAAGGCCAATTTTTAAGTGTCGGCAACGACCATTTTTAACTGTCAAAAGGGCCAATTTTAAACTCCCAAAAGGCCAATTTTTAAGTTTCGACAACGACCAAAAGTGACAATTTTTAACTGCCAAAAGTGACAATTTTTAACTGCCAAAAAATGACAATTTCAACTCATAAAAATGACAATTTTCAACTGCCAAAAAGGCCAATTTTAAACTGCCAAAAAGACCAATTTTCAAGTGTAGGAAACGACCATTTTTAGCTGCCAAAAAATGACAATTTTTAACTGCCAAAAATGACAATTTTCAACTGCCAAAAAGGCCAATTTTCAAGTGTCGGAAACGACCATTTTTAACTGCCACAAATGACAATTTTCAACTGCTAAAAATGACAATTTCTAACTGCCAAAAATGATAATGTTCAACTGCCAAAAAGGCTAATATTCAAGTGTCGGAAACGACCATTATTAACTGCCAAAAATGTCAATTTTCAACTGCCAAAAATGACAATTTTCAAGTGTCGGCAACGACCATTTTTAACTGTCAAAAGGGCCAATTTTCAACTCCCAAAAGGCCAATTTTCAAGTGTCGGAAACGACCACTTTTAACTGCCAAAAATGACAATTTTCAACTGCCAAAAATGACAATTTCTAACTGCCAAAAATGACAATGTCAACTGCCAGAAAGGCCCATTTTCAAGTATCGGAAACGACCATTTTAAGCTGCCAAAAATGAAAATTTTTAACTGCCAAAAGGGCCAATTTTCAAGTGCCAAAAGGCCAATTTTCAAGTGTCAGAAACGATCATTTTTAACTGCCAAATGGGCCAATTTTCAACCCCCAAAAGGCCAATTTATAACTGCCAAAAAATGACAATTTTCAACTCCTAAAAATGACAATTTTCAACTCCTAAAAATGACAATTTTCAACTGCAAAAAAGGCCAATTTTTAAGTGTCGGCAACGACCATTTTTAACTGTCAAAAGGGCCAATTTTAAACTCCCAAAAGGCCAATTTTTAAGTTTCGACAACGACCAAAAGTGACAATTTTTAACTGCCAAAAGTGACAATTTTTAACTGCCAAAAAATGACAATTTCAACTCATAAAAATGACAATTTTCAACTGCCAAAAAGGCCAATTTTAAACTGCCAAAAAGACCAATTTTCAAGTGTAGGAAACGACCATTTTTAGCTGCCAAAAAATGACAATTTTTAACTGCCAAAAATGACAATTTTCAACTGCCAAAAAGGCCAATTTTCAAGTGTCGGAAACGACCATTTTTAACTGCCACAAATGACAATTTTCAACTGCTAAAAATGACAATTTCTAACTGCCAAAAATGATAATGTTCAACTGCCAAAAAGGCTAATATTCAAGTGTCGGAAACGACCATTATTAACTGCCAAAAATGTCAATTTTCAACTGCCAAAAATGACAATTTTCAAGTGTCGGCAACGACCATTTTTAACTGTCAAAAGGGCCAATTTTCAACTCCCAAAAGGCCAATTTTCAAGTTTCGGCAACGACCATTTTTAACTGCCAAAAGTGACAATGTTTAATTGCCAAAAGTGACAATTTTTAACTGCCAAAAAATGACAATTTCAACTCCTAAAAATGACAATTTTCAACTGCCAAAAACGCCAATTTTCAACTGCCAAAAAGGCCAATTTTCAAGTGTCGGAAACGACCATTTTTAACTGCCAAAAGTGACAATTTTTAATTGCCAAAAGTGACAATTTTTAACTGCCAAAAAATGACAATTTCAACTCCTAACAATGACAATTTTCAACTGCCAAAAACGCCAATTTTCAACTGCCAAAAAGGCCAATTTTCAAGTGTCGGAAACGACCATTTTTAGCTGCCAAAAATGACAATTTTTAACTGCCAAAAATGACAATTTTCAACTGCCAAAAAGGCCAATTTTCAAGTGTCGGAAACGACCATTTTTAACTGCCAAGAATGACAATTTTTAACTGCCAAAAAATGACAATTTCTAACTGCCAAAAATGACAATTTAAAACCCAAAAAAGAACACATTTTCAAAAAATAAAGTTTTTTTTAAGGTACATAAATGTGCTGTGATGGCCTCGGACTTTTTAAAGAATTCAATCATATCGATATTATTTTGTTTTTCTATTTTTTCTTTGTTCAAATATTTCGACCAATTTTTAAAAATTCATTCCACGCAGAAATTGGCAGAGTTAGTTAGTTTTAAAGGTAAATATTTTGTAAAGATTTCAACATTTTTGAGGAATTAGTATTATATCAGTATTTTTTTTAGCCAAAATATTTTCAAAAATTAATAACGACTCAATTTCAAAAATCAAGGTTAATTTTAAAGGTAAATGTATTATGATTTCATCAGAGTTTTTAGGGAATTGAATCATATGGATATGATTTTTTTTTTCTAGTTTTTCCTTGTAAAAATATTTGACCACTTAAAAATTCATTTAAAAAAATTTAGTACTCAAAAATCAAAATTTATGTTAAATCTTGTGGATATATTAAAAATTTAGAGCATTTGAGTATTTATATTCTCTAAATTTGTTCAACTTCAAAAAAAAATATTAAAAAATCATAACTCTGGGAGAAATTGGCCAATTTGCAAATGATGGATGTTGTACCTCTCACAATTCTATTCTCTCCACTACTCCCAACGCTCTTAATAGAGCGGCTATTGCTACCGCGCGATAAATTTGTCGAATTAAAAACGCGGTAAAAATACTTTTATACAGGGTGAAAATTATCGTACATTTGTGTACGGTTTTAACATTTGGACCGTATACCGTACTTTCGCTCAGAATATCGTACGTATGGCAACACTGGTCTGAAGGCTGATGCAATAACTGGAATTGTTGAGTTATTTCAGGATTTTCTAGAGATATAAACAACTGCGTACGTCGATGATGAAAAACTGCACTAGTTATCGTTATTTATACATCGTTTCATATTTATTAATTTAGACCATATTAAGTGTAAATAAATTTTGTTATTTTTACTGTTTTATGTAACTGTTAGTGCAGCGAATTCGTGAATGTACTCACAGCAAAAAAACTTGATTAAACCATCAATACTTTTCTTTGTGTCGAAAAATTCTGTTTCAACAATCCATTAAAACTTCTTCTTCGGCCCAACCAAAGCACCAGATGGTCTCTCAAGCACGTATTTCGTAAACATTTATTACAATTCTGATCTTCTGCCTTTAATTTGTTCTTCCTTTTCGGGTGTAAATAAT
The DNA here is from genome assembly GCA_910593695.2 of Ocypus olens. NCBI lineage: Eukaryota > Metazoa > Arthropoda > Insecta > Coleoptera > Staphylinidae > Ocypus > Ocypus olens. The sequence continues at coordinate 43,961,244 of OU343062.1, read as the reverse complement.
TGTGATTCGAAACAGTAAAATACGAACATAAATCAAAACCGTGTTTCGATTACGCACTTATAAATAAGTGGCTTATTAGAAATTTATGAAGCGCTCTGATGTATTAGTTTCCTGATAGGTGGACCGAAATCCCTGGAACTAATTACGGTCATAAATTCGTGCCGACATCGGCGGATCTGTCGTCCCATTGGGTAAGCGGTTAAGACTCCGTGGGATGAGCTACCGTATTACGAAATTTCGGGGATTTGTCTTTGTCGCGGTGTCGCGTGAAAAAAATCGACGCATTAATAACGAAAAATAAGCCCCGCGCGTTCGCCTTTTGTAGTCGTAAACCTTTTGTTTGTTATTAATAGAAGAAAATAAATATTTTACCCGAAATTTTTCGGGCGAAGAAGAAGAAACTCACTTTACACAGACATTATAAAACCGGCCATACGTGAACGTCACTTATCCGAATGCTTAATGTGAACATCACAAACTAAAGACCTTATCCGAACGCTTAATGTGAACATCACAAACTAAAGACCTTATTAAAACCAAGACCATTTGTTTTAGCTCAAAATAAAAAAAAAATTGTAAATATAACTCCAGGAAAATGTCTTAAATCGTAATTATATAAAAAAAAAGCTATTGCAGCTGCCTGTCTTAAAGAGATGATAAAGAAACAAACAAAATCTTGAAATACTATTCTAAAAACGTACATTCTTTCCAACCCATAAATAGATAGAAGTAGTTAACAAGTTACAAACAACATCAAAATTATAATTTCCATAAAAAACTAACGCAAGAACGTCTTCCTCGTTGATTATTTCCAGCTAATTAAAACGCTGTACCTAATTTGTAGAAATTTACGACTAATATTCATATTAAAAAAAAAGATGCGTGGACTAGAATTATTATTAGGTCCAAATTAAACGAAATTTATGCGCGCTCGTTAACGCAACTTTAATATCTTCATAATTCACGGCGACCTCTTCAAAGCGACATACCTTGAACATTATAAACAAAAAGTTTGTGAATACATTCCTCACACTAGATACCCGAGATACATTCAACATTATAAACAAAAACTTTTCAAACTAGTTAAAAGAAAGGTCATTAAAAAATTTAAATAGAACAAAAGTCACGGCACACCTGAAGAAATTGTAATTGTTGGCCATAATTTCTGCTCGCCGTGATTTATTGAAGCAGAGAATGAAAATTGTGTGTGAGAGAAGCATCTGGAAAATGTGCGGAATACCAGAAACGAGGCCGATTTAATAATGCGTGCGCATTACCAGATTTTTATCGTAACTAGAAACTACTTCTGCCTGCGCGAAATATGAATTTCTACTATACGAAACGGTAATGAATTCAAATCAAACGTAAAATCAATTTTTTTTAATCTTCACAACTTGTCATTCCGTTTAAAATTTAAATATCTTAAAATCCAAGGACAAGGTACTTGAAGTTTTTACTGAATTGCAAAGTAAGAAGAGTAATGAGTAAATTTCGAAAATTTCAAATCGATAGCAATGGTTTTTATATTTTTTTTTTCCAAAGGCAAAATTTTTTAAAATTTTTCAAAACTTGTCATTCCATTTAAAATTAAAATATGTTAAAATCCAAGAATAAAATAGTTACAATTTTTACAGAATTGCAAACTAGGAAGAGAAATGAGTCAATTTTGAAAATTTCAAATCGATAGCAATTTTTTTTATATTTTTATTTTCGAAAAGCAAAAAATCGTAAAAAAATTCACGTCATTCCGTTAAAAATTAAAATATTTGTAATTTTTATTTAACTGTAAATTAGCAGTAAATTCTAATAATTTCAAATCGATAGCAATTTTTTTTATATTTTTTTTGCGAAAAGCAAAAAATCGTAAAAAAATTCACGTCATTCCGTTAAAAATTAAAATATCTTAAAATCCCAGAAAAAATATTTGTAATTTTTATTTAACTGTAAACTAGCAAGAGTTACCAGTAAATTCTAAAAATTTCAAATCGATAGCAATTTTTTTTATATTTTTTTGTTCGAAAAGCAAAAAATCGTAAAAAATTTCACGTCATTCCGTTAAAAATTAAAATCTCTTAAAATCCAAGAAAAAATATTTGTAATTTTTATTTAACTGTAAACTAGCAAGAGTTACCAGTAAATTCTAATAATTTCAAATCGATAGCAATTTTTATTATATTTTTTTTTTCGAAAAGCAAAAAATCGTAAAAATTTTCACAACTTCATTCCGTTAAAAATTAAAATATCTTAAAATCTAAGAAAAAATATTTGTAATTTTTATTTAACTGTAAACTAGCAAGAGTTACCAGTAAATTCTAAAAATTTCAAATCGATAGCAATTTTTTTTATATTTTTCTTTTCGAAAAGCAAAAAATCGTAAAAAATTTATTAATTAAAAAAAAAATGCAAAATTTAGACCAAAAATTTAGAATTGAGGCCTAAAAATTAAAATGGCGGTCCAAGAGGACAAAAATTTTAACAAACAAACAAACAAACAAACAAAACAAACAAAACAAAATTATAATAAAAAATGCGGACTAAAATCAAAATTTTAACAAACAAAACTCGAAAAACTTCTCGCATCAATAATTCGGGTTAAAATGACTAAGAAATCAAAAATTCGGAACTACAATTAAAAAATCGGTCCGAAAATTTTAACAATTAAATCGAAAATTTATGTCAAAATAAAGAATGATTCAAAATTTAGACCAAACAAAATTGAAAATACGGACAAAACATCTAAAAATTCAAAATTCGACCCGAAAAACCGAAAATGCGGACAAAGAAATCGAAAATTTAAGCAATTGAATAAAAAATTTAGGTGAAAATAAATTATATGTGGGCCAAAAGGTAAAAAAATTTAGGCCGAAAAATCGAAAAAACAGGTCAAAAATCTAAAAATTAATAATTCGGCCCGAAAATCCAAAATGCGGACCAAAAAGTCGAAAATTTTAACAATTAATTCGAAAATTTAGGTCAAAATAAAAAATATTTAGGCCAAATGATCAAAAATTAAGACCAGAAAAAATACAGGCAAAACATCTAAAAATTCAAAATTCGAAAATGCGGACAAAGAAATCGAAAATTGAATAAAAAAATTAGGTCAAAATAATTGATATTTAGGCCAAAAGATAAAAAATTTAGACCGAAAAAACAGGTTAAAAATCTAAAAATTAATAATTTGGCCCGAGAAATCTAAAATGCGGACCAAAAAGTCGAAAATTTTAACAATTAATTCGAAAATTTAGGTCGAAATAATATATTTTATGCCAAATGATCAAATATTAAGTTAAAAAATCAAAAATACAGGCTTAATAATAAAAAAAAATGCAGTAAGAAAATTGTTCAAATTAGTCTCAAAAATCACTCTATTACTTAAAATATATTTTTTTTAAAGCAAAACATTTTTTTTATTTTCTTTTTAATTGATCAAAAAAATTTACCAAATCTGTGTTACCATTTTTCGTCCAAAAAATCTAAAATACGGGCTTAATAATAATTCAGTAAGAAAATGGTTCAAATTAGTCTCAAAAATCACTCTATTACTCAAAATATATTTTTTTAAAGCAAAACATTTTTAAAATTTTTTTTTTGAATTGATCAAAAAAGTGCACCAAATCTGTGTCACCATTTTTCGTCCGAAAAATCGAAAATACAGGCTTAATAATAAAAAATGCAGTAAGAAAATTGTTCTCAAAAATCACTCTATTACTCAAAATATATATTTTTTAAGCAAAACATTTTTTTTTCATTTTCTTTTGAATTGATCAAAAAAGTGCACCAAATCTGTGTCCCCATTTTTCGTCCGAAAAATCGGAAATACGGGCTTAATAATAAAAAATGCAGTAAGAAAATTGTTCAAATGAGTCTCAAAAATCACTCTATTACTCAAAATATTTTTTTTTGAAGCTAAACATTTTTTAATTTTATTTTTAATTGATCAAAAAAGTGCACCAAATCTGTGTCACCATTTTTCGTCCGAAGAATTGAAAATACAGGCTTAATAATAAAAAATACAGTAAGAAAATTGTTTAAATTAATCTAAAAAATCACTCTATTAATCAAAATATATTTTTTTTAAAGCAAAACATTTTTTTTAATTTTTTTTAATTGATCAAAAAAGTTCACCAAATCTGTGACACCATTTTTCGTCTACGTTATATACACGGAAAACAAAAAAATGCGTTTTTTTTATCCGCTCAGCCAGTTGTTTTGTTTTTTAAGTATACATTTAAACTTGCGAAAAAGTGTTTTAAGAATTAATTAAAAATTCTTGCTGAGCTTGAAACTAGAGGTAGTGCCATGGCTCCTTGGCTCTATATAACGAGCCGCCCCTGATCTTTACATATTTACAGTGACGTGCTGAAACTTCGAATCCAACCAGTAGTTTTTTCAGGAAATCATGGACTTGGGTACCTAGAAATTTGAATTTTCAAGAAAAACTGACGGGGTCGTTACCTACACTGTCTAGTACTTGGTACTCGGAACTCTGTACTAAGTATTTGGTATTGGGTATTGGGTATTGGGTATTTGGTATTGGGTATTGGGTATGGGGCATTGGGCATTGGGTATCGGGTATCGGGTATCGGATATTGGATATTGAGTATTGGGTATCGGCTATTGGGTATTGGCTATAGGGTATTGGCTATTGGGTATTGGCTTTTGGGTATTGGCTTTTGGCTATTGGCTATTGGCTATTGGCTATTGGTTATTGGCTATTGGCTATTGGGTATTGGGTATTGGGTATTGGTTATTGGTTATCGAGTATTGGTTATTGGCTATTGGCTATTGGGTATTGGCTATTGGCTATTGACTATTGGGTATTGGGTATTGGCTATTGGCTATTGGGTATTGGCTATTGGGTATTGGCTATTGGGTATGGGCTATTGGGTATTGGCTATTGGGTATTGGCTATTGGCTATTGGCTATTGGCTATTGGCTATTGGCTATTGGTTATTGGTTATTGGTTATTTGGTATTGGGTATTGAGCATTGGGCATTGAATATTGGGTATTTGATATCTGGTACCTGGTACTTGATATTTGGTACCTGGCACTTGATATTTGGTACCTGGTATTGGGTATTGAGCATTGGGCATTGAATATTGGGTATTTGATATCTGGTACCTGGTACTTGATATTTGGTACCTGGTACTTGATATTTGGTACCTGGTACTTTATATTTGGTACCTGGTACTTGATATCTGGTACCAGGTACCTGGTACGAGCTGTATGGTACCTGGTTCTCGGTTTCATTACAGTTGAAAACAATTCGATAATAATTCACGTGAGGTAACAGTATTTCTGCTGGTTAGTATAGTTAGAGAAAGAGTTAAGACTCGTTGATGTTGATGCGGAGAGATAGTGCGTTGCGTTTGCGCTGGTATTGGATTTAATTAAATATCAAGCGGAACGTTATATCCATGTATAATTTGAAGAAGAACGTGTTTGCGCCGGATAATCAACACATGTTTGTCTAAGTACTGCGGGGTCAGATTAGGCCTTCGCGGGCATCTCTCGTGCATCATACGGAGAGCCGTGATCTCTAATTAGACCTCATCAGAAATTCATTAAACGGACGGAGGGACACGATCGCTCACGACCGCTTGCCTCTGCACCTTTGGCTTACCTGTTGAATTTCAAACCAGTAGTTGGCCGACTGTCGGAGACTGCGCGTACACGTGCACTTTCTTCGTCTCGCGAAAACAACAATCTCTAATTCCGAAGCAAATTTTTGTGTGGTCGTGAAGGGACTGGTGTGAAGGGTGGAGGCATTTTTTTTTTGCTTCGGTGTGCGCATGTGAGACTTTGCACGGTTGGGTTTTGTTGTGTTTGGAACGCTAAAAGAGGATTAAGACTGGAACTGAAGAGGAATTCATGGTGAGACATCTGATTGATTTGTTGTTGTTGTTCTGCAGGTGAATGCTCCTGCAGAGTACTAATGATTCGTAGTGGAAAATCAACAATTTTTAATTCGTTATTTCTTGTTATCCACTTCGCAATCATATCAAGGGTGTAAAATTAAAGGTTTTGGCCGAAGAGTGAAGAGTACCACCGAGGGCCAAAAGTCATTTCACGGCCCTGGTGCGTAGTCAAGTTTGAAATCAAATAAAATTAATCATTTAAATATATTATTAGTTAGTAGTAGTCCTATATTACCATTACCGGGCAATTTCATTCAAATCCTCATATTGCCATTACCGGGCAACTTTTTTTTAAATTTTTTTCACTATTAAATGTTCAATTACTTTCAGCAAATTAAATGTGATTTGCTGCCTCTTGCTGATATAAAAAGACTATAGTAAGTAAGTAGAACCTTGCAAACTCAAACGCCACTGACAAGATCAGTACAATTTGTCTTCAATTTAAGCAAATAAATGTAAGGTCGTAGGTAAAGTATAATGCACAACGCGAGTTGTAACGCAATTACGCGCGCGTGAAATTGCGCGTAATTTGCTATTTACAATTCTAGTTATGTACTATTATTAAAAGAAAAGCAACTACAAATCATTCAAGCATCACTTAAGTTCGCTAATCTCTCGGTTAACGTATTTTCCGTACAGAAATAATAAATACACAAAGTGACCGATAAAGCAAACATTACGTTTGATCGAACGTTTCGAATCCGAGCGTGAAAATTAATCTCCGCAAAACGTTTCCACGTGCTGGCGAGCTCACGGTTAATGAACCGACGGATTTATTGTTCTAATGTCGAAACTGATTCACCATAAACAATTTCAACACTCAATAATCGAACTAGACCCGCCATTATCCGCAGACGAGATAAAAGAGCCAAGAATTGGAATTTCGTATCGAATACGATAACGAAATTTGTTACACCAAATATAAACATCGTAATCGTGTGCTGATTATGGTCGTAACTTGTTTGCTTAAGTGTAAGTTTAGTAAACATATTTCTTGGGTTATTTATAACGTGTAGTGCGGTTGTTGATGTCTTTTATTGTTTGGGAATATCATCCGCAGTTCTACGTTTGAGTAATCGACAGCGAAGAACTAACTGGTAAGAAAATTGTAGGGAAGAAACGCTAAAGTGGCGGAATCTATTGCCTGAATGCTGTACAATAGTAATCTCCGTTTCCCCATCAGCAACTAACTACACTGATGAGACCTGAAAGGTCGAAACCGGTCTGTAGGTGTTCTGATGGGGGAACAATATTTAATGTTCAAATTGTAGGGAGTTTTTGAAAAGCAGGTGTAACGTACTCCACTCACTTTATTCATTATTATTATTCTTATATATATTTAATTATTCTACTATTAGTGTTCTATACATTTAATATGCATTTAATTATTCTATCATTATTATTATATGTTTTCATGTCTTTCTGTTTTAGATAAATCATTAATATTATTTACATAGTAATTGTAATCACCAATCTATTTTTAATATCTATGTTTAATTTAGGAAGTCATGCGGATGCCAATTATGTTACTCATGATTATATTTACTCTTACTACTGCTATGTAATAATCCGCATTATTTATTACCGTTATAAAGGTTCTAATAGTGTAAAATGTATTATCTATATGTACCCGAGACGGACGCACCGATCATGAAGACCATTCAATTATCAATCAATAAATAATACTTTGACCATCAATAAATAATACTTTGACCACAGCTAAACGAGTCTCTGATCACGTGCGCCCGCCTCGATTTTTGTACTTCGACCGAACACATTACATTAACAACACTTCTCTTCTAAGCTCCGGTCGAAGAACAACGATAGTTTTTCGGTTAAGTCTGTAAATTGTTATAAACGAGAAATAAAAACCAACGTAAAGAATCCGATTTAGTAATATCGACTAACAATAACAGAAGAAGTAACCCCTCTCTGGCAGCATCGCGGAGTAACCCACGGTTCCCAGGCAATACTAAAGAACCCTATATAAATACCATCACAAAATTGGCGCAGCCGGTAGGATTGTCTGGAAATTGAAATCTGTGTATGTACACCGCCGTCAGAGACGAGTTCGAGAGGACCAAGCCACCAGCTGAAGTAGACCACCTGGAGCAGACGTGCAGGTACTGAGGAGAGAACCGAGACCCCACATCGAAGTCGAGTCCGAGAGGAACGAGTCCACCAGCCGGAATAGACCACCTGGAGGAGACGTGCAAGTACTGAGGAGAGAACCGAGACCCCACATCGAAGTCGAGTCCGAGAGGAACGAGTCCACCAGCCGGAATAGACCACCTGGAGGAGACGTGCAAGTACTGAGGAGAGAACCGAGACCCCACATCGAAGTCGAGTCCGAGAGGAACGAGTCCACCAGCCGGAATAGACCACCTGGAGGAGACGTGCAGGTACTGAGGAGAGAACCGAGACGCCTCATCGAAGTCGAGTCCGAGAGGATCGAGTCCACCAGCCGAAACCGACAACTAGAGACGCATGATGTCACCATTATATATATATTTTTTGTAAGTCGAATTTTCTTACTATTACGGAACCAACCATTTAATTACTTTCTATATATATATATTTTTTTTTTTTTTTTTTTTTTTTTTCTCTCACTTTTATTATTACTTTTTATCGTTACAATGGCAAACAATGATCTGACTATGTTAAATTTTGCATTTAATATCCTAATTGACACCAGGTTTGACAACTCTAAATTATCACCTCATAATAATTTAGAAGATTTTATAAATCAATGTAGTGACGCAATCCAGTTAGTTCCCGACGCTCAAAAACCACAGTTATTAATTGCTATAAAAAATAAAATAATTGGCGACGCTGGCCGCTGTACTAGGAGTAGACAAATTGACACGTGGGATGATTTAAAAACATTTTTACGTGATAATTTTTCAATAAAACGAAGTTACAGTGCCGTTTTAGCAGATTTAAATTTATGTATTCAAAAACCTAGCGAAATCGTTTCTGATTTCGGATTACGTGTTGAAAAATGTCGTCAAAATTTAATACTCACTCTACCCAGAACTTTAACTCAGGAGGCGCGTGAAGCGCAACTTCAAATGGTTAATGCACAAGTTCTTAGTGTTTTTCTTACTGGTCTAGAAGGTCAGTTAAATTTCTTGGTAAGAGCGATGAAACCCACCACTTTAGAAGAAGCAATTAGCTATGCAACTAATGAGGAATATATTAACACAAAACTTACACCTGATCTTATTAATTCAACAAAATTTTGTCACATTTGTAACAAAAACTCCCATGTCACATCAAATTGCAGATTCAATTCTTTAAATCATGTACCAAATCAAAATTACCCTGAAACCCACAAGTCACGACCTATTAATTTTAATATACAGTGTCATTATTGCAAAAAGGGAGGACACTCTATAAACGAATGTCGAAAAAAACAATATCAAGATTCGCTACAAAATTATTCTAATAGAAATTCCCAATTCCCAAACAATGTGACTAACCAACATAATTCTAATCGTAATTTTTCAAATTCGAATATTCCGAGGTTTAATCAAAACCGCCCAGATTTCCACGACCAAAACACACGAAATTACAACTCACCTTCTCAAAACAACAGAAATAACTTCCAAAATTATCATAATAAACCGCAAAATTCACGCTATGTTAATTCTCCAGATCAATTTAATCGATCAAACACCCCAAACACTTCTTATCAAATGTCCAAACAACAAGCTTCTTTAAACTCGTTATCGACCGAGGCGGAGGCAACACCCCGGTCGTCGACAACAGTACAAGCCGAATTTATACGTTGAATTTATTAGCTGCATCAACCTATACTATATTAACTATTCCCGAATTAATTAATGACCCTTCATTTTTATTAGACACAGGTTCAGAAGTTTCGTTAATAAAATTATCGAAGTTGAAACGTCACGTACCTTGTCACCTTGACAATCTTATTACCTTACGAGGTATAAATAATTCCAATGAACCATATAAAACAAAATGTTATTGTACATTTAATGTTATCATTAACGATCAGGTTATCTCTCACATTTTTCATGTAGTTCCCGATTCATTCCCTATAAAACAAGATGGTATTCTTGGTAACGATTTCTTACTCAAGGTAAATAGCAAAATCTGTTATCAAGAGAAAAAACTTTTTATTGGGAACAATTACCTACCTCTGTATGTTATCCAGAGATCCTTAACTTCATTAAATGACTCGGATCATTCGAGTAATGATAGTTCTGTTCCTGATTTTGATCTAAATAATGGCAATAATCATCTTAAAATTCCTATTTGTAATAAAAATTCTGAATTTCTAAATTCTCCTAACAAAACTAGCAAAATCGCTCAAAACTGTAGCAATAATAACGAAATCAATGATAATATACATAAGGTTTTAAGTCAATCATCAGGTAATTCGGATCATTCGAAGGACGATAAAACTAACATTGATTATAACACAAGTCAAAATAATAATCATATTAAAATTCCTATCCCTTGTCAACGAGATCACAACATTAAGATCAATAAAAATAAAACTAACATTTCACCACAAACAATTGTGCGGACAAATAGAAAAAATATTGTAAGTAAATTTCTGAATTCATCTCGCCTTTCGGGTGATGATCTTTTTATTTCTAATTTCAATGCAAAAGATAACAATAAAACTAGTGAACTCGTAAGTTCAGAACGAATTGTAGAAATTAAAACTATCCCAAAGTATAGAATAAAATTTTCTGATAATTACGCAAATAACGAAATTGATCTTAATCACCTCAATACACATCCACCTATTAATGATAATCCTACATATTCTTCCGATACAACTAATATTAATAATAATAACAAAATGGATCCCATGCCTAATAGAGAATTTAACAATTCCTCTAACAATAATAATGAAATCGTTTATAATCCTAATGATAATAAAAATTATTTACCTATTAATAGTAATTCCCGTCAACATAATGAACGTAAAATTTCTTCTAATCAACAGGATGATTTTCCAATTAATGAAACTAACAAAACTAACAAAACTAACAAAAATCATCAAGTACTTATAAAAAATAATTTTACTAATTTCCAGAACAAAATTAACTCTAACAATAATTTTAAAATAAATCCTAACCATCATGATAAACTCAATAATTTCCCAAATCAAATTAACGAAATTGATTTTAATCCTGCTCACAGAAACAACAAAACACTTATTAACAATAATCCCACTAATCCTCATGATTTAATTAACTCAAACTATAATAATAACATAACTAAACCTGACCCTTTAACGAATGCCAACCTAACCTTACCTAATCCTGATAGTAATACTATTTTTAAACACGAAGCCATTAATAATATTGAAAACATTTCCCAACCCTGCCTTCCTTGCAATGATCAACATTTCGCTAACTCAAACCAATTAAAAAATAAAATAACTCTAAAAGCTCGATCCGAAACGGTCGTGTCAGTAACAATCAATAACCCTGAAATAAATGAAGGAATTATAAATAATATGGAAATCTGTCAAGACGTAATTTTTTGTCGTAGTCTAGTGGTAGTCAAAGACAACAAGGCGATCACTACTGTTTTAAATATGTCCCCTGAGGATGTAATAATCGATCATTTTTATGCAACAATCGAACCTGTAAATGTAAGAAGGACAGAAGTTTTCAATCCTACTCTAATTCCCGATACTGATTTCCCTAATATAAATAAAAATCGGCTGACAACTCTAGTGGATACTTTACAATGCGACCACCTTAACTCAGAAGAAAAAACCGCTTTGACAGAACTATGTCTTGAATATAATCACATATTTTACCTGGAAGGAGATGTTTTAACATCGACCGACCTAGGTCATCACGAAATTCACACTAAAACGGATATGCCCATAAATACAAAAACATATAGGTACCCTCCGGCTTTAAAACCCGTCGTCGACGAACAAGTGGAGTCGATGCTTCGTCAGAATATTATTAAACCTTCGCAAAGCCCCTGGAATTCACCTGTATGGATTGTTCCCAAGAAAAGCGACTCCGAGGGTAACAAACGATGGCGGTTGGTCATCGACTATCGTAAGTTAAACGAAATAACCATCGGCGACGCCTATCCTTTACCAAACATCGAAGAAATTCTAGATGAACTAGGAAGTGCTAAATACTTTACCACTCTCGACCTTACCTCAGGTTTTCATCAAATCAAGATGCACCCACGCGATGCACCAAAGACAGCATTCAGTGTTCCGCAGGGACACTTCGAGTTCAATAGGATGCCTTTCGGATTGAAAAATTCACCTGCTACCTTTCAGAGATTGATGAATTTAGCCTTATCAGGTTTACAAAATAATCATCGATGTTTTGTGTATCTAGATGATATAGTCATCTTCTCCGACAACTTACAAAATCACATAAAGAAAATTCGAGAAGTTTTTGATAGACTCGATCGACATAACTTAAGAGTCGAACCAAAGAAATGTCAATTCTTAAGACATGAGGTAGTTTACCTAGGACATTTAATTACGGAAAATGGAGTCCGGCCAGACCCAAAGAAGACCTCCTGTGTTGAAAATTTTCCCGTGCCAAGAAACCCTAAGGACATTAAATCTTTTTTAGGACTCGCAGGTTATTACCGACGTTTTGTTCCTAATTTCAGTAGGCTCGCACAACCATTGACGAAACTGCTGAAGAAAAATTCTAAATTCATGTGGACTAGTCTACAACAGGATGCCTTTGAGACGTTAAAAGAACTACTTTGTACACAACCTGTGCTACAATTCCCGAATTTCGAACAAGAATTTACCTTGACAACGGACGCGTCCAATTATGCAGTAGGAGCTGTACTTTCGCAAGGACCAAAAGATAGGAATCTACCAGTTGCTTATTACAGTAGGACTCTTAATAGGGCTGAACAAAACTATGATGTGTCATCAAAGGAGCTTCTCGCAATCGTTTCAGCCGTCAAACATTTCCGACCCTACCTCTTCGGACGGAAATTCAAGGTGATTTCCGACCATATCGCACTGAAGTATTTGGACAATGTCAAGGACCCCAGTTCCCGATTGCTAAGATGGAGACTGACGCTAGAGGAATATGAATACTACGTGGAATATAAACCTGGAAAAGCTAATAAGAACGCGGATTCATTAAGCAGGATTTTACCAGAGGATGACTGGTGCACTTTCGAAAAAAACAGGAAAGGAAATAATATTATTAATAACAATGTTGTAGAAATTTATGGTAATTTATTCGATGCTGAAGATGACTTCTCTTTATGTCATTGTGTCAGCCAAGATCTAAAGTTAGGAGCTGGATTGGCCTTAGAATTTCGTAAGAGATTCTCAAAATTGACTGACCTTAGAGCACAGAACGCACAGTTGCATTCGTTTGCTTATTTGAAATTTCACCTAAGATATGTATTCTATTTAGTAACTAAACAATATTTTTTCGATAAACCCACTTATTATGACCTTTTTAGATCTTTGATGAACCTAAAACTATTTTGCGAAGACAATAAAATTTATAAACTTGCTATGCCGCGACTAGGCTGCGGTTTAGATCTTTTAGATTACAGTATTGTACTACCAATGATCAAGTATATTTTTCAAGGTAATTTTAGAATAAAAATATTTATCTTTGTCACAGAACCCTCAAATAACTTGTCGTTAAAAGACTCTGATAATCCAGGTGACAATCTGACATCTGTGGTTCCTGATACTAAAATTTCGTTAAACAAATCAGAAAACTTAAACTCGGAATGTCCTATCGTAATAAACCGAGCCCAACCGAAACAAAATGTTTTAAAAATATTTTCCACTTTACCCAATTCAGGTAACTACCGTTTTTCTTCCTTTTGTATCGAACCTCATTTAACAATGGTCACCGTACCGGTACCACCCGATGGTAATTGTTTCTACCATTCTCTCATTAAACTACTACCCCATCTTGATAGCATAGAAAACCTAAAAACGCTGCTCCTTACTTCTAAATACCTAGAGACATGTCTGTCTCCAAATGAAGCAAAAGCCGACCTCGCTACTCCGAATGCATGGGCAACAGATGATATAATTAAAGTCGCAGCCTCTACCCTCAATATCTCCATTTGTGTACATATAAAAATCAACGAATTCTTTGTTTTTGGAGATAGTGATAACAAAATTCACCTACGACACCTTCTCGATCATTTCGAACCTTTAGTAGAAACCAATTCCTTAAATATTTCTGGTAACGACCCAACCGTTAATCATCAGGAACAAGAATCCTATCAAAATTTCCTAAGGAAACTCGAAACCACAGTCATTGCCGCGAATAACATAATTGAACACCAAAGTAATATCTCAACGTCACGCTATGGTAAAGCTATCTTAATTTCTGCCGACTTAGAAGAAGTAGAGAATTATCCTAAGGACTTTTATCACTTTGACAAATTAAAACTGAAGGAGTTATTAATACCTGCCATTCATACCTTTGAACATAACAAAAACCTGATAGCTTACCTTGTTTATAAGGACCATTTCTGGGAACAACCTACATACGAAGATATTTACAACGTTTTTATCCTCTTAAGAAACCTTTTATTAGAAAATAATATAGAAAATTTTAGTATACCCAAAATTCAAAATTCATTTGACAAATTGGAATGGCATAAAATTCGTTCTATCCTGCGTTACATTTTTAAATCATCCAATATAACAGTCCACGTCCACCTAAATACTATCATAACACCTTCCCCGCATGAAATACCAACAATTCTAAAAGAGAATCATGATGTACCCAGCTCAGGACACACAGGATTTCATAAAACTTATAAAAAGATAAAACAGCATTTCCTGTGGAAAACTATGAAAAAGGATATTGATAATTATATCAAACAGTGCCAATCGTGTCAAACAAAAAAATTAGTACGGCGAAAAAACCGTGCACCAATGGAAATCACGACTACATCCTGTAAACCTTTAGAAAAACTATTCCTCGATATTGTAGGTCCCTTACCTATAACAGAAGATGGCAACCGTTTCATCCTAACACTTCAGGATGACCTGAGCAAGTTCTCGCTAGCTTTTGCAATCCCCAATCACGAAGCCCTTACCATTGCTAAGATTTTTGTTAACAATGTCATTTGCAAATTCGGCATCCCAAAGTACATTTTAACAGATAACGGCCCCGAGTTCGTTTCCACTCTTATGAAACAAATTTCGAAATTATTTCAAATAAAAAACATTACTACAACAGCTTATCACCCCCAAACCAACGGCGCCCTAGAAAGGAGCCACCTTACCCTGGCCGATTACCTAAAACATTACGTACATGATCAAACCGATTGGGATAACTTTCTAGATTTTGCAATGTTCGCATACAACACAAGCGTACACACAACCACAAAATTCACACCTTTCGAATTAATGTTCGGTTATAAACCTGACCTACCCTCAAGCCTAACCAGAACCCCAGAATTTAAATATACCTATGACGACTATTTAGATGAATTGAAAATTCGGTTCCAACGATCTCATGATATTGCTAGAAAACATATTTTAAATTCAAAAATTACCAATAAAACTTATTACGATAAAAAAGCGAATCATTCTCGTTTTCAAATTGGCGATTTAGTTTATTTGGAAGACAACCTCAACAAACCAAACACTTCAAAGAAACTGGCACCCCGATATTCCGGTCCCTACGAAATTGTAGAAATTAATTCAAATGTTAATTATACGTTGAAAATAAAGAATAAAGAGCATTTAGTACATTATAATAGACTAAAAAGAGCAATTGTTTCAGGCTAATCAACCCAGTTGTGAATCAAACATATTATTAAACTCAAAAATCTCCAAAAGTTGTGATACAAGAATCATCAAATTTATTTCTGCTTATTGGAAAGGTCTTGAACAAAGAAATTCATGGCTTTTTATCCTTCCCAAAGAATTACTAGTTACCCTTACCTGTAAAAACACCGTTAGTACCGACATTCTATTGAGTAATGCTGGAATTTTAACCCTAGCTCCAAACTGCAAAGCGTACACAGGTACAAGCACTTTAACCTCGTCCTCCAGTTACTTTGAGAGTGAATTAACATTTACCTTGCCTTCGTATAACATTTTAGTCGACAATTGTTGCGACAAAATTCCGAAACTAAATATCAGCCATCTGATTCCAATTCCATTAACTCAGGTCGATGAGAATAATTTGATCACTGCTAGTCACAAACTTGATGATATTGTAAAACTATCGGATAATATCTCGAAAGACTCTCAACTTTCTATGACTTCACCTTCCTATTTAGCTTACCTATTATCCTTGCTGATTCTCATTTTCTTTTTATTCAAATGCTACAAAAAACTATCTACGTTTTACAAACAAAAAATTTCGCGCAATGTAACCCCTGCTGCTATACCATTGAACCAACTTGCCGATCAAATCCAAATTGCAAACAATGAACCTAATGCTTTTAATGGCGAAGCCGCTCCAGAACTTAGACGTAGTCAAAGAATTATAGCCAGATTTCGTAATGATTAATAACATTTTTAATGGTTCCTTTATAGTAAGATTTTTCATTTATTTTTGAAAAAAAAAGTTATATAAAATAATTTTTTTTCTCTCTAAGGGGGGGAGTGTAACGTACTCCACTCACTTTATTCATTATTATTATTCTTATATATATTTAATTATTCTACTATTAGTGTTCTATACATTTAATATGCATTTAATTATTCTATCATTATTATTATATGTTTTCATGTCTTTCTGTTTTAGATAAATCATTAATATTATTTACATAGTAATTGTAATCACCAATCTATTTTTAATATCTATGTTTAATTTAGGAAGTCATGCGGATGCCAATTATGTTACTCATGATTATATTTACTCTTACTACTGCTATGTAATAATCCGCATTATTTATTACCGTTATAAAGGTTCTAATAGTGTAAAATGTATTATCTATATGTACCCGAGACGGACGCACCGATCATGAAGACCATTCAATTATCAATCAATAAATAATACTTTGACCATCAATAAATAATACTTTGACCACAGCTAAACGAGTCTCTGATCACGTGCGCCCGCCTCGATTTTTGTACTTCGACCGAACACATTACATTAACAACACTTCTCTTCTAAGCTCCGGTCGAAGAACAACGATAGTTTTTCGGTTAAGTCTGTAAATTGTTATAAACGAGAAATAAAAACCAACGTAAAGAATCCGATTTAGTAATATCGACTAACAATAACAGAAGAAGTAACCCCTCTCTGGCAGCATCGCGGAGTAACCCACGGTTCCCAGGCAATACTAAAGAACCCTATATAAATACCATCACACAGGGGATGGTCGTAAGTTGAGGCCTATATCACATAATGTACTGTTTGTGTCATGTTTATAACGAAAGTTTTGTCAACAAGTGGGAAAGAAGAGGCGATCATTCGGGGAGCTTCGGTTGCCCATCTTCAACTTTCTTCGCCATATCGCACTCGCCACAAACCAAGTTTAGGATGAATTTCTGTGTTTATAAACAATCTCGCTGTTAGAGTTTTCTTCAGCTATTATTAAGAGCTTAAAGACAATATAAATTAGTTTTGAAAAATGGATTTTTATAAACCTAGAAGAATAATTTTGAATGTTAAGGCACTGTGAGAGATTGATGATATTTAGTCGTTTTATGTGGTGCATAATATAATTAATTGGTGTACGTAATATTCTTGACTTACTGTGAAGAAGACTTTCATCATTTTTTCTTAAGAACATTTTTGGGTCTTTATAATTTAGTTTTGAAAAATAGATTTTTATAAACCAAGGTGAAGAACAATTTGAATATTTAAAGATATTCCTAAGGCATTGTATGTGTAGTAGTTTTATGTGGTGCATAATGCAATTAATTGTTTTTTTTTGTAATATTCTTAAACTACCGTGAAGAAAACTTTCAGTACATTTTCTTCAGCCACTGTAAACAGTCTCACTCTTTTGTGTACCAAATTGAATACAGCTACCAGGGGCGGCTCGGTATATAGAGCCAAGGAGCCTTAGCACTACCTGTAGTTTCAAGCTCAGCAAGCTTTTTTAATTAATTCTTAAAACACTTTGGTCTAAGAAGATAAATCGTTCTTTCTTTCTTCAAAAAAGTAGGGGGAGGGGGTTTATTGTATAAGTGGCTCTACCATCAACACGTTCCACAAGCCGCCACTGACGGCTACTACTGTTAATTTCGGAATATCCCACTAAAAGACATGTGGCAAGTGGTTGACTAGTTTTCAGCTATGGAAATTATTTAATTGCTTACCACTTGGTGGTCTAGGAGGTTCGACACCTGCGCCTAGAAGCAGGTGTCAAGTTCGGGGATTGGGCTCCTATTTCCGTCGACATTTTTCCCTCACTGAGGAATGATTACAATTTTTGTTCGGTATTATAAAAGTGCGTGTGCATCCAGAAAGTGTCAATTTAATTATGTACAAAGACCTGACGTTTTATGTCATCAAGGGTGCCAAGGGCTCTAAGGAAACCGCAGTTTTTTTAAACAAAAATAAAAATGCAAAATCGATAATTTTTGTAAATTTTCAAATCAACTTTTTTGCAATTTTATTAGTTAGCTGAAATTTTATAACACCAATCGAATTTTCAGGTTCTTCTGATGAATAATGCACAGTTCAATGATGATAATTAAAAAAGTTGATTTTTTTGATATTTTGCATTTCCGTGTTTGCGAACGCGTCACTGGCTTCAAATTGACATTTGTTCTTGCGCAAGTACATTTTTTTAAGGGCCTTAAAGAGATATTTACAGTGACATATGGAAACTCCGAATTCAACCAGTGGTTTCTTCAGAAAATCAATTCGAATGCAATTTTTGAGCAAAAGTAACAAGGGGGGACCTTTGTGTAGTTTTTCAAGTTTTCATCAAAAATTTAAAATCGCCAATTTTAATTGATTCCGGCTTATTTTCAAACAAGATGCACCGATTTGCAAACCGCGTTCAATTTGGAGTCTTCGTTTACCCGCTGCGGCCGTTCAAACCGAAAAATCTTTTTTTTTTCTAAAATTTTTCAATGGCTTGTCAACTTTGTTACTCATTTTTGTCAGAAATTTAGTTTTTTACAAACTAACATTTTCTAAAAGATTAGCCTTTCATCAATTGTTTTTGATGTTCAAATAATTTAAGCGCTGCGTTAAATATTTTTTAAATGTGCTCCGCAGCCACAATTAAAAAAAATGGCGAATTTTATCAAACCTGATGTTCTTGTAAAACTCAAAGTGATTTTCGAAAGAAATAATAAAATTTCATGTTTATTTTATTCGATGTATCGGTCAAGTGTAAGACGACAAAAAAAAATTCCAAAATTGATTACTGTGGTAAATTGATCTAATGTCCGAAATAACAGCTCTTTTTTCATATAATTTTATCCTTACAGGAATATTTAGGAAAAATTTACTCCACATCCATAATTCAAAAACAAAATTAAAAAAAATCATTGCTCTTATGTAAATTGATGCATTATCCGCATTAAAACAGATTTTTAAATAACAACTCGTATAATTTTATCCATTCCGGAATTTTTACTTTAATTTTTACTCTACATCCACAATTCGAAAACAAAATTTTCAAAAATTCATTTTTTTTTTGTAAATTGCTGTATCATCTATTTTTTTTAACTCAATAGATGGAATGTACTATTTGAGTCGTGTAAAGATGAAATTCTGATGGCACTTAATAAATATTATTATTGTCCAAATTAAGACTGATTAAGAGCTTTATTTGATGTCTTACTATTTTTGTATAATGTTATCCCTAGAACTATTTCTTTTAGTTTTAATTCCATGTCTACAATTCGAAAACAAAATTTTCAAAAATTAATTTTTTTTGTAAATTGCTGTATCATCTATTTTTTTTAACTCAGTAGATGGAATGTACTATTTGACTCGTTTAAATATGAAATTCTGATGGCACTTAATGAACATTATTATTGTCCAAATTAAGACTGATTAACAGCTCTATTTGATGGCTTACTATTTTTGTATAATGTTATCCCTAAAAGTTTTTTTTTTAGTTTTAATTCCATGTCTACAATTCGAAAACAAAATTTTCAAAAATTGACAACTCTTTTGAAAATCAATTTATTTATAAAAATCAAACCGATTTTAAAAGAACATCACTTTCTTAATGGTTTACAATTTTTGTATAATTTTATCGACACGAGAAACAATTTATTTTTCATACGAGTGTTGAAATCATAAATTTTCTAAAATTAAAAAAATCATAACCTTTTTGAAGATCTATGCATTTTATAAAACCAAGAAACTAATTTTTAATTTTTCTTTATTTTTTTAATAATTGTATCTCTACGTTTCATTTATTTTCACACAACTAGAATATAAATAGTAACTAAGTATAACTAATTTTAAAATTGGTGCATTATCAAAAATCAGAGAGACTTCGAAGCAATGACATATTTTTCCAGAGTTTCCAATTTTAGTACAATATTATCTTTACGTGATTTTTAAAATTATGCAAAATTTAGAAATCATTGAGAAAAATATGTTCTTACGAAACAAGTTTGGTCAATACATGGATTATCAAAAACATGAATTTTTGAAAATTTTGATTTTCAACTGTTAAGAACAAATTATACAAAAATTGTTTACCATTGAGGAAGAATTTTTTTGAAAGCTGTTTGGATTCTGGTAATATTTTGATTTGCAAATCAGATGTGAATTTTTGAATATTCCGATTTCAAGAATAAAAAAAAATTCAAGAATATTCCCGTCAACATAAAATTATACAAAAATTGGAAACTATTCAGAAAAAGCTGTTCTTTCGAAACAAGTTTGGTTTCTGACAATACATCTATTTTCAAAAAAAAATCAAAGTTTTGTCAGAATCAAAACTGATTTAAAAATATCGTTCAGTTCACAATAGTAACCAATTTTTATTGAATTTTATCTTTACGGGGATATTTAAAAAAAAAATAATACGTGATCTTCGAAACAAAATTTTCAAAAATTCACAACTCGTTTGAAAATTAAAATATTGCCAGAAACCGAACCGATTACAAAAGAAGATATTTTTCTCAATAGAGACTAATTTTTGTTGAGTTTTATCTTCACAGGAATATTTTTTTAAATATTTTTACTCGTGATTTTCACTTCAAAATAAAATTTTTCAAAAATATATAATTAGTTTGAAAATCAAAGTTTTGTCAGAATTAAATTGATTTAAAAATATCGTTTATTTCACAATAGTAACCAATTTTTATTGAATTTTATCTTTACGGGAATATTAAAAAAAAAATTACTCGTGATCTTCAGTTCGAAATCAAAATTTTCAAAAATTCATAACTCGTTTGAAAAAGTAAGTATTGTCAAATTCAAAATGATTACAAAAGAAAATTTCTTTCTCAATAATGACACATTTTTGTTGAAGTTTTTCCTTAAGGGAATATTTGTTTTTTAATTATTCTTACTCGTGATCTTCGAAATCAAAATTTAAAAAAATTCACAACTCGTTTAAAATACAAGTATTGTCAGAAACTAAATGACAATAATGCCACATTTTTGTTGAAGTTTTTCCTTAAGGGAATATTTTTTTTTAATTATTCTTACTCGTGATCTTCGAAATCAAAATTTAAAAAAAATCACAACTCGTTTAAAATCCAAGTATTGTCAGAAACTAAACTGATTTCAAACGAAGATTGCTTCCTCAATAGTGATCGATTTTTGTTGAATTTTATCTTTACGAGGATATTAAAGAAAAAAAAATTACTCGTGATCTTCAGTTCGAAATTAAAATTTTCAAAAATTTATAACTCGTTTGAAAAACTAAGTATTGTCAAACCCCAAAATGATTACAAAGAAAATTTCTTTCTCAATAATGACACATTTTTGTTGAAGTGTTTCCTTAAGGGAATATTTTTTTAAAAATAAAGTGACCAATTTTTGTTGGATTTTACATTTACGAGAATATTTGAAAAAAAATTTTTACTCGGGTTCTTCAAAATCAAAATTTTCAAAAAATCACGATTCATTTGAAAATGAAAGTGTTATCAGAAACTGAACTGATTACAAAAGAAGATTTATTTTTTCTCAAAACTGACCAATTTTTGTTGAATTTTATCTTTACGGGAATCTTTTTTAAAAATATTTTTCCTCGAAATCACTCATTTGAAAATCGATATATTATCACAGCATAAACTTGTTTCGAAAGAACATCAATTTGTCAATAGTTAGCATACAACTAATTTACGAACAAAACCAGAAATTATTTTTATATGATTTTTCTTTTATTGCTTGTAGATGCACCTCTTGCCATTCTTCTCATAGTAAGAATTTCTTCGTCACCATCTGCTATACAGCTACTTGAAAGCTGTTCCTTCAAGTGGAAAACCAATGCCGCAGTTCGTTGTTCATTCCGCGTGCAACCGCGCTATCGAATTACATATGCACGTGTAATACGTGTAAAATTGTGCACCAGTAGTCCATCACATACACTTAACTCTATTTAAATTGCTTAATCGTTGCGATTCAGCCATTATAAAAAGATTCGAGCATAGAATAAGTTGAAGTCTTAAAAAATATCGTTACTTTAAAATTATTTTAAGAAGATTTATTATTCTAAATACATATTTTTTCATATATATGTGTATTCGAGCATTCTTTTGTTAGTTAACATTGTTGACCTCTACCAAAAGAGGGGATTATGAAAAGATTCGAGCGTAAAATAAGTTGAAGTTAGTTCAAAATTATTTTGAGAAGATTTATAATTCTAAATATTTTTTTTTACAGATAAAAAATTTGTTAGTCAACGTTGACCTCTACCAAAGGAGGTGCACCTTCATTCAAAAGTTTGAAGGTATTGTAGGCCAGTCGAACTGAAACATTTTTGCGAAATTTGCACGCCAAGGCGACACCTAATATTGAAATAGTATTTTGATGTTTGATTTACAAATCATCATCAATTTTGCTCCAAAATACGGGAAAATAGCGAGAGTGAGGTTGACAGATCTCGAGTCGAAAAATGAGGATGAACTATGAGAATCTACGTTATTCATCAAAGATATAAAGCTTAGAATGAGATTTGAAAAAGATGACCTTCAAATCACAACAATGTCAAATGTCAATCATTTGAACCCGTATACTTCAGTCAATTAAAAAAATTCACAACAAATACTCGTTAATTTTAAATGCTTCTGCGATTTTATAGTTGACGTAATTATTGTATTTGCAGTTGAACAATATAATTTTTTAACATTGGAGGAATGTGCCTCCAGAGCGAGATAGTTTAGCAATAGTAACAACCGTTAAATTAAAAATTACCAGCTATTAAAGCAAACAGCAAAAAGTCCATTCCACGACTCCTTTAACTACGATTCCAATTAACGAAACAACGGCTTCTCCTCTTCGGCTAATTATCGCAACAAAACTCATCCTCGAGCTTTACAGTTAAAATAATAAACATAACGTGGGCCGAACGCGCGCGCGCGCGACGCCCGTATTCAATTATGGCGGCCGTTTGATTAGCGGGCAGTGCTGCCAACTTGGTTACATCCGCGTTCGAAACGGTGGCGGCGGCGGCGGCGGCGGCGGCGGCGGGCTCGAATCGATTCCTCTCGGGATCAGTTCCAGGAAGATAATTACGGCCAATTTATACCTCCGCGCGAAGAATTTCCATTAATAATCGAAACTGGAATATGCTCCGAGAGCGGAATGCACTTAATTGTATGTTAATGCCGGCCCTGGTTTGTTTTGTTTCTTGTTTACGGTACGGCGCGTTGTCCTTTTTTGTTTTTTTTTGTTTTCGGCCGTTCGGAATGTTGATGTTTGTTTTTGGTAATTTCGTCGCGGTTGGCTGTGCTATAATCCGGATATTCTTCTTCGCCAATGCACGCGTTGGGCGTTATAATCCAGGGTCGGTTTCGGCTGCATTAAGAATGTTCCATCCTATTAAGTTCTTAAATGTATTTCTTCCAGTTTCTAATTCAATGTCTTGCAACTTATAAGTCTTCAGCGACAATTTCTTTCTTTGTAATTTTCAGGTCTTCAAACATCTTTATATATAATTTTTTCAGATCTTTAACCAGTTCTATTTTTAATCTTACTAGTTTTCAAGTCTTCATCAAACCTCTTTATATATCTTCAGATCTTCATCTAGTTTTATCCTTAATCTCTTCAAATATAACCTTCACAGTTTTCCTCAACCCTAAATTAATTTATTCTTAATGCCCTTCAAAAATAACCAAGTAATTAATTTTTAAATCGATCAGTGTTCCCGAAAACGAGAGAACTAAATTCTTAAAAAAATTTAACTGCCGTTGGGCGCAACCTATATCTAATTTTTTCACATAAATGTAACAAGCAATAACCAACGAACAATTTAAACTAATTTATTCTTAGTGCCCTTCAAAATTAACCAAGTAATTAATTTTTAAATCGATCAGTGTTCCCGAAAACGAGAGAACTAAATTCTCAAAAAATTATAACTGCCGTTTGGCGCAACCTACAACGAATTTTTTCACATAAATGTAACAAGCAACAACCAACGAACAATTTAAACTAATTTATTCTTAGTGCCCTTAAAAAAATAACCAAGCAATGATTTTTTTAATTCGATCAATGTTCACAAATATTAAAGAAATAAATTCTTTAAAAATTATAAAATAATTTGTTCATAGTGCCCTTCAGAAATAGCAAAGTAAATATTTTTTAACAGAGTAATAAACTTTCCAAAATTCATAAGTGCCATTTGGCGCTAGTCATTTTTGGCAGCTAAAAACTGTAGTTTTTGGCAGTTGAAATCTCTTATTTTTAAATAGTTGTAAATTATTATTTCTTGCAGTTGAAAATCATTATTTTTGGCCGTTGAACAGTTGCAAATTGTAGTTTTTGGCTGTTAAAAAATTTAACTTTTGTTAGCTGAAAATGGTTACCTTTGGCACTTGAAAATTGAGTTTTTGCTTGTTGAAAATTGTTACGTTTGGGAGTTAATAATTGTCATTTTTGACAGTTGAAAATTATTATTTTTGGCGGTAGAACATTGTCATTTTTGACAGTTAAAAGCTGTAGTTTTTGGTAGTTGAAAATTCTCATTTCTAGGTAAATGCAAATTATTATTTTTGGCAGTTGAAAATGGTCATTTTTGGCACTTGAAAATTGAGTTTTGCCTTGTTGAAAATTGTTATTTTTGGCCGTTAAAAATTGTCATTTTTGACAGTTGAACATTGTGGTTTTTAGCTGTTGAAAAATATAACTTTTGATGGCTAAAAATTGTTATTTTTGGAAGCTGAAGATAGCCATTTTTGATTGTTGAAAATTGTCATTTATGACATTTGAAAATTGAGTTTTTGGTAGTTTACATTTTCTTATTTTTAGGTAGCTGTAAATTATTATTTTTGGCAGTTTAAAATGGTCATTTTTGGTCGTTGGAAATGGTCATTTTTCGTCGTTGGAAATGGTCATTTTTTATAGTTGAAAATTGTGGTGTTTGGCTACTGAAAATTGTCATTTCTTGTAGCTAAAAATGCTTGGTTTGGCAGCTGGAAATTGTAGCTTTTGGCTGTCGAAAAAAAAAACTGCAAGGCATGGGGTTTGTGTCGTAAACAATTTCTGAGGGAAACCTCCTTTTATGTGCATCGAGGCTCTGCGCTTAAATTTCTTCAATACTCGTAAAATAAAAAAATAATTTAGAGCCTTAAATTTCCTTAATATTCGTAAAGCAAAAAAAAAACAAAATAAAAATTTCCTTGGAAAACCGGACGACTTCCCATTGTATCGAATCTTCAAGTCTCTGCGCTTAAATTTCCTCAATAATCGTAAGACAAAAAAATAACCAAAACACAAATTTCTTTGAAAAACCGGACGACTTCTCATAATATCGAACCATCGAGTCTCTGCTCTCATATTTTATCAATACTCTACAAAAATATAACCAAAATCAAAATTTTCTTGGAAAACCAGAAATAGCAAAGTAATATTTTTTTTTAACAGATCTTTGTCCACGGATAGGCGAGTATTAAATTTTCAAAAATTCATAAGTGCCGTTTGGCGGTAGATATTTTCGATTTTTTTACAAAAATGTGTGAAGCTACATGCAATAATTTACTTAAAATAATTTGTTCAAAGTGTCACTCAGAAATAGCAAAGTAATTCTTTTTTTAACAGATCCATGTCCACGGATAGGCGAGTATTAAATTTTAAAAAATTCATAAGTGCTATTTGGCGTTAGATATTTTCGATTTTTTGACATAAATATGTGAAGCTATATGCAATAAGCAACTTAAAATAATTTGTTCAAAGTGTCACTCAGAAATAGCAAAGTAATTATTTTTCTAACAAATCTTTGTCCACGGATAGGCGAGTATTAAATTTTCAAAAATTCATAAGTGCTATTTGACGTTAGATATTTTAGATTTTATGACATAAATGTATGAAACTATATGTAATAAGCAACTTAAAATAATTTTTTCAAAGTGTCACTCAGAAATAGCAAAGTAATAATTTTTTTAACAGATATTTGTCCACGGATAGGCGAGTATTAAATTTTCAAAAATTCATAAGTGCCGTTTGGCGGTAGATATTTTCGATTTTTTTACGAAAATGTGTGGAGCTACATGCAATAATTAACTTAAAATAATTTGTTCAAAGTGTCACTCAGAAATAGCAAAGTAATTCTTTTTTTAACAGATCCATGTCCACGGATAGGCGAGTATTAAATTTTTAAAAATTCATAAGTGCTATTTGGCGCCAGATATTTTCGATTTTTTGACATAAATGTGTGAAGCTATATGTAATAAGCAACTTAAAATAAGTTGTTCAAAGTGTCACTGAGAAATAGCAAAGTAATTATTTTTTAACAGATCTCTGTCCTCGGTAGGCGAGTATTAAATTTTCAAAAATTCATAAGTGCTATTTGGCGTTAGATATTTTCGATTATTTGACATAAATGTATGAAGCTATATATAATAAGAAACTTAAAATAATTTGTTCAAAGTGTCACTCAGAAATAGCAAAGTAATTATTTTTTTAACAGATCTTTGTCCACGGATAGGCGAGTATTAAATTTTCAAAAATTCATAAGTGCTATTTGGCGTTAGATATTTTCGATTTTTTGACATAAATGTATGAAGCTATATGTAATAAGCAACTTAAAATAATTTGTTCAAACTGTCACTCAGAAATAGCAAAGTAATTATTTTTTTAAAGATGTATGTCCACGGATAGGCGAGTATTAAATTTTCAAAAATTCGTAAGTGCTATTTGGCGTTAGATATTTTCGATTTTTTCACATAAATGGATGAAGCTATATGTAATAAGCAACTTAAAATAATTTGTTCAAAGTGCCCTTCAAAAATAGCAAAGTAATTATTTTTTTAACAGATCTATGTCCACGGATAGGCGAGTATTAAATTTTCAAAAATTCATAAGCGCTATTTGGCGCTAGATATTTTCGATTTTTTGACATAAATGTATGAAGCTATATGCAATAAGCAACTTAAAATAATGTGTTTAAAGTGCTCTTCAGAAATAGCAAAGTAATTAATTTTTTTTTTAATCTATGTCCATGAATAGACGAGTAATAAATTTTCAAAAATTCATAAGTGCCATTTGGCGCTAGATATTTTCGAGTTTTTGACATAAACGTGTGAAGCTATATGTAATAAGCAACCTAAAATAATTTGTTCAAAGTGCCCTTCAGAAATAGCAAAGTCTTTATTTTTTTTAAAGATCCATGTCCACGGATAGGCGAGTATTAAATTTTCAAAAAATCATAAGTGCTATTTGGCGTTAGATATTTTCGAGTTTTTGACATAAATGTATGAAGCCACATATAATAAGCAACTTAAAATAATTTGTTCATAGTGCCCTTCAGAAATAGCAAAGTAATAATTTTTTTAACAGATCTATGCCCACGGATGGGCGAGTATTAAAGTTTCAAAAATTCAAAGTGATCCAGGGGCCGGCACTTTTTTTATTTTTCATATTGTTAGGCCTGCATATCTAGATTGTTTATATCGTTTTAACTTTTTTATGGCGGTCACCTATCTTTGAAAAAAACTTCAGTTAATGTGCCGGCGCATACATTTTCTGAGATTGTGGCGGATTATTTTTTTTTTCAAAGTGATCCAGGAGCTGGCACGTTTTTCTATTTCTCCTGTTGTTAGGCCTGTGTATCTAGATTGTTTATATATTTTTAATTTTTTGATGGCGGCTACCCAACTTAAAAAAAAATCAGTTAATGTGATGGCGCATACATTTTCAGAGAGTGTGGCGGATTTGTATTTTTTTTAAAGCGATCCAGGGGCCGGCACGTTTTTCTATTTCTCCTGTTGTTAGGATTCTGTATCTAGATTGTTTATATATTTTTAAATTTTTGATGGCGGGCACCGAACTTTAAAAAAACTTCAGTTAATGTGACGGCGTATACATTTTCAGAGAGTGTGGCGGATTATTTTTTTTTTTTCAAAGTGATCCAGAAGCTGGCACGTTTTTTTATTTCTCCTGTTGTTAGGCCTGTGTATCTAGATTGTTTATATATTTTTTAATTTTTGATGGTGGGCACCGAACTTTGAAAAAAACTTCAGTTAATGTGACGGCGCATACATTTTCGGAGATTGTGGCGGATTATTTATTTTTTTTCAAAGTGATCCAGGGGCCGGCACTTTTTTTATTTCTCCTGTTGTTAGGCCTGTGTATCTAAATTAATTATATATTTTTAAATTTTTGATGGTGACCACCCAACTTAAAAAAAAAAAATAAGTTAATGTGACGGCGCATACATTTTCAGAGAGTGTGGCGGATTATTTATTTTTTTTCAAAGTGATCCAGGGGCCGGTACGTTTTTTTATTTATCCTGTTGTTAGACCTATGTATCTAGATTGTTTATATATTTTTTAATTTTTGATGGCGGGCACCGAACTTAAAAAAAACTTCAGTTAATGTGACGGCGCATGCATTTTCAGAGAGTGTGGCGGATTATTTATTTTTTTCAAAGTGATCCAGGGGCGGGCACGTTTTTTAAAATTGTGTGTGTTAGTAGGTCTATGTATGTAGATTAATTACATATTTTTAGCATTTTCTTATCAGCCATCGAAGTTTGCGAAAAGGTATATTTTTGTTTAAAGTAGTGTAAAAAATTGTTGGGAGTTGAAATTTTGGTGTGGGGGAGGTTCATGTGTAATTTCACAATTTTATGGCAAAAAAATGAATTTAAAAATGTATTGCTAACTTCACATTCGTATTATAATAAAAGAAAAATTCGGCCAGCTTTTGAAGCGATTCGGACCATTCAATATTTTTGATCATTACTGTCCAATCTTGTCTGGAGGAAAACATCTTGCGGGATGTGATAAGATGTTGGGATGTGTTGGGATTAATGTTATTTCTTTACCTAATCATTATTTAGTATGAAATCTAAACCTTCACGATGAAGATGAAGTATGCGTTTTCTTTCGGAAAAACTAGCAAATCCCCACAAAATTAATTACGCAACCCGTTCCCAGAGACCATCTTAATCTAGCGTATGTCCACATTGAGAGATTGTGGGAACGTAGTTAGAGTACCCCATTAGGTACGACTTAGATTAAGCGGAATTAATACCCAATCACATCTGGAAAAAATGCCCCTCGCACGGGGCAATTAATCACGGGATATATAGAGCTCATTCGTTAAACGCCAATCTTCCGTGAAAGGTATATTATTAATCTATCGTGCCTTGGAAACGGGGCCCGGGGCGCGAAAGGGCCACCGTAACAACAACAAGTGGTACAAAAAGACCAGCCATCCAACCACCACCATTCGACCATGCAGCCAACCACCCACAGCCAGACGTCGCCCGGGCATGATGTATCGGTTCCGTTTAGCGGAAATTAATATTCATAATCGCTCCTCGATTTTTACGCCCATCGTAATTTCAAGTCTTCTCTCTCCGCAGCCTCCCACGCACTCGGAGAGACCAGAGGTCCAAGTTCAAGGACGGTAAAATCAAATTTATCGATGCTCTCGGGCCAAAATCAATTATAAAATTTTTCCTGGATCGATCTTCAAACGCATTTGTCATTGACCGTTAGCATTCACCTGTTTTTCGTTACGCAACATTCAAATTGGATAAATTAGTTGGAGACAGGTGATCATCTATCAATGACACGAACGGAATAAGCGTTTTAACCTTACGATGTTCCTTTTTCTGAATAGCGGATAACCTCCAACGTTTATTGTTTTCTTTGGGAAATTATATTTTTACACATTCACGAATCATGTTTGCAGAAATTTCTCTTACGTAATGTTTGTTTTTTCATCAAGATAGCCGTTTTTAATACAATGACATCAGCAACTTTTATTAGAATTAACAATGGACTGTGGACTATGGACGGAGACCGTAGTGAAACGAAACATTTCTGTTGAAACAGCAGATAAACATTGTAATTGTGATTGAAGGTATATTTATTTAAATTAATAAGTATTTTTAGAAACCTCTTCCATATTCGGTGACGTGCAGTTTGAAATTATTTTAAAAAGTTAAAGATAGTAATATGAAATATTCATTCTATTTCACACATAGAAAAAGAATTTATTGAATCTCTGTATTTTGGAATTTTGGTTTTAATCGACAATAATTTAATTTACTCATTGCACTCCAAAAAGTTTCTGTGAGAATTATATAACGTTGAAGTCCTATTGTAGTAAATTTCATGATTTATTGTAAACAAGTCAGTTTCACTGTTACGGCTCAACGGTAAATCATACCAATATTCTTCTCATCGTATAATTACAAAACGAGTAATTATCTACGTCTGCATAATTAAAAATTACACGGGCCATCGCCCGTCAAACTAATCACGATCGGTAATGTTTCTTTTCTTTTCTCCGCCGGTGCCAAATTGTAGGGGACGTTCGAAAATCCGAGGGACCATTCCTCGGGCCGCCCAAAAACGTAAACACATTCGGCGGAAATTACAGAAGAGCCTCCTCGGCCTACCTGCGAGATAAATCATCTGTCTGATTAGTATAATTAAAAGGACCCGGCTTCCTAGAAGGCCCACGTGCGATTAACTCCTTCTGGTTGGAAGAAGTTTGAAATTCCCGAATGGTCTAGTCGCACGTGGGAAGGTATCTTTACAATGTTGATGAAAATACCATTCTGTTGATTTTTTCACTATTTATACATTTACCTAATGTAATAATAATTTTTTTGAATTAAATAAATTTAATCGAAATAATAATTTTACCCGAGAGCATTTACTAATTTGCAGGATTTAAAGCTTTGGAATGTAGACTGAACCAAAAAAAGTTTAACAATAAGGATGTGAAGCTTAGAAGATACAATAATATTATAGAGACGTACAGTTTTAGAATTGAAGATGTCATGTTCAATTCTGTACAGAATGCCAAACACATGTCAAACTTTATCGCAATAATTAACCATAAAGGTGTTAACTAATTTGTAGGATTTTAAGATAAGAAAATGAATACTGAATAATACCCAAGAACAAAAGCTGGGGGCTCTATAGTCATTCTACAGACAGAGTTGTAAAAACGCCCACATTCGCCGTATGTTCTGCGCAAAAGTCTGATTTACACTATGTAAATTTTTT
Organism: Ocypus olens; assembly: GCA_910593695.2. NCBI lineage: Eukaryota > Metazoa > Arthropoda > Insecta > Coleoptera > Staphylinidae > Ocypus > Ocypus olens. The sequence goes on along the minus strand of OU343062.1, from coordinate 43,929,767 downwards.
TTCTGACACCTTAAAAATATTAACAATCGATTATTTTGCGGACTCTGAAATATGCCTCGCATGACGTCGTTTTGGTGGTGATATTAGTTTTTAATTTTTTGCACTCGAGTGTTCGTCATTGAAAAAGATATATTTTCAAAAATTCATAACTCAACTGAAAATTTCTGCAGCTTCAAAAAACTAAATTATTTTGAAAGATTGATGTCTGGTAAAGTAAACTGAATTTTTGTAGGATTTTATCTATGCGTTTCATATTAATTTTTAATTTTTGCACTCGGGCGTTCGTCGTTGAAAAAAAAAATACATTTTCAAAAATTCATAACTCGACTGAAAATTGTCGCACATTCAAAAACCAAAATTATTTTCAAAGATCGACGTCTTCTGAAGTGAACTCAATTTTTGTAGAATTATATCCCTTCGTTTCGTATTAATTTTTATTTTTTTAGTGTTTGTCATTGAAAAAAATTCGTAACTCGATTGAAAATTGCTGCACCTTCAAAAAACAAAATTATTTTGAAAGATCAACGTCTTGTAAAGTGAACTGTATTTTTGTAGAATTTTATCCCTGCGTTTCGTATTAATTTTAATTTCTTTGCACTCAAGTATTCGTCATTAAAAGAAATACATTTTCAAAAATTCATAACTCAACTAAAAATTGTTGCACATTTAAAAACCAAAATTATTTTAAAAGATAGACGTCTTGTAAAGTGATTTGAATTTTTGTATGATTTTAACCGTGCGTTTCATATTAATTTTTATTTTTTTGCAATTGGGTGTTCGTCATTGAAAAAGTACATTTTGAAAAATTCATAACTCGACCGAAAATTGTTGCACATTCAAAAACCAAAATTATTTTGAAAGATCAACGTCTTGTAAAGTAAACTGAATTTTTGTAGAATTTTATTTCTGTGTTTCAAATTAATTTTTAACTTTTTGCGCTCGAGTGTTGGTATTGAAAAAAATACATTTTCAAAAATTCATCTCAACTGAAAATTGCTGCACATTCAAACAACAAAATTATTTTGAAAGATGGACGCTTTTTGAAGCAAACTGAATTTTTGTAGGATTTTATTCTTGCGTTACATATTAATTTCGAATTTTTTGCACTCGAGTGTTCGTCATAGAAAAAAATACATTTTCAAATATTCATAACTCGACTGAAAATTGCTGCACATTCAAAAAACAAAATTATTTTGAAAGATCGACGTCTTGTAAAGTGAACTGAATTTTTGTAGGATTTTATTCCTGCGTTGCATATTCATTTTTAATTTTTTGCACTCGAGTGTTCGTCATTGAAAAAAATACATTTTCAAAAATCCATAACTCAACTTAAAATTGCTGCACATTCAAAAACCAATATTATTTTAAAAAATCAACGTCTTTTGAAGTAAACTCAATTTTTGTAGAATTGTATCCCTTTGTTTCGTATTAATTTTTAATTTTTTGCACTCGAGTGTTCGTCATTGAAAAAATATATTTTCAAAAATTCATAACTCGACTGAAAATTGCTGCACATTCAAAAACCAAAATTATTTTGAAAGATCAACACTTTGTGAAGTGAACTGAATTTTTGTAGAATTTTATACCTGCGTTACATATGCATTTTTAATTTTTTGCACTCGAGTGTTTCAAAAATTCATAACTCGATTAAAAATTGCTGCACATTCAAAAACCAAAATTATTTTGAAAGATAGACGTCTTGTAAAGTGAACTTAATTTTTCTAGGATTTTATTCCTGCGTTACATATTCATTTTTAATTTTTTGCACTCGAGTGTTCGTCATTGAAAAAAATACATTTTCAAAAATTCATAAATCGACTGAAAATGGCTGCAGATTCAAAATACTAAATTATATTAAAAGATCGACATCTTGTAAAGTAAACTGAATTTTTGCAGGATTTTATGCATGCGTTTCATATTGATTTTTAATTTTTTGCTCTCGAGTGTTCGTCATTGAAAAAAGCATATTTTCAAAAATTTATAACTCGACTGAAAATTGCTGCACATTAAAAAAACAAAATTATTTTGAAAGATCAACGTCTTCTAAAGTGAACTGAATTTTTGTAGAATTTTAATTTTTTGCACTCGAGTGTTCGCCATTGAAAAAAATACGTTTTCAAAAATTCATAACTCGACTAAAAATTGCTGCACATTAAAAAAAACAAAATTATTTTGAAAGATCATCGTCTTGTAAAGTGAACTGGATTTTTGTAGAATTTTATCCCTGCGTTTCGTATTAATTTTTAATTTTTACACTCGAGTGTTCGTCATTGAAAAAATAACATTTTCAAAAATTCATAACTCGACTGAAAATTGTTGCAGATTCAAAAACCAAAATTATCTTGAAAAATAGACGTCTTGTGAAGTGAACTCAATTTTTTGTAAGACTTTATTCTTGAACTTCAAATTATTTTTTTTATTTTTTGCACTCGAGTGTTCGTCATTAAAAGAAATATATTTTCAAAAATTCATAACTCGACTAAAAATTGCTGCACATTTAAAAACAAAATTATTTTGAAAGGTCAACGTCTTGTAAAGTGAACTGGAATTTTGTAGAATTTTATTCCTGCGTTTCGTATTAATTTTTAATTTTTTGCACTCGGGTGTTCGTCATTGAAAAAAATACATTTTCAAAAATTCGACGCTTTGTGAAGTGAACTGAATTTTTATAGAATTTCATCCTTGCGTTTCATATTAATTGTTAATTTATTGCACTCCAGTGTTCGTCATAGAAAAAAATACATTTTCAAAAATTTATAACTCAACTGAAAATTGCTGCACATTTAAAAACCAAAATTATTTTGAAAGATCGACGTCTTGTGAAGTGAACTCAATTTTTGTAAAATTTTATCCCTTCGTTTCGTATTAATTTTTTGCACTCCAGTGATTGATTTTTAAGTTTTTTGCGCTCGAGTGTTGGACATTGAAAAAGGGAAATTTTCAAAAATTCGAAACTCCACTGAAAATTGCTGCACATTCAAAAACCAAAATTATTTTGAAAGATCGACGTCTTGTAAAGTGAACTGAATTTTTGTAGAATTTTATTCCTGCATTTCGAATTAATTTTTAATTTTTGGCACTCGAGTGTTCGTCATTGAAAAAATACATTTTCAAAAATTCATTACTCAACTGAAAATTGCTGCACATTCAAAAACTAAATTATTTTGAAAGATCGACGTCTTGTAAAGTAAACTGAATTTTTGTAGGATTTTATCCATGCGTTTCAAATTAATTTTTAATTTTTTGAACACGAGTGTTCGTCATTAAAAGAAATACATTTTGAAAAATTCATAACTCGACTGAAAATTGCTGCACATTCAAAAACCAAAATGATTTTGAAAGATCGATGTCTTGTGAAGTGATTTGAATTTTTGTAGAATTTTAACCGTACGTTTCATATTAATTTTTATTTTTTTGCAATCGAGTGTTCGTCATTGAGAAAAATACATTTTCAAAAATTCATAACTCGGCTGAAAATTGTTGCACATTCAAAAACCAAAATTATTTTGAAAGATCAACACTTTGTGAAGTTAACTAAATTTTTTTAGGGTTTTATCCCTGCGTTTCATATGAATGTGTAATTTTTTATACTCGAGTGTTCGTCGTTGAAAAAATTACATTTTCAAAAATTCATAAGTCGACTGAAAATTGCTGCACATTCAAAAACCAAAATTATTTTAAAATAACGATGTCTTATGAAGTGAACTGCATTTTTGTAGAATTTTATTCCTGTGTTTCAAATTAATTTTTAACTTTTTGCGGTCGAGTGTTGGACATTGAAAAAGGAATATTTTCAAAAATTCGTAACTCGATTGAAAATTGCTGCATGTTCAAAAACCAAAATTATTTTGAAAGATCGACGTCTTGTGAAATGAACTGAACTTTTGTAGGATTTTAACCGTGCGTTTCATTTTAATTTTTAATTTTTTGCACTCGAGTGTTCGTCATTGAGCTGCGTGATTTGGACGTGCGGATTTCCCGCAATTTTTTGAATCGGCTAGTAAGAATGACGCATTGGCGATTGTGGGCGTTTTTACAACTCTATCTGTAGAATGAATGGACTATTGCTCCTGATAGTCGTTTCCAAGCAACAAAGAAATTAATCGGGAGTAGGGAAATTCAATACTGACGTAGTTGTATTAGCCAGAATAAAATGGTTTATTGTTAGTAGTCTTTGGTTTGAATTCATAACAAAATTATTGTGCAAGATATTTGAAGAAAAAAAAAACAGATTAACAATATCGAGGTCGAATTTTGTAAAAATACCATCACTTCCACGTTTAACAGCTAGCTGGAAATATAATCACCACAACTACCAGTTACATCGAATAATCCGTTGGAATCGAACGTACCGTCGTCGGTGATGGCACGATGGCACGGGAAGAAGGAGGGCGTTTCCGAGCGCACGCCGAAGAATTCCTCCGGACGGGAATGAGACGTTAAAATCACAAGTGATCAACTGTAAAATGTATAATGGTGGCGTTTTTTGTGCCTCCTTTTATTTCTCCGGCACTCCGCCATTTGCATGCATACATTAGCTAAAGTACTTCTAACGGTCCGCAGCGCTTTTATAACCTTTTAAGACATTTGTTAACGTCTTGATCCTTCACGGATGTTTTGAGATGGATATGAACTCATTACCGTCCACCCAGATTTTGGATAATTGAGAAGAAGTCCGGCTTCGTTATTTTACGATCACGTAACTGTACAAGCTCGAAAAATCTAATGAAGTTTCGATAACAGGCTTAATGCACTAACTGTAAACGGCTTATGCAGACTAACTTGACCTAATAACTTTGGATGGTGTATCGAAAATTAAAAAAATAAGTTTTATTGAAGGTAAAAATTGTTTGCTCTCACTGCTTGTCATTTCAAGGTTTTGGGTATAAGGCGTAGTGACAACTGAGGTCATTCGCGATCAAGGTCTTAATTTCACGTTTATCATATCATATCGTTTTCATGCTTAAAATTTGTGAATTGTCAAACATCGGTTTATATTGTTGAAGAATTTTGTAATTTTGAAGTTAATTCTAATTTATTACAATTTTTCTATTAGCCGAATAAAATTTTCTATTCGACCAGTTCAAGTTCAGGAATAAAAAAATATTGGCTTTGTGAAATGAATGAAATAAGAGTTAAAGAATATTTCGGAGAGAGCCAAAAATGCATCACTTGAGGTCTTATGTTTATTTTTATTTTATTACTTTTAGGACACGTTTTCCAAAAATATTTATTGATACATCACTGTCTACTACATACCGGTACAATATATTAAAAATATTGGGAACCTCTGCTTTAGAAAATTGTACCTGTTACTCTAAAAAATGCATTTAAAACTTTCTTCCGCTATTTTCAAGATTTTTTAAAATGATCCTGCTGAACAATAAACACATTGTAGCTGGATACTAAAACTGCATTACATTCGTAGAGTGGAAAAATTAATTTCCTCAGCAATTAAAAATTTCAAAATCCATACGGAATAAACCATTTGTTGATATCCCTCTAAAATAATCGACATATCATAGCCGGAATCAAAATGGCAACACTCAAAACTTGTTATTCAGCAATTAGAAAAATTTTGTTGAAATTTGCTTAAAAAAATTGAAATACATCTAGTAAGGGTCTACTTTTGATACTCCACTGAAATATTTGGCATATCAAAGCTGAAAATAAAACTTAAACGCCCAAAACTTGGATTACGGAAAAAGAAATTGTATTTCGCGATTAGAAAATTTGTAAAAAAATAACCTCATCTGGATTTAGTTCCAAAATTTCAAAATAATTTGGACATTCCACCAAAATTGTTGACATATTATGGCTGGAATCAAAATGCCAACTCTCAACACTAAAAGTGCAAAAAGATAATTGCATACAGCGGCGGCTCGTGGATGTTCGGCGGTGAAGCAGCGGAAGAAAATTTGACCGAAACAACGGAATATTTGCTTCCTCTAAAAGTGTAAGTAGTGTAGCACGAGCGGCATCTTTGTCTTTGCCTCCTCTACGGAAATCCACGAGCCGTGGCTGGTTGCATATCACAACATAAATATCAGAAAAAATAAATCTTTCTGTGAAGTATCTTAGAAAAAAATCCATTCAGAATTAATGAAATTATGATATTCGCAACAAAATGGCAACACTTAAGACAAAATGAAGAAAAAATCACATATTAAAGGTTTAGAAAAAAAATATATATTCGTGAGAATTAGGTTTAATATTTCAAAATCCATTCAAAATTAACCAAATTTTGATATCCTATTAAAACAATTGGCATTTTACATTTTCACAACTGGCAACACTTAAAACAAAGAGTAGAAAAGATCATTGAATTTCACAATTTAAGGGTTTTAGAGAAATAAATATTTGGGCGAATAAGTTTTCAAAATCCCTTCAAAATTAACCAAATTTTCATATCACACTAAAAAAAAATCACATATTACAATTAGCAACAAAATGGCAACACTAGTAACTTTAGATGTAGAAAAGATAATTGCATTTCACAATTTGAGTGAAAAAAAATCAATTGATTGACACTGGAGGCGTTTACTTCGTGATACATTTTGAATTATAAATAAAACACTTTATTTATTAATATCACACGATTTATTAATAGCGACCAGAGTACTGATCATCGTCGCTATTAATAAATCGTGTGATATTAACAAATAAAGTGTTTTTTTATAATTTAAAAAAAACTTTGTGTGAATTAGCTTCATAGTTTCAAAATCTATTCAGAATTAACCAAATTCTGATATCCCACTAAAACAATAAAACAATACTGACACATCAAAACTGACAAAAATTGGCAACACTTAAAACTAAAGTGTTGATTTTTTTTTATTTTACAATTTAAATGAAAAAAAAATTGTGTGAATTGGCTTTAAACTTTTAAAATCCAACTAAAATCTGTAAACATTTCGGAGCCTTGAAAAAAAAATTAAAACAATTGCCATTGACCTTTTTTTGGATATCCACTAAAACAATTGACATATCAAAACTGGCAGAAAAATGGCAACACTTGAAACTTTAAGTGTAAAAAAGATAATTGCGTTTCACAATTTAAAGGTTTTATAGAAATGCAAATTTGTGTGAATTAGCTCTTAATTTTCAAAATCCCTTCAAAATTAACATTTTCATATCTCACTAAAAAAAATTGACATATTACAATTGGCAACACTTAAAACTTAAAGTGTAGAAAAGAATTGCATTTCACAATTTACGCGTTTTAGAGTAATAAATATTTGTGTGAGTTAGCTTTAAAGTTTCAAAATCCCTTCAGAATTAACCAAATTTTGATATCCCACTAAATAATTGACATATCACAATTGGCAACAAAGTGGCAACACTTGAAACTTAAAATTTAGAAAAGATAATTGTGATTTATAATTTAAAAGTTTTAAAGAAATAAATATTTGTGTGAATTAGCTTCATAGTTCATCAAAATCCCTTCAGAATTAACCAAATTTGGATATCCCACTAAAAAATTGACATATCAAACTGACAAAAATTGGCAACACTTAAAACTTAAAGTGGTGAAAAGATTTTTTCATTTTACAATTTAAATGAAAAAAAAATGTGTGAATTAGCTTTAAACTTTTAAAATCCAACCAAAATCTGTAAACATTTTGGAGCCTTAAAAAAATTAAAACAGTTGCTTTTTTGACTTTTTTTTTGCAAATTTACCCCATCCCAAAAATTCGAAATAATCTCAATCGAACGAAACGTGAAGTTGTCGGAAAATACAAAAATTTCAAAGACTTGAAAACAATATAAAAACAGTTGCCATCGACTTGAAATTTTACAAATTTATTAAGAAAACATTCGGGATTATATATACATGAAAAATTGTAAACACCCCATCCCAAAATTTCAAAACGAAACGTGAAGTTGTCGGAAAATACAAAAATTTCCGAGTCTTGAAAGAAATATAAAAACAGTTGCCATCTACTTGAAATTTTACAAATTTATTAAAAAAACATTCGGGATTATATATACATGAAAAATTGTAAATACCACATCCCAAAATTTCGAAATAATCTCATTCGAACGAAACGTGAAGTTGTCGGAAAATACAAAAAATTCCAAGTCTTGAAAAAAATATAAAAACAGTTGCCATCGACTTGAAATTTTACAAATTCATTAAAAAAACATTCGGGATTATATATACATGAAAAATTGTAAACACCCCATCCAAAAATTTCGAAACGAAACGTGAAGTTGTCGGAAAATACAAAATCTTCCGAGTCTTAAAAAAATATAAAAAAAGTTTCCATCGACTTGAAATTTTACAAATTTATTAAAAAAACATTCGGGATTATATATACATGAAAAATTGTCAACACCCCATCCCAAAATTTCGAAATAATCTCATTCGAACGAAACGTGAAATTGTCGGAAAATACAAAAATTTCAAAGTCTTGAAAAAAATATAAAAACAGTTGCCATCAACTTGAAATTTCACAAATTTATTAAAAAAAAATATTCGGGATTATACCGGGTGTGGCACTTAAGACGCCTCGGACCATAGCTCCTTTACGATAAAAGCTATCGAAAAAAATCTAAGAACAAAGTGGTGCATAGTTACCGTCGCTATGTTTTAAAAATATTTTTAATCATCAGTGGCGTGCCGTACTCCAGTGGCGTACCAAACTTATGTTTTTTTAAATGGAATGCCCTATTTTTTATTGCAGATTTGGAAAGTGCTCGACGAGTACTTATTTTTTTATCTAACATGTTATACCCTTCACTTTAGCGGTTTCGCTGTTATAACCCCTTCTTTCAAAATTGCGCCCCATTTTTGAGATTTTTTTGTAGAGAAACTAATTGACGCCGGCGCCTAAATTTTGAATTGAGGTACAGGTTAAGACCTCGTATACCTTCACATAATTTTTTTTCGGGTAATTTATGGAAAAAAAATAATTTTTGATTGATCTTCGCATGTTGTCATTTTTTCCGAAAATTTCAAATGGCACCCCCCTAAAAAAATTACGGCGTTGTACAGCCAAAACTCTAAATTTTTCATTGGTGTAAAAAAAATTACACATTGCATAACAAAATTTCGGAGAAAAAAAGGAATTTCATCGCAAATGTCGGGAAACGTTTTCCGTTCCCAAGTGTGCCATGAGAAAACAAAAGATTGGTAATTGTCAAAGTAAATTATTAGACGTCAGTAGCAGCCATAAGTCATTTTTGATAAACGTTCTAAAAATGTTCCGAACTCAAGAGGAAATGGTTGACATGATATTTATTCTTGGAGAATGTAACAAGAATTGTTTCTTGGCATCACGAGTGTACGCTGCGAGATATCCGCACAGGGCACATCCAAATGAACGTGCGTTTCAAAAAGTGTTGGAGAGATTTACTACTACGGGAAGTGTGAAACGGCCAAGGAGAGTTAGAAAGAAGGCAGTTATTACCGAAAATAATGAACTGCAGGTTCTGGAGGCAGTTATTGAAGATCCTCATACCAGTATCCGTGATATTAGTAGGAATCACGATATTTCAACGCGATCCGTACATCGGTTCTTAAAAAGTACAAATTCCGTCCATTTAAGATTCAACTGCACCAAGAATTGCAACCTCAAGATTTTCATGCGAGGCAAAATTTCTGCATGTGGGCTATCAACAAAATTGAGCAGGAGCAATCATTTCTTATGCGCGTATTATTTTCTGATGAAGCAACATTCCATAGAAATGGGCATGTCAATCGCCACAACTACCATTATTACGCCGATGAAAACCCACAAGCCATGCGAATGATAAACCACCAGTAAAGATAATCGCTGAATGTTTGGGGAGGCATACTTGGAGAACACTTTTGGGTCCTTATTTCATCGAGGGGCACCTGAACGGCAACAGTTATTTGAGGTTCCTTCACGACGACTTGGATGATCTCTTGGAAAATGTCCCTCTAGCCTCTCTTCGACAGATAGTTTTCCAGCACGATGGAGCTCCTGCATATAATAGCTGTGTCGTTCGGGAATTTCTCGATGAAACGTTTCCGGACTCCTGGATTGGTCGTGGGGGTCCTGTGAGGTGGTCGCCAAGATCACCAGACCTCACACCTTGACTTCTTCCTTTGGGGCCATATCAAAGACAAGGTTTACAGGACGGTACCAACTACTGTCGAGGATATGAGGGAGAGAATCCGCACGGCTTTCCGCGGTATATCACCAGAAGTCCTTAGGGCAGTGTCTAGAGCCAGTGAGTCGAAGTTGCGGTTATGCCTCTAGCAGGAAGGTCGTCATTTCGAACATTTAGTTTTCTTTATCTGCATTTTTCATATCATGTTGAATAAATAGGTACATACTATTATGTTGACCGTATTTGTGTATTTGTTTTCTCATGGCACACTTGGGAATGGAAAACGTTTCCCGACATTTGCGATGAAATTCCCTTTTTTCTCCGAAATTTTGTTATGCAATCTGTTTTTTTTTTACACCAATGAAAAATTTAGAGTTTTGGCTGTACAACGCCGTAATTTTTTTAGGGGGGTGCCATTTGAAATTTTCGGAAAAAATGACAACATGCGAAGATCAACCAAAAATTATTTTTTTTCCATAAATTACCCGAAAAAAAATTATGTGAAGGTATACGAGGTCTTAACCTGTACCTCAATTCAAAATTTAGGCGCCGGCGTCAATTAGTTTCTCTACAAAAAAATCTCAAAAATGGGGCGCAATTTTGAAAGAAGGGGTTATAACAGCGAAACCGCTAAAGTGAAGGGTATAACATATTAGATAAAAAAATAAGTACTCGTCGAGCACTTTCCAAATCTGCAATAAAAAATAGTGCATTCCATTTAAAAAAACATAAGTTTGGTACGCCACTGGAGTACGGCACGCCACTGATGATTAGAAATATTTTTGAAACATAGCGACGGTAACTATGCACCACTTTGTTCTTAGATTTTTTTCGATAGCTTTTATCGTAAAGGAGCTATGGTCCGAGGCGTCTTAAGTGCCACACCCTGTATATACATGAAAAATTGTAAATACCACATCCCAAAATTTCGAACGAAACGTGAAGTTGTCGGAAAATACAAAAATTTCCAAGTCTTGAAAAAATATAAAAACAGTTGCCATGGACTTGAAATTGATTATACAGGGTGTGGCACTTAAGACGCCTCGGATCATAGCTCCTTTACGATAAAAGCTATCGAAAAAAATCTAAGAACAAAGTGGTGCATAGTTACCGTCGCTATGTTTCAAAAATATTTCTAATCATCAGTGGCGTGCCGTACTCCAGTGGCGTACCAAACTTATGTTTTTTTAAATGGAATGCACTATTTTTTATTGCAGATTTGGAAAGTGCTCGACGAGTACTTATTTTTTTATCTAATATGTTATACCCTTCACTTTAGCGGTTTCGCTGTTATAACCCTTTCTTTCAAAATTGCGCCCCATTTTTGAGATTTTTTTGTAGAGAAACTAATTGACGCCGGCGCCTAAATTTTGAATTGAGGTACAGGTTAAGACCTCGTGTACCGTCACATAATTTTTTTTCGGGTAATTTATGGAAAAAAAATAATTTTTTATTGATCTTCGCATGTTGTCATTTTTTCCGAAAATTTCAAATGGCACCCCCCTAAAAAAATTACGGCGTTGTACAGCCAAAACTCTAAATTTTTCATTGGTGTAAAAAAAATTACACATTGCATAACAAAATTTCGGAGAAAAAAGGAATTTCATCGCAAATGTCGGGAAACGTTTTCCGTTCCCAAGTGTGCCATGAGAAAACAAATACACAAATACGGTCATCATAATAGTATGTACCTATTTATTCAACATGATATGAAAAATGCAGATAAAGAAAATTTAACAACTTAAACTAAATGTTCGAAATGACGACCTTCCTGCTGGAGGCATAACCGCAACTTCGACTCACAGGCTCTAGACACTGCCCTAAGGACTTCTGGTGATACACCGCGGAAAGCCGCGCGGATTCTCTCCCTCATATCCTCGACAGTAGTTGGTACCGTCCTGTAAACCTCGTCTTTGATATGGCCCCAAAGGAAGAAGTCAAGAGCAGTGAGGTACACGATGTACGGATCGCGTTGAAATATCGTGATTCCTACTAATATCACGGATACTGGTATGAGGATCTTCAATAACTGCCTCCAGAAACTGCAGTTCATTATTTTCGGTAATAACTGCCTTCTTTCTAACTCTCCTTGGCCGTTTCACACTTCCCGTAGTAGTAAATCTCTCCAACACTTTTTGAAATGCACGTTCATTTGGATGTGCCCTGTGCGGATATCTCGCAGCGTACACTCGTGATGCCAAGAAACAATTCTTGTTACATTCTCCAAGAATAAATATCATGTCAACCATTTCCTCTTGAATTCGGAACATTTTTAGAACGTTTATCAAAAATGACTTATGGCTGCTACTGACGTCTAATAATTTACTTTGACAATAGGTACATACTATTATGATGACCGTATTTGTGTGTTTGTTTTCTCATGGCACACTTGGGAACGGAAAACGTTTCCCGACATTTGCGATGAAATTCCTTTTTTCTCCGAAATTTTGTTATGCAATGTGTAATTTTTTTTACACCAATGAAAAATTTAGAGTTTTGGCTGTACAACGCCGTATTTTTTTTAGGGGGGTGCCATTTGAAATTTTCGGAAAAAATTACAACATGCGAAGATCAATCAAAAATTATTTTTTTTCCATAAATTACCCGAAAAAAAATTATGTGAAGGTATACGAGGTCTTAACCTGTACCTCAATTCAAAATTTAGGCGCCGGCGTCAATTAGTTTCTCTACAAAAAAATCTCAAAAATGGGGCGCAATTTTGAAAGAAAGAGTTATAACAGCGAAACCGCTAAAGTGAAGGGTATAACATGTTAGATAAAAAAATAAGTACTCGTCGAGCACTTTCCAAATCTGCAATAAAAAATAGGGCATTCCATTTAAAAAAACATAAGTTTGGTACGCCACTGGAGTACGGCACGCCACTGATGATTAGAAATATTTTTGAAACATAGCGACGGTAACTATGCACCACTTTGTTCTTAGATTTTTTTCGATAGCTTTTATCGTAAAGGAGCTATGGTCCGAGGCGTCTTAAGTGCCACACCCGGTATATACATGAATAATTGTAAATACCACATCCCAAAATTTCGAAATAATCTCATTAGAACGAAACGTGAAGTTGTCGGAAAATACAAAAAATTCAGTTTTGAAAAAAAAACATAAAAACAGTTGCCATCGACTTGAAATTTTACAAATTTATTAAAAAAACATTCGGGATTATATATACATGAAAAATTGTAAATACCACATCCTAAAATTTCGAAATAATCTCATTGGAACGAAACGTGAAGTTGTCGAAAAATACAAAAATTTCAAAGTCTTGAAAAAAATATAAAAACAGTTGCCATCGACTTGAAATTTTATAAATTTATTAAAAACAACATTCGGGGTTATATATACATGAAAAATTGTAAATACCACAGCCCAAAATTTCGAAATAATCTCATTCGAACGAAACGTGAAGTTGTCGGAAAATACAAAAATTTCAAAGTCTTGAAAAAAATATAAAAACAGTTGCCATTGACTTGAAATTTTACAAATTTATTAAGAAAACATTCGGGATTATATATACATGAAAAATTGTAAATACCACATCCCAAAATTTCGAAATAATCTCATTCGAACGAAACGTGAAATTGTCGGAAAATACAAAAAATTCCAAGTCTTGAAAAAAATATAAAAACAGTTGTCATCTACTTGAAATTTCACAAATGTATTCAAAACACACTGGGGATTACAATTTCATTAAAATCTGTAAACACTTCATTCCTAAATTCTGTATTTTGATCAATGGCGGCTCGTGGAACATGTTGATGGTAGAGCCACTTTTACAATAAACCCCCCCCCCCCCCCATCGTTTTTTAAAGAAAGATTTATCTTCCTAGACCACAGTAACTGGCGAAAAAGTGTTTTAAGAATTAATTAAAAATTCTTGCTGAGCTTGACTCTACAGGTACTGCCAAGGCTCCTTGGCTCTATATAACGAGCCGCCCCTGGTTATAACCCATAAAAAAAATTATTGAAATTTAAGAAGTTACTTATATTCTTAAAATATAATAATTTGGGAGTTGTATACAATTATTTCAGAATTTTTAAGCAATTTCTACCATTTTTTATATATTTTAGAAAATGCTGAATTTTGAACGCAATTAAAAAATGCGCATTTAACCAAGAACAGTTATAACCCATTAAAAAATTATTGGAATTTAAAAGTTGATTGTATTCTCAAAATATAATAATTTGGGAGTTGTATAGAATTATTTCAGAATTTTTAAACAATTTCTACTATTTTTTATTTATTTTAGAAAATGCTGAATTTTGTACGCAATTAAAAAATACATGTTTAACAACGAACAGTTATAACCCAGCAAAATATGATTGGAATTTAGGAAGTTAATTATATTCTTAAAATATAGTAATTTGAGAGTTGCTTGGAATTATTTCAGATTTTTAAACAATTTCTACTATTTTTTATTTATTTTAGAAAATGCTTAATTTTGAGCGCAACTAAAAAATGCATGTTTAACTACGAACAGTTTTAACCCAGCAAAAAATGATTGGAATTTAGATAGTTAATTATATTCTTAAAATATAGTAATTTGAGAGTTGCTTGGAATTACTTCAGAATTTTTAAACAATTTCTACTATTTTTTATTTATTTTAGAAAATGCTCAATTTTGAACGCCATTAAAAAATGCATGTTTAACTACGAACAGTTATAACCCATTAAAAAATTGTTGGAATTTAAGAAGTTGAATAAATTCTCAAAACATAATAGTTTGGGAGTTGTATGGAATTATTTCAGAATTTTTAAGCAATTTTTACTATTTTTTATTTATTTTAGAAAATGCTCAATTTTGAACGAAATTAAAAAATGCATGTTTAACAATGAACAGTTATTACCCATTGAAAAATTGTTGGAATTTAAGAAGTTGACTATATTCTTAAAACATAATAATGTGGAAGTTGAGTGGAATTATTTCAGAATTTTTAAAAAATGTCTACTATTTTTTATTTATTTTAGAAAATGCTCAATTTTGAATGCAATTAAAAAATGCGCGTTTAACCAAGAACAGTTATAACCTATTAAAAAATTATTGGAATTTAAGAAGTGGATTGTATTCTCAAAATATAATAATTTGGGAGTTGTATGGAATTATTTCAGAATTTTTAAGCAATTTTTACTATTTTTTATTTATTTTAGAAAATGCTCAATTTTGAACGCAACTAAAAAATGCATGTTTAACTACGAACAGTTTTAACTCAGCAAACAATGATTGGAATTTAGGAAGTTGATTATATTCTCAAAATATAGTAATTTAAGAGTTGCTTGGAATTATTTCAGAATTTTTAAACAATTTTTATTATTTTTTATTTATTTCAGAAAATGCTTAATTTTGAGCGCAACTAAAAAATGCATGTTTAACTACGAACAGTTTTAACCCAGCAAAAAATGATTGGAATTTAGATAGTTAATTATATTCTTAAAATATAGTAATTTGAGAGTTGCTTGGAATTACTTCAGAATTTTTAAACAATTTCTACTATTTTTTATTTATTTTAGAAAATGCTCAATTTTGAACGCCATTAAAAAATGCATGTTTAACTACGAACAGTTATACCCATTAAAAAATTGTTGGAATTTAAGAAGTTGAATAAATTCTCAAAACATAATAGTTTGGGAGTTGTATGGAATTATTTCAGAATTTTTAAGCAATTTTTACTATTTTTTATTTATTTTAGAAAATGCTCAATTTTGAGCGCAACTAAAAAATGCATGTTTAACAACGAACAGTTATAACCCCTTAAAAAATTGTTGGAATTTAAGAAGTTGATTATATTCTTAAAACGCAATAATGTGGGAGTTGAGTCGAATTATTTCAGAATTTTTAAACAATTTCTACTATTTCTTATTTGCTTTAGAAAATGCTCAATTTTGAACGCAACTAAAAAATGCATGTTTAACTACGAACAGTTTTAACCCAGCAAAAAATGATTGGAATTTGGGAAGTTGATTATATTCTCAAAATATAGTAATTTGAGAGTTGCTTGGAATTATTTCAGAATTTTTAAACAATTTCTACTATTTTTTATGTATTTTAGAAAATGCACAATTTTGAACGCAATTAAAAAATATATATTGACAATCACATTCACTGCAAATGTATTTTTATAACGATTGTATTGTATATTATATACTTTATAACGATTGTAATGTGTATTTTGTAAATAGTGGCAAAAGTGAAATAAATAAATTGAATTGAATTGAGTAGAATATTTTAAGTAAACAATTGTTAATTGTTTAATGCATTTATTCCGTACTTCGTACAATATCTTAATTAATAGAATTCTTTGTATATTTTATTGTAAGGTATAACCCTATATTGTACCATCTGTAAAAGGGCTATAGAACTGATGGTCATATTCCAGTCATTCGTTATTTAAGGTTAGAGATATTAACCCTTTGCACTCGACTTATTGTCGACACAATACCTGTTATCACTAATAAACACGAGTGCAAAGGGTTAAACTGAATTAAAAAATGCATTCAATAAAATTAAAACAATTTCATTTAATCACTTACCGACAGTCCATCTTCATAACTGATAATTAAAATCCAATTTTCCATAATCTGCACACTAAAACACCTTAACACTCACTCACCGGAAGATAAACTGCCCGACTTTCAATGAAAACAGGTGTATTACATCTTTGTCTATCTTGTGTGCAAGTTGAAACGAATTGATTCGAATCGGCGCTGCGTAGATAAGCACTGATAACAGGTGAAGAACGAATGCTACTCGCGACATCTCCGCCGGACACGAATTGGCACCGTGGCCGAAACATAAGAAGGCTGTTAGTACGTGACGAATTTTTCCAGTTCCGTGCGCGAGTTCGGCGTTAAAAGAGTTTAATAATGTGGTGGAGTGTTGTTTTAAAGATGGATAAAGGACAGTTGTCGTCTTATGGACATTGTTTGATTAAGGTAAGTGCACAGAGCTGAGTAATGTTTTCAAACAATTAATAATGGAACAATGCAACATTAAAAAACTGCAATTCTTGCATTTTGTGTTGATTTCACGAGGAATCCGTTAAACAAATCGAACATTTTTCACGATCACAATACTTTCCCATCCTATTTTCTGCTTGTATATTATTTCAATTTCAATTACTGCAGGGATTCTTAAAAATAATGAACGTGGATTTAGTTATAAGTTCAATTTGTTGAAATTTTTCTTGTACATATGTATTTAATCATGGTGATGGTTGCGACCGTTACTACGTGTAATTCATTATACCTATAATCACTGAATAAAACACTTACTATGTCTTTTTTACCACAATTTATTTGATGTACTCGTATGTACAAATATTACATATGCATACATATCACGACTTAAGTTTCAACGTTCATTATCAAGTAAATATCACTTGATAATGACAGTAAAATGTCGAAACTTAAGTAAAGTCGTGATATGCATGTATATGTAATATTTGTACATACATCAAATAAATTGTGATAAAAAACACGGGTGTGAAGTTAGCAATAGATCCAGCAATAGATTTTAAAAATTCATATCTCGGAGAAAAGAAAAGCAATTCGAAAAAAAAGTGAACCACGCCATTAGGGAAGGTCTAAATTAATAACACAAAAAGAATCAACCCTTAATTTTAACACTTTATATTTTTTCACCCCTTTCAAAAAAATGTTTTCTAAGTTTGCAATCAGCCATAACCAAATAAAAATTCTTATTCTTATCACTGATAAGGGTACTTTCATAATGAAAAGTCAAAAAAACGTTACGGGCACTTCTTCAACCCAGAAAAAAATAATTTCTCCTTAAGTCGCAGAAATCCACGGAGAAATTATTTTTTTCTGGGTTGAAGGAGTGCCCGTAACGTTTTTTGACTCTTGATTATTAAAGTACTTGTATTAGTGATAAGAATAAGCATTTTTATTTATTTATGGCAGATTGAAAACTTAGAAAAAAAAACATTTTTGAAAGGGGTGAAAAAATATAAAGGGTTAAAATTAAGGATTTGTGTTATTAATTTAGACCTTCCCTAATGGTACGGTTGACTTCTTTTCGAATTGCTTTTCTTTTCTCCGAGATATGAATTTTTAAAATCTATAGCTAGATCTATTGCTAACTTCACACCCGTATAAAAAAACATAGTAAGTGTTTTATTCAGTGATTATGTATTTAATGTATATAAGGAGTTTTTTGACAGACACACAGACAATTTTTTTTTCAGAAATCTTTGAAATCGCTTCTAGGGAACTCAAAACGGATATTTCCGTAAAAACATTTTCACGATCACAATACTTTCTTGTACTTCGTAACGGAGAACATAAGAAAAGGAAATATTTGCATGGGTTAGTTTTAAAATTGCAAAATCCATTCAGAATTAACCAAATTTTGATATACTTTTAAAACAATTGACATTCCACAACTGGCAACACTTAAAATTTAAAGTGTAGAAAAGATAATTGCATTTCACGATTTAAAAGTTTAAAAAATATATCTTTGTATGTATGTATTAGCTTCAAAGTTTTAAAATCCATCTAGAATTAACCAAATTTGTACATCCCATTAAAAAATTGACCTATCACAGCTGGCAAAACTTAAAACTCAAAGAGTAGAAAAGATAATTGCATTTATAATTTATAATTTAAAATTTTAAAATAAAAACCTTTGTGTGAAGTAGCTTTAAACTTTTAAAATGCAACCAGAATTAACCAAATTTTGGTTAACAAATGACATCACAACTGACAACAAAATGGCGGCACTTAAAACTTAAATGTAAAAAAGATAATTGCATTTCTTACTCTAAAATAAAAATAAAAAAATACCAAAACGCACCTTTTCCCAGGAATTGCTCTGTAAATTCTAAATTCTTATGAACAAATAGTTATAATCTTAACAGATAAATCTTGAAATGTATGTCTTTACAATTTCCTGGAGAAAATCTGAAGTTTGCAATAATAAAAATAGCTACACAGACAATCTTTGAAGAACAAAAATGCAATTTTTGAAAAAATAACTCTGTAAATCCCACAATTATTTCGATAGAAACTTGAAATTTTAAATAATTATTCTTGAATTACGTGTCTTTACATCAACCCAAAGGCCGAGCCAAAATGGTTGCGCTGGATGTCAAGTTTTGATGACCAAAAATTCACTTTCTCAAAAAATTGCTCTGTGAACACCATAATATTTTCGACAGATGATGAAAAGTTTGACAGATTATTCGTGAATAATATCAATTGGCGGTTGCTTAAGGAAAATTACCCGCACTGAACAATTATAAAAATTTCTGCGCTGAAGAAAATTTTTAATGACCAGAAAATGCACATTTTGTAGAAATGATTCGGTAAATAATATTTTTTTTTTGGACAAATGTTTGATGTTGCGACAAATTAATCTTTGCGATTGCCCAAAATAAAATAAAAACAAACATTTAGTTACACAAAAATGGCTGCATATAAGAAACATTTTAATGACCTAACATGCACTTTTAGTAGAAATTACTCTGTAAATCCTAATTTTGTGTTTAAAATTTTGGCAGATAATTCTTGTATATTGTATATTTACGATTACCCAAAATAAATTATCCGAATTCCACAAATTTTCTGCTCTGGAAATGTTGATAACCAAAAGTGCACTTTTTCCAAAAATTGCTCTATAAATTCTACATTTCTTTAGGCAAATGCTTGAAATTTTAATAGAGAATTTTTGTATAATGTGTCGTTACGATTGCCTGAAAAAAATTATCCGAACTCCACAGCAACAAAATTTTCTACTCTAGAAATTTTGATAACCCAAAGTGCTCTTTTTCCAGAAATTGGTCTGTAAATTCTACATTTCTTTAGGCAGATGCTTGAAATTTTGACAGATAATTCTTATATAATATGTCTTTACGGTTGCCTAAAATAAATTATCCGAACTCCACAGTAACAAAATTTTCCGCTCTAGAAATGTTGATAACCAAAAGTGCGCTTTTTCCAGAAATTGTTCTGTAAATTCTACATTTCCTTAAACAAATGCTTGAAATTTTTAGAGATAATTCTTCTTTAATATGTCTTTACGATTGCCCAAAATAAATTATCCGAAATCCACTATAACAAAATTTTCTGCTCTCGAAATGTTGATTACCAAAAGTTCACTTTTTCAGAAATTGCTCTATAAATTCGACATTTCTCTAGACAAATGCTTGAAATTCTGACAGATTATTCTTGTATAATATGTCTTTACGGTTGCCTAAAATAAATTACCCGAACTCCACAGTAACAAAATTTTCTGCTCTAGAAATTTTGATAACCAAAAGTTCACTTTTTCCAGAAATTACTCTGTAAATTCGACATTTCTTTAGACAAATGCTTGAAATTTTGACAGATGATTCTTGTATAATATGTCTTTACGGTTGCCTAAAATAAATTATCCAAACTCCGCAGTAACAAAATTTTCTGCTCTGGAAATTTTGATAACCAAAAGTACACTTTTTTCAGAAATTGCTTTGTAAATTCTACATTTCTCTAGACAGACGCTTGAAATTTTGACAGATGATTCTTGTATAATATATCTTTACAATTGTCAAAAATAATTTATCGGAACTCCACAGTAACAACATTTTTTGCCCTAAAAATTTTGACAACCAAAAATGCATTTTTCCAGAAATTGCTCGGAAAATTCTACATTTTTTTAAACAAATCCTTAAAATTTTGACAGATAATTCTTGTATAATATGTCTTTACGGTTGCCTAAAATAAATTATCTGAACTGCTCTAGAAATTTTGATAACTAAAAGTGCAATTTTTCCAAAAATTCCTCTGTAAATTCTATATTTCTTTAGACAAATGCTTGGAAGTTTTAGAGATAATTCTTGTTTAATATGTCTTTACGATTGCCCAAAATAATTTATCAGAACTCCACAGTAACAACAGTTTTTGCCCTAAAAATTTTGACAACCAAAAATGCACTTTTTCCAGAAATTGCTCTGAAAATTCTAGATTTCTTTAGGCAGATGCTTGAAATTTTGACAGATAATTCTTGTATAATATGTCTTTATGGTTGCCTAAAATAAATTATCTGAACTGCTCTAGAAATTTTGATAACCAAAAGTGCAATTTTTCCCAAAATTCCTCTGTAAATTCTACATTTCTTTAGACAAATGCTTGAGAGTTTTAGAGATAATTCTTGTTTAATACGTCTTTACGATTGCCCAAAATAATTCATCGGCACTCCAAAGTAACAACATTTTCTGCCCTGAAAATTTTGACAACCAAAAATGCACTTTTTCCAGAAATTCCTCTGGAATTTCTACATTTCTTCAGCCAAATGCTTGGAAGTTTTAGAGATAATTCTTGTTTAATATGTCTTTACGATTGCCCAAAATAATTTATCGGAACTCCACAGTAACAACATTTTTTGCCCTAAAAATTTTGACAACCAAAAATGCACTTTTACAGAAATTGCTCTGAAAATTCTAGATTTCTTTAGGTAGATGCTTGAAATTTTGCCAGATAATTCTTGTATAATATATCTTTACGGTTGCCTAAAATAAATTATCTGAACTGCTCTAGAAATTTTGATAACCAAAAATGCACGTTTTCCAGAAATTCCTCTGTAAATTCTACATTTCTTTAGACAAATGCTTGAGAGTTTTAGAGATAATTCTTGTTTAATATGTCTTTAGGATTGCCCAAAATAATTTATCGGAACTCCACAGTAACAACATTTTCTGCCCTAAAAATTTTGATAACCAAAAATGCACTTTTTCCAGAAATTGCTCTGAAAATTCTACATTCCTCTAGGCAGATGCTTGAAATTTTGACAGATGATTATTGTACAATATGTTTTTACGGTTGCCCAAAATAAATTATCCGAACTCCACAGTAACAAAATTTTCTGCTCTAAAAATTTTGATAGCCAAAAGTTCACTTTTTCCGGAAATTGCTCTGTAAATTCGACATTTCTTTAGACAAATGCTTGAACATTTGAAAGATTGTTCTTGAATGTCTTGCGGGTCTTTGTAATTGTTAAAAATAAATCATCCGAATTTTTCAGTAGCAAAAACAGCTGAAATAAAAAACGCACTTTCCTCTAGGAATTTCTGCGTAAATTAAAAATTCTTCTTGACGTAAATAAATATGCCGTAATTTTAACGGATGATACTTTAATTAACGAGTCCTTACAACTGCCCAAAAAAATTATCCGAACTTCGCAATAACAAAAATAGCTGCGCTAGAAGATAAACTTTGAATAAACTTTGAACATAAAAAAAAACTTTATTTACGGAGACCATTACATAAAAAGGAATAAATATGATAAAATTACAGCACAGTATACAGTTTAAAATATAAATTAAAATAGAGTTTGCCTAATTTTGTTTTTAAAACTGTTGTGGCTTGTTCGAAAAAATTGACCTCTGTAAATATTGTTACAATGACACACTACCCTGTTGAGAACATCATTACAATTTGTCTGCTTAAGGCTTCTGGAGCGTACGGGTTCTAAAAATATTTTGTCCCTCGTGTGATATTGCGGAACACGTAAACGGATTAACACACATTTTGGAAAAATTGCTCTGTAAATTTCATAATTATTTCTGAAACAGAATCTTGAAATTTTGAGTTTATATTCTTGACTAACGTGACTTTATGCCAACTTGAAGAGTAAGAATGGTTGCGCTAGATGTAAAATTTTGATGAAAAAAAAATCACTTTTTTTTCAGAAATTGCTTTGTGAATTTTAGAATTCTTTACCAACAATGTAAAAGTGTTTTTATTATATTACAAAAAATTGTAAAAAAATCGATTAGTTATTATTGTAAAATTATTTAAATTAATCATTTTTATAAAAAAAAGGATAATAATAGAGAATGTATTTAACAGCGATCGAAAAAATGGTACGAACACAAAGAAGAAGAATCTGTACGGTATCTTTGTTAAAGGATGCAGGAGTCATAAATCATGACATGATCTCACCTATTTGCATATTGATGAATTTCTTAGAGGACGCGGTTTCGATTCGCACAAACGGCCATCCCAAATCTCCGCAAATTTCTAATAGCGGGACGCCACGGGCGCACTTCCAAGAAGTCATCCGAGAGAACCAAATCAAGCTTACCAAAGCAAATATTAAACGTAGGAAAAATACTGTCGTTTATTGTATTTTAGAAGACAAAAAGTTTACCGAAGCAAATATTAAACTTATGAGAAGAGGAGTGAAAAAAGTCAATTTTTTTTTTCGGATACAGGTACGCTTCAATGACTGTGTATGAGACCAAGTAACAATTTTGTAAAATATTTCATTTTTACGACGTCATCTTGAGTCGGCACATTTGGCTTAAAGTTTGAAATTTTTTGAAATTTTTGAAATTTTTTTAATTTTTACAAAAAAAAATTTAAGTACTTGAAACATAAAAAAAACACTGACCTGTAGTCACTTAACTGTTGAATAAGGCCTTAAATATGGACAGGATTTTTTTTATATTCTTAGGCGGAATGTGCAGAATAAAACCATCATGTGGAGAACAAAACCAACGACTAACAATATTTTAAAAAATCGTATCTATATTTAAGGCCTTGTTTAACTGTTAAGTGACTACAGGTCAGTGTTTTTTTTATGTTTCAAGTACTTAATTTTATTTTGTAAAAATTTCAAAAATTTCAAAAATTTTCAAACTTAAAGCCAAATGTGTAGATTCAAGATGACGTCGTAAAAATTAAATATTTTACAAAATTGTTACTTGGTCTCATTCACAGTCATTGAAGGGTACTTTCAGCCAAATGTGCAGACTCAAGATGACGTCGTAAAAATTAAATATTTTACTGAATTGATACTAGGTTTCATACACAGTTATTGAAAGGTACCCGTTTCCGAAAAAAAAAATTTTTTCACTCCACTCTAATGAAGAGCATTTACTAATTTACGGGATTTAAAGCTTCGGAAATGTAAACTGAACCAGAAAAAGTTTAACAATCAAAATATTAACATTAAAAAAAAATTGCAGTTTGCTGTTTGTTAAATATTGTGATGGTATCCCGAATTGATTTTTCCTAGAATCCAAAGTTCTCTCATCAAAATCTCGGGGATCAAAATAGAAAAAAATGGCCTCCGCTGCTTCGCCTTTCTAGAGGGTTCTCTCATCAAAATCTCGGTGATCAAAATCGAAAAAATAGTCTCCGCTGCTTCGCCTTTCTAACGTGTTCTCTCATCAAAATCTCGGTAATCAAAATCGAAGAAAAATGGTCTCAGCTGCTTCGCCTTTCTGGCGTGTTCTCCCATCAAAATCTCGGTGATCAAAATCGAAAAAGTGGCCTCCGCTGCTTCGCCTTTCTGGCGGCAGTTTGGAAATTTAAATTAAGAATAGATTAACGACTAGAAGAGGGTAATCCGAACGAAATTACCCGGCTAATTCGGGTGGCAATTAGGGACAATTTCCATGGCCCACTGGAATACATATTTATAATGATGATGACAACCAAAAGAAAACTGTACGATATATCGTCTGTGGAATAAAATGTGAATTTAATTTGAACTCGAATTATCTTTGACTGAAATAATTTACCGACTCTGTGTCAATGGATCTGGTGGTTTTACAGACCGCTGACACACTTTTGGTCTTCAACAAACACAGTCTTCCAATTCTGCTTCATTTACGATTTTTCATGTTAAAAATCATATAAATAGCGCAACAACATACAAATGTAATGTTTTTCGTGGTGTATATGCAAAAACAATTTAAGTAACATTCTGTTTTTATTGTGAAATTAGCATTTTGATAGATTGTAGAATCTGATACTAAAAGACTTTTTCAAATATCTTTGACCACTCACGAAATATTCACCTATATGCAAAAAACAATTGAAGCAATATACTGTTTTTATTGGGAAATCGACATCTTGACAGATCGTAGAATCTGATACTAAAAAAAATTCAAATATCTTTGACCAGTCACGAAATATTGACCTATATGCAAAAAACAATACTGTTTTTATCGGGAAATCGACATCTTGGCAATTCGTAGAATTTTATTCTAAAAGAATTATTTAAATATCTTTAACCACTCACGAGATATTCACCTATATGCAAAAAACAATTGAAGCAACATACTGTTTTTATTGGGAAATCGACATCTAGGCAGATCGTAGAATTTGTTACTAAAAGAATTTTTCAAATATCTTTGACCACTCACGAGATATTCACCCATATGCAAAAAACAATTGAAGCAAAACACTGTTTTTATTGTAAAATTAGCTTGTTGATAGATAGTAGAATTTCATACTAAAAGAATTTTTCAAATATCTTCGACCACTCACGAGATATTCACCTATATGCAAAAAACAATTGAAGCAACATACTGTTTTTATCGGGAAATCGGCATCTTGGCAGATCGTAGAATCGGATACTAAAAGAATTTTTCAAATATCTTTGACCACTCACGAGATATTCACCTATATGCAAAAAACAATTGAAGCAACATACTGTTTTTATTGTGAAATCCGCATCTTGACAAATCGCAGAATCTGATACTAAAAGAATTTTTCAAATATCTTTGACCACTCACGAAATATGCACCTATGTGCTAAAAACAATTGAAGCAACATACTAATTTTATTGGGAAATCGACATCTTGGTAGATCGTAGAATTTGATACCAAAAGAATTTTTCAAATATCTTTGACCACTCACGAGATATTCACCTATATGCAAAAAAACAATTGAAGCAGCATCTGTTTTTATTGCGGAATTTGCAACTTCATGGAATGGAGAATCTGAATCCAAAATAATTTTTCAATTATTTCCGACCATTCGCGAGATATTCAACTAAGTGCAAAAAACAATTGAGAAAATGTATTGTTTTTATTACTAAATCAGCATCTTGATAGATCGTAGAATATGATTCTAGAAGATTTTTTCAATTATCTACGACCATTTACGAGATATCCGTCTATTAAATGTAGACGACCAATAATTGAATCACCGTCTAAATGCAGTGCGGGAGATTTATATACACCGCGGAAAAACTTCCGCGGGGGAACACGAAAATGAATACACAAAAAAACTATGCATTAGAGAAAAAAATCAGCAACAATATAACATGAGGACAAAATAAAAACATAAACAAAATATAATTATTTTTTCCACTTAATCGTTTACAAATGTTTAAAACAAACCATAAAACATACGATACAGCACGGCCGCCGAAACGTGCCACTTCCGAAACCCCTTAATCCGTTAAATTGGGCGAACGTGAGATCTGCATAAATATCGAAAAGTACATTTTTCGACTGACTCACCGCAATTAATTCGGACTTACTGCAATTAAAAAAGAATCCTCGGTTACGGTTTGAGGATTACGAATTTTAATCGAAAATCGTAAATCTCAAAACAACTAAAACACAGTCCGCGTTTACGCACATTTATATGCACGACGATTTCTAATATCGTAACTTCAGCTGAAGATTATGAATGGAATTGGTTTTTCGAGGTCGCGAAGGTCAACGCAAATTGTGCTGCGAATCGCCCACGCAAATTGCAAAACCAGATTTTTTTCGTGCGCGAGTGTGTGTAAACAAGAATTGTGTCCCGCGCGTAAAAAAAATATATTGGGATCAACCGTTAAACTCAGTGGGTCTGACCCCGAAATTCTTGCACCGCTCGAAATTTATCCAACATTGTATAAGAATCTGACCGCGGGCGGAGGAGAAGATTTTGGAAAATTTGCATCTGACCTTGGTTCCGAGAAATATAATGAGGGAATTAGTTAGGGTGACATCTGGCAACCACCCGCTGGGTTATGGATCGTAATAAAAGACACCCTCCAGGTGGTTTTATTCGGCTGCACCCTCAGGTTTTTCGAAAATGTATTTTGCTGCGTTTATATTGATTCCTTGTATACGTATTACTTCATGTTGGTTTTGTATCGTTTTTTTTCTTCGTGAAGATTCGTTATATGTGTACCAACAACCCTGAATCGATACATGATTTTTGCATACTGGGGCGGTGCAGTATCCCCAAATTTGTGCAATAAAAACGCATGTGATCAAATGTGTCCACTCCACCTTTAGTTGAATTGTAGAACATGTTTCATTCTTTTCCTCTCTCCCTTCCTGCCAAGTAAGAATTCGACAAAAATTTTCTCATCCGTTCCCAATCTAACAAAACGTTCCTCAAGGTTCTCCCTTATCACCCCTCCTGTATAATACCTTGATTTTCATCCGTTCTCAATATTGCAAGACATTCCTCAAGATTCTCCCTTATCACCTCTCCTGTATAAGACCTTGCTTCTTATCCGTTCCCAATCTTGCAAGACGTTCCTTAAGATTCTCCCTTATCACCTCTCCTGTATAATACCTGGCTTTTCATCCGTTCCCAATCTTGCAAGACGTTCCTCAAGGTTCTCCCTTATCACCTATCCTGTACAACACCTTGTTTTTTTCTAATCCCGACCCTACGTACCAATCATAATATACCTTGCTTTTCAACGATGGCACCGCTCCTATTTCGCCTGCAGCCACCCTCCAAATCACTCGATCCTCTTGCCGTGATCACCTAGATCTCCACACCTTTTGTTAGTGTGCGGGACATTAAAGGGAGATGACCAACAAACTTGAAAAATTCTCCGCAGACATCAGTGGCTCTCCGCCATGAATTGCAAGTTGCTTGCGACGCAATAACACGACCTTGAAATTAATGTCATGGAGGGTTAGGAAGTGCATACACGTATAAACCCTTTGTTATTTTTCCTTTAAATTGTAATCAAAGAGTTCTTTTCAATAATTAAAGGTTTCTGCCAAATTTTGTTGAAAAATTATTATTCCTTCTTGGTTTTGCATTTTCTGTATCACTGAGTGTACCAACGATCGACCTGTTCTATTTATTTTTTGAATGATAATAATAAATGGCTTTGTTTCTTGGATTTTTTACAATATTTTCAAAACACAAAAAAAAATTATGTACTTTTAATTTAATTTTGCGTTTGAGTTCAATAATATTTTTAATAACAGACATATATTTCAAAAATTCACAGGTGACCTGGAAACTGTCGCGTTTTGAAAAACTTATGTTTTTCAATTTTTTTTTTCCAATCTCCAAAATTATTTAAATTTTTTCGCAAAGTGTTGAAGTATGTGTATATTTTTACTGCATCATAATTTTGAATTAATTTTAAGTAAATCGGGAAAGATTCACATCGATGGCAATTGTTTTTCAATTTTTTTCGAATCGTCAAAATTATTAAAAATTTTCAAAAGTTTTTGCTGTGATCACATAAAGTTATCGCAAAGTTTAGTGTTGAAGTGTTTGTATTTTTCACGGAATCATAATTTTGAATGAATTTTGAGTAAATTAGGAAAGATTCCCATCGATCGCAATTTTTTTTCGATTTGTCAAAATTATTAAAATTTTTTAAAACTTTCACAAAGTTTAATGTTGAAGTGTTTGTATATTTTTACGGAATTATAATTTTGAATGAATTTTGAGTAAATTCTGGAAGATTCACATCGATGGCAAATTGTTTTTTAATTTTTTTCGAATCGTTAAAATTATTAAAAATTTTCAAAAATTTTCGCTCTGATCACATACAATTATCGCAAAGTTCAGTGTTGAAGTGTTTGTATATTTTTACGGAATCATAAGTTTGAATAAATTTTGAGTAAATTAGGAAAGATTTACATCGATAGCAATTGTTTTTCAATTTTTTTCGAATCGCCAAAATTATTAAAAAAAAACAAAATTTTTCGCTGTGATCGCATACAATTATCGCAAAGTTTAGTGTTGAGGTGTTTGTATATTTTTACGGAATCATAATTTTGAATGAATTTTGAGCAAATTAAAAAATATTTTACATCGATAACAATTTTTTTTAAATTTGTTTTTGGCTTCGACTACGAGGTCATCTGCCACCACCGTTTGTGTTAATGTACCATATATTAATTGAATACAACAAATGCAAAAGTAGAATTAAACATGGGTAACAATTGTTTTTATTTTTTTTCGAATTATTAAAATTTAAAAAAAATTCCCTCTGATCACATAAAATTATCGCGAAATTTAGTGTTGAAGTGTATGTATATTTTTACGGAATCATAATTTTGAATGAATTTTGAGTAAATTAGGAAAGATTCACATCGATGGCAACTGTTTTTCAATTTTTTTCGAATCGTCAAAATTATTAAAAATTTATTTTTAAACCTTTACTAAAAATTAGCGCAAAATTTAGTGTTGAAGTGTTTGTATTTTTTTATGGAATCATAATTTTGAGTGAATCTTGAGTAAATTAGGAAAGATTCACATCGATGGCAATTGTTTTTCAATTTTTTTCGAATCGTCAAAATTATTAAAAATTTATTTTCAAAACTTTCCGATCTGATCACATAAAATTATCGCAAAGTTTGGTGTTAAAATGTTTGTATATTTTTACGGAATCATAATTTTGAATGATTTTTTTGTAAATTAGGAAAGATTCACATCGATAGCAATTGATTTTCAATTTTTTTCGAATCGTCAAAATTATTAAAAATTTATTTTCAAAACTTTTCGCTTTGATCACATACACTTATCGAAAAGTTTAGTGTTGAAGTGTTTGTATATTTTTAGGGAATCATAATTTTTAATGAATTTTGAGTAAATTAGGAAAGATTCACATAGATAGTAATTGTTTTTAAATTTTTTTAGAATCGTCAAAATTATTAAAATTTTTAAAAACGTTTTGCTGTGATCACATACAATTATCGCAAAGTTTAGTGTTGAAGTGTTTTTTTTATTTTTACGGAATCATAAGTTCGAATGAATTTTGAGTAAATTCGGAAAGATTCACATCGATGGCAATTGTTTTTCAATTCTTTTCGAATCGTCAAAATTATTAAAAATTTTAAAAACTTTTCGCTCACATCACATAAAATTATCGCAAAGTTTAGTGTTGAAGTGTTTTTTATTTTTACGGAATCATAATTTTTAATGAATTTTGAGTAAATTAGGAAAGATACACATCGATGGCTATTGTTTTTCGATTTTTTTCGAATCGTCAAAATTATTAAAAATTTTCAAAACCTTTCGCTGTGATCACATAAACATTTTCAGTAAAATATCGTACACAAAAAAAATAACAAATCAAAATTTAAAAATTGAAAAATAAAAACTAAACATGACTAATTTAAAACTCAAAACTAAAAAATTATATTACTTTCTCCGATTTGATGCTATCATGGTTTATTTTACTCTTTCATTGTTTATTTTCAATTAAAATCATTTTTTTGTTGTCTTCAATATTTGTTTAAATGTTTTTGAAAAAAAAACCAAACACTGTTAAGGTAATCACCCACTTGCGGTGTACAAAATTTTACTAAAAGCTTTTCAGTTCTTTGGATTGTCAAATAAATGTTCAAAGTTTCGTACCAATTGGTTTTTGAGATACAGTGCACACAGACACAAAATACTCTCTCGAAATGAAAGTTGTGAAAATTGTAAAAAGTCGAAAAAAAAAAATGCAAAAACAATTGCCATCGACTTGAAAATTTCCAAAATTGCTCAAAATATATGCCAAATTGGGATTCTGTAAAAACTACAAATCCCTTATTCCTACATTATGCAATAATTTTATTTGAATAGAGAGAGAAGTTGTGAAAATTTCAAAAAAAATTGGCGATTCGAAAAAAAATCAAAAACAACAGCCATCGACTTGAAAATTTCCAAAATTGCTCAAAATACATGCCAAGTTGTGATTCTGTAAAAACTACAAATCCCTTATCCCTACATTATGCGATAATTTTACTTGAATAGAGGGAGAAGTTGTGAAAATTGCGAAAAAATTTGGCGATTCGAAAAAAAAATCAAAAACGATTGCCATCGACTTGAAAATTTCCAAAATTGCTCAAAATACATGCCAAATTGTGATTATGTAAAAACTACAAATCCCTTATCCTTACATTATGGGATAATTTCACTTGAATAGAGAGAGGAGTTGTGAAAATTGCAAAAAATTTTGGCGATTCGAAAAAAATTCAAAAACAATTGCCAAATTCTGATTCTGTAAAAAGTACAAATTACTTATCCCTACATTATGGAATAATTTCACTTGAATAGAGAGAACAGTTGTGAAAATTGTAATCATTTTGGCGTTTAAAGAAAAATTAAAAACAATTACCATCGACTTGAAAATTTCCAAAATTGCTCAAAATACATGCCAAAATTGTGATTCTGTAAAAACTACAAATCCCTTATTCCTACATTATGGGATAATTTTACTTGAATAGAGAGAGAAGTTGTGAAAATTGCAAAAAATTTTGGCGATTCATAAAAATACATGCCAAACTGTGATTCTGTAAATACCACAAATCCCCTATCCCTACATTATGGGATAATTTCACTTGAATGAAGAGAGAAGTTGTGAAAATTGCAAAAAAATTTGGCTATATTTTATAATGGAAATTAAAAAACTAAAATAGAATGCAAAATTCAAGTTATAATTTAAATAAAATCATATTACAAGATTAAAACCAAAAATGAAAATTCAAGAACTAAGATAGGAATTTAATATTATTTAAAATCGTAGCCCAAGATTCTAACCTAAAATTAAAAATCGAAATTCTCAAAAAATTTCAGAAAGTTTCAGGCATACAAAATAAAGTTCTTAGTTAGTTGCACGATAATAAATGAAATCAAAATTCAATGTTGCAGTTCATAACTTCAAATTCAGTCTACAAGCACAAATCTACATGAAATTCAGTTCTTCATCAAAATGTAGAGGGAGAACCTGTCTTCTGATGACTGCACAGAATTAAAAAAAAAATGATATTTTGAAATAGTTCTGAATATTTAACCTTCCGAGCCGGGCGCCGGGTCTGTGAGACCCGATGTGCGAATAAAGGTAGTCAATTTTTAGCAAACTATTTTTTCGAGTTGTCTAGCCGAGTACCTTAATCATTTATTCTTTAGTTCACGTTTGGAAAGCGAAGAGTTTGTATGATATTTTAGTTATTTGAAATTAAAAAATAAAATTTAGTCAAATTTTTAGTAGGTTTTTTTTGCTTGGGTCTCTACGGTGTCGAGATTTAGGGCGCCCCGCCTGGATGGTTAAGCAGCGGAAGTGCTTTCCAAAATATATTTTTTCTTGCCTGATTTCTGGTAAAAATGCAGTGGTTAACTATACCATCAATTACGTGAGCAATCCCAATATAAAAACAATAGAATAACGATGGCTCACTTCCTCTCGCAACACCTTCTGCGCACCTAAATTATCCCAGGAGATAACGAATACGGCGCTGAATATAATGAAGAAGTTTTCTTGCAAGGGACAAGAAACGGCTGTGAGAAGGGAAATAATTATTCCGAGTGTCTTTTTCACACGGGCATAAGCGATTGAATAAATAAATAAGCCTCTGCGGGCGTACCTTCTTTCCTTCCTTTGTTTCTACCAGTTCCAGTAGATCGTATTCCCGAGCTCCATTATATCTTCGTAAACCCTGCGCGTAATAACAAAACGGTGAGCTGTTTAGGATTAGATAAGCCGGGCCCGTTTTGTTGTAAACAATGTGCGTCTGACAAATGGCTGACGTCAAGCGCTTCAGACCTGTTTTACAGAAATAAACGGATTTGATTGAATCATTCCGTTTCCATCATAATAAATTTCTAAAGGCCGATCGAGGAGCCTGGTGTGTGTCTGTGGAAATTTATTTTGGTAATCTTGTGCAGGTTAAACTTAGCGTTCTGGCCTCTTTGGGCGAGAAATCTAAAATTGTTGTGATGTAGTTCGAAAGCCGCAACTTGATCAACATTAAATTCGGCTGATTATAATAACTGTGTAGACCTTAAGATCAAGTAGCATGGCAACATATTTTCACCGATGGTTTGATCTTTGCACTAGACTCGTTTTCTTGTGTGGTCCTGTTTAACTTTCAACAGCAGTAATTGTATTCGTGATTATTGTCCAACTCGCCATCAAACCCGAAACCGTTCAGCCCTATTATTATTTTTATTTATGTAATTAATCGACTGTTAACTTTTGTACAGCTTGCTTCATTAATATTATCAATGTGGGCTACGAACTTTCATCTTGAAATTGTATTGATTAATTATAGATACGATCTGTATCATCGTTCGTTCGATATTTGCTTTCGTGGAAGTCGTTCATCTGCCAGTCAGTCTAGTGCGGATGTGGAACGGATACGAAACCGGCTCTCCTCGACGCGACGCCGATGCATCGTCGGTGTGGGCCGATTTTATTTTGTAGGTCTATAGGGCAGCGGCGATAATATTTCGACGGACGTCAAAACAAACGCCCTATTCGGAAACCCGGGGGATACCAGGTGCCAGGAGAACCGTAGGAAGTCGATAATTGAGACGCGGTGATTGAGGAGCGCGTGCCCGACCACGTTTTCTTTCCATATCGAGAAAATGGTGTTTCTGGTTGTTTCCTTCGTTTATACGCATTGTTTTAATGGTGGTCAGTGTACTACATACTTGGAAGATAATATTTGATTGGGAGGATATTGTTTTCTTTAGCTACTGCCTTTATGGTGGATCGAGTCGACCAATTTTTTTCAACTCCGTACACATCGTCAAAGTTGGACACGGTTTCCTGCAAAAACATTTTTTTTTCACGGGGTGCTCTAGGGGGGGGGGGGCGGAAGGGGTTACGCTTAAGTTCGCATGCATAACTTTAAAGAAGACACTTCAAAGTTTTTCGCCCTTAAAGATTCATCAAAATCTATTGAAAATCCGCCGAGTTATGGCGGTTTGAAAATGGTCGAAATTTCACGAATTCCAAGTGTTTAATTTTTTTTTTTCACCAATATATCGTGTGTGCCACAAAATTTTGTTTCAGAGTTGGCTGTGAAATAAATGAGGTATGTCGCATATTATTACGTCGTGAGACTAGATTAGTTCAATTGAATTAGATTTAAAAAAATTAATTAATCTCAGACATGACTGCTGTGTTTCTCTCTCTCTCTCTCTCAGGCATGGCCAATTCAGAAACAAAATTCTGTGACTCACACCTTATAATGTTTTATTGCATAATATAAAGTTCTGCAAATAAAGATAAAGTTTGTATATAGAAAATTGCAAAACGTTTTATTTTTCCGATATTTATTTAAATTTTGAAAATATCGAAATTTTCAAGGATTTTGTGACGAAACAGAAAATTAGAAAATGGCAACAAGTGGTATTTTTTCGATATTTATTACTTTCAAAATATCTGAATTGCCAAGGATTTTGTGATTTTAATAAACTTGTGGTGAAACAAAAAATTAGGAAATCGTAAAAAGTGTTAGTTCTCCGGTGTTTATTGAAATTTTCAAGGATTTTGTGATTTTAATAAAATTGTGGTGAAACAAAAATTAGGAAACTGGAAAAGTGTTAGATTTCCGATATTTATTGAAATTTTCAAAATTTCAAAATTTTTAAGGATTTTGTGCGTTTAATAAAATTGTGGTGGAACAAAAAATTAGGAAATTGTAAAAAGTGTTAGTTCTCCGGTGTTTATTGAAATTTTAAAATTTTTAAAAATTTTAAGAATTTTGTGATTTGAATAAAATTGTGGTAAAACAAAAAATTAAGAAATTAAAAAAGTGTTAGTTTTCCGGTATTTATTGAAAATTAGGAAATTAAAAAAGTGTTAATTTTCCGGTGTTTGTTGAAATTTTCAAAATTTTAAAATTTTTAAGGATTTTGTGCTTTTAATAAAATTGTGGTGAAACAAAAAATTAGGAAATTGCAAGAAGTGTTAATTTTCCGGTATTTATTGAAATTTTCAAAATTTTAACATTTTAAAATTTTTAAGGATTTTCTGATTTTAATAAAATTGTGGTGAAACAAAAAATTAGGAAATTGCAAGAAGTGTTAGTTTTCCGGTATTAATTTATTTTGAAAAATGAAATCGATATCCAAAAAATAAAATTATTTTCAATTTCCAAATTGTTTATTTCTTCGCGATTTCTTTGAAAATTTGAATCAACATCAATATTTAAAAAAAAATATTGTTTTAACACAAATTTATTGAAATCACAAAAACTTTGAAAATTTAAATCAATATCAAAAGAATGAACGCTCTTTTCAATTTCCTAATTTTTGGTTTAGCACAAATTTATTGCAATCGCAAAATCCATGAAAATTTGGTTAATTTGAAAATTTAAATTAAAATAAAAAAAAGTAACACCTTTTGCAATTTCATATTATTTTTTTGAAAAACTAAATCAATATCGTAAGAGTACCACTATTTTCAATTTCTTAATTTTTACTTTTATGACTGTCACGTTTCCAAAAACAAATATGTTTTCTTTTATTTCATAGAAAAAAATTCTACACAATTAATTATTAAAATAAATAATTAAAAACAAATATCAGAAATTACTCATTCGCTATTCTGGAAATACGGCCACTGTGCAACGAGTGTAAATTTATCTCGAAATTTTTTTAAGATCTTTTCCTTCAGAGTTCCGCAACTAGAAGCAAATATTTTCAAAAATTCACTGTAGCGTTTTTTTAAACTTATATATTTTAATTAACACTTTTTCAATTTCCTAATTTTTTATTTCACCACAATTTTATTAAAATCACAAAATCCTTAAAAATTTTAAAATGTTAAAATTTTGAAAATTTCAATAAATACCGGAAAATTAACACTTCTTGCAATTTCCTAATTTTTTGTTTCACCACAATTTAATAAAAGCACAAAATCCTTAAAAATTTTAAAATTTTGAAAATTTCAACAAACACCGGAAAATTAACACTTGTTTAATTTCCTAATTTTCTGTATCACCACAATTTTATTAAAATCACAAAATCCTTAAAAATTTTGAAATTTTTAAAATTTTAATAAATACCGGAAAACTAACACTTTTTCAATTTCTTAATTTTTTGTTTCACCACAGTTTTATTAAAATCACAAATTTCTTAAAAAATTTAAAATTTGGAAAATTTCAATAAACACCGGAGAACTAACACTTTTTACAATTTCCTAATTTTTTGTTCCACAACAATTTTATTAAAAGCACAAAATCCTTAAAAATTTTGAAATTTCAATAAATAACGGAAATCTAACACTTTTTCAATTTCCTAATTTTTTGTTTCACCACAATTTTATAAAAATCACAAAATCCTTGAAAATTTCAATAAATACCGGAAAACTAACACTTTTTCAATATTCCAATTTTTTGTTTCACCACAATTTTATTAAAAGCACAAAATCCATAAAAATGTTGAAATTTTCAAAATTTCAACATTTTTATTTTAATTTAAATTTTCAAATTAACCAAATTTTCATGGATTTTGCGATTGCAATAAATTTGTGCTAAAACAAAAAATTAGGAAATTGAAAATAGTGTTCATTCCTTTGATATTGATTTAAATTTTCAAAGTTTTTGTGATTCCAATAAATTTGTGTTAAAACAATATTTTTTTAAATATTTATTTATTTATTTATTAAACCGTTTTAACCTATTTACATTTAGTTACAAAAATAATATGATTACACATACACATAACATACTTAATTAAATTAAATTAAATTAACAATTAAACAACAAAAATAATAAATGAAAAAATAAACCTTAAACAATAGTCACTGTTAGATGTCGATATAAAAGGAAAAGTCGATTAATTTTAAATTTTTTATAAACACTTGAAGTGGAGTTCCAAACAATTTAAAATAAGGCGAGTTGCTAAGAACGTTTGCGAATTTCATCATTCGACTTAATGAATTATTTTTTGAAAAATTATTGCGGTGAATAGTTTCACGAAAAATTGACTGAGACCTTGTTTTCCATGGCATTAGAAAATTCAAGCGTGAAAGTAATTCACCACAATTAATTATACCATTTACAATTTAATTGATGTTGATTCAAATTTTCAAAGTTATGTTTTTAACGAAATCGCAAAGAAATAAACAATTTGGAAATTGAAAATAATTTTATTTTTTGGATATCGATTTCATTTTTCAAAATACCTAAAATTTCAAGGATCTGGTGATTTCAATAAATGTGTGTTAAAACAAAAAAAAATAGGAAATTAAAAAAAGTGTTCATTCTTTGGATATTGATTAAAATTTTCAAAAGCTTTTGTGATTTCAATAAAATCGTGATAATTTAGGAAATTGAAAAAGTTTTAATTTTAGAATATCGATTTAATTTTTCAAAATATCTAAATTTCAGTGATTTCAATAAATGTGTGTTAAAACAAAAAAAAAATAGGAATTCGAAAAAATGTGTTCATTCTTTCGATATTAACTTAAATTTTCAAAATTTTCAGTTTTGTGATTTCAATAAATTTGTATTGGACCAAAAAAAAAAAAATATTGATGTTGATTGAAACTTTCAAAGTTATGTCTTTAATGAAATCGTGAAGAAATAAACATTTCGGAAATTGAAAATAATCTTATTTTTAGGATATCGATTTCATTTTTCAAAATATATTTACAAGGATTTTGTGATTTTAATAAATCTGCGATAAAGCAAAAAATTAGGAAATTGAAAAAGGTTTTCATTCTTTCGATATTGATTTAAATTTTCAAAGTTTTTACGATCTTAATAAAATCGCCGCTTAACAAAAAATTAAAAAATTGAGAAAAGTTTTATTTTTAAGATATCGATTTAATTTTTCAAAATATCTAAAATTTCAAGGATTTTGTGATTTCAATAAATTTGTGTTAAAACGAAAAATTAGGAAATTGAAAAAAGTGTTCATTCTTTGGATATTGATTAATATATTCAACAGCTTGAATGATAAATTAGGAAATTGGATAAAGTTTTATTTTTAGAATATCGATTTAATTTTTGAAAATATCTAAATTTTCAAGGGTCTAGTGATTTCAATAAATGTGTGTTAAAACAAACAAAAAACAGGAAATTAAAAAAATGTGTTTATTCTTTGGATGTTATTTTAAATTTTTAATTTTTTATGATTTTAATAAGGTAACGATGAAATAAAAAATTTGTAAATTGAAAAAAAAATATTTTGAAAATATCGATGTAATTTTTCAAATATCTAAATTTTGTGATTTCTTTAAATCTGTGATGAAACAAAAAAATTATGAAATTGAGAAAAGTGTTTATTCTTTCGATCTTGATTTAAATTTTCAAAGTTTCTATGATCTCAATAAAATTGTGATACAACAAAAAAATAAGTGTTATTCTTTCAAAAGTGATTTAGTTTCCAGGATTTTGAAATTCTTTTCGTGAGAAAATTCGACAAAAATTACGTAAGATTCACAAAGTGCTATTCTTTGAAAACGAATTTGTGTTTTGAAAATGTAGGTATTTTGATCAAAAAGTTTTGTTTTTGAGCAACTTTGTAGAAAACATGAAACACGGATACAATTTTACAAAAATGTAAAGCAGTTGAGAAAGGGATATTCTTTTGGAAACCGAATCAATACATTTTTACTTTCTCTGTTACAAAGTACGGGAAAGTATCGTGAATTTTTTTAACGTAAATATCTGTTTCAACGATTTCTGGAAAATTTTGTGTCTGTTGCGTGTGTCTGTGCGCGCGTGTGGCTGTGGGTGCGTGTGCATGTGTGTGCGTGTGTCTGCTATGTGTGTATATGGCTGTGTGCACATGTGTTTGTGTGTGCGTGTGTCTGTGTGTGCGTGAGCCTGTGTATGCGTGTGTCTGCTGTGTGTGTATATGGCTGTGTGTACATGTGTTTGTGTGTGATGCGTGTGTGTGTATCTGTGTGTGCGTGTGTCTGAATGTGCGTATATCGATGTGTGCGTGCGTCTGTGTGTGCGTGTTTCTGCTGTGTGTGGCTGTGTGCGCTGTATCTCAAAAACTAATCCAGCAATTAATGTTGAACATAACCCTTATTTGATAACAACAATATCTATGAATTTTAATCAAATAATTCTTTAGCGCCGAAGCAGAATTAGTTTCGAATTTCGAACAATAAAACGAATTTCACTAGAAAAATTAGTTACGCTGCGGTTTTCACGCGATTTCAATTTAATTTTACAGTTGGCTGAGCATAGAACCAGCCGGGAGAGGCTCTTACAAATTTGTTGTACCGTAGGTGTTTCGGTCGGGCGCGATTTTTTTGCTCCCGTGGAAGCCCAAAAAAGTTAATAGCATCGTGTCACTGTGGTGGGCGCAAGCGCCTCTTAGACTGGGTTAGGTCTGACCTCATCAAGTAATTTTCAAATCAAAAAGATCGATTTTGTATACGGAAACTACGTGAACTTCTTGAACTCAACGCCTGCTATGACTGCAGCCAAAGAAGCAGATTACTTGGTAACAAACTTTGAAAAAGAACGGTTACTTTATAAAGAATGAATTTTCCTTATTATGCCAGAACAAAGCATTTTACAAAAATTGCGGATTGCAATTTCCTGCAATAATGTTTCATGTTCATGGTGAGTTGCATTTTTTCCTGGACGAAATTTTTTAACGCCAATCGACTTAACTTGTTGCTTTGATGAAGAAAAAGGTATTAAATAAAGGTTTAAGAAAGTTGCATTTTTTAACAAAAGTTTACTCGTGTGTTTTTTCATGTTTTCGTCAAAAATTAAAAATATCTAATCCGACTAATTGACGTACGAGGAGCTCAGATTTGCAAACCGCGTTCAATTTGGAGTTTTCGTTGGGCCGCTACGGCCAATCAAAGTCTGAAAAATCAATTATTTTCGTAAATTTTCAAAAATGTTCACGGTGACTGACTAATTTTTTTGCTATTGAAGTTAGCTGAAATTTTTTAACGGCAATCAATTTCTCTCGTTTTTCTGATGAAAAAAAAGTTAAATTCAATAGTCTACGATGATTATTAAGAAAGTTGCATTTTTTAACAAATTTCCAAGGGGTTTACTCATGTCTTTTTTTCGTGTTTTCATCAAAAATTAAAAATCTCTAATCCGACTAATTGACGTACGTGGAGCTCAGATTTGCAAACCGCGTTCAATTTGGAGTTTTCGTTTGGCCGCTACGGCCGATCAAAGTCAGAAAAATCAATTATTTCTTTTAATTTTCAAAAATGTTCACGGTGACTGACTAATTTTTTTGCTATTGAAGTTAGCTGAATTTTTTTAACGGCAATCAATTTCTCTCATTTTTCTGATGAAAAAAAGTTAAATTCAATAGTCTACGATGATTATTAAGAAAGTTGCATTTTTTAACAAATTTCCAACTCATGTCTTTTTTTCGTGTTTTCATCAAAAATTAAAAATCTGTAATCCGACTAATTGACGTACGAGGAGCTCAGATTTGCAAACCGCGTTCAATTTGGAGTTTTCGTTTGGCCGCTACGGCCGATCAAAGTCTGAAAAATCAATTATTTTTGTAAATTTTCAAAAATGTTCACTGTGACTGACTAATTTTTTTGCTATTGAAGTTAGCTTAAATTTTTTAACGGCAATCAATTTCTCTCGTTTTTCTGATGAAAAAAAAGTTAAATTCAATAGTCTACGATGATTATTAAGAAAGTTGCATTTTTTAACAAATTTCCAAGGGGTTTACTCATGTCTTTTTTTCGTGTTTTCATCAAAAATTAAAAATCTCTAATCCGACTAATTAACGTACGAGGAGCTCAGATTTGCAAACCGCGTTCAATTTGGAGTTTTCGTTTGGCCGCTACGGCCGATCAAAGTCTGAAAAATCAATTATTTCTTTTAATTTTCAAAAATGTTCACGGTGACTGACTAATTTTTTTGCTATTGAAGTTAGCTGAAATTTTTTAACGGCAATCAATTTCTCTCGTTTTTCTGATGAAAAAAAAGTTAAATTCAATGGTCTACGATGATTATTAAGAAAGTTGCATTTTTTAACAAATTTCCAAAGGGTTTACTCATGTCTTTTTTTCGTGTTTTCATCAAAAATTAAAAATCTCTAATCCGACTAATTGACGTACGAGGAGCTCAGATTTGCAAACCGCGTTCAATTTGGAGTTTTCGTTTGGCCGCTACGGCCGATCAAATTCTGAAAAATCAATTATTTCTTTTAATTTTCAAAAATGTTCACGGTGACTGACTAATTTTTTTGCTATTGAAGTTAGCTGAAATTTTTTAATGGCAATCAATTTCTCTCGTTTTTCTGATGAAAAAAAAGTTAAATTCAATAGTCTACGATAGTTATTAAGAAAGTTGCATTTTTTAACAAATTTCTCAGGGGTTTACTCATGCCTTTTTTTAGTGTTTTCATCAAAAATTAAAAATCTCTAATCCGACTAATTGACGTACGAGGAGCTCAGATTTGCAAACCGCGTTCAATTTGGAGTTTTCGTTTGGCCGCTACGGTCGATCAAAGTCTGAAAAATCAATTATTTCTTTTAATTTTCAAAAATGTTCACGGTGACTGACTAATTTTTTTGCTATTGAAGTTAGCTGAAATTTTTTAACGGCAATCAATTTCTCTCGTTTTTCTGATGAAAAAAAAGTTAAATTCAATAGTCTACGATGATTATTAAGAAAGTTGCATTTTTTAACAAATTTCCAAAGGGTTTACTCATGTCTTTTTTTCGTGTTTTCATCAAAAATTAAAAATATCTAATCCGACTAATTGACGTACGAGGAGCTCAGATTTGCAAACCGCGTTCAATTTGGAGTTTTCGTTTGGCCGCTACGGCCGATCAAATTCTGAAAAATCAATTATTTCTTTTAATTTTCAAAAATGTTCACGGTGACTGACTAATTTTTTTGCTATTGAAGTTAGCTGAAATTTTTTAACGGCAATCAATTTCTCTCGTTTTTCTGATGAAAAAAAAGTTAAATTCAATAGTCTACGATAGTTATTAAGAAAGTTGCATTTTTTAACAAATTTCCAAGGGGTTTACTCATGTCTTTTTTTCGTGTTTTCATCAAAAATTAAAAATCTCTAATCCGACTAATTGACGTACGAGGAGCTCAGATTTGCAAACCGCGTTCAATTTGGAGTTTTCGTTTGGCCGCAACGGCCGATCAAAGTCTGAAAAATCAATTATTTCTTTTAATTTTCAAAAATGTTCACGGTGACTGACTAATTTTTTTGCTATTGAAGTTAGCTGAAATTTTTTAACGGCAATCAATTTCTCTCGTTTTTCTGACGAAAAAAAAGTTAAATTCAATAGTCTACGATGATTATTAAGAAAGTTGCATTTTTTAACAAATTTCCAAAGGGTTTACTCATGTCTTTTTTTCGTGTTTTCATCAAAAATTAAAAATATCTAATCCGACTAATTGACGTACGAGGAGCTCAGATTTGCAAACCGCGTTCAATTTGGAGTTTTCGTTTGGCCGCTACGGCCGATCAAATTCTGAAAAATCAATTATTTCTTTTAATTTTCAAAAATGTTCACGGTGACTGACTAATTTTTTTGCTATTGAAGTTAGCTGAAATTTTTTAACGGCAATCAATTTCTCTCGTTTTTCTGATGAAAAAAAAGTTAAATTCAATAGTCTACGATAGTTATTAAGAAAGTTG
The DNA here is from genome assembly GCA_910593695.2 of Ocypus olens. Taxonomy (NCBI): domain Eukaryota; kingdom Metazoa; phylum Arthropoda; class Insecta; order Coleoptera; family Staphylinidae; genus Ocypus; species Ocypus olens. Next base: position 43,887,340 of record OU343062.1, on the reverse strand, counting down.
CATTTTTTAACAAATTTCCAAGGGGTTTACTCATGTCTTTTTTTCGTGTTTTCATCAAAAATTAAAAATCTCTAATCCGACTAATTGACGTACGAGGAGCTCAGATTTGCAAACCGCGTTCAATTTGGAGTTTTCGTTTGGCCGCAACGGCCGATCAAAGTCTGAAAAATCAATTATTTCTTTTAATTTTCAAAAATGTTCACGGTGACTGACTAATTTTTTTACTATTGAAGTTAGCTGAAATTTTTTAACGGCAATCAATTTCTCTCGTTTTTCTGATGAAAAAAAAGTTAAATTCAATAGTCTACGATAATTATTAAGAAAGTTGCATTTTTTAACAAATTTCCAAGGGGTTTACTCATGTCTTTTTTTCGTGTTTTCATCAAAAATTAAAAATCTCTAATCCGACTAATTGACGTACGAGGAGCTCAGATTTGCAAACCGCGTTCAATTTGGAGTTTTCGTTTGGCCGCTACGGCCGATCAAAGTCTGAAAAATCAATTATTTTCGTAAATTTTCAAAAATGTTCACGGTGACTGACTAATTTTTTTGCTATTGAAGTTAGCTGAAATTTTTTAACGGCAATCAATTTCTCTCATTTTTCTGTTGAAAAAAAAGTTAAATTCAATAGTCTACGATGATTATTAAGAAAGTTGCATTTTTTAACAAATTTCCAAGGGGTTTACTCATGTCTTTTTTTTCGTGTTTTCATCAAAAATTAAAAATCTCTAATCCGATTAATTGACGTACGAGGAGCTTAGATTTGCAAACCGCGTTCAATTTGGAGTTTTCGTTTGGCCGCTACGGCCGATCAAAGTCTGAAAAATAAATTATTTATTTAAATTTTCTAAAAAAAATTAAATCGCTGATTATAATTGAATTTGACTAATTTACTTCTCAGCAAATTACAAATATACCAGTTGCAAGCAACATCAGCGCAAAAGCGTTCACACAATATTAGTGACTCAAGCTGGTCGTGGTTATCTCTTCTTTGTCACCAGAGAGCGATAAAATCCGAGCAAAAAAATAAAATTCAGCACTTGCGTTCCGATTAGGAAAATTTGCTGAGGTTTCCCATATAAAATAAAAAGAAACAGCAGAAAATAACATTAGATTCTCTAAAGAATGAAAACTGTATATTTTTTTTCATCTGCAAGACAACGAGTTTTACGCATTATTTTAAACTATTTTAACTCGGTCCACTTTTGTGCTTATTTCATTTCATAAATATTTGTATTGCATGCTTTCATAACTTACGACAAAAACCATATGTAAATTGACATTACACAGAGCAAACAGCCACTTGATTGCTTGCGCGTAAGTGTGTCGGTATCCAACAGGAGAGCAATCCGTCCGGCGACGTTATCTGGCACTTTCATATAACCGGCACGGCCGTTTTGCCAATAAAACGAAACATAAAATCGTTACCGTTAAATCGTGGAATGTGACGAAATTGCGCTGCTTCGAATTATTATGACTAATGGAGGAAAGAAAGGCGCGAGTTCTTCGAGGAATGTTCCCCGAGGAGGTTCCGCCGGTGACGTAACGGGCGCTCGAGACCCCGAGGGGGCCTTTACCGAATTCTGTTTTGGTTCCGACGTTGGACTACTTTTTCCGCACACGAGAAGGTCATCGTAGACATTAATTACGTCCGATGAGAACATGATACCGCTTTTTTGATGATTTTAGATTTTTCGAAAAGCAATTTGGTGTTTACTCCATTTACGTAACAGTTATTTGTATCACAAGTTTGTCTTGTGGGTCGAGTCGATAGCAATGTACCAAACAATGATGCAAGCTGATCTTCTTCTTTGTGTTGGACTAGATTTTACAAGAATCAAGTTCCCGGTAGCCATGGAGATATAGAAAATAAACAATATTCGGGTACAACCACAAAAAAATCAAATTATCTCCTGGTGTAGTCTCGATTTTAATTTGATTGACATTTTGCAGTGCAAATTTAAATTATGGACTATCACGTAGAAACAGTCGCAACATTTCATTTATTTATGAATTTTTAATTAATTCTTAAACACTTTTTCGCCAGTAACTGTGGTCTAGGAAGATAAATCGTTCTATTTTTCTTCAAAAAAAGAAGGGTGGGGGGGGGTATATTGTATAAGTGGCTCTACCATCAACATGTTTCACGAGCCACTACTGGTGAGAAAATAAAGATTATTATTATTTAATTTAAAGTACCTAGCAGATGCTACTTTCGAAACAATTTCTGATGGCGCGGCAAGTGGTAACATAATATTACATTTAAGTCTGGTATTATTTCAACTACAGATACTTAAGTATCCTTAGAGGCGTGAAATCTTTTCCCTTTCGTAATAAATACACGGCGATTTGTAATTCTTTCAGGAAGCCATTTGTTCGTGATATCGGGCATTTCCTATTTCATTAATCTTTTAGAAAATCTTATAAATTATTATCTGGCTGAATTGATATTGGATATTACCTTAACACCGCTGCTAAAGGCGCTAGAATAATGATGCGTAATATGTTATAATCCGGGAGTACCATTGGATATCTCAGTAGGTGCAATTCAGGTGATTTCATTGGATTCCAAGAAGTAAAAAGTAACAAAAGTTTTCGAGAAATGAAACAAGATTATTAGTGATAATTCAATAAGTGTAATCTTTGAAAAGAATATTCTTCATAAAATCAAAAGTTGCCTTCATTATAAATATTGTAGCAAAATGAAACAAGATTATTAGTGATAATTCAATAAATCTAATCCTTGAAAAGAATATTTTTCATAAAATCAAAAGTGTGAACATGCTTCTTTATAAATACTGTAGCAAAAATGACGAAAAGTCAAACGAACGACAAAGCAATAAAGCTAAACATAAATTATTGTTTCCCATTAATGACAACTGTAGTTCGTTTTCTGGCTTATAAAGTGCCTTCGTTGTTGGGAACACACTTCACTAGAAGTCTTAAGTGATTAAGCGATTTAAAAATAGATGGCAATACATTTTTACTTCACCTGCGATTATTTTGTATTAACATGGTCTTAACGGTTGTAAGAGCTCGCAGAATGATTCCTCTGTGTAATTAAAAAAAAAAAATCACATCTGCTCACAGGTTCGGTATTCTACCGAAATAAATGCAATAATGTATCTATCCTTGGGCAGGGGTGGCTCGTTATATAGAGCCAAGGAGCCACGGCACTACCTGTAGTTTTAAGCTCAGCAAGAATTTTTAATCAATTCTTAAAATTCTTTTTGTTTGATGATGAAGTCACGTGGTCGAATAATGGTGTTACAGATTTAGTGCATGTCTGGGACAAAATGAATGCACAAAAGTACTCATAGGTATATCATATTTTCAACTTGTTTGAATTCGGCTGTTTGAAATTATGAATCTTCACAACTCAAAATAATATTAGACTATGGAGATTAATCGTTCTTTCTTTCTTCAAAAAAGGAGGCGAGAGCCTCCCCCTATTGTAAAAGTACCATCAACATGTTCCACGAGCCGCTACTGAGAATCATACTAACCAATTGTTTTATTTGAATTATTCAAAATGTATCAACTAAACCTAAAGTTGTCGAAACTGCCGACACAAAAGTTGAAACAATAAAGTTAATGGCTTTATTTGAATTCTTTTTCAAATTAGTTTAACTTTTTTTGGCAATTAACCTCTTCACGCCCAGGTCGCCACATATGGCGTAAAGAAAAGAAAAATGTACCCCTTTAGCGCTATCTATGGGATATTTTGTCATATTTTTTTTTCATAAATAAGGAAGTTTGTCACAGTGGAATATTTCGTAGAAAAACAACAAAACAGTATTTTTTCAATAAAGCTGGGATTATGCTATAACCCAATCAAAGCAACATGGGCGCCAAATGGTTAAAGCAAAAATTAAAAAAATATTTTCCTATTAAAAAAATTATCTTGAACAATAGTGATATTTTGATTAAGTTGTATTTTCGATTTTTTTTTTGGCTAAATTTTTGATCATTTGGCCTAAATATTCTTTATTTTGACCTAAATTTTCGATTTCATTGCTAACATTTTCGACTATTTGGTCCGCATTTTTTATTTCTCCCGACAAATGTTTAGTTTTTATATATTTGACCTGTATTTTCGATATTTTTGGTCAAAATATTTTAACTTTTAGCCTAAATATCCTTTATTTTGACCTTTTGCGATTTAATTATTTAAATTTTCGACTTTTTGGCCCGCATTTTTGATTTTCTCGCCGAATTTTTAATGTTTAGATTTTTGACCTGTATTTTCGATTCTTTTGGGTCTAAATTTTTGATCTGTTGACCTAAATATTCTTTATTATGACATAAATTTTCGATGTAATTGTTAAAATTTTTGATTTTTTGGTCCGAGTTTTTGATTTTCGCGCCGAATTTTTAATTTTTAGATCACCTACAAATCCACAATAAAACCTAAACAAATTGATTATTGATTAACAACAAACAAAATGCAAATAATTTTTATGTTAGCCCTTTGGAGACGCATTTTTTGCAGTAAAATTTAATGTTATTAAAATGGATTGGTATTTAGGGGAAGAGTTAATAATTTTGAGCATGTTTATGTAAAAAATGATTTGAGGGTTGGTGGTACATACATGTACCATCAGTTTTTTTTATATGGCAATTTTCGACTTTTTGGCCCGCATTTTTGATTTTCTCGTCGAATTTTTAATTTTTAGATTTTTGACCTGTATTTTCGATTCTTTTGGGTCTAAATTTTTGATCTGTTGACCTAAATATTCTTTATTGTGACATAAATTTTCGATTTAATTGTTAAAATTTTCGACTTTTTGGCCCGCATTTTTGATTTTTGCGCCGAATTTTTAATTTTTAGATTTTTGACCTGTATTTTCGATTCTTTTGGGTCTAAATTTTTGATCTGTTGACCTAAATATTCTTTATTGTGACATAAATTTTCTATCTAATTGTTAAAATTTTTGATTTTTCGAGCCGAATTTCCACTTTTTTTATTTGATTTTGGTTAAAATATCTATAACCTGAATTATTTATTTATATGCGAGATTTCTTTTTATTTTTCCGGTATTTTCGAGTTTTGTTTGTTGAAATTTTCGATTTTTTATTCTGCATTTATTACCTTTTAGGCCCGAGTTTTCGATGTACTGTCTAAATTTTCGACTTTCTGACCAATATGACAGATATTTATTATTTTTTCAAATCTCTTGACCTAACTTTTAGATTTTATTGTTAAAATGTTCGATTTTTTGGCCCCCATTTTTGATTTTTCGTTTAGTCTGCATTTATTATCTTTAGGGCCGAGTTTTCGATGTTTTGTCTAATTGAATTTTTTTGCTATTATTTTCGAATTTCTGGTCAGAAACTTATTTTTGGCGGCTGAAAGTGGCAAATTATTTTACTTCTACCTAAGTTTTTGATTTTTTCGTCTGCGTGTTTTATTGTTAAATTAGGATTCTTAATTCTTTGGCCCATATTTTAGATTTCTGAATTTTCGTTTTTTTGTTCCATTTTTTTTTTATTTTTCTTTATTTTAATAATAATAGTAATTTATTTGTGCTAGAAATTACAATAATTTTTACACTAGTCAAGGAAAATGTAGTATAAACACAGATTTAAAATGTAATATGTAATATGTAATTTTTAGTATTTTTTTTGTAGTATTTTGACCAAAATATTCGTTTGGTTTGTAGAAATTTTGGATTTTTTGTCTGCATTTTTATCTTTACGCCAGAGTTTTCGATGTTTTGTCTAAATTTTCACACCTTTTTAGGCCCTATTGTGGATTTTTATTTTTTGGCCCATATTTTATATTTTCAATTATTTTCAATTTCAAATCTTTTGGCCGAAATTTTCTTTATTTCGACTTAAATTTTCGATTCGTTAAAAATTTTGATTTTTTGGTCTACCGCTTTGATTTTTGGGCACGAATTTTAGATTTTTGGTCTTAATTTTTTATTTTTTGACCCATATTTTAGATTTTCTTGCGAATTTTTATTTTTGCTATTATTTTCGAATTTCTCGTTGAAACTTATTTTAGGCTAAAAAGAGTTAATTTTGGGCTGAAAATGGCAAATTATTCTTCTTTTGCTTGTATTTTCAATTTTTTGGTTTGCATTTTTATTTCTAAACCAGGATTTTTGATTTTTTGGCCGATATTTTAGATCTTCGGCTGTTTAGTTGGCCAAAATATTCGATTGGTCTATCATTATATGCTCGTTGTACAATATACTATTAATTGCATTGCTGGAAGAATCTTCCAAAAATTCTTGTATATTTCCAGCTGGAGAATTAAGGGTTAGACAACAAGGTAGACTTTCGTTATTACAATTTTCTACCTGTTTCGGGCAAGTCAAAGATTGGAACTTCGCTTTTACGGCCATCCATATCCAACAATTAGGACTAATTATTGGAGTGGATGTTTGTATAATCGTTCCAATATTTGAAGTTTCTTTTTCGGTAGTTTATGTTTTAAAGTTTTATTCAGCAAGATTTTGGTACATTGTTAAGAGTTAAAAAAACAACAAATTTGATTACCTATTCATTATTTGGATATCTTTTAAATTTCATATAAAAAGAAATTTTAATTGCGTCTCAGGTTTAGTTAAAAATAGCCCCCCTCTTCTAGTAATTATAGACGCGTTATTTCCACATTTCGGACCAACTCGACGCACCGAAATTTGTGATACAATTGCCGTTTCCGCGTGGAGTTATTGGCAGTGACGGCTCGTGACCTACGGAAGTGGGTCGGCCGAATGTAGGCAAGCTGCAGTTAGTCAACTTAATTTTTTGGTAGTTATTAAGTATCATTTATATACTGTATCTTCGTGGAAGCGTATTATTTACAATGGTAAACATTAACCAATCATTTGCCATATGTAACAATATGGTTGTTTGTGCAGTATATAGTAAAAAAAATATTGCTAACGCGACATAATTAGGCAAATGTAAGTAAAACCCAACTGTAGAAGAGTAGGCGTACCAAAAAATTAGATCGTCCGACAAGAACCACGGGAAAGTCTACAGCACTCTTGTCAGGATATGGAATGGGAGTTGGATTTGACAGAAGTGAAGTACATTTGAGGTGGAGGATATAAAAAAAGAATAACACTCTTACAAATGTGAATAACTTGAAAGATAGGGGTCAGGAATAAATAAATATTTACCTATAAAATATTAAATTAAATAAACTCTCAACATGAAAACTAAAATTAATAAAACTAAAACCGAATTTTGAAGAGAATATAAAAATGGCAGAAATGAAAAATAAAATATTTACTCTTAAAAAATAAATAAATAAAATATAACATAAAACAAATCTCTCAACAAAAAAAAAGTCAATTCTTTTTAATGTCAGGAAAATAAATAAAAACTCTAAAAACTAAAGGGATTTTGCCTGGAAATAACAGTGGTGCCCGTGTATGTGAACAAATTAAATATATTATATTTGAATTATTTCAATCATTTTTAAATATTAAATCGATTCGCCGGGATTTTTTTGTAGCGAAATCGTCAATAATTTTATTATAAAAACTATCATTCTTAACTAAACTTTTAACCAACCCTCTTTCTATTGCTAAAATAGATACATTACTTAAGCGCGATTGGGATATTGTATTCCTACTGTAGGATTTTATTCTTTTCAATGCTGAAAAGCTTCTTTCTAACGATGCAGATGTTGGTGGGAGAGACAATATTAAACAAAATAATTTATATAATTCCGGAACGTCTGTAATAATATCATTATTATAAATAAATTCTGTCATGTCACCTACTGTTGGGGAATAAAATAAATAAATTTGTCAGCATACAAAACTTGCAATTCTCTTTTTAATTTTTCATTATTAAAAAATGTTTTGTAGTTATTAATCAAAGATTAAAATTGTTTTTCCGGAATTTTTTTATTAAATATATCGAATTTATTTTGATTGGTTAATTCCAGAAAGTTAAGTAAGAAAATATCTTTAAAACGTATTTCAATTTGATTTATAAGCATATCTAAAATTTCAAAAAAGATTCGTTTCGTAGATATCGAATCATCATTATTACTGTGCGTTTTACGTCGTTTAGCGCATGGAGGCTGAACATCTAAAATTTGATTAACATCAGAATATATTTTAAGAAAATAATTGTCATTTCGGAATTTTTTTAATGTGGATAAAGTGATATAATTCTTTCGTTACAATACGTGATGTCAGATAATTTATGTTGAATTATAGAAAATATAGGATCCGTATGTGTAAAAATTAACTGAAAAGTATATAAAAGAAACAGGAAATCAAAATCGGTTAATATTCTTTTTAACCCAGTCGATTCTCGTATTGAAATATCATCCCATTGATCCAAATCTGCGATGATATGATCGAAAACTTCAATCAAATTAATTCTATTATTATATATAGTGTTCACAATGCGCGATTTAAAGTTCCAGCGGGTTTCTGAGTTACTCGGAACTCTCTTTTGACAAATTGTATCCAGAAGATTAGTGCGTTTAGTAGATTTTGTGAAAAAAGATGAAAAGCCCGAGAGATTTGAGAAAAATATCCTACATTCTTTAATTTTTTTACATGAATCTTGTAAAACTAAATTTATTTTGTGCGCGTAACAGTGCGTAAAAAGTGCTTGAGGAGCAATTGCCTTAACTTTTTGCTGCAATCCATTTAGTTCTCCCGCCATTACAGCAGCACCATCATACGTTTGGCCGATTAATTTGTGTTCAATATTGAAATGATTGAAGTTTTGTTGGAGTACATTAAAAATATCGTTTGCATTTCGACCTTCACTAAGGTTGAAGAAACCCAAAAATCGTTCTATTACTTTCCCCTCACAAACGTAACGAAAAATCACTGACATCTGAGAAAAACAGCGTATATCTGTACTCTCGTCTATTTCCCATGAAAAACAAGAAGCTCTATTAATTTCGTCGTAAATATTCTGCTTTAAAACCGTAGTTATGGAATCAATTAAATCGTTTTGAATCATTTTTGACAGTCCGGTAAACACTGAAGATATGGATGGATCACTGAATTTAGCGCATACACGAGCACCATGTGGACGGGACCAAGGAAAAGACAAAGTGATTCTGTCATCTGATCATTTCTATGCTGGCACACGCGCACTGTGGATAAACGGCCAGCCGTACCCATATTCCTCCGTTAGAACGATACACATTAAATAATTTCGCCCGACTTTTAACAGTAAGAGAATGTTGTCGGAGTAACAATAACATCTTTAAACATGTTATATACATAAAATGGTTAATTATACACTGATATATTTCACATAAACTACCTTAAATTTACCTAGAATGGTAATTATTTTGTAAATTACAATTAGGTAACCATTTAATTATTGTTTGCATTTTACATTACATCTATTGTTTAATGATATTTACTTATATTAAGATTTGCCTTCTCTTTAAAAATGCGAAATATATTCTGATTTCTGAAATATTTTTTTAAGGAATAATGTGTTTTCTAATACCGGTCAATTGTTGGCCTTAATGACCAATTTGTATTAAAGTAAGTACATATATTACTTTTAAATCGAACAATATGAAAATAATCAGAAATACGTTAATAAATAAATTTACAAGTTCTAAAATAAAAATCTGTGACCTGTAACGCAAGCGAATTAAAGAGTGCATCGAGTCATGGGCATCGGAGTATTGCGTTCGGAGTACGGCCCCGGTGAATTTGCCGTACTGGAGTAAACCATTTGTGGACGTACGTTCACGCTGCAGGCGAAATGAGACGACAGAATCTGCACTGACACTCGTGCGGACGTAGCGCTTGCATTAATCTTAATACTCTGAAAATCAACGGCTGGCCGATTTTGCGGATACGAACTTGCGTAGTAGACATATATTAAATGAAAATAAACATCCGCATTTATCGGCCTTATACTGAGTGCTTATTAATATTACTGGCTATAAGCATATTATGTATTTATTATAAAAAATTCGCAATATTTATTTTCTCAGAAAATAAACATTTATAATATTTGTTTTAATTGAATTTAACGGTACGGCCCGGCCGACCCTGCCGCCCCTGACGAGCCGTCACTGGTTATTGGGCCCTATCTAGCTTATGACAACGCATGTGCAACTTTGGCGAGTTGTCCAGCCGCCGGCGAAGACTACTTTGATCCACACTTTTAAGATATGACACGCAACTCCGTGCCGCATTCCACGGCGAGAGCGCGCGCGTATATTCGTAACACGTACCTCTTCGCGTCCTCTTCTCGCGCCCGCCCCACCACCGGCCCACCATCTCTCTCCGAGGAGTGAATGTCCCTCCGTAAGCTATATCTTCTTCACTAAACTTTAGGTAACCCTTTTATCAATATCTTCAAAAATACATTTCGCCGCGAATGCGATACTGTGTCTGAATACACAAGGGCAAATTCGCGTGGCGGATTTTGACCTTCCCCGACCTTCCCAACCATCTGTGGCCAAAGAGTATCAAAAGAATTGGAATACATTATGTCGATTGTTCTGGGATTAGAGCGGATTTCTTCTGCGCTCGGTCGCTGAACTTTAATTCGACATTTATCTTCTTGTAATGCACATTGATGGCCCTATTATGGCGATTGCTTCATTTTAATGGACAATTACTTTTTATAAATTAGTTTCCTCGCATGGACGTCGTTAAATGGCTTAAATGTTTACAATGTGAATTCAGGTTTCGGAATAATCACCCGGCAACACGGAAATATTTCTTCTCATAACCGAATCGTCAAATTTTAAACAAAATTTCTTCCACGGTACGGGTCATCAAATTTATGTGATTAGTGAATTGTTAGAAAAATTGCTTTTGTACTTATAACATCCATAACCTTCTTCATTGGTCGAAAGATCTTTGACGCGTCTAAAAGTGTAGTTATTTCTTGTAACGACTTCAATGACAATAAAGATTATTATTATTATATCTTTCATTGGCAACTCAAAAATGAATTAAAAATTCCCAAAATAGAATTTGAACCTTCTGGTATCATGTTGTTACTTTCTCCGTTACGAAGTACGAGAAAGTATTGTAATCGTGATTTATTTTTCAAAAAATTTTTTTGCGGAAGTATACGTTTTGGGGTCCCTAGAAACCATTTCAACAATTTCTGGAAAAAAAAAAATTTGTGTCTGTGTGTGTGTCTGTCTGTGCGCGCTGTATGTCAAAAACTAATACAGCAATTGATATGAAACTTTAAACATCCGTCTTATTTGATAATCTGAAAAACTGAAAAGCTTTTGGTAAAATTTCGTACACCAGAAGTGGGTGTTTACCTTAGCTGTTTTTTGTTTTTTGCCAATATTTTCTTAAATATGAAAAATATCACAAAAACATTTAAACAAACTTTGAAGACAACAAAGAAATGAACATCTTCTGCTTGAAAACATTTTTCATAAAATCATTTTTTTCGAGAAATGTTTTTATTTTTTTTAAATTTTTGGTTTTTATTTATAAAACGATAATAGTTACAGCAAATTTATGTTAATAATAATTGTAGATAATGCCAAAATTAACAACTTATAAAGAATAAGTTTTTTTCGAAATCCCTTTAGTTTTTGAGTAAACTGAGTTTTTGAATTTGAAGTATATTTTTCCATATTTCATAATTTTGACGTTTTAAACGTCAGTTTCATGCGAGTCTACAAAACGCGCGATGTACATTTAAAATATGATTTAAATTATTCAAAATAAACCATGAACACGTAAATATAAATGGCTATGATACCATCAAGTCGGAGAAAGTAACACGAAGGCCACTAAAAAAATAGTGACTACCAGAATTAGCTTCAAACTTCTCAAATTCATCCAGAAATATAGTATTTTCAACATACTGAAAAATAATCGATATATCCCCACTGGAAACAAAATGTCAACACTCGAAACTGGATTTTTAAAAAAATATAATTTGCATCTTGTGATTTAAAAAATTCTAAAAAAATAGTGACTGCCAGAATTAGCTTCAAATTGCCCAAATGCACCCAGAAATATTGTATTTTATACATACTGGAAAATGATCTACGTACCTCCACTGGAAACAAAATGTCAGCACTTGAAACTTAATTTTTAGAAAAATATAATTTGCATCTTGTGATTTAAAAAAATCAAAAAAATAGTAATTACCAGAATTAGCTTCAAACTTCTCAAATCCATCCAGAAATATAGTATTTTTAACATACTGAAAAATGATCAATATACTCCCACTGGAAACAAAATGTCAGCACTCGAAACTTAATATTTAGAAAAACGAATAAAAAACTAATAAAAAAATTCTAAAAAAATAGTCACTGCCAGAATTAGCTTCAAACTTCTCAAATCCATCCAGAAATATAGTATTTTTAACATACTGGAAAATGATCGACATACCTCGACTGGAAACAAAATGTTAACACTCGAAACTTGATTTTTAGAAAAACGAAATTTGCATCTTGTGATTTAAAACATTCCAAAAAAATAGTGACTGCCAGAATTATCTTCAAACTTCTCAAATTCATCCAGAAATATAGTATTTTTAACATACTGGAAAATGATCAAAATACTCCCATTGGAAACAAAATTTTAGCACAAAAACGAAATTTGCATGTGGCGATTAAAAAAATTATTGTGATGTCACTAGTGTTTGACGTGTCATTTGACGTCATTGGCATTTTTTTTAAATATAATTCGATTTTTGCTATTTGAAAATTTTTATACAGCTCTTAATTCTCTTTGCAGTCACATAATTTTTCTACAAAATTACCCTTCAAGAACCTATTTTTTCAAATGAACGAATCTTTTTTTCATTTAAAAGTCCGCCATTTTGGATTTTGGAAGAAATTATTTTAAGTTATTAACTGACCTTGAAAACCCTTTTTTTACCAATTTTTGTTTCAATTCAACGCATTGTTTTTTATTTCTATCCTCCATTTTGGATCCGCCATTTTGAATTTTGAACTATTTTTATCAAATTAATAACCAGCCACCTTGAAAACCCTTATGTACCAATTTTTGTTTTAATAAAAACCTTGTTCGATTTTTGTCCGCGTTTTTTTGAAAATGAGCCAAAAATATAGAAACAATTGCTGTCGACTTGAAATTTTTCAAATTTGCTCACAACAGAATCTACTTCATAATTTAATCAAAATTTTGGAACATTTTTCATTAGATTTGAAGATAATCACACTACAACTCAGCTGGTAGTCTTGCTGAAGTTGCTTACTTTTCGACGGTTAGAAAAAATATAAAAACAATTGCTATCGACTTAAAACTTTTCAAATTTGCTCCCAACAGAATCAACTTCATAATTTAATCAAAATTTTGGAACATTTTTTAATTAGATTTGAAGATAATCACACTATAACTCAGCTGGTAGTCTTGCTGAAGTTGCTTACTTTTCGACGGTTAGAAAAAATATAGAAACAATTGCTATCGACTTGAAATTTTTCAAATTTGCTCACAACAGAATCTACTTCATAATTTAATCAAAATTTTGGAACATTTTTTGATTAGATTTGAAGATAATCACACTATAACTCAGCTGGTAGTCTTGCTGAAGTTGCTTACTTTTCGACGGTTAGAAAAAATATAGAAACAATTGCTATCGACTTGAAATTTTTCAAATTTGCTCACAACAGAATCTACTTCATAATTTAATCAAAATTTTGGAACATTTTTTGATTAGATTTGAAGATAATCACACTATAACTCAGCTGGTAGTCTTGCTGAAGTTGTTTACTTTTCGACGGTTAGAAAAAATATAAAAACAATTGCTATCGACTTGAAATTTTTCAAATTTGCTCCCAACAGAATCAACTTCATAATTTAATCAAAATTTTGGAACATTTTTTAATTAGATTTGAAGATAATCACACTATAACTCAGCTGGTAGTCTTGCTGAAGTTGCTTACTTTTCGACGGTTAGAAAAAATATAGAAACAATTGCTATCGACTTGAAATTTTTCAAATTTGCTCCCAACAGAATCAACTTCATAATTTAATCAAAATTTTGGAACATTTTTTTATTAGATTTGAAGATAATCACACTATAACTCAGCTGGTAGTCTTGCTGAAGTTGTTTACTTTTCGACGGTTAGAAAAAATATAAAAACAATTGCTATCGACTTGAAATTTTTCAAATTTGCTCCCAACAGAATCAACTTCATAATTTAATCAAAATTTTGGAACATTTTTTAATTAGATTTGAAGATAATCACACTATAACTCAGCTGGTAGTCTTGCTGAAGTTGCTTACTTTTCGACGGTTAGAAAAAATATAGAAACAATTGCTATCGACTTGAAATTTTTCAAATTTGCTCACAACAGAATCAACTTCATAATTTAATCAAAATTTTGGAACATTTTTTTATTAGATTTGAAGATAATCACACTATAACTCAGCTGGTAGTCTTGCTGAAGTTGTTTACTTTTCGACGGTTAGAAAAAATATAAAAACAATTGCTATCGACTTGAAACTCTTCAAATTTGCTCCCAACAGAATCTACTTCATAATTTAATCAAAATTTAGGAATTTTTTTTTATTAGATTTGGAGATAATTACACTATAAGTCAGCTGGTAGTCTTGCTGAAGTTGCTTACTTTTCGACGGTTAGAAAAAATATAGAAACAATTGCTATCGACTTGAAATTTTTCAAATTTGCTCCCAACAGAATCAACTTCATAATTTAATCAAAATTTTGGAACATTTTTTTATTAGATTTGAAGATAATCACACTATAACTCAGCTGGTAGTCTTGCTGAAGTTGCTTACTTTTCGACGGTTAGAAAAAATATAAAAACAATTGCTATCGACTTAAAACTTTGCAAATTTGCTCACAACAGAATCAACTTCATAATTTAATCAAAATTTTGGAACATTTTTTAATTAGATTTGAAGATAATCACACTATAACTCAGCTGGTAGTCTTGCTGAAGTTGCTTACTTTTCGACGGTTAGAAAAAATATAGAAACAATTGCTATCGACTTGAAATTTTTCAAATTTGCTCACAACAGAATCAACTTCATAATTTAATCAAAATTTTGGAACATTTTTTTATTAGATTTGAAGATAATCACACTATAACTCAGCTGGTAGTCTTGCTGAAGTTGCTTACTTTTCGACGGTTAGAAAAAATATAAAAACAATTGCTATCGATTTGAAACTTTTCAAATTTGCTCCCAACAGAATCAACTTCATAATTTAATCAAAATTTTGGAACATTTTTTTATTAGATTTGAAGATAATCACACTATAACTCAGCTGGTAGTCTTGCTGTGGTTGCTTACTTTTTGACGGTTAGAAAAAATATAAAAACAATTGCTATCGACTTGAAACCCTTCAAATTTGCTCCCAACAGAATCTACTTCATAATTTAATCAAAATTTAGGAATTTTTTTTAATTAGATTTGGAGATAATCACACTATAAATCAGCTGGTAGTCTTGCTGAAGTTGCTTACTTTTCGACGGTTAGAAAAAATATAAAAACAATTGCTATCGACTTGAAACTTTTCAAATTTGCTCCCAACAGAATCAACTTCATAATTTAATCAAAATTTTGGAACATTTTTCATTAGATTTGAAGATAATCACACTACAACTCAGCTGGTAGTCTTGCTGAAGTTGCTTACTTTTCGACGGTTAGAAAAAATATAAAAACAATTGCTATCGACTTAAAACTTTTAAAATTTGCTCCCAACAGAATCAACTTCATAATTTAAACAAAATTTTGGAACATTTTTTGATTAGATTTGAAGATAATCACACTATAACTCAGCTGGTAGTCTTGCTGAAGTTGCTTACTTTTCGACGGTTAGAAAAAATATAAAAACAATTGCTATCGACTTGAAACTTTTCAAATTTGCTCCCAACAGAATCAACTTCATAATTTAATCAAAATTTTGGAACATTTTTTATTAGATTTGAAGATAATCACACTATGACTCAGCCGGTAGTCTTGCTGAAGTTGCTTACTTTTCGACGGTTATAAAAAATATAAAAACACTTGCTATCGACTTGAAACTTTGTGCCGCCAACTATTTTCGACTTTCCGATCTCACCGTACTTTAAATTCTTGAATCCAAGCAGCCAGTAAAGAGATTAACCAAAGTCATTTAGTAATTTCTCGTACTCGGCCAACTCCATATTTGGTCTAATTCACTCTGACAAATGAAGCGGTGTACTGTTTTGTCTTCGACTGTCGTTTATTTCTGTTTTATGTAGGTTTGCAGTCCCGCCGAGACGTCAAATTTTGACAAACGACCGCCCGAGCACGGACAATGCGGCGGTGTTATTATTACAAAAACAAACAACGCGTGCGCCGACAAAAAGAGGACGCTAATGAAACTAGAACCTACCGGAATGACTCGAAAAAGATTAATGTCGAATCGAGATTTAATTCCGACGCTAATGAAACTTAATGATCGCGGTGGCAAGGGGTTTTCAAATGAACACACATTGCATCGGCGTAAAAAAAAACAATCGGTAGCGCCAACGTGGATAATTGTTAGTATGAATATTGACTCGGGTTTAATAAAAAAAGAAAACAGCTGGAATAATAATTTAAAGAAGGGTGAGTTCTAAATTCATTTTGTCCAAAAGCAAAGTTCACCAGAAAACCATCCAGAAACGCTATCTTAGATCACGACAGATGTTTTTTTAAAAATCAAGTTTCGAGTGTTGACATTTTGTTTCCAGTAGGAGTATATTGATCATTTTCCAGTATGTTAAAAATACTATATTTCTGGATGGATTTGAGAAGTTTGAAGCTAATTCTGGTAGTCACTATTTTTTTAGAATTTTTTAAATCACAAGATGAAAATTTCGTTTTTCTAAAAATCAAGTTTCAAGTGCTGACATGACTGACTCCTACGTCGCTCGTGCTTTCAAACTTTTCTCTCGTAATGTGAAAACCTTCATTACGTTACTTGTATCGTAAATTACTAAAATTATATTAAACAACACATGTAACATATTTTACATACTTTCAATATCACATTCCGGATTGTAAAAAGTCAGTTAGAAAATATGAAGTAGATTATGTTAGGAGTAAATTTAAAGTCGATACCTTGATATTTGTTTCTTTAACCAACGCAAGCGTTAGCAGTCGGTTCCATTTATTTATTTTTTATTAATAAATAAACATGAGTATTGTTTACGCTTAGGCTAAATTGGGTTGAGAATCCCATCATGGACCAGTCTTCAGTTTTGCACGTAGCTGTCAGCTACAGTACCAAATTGGTTCTGCAGGTCCACGCCTTCAACAGCGCAGCGCAGCGGAGCGGAGGCATAGAATCCAGCAACACGTCTTGCTGACCAAAATATAATGGCATTAAAATCTCCAATCTCCAAATGTTCAGTTTAAGCAGAGCTGTAGATGCGCGATGCTATTTTTATTGAGACCTTTTCCATCTCGCCCCTCCAATGCACTGTCATAACAAACAAAACAAGACCTGAAATTACTCAGAATTGAAATAGAATAATTTGTAATCAGTATTAGTTGCAAATTAATGTTTTTTCCAATGTTTTTTCCCCCCAGTTGACAATCTCACTTTTACTCCCGGACAGACTTCGCACTCTATTAATCTGTGTTGGTAGTGACTCAGTCACGGCGACGCGCGCGCTCGCAGGTAGATTTCAGATTCGGATTCAGATTCGGATTGGAGCGCTCTCGCGGCAGACTTTCGGTTCAGTCAGCGCCGTGTCTTGGTAGCGTGCGAGTCGGATGGCTCTTCTCTTGTTGTTTTTTTGTTTGTTCTGAAGTCTTCCTCATCTCCGTTACGATTTGACCCGGTCCCGCGAACGCACGTTATTTTATTGTGGATTTGATGGTGCGGTTTACTGTGGATTTTCGCGCGTGTGTGCTAATTGCTGCGGTGTCTTTGCAGGTAGCGGTCGGCTAAAAAGTGTCCGGACCCTCGATTATGAGATGTTCGACAACTTGATCACGCGGATCACGAGCCCTTCGGCCCGCCGGAGGCATACCTACCATTGCCCAGAGGTGCATTCCGATCCGGAGGATAATGAGCCCGTCACCCCCAGGAAGCCGAGGCTTCTGGAGCGCAGGCGGAAGGGGCGCAGAGTCCCCGAGCCGGGGCTGAGGCAGGCGAGGAGTTTGGGAAGGCTGGACGGATTGAAAGAGGTGAGTGCGATTATTGTGAAAGTTCTTAATTCTTAATTAATGATGGTTAATTTTTATCGGCACGTACGATTATCGCGGTGTTTAATCGGAAATGCACTTTCTCCTCTAATGTTTTCACCTTTTACACGGCCACTTGAACAGAGACAATGGTCGTTATCCTGGAGGAAGCGTTTCGTGCGTGCGTTCGGATTAATTCCTTAATCGGCATTTCCTAATGGCTTATGCAATGCTTAATGGAGTGTGCTGATGGCGTTTCCTTCTTCCGTTTGGACGAAAAAATATTGCGTAATTTTAACATAACGCATGATTGGCCACTTTAGCGTCTAAAGATTTTTTTATTTTGGAAAGGTAAAATTTTGTACTGTAATATTTCTGAATGACAATGGCGCAAGTACAGTCTATAAAAATATTGATGAATGATTCTGTGCGAAACAAACAAATACTTAGTGATTTTGAGAAGTTTTTTTATATTTTTTTCACGTCAGCAAAATTATTACAATTTTTTTATAAATCTACACCATGTTTGCATGAAATATCGCAAAAGCAATAGACGGAATGTATTGTTATTTTTCACAAAATCAATTTTAAACTAATATTAAGTGATTTTGATAAGTTTCAAGTGGATGGCAATTGTTTTTATATTTTTTTCACGTCATCAAAATTAATATAATTTTTCATAAATTTACATCATGTTTGCATGAGATATCGCAAAAACTATCGACGGAATGTATTTTTATTTTTCACAAAATCAATTTTGAACTAACATTGAGTAATTTTGAGAAGTTTCAAGTCGATAGCAATTGTTTTTATATTTTTTCCGCGTCAGCAAAATTATTACAATTTTTCATAAATTTACACCATGTTTGCATGTAATACCGCAAAAACTATCGACGGAATGTATTGTAATTTTTCACAAAATCATTTATAAACTAATATTGAGTGATTTTGAGAATTCCAAGTGGTTAACAATTGATTTTATATTTTTTTCACGTCAATAAAATTATTACAATTTTTATAAATTTACACCATGTTTGCATGAAATACGGCAAAAGCGATAATCATCCCAGATCGTTAAAATGCACTGTTTCTTTATCACAAGAACGAGACAAATCGATTGGAGTTAACAATTTTCAGCTAACTAAAATAATAAAAAAAGTTGGAACGTTTTTTCTTACTTTTGCTCAAAAATTGCATTAAAATGGTTTCATGAAAAAAACCACTAATTCGATTCGGGCTTTCTATACGTCATTCAAAATAACTCATTAAGAGGCATCAGAAAAAGTACTTGCACAAGAACAAATGTCAATTTCAAGCGCGTGAGGCGCTCGCAAAGAAAACTTAAAAACGAAAAAAAAAAAACTTTTTTAATAATCATCGCAGATCGTTAAAGTACACTTTTTCTCCATCACAAGAACAAGACGAATCGATTGTAGTCAACAAATTTCAGCTAGCTAAAATAATAAAAAAGTTGGAACTTTTTTTCTTATTTTTGCTAAAAAATTGAATTAAAAATGATTTCATGAAAAAACCACTAGTTCGATTCATGCTTTCTATAAGCCATTCGAAAGATCGCATTAAGAGGCCTCAGAAAAAGTACTTGCACAAGAACAAATGTCAATTTCAAGCGCGTGAGGCGCTCGTAAAAACAACTTAAAAATGAAAAAAAAAAACAACTTTTTTAATAATCATCGCAGATCGTTAAAGTGCATTTTTTCTTCATCACAAGAACGAGACAAATCGATTGCAGTTAACAATTTCCAGCTAGCTAAAATAAAAAAAAGTTTTAACGTTTTTTTCTTACTTTTGCTCAAAAATTGCATTAAAAATGATTTCATGAAAAAACCACTAGTTCGATTCGGGCTTTCTATAAGTCATTCGAAAGAACTCATTAAGAGGCATCAGAAAAAATACTTCCACAAGAACAAATGTCAATTTCAAGCGCGTGAGGCGCTCACAAAAAAACTTAAAAATGAAAAAAAAAACAACTTTTTTAATAATCATCCCAGTATAAGTACGCACGTAAACCACACACATTCACTCTTATGGACAAATTAATAACGAAACGCTCTAACACCCAATCAAAATCCAAATTCCCACCAATGTCTCCTTATGAATTCCTCAAAACCCTAAAAGACGGATCGGACTAAACAAGTCATCCTCAGACGAACGGGCACGCCATACTTCAGATTCAATCATTCATGCTTACTAACCCCTTTAAATTTTTTTTTGTTTGTAATTTTATGTACCATTATTGTTTATTAGTACTAGGCTGAAAGACCTCTGGTCAATTGCCTGTTGAGGTCATTTGTAAAAGTGTCTCAATAAATGTATTGTCTCTCTCTCTCATCCCAGATCGTTAAAGTGCATTTTTCCTTCTCTAGAAGAACGAGACAAATCGATTGGAGTTAACCATTTTCAGCTAGCTAAAATAATAAAAAAGTTAGAAATTTGAATTTTTGTCCAAGTGTCCTCCTTCTTACTTTTGCTCAAAAATGGCATTAAAATGTATTGTCATAAATTGTTTATAGCTCACGGTTATCCTAATTTTCTTAATTTTATTTATTCATAATGTCATGTACTACTCAATCGTTGCAAAAAAAGTCCAAATGGAAGTTTGATTTTTTTAAATAAGTCTTCTGTCCACCCGGTGGCCTAGCCTGTAGCGCTAACTTGAAAAAATCATTAATTGTTTGCAGCACATGGTTACCCTAATTTTTCGGAGTTTATTTATACATAATGTCATGTACTACCAAATTGTTGCAAAAAAAGTTGAGCATACAACACCAAATGGAGGTTATGATTTTTTTAAATAATTCTTGTATCTAGCCGGCGGCGTAGCGTGTAGCGCTAACTTAAAAACTCATAAATTGTTTATAGCTCATGTTATTAAATCTTCTATGATTAGGGCCAAACAGAAGATTAATGAACATTTTATTGAGATTGGTAATATGTTGGGTGCTGGTGGATGCGCCGGGAATCCGTGGCTGGAAATTCGTGGTTAACTTGTTGTCTGTTATTTTTCACAAAATCAACTATGAACTAACATTGAGTGATTTTAAGAAGTTTCAAGTCGATAGCAATTGTTTTTATATTTTTTTCGCGTCAACAAAATTATTACAATTTTTTTATAAATTTACACCATGTTTGCATGAAATATCGCAAAAGCTATTGACGGAATGTATTGCTATTTTTTACAGAATCAATTATAAACTAATATTGTGTGATTTTGAGAAGTTTCAAGTCGGTAGCAATTGTTTTTATATTTTTTCCACGTCAACGAAATTATTACATTTTTTTTAATAAAATTACACCATGTTTGCATGAAATATCGCAAAAGCTATTGACGGAATGTATTGTTATTTTTTTTACAAAATCAATTACGAACTAATATTGAGTGATTTTTAGAAGTTTCAAGTGGATAGCAACTGTTTTGATATTTTTTTCACGTCAACAAAATGATTACAATTTTTTTAATAAATTTACACCACGTTTGCATGAAATATCGCAAAGGCTATTAACGGAATGTATTGTTATTTTTTACAAAATCAATTATGAACTAATATTGAGTGATTTTGAGAACTTTCAAATGGATAGCAATTGTTTTTATATTTTTTTTTACATCAACAAAATTATTACAATTTTTTCATAAATTTACACCATGTTTGCATGGAATATCGCAAAAACTATTGACGGAATGTTTTGTTATTTTTCACAAAATAAATTATGAACAAGTATTGAGTGATTTTGAGAAGTTTTAAGTCGATAGCAACTGTTTTTATATTTTTTTCGCGTCAACAAAATTATTACATTTTTTTTATAAATTTCCCCCATGTTTGCATGGAATATCGCAAAACCTATCGACGGAATGTATTGTTATTTTTTACAGAATCAATTATGAACTAATATTGAGTGATTTTGAGAAGTTTCAAGTCGGTAGCAAGTGTTTTTATATTTTTTTCACGTCAAAAAAATTATTACAATTTTTCATAAATTTACACCATGTTTGCTGAAATATCGCAAAAGCTATTGACGGAATGTATTGTTATTTTTCACACAATCAATTTTGAACTAATATTGAGTGATTTTGAGAAGTTTCAAGAGGACAGCAATTGGTTTTATATTTTTTTCGCGTCAACAAAATTATTAAATTTTTTTCATAAATTTGCACCATATTTGCATATTCTACTTAGGATATAACAATTGTGTTAACACCGGATGACAAATGCAATGTTTCTTCGTAGATCTTGAGCTCTTCAAGTTAATCTCTTGGTCAATTATTTTTTTACAATTTATCAAATCGTTGTCTTTGTTTGTTTTTACAGTTCAAGTTTAGCTTGTTGCCATTCTGTTTCTACTTAGGATGTAGCAGTAGTTTTTGCAGGAAATGTTAAATACAATGTTTCTTCATAGATCTTGAGCTTTTTAAGTAATTTTGTTGATTAATTAATCTTTAAAAAAAATTAAAATCGTTGAGTGCATTTTTTGTTTTTCATATTCAAGTTTAGCTTGTTGCTGTTCTGTTTCTACTTAGGATATAGCAGTAGTTTTTGCAGGAAATGTTAAATGCAATGTTTCTTCATAGATCTTGGGCTTTTGAAATGAATTCCTTGATCAATGAATTTTTTACAATTTTTCAAATCGTTGAGTGCACGTTTCGTTTTTCCTCTTCAAGTTTACTTTGTTCCTATTCTGTTTCTACTTAGGATATAGCAATAGTTTTTACAGGAAATGATAAATAAAATGTTTCTTCATAGATTTTGAGCTTTTTAAGTGAATTTGTTGATCAATTAATTTAAAAAAAAAATTAAAATCGTTGAGTGCAGTTTTTGTTTTTCCTGTTCAAGTTTAGCTTGTTGCTGTTCTGTTTCTACTTAGCATATAGCAGTAGTTTTTGCAGGAAATGTTAAATGCAATGTTTCTTCATAGATCTTGGGCTTTTGAAATGAATTCCTTGATCAATCAATTTTTTACAATTTTTTAAATCGTTGAGTGCACGTTTCGCTTTTCCTGTTCAAGTTTACCTTGTTGCTATTCTGTTTCTACTTAGGATGTAGCAGTAGTTTTTGCAGGAAATGATAAATGCAATGTTTCTTCATAGACCTTGGCGTTTTGAAATGAATTCCTTGATCAATGAATTTTTTACAATTTTTTAAATCTTTGAGTGTACGTTTCGCTTTTCCTCTTTAAGTTTACCTTGTTGCTATTCTGTTTCTACTTAGGCTATAGTTTTTACAGGAAATGATAAATACATTGTTTCTTTAAAGGTCCTGAGCTTTTTAAGTGAATTTGTTGATCAATTAATTTTTTTTAAATTTTAAAATCGTTGAGTGCATTTTTTGTTTTTCCTGTTCAATTTTAGTTTGTTGCTATTCTGTTTCTACTTAGGATGTAGCTATAGTTTTTACAGGAGATAATAAATGCAATGTTTCTCCATAGATCTTGAGCTTTTTGGGTGAATTCCTTGACCAATGTTTTTTTTACAATTTTTTAAATTTTTCTTGTGCCGAACTGAGTCCTTAGATTCTTCTGCGAAGAAGTCCTTGTTCTTCCCGGTTCCTCTTGCCATTCACCTTCCTCGGAAGTATTTGTTGTAGCTGTCTGTATTTCTCTGGGTATCGCATTATGTGTCTTTCTTTTCTTGAGTGTGTCAAGTTGGCACCCCAATGAAGAGTTCTAATAGTTCTGAATAGAGTTCTCAATTCCATTTGATGTATCTAGAAGTACTATCAACTTTTTAAAAAGAGTTCTGTAAAATTGGGCTGTTCTAGTTCTAGTTCTGAACTAGTTTTAAGATGTGTTTGGGTTAGTACTATGGTTTCTGATACTTTTAAAAAAGAGTTCTGTTGAATTACCAGAGATAAAAAATGTCAAAGTTGGAAATTCAAAATATTCAAATTCATATTACTCACTTAATATTGGTCGAATCTAAATATTTCATGACAACTATGGATAGAACTCACAAAAAACTTCACTTCGTCCTTTCTATACCTCATTTAATAACCAGGCGGACTAAATCAAATTATAGCCGCGAAAATACGTTGTTGTGATTGGCTAAACGGGAGCCGTTTTTACACAGGCCAAAATTACTAAAACGGCAATGGCCGCGTTATGATCAGCTGATCTGTTACCGTTTACTTGTGTCCCACCGGTTCCACGTATTTCGCGTTAGTTTTTGTGTTTTTAACCAGTTATTCCTCCCGTTGAAAGTGTAAGAATCGGATCTATCAAAAACTCATCCTGCGATCTTCTCGGAAATAGTTATTTCATTTTTAACTATGGATAGATACCCAGCACTAGTTCGGAGTCATTTTCTACCCCCAAGAAATGGAAAAGGTTGGATTTGAGAGCATTAACGCTCGAGGAAAAACAATCTAAAATTAACGTATATAAACTTTTAATACAAGAGGCTTTAAAATCTACTGTCGTTGTACACAAAATTGTCGATTCATTAGGTAAGGGTAGTGCAAGTAATGAAATCGTAAACATGTATAATATTTAGGACAGGCTAGCAGTACGGTGTTTCGCAAAATTAGAAAGAAAATTTGCCTACAATTTATTTATGTATTGTTAAAATTACACTAGCCAACAAAATTTGACTTTTTCTCTGTCCTTGGGACTAGACCGGAATTTTTCGATTGCTTGGGTGTAACAGAGTGCCGAAATCGCGATGAAACCCCCGAGACTGGTTTTGAGGTTAGGATTCGCAAGAAACCTCTTTTTTTACTTTTTTCGCTATAACTTCGGAACAGCGCAAGATAATTTAAATCTGAAAATACTGCTTGAAAGCTACATTTGGTATATAAATGACCTTGGTAGCGTAATCAAAACCCTAATTAAAAAAAAAAATCCGTAAAAAAACCGCAAAAATCGCATATTTTGAAACATTTTTGCGATTTCAATCGATTATAAAAAAAAAACGACGCTAGATAGCTCAGATCAGTTTCGCTAACCTGAAAGCTTATTAAATGGACTACAATTTATGTATGGCACACCTCTGTGACTTAATGAGAAGTCTTCGAAATAATGGGTTTTGTTTGAAAAAATCGCGAAATTTGCAATTTTTTCGGCCTTTTTTTCTGATCACGTAACAGAGGTGTGCCATGTAGAAATTGTAGCCTTTTTAATAGGCATTCAACAGATTTTAAATGAGTTGTGGAATTTTATATTTGAAGGGGAAAAAGGCCGAAAAATTTGCAAATTTCGCGATTTCTTCAAACAAAACCCATTATTTCGAAGACTTCTCATTAAGTCACAGAGGTGTGCCATACAGAAATTGTAGCCCATTTAATAAGCTTTCAGGTCAGCGAAACTGATCTGAGATATCTAGCGTCGTCTTTTTTTTATAATCGATTGAAATCGCAAAAGTAAAAAAAGAGGTTTTTTGCGAATGCTAACCTCAAAACCAAAGTCTCGGGGGTTTCATCGCGATTTCGGTACTTTGTTACACCCAAGCAATCGAAAAATTCCGGTTTAGTCCCAAGGACAAAATAGCTGTTGGCTAGTGTTATTGAATGAATTGATTAAGGGTAAACGAATTTTAAATAATTTGAATTTTACCTCCAAAACATTTCTGGTTACTTTTTTGGATACTTTTTATAGTGTAAATGTGACTCTCGGCTTTAGTCCGCCTGGTTATTAAATGAGGTATAGGTCCCCTTCGTTGGACACATGCTCCATCCAGGGGATTCTTAGAATTCTTCTGTACAACCACATCTTGAAAGCAGATGGTTTATTTGATACTACTTCATCCAAGAGTACCGGAAATAGAAAGCAATTAATCTAAGCTTAGTTTTTTTAGAATTGGGGTTTATGGCGCATCGACAAGTAGAGCCATCCCAAAATGTCGCGACACTTGGGGGCAAAGTTTGCGCAGAGTGAGAAAGTATTTGGAGAGAATGCGTCGCCGAATTGAAGGTGAATCATCACTTTGAGACCGATTCTGTCTATATTTACCTAATTTGCACTGAATAATGAGTTTTCAACACGGGAAGTTTAAGATGTGACACCGGATTTTAGGAAGGCTCTAATTTATTATTTCTAAAAAGTTTGTCCAGAAAATTTATTAACGCGTGTAATGAACGTATTTACGTACAACGACAATTCTCTCATTTTTTCTTTTAATGTTGTCATTACTTAGTTGAACGTTATGTTTATTACAAATTGCGAAGCAAAACATGTAATGACGCATTTGCAAGAAACTCGTTCGTTCGGCATTGCATCGAGGTATTATATTGTGTAATACTGTCCGCGCGGAATGCGATATGGAAATTCCGGAAAAGTGTCATTTTTCCGACCTCGGCCCGCGTCGATTCACTCGAGAGGCATTGGGCGTGGTTTTGTTGTGTGTTCGAATCCCAACGATTTCTGCGCGTTTCTTGAGCAAACGGCCGCAGAGAATTGA
The DNA here is from genome assembly GCA_910593695.2 of Ocypus olens. Classification (NCBI taxonomy): domain Eukaryota; kingdom Metazoa; phylum Arthropoda; class Insecta; order Coleoptera; family Staphylinidae; genus Ocypus; species Ocypus olens. The sequence goes on along the minus strand of OU343062.1, from coordinate 43,860,852 downwards.
GGTCGAGCAATTTTGCTTTACATACCGATTGCGATTACGAATCATTAAGAAATTCATTCGAGTGGCTATTGGGTTACAACTGAAGAAAATAATGTGGAGAGTTAATTCTAAAAATATTTTTCTGGAAGCTAACGTTCTACTATACTTTTTTGAAAATGTATCATTTTATTCGACTTTTTTACTACAGATTAACATTGAATTCCGCTACATTTGATAAACGTAATAATTTTAAATTTATCGCCTTTTTGGCTCTGTCGGAGAAGTCTTTCCGCATCTGCTTGCGGCTTCTCTCTGCTTACACATACATTTCGCCCTGTCTGGAGTTGGGCCAATCAGCATATTGCTCAACCTTTTTCCTTTGCCAAATCTTCCTCAAGCACTTTTGTTTTAGATTTTTCTTCTTGTAACGCAGCCATATATTTATTGACTGTGCGCGATTGCGTGTGAATCCTTGCCCATTTATCCGTGTCTCTATCGCTTATAGTTTCTGAGATCTCCATACTAAACGTCCAAAAAACTCACCCTGTATATATTTATAAGCGAAATATTGCAATTTGATCAAAAGAGAGAAAAATCAAGTTAAATGCTTGCAATTTTTGTGATCTCGGCGTAAATGTGATGAAAATCAAAGTCGTCAGTATTAATAAAATTAAGTATACATGAGTTAGCAAAACGTTCCGTTTTATTTTATTGGAAGCGTAGTAAAAGCAAACGCGGTATATTTGAATAAATTAGCAACAAAGTAGACCCCGGTGCCGGTCCATTAAGAAGCGAGCACTACTTACACGCGCATTCGCTCATTTACAAATGTTCGCGTTTTGCGCGCGGTTTCCCTCTCTTTTTTTGAATGATGGGCACGTCGCGTCGTCGGCGAATCAAGATTTAGCGCGAGCGGACGGTTTTATTAATAAGTCGGTAATAAATGGGCTTATTAAAACGGACGTGTTCCAGTGTTTAATATGCGCGCCTGAAAAAGTGCGTGCATATAAGTTTCGCGATGGCGGCGGTGGCGATGCAATATTACCATTACCATTTTAAATTTAGTTGCTTAGACTAGTTATGCTGGCAACGTCGTAGAAGCAAAACAGAAATTATGAAAAATAAATAAAACATAGACGGGAGTTGTATCGTGGGATCCTTTTCATCCTTTACGTACGCAAGAGTCGCGCGGCCTGAAAACTTTTTCATTTTTTCGCGCCGCGCGCGCTCACATTTATTATTTATTTATGCCACCTTTGGAAATCATAAATTTATAACGTGCCGCACGGCGAAATTAATGGAATTACGGAAAATATGTCGCCTCCCCGTTATGCACTGTACAGGGAGAGAAAGAGAGAGAGAAAGAGAGAGAGAGAGCGTAATTCAAATCGCGTGAAATATTAACAATCTCAAACGGCGCCATAATTTTGAATTATACGCGCGGCCCCGCGACACATTCCGATTCACATTTAGTTTACAGTTTGACATTATCACACTATTACCAACAATAATAGCGGTATTTGATATAATACGACCAGTTTTTGAGAGTCTCCTGGTGGGATGATCTCCATAGTTCCTCACGTGGGCAGAAATAAAATTATAATATTTTTTTTTATTTGTAACGAAAAATTACCTTTTTCTTCATCAACAGAAGTATTTTCCTCAATACGAACTTACATTTGAAGTACCTCCAACCATATGTTAAACAACTTAATAAAAAAATAAAAAAATTGAATGTACCTCAAGTAGCCGCGTTCTGAATTCGGTTGCACCAAAATATTAATTTCAATTTTTATCAAAATTCGTCAACTCCCAAAAAAAAGTTAGCGGATGATCGATTGTGGTGGTTATTTTAATCCTACAGGGTGTTAGTTAGTTAATTAATATTCCCTTGATTCTTAACAATTATGGCTTATAAAAAACACATCTTAAAGATAATTTTACATTATGAATGAAAGATTTTATTTATTTATTCCTTCGCCCTTTCATTCAGTGTATGACTGAAAGATAACATTTTTTAAATGTCTTCGTTTTCGACTTCGCACTGGTGAGCTCTTTGGCATGATGATTCATAATAGCTCTTAGTGTCTGTGGCTTTAGGGCCCAAATTTCTACACGAAAGTTTTCCTTTAAATATGGAATTGTCTGAGGTTTATTCACGGGCACTCTTTCTTTCACGTATCCTCATAAAAAGAAGTCGGAGGCAGTGAGATCTGGGGCGGCCAATCCACTGCGCATCTTCTCTAAATTATTCGTTCGCCAAACATGGTTTAACTTTAGCTGTATGGGAAGTTGCACCGTCTTGCTGAAACCACATTCCAGGTCCTAATTGTTTGTGGTCCCCCGGTACTGCTGGAAACGATTTATCATTGATTCCGAAGATGCAACGCTAACGTTAAAATGTTGACGATATACTCGCTGCGTTCTAACAATTGCTGATTTTCAAAGTAAAAGTTGTAAAGTACTGATTTTTTTTCATTGTAAACTACTTGGTACGATTTCTGAAATAAAAGGAAATGGAAATGAAATAAATAAAAAAGTTATTAAAAGTCAAAACCCCGTTGTGACTTATGGGCCACCCTGTATTAATTGTTAATAATTCGCGTAATTGATTATCGCAGCTATAAGAGTTGACGAAATTTACAAAGAACATCGAAATTATCATATCGGTGCGTCCGATGGATAATAGCTCTTAGTGATACTTTTTCCGTCATGAAGGGCAGTGGAGGCTTCTTATTTTTTTAATTATAAATATAGAGAATGCTGAATCGATTACCGCAGCTAACATTTTATGGTTCGTTTCGATTTTTTTTCAAAGTTCGTCAAATCCCATAAAAAAGTTTAACGGTAATCGATTGTGGTGATTATTTTAATTCTTCTAATTGTTAATAGATCTTATAGTGAATTGATTTGCTAAATACTTACTGCACCGATAATAAATTACTTTACGGATGCACCAAAATATTAATTTTGATTTTTTTTCAAAGTTCGTCAACTCCCACAAAAAAGTTAGCAGATTGTGGTGGTTACTTTAATTGTATTAATTATTAATAAATCGTGTAGTAAACCAATCATCGCAGCTGTAGGAGTTGACGAACTTAAAAAAAACATGGAAGTTATCATATCGCTGCGTTCAAATAAAGAGCGCGCTGAGAGAAATGATTCTTCCTCAGCCATGAAGGGAAGTAGAGGCTTCTTCATTTTTCTAATTATTAATATAAAGTATGGTGAATGGATTGCTGTAGCTAACATTTTTATGAGTTGGCAAATTTTGAAAAAAAACGAAATTAAAATATTTTGGGTCCGAATGAAGAAATTCAGTTTTTCAGCCATTAAGGAGAGCACTAGTTTTTTTTTACTTTTCTTACTGTAAAAGGAGTTGTCGAATGACAAAAATTTAAATTAAATTGAAAAAATAAAAAAATCAGAATTCTGAACGCGGCGTGTAGACAATACATTTTTTAGTCATTAAGAAGAACGGATGTTTTTTTTTCTTTTCTTACTGTAAAAGGAGTTTATTTTTTGACTTAGGCTTAACCATTCAGTCACACACGGCTTATTTTTGTATTTGTATTTTTTTGTATGAATAAATGTAAATAAATGGAGTTGAACGACAAACATAGAAATTGAAAAGAAAATCCGAATTCTGAGCCACAAATTAACTTTTTTGTTAATGGATTACCGCAGCTACATTTTAAACGGGAGTTTAGAATTTAGAAAAATCTAAATAAATCAATCTGTGAAACCGAATTCCGAGCGCTGCGTGGAGAAAGGAGAGCGAATATTTCTCTTTCCTTTTCTTATTGTAAATATAGAGTATACTAAAACAATAGCAGCAGCTGAATTTTTAAAAGAAGTTGGCGAACGAAAAAAATTGAAATTAAAATGAAAACAAATTCCATGCTCGGCCTTAAGGCGATATTTTTTCAGCCATAAAGGGTAACGAGCGTTTTTCTTTATTTTCTCAATATCCAATATAGAGTATGGTTCATCGATTACCGCTAATAACTTTTTATAGAAGTTGGCGAATTTTGAAAAAAAAATCGAAATTAAAATCGAAACCAGAATTCCGAGCGCGGCCTGTGGACAATATTTCTTTTTTCGGCTTTAAAGGGTAACTGGTGTTTTACCTAATTTTCTCAATACCTACTATAGAGTATGGTGCATCGATTACAATAAGTTTTTTTATAGATGTTAGCGAATTTTGAAAGAAAATCGAAACCAGAATTCCGAACGCGGCCTGTAGACAATAATTTTTTTCAGCCATAAAGGGCGATGGGCGTTCTTTTTTCTCAATTCCTTAATTAGCGGATGGAGCATCGATTACCGCTAATAAATTTTTATAGAACTAGGCGAATTTTGAAAAAAAAAATCGAAACCAGAATTCCAAGCGCGGCTTGTAGACAATATTTGTTTATTCGGCCTTAAAGGGTAACGGGCGTTTTGTTGAATTTACAAAAACCAAATTAATTTTGAATAAGCGTTACTTCGGCCATTGAGCATAATGTTTTATGGAATTTTCCTGTTTTTTTTAATATTTTTTTCTGCGATGTTTTTGTTCAGGTGCTCAAAAAATTAAAATTAAAATTTTCAAAAATCCATATATCTATTGAAAATTGTTAAATTTACAAAAACCAAATTGATTTTGAATAAGCGATACTTCGGCCATTAAGGATGATTTTTTATGGATTTTTCCTGCATTTTTTATATTTTTTCTGCGATGTTTTTGTTCTGGTGCTCAAAAAATTAGAACAAAAATCTTCAAAAATCCATATCTCTATTAAAAGTTGTTAAATTTACAAAAATCTAATTGATTTTGAATAAGCGATACTTCGGCCATTGAGGATATTTTTTTATGGAATTTTTCCTGCATGTTTTATATTTTCTTCCGCGATGTTTTCTTTAAAATGCTCAAAAAATTAAAACGAAAATTTTCAAAAATCCATATCTCTATTGAAAATTGTTAAATTTACAAAAACCAAATTGATTTTGAATAAACGATACTTCGGCTATTGAGGATGATTTTTTATGGACTTTTTCCTACGTTTTTATATTTTTTCTGCGATGTTTTGGTTCAGGTGCTCAAAACATTTAAACAAAAATCTTCAAAAATCCATATCTCTATTGAAAATTGTTGAATTTACAAAAACCAAATTGATTTTGAATAAGCGTTACTTTGGCCATTGAGTATAATTTTTTATGGAATTTTTCCTGCATGTTTTATATTTTCTCCCGCGATGTTTTCGTTAAAATTCTCAAAAAATTAAAACGAAAATTTTCAAAAATCCATATCTCTATTGAAAATTGTTAAATTTACAAAAACCAAATTGATTTTGAATAAGCGATACCTTGACCATTGAGGATGATTTTTTATGGAATTCTTCCTGCGATTTTTATATTTATTTCTGCGATGTTTTTGTTCAAGTGCTCAAAAAAATTAGAACAAAAATCTTCAAAAATCCATATTTCTATTGAAAATTGTTAGATTTACAAAAACCAAATAGATTTTGAATAAGCGATACTTCGGCCATTGAGGATGATTTTTTATGGACTTTTTCCTACGTTTTTATATTTTTTCTGCGATGTTTTGGTTCAGGTGCTCAAAACATTTAAACAAAAATCTTCAAAAATCCATATCTCTATTGAAAATTGTTGAATTTACAAAAACCAAATTGATTTTGAATAAGCGTTACTTTGGCCATTGAGTATAATTTTTTATGGAATTTTTCCTGCATGTTTTATATTTTTTCCCGCGATGTTTTCGTTAAAATTCTCAAAAAATTAAAACGAAAATTTTCAAAAATCCATATCTCTATTGAAAATTGTTAAATTTACAAAAACCAAATTGATTTTGAATAAGCGATACTTCGGCCATTGAGGATGATTTTTTATGGAATTTTTCCTTCGTTTTTTATATTTTTTTCTGCGATGTTTTGGTTCAGGTGCTCAAAAAATTTAAACAAAAATCTTCAAAAATCCATATCTCTATTGAAAATTATTGAATTTACAAAAACCAAATTGATTTTGAATAAGCGATACTTCGGCCATTGAGGATGATTTTTAATGGAATTCTTCCTGTGATTTTTATATTTATTTCTGCGATATTTTTGTTCAAGTGCTCAAAAAAATTAGAATTTTTTTTTTCAAAAATCCATATCTCTATTGAAAATTATTGAATTTACAAAAACCAAATTGATTTTGAATAAGCGATACTTCGGCCATTGAGGATGATTTTTATGGAATTTTTCCTGCGTTTTTTATATTTTTTTCTGCGATGTGATCATAGTCACAGTTTAAAATCACTGAAATTAGAAATTAGCAATCACAGGTAGCAACGTGATTCAAAAGTAGCAGTTTTGCCCATCTCTAGTGAATAGATTGTCCTAGCTAAAATGTTTAGGGGAGTTTGAAAACTTTGAAAAAAAAAATCGTTTTGTCCACGAAAACATAAAATGATCAATGGTAGAAAACCTTTTTTTTAATTTTACAACTGTTAACATAGAGTATTATGAATATTTTTTAAGGAAATAGCCGAATTAAAAAAAAAATCAGAGCGTCATAAAAAAATATTTGTTCATTTTTCAGGGCCTAGTGTGACGATTTATTATTGTTTTAAATTATTAATGTAGGGTATTGTTAATCGACTACAACAGCTACTTTTTTTATAGGAAGTGGCGAATTTAAAGAAAACATTGGATTCGTTCAGGTTTTATAAATTCAAATTTATAATCAATCAAATCGTTTTGTCCAAATACCGAGCACGGTAACATAAAATGATCAATGGTAGTAAACCTTTTTTTTAAATTTTACAACTGTTAACATAGAGTATCATAAATGGTTTTTTTATGGAAATAGTCGAATTTTGAAAAAAAATAAATCGGAGCGTCATAAAAAAATATTTGTTCATTCTTCAGGGCTTGTGTGACGATTTATTATTGTTTTAAATTATTAATGTAGGGTATTGTTAATCGGCTACCACAGCTACTTTTTTATAGGAGGTGGCGAATTTAAAGAAAACATTGAATTCGTTCAGGTTTTATAAATTCAAATTTATAATCAATGCTTTTTTTAAATATATTTTATTGGCTTGATGAATCATTTAGAGAGAACAGTGCGGTGAACTGGAGTAGAACTCGACTGTCGAACAATTATACGCAATTAGACCGAAACGATTAATTCGATTTTCGTTTTTAGCCAAAAAAGACGAGCAAAAACCACGTTGCGGGTGTTTTATGGATTCTCCATTATTCCGCGCGCGTGCAAAACATTCAATTTTCAGATCTATTGTGTCACTCGTTACAATTGATTCTGATGTTTTTTTTTCTACACAAATAATTCACGCTTTCGAACAGCGACAATGGGTTGTTTGGCCGAAAAACGAATAGGAAAGTGCTTAAGTTGGAGTTTGCCTAAAATACAAAATTACAGGCTGAAAGACCTCGGGTCAATGGCCAAAGAAGATCGCACGTTGTATATTTTAGGTATTGTATAGAGTAGCAATTTATTTTGTCGTTTTTTTTTCAATAAAAATTGTAGAATCTATATGATTAATTAATTTCTCACTTAACCCGTGGTGAAACATAATTATATAATTTAATTAAAATTGTAGAATCTAATACCTGATTGTAGATCAAGACATGACATCTATCTACAACATATTTCGTATTTACAAATCTTCTTTCTAAATATCTCTTTTTTAATCCAATTACGATGAGTATTATGTTTAAAGTGATTTCGGTAGGTTTTTTTTTATTAAGTTTCCCAATTATCATTTCGATGGAAATTCATTCAAGTATCTAACGCCGTAATATATTCTTTTAGAATAAATCATAGGACAGCTCTTGTGGATGCGACTATACCCTAAAAACTAAATACTTCAAACAATTCCAAATCTGAATATTTCTTAGCGCGTCCAAAACCAAAAATCCTCGATATCAGATATCAGATATCCAGGATGTATTTTTAGAATTTGTAACATGAAAATGGTGTTTTAGTTGAAGAATTTAATGGTTTTCCGTAACTTCTGTAAAATTTCTTTAGCCCCACCAAAAACAAAAATCCTCGATATCAAAATAAATCCAGGTGTAATTTTAGAATTTGTAAGATGAAAATGGTATTTTAGTTGAAGAATTTATAGATTTTCCGTAACTTATGTACAATCTATCACGCATTAAAGTCCCCACTTACTATAAACAAAATTAAAATTCTCCACTCGGAGGCGGAAAAAAGCGTCGTCCGGCGTGGAATATTAATGGTCCGAGCGACGATTGTATGCAAATGAGACGAAATCTCAATCTGAAAATTTCTCCCCGACTAGATGAGAGCTCGTTGCAAAATGGCACACCTATCTGTGTACACACGCACGCATAGTCGCGTGCGCGGTGGACAAATTGCTCGAAAAAGGTTATTGTACCTAAATGGGCGGCTCTTTCTACCCACCCATGGTTTTGAAAGTCCGCCAAAGTAAATAGTAAACGCTTAATACCGACATTTATCTCGTGACCGCAGTAACTTTCTATTTGAATTTTAATTATAAGTTTTGATCAGCATCTTGATCCATCAGTTAGGAAATTTGCCCAAAGTTAGTTTGATAAAGCGACAGATGGTGTCGCGAAGGTACGATCTTTTAAATTCTCTAACTTCCAAATAGAGTTTTTTTTTTCGGTGTTTACAATTTTCCACATAGTCTTGGAAGTGTTCTTAGCTACGGTAGTCGATTCCCCATACTCTATAATAACAACTTGAATAATCAAAAACCTCTATTACTCCTCACGACTAAAAACAATTCATTCACAGCCGCCGCACTCATGATTCAGACGCACCGATTTATTAATTTCGATTTTTTTCAAAGCTCGCCAACTCCCGTAAAAAATTGCTGCGGTACTCGATGCACCGTACCTTTAGATTTAAGAACATTTGAAAAATCCATTCTTCCTGATGGTTTAAAATTCATTCATTCATTCATACGCAATTACCCATACTATATAACAATTAAAAAAAATCAAAAACCTCTACTACTCTTCATAACTAAGAACAATTAATTTCCCGCCGCCACACTCATGATTCAGACGCACCGTTTTATTAATTTCGATTTTTTTTTTTCAATTCTCGCCAACTCCCATAAAAATTTAGCTGCTGTACTCGATGCACCATGCTTCGTATTTAGAATTAATTCAAGATTGTTTTTGTGAAAAATTCCAATATATTTCGCCAATAACTTTTGCATGCAAACATGCAAACAATCTAATTAGCAACAATCTAAACTTGAATTGGAAAAAACGGAAAATGCACTCAACGATTTCAAAAATTGTAAAAATTTAATTGATCAAGGAATTCGCCTAAAAAGCTCAAGATCTATGAAGAAATATTGCATTTATCATTTCCTATAAAAACTATTGCTATATCCTAAGGAGAAACAGAATAGCAACAAGCTAAACTTGAACTAGAAAAGTGCGAAACATGCACTCAACGATTTAAAAATTTGTAAAAATTTCATCCATTAAGGAATTTACTTAAAAAGCTCAAGATTTATGAAGAAATATTTCATTTAGCGTTTCCTGTAAAAACTATTGCTATATCCTTTGTAGAAACATAATAACAACAATCTAAACTTGAACTGAAAAAATATGAAAAATGCACTCAACGATTTAAAAAATTGTAAAAATTTCATCCATTAAGGAATTTACTTAAAAAGCTCAAGATTTATGAAGAAATATTGCATTTAGCATTTCCTGTAAAAACTATTGCTATATCCCAAGTAGAAACATAATAACAACAATCTAAACTTGAACTGAAAAAAATACAAAAAATGCAATCAACGATTTAAAAATTTGTAAAAATTTCATCCATTAAGGAATTTACTTAAAAAGCTCATGATGTATGAAGAAATATTGCATTTAGCATTTTGTGTAAAAACTATTGCTGTATCCTAAGTAGAAACATAATAACAACAATCTAAACTTGAACTGGAAAAAAAACGAAAAATGCACTCAACGATTTGAAAAATTGTAAAAATTTCATCCATTGAGGAATTTACTTTAAAAGCTCAAGATGTATGAAGAAATATTGCATTTAGCATTTCCTGTAAAAACTATTGCTATATCCTAAGTAGAAACAGAATTGCAACAAGCTAAACTTGAACTGGAAAAACGAAAAATGCATTCAACGATTTAAAAAATTGTAAAAATTTCATCCATTAAGGAATTTACTTAAAAAGCTCAAGATTTATGAAGAAATATTGCATTTAGCATTTCCTATAAAAACTATTGCTATATCCTTAGTAGAAACATAATAACAACAATCTAAACTTGAACTGAAAAAAAACGAAAAATGCATTCAACGATTAAAAAAATTGTAAAAAATTCATCCACTAAGGAATTTACTTAAAAAGCTCAAGATTTATGAAGAAATATTGCATTTAGCATTTCCTGTAAAAACTATTGCTATATCATAAGAAGAAACAGAATCGCAACAAGCTAAACTTGAACTAAAAAAAAAACGAAAAATGCACTCAACGATTTGAAAAATTGTAAAAAAATTCATCCATTAAGGAATTGACTTAAAAAAGCTCAAGATTTATGAAGAAATATTGCATTTAGCATTTCCTGTAAAAATTATTGCTATATCCCAAGTAGAAACATAATAACAACAATCTAAACTTGAACTGAAAAAAAAACGAAAAATGCACTTAACGATTTGAGAAATTGTAAAAATTTCATCCATTAAGGAATTTACTTAAAAAGCTTAAGATTTATGAAAAAACATTGCATTTATCATTTCCTGTAAAAACTATTGCTATATCATAAGTAGAAACAGAATAGCAACAAATTGAACTTGAACTGAGAAAAAAACGAAAAATGCACTCAACGATTTAAAAAATTGTAAAAAAATCATTAATCAAGGAATTTACTTAAAAAGCCCAAGATTTATGAAGAAACAGTGCATTTATCATTTCCTGTTAAAACTATTGCTATATCATAAGTAGAAACAGAATAGCAACAAATTGAACTTGAACTGCAAAAAAAACGAAAAATGCACTCAACGATTTAGAAAATTGTAAAAAAATCATTAATCAAGGAATTCACTTAAAAAGCCGAAGATCTATGAAGAAACATTGCATTTATCATTTCCTGTAAAAACTATTGCTTTATCCTAAGTAGAAACAGATTAGCAACAAATTGAACTTGAACTGAAAAAAAAACGAAAAATGCACTCAACGATTTGAAAAATTGTAAAAAAATCATCGATCAAGCAACTCACTTAAAAAGCCCAAGATCTATGAAAAAATACTGCATTTATCATTTCCTGTTAAAACTATTGCTATATCATAAGTAGAAACAGAATAGCAACAAATTGAACTTGAACTGAGAAAAAAACGAAAAATGCACTCAACGATTTAAAAAATTGTAAAAAAATCATTAATCAAGGAATTCACTTAAAAAGCCCAAGATTTATGAAGAAACAGTGCATTTATCATTTCCTGTTAAAACTATTGCTATATCATAAGTAGAAACAGAATAGCAACAAATTGAACTTGAACTGCAAAAAAAACGAAAAATGCACTCAACGATTTAGAAAATTGTAAAAAAATCATTAATCAAGGAATTCACTTAAAAAGCCGAAGATCTATGAAGAAACATTGCATTTATCATTTCCTGTAAAAACTATTGCTTTATCCTAAGTAGAAACAGATTAGCAACAAATTGAACTTGAACTGAAAAAAAAACGAAAAATGCACTCAACGATTTGAAAAATTGTAAAAAAATCATCGATCAAGCAACTCACTTAAAAAGCCCAAGATCTATGAAAAAATACTGCATTTATCATTTCCTGTTAAAACTATTGCTATATCCTAAGTAGAAACAGAATAGCAACAAGCTAAACTTGAACTGAAAAGAAATGAAAAATGCACTCACCGATTTGAAAAATTGTAAAAAATTCATTGATCAAGAAATTCACTTAAAAATCCCAAGATTTATGAAGAAACATTGCATTTATCATTTCCTGTAAAAACTATTGCTATATCATAAGTAGAAATAGAATAACAACAAATTGAACTTGAACTGAAAAAAAACGAAAAATGCACTCACCGATTTGAAAAATTGTAAAAAAATTCATTGATCAAAGAATTCACTTTAAAATCTTAAGATTTATGAAGAAATATTGCATTTGTAATTTCCCGTGAAAATAATTGCTATATCCTAAGTAGAAACAGAATAAATAGCAACAAGTTACAATCAGTAAAACTCAAATTTCATTTCTATTGTTACTTATTTCTTTACAAAATTTCGCCCAGAAGATCGTGCGTAGAAAAACAGAATTGCAAAAAAAAGATCTGCGTCGGCATAACTTGACCATTTTCCGGAACCGAGCAAACCTCCTTTTGATTGAGTCACAACACTGTCATCAACTCCGTGCACAATCCTCCAACGAACGGATTATCTCAGGTGATGCCATGAGAAAAAAAAACAGTTTCATTTACTGCCGGAACGTGCCGGAAGAATATTACGACCCCACCATCGAACCCTCGGCAAGGGTGTGCCCTTATTACTGCATCGATCATCAGTGCCTTCTCGCACCTTCGGTGGACAACAGCCGAAAGGCGGAAACTGGTGTTTGTTTGCATAATTGAATCGGAGTGTTTGTGTGGATGTCTAGTGCTTGTGCAAACCAAGATGCGCCAGAAGAACTGCGATAAATTTTTGAAAGACGTAAGTCAATATTATTTCCTAGATAGGAAAACAATAACATTGTATGCTTCGTCATTGTTTGTTTTAATAATAGCGCGTATTAAATATTTGATCAATATAACGTCAACAACTTAGCTGTACTGTTAAATAAAACTTTTGAAATTGTTTGATTTTGCCATAAACATTAATATTTATCCGCAACGATATCAAAAAATGTAATAAATGAAAAGGATTTAACCGTTGATTTAAAAAATGTCTTCACTTCACTTCCTACCAGACATACTTTCTAATTTTTCAAAAGGGTCATGAGTCATTTTAAGATTAAGAGTTAACTCTTCATGACAAAAAGAGTAATCTCTACGTAGAATCTCTTTTTTGTGTTTGCTGCTTTTTCCAAAAATTAATTTTGATACTTCCAATTGTGTTTCATACAGTTATGAATGAAATGCATCTACAATTGTTGTGAAAAATTTAATTATACGAATAATAAATCAGTAATATGATTTTGATAATTTCGAATTTTCAACTTTTGATGATCAAAAATGCTCTTTTTTCAGAAATTGCTCTGTAAAATCCATATTTCAGTCGACAAATGCTTGAAATTTTGATTAATCTTGAATAACGTATCTTTATAATCATCCGAGAAAAATGATCAGAATTTTGCAGTAACAAGAAATGGCGCAAATTTTGATGATCAAAAATCCTCTTTTTTCAGAAATTGCTCTGTAAATTCCATATTTCAGTCGACAAATGCTTGAAATTTTGACGTATTAATCTTGAATAACGTATCTTTATAATCATCCGAGAAAAATTATTATAAACTTGCAGTAACAAAAAATGGCGCAAATGTTAATGATCAAAAATGCTCTTTCTTTCAGAAATTGCTCTGCAAATTCTATATTTCAGTCGACAAATGCTTGAAATGTTGACATATTAATCTTGAATAACGTATCTTTATAATCATCCGAGAAAAATGATCAGAATTTTGCAGTAACAAGAAATGGCGCAAATTTTGATGATCAAAAATCCTCTTTTTTCAGAAATTGCTCTGTAAATTCCATATTTCAGTCGACAAATGAATGCTTGAAATTTTGACGTATTAATCTTGAATAACGTATCTTTATAATCATCCGAGAAAAATTATTAGAAACTTGCAGTAACAAAAAATGGCGCAAATGTTAATCAAAAATGCTCTTTCTTTCAGAAATTGCTCTGTAAATTCTATATTTCTTTAGTCAAATGCTTGAAATGTTGACATATTAATCTTGAATAACGTATCTTTATAATCATCCGAGAAAAATGATCAGAATTTTGCAGTAACAAAAAATGGCGCAAATTTTGATAATCAAAAATGCTCTTTTTTCAGAAATTGCTCTGTAAATTCCATATTTCAGTCGACAAATGCTTGAAATTTTGACATTTTAATCTTGAATAACGTATCTTTATAACCATCCGAGAAAAATTATCAGAATTTTGATTTTGCAATAACTAAAAATGGCGAAAATTTTGATGATAAAAAATGGTCTTTTTTAGAAATTGCTCTGTAAATTCCACATTTCAGTCGACAAATGCTTGAAATTTTGACATTTTAATCTTGAATAACGTATCTTTACAATCATCCGAGAAAAATTATCAGAATTTTGCAATAACAAAAATGGCGCAAATTTTGATGATCAAAAATGCTCTTTCTTTCAGAAATTGCTCTGTAAATTCCATATTTCAGTCGAGAAATACTTGAAATTTTGACGTATTGATCTTGAATAACGTATCTTTATAATCAACCGAGAAAACTTATCAGAATTTTGCAATAACAAAAATGGCGCAAATTTTGATGATCAAAAATGCGCTTTCTTTCAGAAATTGCTCTGTGAATTCCATTTTTAAGTCTTGAAATGCTTGAAATTTTGGCACAATAATCTTTAATAACGTATCTTTATAATTATCCGAGAAAAATGATCAGAATTTTGCAGCAACAAAAAATGGCGCAAATTTTGATGATCAAAAATGCTCTTTCTTTCAGAAATTGCTCTGTAAATTCCATATTTTAGCCAACAAATGTTTGAAATTTTGACAGAATAATCTTAAATAACGTATCTTTATAATCATCCGAGAAAAATTATCAGAATTTTGCAGCAACAAAAATGGCGCAAATTTTGATGATCAAAAATGCTCTTTTTTTTAGAAATTGCTCTGTAAATTCCATATTTCAGTCAACAAATGCTGAAGTTTTGACATATTAATCTTAAATAACGTATCTTTATAATCAACTGAGAAAAATTATCAGAATTTTGCAGTAACGAAAATGGCACAATTTTGGACGATCAAAAATGCCCTTTTTTCAGAAATTGCTCTGTAAATTCCATATTTCAGTCGACAAATGCTTGAAATATCGACAAAATAATCTTCAATAACGCATCTTTACAATTATCCAAGGAAAATCGTCAGAACTTTGCAGTAACAAAAAATGGCGCAAATTTTGATGATCAAAAATGCTCTTTTTTCAGAAATTGCTCTGTAAATTCTATATTTCAGTCGACAAATGCTTGAAATTTTGACAGAATAATCTTCAATAACATATCTTTATATTCATCCGAAAAAATTATCAGAATTTTGCAGTAAGAAAAAATGGCGCAAATTTTGATGATCAAAAATGCTCTTTCTTTCAGAAATTGCTCTGAAAATTCCATATTTTAGCGGACATATGCTTGAAATTTTGACATATTAATCTTGAATAACGTACCTTTATAATCATCCGAGAAAAATTATCAGAATTTTGCAGAAACAAAAAATGGCGCAAATTTTGATGATCAAAATTGCTCTTTCTTTCAGAAATTGCTTTGTAAACTCCATATTTTAGTCGACAAATACTTGAAATTTTGACAGAATAATCTTCAATAACGTATCTTTATAATTATTCAAGGAAAATTATCAGAACTTTGCAGTAACAAAAAATGGTGCAAATTTTGATGTTCCTGGAAATTCATCAGAACTTTTTCTTAAAAGTATCAGAAACTATAGTACTAATCCAAACACATTTTAAAACTAGGTCAGAACTATTCTTTTGTAATATTGGGGTGCGGTGTCAAGGTTAATTGACGGAAATTTGGGTTAGGGAATTATGGATGATGATAATAATAATAATAAGTAAATTTGTTTCCCAATAGAAAAATTCATAATTTGTAATAGCAAACATGTTGTGCAACGTATAATTAACATAGTAATTCATCTTCATCAGTTTAGTGCTTTGGTGTACAAATAACTATTTTGGGTACATCGAGTTAATTTTATTTTAAATAATCTGAAAACACCTTTTTTACTTACAGAAAGCTTCCTACATAACTACATTATTTAGGGACGTTTTTAAGTTGAATATTTTAATTCGTTTGCGCGATCCGCCTGTGCAGATTTTAACAAATTTCACACCCGAAAATAATAGTCATTAGTACAACTCCAGAAATGTCGAGTGTTCGAACTTCTGAAGAATATCAATGCCCGCGCAAATTTCGAAGAAACGTGCTAGAAATTACTAACTAGATAATTAAATTTTCGAACACAATGGTTTAACAAATTACCCTCATTATATAATCCCTAATCCCTGTAGGTAAAGAAAGCAAAAATATGTAAATCGTTCAGTCTAGAATTTCCAAAATTAAAACCAGCTTTATGACCCTAATTCCACCTGTCTCCACCCCATCCGGATTACATCCATCAGAGCTTACATCACCCTCCTTAATCCCCATATTTTGGTCCACCTGCTCATTCAACACAATGGCCTTTCGAGAACCACCCCATGATTACAATTTCTGGAAATTCAGCAATTTACATAATTAGTGCGCCTAATCGGCTTTGCGAAAATTTATGGGCGATTGAAATTTTCGATTGGCCCTCGTTAAAATTCGGGTCATAAATTTTGGCGACCCGACGGAGCTTTATCTGGCGATGGGATTTCGGTTTGCACGAGCGGTCCAAATTAAATCGTCAACGTGCGCGCCTCAATTTACGGCTCAGACGAGAACAAAAGTTTCTCGCTGAGGTGATTCAGAAGTTGTTTATTGGGCCTTAAAAAATTGTTTGGATTGGGTCAAAAACGCGTTTTGAAAGTACTAAGGAGGTTAAATTAAAAAAAAAACACTGCTGGCATCACGAATTTTGAAAGGTATCGTCCAGTTGATGTTGATTTTTGACTGGTTGGTTGTACTTTTTGAATGAATTTATATGAATAGGAGCTCTTGCACCCCAGTCACAATTGACCAAATCGAGCATCTGGTTAATTCGTTAATATTTTTTTATCCATTTGCTACAAATCCATTTTAGCTATCGGAAACAGTTTCTGATTCAAATCTAATTCACTCAAACCATATCGCCGTCATTTGTGACAACAATGTTTTGACCCTTGTCGGTCAAATCCATCAGCCTCTAAGCCAATTAAGGATTCATGGATGGACGAGCTCGGGCAACAAATATGTTTCCCTGGCAGAGTGGGATCGACCCTGCCATCGTGGAAAAGGCGCAATTTTCGTCACACCCTACTGGCCACATTATTGTCGAATTTTTCCGTCCACTTCCGTTCCACATGTCCATCCGAACGTCAACCTGTTGCGTCAGCCGTATCCCCGAAACAATGCATCAAAAAGTCAGACAGGTGTAATTTCAATTTCACTTTTCACATCCATGAATAAACTGGTTGAAAGCAGTTTGTTTACAATATTCAATATAATCATCACCAAACTACTAAGCCTTTTATTTTTTAACTTTGACTGAGTATTTTTATTTATGTATTTATTTGCAATATATGTGTTTGAAGAGCAAATAAATAATTTAATAGTAATTTACGATACAAGTTACTTATGAAGGTTTTTACATTACGAGAGAAAAGTTTAAATTCTCGAGTAATCTAAAGGCAAATAACGTTATGTGTGTCATAACACGGTTTATTTTATCCTGTTTCAATTTTTTTTAATTCAAAAAATGTTGAATGAAAACAGTCAAAAAGCGAAGTCATGTTTGTTTGCTAATATCTCCATAGCAACGAGTTGCGTACATATAACAACACTAGTGTTGTTAAAGGTACTCATTGCTAAGGAGTTATTGACATGATAACATTATAGGATAAAATAAAAAACAATAAAATAGTTCATATTCAGGGTATCACCATTTTGTTTCCAGTTAGGAGATATCAATTGTTTTGTAGTATGTTATAAATATGTTATTTCCAAGCGTAATGGAAAATTTTTAACACAATTCCGTAAGTAATAATGTTTGTGGAATTTTAGCCATCGCGAGAAGTAAATTTCGTTTCTCTGAATTCATGTTTAGATTGTCGCCATTTTGTTATCAGTTCGTGGGTATCAATTGTTTTGTAGTATATCGAAGATATATGATTCCCAAGTAGATTTAAACGTTTTAAAAGCAATTCCGCAAGTGACAATTTTTTTAGAATTTCAGTAGTCGCGTGTAAATTTCGTTTCTCTTAATCCGTTTTGAGTTTATTTCGTAAATTTGGTAATTGTTCAGCAATTGTTCATCTATTGTTTGGCGACTTGGAATATATCCAACCTCAGAACTAAAAGAAATTATACGAAAATTTAAAGAAGAAGTGAAGACAATCTGTTTTGAGCAGGGGCGGCTCGTTATATAGTCAAGGAGCCATGGCACTACTTGTAGTTTCAAGCTCGGCAAGAATTTTCAATTACTCCTTAAAACATTTTGAGCAATAGAGTGATTTTTGAGACTAATTTAAACAATTTTCTTACTAGAATATTCTGCATTTTTTATTGTTAAGCCTGTATTTTCGATATTTTTGGATCTAAATATTTTTTATTTTATAAATTTTCGATTTCATTGTTAAAATTTTCGATTTTTTATTTTTCGGGTCATATTATTAATTTTTAGATTTTTTACCTGCTTTTTTCGATTTTTTTGGTTTTTTATCTTTTGAACTAAATATCCTTTATTTTGACCTAATTTTTTTATTTAATTGTTTAGATTTTTGATTTTTTTTTCTCCTAATTTTTAGATGTATTGCCTGTATTTTCGATTTTTTTTAATGTAAATTTTTGATCGTTTGGCCTAAATTTTCTTTATTTTGACCTAAATTTTCGATTAAATCGTAAAAATTTTCGACTTTTTAGTCCGCATTTTTGATTTTTCGGATCGAATTTTTAATTTTGGTTCAAAATTTTTGATTTCTTAAATATTTTAACCTGAATTATTGATGCGAGAATTTTTTTGAGTTTTGTTTGCTGACATTTTCGATTTTTTGGTCCGCATTTATTATTATAATTGTTTATTATGATTATCATTTTGTTTTGTTTGTTAAATTTTTTGTCCTCTTGGACCACCATTTTTATTTTTAGGCCCTAATTTTAGATTTTTGTACTAAATTTTAATTTTTAGATTTTTTAAACTTAAATTATTGATTTGATTGTGCGATTTTTTGTATTTTTTGGCTATTATTCTGAAATTTCTGGTCAGAAACTTATTTTTGGGGGCTGAAGTGGTAAATTATTTTGCTTCTACCGAAATTTTCGATTTTAGTTGTCTGCATTTTTTATCTTCACGACCGAGTTTTCGATGTTTTTTTCTAAATTTTCACCTTTTTATGCCATATCGTAGATTTTTACTTTTTGGCCTATATTTTGTATTTTCGATTTTTTCGGTGTTTGGTCTTTTAGTCGAAATTTTTATTTATTATTATTTTTTATTTTTATTTTGACTTAAATTTTCGATTTGTTTGTTAAAATTTTCGATGTGTTTGTTAAAATTTTCGATTTGTTTGTTAAAATTTTCGATTTGTTTGTTAAAATTTTCGATTTGTTTGTTAAAATTTTCGATTTGTTTGTTAAAATTTTCGATTTGTTTGTTAAAAATTTTAATTTTTTGGTTCACCACTTAGATTTTCAGGTACGAATTTTAGATTTTTGGTCTTAATTTTTTATTTTTTGTCACATATTTTAGATTTTCTTAACTAGAAATAATGATTTTATTGTGCGGTTTTGTAATTTGTTTTGCTATTATTTTCTAATTTCTTGAACTTATTTTAAGCTAAAAAGTGTTATTTTTAGTCCAAGATTTTTGATTATTAGCCAATATTTTAGATCTTTGGCTGTTTCGTTCCTTTTTTTTTTTGGCCAAAATATTCGATTCGTTTGTTGAAATTTAGGATTTCTTGGTTTGCATTTTTTATTTTGGGCCCGAGTTTTCGACCTTTTGGCCTAAATTTAGACTTTTGGTTTGTTGAATAATTACGATTTTTGAGCGAATTACGAGAGTTGAAAAATGATGCTTTGTCAAATTGTTATTTCGCCTTTATAAAAATCGAAAAAAAAAATAGCCAGTAAAGATCAATTTTCGAAACTTTGTAGTTAAATTTTAGAAAGTTCAAGCAACGTGATAAATTTTGGTTTGTTGAATAATTACGATTTTTGTGCGAATTGTGAGAGTTTAAAAATAATGCTGTGTCAAATTGTTATTTCGCCGTTATAAAAAATCGAAAAAAAATATAACCAGTAAAGACCGATTTTTGAAACTTTGTACTTAAATTTTAGAAAGTTTAGGGAACGTGATAAATTTTGGTTTGTTGAATAATTACGATTTTTGAGCGAATTATGAGAGTTGAAAAATAATGCTATGTCAAATTGTTATTTCGGCGGTTTAAAAAATCGAAAAATAATAACCAGTAAAGACCGATTTTTGAAACTTTCTAGTTAGATTTAAGAAAGTTCAAGCAACGTGATGAATTTTGGTTTGTTGAATAATTACGACTTTTGAGCGAATTATGAGAGTTGAAAAATAATGCTTTGTCAAATTGTTATTACGCCGTTATAAAAAATCTAAAAAAAAAATAACCAGCAAAGACCGATTTTTGAAATTCTGTAGTAAGATTTTAGAAAGTTTAAGCAACGTGATAAATTTTGGTTTGTTATTACGATTTTAGAGCGAATTATGAGAGTTGAAAAATAATACTACGTTTCTTGTTTTTCTTTATTTTTTAAGCGAATTATGATCGTTAAAACATACTGAATACTAAATTGTATTCAGACTACACTGTTTTTTATTTGATATCCATTTCATATAGCCATTTTTCTAAATTTTAATTTTTAATACGTTTGTATTTGTTTTTCAATTTTTTTTTCAGCGATTTGTAAAATACTTGACCTCAAAATTGAACCGCGAGGGTGTTTAAATGAGATTATTTCGAAATCTTGATCAGATATGATTTTTACGTAAGCATTAAAAACGATTAAATTTGAACAGATTCAATGAAGTATTTTGCAAAAATCGATTAATTTTTCTAGAATAGAATAGAACAGAAAATTAACCAGAGTGTGCTCTTCTTTTCGGTCGAGAACGTGCTGTAATCAGTTTTCTAGTAAATGCTTAGTATTCAATAATCGGTAATCCTATTATGTTCGCTTTTCCGGAAATTGTTTACTGGTTGGTCACTCGTTTTCTCGAAATTTAAGTTTCAATTTGTCTTTTGGTGTGTGAGCACGTGACATTCACCTAACGTTACTTTCAAAACGATTAGTATTCTATTTGCGGCCAACATTAACCTTGTTAAATCCGCTGTTAAATTTAAAACTACACCAAATACTACACAAATTTACTACTTTCCAATTTACATCTCGATGCCATTAATAAATATTGCCCATTGATATTTAGTCGAATCTTTGCATGGTTGACATTTTTTTTTAATTTTCTTTGACAGTATTTCGGGTCGAGGAAAAATAAGATCAACTTATTTGTGACTACCGTTTTCAAATGGGAAAGTTTTTTTTTTTAATTTAGGCATCTAGCATTCAGCCTCAAGTTTTTAATAAAACCCAATAAATACATGTAATCGCAGACGCATATGAATTCAAATGCGCATGTCTCTGATTAAATATTCAGTTTTCCAAAATTCGTGGTTGTCATTCAGACAGACACCGTCAAAAATGTTGACCATTGTGCAAAGAAAAGCGTTAATCAGCTCTGATTAAAGGTAGAAAACAATATCTAATGTTCGCTCTGATTAAATATTCATTATTGTCATTGAGACAGATACCGTCAAAAATGTTGTAATTTCAATTCACAGGCGACTGCGATTAATTTCGTTTTGAAACACTTGGTATCTTTATCTATTACACCGCAAACCATTGATAGTATCAAATTGAATGAAATTTTTTTATGATGACCGAAACCGAAACACGTGTAATGATTCACACAGTCGGCACCGCGTTTTAGTCATCGTCTAGGGAACAGCCGCATCTTCGTGAGCAGGCGAAGACGACAAAAGCATTATTAAAGCAAACATGACTAAACCTACCGGATAAGAAAAGCTGAGTGGCCGCACACCCAAAAATGTTTAATCCGACATTGACACAGTTCCTAGAATGAAGAAATTATTAATCGCTTGATTCAAGACTGAAAAAAAGTAACGTGAAAGTGTTCGGCGATTGATACAATTTAAGCAATGTGCGAGAAAAAAAGTTGCAGAAGTGTAAAGTATAATAAATCGATTACTTTCATAAGTAAAATGGAATATTTCTGACTTCGAGAGCAAAAATATTGATCTATTCTTTGACTCAAATAATTTTTCACTCAAAGGAAGGAGGTCGTTATACTCCAATCTCCCTGGAGTATTGAAAATTGAGAGCTGTTTAAAGGTTTTTATTATTTTGTATACTTTCACGAGTTCTAATTTTTGTACTCAAAAAGTTCTAAAGAAAACTCACACACATTTTGCTATTAAATGCCAGAAAATCTATATTTTCGAAATCAAATTGTGCTTTTTAAATGAAGTGGGACACTACTGAGGGTTAAAAAAATCTTAATTTTTCGGTATCCTTTGATATACAAAGTCTGTATGAAGATACGGCCGGAAGTCACTATTAATCTTATGTTTATTGCATTTAAACACAACTTAAATCTTTAAAAGATCAAAAAGTCGAAAATAGTTGGCAGCCCCAACTAAAAGAAATAAATTTAGGAAGTTTAAGCCTTTAAGCGGGAGTCTTAAGGTAGATCAATCAATATATTTAAGTATCAGAATGCTAGTGGTGTAACTAGTTAATCAATGAACTAACTAATTAGCGATTATCGCCTGTAATTTCCTTTTCATTAAAACTGAGAAAAGACGCCTAAAAGGCGGAGATATTATTCTTAGTTTCCTTGAGCTACTTATCCTATTACTTATCATTAAAGTGGGTACCAATTTGTAATACAAGAGTGGTTATAAATTAAAATATAACACGAATAGAGTCGCTGGTCGGCTTTTATAGATTTTAATTAAGAAAAAAAATCAGTATTTAATTAAGTGGACTCGGTGCGAAATTCCCGAAGCACTAAATTGCGCTATTAGCGTATATATGTAATTATTTAATGCGATTTTTGCAGCGATTATTAGACAGATATTAATTTGTATGAATTTTATTTACTTTCAAAAAATGCGATCGCTGATGAATAGTGTGAAAATAAATCGAGTGAAAAAATAGTTGGCGTTGCAAACTCACTACATACATTATAAAGAATTACTTTTGCAGAATCTGTTCAGTTTTGGAAAAATCATCAGTTTTCCAAAGTGTTATACAGTTGATGAAACAAACTCACTTTTCCTGTAAGACAGATGCACATTATAATTCGCGTAACTCGGAAACTGAAGAAACAATTTGAAATCTGAAAAGTATCTTCAATTCACAATGAAGTTGTGAACAATTCTGCATAATAACTGTAATTCTTAAACACACAGATTCGAAGTTATAAATTTAAAAAAATGCGTATACTGGTAGTGTTAAGGAAAAAAATCGAGTAAAAAATAGTTGGCGCGGGAAAAAAAAATTTGCGAACTCACTAAATACATTTTAAAGGATTAATTTTGCAGAATCTGTTCGGTTTTTAGAAAAATCATTAATTTTCCAGTTGATAAAATGAACGCTCTTTTCATATAAAATAGATGCATATTCTAATTCGCGTAACTCGAAAAGTGAAGAAACAACTTAAGATCTGAAAGGATATTTAATTCACAGTGAAATTATCTACAATTTTGCATAACTGTAATTCTCACACAAACAGATTCGAAGTTGTAGATTTTCAAAAAAAATCGAGTAAAAAATACTTAGTTGGCGTTGGAACAAACATCTGCAAACTCACTAAATACATTTTGAAGGATTAATTTTGCAGAAAAATTTAGGTTGCAAAATCTAAAACATAGAACAAAAAATCAAAAACTTAGACTAAAAAAATTCCGGCAAAAAAATAAAAAAATTCCGCCAAAAAAAAATCTTCTTAAAAATCAATCATTCAGGTTAAAAAATCTAAAATTTAGGACAAAAAAATCAAAAAAATTGACCAAAACGACGGGCTTGATGCGGAAATATTGAAAATTCTAACAAACTAATAAAAAATGTCGGCCAAAATAAAGAATGATTCATTTATATGCGAGAGTTTTTGAGTTTTGTCCGTTGAAAATTATTTTCCTTTTGCCTGTATTTTCAAGTTTTTTTGAATGCATTTTTATTTTTAGACCAGGATTTTTGATTTTTTGGCCGACATTTTAGATCTTCAGCTATTTTGATCCAAGTTTTGGATTTTTTGGCCAAAATATTCTATTCGTTTGTTGAAATTTTGAATATTTTAATCTGCATTTTTCATCTTCAGGCCCGAGTTTTCGACGTTTTGTCTAAATTTAAGCCAAAAGGTCGAAAACTCAGGCCAAAAATAAAACATGCAAACCACGAAATCCTAAATTTCAACAAACGAATCGAATATTTTGGCAAAAAAAAATGCAACAAAACAGCCAAAGATCTAAAATATCGGCACATCGAAAATCTTGGACTAAAAATAACACTTAGCTTAGAATAAGTTCGAGAAATTCGAAAATAATAGCAAAACAAATTACAAAACCGCACAATAAAATCATTAATTCTAGTTAAAAAGTCTAAAATATGTGAAAAAAAATAAAAAATTAAGACCAAAAATCTAAAATTCGTACCTAAAAATCTAAGTGGTGGACCAAAAAATTAAAATTTTTAACAAGCAAATCGAAAATTCTAACAAACAAATCGAAAATTTAAGTCAAAATAAACAAAAATTTCGGCCAAACGATCAAACACCGAAAAAGTCAAAAATACAAAATATAAGCCAGAAAAGTAAAAATCTACGATATGGCATAAAAAGGTGAAAATTTAGAAAAAAAACATCGAAAACTCGGTCGTAAAGATAAAAATGCAGACAACTAAAATCGAAAATTTCGGTAGAAGCAAAATAATTTACCACTTTCAGCCCCCAAAAATAATTTTCTGACCAGAAATTAAAAAATAATAGCCAAAAAATACAAAAAGTCGCACAATCAAATCAATCATTTAAGTTTAAAAAATCTAAAAATTAAAATTTAGTACAAAAATCTAAAATTAGGGCCTAAAAATTAAAATGGTGGTCCAAGAGGACAAAAAAGTTAACAAACAAAACAAAATGATAATCATAATAAATAATTATAATAATAAATGCGGACCAAAAAAATCGAAAATGTCAGCGAACAAAACTCAAAAAAAATCACGCATCAATAATTCAGGTTAAAATATTTAAGAAATCAAACATTTTGAACCAAAATTAAAAATTCGATCAAAAATGCCGACTAAAAAGTCGAAAATATTTACGATTTAATCGAAAATTTAGGTCAAAATAAAGAATATTTAGGCCAAACGATCAAAAATTTAGACCAAAAAAAAATCGAAAATACAGGCAAAACATCTAAAAATGAAAAATTCGGACAAAGAATCGAAAATTTAAACAATAAAAAAAAAAAAATTAGGTCAAAATAAAGGATATTTAGTCATATACTTGTTTCTCATTAATCACTTGGTGAAACATTATGTTAATATAGGTTTAAAAATTATTATTATTATTAATAATGTTCTTGAAAATGGCACTAAGCCGAAACTAGTAGAAAATAAAGCAATTTAATCGTGAAACAAACCAAGTGAATTTTTAAACCTATAAGGATATTTAGGCCAAAAGATAAAAAATTTAGACAAAAAAATCGAAAAAAGAAAAAAATAATAATACGGCCCCATAAAATAAAAAAAACGAAAATTTTAACAATTAAATCGAAAATTTAGGTCAAAATTAAGAATATATAGATCCAAAAATATCGAAAATACAGGCTTAATAATAAAATATGCAGAAAATTCTAGTAAGCAAATTGTTTAAATTAGTCTCAAAAATCACTCTATTGCTCAAAATGTTTTAAGAAGTAATTGAAAATTCTTGCTGAGCTTGATATTGGCTCTATATAACGAGCCGCCCCTGCATGCGAATATACTTACTAAAATTTATTTTGTAATATTTTGCATTGACTTACCCGAAACAAAAGAAAAGTACGTATAATAACATTTTACATTTTGGAAATATTAAATTATTACAAAATATTTGAGAATCATATTGTATCACCTGTACATGTAACGGCTATAGAGGTGAAACATTAAAAAGTTATGGAAAAGTTGGACAAGTAGCACAATCAGTGCAGACATAAAAGTAAAAAATCGATTTAAAAAAATTCTTAATACAAAAATCGATCAGTTTTAAAATCACAACGCGACATTATCTGATGATGTTCCTGGTTGATATCATCTGAGAATTTTGAGTTGATTATTTTTTTAACTGGGATCGTGATTGATCAAAGCTCGTTTTTACTATTTGAAATAATTATTTTTTTTGTTCGAGGGTTGAAGGGTTCGAAAAGGGATCATTCTAATCTGAGTCTACTCCCTTAAAGTAGACCAAAATGGGATTTTTTCCTGAAAGAATCATCAAATTTGGTTGAAAAGTCACTGAGTTATGTGCGAAAAACCTCAAAATGCACTTTGTTTTCAAACAGCCATAACTTGGTGCCAAGTCGTCGTAGGGACTTCGTTCTTTGAGTCCTGCAAAGGGAATTGATCAAATTGTATTGCGTTTATGGAGGATTGAGTCGACAAAAATTTTCCAACTCCGTAGACATCGTCAAAGTTGGACGTGGTTTCCAGAAAAAAAACTTTTTTTTCACAGGGGCGTTAGAGGGGGGCGGAAGAGGTTATGCTTAATTTAGCATGACTTTAAAGAAGACACTTCAAAGTTTTTCGCCCTTAAAGATTCATTAAAATCGATTGAAAATACGCAGAGTTAGGGCGGTTTGAAAAGTGTTTCATTTTTTTTCCTTCAGTATTAGAAATAGGATAATAACCAAAAATTCATCATTTTTGAAGGTACCTAATTATTAGTAAGAATTTGTCCATGTTTTTAAAACGTGCAAATATTGAAACAGCGTGAGATAGTATTAAAGGATGAATATTGTTAATAGACAAAGCCGTTTAAGTTTCCTCACACATGCACGCGAACAATTCAGATATTTCAGGGTCGGCGGGCGCACGCTCCAGCGGTCCCGTTCGTCCTTTCGTTCCGTCCGTTCATGTCGAAGGCACACATACAAACACACACACCTTGTATCGTCATACCATCGTGGACCATGGTATTGCCAGGTCTCGGCAGATGTGTCACAGTTAAGGCATGCGGCCCACCGTCCTTAGCAGTCCTTACAACGGAATCCACTGATTACAGGTTCGGAGCAGGTGCCCCCGAGAGGGTAGAGGTACGGCCCCCGAGTCGCAATAAAAAAAATAACCGAAACGGGTCGGAGGGGACTTATAATTTCGCGTGCGCGTGCCCCCTAGCCCGAAAGACGTGTCTGGCCCATTCAGGGCACCCGTCACGAATTCCACGATCTTCGGCCACTTTGTTTGGATTTACGGGTACCTGTTGTAAATATGAGTCATTCATATTTATACGTCAGATATCGGAAATACCAATGTACCTGTGGCGGCTTGAATACGGCGAATAACGAATCTATCAGTCGTTGTGAACAATTCTTACAAGTACAGCGTGAAAGAGAAGACGGAAAGTTATGAACGAAGTTGTAAAATTTTATGGCAAAATTATTATTCTTAAAAGGACTATAAATTCCTCAATTCTGGGCATTCATACCATGTTCGGCAAATGATGAGGACTTCGGTGTTATTGAGAAACATTCTGAAATGAGTGTATAGCCTATTCAGTGGAATCTGGCGGCCGAGGTCGTAAAACGGTCGGTCCGCCCTGAAGATCGGCGCACCCTCGAAGAAAAAGTATTGGTGGTTCGTCTAATTGCATCCCATACATTTAT
Organism: Ocypus olens; assembly: GCA_910593695.2. Lineage (NCBI taxonomy): Eukaryota > Metazoa > Arthropoda > Insecta > Coleoptera > Staphylinidae > Ocypus > Ocypus olens. The sequence continues at coordinate 43,833,009 of OU343062.1, read as the reverse complement.
TACTGTCCTTCGCTCCTATTGGTATACGCACTTTTACACCGGTACTTCTCAAAAAAGATTGATTTGAGATAAAAAATATTACGTCCCCTACTTACCGAGCTCCGATCCTCTTTTACGACCACAGCCGCCAGTTTCCGAAGAACGGGCTATACTAGAAGATTGGATGATCGTTGTTTCGGAAGCTTGTAAAAAGAATCTCTATAAAAGTAGTGGACATTAATTCCTTGTTCCGCACTTTCAGAGCAAAACCATTAATAGAAGAATGATTGAAGATTAGATGGTTTGCCTTCTGAAAAGAGAGACCAACGAAAATGCACTCTATCTGAAGTCCATTTTGAAACGCTAAGATCAAAAGAAAATTAGCGATATAGTGAATCTAAAAGCCAGTTGTGAAAAAATTAAAGATTTACTCAGTCTGTAACGGTACATACTAAACGCATAAGAAAAATGTTTTTTTACATCAATTATACCAACTCGGATGTGGAAAAGAATTTTGTTTTTTTTTTCGATCTTATCGATGCAGAGAGAGAAACGAAATCTATCAAAGGTTTACTCAGTCTGCAACTGTGCTTACTAGAGATGGGCAAAACTGCTACTTTTGAATCACGTTGCTACCTGTGATTGCTACTTTCTAATATCAGTGATTTTAAACTGTGACTATGATCACATCCCAGACAAAAATATAAAAATCGCAGGAAAAATTCTATAAAAAATCATCCTCAATGTCCAAATTATCGCTTATTCAAAATCAATTTGGTTTTTGTAAATTCAATCATTTTCAATAGAGATATGGATTTTTGAAAATTGTTTAAATTTTTTGAGCACTCTCAGAAAAAAATATAAAACATGCAGGCAAAATTCTATAAAAAATATCCTCAATGGCCGAAGTACCGCTTATTCGAAATTAGTTTGGTTTTTATAAATCCAATAATTTTCAATTGAGATATGAATTTTTGAAAATTTTCGTTTAAATTTTTTGAGTAATTTAACAAAAACAACGCAGAAAAAATATAAAACATGCAGGCAAAATTCTATAAAAAAATATCCTCAATGGCCGAAGTACCGCTTATTCGAAATTAGTTTGGTTTTTGTAAATTCAACCATTTTCAATTGAGATATGGATTTTTGAAAGGTGTTGTTTTAATTTTTTAAGCACCAGTACAAAAACATCGCAGAAGAAAATATAAAACATGTAGGAACAATTCCATAAAAAATTATCCTCAATGGCCGAAGTATCGCTTATTAAAAATAAATTTGGTTTTTGTAAATTCAACCATTTTCAATAGAGATATGGATTTTTGAAAATTTTTGTTTTAATTTTTTAAACATCGCAGAACAAAATATAAAAAGAGCAGGAAAAATTCAATAAAAAATCATCCTCAATGGCCGAAGTATCACTTATTAAAAATTAATTTGGTTTTTATAAATTCAACAATTTTCAATAAACATGGAGTTTTGAAAATTTACATTTTATTTTTTTGAGCATTTTAACAACAATATCGCGGAAGAAAATATAAAACATGCAGGAAAAATTCCTTAAAAAAATTATTCTCAATAGCCGAAGTAACGCTTATTTAAAATCAATAATTTGGTTTTTGTGAATTTAACAATTTTCAATTGAGATATGGATTTTTGAAAATTTCCGATTAAATTTTTTTGGGCACTTTAACCAAAATATTGCAGAAGAAAATATAAAACATGCAGGCAAAATTCTATAAAAAATTATCCTCAATGGCCAAAGACCCGCTTTTTTAAAATTAGTTTTGTTTTTGTAAATTCAACCATTTTCGATGGAGATATAGATTTTTGAAAATTTTTGTTTTAATTTTTTGATCACCTGAACAAAAACATCACAGAAAAAAATATAAGAGTGCAGGAAAAATTCCATAAAAAAATCATCCTTAATGGCCGAAGTATCGCTTATTCAAAATCAATGTGGTTTTTGTAAATTCAACAATTTTCAATAGAAATATGGATTTTGGAAAATTTTTGTTTTAAGTTTTTGATCACCTGAACAAAATTTTTTTTGACCTAAAATAACGTTTTTTGCTAATGGAGTTCTAAGGTACAAAATGCGAAATTCGTGATTTCGCGCAAACAATGAATTTTCGTGCAATACCTCAAAGAACATGCAAAGAAAAGTCCATTCGTGAAAACGAAAACAATTTCGTCGAAAAACTAAAAGATTTATGAGTAAAAAAACCACAAAATTTGCTTTTTTTTTAAACACCCAAAATCGTCGTAGGAACTTCGTTATTTGAGTCCTGCGCAGGTAATTGAACACATTTCAATGCCCTTTTGGTGGATCGAGACGACACATTTTTTCCAACTCGGTACACGTTAGTTAGTCGGTACAAAAACGTGTTTTTCTTGTTCGGGGGTTGAACTGTTCGAAAAGGGATCATTACAATTTGAGTTTACTTCCTTAAAGTAGAGCCAAAATGGGATTTTTTTCCGAAATAATCATCAAATTTGGTTGAAAAGTTATGTGCGAAAAGCCTCAAAATGCACTTTTTTTTCAAACACCCGTAACTTGGAGTCAAATTATCGTAGGAACTTCGTACTTTGAGTCCTGCATAGGGAATTGATCACATGCCTTTATGGTGGATCGAGTGGGAAAAAAATTCCTACTCCGTAGACTTCGTCAAAGTTGGACATGGTTTCCAGAAAAAACTTTTTTTTCACAGGGGTTCTAGAGGGGGGGGGGGCGAAAGGGGTTACGTTTAGTTTCGCATGCATGACTTTAAAGAAGACACTTCAAAGTTTTTTTCCCTCAAAGATTCATCAAAATCGATTAAAAATACACCGAGTTATGGCGGTTTGAAAATGGTCGAAATTTCACGAATTTAAAGTGTTTAATTTATTTCTTCCTTCAGTATATAAGCCCGCGGAATTTGAAACACGCAGACATGAAGGTAGTCGGCGTTCTCTGCAAAATCTAACACTTTTTCCAAAATTTTGGCTCTGAACAAAGTTGAGCAAAAAAAAGTTTGACCTTTTGCTGCCCCCAATACACAAACAATTAATTATATTTAAAAATTTCAAATCAGAAAAATTAATTCTACCAGATTTAACAATATTTTTCGATCTGATAACATCGAAACTGGAGCCAGACGAATGGGGCTGAATATTCCTAGATCATATTTCCAATTAAAATTTCTTAGATAGGAGATAATCAAATGAACCAAAAACGAATTCCTCGTAAATCATTGCGATTTATGGGAAGTTGACGATCGGGAGTTAATTAAAATATTTTTATGAAAACAACCTTCTAAAACGAATTCCTTTACGTGTTGACTGACCTACATAAAGTTCAAAACAAATTCATGATAATGGAAATGACCAAATTGGAGGATTCCGCGAGGACTTTATTACAGAATAGATATTAACTAGTTTTTCCTAGGCTAAAGTTTGAGGTATGTGAAATTGTGTTCTTTATGTGAAATTGTGAAATGTAAAAATGTAAGAAAAGTAACTGATGACGAACCATGCGGGCCCCATCAAAATTAAGCGATTAAATTGCGTTGCGCCATCAATGAAAAGCATATGTTTTTTAAATTAACTTTAATTTTTCGCTTTTTTTTTTTCATTTTTAATTTTCAATTTTTAATTTTTTTATTTTTCATTTTTTATTTTCAAGTTTTAATTTTCAATTTTTCATTTTTCATTTTCATTTTTCACTTTTCATTTTTCATTTTTGTTTCATTTTTATTTTAAAATATTTAATTTTAATTTTTTTTAAATTCTTTTTTTGGAAGCCAGTTGTATCCTCTGCGATCCCTGAAAATTTCGGCTTTCCGACTTAAAAAGAAAAAGAATTGTCCTTAAAAAAAGGAAAACGAACCTAAGGGATGCAAATAGCGCGTAGGGGTAGTTCCAAAAATTTTGAAAAAATATCTTCTGCCATCCCCGAAAGTTTCAGCTTTTCGACTTTAAAAGAAAGAAATTCGTCCTTTAAAGAAGAAAAACGAACCCAGGGGGTGCAAATGGTGCGTAGGGGTAGTTTCAAACATTTTGAAAAAATATCTTCTGCCATCCCTGAAAGTTTCAGTTTTTCGACTTTAAAAGAAAGAAATTCGTCTTTAAAAGAAGAAAAACGAACCCAGAGGGTTCAAATAGCGCGTAGCGGTGTTTCCAAAAATTTTGAAAAAATTCCCAATGAAAGCCAGTCATCGCTCTCGTCATCCCTGAAAGTTTCAGCTTTTCGGCTTAAAAAGAAAAAAAAAGTCCTTAAAAAAAGAAAACCGAACCTCCCCCTGGGTGGGTTGGTGGCGTTGGTTGGCGCGTAGGGGTGGTTCTAAAAATTTTGAAAAAATTCCCAATGATAGCCAGTTATCCCTTCTGGCATCCCTGAAGGTTTCAGCTTTTCCACTTGAAAAGAAAAAAATACGTCCTTAAAAGAAGAAAAAAAAATTTTTTTTAACCCGGTTTTTAAAAAATCAAATCTCGGAAACGGGGCAAAAATTCAAAAAAGTGGCTCGATCAATTTTAGATATTTTCTTTAAGATTGTTTTAAGACATATCGGGATCGTCCAGCTCCGGCGGTTACGGAGGAGTTATTTTTTTTCTGCCATCCCCGAAAGTTTCAGCTTTTCGACTTTAAAAGAAAGAAATTCGTCCTTTAAAGAAGAAAAACGAACCCAGGGGTGCAAATGGAGCGTAGGGGTAGTAAAAATTTTGTTGACAAAATATCTTCTGTCATCCCTGAAAGTTTCAGTTTTCCGACTTAAAAGAAAAAAAAATCGTCCCTAAAAGAAGAAAAATGAACCTAGAGGGTTTAAATAGCGCGTAGGGGTGGCTCCAAAAATTTTGAAAAAATTCCCAATGAGAGCCAGTCATCGCTCCCGTCATTCCTGAAAGTTTCAGCTTTTCGATTTAAAAAGAAAAAAATACGTCCTTAAAACAAAAAAACCGAACCTCCCCCTGGGTTGGTGGCGTTGGTTGGCGCGTAGAGGGGGATCCAAAATTTTTTTAAAAATTCCCAATGAAAGCCAGTTATTCCTCCTGCCATCCCTAAGGGTTTCAGCTTTTCCACTTGAAAAGAAAAAAAAATACGTCCTTAAAAGAAGAAAAATTTTTTTTTTTACCCGGTTTTAAAAAAATCAAATCTCGGAAACGGGGCAAAAATTCAAAAAAGTGGCTCGATCAATTTTAGATATTTTTTTTAAGATTATTTTAAGACATATCGGGATCGTCCAGCTCCGGCGGTTACGGAGGAGTTATTTTTTTTTGGAAACGTGCAAAAATCGAAAATCTGCGTTTGAAAAATCCCCCCCGGGGGTGGGGGGCGAAACGAAACGACGGGACCGGTTCTAAAAGCTTGCACGGTTATCTGGTCGTCGATCTGCGCGCAAAAACTAACAAAATCTTATCGAATAAGGCCCCGATAAAGGGTGAGGTTTAACCCTACCTCCCGTTTTAAGGGTGAGTTTCGGGGGACGCGATTTTCAAAATCCTCATATTTTTGGGCGAATTTTTTTTACTAGTACTGTTAGTTTTATTGAACAAACAAATACCCAATACTCTTTTTGGACAATTTGTATAAAAGTGTTATTTTAACTCTAACTGTGGTGAGATTTTAAGATTGAAATAGTTGATGTTAAAATAATTTATAATTTTTTTAAAGGAAATCTTACAATTTGCGATAATGACTTCCACGAACACAACTAATAACAGTTGATCGAAAATTTAGATAATGACCTCATCCCGACAACCTCGAGGCTCTTCGTGGAAAGTGGAAGGGCACCTCTCTCGCCGGTGATTAAACGGTATCCCGACGGGCAGGGTGCCCGTTACCCGTTCCACGTTGACAGACACCTTAACGATGCCCATTTATAATGCGATTGTGCACATAAATAATTAGTGGTGGGCAATAAATAAATCACACCTGCGCCAAGAGATACACAAGACGCAGCGTCGCCAAAGCCGTCGTGAAATGGAATAGCCACGAGGAAGAGGATATCTAAACGTGCAATCGGATAGGTGGGATTCTATTTAAAAAAAATAATTTTTGAAAATGGAAAAATATGTGTCGTAAATGTTGTTCAACACATTTAAAAAAAAACCGATCTGCAAGATCATATTTGTAGTACCTGAGAGTACGATGAAGCAGTGACGGTTCGCGGGTTTTTTTCTGATACGGCCGAGGAACAAGAGGTGGTTATACAGATAGGTGCAGATGTCTCTGCAACTGACCCTACCTATCTGTATTACCACCTCTTGTTCCTCGGCCGTACCAGAAAAAAACCCGCGAACCGTCACTGTCTTCTAGATACATCAAAATGTGGAACTCTATTCTGAAACATCGGAACTCTACATCAGGATGCCAACTTGATACACCTCGTAAAATCCTATCGTCTCTCATCACTCTGACCATTGGGACGGCTTTTATCTTTAAATCATGCAATTGTTTCGCGATGTTTCTACCCCTTCACATCTGATGTCAACTTTTCTATCATATTTACTATCAGAAAATAGTAAGTATTCGTTCGCGCAACGATTCATTTCTGCAATTGCAACACATTATCGAATAAATTGCGAAACGGGTCATTGAATCGAATTGAATAAAAGCGAAAGTATGCTAAAAAACAATAAATTACACATTGAAACTAATCACAAGCAACATTGCGAAACAAACACGTGCCGCCATCCAAACAATGACCATTTACCGAAAACAAGCCGAAAACGCTTTGTCAAAACACGCGTGTCGCGCCTTTGTTTCTTCCGTTTCGATTTGCCTTTGACGAACGACAATTGTTGCTGAGCGACACCTTTCGGCGGATCTGGGTCAGTTGTGCGCGGCAATGAGAGCAATCGGAAGAACAAACGAATGCTGACGCAAAAATCGTTTGTTTTTTCCTTATCAGTGAGGCGACGTTGCGAGATTAGAAATGGTGATGATGTAAGCATGTTGCAGTACTGCATTGTTAAAGCGTAACGATAAGGATTTGGTTTCTTTGGGTTATCTGGTTGATTCCGATCCATTGAATTTTTATCGGTGTGCTTGTGGTTATGCGTCATTTAAAAGTTGAAAATATAGATAGTAAATTCAGTATTGATAAAATAAAATGTTTACTTTTTATTCCCTCTATGAGTACTCAGGGGCGGCTCGTTATATACAGCCAAGGAGCCATGGCACTACCTCTAATTTCAAACGAAACAAGTTTTTTTTTTATTAATTCTAAAAACACTGATTTGTCATTTTAAATGTTAAAACGATGCCTGGGAAAGTTTCATGAGACGAGAAAAATGGCAATGTATTTATTTAAGAATATTTCTCTTGAATAAATTAGCAGATTTAAAAAATTCTTCTAGGAATTGTGTCTTGTGCTGTTATCTTGACAACCAGTTTTGAGTTTTTGGGAGGTTATTAAGATTATTATATTTTAAGTAAATTTAGAAAGTTTCAAGTATTTTACAGCTGTTTTTATATTTTTTCGCGTCAACAAAAAATGATTATAATTTTTCATAAATTTACACGAAAAATCGCAAAAGCAATCGACGGAATGTATTTGAAGTATCTACCAAATCACTCTTGAATTAAAATTGAGTGATTTTGTAAAGTTTCAAGTGGATGGCAATTGTTTTTATGTGTTTTTCGCGTCAACAAAAAAAAATTATAATTTTTCATAAATTTACATGAAAAATTGCCAAAGCATTCCACGGAATGTATTTGAATTTTCTACCAAATCACTCTTGAATTAATATTGAGTGATTTTGCGATGTTTCAAGTGGATGGCAATTATTTTTATATTTTTTTCGCGTCGACGAATTAATTGCAATTTTTTTCTAAATTTTATCTGCGTTCTCATTGAAATATTCTAAAATTTAGAAACAATGCATTTCTAATTTTTACGGAAATGTAGAATCACATGTGTTGTCAGTTTTTTTGGAAAGTTTCAAGTCGATGGCAATTGTTTTTATATTTTTTTCACGTCGACGAATTTGTTGCAATTTTTTTTTAATTTCATCTCCACATTGAAATATTCTAATTTTTACTGAAATGTAAAATCACATGTGTTGACAGTTGTTTTGGAAAGTTTCAAGTGGATGGCAATTGTTTTTAAATTTTTTTCGCGTCGACGAATTAATTGCAATTTTTTTCTAAATTTTATCTGCGTTCTCATTGAAATATTCTAAAATTTAGAAACAACGCATTTCTAATTTTTACGGAAATGTAGAATCACATGTGTTGTCAGTTGTTTTGGAAAGTTTCAAGTCGATGGCAATTGGTTTTATATTTTTTTCACGTCGACGAATTTGTTGCAATTTTTTTTAAATTTCATCTCCACATTGAAATATTCTAATTTTTACTGAAATGTAAAATCACATGTGTTGACAGTTGTTTTGGAAAGTTTCAAGTGGATGGCAATTGTTTTTAAATTTTTTTCGCGTCGACGAATTAATTGCAATTTTTTTCTAAATTTTATCTGCGTTCTCATTGAAATATTCTAAAATTTAGAAACAATGCATTTCTAATTTTTACGGAAATGTAGAATCACATGTGTTGTCAGTTTTTTTGGAAAGTTTCAAGTCGATGGCAATTGTTTTTATATTTTTTTCACGTCGACGAATTTGTTGCAATTTTTTTTTTAATTTCATCTCCACATTGAAATATTCTAATTTTTACTGAAATGTAAAATCACATGTGTTGACAGTTGTTTTGGAAAGTTTCAAGTGGATGGCAATTGTTTTTAAATTTTTTTCGCGTCGACGAATTAATTGAAATTTTTTTCTAAATTTTATCTGCGTTCTCATTGAAATATTCTAAAATTTAGAAACAATGCATTTCTAATTTTTACGGAAATGTAGAATAACATGTGTTGTCAGTTGTTTTGGAAAGTTTCAAGTAAATGGCAATTGTTTTTAAAAAATTTTCTCGCCAAAAAAAAAGATTATAATTTTTCATAAATTTACACGAAAAATCGCCAAAGCAATCGACGGAACGTATTGGAATTTTCTACCAAATCACTCTTGAATTAATATTGAGTGATTTTGAGAAGTTTCAGGTGGATAGCAATTGGTTTTATATTTTTTCGAGTCAATAAAGTACTCATCAGATAAATGTAAATAGGACCAAAAAATTAATTCGTCTTTAATTGCTTTTTTGTTGTTATGGGATAAGTCTTGAACGGATGACCTAATTTGGCAAATTCTTCCATCCAATAGACGCAAATAAGACCCAAAACATGTAATTTATAGTTCAATTCGTGAACGCGAGAGGTTTCGAAAATTCTTTCAGCAAAGTGTTGTGCTCATTGGACAGATAAGATCAAAAAATATTTTATTATTATTGAGGATAACTCTTAAACGGAAAGTGTTAGCAAAGTATTATTCTTATATAATAGGCGTAGGTTAAAAAAATAAAATTGTTAAATTTTTTTTAAAACTTTTGAACTTATGATCGGATTTCTAAGAGTGTTTCAGCAAAGTATCATTCATCCGAAAGATATATAGAGGACCAAAGAATTGAATTCGTTGTTCAATTGTTTTTGGTTTACAGAAGATAGCGGGTGACCAAAGTCAAATTCTTCCAGAAAAGTCCATCGAATAGATAGAGATAACACTAAACATTTTTTTTCTAGTGACTTGTTTCTATAAGTTATTTGTTTGTTAGCCTTTGTAAGACTTAATTTTGTAAAATTACGAACTGCTCGAATATTTATATATGAAGGCTACTTTTCTCTTTATTTAATTTACTGAATAATTTTGCAACTATAATCGATATTTTTTTTCTCAAAAAGTGTATTATATGATAAGTGGCTCTACCATCAAAAAGTTTTACGGGCCGCCACTGCGAGTACTTAGTTTCGACTTTTTTTGGAAAAAAAGATGAATACATATTAATAGTACCAAATAAATAAAAAGTCTGTGTGTTTGATTGGGTTGTGTTGAGTTGTAGCTTACAATAAAAAAAATTATGAAATGAAAAGAAAAAATGAACAGTTTCTGTTATGAAAAAGTGCGAGTGTGTCCTCGATTTTTCGAAAAAATCCCGTACGAATTCCTCGCGGGCCGCGCTAAATATTTCCATGGGAACCCGTTGCTTGCCTCCTTCGTCTTCCTTTCTTTTCCCCGGGTACTTCGTCTTTTTTTCCTCTCGTCGCGCCAAAAATATGCGTACTTTCGTGCGGTTTACAGTTACGTTGCAAGGTCACCGCTGGTATTGCATAAGATTCCATGTCATAAATACCTACGAGGAAGAAGAAAGGTCGCCGTGAGGACATAATCATGATCCTCTCTAATATTTGCATAAAGGCAAAATACTTAAATATGGTAAAAAATTAGTGATAAATACTTTTTACAGCGTCCATTATCGACGCGTCGGTATATTGGTACCTTACACCAGAAATGGTGGAAAAGCAAAATGATTAAAAAAATAGTTTCTAAAAAAACTCTCAGGTACTATCCCGCAGCTCGTTCTATTTGAGATTTTTTTCAAGAAAATTAAGGCACATAAATGATATCCTTTTTTTTTAAATAGTAGTTAATGGTAGTAGTCAATGGTACTCTCGGGTACTACATATAGGTATGTTCTCGCAGATCGTTCCTTCCGAGAAATGTTTAAAGTAAATTTACTACATACATATATTTTTATTTTAAAAGATAGCCGTTAGCGTACTCTCGCGTACTAAAAATATGATATTGCAGATCGTTTTTTTTTTTTGAGAAATTTTCGAGGAAAATGTACTGCACACATATATTTCCCTTTTCAAATTTCTCCGTTATCGATACATTTAAGTTCTCTCGGGTACTATAAATATGATCTCGCAGGAAATTTTTGAAGTAAATTTACTAGACATATATTTATTTATTTATTTATTAATTTGCGGTGTACACCTTTTACATAAGACAATTTTCTAAATCAAATAAAGATATTATCACCGGCGATTCCATCTTTAAAACGTGTGTCTTATGTTGTTTTATCCAACAAATCGACTTCTCTCTTGGAAATACCGAAGCTCCATTTCTTTATAGCTCTGATGCCATTTGCAATTTTTTCTTGGTCTTCAAAGAGGAGATCAGTGCGTCGGCCTAGTGACTTTTTTCCCTTTACATGTTTGATAGATTAAATAGATTTATTACAAATCTATACACTGTGTACATAAAGTAAGGAATAAATTCTATTAAAATTCAGGGCATTTTCTTTCAGAAAAATGCTCGGACACGTGTATTATTATTTTTTAACGCGTATTTTTTGAGATAAAATTAAAATATGCAGGGTATCCCAAAATCGAGATACGACCCCTAAGTCAAACTTTTCAAATGTGAACCCCCATTTTTTGTTGCATTTATGGATTCTACGTAAAATTCTGAGCATTTTTCATGTAGCATACCCTATGTCGATATTCATTTGTTTTCGAAGAAATGGCGTTCAAAAAAGTACAACTACTATTTTATTTCTGGTAAAGATAACATGGTTTTATCGAAACATTGGAATTACTAAGCAAAAATCATTATTTACTTAATGAAATGATTTTTCATTATTAAATCCAATGTTTCAATGAAACCATTTTATCTTTTATCAGAAATAAAATAGTAGTTGTACTTTTTTGAACGCCATTTCTTCGAAAACAGCTGAATATCAACATGAAAATACACATAATTTTACGTAGAATCCATAAATGCAACAAAAAATGGGGGTTTACATTTGAAAATTTTAACTTAGGGGTCGTATCTCGATTTTGGGACACCCTGTACATTTGAATTTTATCTCAAAAAATGCGCGTTAAAAAATAATAATACACGTGTCCGAGCATTTTTCTGAAAGAAAATGCCCCGAATTTTAATCGAATTTATTCCTTACTTTAAGTACACAATGTATAAAAGCAAACGCCTACTTTAGAAATCGCAGGAAGTTTCCTCAAATCTAAATATGCAAATTAGTACCATTTTGATCAATTTTTGTAGCAACATTGATCAATCACGATCTCAGTTAGAAAAGACAACTCAAAATTCTCAGACGGTAGCAACTAGGAACATCATCAGAGAATCTTGAGTTGTAATTTTGAAACTGATCACGGGATTTTTGGATTTAGAATTTTTTCAAATCGAATTTTTTCCTCTATGTCTGAACTGATTGCACTATTTATCCATAAAATAATGTTTCACCCCTATATTCGGTATATCTACAGGTGAACAATATGATTCTCAAATATTTTGTAATTAATTAATTTTTTTTTGCCAGCTCAGGGCGGTTAGGATAAGACTGGGTCACTTTTCTTCTCGTTACGGGGTCTATCATAACGCTTTTTATTTCACAATACATGAATTAATATTTTTACTGTTATAATAATTACTATTGTTTTGTTTCAGGTAAGTCGGTACTATAGATATCACAAAAGAAAATTGTAAGTATATTGGCATGTTCTGTAATTAGCAGCAATTTGTGTATACAGTTATGTTTACTTTCTCCGTACGGGAAGGGAAAGTACAGTGGTTGTGAAAATTAAGAAAACTATTTTACGAAAATATCCGTTTAATCGATTTCAACGATTTTTGAAATTATATAAATCAATAATCCGAAATAATTTTAAGTCATCCGCATATAACTACTTACATCGTTAATAAATATATTGAATTAAATCGGTCCTAAATGGGTTCCTTGTGGTATACCCGACGTCGTAACGAAGTTTGTGAAGGAATTTAAGTTGTAAAATTTGAAAATATCGGATGCGCGTTGTGTCTCCTTCGTCGATGGTACTTTGCAGAAAACCGGACGGGTACGTCCAACAACCTCCCCCTGGTTCTATTATCGTCATTATTTCAGGCCGTCCGGTATGCAAATGTAATGGACGCTTTTCGCAATGGGAAGGGCACGCTCTCAGGCACCAGCGGCAGCAGCAGCGTCCTCTCCGCCGCACGGCAAATGATAAATCCGCCGTAATCGATATTGTTATTATTATTACCATTCCATACCCGATTGGACGTAATTGGTAATAACAGAGTTTTGCGCGCATCCGTCGTCGCAATAGAAACGATCGAGATTAGCAAACAGACAAAACGGAGAAAAAAAAACTCACGGTTTGACTTTTAAATTTTACCTAACCTAACCTAACCTACTGACCAATGCCGCTACAACAATTAAGGGTTTTCAATTTTAATCAGTAATACAATACTAGTAAAATGAATAAATTTATGATTTATTGGAAGTTGTAATAATCAACAATGTATTCCTAGCAAACACAATGCATATTTAATAGATTATTATTTCGCTCAGAAAATGTGCGCGGATGCACTTGTTAGCAGGAAATGATCATCGCAGGGAAAGTTTCATTGCTGCAGGAGGGATCCAATTCTGTTCCTTTAACGCTCCTTTCTTCGGCCATTAGAGCAATCGACAGCCAAGAACCGAAACACCTTTCTAGCGGAGATTCTCGGATTTTTCCAAGTTTTCGCTCAAGTGAGCAGCCAGATCCGCGGAAGGAGGCGAGAGAAGGCGCGCGAGGAGCGAACGAGAAGAGAGCAGAGATAGTTACATATGTAACGGTGTATTAAAATAGGGTGCGCATTCCAGCTAGGTAGGAAATTACGGGCGTACAGATTTATTATAATGGGTGTGTTGACTGTTCGCATTGTTCCTTCCATCGGCCGCGAAGAAATTTATATTGTCATCGCAGGGCCCTTCTTCGTTCTTCGTTCGCCGCGGCGCGAAGACCGATACGGCTTATTATATTACGGACACGAGCTGCGGCTGTGTCGCATTTCTAGCGGTTTTCTGCCTTAAAATATGCTTCATTTCACAAATAGGTTACATTTTTACAATTGCCATGCAGCTATGCATACTCACACACACACACACATACCAACAATTATGCGCCATTGCGGCCTTTATAATAACGATCGCCGGTGCTAAGCTCACTAGCCGGAACCTACGCAGAGTGGATTTGGAACACTGGAAAATGCTATAATACCCTCTTTCGGTATCAAAACACCATGAAATTATGGCTTACCAAGTAGAATCGCATTCGGACCATTTTGCCCTGTTCATTAACTGCGTTTTGTCTCCTTTTTTGAGCCTGTACTTTAGTATTAAATATACTTAGCGAAAGTATCCAAAATCTTGACACAAAATTTTGAGATAATCACAAGAAATAGAATTTATTGTCACTCTGAAAATTCTAGTTTAAATTCACTAATTGTGAGTATTAAATATACTTGACAAGTTAGCGAAAGTATCTAAAATCTCGACACAAAATTTTGAGATAATCACAAAAAATAGAATTTATTGTCATTCTGAAAATTCTGGTTTAAATTCACTAATTGTGAGTATTAAATATACTCGTATCCAAAAGTGTCCAAAATCTTGACACAAAATTTTGAGATAATCACAAAAAAATAGAATTTATTATCATTCTGAAAATTCTAGTTTAAATTCCCTAATTGTGAGTATTAAATATACTCGACAAGTTAGCGAAAGTATCCAAAATCTTGACACAACATTTTGAGATAATCACAAAAAATAGAATTTATTGTCATTCTAAAAATTCTAGTTACTAAAACTATATTATAACTTACCTACAATTGACTAATGTCTTTCAGCCTATTTAACAACTTAAATACATATTTTACTTAGCTATAATAATATTTTGAAAATTCTAATTTTTCGAGTGAATAAAAAAATATAAAAACAATTGTTTCATGTTTGAAACTTTTTAAATTTACCTAATAATTATTATACTTTATGATTTAATACAAATATAAAAAAAATTCGTCACAAAATTTAGAGATAATCACCTGAGAACAGATTCGATTTTTTTTAGTGAATAAAAAAATAAAAACAATTGACACATACTTGAAACTTTCTAAATTTCCTTAATATTTATTATACTTTGCAATTTAGTATAAATACGAATATATTTCATCACAAAATTTGGAGATAATCACATGAGAACAGAATATAGTGTCATTCTGAAAAATCTAATTTTTCTAGTGAATAAAAAAATAAAAACAATTGTCACATTCTTGAAACTTTCTAAAATTACTTAATTATTATTATACTTTGCAATTTAGTAAAAATATCAAAATATTCCGTCACAAAATTTGGAGATAATCACATGAGAACAATATATTGCCATTCTGAAAATTCCATTTTTTCAAGCGAATAAAAAAATATATAAACAATTGTCACATACTTGAAACTTTCTAAATTTAGTTAATAATTAATTATACTTTGCAATTTGATAAAAATATCAAAATATTTCGTAACAAAATTTGGAGATAATCACACCAGAATAGAATATATTATCATGCTGAAAAAACTATTTTTTAAGCGAATAAAAAAAATATAAAAACAATTGCTACATACTTGAAACTTTCTAAATTTACTTAATAATTATTATACTTTGCAATTTAGTAAAAATATCAAAATATTTCGTCACAAAATTTGGAGATAATCACACCAGAATATAATATATTGTCATTCTGAAAAAAACTATTTTTTCAAACGAATAAAAAAAATATAAAAACAATTGCCACATACTTGAAACTTTCTAAATTTACTTTATAATTATTATACTTTGCAATTTAGTACAAATATTTAAATATTTCGTCACTAAATTTGGAGATAATCCAGCGAGAACAGAATATATTATGATTCCAAAAATGCAAATTTTTCAAGTGAATAAAAAATATAAAAATTATTGTCACATACTTGAAACTTTCTAAATTTACATAATAATTATTATACTTTGCAATTTAGTACAAATATTTAAATTTTTCGTCACAAAATTTGGAGATAATCATGCGAGAACAGAATATATTGTCATTCTGAAAATTCTAATTTTTCAAGTGAATAAAAAATATAAAAACAATTGCCACATACTTGAAACTTTCTAAATTTCTTTAATAATTATTATGCTTTACAATTTAGTAAAAATATCAAAATATTTCGTCATAAAATTTGGAGATAATCACACCAGAATAGGATAAATTGTCATTATGAAAAAACTATTTTTTCAAGCGAATAAAAAGAATATAAAAATAATTGTCACATACTTGAAACTTTCTAAATTGACTTAATAATTAATTATACTTTGCAATTTGGTAAAAATATCAAAATATTTCGTCACAAAATTTGCAGATAATGACACCAAAATAAAATATATTGTCATTCTGGAAAAATCTATTTTTTCAAGCGAATAAAAAAAATATAAAAACAATTGCCATATACTTGAAACTTTCTAAATTTACTTAATAATTATTATACTTTGCAATTTAGTAAAAATATAAAAATATTTCGTCACAAAATTCGGAGATAATCACACCGGAACAGAATATATTGTCATTCTGAAAATACTAATTTTTCAAGCGAAAAAAAAAATATAAAAACAATTGTCACATACTTGAAACTTTCTAAATTGACTTAATAATTAATTATACTTTGCAATTTGGTAAAAATATAAAAATATTTCGTCACAAAATTTGGAGATAATCACACCAGAATAAAATATATTGTCATTCTGAAAAAAACTATTTTTTCAAGCGAATAAAAAAAATATAAAAACAATTGCCATATACTTGAAACTTTCTAAATTTACTTAATAATTATTATACTTTGCAATTTAGTAAAAATATCAAAATATTTCGTCACAAAATTTGGAGATAATCACACCCGAATAGGATATATTGTCATTCTGAAAAAACTATTTTTTCAAGCGAATAAAAAAAATATAAAAGTAATTGTCACATACTTGAAACTTTCTAAATTGACTTAATAATTAATTATACTTTGCCATTTAGTAAAAATATCAAAAAATTTCGTCACAAAATTCGGAGATAATCACACCAGAACAGAATATATTGTCATTCTGAAAATACTAATTTTTCAAGTGAATAAAAAATATAAAAAAATTGCCACATACTTGAAACTTTCTAAATTTCCTTAATAATTATTATGCTTTACAATTTAGTAAAAATATCAAAATATTTCGTCACAAAATTCGGAGATAATCACATGAGAACAGAATATATTGTCATTCCGAAAATTCTAATTTTTCAAGTGAATAAAAAATATAAAAACAATTGCCACATACTTGAAACTTTCTAAATTTCCTTAATAATTATTATGCTTTACAATTTAGTAAAAATATCAAAATATTCCGTCACAAAATTTGGAGATAATCACATGAGAACAATATATTGCCATTCTAAAAATTCCAGTTTTTCAATTGTCACATACTTGAAACTTTCTAAATTTACTTAATAATTAATTATACTTTGCAATTTGCTTAAAATATCAAAATATTTCGTCACAAAAATCGGAAATAATCACACCAGAACAGAATATATTGTCGCTCTGAAAATACTAATTTTTCAAGCGAATAAAAAAAATATAAAAACAATTTCCACATACTTGAAACTTTCTAAATTGACTTAATAATTATTATACTTTGCAATTTAGTAAAAATATCAGAATATTTTCGATAATCACATGAGAACAGAATATATTGTCATTCTGAAAATGCTAATTTTTCAAGCGAATAAAAAAATATAAAAACAATTGTTACATACTTGAAACTTTCTCAATTTACTTAATAATTATTATACTTTTCAATTTAGGAAAAATATCTAAATATTTCATCACAAAATTAGGAGATAATCACATAAGAACAGAGTATATTGTCATTCTGAAAATACTATTTTTTCAAGCGAATAAAAAAAATATAAAAACAATTGCCACATACTTGAAACTTTCTAAATTTACTTAATAATTATTATACTTTGCAATTTAGTAAAAATATCAAAATAATTCGTCACAAAATTTGGAAATAATCACACCAGAATAGAATATAATGTCATTCTGAAAAAACTATTTTTTCAAGCGAATAAAAAAAATATAAAAACAATTGTCACATACTTGAAACTTTCTAAACACTACCATCTTCTCTAGGTTTTTCGATTTCGATGGATTTTGGATAATTTTCAATTTTTACAACTCGCTAGAGCATATTTCGAATTTTTGTACAAAATTTTGTTTGTTCAAAATTAAATCATATATTTACTAAACATAAAATTATCTGTAGAAAATATTTATTTCTTCTTATTTATAATCCGGTTTTAAATTAAACCATTTTATCAGTTTCTCAATCCACGTTGCAATTCTTGAGCAACCATAAAGTTCCCACAAAGAATACAAAAAAAAAACGCAACACCATTGAAACCGCCTTCAATCCAATTTCTCAAGATTCGAGTTACATCTTCGCGCGAAACAATGGCGCGGCGGCGGCCATTAAGGGTTGCGCAAATACAGTTTCCCAACTTATCGACAAGCGCGCCGCCCCGTTAAACGGACGCGTTTTCCGCTGTAGATAAATGTGGGAACCCTGGAAAAATTTCACACGCGCCTCATACATATTAACACGGTTCTAATTGAAACCGAGACGAGGCTCACAAGTTGAGTACATGTAAATTGCTAATTGCCTTGATTAATATGCGAAAAAAGTGCAGATGTGTCCGCCCTGTTGGTCGTTTGTTTGTTTTGTAAACGTAATCGAAAAATAATAACCGACTTGCGATTAAATTGAGAAATGCGCAGAAAGTTCTAAAGGAAGTTTTTTAAAAGAGTCAGAAACATAACAAAGTGTGTAGGAATTATTTGGAGTTTTAATTTTGAAGTACTAAACTACCAGAAAGTACTAAACTCTATAACACACTTTGTTATGTTTCTGACACTTTTTGCACTATAGGCAATAATTTTGTGACAAGTGTGACACATCATTAGTTTTGGGAGGTGAAACGCTACTCAAAAATGAAATAAAAAATGACCACCAGAAAGTACTAAAAATATTTTTTTAGTACCTGAAAGTACTAAAAAGATTTTTTTAGTACCAGAAAGTACTAAAAAGGTTTTTAGTACCAGAAAGTACAAAAAATATTTTTTTAGTACTTTCTGGTAGTAATCACTACTAATGGTAGTAATTACTACCAGAAAGTACTAAACTCTTTGGCCAACACTCGACTAACATCTGGTAAAAAATTGATCTACACTTACAAACAATAACAAAGTGTGCCTTGACAATAACAAAAATTCCTTTTTACGGCCGTCACAGGAGATTTTCTGATTTGATCCGTTAGAGAAATTAAAATTACAAATTACATTTCGTTTCGTGTAACAACAACCGCAGCGAACGTCTGACGTCTTAAGAAAATTATTCCGTCGTTAGATTAGCCCGTCCGCACGCTGAAACCGACGACAGATTCCGCGCATTCCTGCGGCGGATTTTCCGTGCCTCCTTAAGAAAGACGCGAGAACGTAATTGTTCCTCCTCGGTTACATCATTTAACCGAACGTCTGAATAAATTAATCCCGCGAAGGAATCACGTACGCCGCTGCTATTTTTAATGCTGATAACAGTTCTTCGGCGCAAACCAACTGGAGAATTAGAGGAAGCGGAGAGTCGCCGGCTGCTGCCCTGCTACCAAACGAAACGCTTGACCTCTGCGTCCAGTTGAGTTACGGCCTGAAATGTTTCCGTGCATAATTCCCGCAAATTGCATCCGAGTTCGCGGATTTAATTAATCAGGCTGGAATTGAGAAACGGTTCTGCTAGATGGAGTCGAGAGTTTGTTGATTTAGAGCTAACAATGACTACAAAGGCGTGAGATTTTTACGAGCGAAAGGTTTTTATCTGTACTAACATGTTTTTGAGTAATATCTCGCGATGTGCGTTTCGAAAATTCTTGACTTTTTGGCGACCAGTTAATTGTATAAACAGCAGAAATCGAAGTCGTCGAGATATTATGAAAGACACAACGCGAAAACATGTTGGTAGACACGGCGCCGTGCCGCAGCAAAATGTGCGCGCCGTTGATTCATTCGATACGCATGGTGCGTGCGCAATCCTACAGTATAAATCGATACTGATAGTACCCGATTAGCTTAAAATTACGCTTGATACCAGCTTGCCATCGTGTCCAGACTCTAATCCCATTGTTAAGTTTACTTTTCTGATAAGACTGGACGTAGTGTTCATTTGAATGGAGAAGTTTTGCTTTTGATAGTTTTTATAATTGAGAATATTATGATTATGTATTTGGATGCCTTTAATTCGACCTCTAAAATAGTAGTTATGTTACAATTCCGCGCAACCTCCGGGGTTCCTCTCTATTCAAAAGTGCTCTATGTATTCACCCCCACGAACAAGTCTAGTAATAGAGGATTCATTCATATTTATAGACGTCCCACGATGGGTGTTAAAATAATCAAACGTATATTTATTTCATGCAGCGACGAATGCGAATACTTTCACATCGACGACGTTGTCTTCGTAAGCGATGATAAACAATCGTTCGATTTAAATTTCAAATGCGACGTTAGCCTACATGCGCTTCACGTGCGATGGGCTAGTCCCTAACTATCATATTTTCACATATTACAATTTGTACACGGCATTCCTGCAGTCGATTTTAAATTAGAATAACATCGTTTTGTTGTTCTGGTTCGGAATTACCGAGGCATGAGCTTGTAAACAACGATTTAAAAGGTTAAATCTAACAGATTCAGAAAATAGTCAACCAGCGGCGGCTTGTAAATATTTGTAAATGAGGATAAAAAAGCAAAAATATTAATATTTCTTCTTAAATGGTTTCCATTATTCTACAATAATTTTTTCACTACACAGTGATCGAATAGATTACCTATTGCAAAATAAAAACAAGTTTAAACTCCGACTACACATTGCGTTTTTATCGCATGCGGTTCCACATCATACGATCCCGTCCAACCGCGTGTGGCAAAGCTCTGATTTCATCTTCCACAATGTCTTAGTACGTTATTTAGGAGTGAAGAATAGTTTCGCAAGAGTTTATCAAACGCATTTCAACACCCTAACTTATCTGCAAACGACTCATAATTTCTCTCGAATAAAAGACATTGCGAAATTTTACAAATCAAAAATCACTCCTAGCGATCATAATTACCTTGGACCTCACCTGGCACACAAAAAGTCAAACGACACACCTTATCTCCGAATCGAGCCTCGCATCTAAAATTACGATTCCGTTAACGTGATTACGACCGGCACTTTCACTGCTAATTAAATTTAGTGTTTGCATTTCGGCTCAGAGGATTCGTTTGGAAAGCCGAAGAGAAATTGTTAGATGCTGCGCGCGGCCGGACCACGCCATAAGTCGTCTCGAAAAAGGCTCCATGATCGATCGGAAGAAAGCGAATAATTGATCCGCGAGGATCGCGCACATGATTCATAATTGTGGGATTATTTCAGGTCGTTGCTCCTTTAATTGGATTTCCACGTTGCCCCCTTGTAAATCTGCTTTAATTATCTACCTTACGGCACATCGTCAATTGTATAAAAAATAATGTTTGTAAGGTAAATTTATGTGAACATTAATGTATGTATTCGTTAGGTTTAAATGTGTAAATATGAGATGGAATAGTTCTATTGTAATACTAATGGTATTGTGTTGAGGGTGTCAGAGCAGCTGCTAATCCCATGATGCGACAATTACTAGGAAGAAGATGCCATTCCATTTGGAGCAAAATCAGTCTTTCAAATGGATGTTAAAGTTATATTTCCCTTTGAACTGGGCCAACTAAAATTTTGGTCATTACAAAGAAACTGGTACCATAATAAGAGCAAAATTTGTCAAAGTCAAATGAAGGTTATCTTTCAAAATAATGGAAGTATAACTGGTATTCCAAGAGGAACAAAATTAGGCTATACAGACATATACACATTTTAAAATGCCCTATTAAATCGTTTCTAGCGGATATTTCACATTCGCAAAAAATAACTTTCTCTTACAAACTAAAATCTTACTTTGAAGGGATTTTTCGAAAAGTGTAAGATAAGCGCAGAGGAGTGAAGAAAATGAGCACTGTTTCACTGATTTGAAGCTTAGACATATACACATTTGAAAAAATGCCCTAATTAATCGTTTCTTGCGGATATTTCGCATTCGCAAAAAATTTCTTTCTCTTACAAACTAAAATCTTACTTTGGAGGGATTTTTCTAAAAATGTAAGATAAGTGAGGAGGAGTAAAAAGAATGAGCACTGTTCCTGTAAACTACTGATTTGAAGCTTGCATTAGCCCACGAATACTGTCAACCATTGAAAGTTAAGTTTCCTGAAGAGATTAAAAAAAATTCTTTTTAAGAATTCAATCAAAAAATTAGCAGTTTCGCCAGCTCACGCAAAATTGCCAACCTTTAAAGCTTACAATTCCTCGAAAGACTACAAAAATTCCGTATTTAAAAAAATGAGCAAATGCAGTGTTTTAAAGTTTTCATCAACTCACACAGCATTGTCATTCTTTTAAGCTTGAAATTCTGTGATTAAACTAGAAAAATTCCCTGTTATGTCCAAAAAGAAACTGAGGAGATGCAGAGAGCTCACGCAGTATTGCCAACCTTTGAAACTTAAAATTCCTAGAAGGTACTACGAGAATTTCCTACTTGAACATTCGTCAAAACATGAGCTAGTTTGAACAGTATTGCCAACCTTTGGAACTTGAAATTCCTAGAAGGAACTACTAGAATTTCCTACTTGGACATTCGTCAAAAAATGAGCAGGTTTGAAGCAGTATTGCCAACCTTTGGAACTTAAAATTCCCAGAAGGAACTACGAGAATTTCCTACTTGGACATTCGTCAAAAAATGAGCTGGTTTGAACAGTATTGCCAACCTTTGGAACTTGAAATTCCTAGAAGGAACTACGAGAATTTCCTACTTGGACATTCGTCAAAAAATGAGCAGGTTTGAAGCAGTATTGCCAACCTTTGGAACTTAAAATTCCCAGAAGGAACTACGAGAATTTCCTACTTGGACATTCGTCAAAAAATGAGCTGGTTTGAACAGTATTGCCAACCTTTGGAACTTGAAATTCCTAGAAGGAACTACGAGAATTTCCTACTTGGACATTCGTCAAAAAATGAGCTGGTTTGAAAAATTTCGTATTTATGTTAAAAAAAAACTGAGGAGATGCAGAGAGCTCAAGCAGAATTGACAACCTTTGAAACTTAAAATTCCCATAAAGGACTACGAAAATTTCCTACTTGGACATTCGACAAAAAATGAGCAGGTTTGAAGCAGTATTGCCAACCTTTGGAACTTGAAATTCTACGAATACTCTATAAAAATTTCGTATTTATGTTAAAAAAACTGAGGAGATGCAGGGATTCGAAAATTTGATTAGTTCACGCAGTAGTGCCAAACTTTTGAAACTTAAAATTCCCAAAAGAGACTACGAGAATTTCTTACTTGGGCATTCGTCAAAAAATGAGCAGATTATGTGGTTTGAAGCAGTATTGCCAACCTTTGGGTCTTAACATTCCCGAAGGGACTGGGAGAATTTCCTACATAGGCATTCGTCAAAAATGAGCAGATGCAATGTTTTGAATCAGTATTGCCAACCTTTGGGACTTAAAATTCCTAGAAGAGACGGAGAATTTGGAAGCTTCCATTAGCTCACGTAGTATTGCCAACCTTTGGAATTTGAAATTCTATGAATACTCTAAAAAATTCTTATTTATGTTTTCAAAAAAAAACTGAGGACATGCAGTGATTCAAAAATATTATTAGTTCACGCAGTATTGCCAACCGTTGAAACTTAAAATTCCTAGAAAGACTATGCGAATTTACTACTTCGGCATTCATAAAAAAATGAGCAGATACAGTGTTTTGAAGCTTCCATTAGTTCATGCAGTATTGCCAACGTTTGGAATATGAAATTCAATAAATACCCTGTAAAAAATTCCTATTCATGTTAAAAAAAAAACTGAGGACATGCAATGATTTGAAAACATTATTAGTTCATAGAACATTGCCAACCTTTGAAACTGAAAATCCCTAGATGAGATTACGAGAATTTACTACTTAGGCATTCATACAAAAATGAGCAGATGCGGTGTTTTAAAGCTTCCATTAACT
This sequence comes from Ocypus olens, assembly GCA_910593695.2. Classification (NCBI taxonomy): domain Eukaryota; kingdom Metazoa; phylum Arthropoda; class Insecta; order Coleoptera; family Staphylinidae; genus Ocypus; species Ocypus olens. Next base: position 43,809,120 of record OU343062.1, on the reverse strand, counting down.
CACGTAGTATTGCCAACGTTTGGAACTTAAAATTCAATAAATACTCTATAAAAAATTCCTATTTATGTTTAAAAAAAAAAACAGTGGACATGCAATGATTTGAAAACATTATTAGTTCAAGGAACATTGCCAACCTTTGAAACTTAAAATCCCTAATAGACTGTGAGAATTTCCTACTTGGGCATTCGTCAAAAAATTAACAGATGCGGTGTTTTGAAGCTTCCATTAGCTCACGCAGTATTGCCAACCGCTGGAACTTGAAATTCTATGATTACTCTATAAAAATTCCTTATTTATGTTAAAAAAAATTGAGGAGATGCAGCGATTCGAATATTTTATTAGTTCACGCAGTATTGCCAACCTTTGAAACTTTAAATCCCTAGATGGGATTACGAGAATTTACTACTTCCGCATTCACAAAAAAATGAGCAGATACAGTGTTTTGAAGCTTCCATTATCTCACGCAGTACTGCCAACCTTTGGAACTTAACATTCTATGAATACTCTATAAAAAAATTCTTATTTATGCTTAAAAAAAAACAACTGAGGACATGCAGTGATTCGAAAATATTATTAGTTCATGGAGTATTGCCAACCTTTCAAACTTAAAATCCCTAGGAGGGATTTCGAGAATTTACCACTTGGGCATTCATAAAAAAATGAGCAGATACAGTGTTTTGAACTTTCCATTAGCTCACGCAGTATTGCCAATCTTTGGAACTTGACATTCTATGAATACTCTATATGTAAAAAAAAACTGAGGAGATGCAGTGATTCGAAAATTTTATTAGTTCAAGCAGTATTGCCTACATTTAAAACTTAAAATTTCTAGAAGGGACTGCAACAATTTCTTAGTTGGGCATTCGTCAAAAAATGAACAGAGGCGGTGGTTTGGAGCAGTATTGCCAACCTTTGGGACTTGAAATTCTATGAATACTCTTGAATTAAAATTTCCTATTTATGTTTAAAACAAACTGAGGAGATGCAGCGATTCGAACATTTTATTAATTCACGCCAATTGCCAACCTTTGAAGCTTCAAATTCCTAGAAGGACTGCAACAATTTCTTAGTTGGGCATTCGTTAAACAATGAGCAGATACGGTGTTTTGAAGTAGTATTACCAACCTTTGGAATTTAAAATTACTAGAAGATACCGCGAGAATTTCCTACTTAGGCATTCATAAAAAAAAATGAGCAGAAACGGTGTTTTAAAGCTTTTATTAGCTCTCGTAGTATTGCCAACCTTTGGAACTTGAAATTCTCAGAAGGGACTACGAGAATTTGCTACTTGGACATTCGTCAAAAAAATGAGCAGAGGCAGTGGTTTGGAGCAGTATGCCAACCTTTGGGACTTGAAATTCTATGAATACTCTATACCGTGCGCGCCTAAAGTATGGAATATAGTCAGTAAAATCGAAATAAAATATTTTTGGAAAAAATTTGTTATTTATGTTTCAAAAAAAAAATGATCAGAGAGATCCTAGAAGAGACTGCGAGAATTTCCTACTTGGGAATTTGTCAAAAAAATGAGCAGATACGGTGTTTTGAAGCTTCCATTAACTCACGCAGTATTGCCAACCTTGGGAACTTAAAATTCTATGAATACTCGCCATGTATGTTTTCAAAATAAAAACTGAGGAAATGCAATGATTTGAATTGTTTAGCTCACGCAGAATTACCAATGTTTGAAAATTAAAATTCCCAGGAGGGACTACGAGAATTTCCTACTTGGGAATCCGTCAAAAAATGAGCAGATGCAATGTTTTGAATCAGTATTGCCAATCTTTGGGACAATTCCTAGAAGAGACTGTGAGAATTTTGAAGCTTCCATTAGCTCGCAGTATTTCCAACCTTTGGAACTTGAAATTCTATGAATACTTCCTCATTTATGTTTCAAAAAAAAATTGAGAAGATCCTGTGATTTAAAATTTTTATTAGTTCACGCTGTATTGCCAACATTTGAAACTTAAAATTCCCAGATGGGACTGCGAGAATTTCCTACTTGGGCATTCGTCGAAAAATTAGCAGAGGCAGTGGTTTGGAGCAGTATTGTCAACCTTTAGGACTTGAAATTCTATTAATACTCTATATAAATTCCCTATGTATGTTTAAAAAAAAATTGAGGAGATGCAGTGATTCAGAAATATTATTAGTTCACGCAGTATTGCCAACTTTTGAAACTTGAAATTAATAGAAGAGTACGAGAATTTACTACTTAACGTTATAAGCAAGAAACAACACCTGAAATCGGCAAATCGTGAAAAAGGCGATAGGATTATAACTAATTGCAAGAAACGATAATATTTCCCGATAAAAATATTTCATGTGTGAAAGCTCGACTCTTTCTCGGATTTAATCGATGACACGTACACCCATTCCGATTAATTTCTAATTGTGAATGTGTAGACAAAAGAACGTGGAAAATGCAATCAGGAGTTCCTGAAATCGTTTCTCGGAATTGATTTTCGCTTTCGCAACCTTTTCTACGGCTCGAACTTTCACACGACGACGCGACGATGCGACTGAGAAAAACCGCGCCATGTGGCGGATAGAGGCAACAGTGATAAAAATTTATTATCGATGCTTTAACAACCGCAAATAATTAACGAAAGCGTTTTCTAATGTTTATGCGGGCGAATGTTGTTTTCTGCAAGTTTCTAATAATTCGAAGAAATTGTAATGTGTTGCAAAATTTCATGGGTGCTGGTCGTTATGATTGAAGATTACGTAATCGTATGATTTTTCCTGTATTAAGAATTGCACCAATTTAGACAGAAAGAACACAGGTCGATAATTTTTTTTTATTTTTTTTAACCCTCTATGATTTTTCACCCCATTCAAAAAAATTCAATATATTTTTTTAAATTTTGGCCGATTGCACAAAACTAAATAAAAAAATCACTAATACGTGTAGTTTAATAATTAAAAGTGAAAAAAAAACAGCCATAAATGAATACAAATTCTTACCACTCAAAATGTACTTTAATATTCAATAGTCAAAAAATGTTTTCGGTCACTCGCAAAAATTCATACCTGATGATATAAATGTCGAAATTTGACAGTTTTCAATCAACCATAACTAAATAATTTTTTTTATTATTTTCACTTATATTTGTAGTAGTAAACAATGTTTTATTAGGGCTATCGACCTATCGGTCTTTCTGCCCCACAATATTTGTATTTTTATGTAAAAATGTCAAAAATATGTTAAGAGTACCTCTTCAATCGCAAAAAAAAAAATCATTTCTTCCGTCACTCCCAGCAATCTGAACCTAGCGATATAAATGTCGTTTTTGACAACATTTGCAATCAGCCATAACTAAATAAAAATTCTTATCATTATCATTAAAAATGTACTTTTATATTCAAAAGTTAAATTACCTCTTCAACCGCTAAAAAAATATTTCTTTCCAATTTTTCAAAAATCCATATCTGAAAATTGTAGAATTTACAAAAACCGAATTGATATTGAATAAGCGATACTTCGGACATTAAGTATGATTTTTTATGGAATTTTTCATGCGTTTTTTATATTTTTTTCTGCGATGTTTTTGTTAAAGTGCTCAAAGAATTAAAACGAAAATTTTCAAAAATCCATATTTCTATTGAAAATTGTTGAATTTACAAAAACCAAATTGGTTTTAAATTAGCGATACTTCGGACATGAGGATGATTTTTTATCGAATTTCTCCTGCGTTTTTTCTATTTTTTTTCTGAGATATTTTTGTTAAAATACTCAAAGAATTAAAACGAAAATTTTCAAAAATCCATATTTCTATTGAAAATTGTTGAATTTACAAAAACCAAATTGGTTTTAAATAAGCGATACTTCGAACATTGGGGATGATTTTTTATGGAATTTTTCCTGCGTTTTTTATATTTTTTTTCTGCGATGTTTTTGTTCAAGTGCTCAAAAAATTTAAACGTAAATTTTTAAAAATCCATATTTCTATTGAAAATTGTTAAATTTACAAAAAATAAATTGATTTTAAATAAGCGATACTTCGGAAATTGAGGATGATTTTTTATTGAATCTTTCCTGCGTTTTTTATGAGATGTTTTTGTTAAAATGCTCAAAGAATTAAAACCAAAATTTTCAAAAATCCATATTTCTATTGAAAATTGTTGAATTTACAAAAAAACAAATTGGTTTTAAATAAGCGATACTTCGGATATCGGGGATGATTTTTTATGGAATTTTTCCTGCGTTTTTTATATTTTTTTCTGCGATGTTTTTGCTCAGGTGCTCAAAAAATTAAAATAAAAATGATCCAAAATCCATATCTCTATTAAACATTGTTGAATTTACAAAAACCAAATTGGTTTTAAATAAGCGATACTTCGGACATTGAGGATGATTTTTTATGGAATTTTTGCTGCGTTTTTTTTTTCTAAGATGTTTTTGTTAAAGTGCTTAAATAATTAAAACGAAAATTTTCAAAAATCCATATTTCTATTGAAAATTGTTGCAGTTACAAAAACCAAATTGGTTTTAAATAAGCGATACTTCGGACATTGAGGATGATTTTTTATGGAATTTTTCCTGCGTGTTTTATATTTTTTTTCTGAGATATTTTTGTTCAGGTGCTAAAAATTTTTTCAAAAATCCATATCTCTATTGAAAATTGTTGAATTTACAAAAACCAAATTGGTTTTAAATAAGCGATACTTCGGACATTGAGGATGATTTTTTATGGAATTTTTCCTGTGTTTTTTATATTTTTTTCTGAGATGTTTTTGTTAAAATGCTCAAAAAATTAAAACGAAAATTTTCAAAAATCCTTATTTCTATTGAAAATTGTTGAATTTACAAAAACCAAATTGGTTTTAAATAAGCGATACTTCGGACATTGAGGATGATTTTTTATGGATTTTTTTCCTGCGTTTTTTTTATATTATTTTTCTGAGATGTTTTTGTTAAAGTGCTCAAAGAATTAAAACGAAAATGTTCAAAAATCCATATTTTTATTGAAAATTGTTGAATTTACAAAAACCAAATTGGTTTTTAATAAGCGATAGTTCGGACATCGAGGATGATTTTTTATGGAATTTTTCCTGCGTTTTTTATATTTTTTTCTGCGATGTTTTTGTTAAAGTGCTCAATGAATTAAAACGAAAATTTTCAAAAATTCATATTTTTTATTGAAAATTGTTGAATTTACAAAAATCAAATTGGTTTTTAATAAGCGATAGTTAGGACATTGAGGATGATTTTTTATGGAATTTTTGCGTTTTTTATATTTTTTTCCGAGATGTTTTTGTTAAAGTGCTCAAAGAATTAAAACGAAAATTTTCAAAAATCCATGTTTCTATTGAAAATTGTTGAATTTACAAAAACCAAATTGGTTTTAAATAAGCGATACTTTGGACATTGAGGATGATTTTTTATGGAATTTTTCCTCCCTTTTTTATATTTTTTTCTGTGATGTTTTTGTGATAGTCACAGTTTAAAATCACTGATATTAGAAAGTAGCAATTACAGGTAGCAACGTGATTCAAAAGTAGCAGTTTTGTCCATCCCTACCTGGTGATATCAATGCCGGAATTTGCTGGCGCGTCGCGCGGCAACTATCTCAATCAACAAACACATATTTAGTTAGTTAATACACAAATAGCTATTGCAAAGTTACGAAAATAGTAAGTTTAGGCTACTTTAATGTACCTATTGCTAAATTCATCCCCTGTCAATAAGCTTTGGGAATATGTCAGACAAGTGTGTTGAAAACTTTACATCAGGATTAAGACATTTCAAATTTTAAGTTGTCCATATCCGTTCCACGCCGTACCGATAAATGTGCGTTGACTCGTTTACAACTGTGTTAAGCAATTTTTTCCGTTGCGTGCCGTCCGTCCGATTCCGATAAGTGTGCGCGTAGCTTAAGGGGAGGCGCTACACCTATTAAATTTTTTTTTCGATATCTCCTAAACTATTTTATATTTAAAAAAATCTGTGCATTAGTTCTCCATTATTTCCAATTGTCTAAGGCTTACCGTGAAGTTTTCTAACGAATTCATAATAATAACAAAAATAATTTATAAAAAATAATAACATTGAGAAAATCTAGACAGTATGTTCTGGTATTTATTATTTTAAATTTATTATATTAGTAATGTTTTGTTTATTTTTGGGTATTAATTGATATATCTAATAAAATGTAACTTCGAAAGCGAGCACTCTTCTATTTATTGACAGGTATACTTTACATATGTTATTACTCTTTTACTACAGTGGTCTTTCCATTTAAAATCGGATGCGCTCTTCTAAGGCTTTCGCGGGTTAGATACAGGGGAAAGGAGTTTACGTTTAAATTTTCGGTCGGGTAGCGCCGGGTCTTAAGCAAAACTAACGTTATTAGGCGACTGAATACCTACGTCGATTACATGAAAAATCACTGCACGACCAACATACGTTGATCTTCAGTTCATTTTAAATTTTTGTAATAAAACCCTTACCGGGGATCCCAATCATAAAGCGTATGTCTCCGAGGTGACAAATCGAAAAATCCGGCCAGTCAATTCCCCTTGTTCTTTTTGCAGAAAGGTCATTCCTCGATTTGAATGACAACGAGCCATCAGATAAATTCCAATTCCAGCCTCATCTTGATTTACAGCTTGTCTCCGGCGTACACATACACTAGAAGGGACATCTGCGAGAACGTGACGCGTCCGCTCGTTATTTTTGGGGCCGTGGTGTTCGTGTTTTGGGTTTTTTTTCTTTTATTCATGTACCACCACCGGTGAGGTCAGACTGGCAAAGATCAATAAATATTTTCAATACGTGTTTTTTGTTTCGAACTTCCACACCAGATTACTGTGTTGGCAAATTATATATGTTTTTCTTTAGTAAATTTGACCATAGACTCAAGAAGATTTCCGCGGTTATGTGAACTTGCAGACATTGAAAATTCCTTGATGTCGGTTAATTTGAAAATGATAAGCTCGAAATCACACTTTTTAAGGGCAAGGGAAATTTGCAAATGGACCATCAAAGCATAGTTTGGGGGGGATAAATCAACATTTCCCCACTTTTTACGCCGAACCAACAAAAAAAAATATTTTTCAATTTAAGAGGAGCTAGAATTGCAAAAATCAATCCAATATGGAAAGTCTCAGATTAGTTTCCTATAAGTAGATGATTAACCACTTGTCTACAAGAATATAATCGTGAGCCCAAGTATATTTTCTGAGGGGTCATCCCATTACAAAAAAAAAAATGGTGATGTGGCCATCATGTTACTTTCTCCGATTTGATGGTATAGTTCTTTATGTTTACACTTTCATGGTTTATTTTCAATTTAAAATGTGCATAGAGGGTTTTGTAACTGAAGTTTAAAACGTCAAAATTATAATTTTAAACCAAAAATTACAAAAAAGAAATTAATTGCTTTTATTTTTCAAAAACCATACATTTTACGAAAAATATTTTCAAACAAAAGATGTTCATTTCTTTGCTTTCTTCAAGATTTGTTTGAGTGCTTATATAGAACTTTTCATATTTAAAAAATTATCGGATAAAAACAAAAAACGATTAAGGTAAACATTTACCGGTGTAAGAAATTTCAGTTCTTCAGATTATCAAATAAGACGTATGTTCAAAGTTTCATATCAATTGCTTTATTAGTTTTAGCGCGCACAGCAGACACACTTACACCTACACACACAGACACAATTTTTTTTTTCTCCCAAAAATTGTTGAAATGGCATCTGGGGACGCCAAAACGAATATTTCCGTAAAAAAAATTTTGAAAAAAAATCACGATCACAATACTTTCTCGTACTTCGTAACGGAGAAAGTGAAAACGTTCTTATAAAATCAGCTCAAAGTCTAAAAATTGCACTGTTTTCATGTTCCACCCTGCAAAAATCGAGATTTTGATTTTTTAAATTCCACAGCTGCCGGAACACGTTGTTTGGTTTTGTTGATTTATACGTCAAAATATTACCAATTTAATATGATTCAAAAACGTATATAAAAATGTCCTTATAAAAACCGCCCGAAGTGTAAAAATTGCACGGTTTTCATATTCTGCCCAACCAAAAACGAGATTTTGATTTTTTGAAAATTACACAACTACCGAACGCATTGTTTGATTTTGGTGATTTGGACGTCAAAATATTGCCAATTTAATTTGATTCAAAATTGAATTCAAAAATGTTCTTATGAATCTTCTCAATGTGTAAAAATTGCACGGTTTTCATGTTTTACCCTATAAAAATCGAGATTTTGGGTTTTGAAAACTGCCGAACGCGTTGTCTGATTTTGATGATTTACAGGTCGTAGTATTGCCAATTTAATATGATTAAAAATGAATTTAAAAAAATTCTTATAAAAACCTCCCAAAGTGTAAAAATTGCACTGTTTTCATGTTTTATTCATACAAAATCGAAATTTTGATATTTTTAAATTGTACAATTGCCGAACGGGTTGTTTGATTTTGATGATCTACACGTCAAAATATTGCCAATTTAATATGATACAAAAACGAATTAAATACCTTTCTTATGGAATTGCACGGTTTTTATGTTCCACCCTACCAAAACCGAGATTTTGATTTTTGAAAATTGCACAACTGCTGAACGCGTTGATTGATTTTGATGATTTACACGTCAAAATATTGGAAAAAATGTTCTTATAAAAACCGCTCAACATATAAAAATTGAACTGTTTTCATATTCCACTCTAAAAAAACGAGATTTTGATTTTTGAAAATTGCACAACTACCGAAGCGTTGTTTGGTTTTGGTGATTTAGACGTCAAAATAATGGCAATTTAATATAATTTGAAATCGAATTGAGAAATTTTTTTGAGAAATCAGTCCGAAATGTTAAAGTCGCACTTTTTTCAATTTGAGTCCATATTTTTTTATGTTTTTGTACAACCACCGAACACTTTATTACGATTTTCAAGATGTAATACCAGCATGAAACAGTTTTTGACATCTTCTAATGGGCCCTTACGTATATTTATGGGATAAACTCGGATGAAACTGACGTTTAAAACGTCAAAATTATGAAAGATGGAAAAATTATACTTCAAATTCAAAAACTCAGTTTACTCAAAAACTAAAGCGATTTCGAAAAAAACTTATTCTTTATAAGTTGTTCATTTTAGTATTCTCTACAATTATTATTAACATAAATTTTCTGTAACTATTATCTTTTTATAATTATAAACCAAAAATTAAAAAAAATAGTAATACATTTTTTTCTCGAATAAAAATGATTTTATGAAAAATGTTTTCAAGCAAAAGATGTTCATTTCTTTGTTGTCATCAATGTTTGTTTAAATATTTTTGTGATGTTTTTCATATTTAAGAAAATATTGGCAAAAAACAAAAATCAGTTAAGGTAAACGCCCACTTCCGGTGTACGAAATTTTACCAAAAGCTTTTCAGTTCTTCAGATTATCAAATAAGACGGACGTTCAAAGTTTCATATCAATTGCTCTATTAGTTTTTGAGATACAGCACGCGCAGACAGACACACACACACACACAGACACACACACAGCCACACACACACACAGACACATTTTTTTTTCTTCCAGAAATTGTTGAAATGGCATCTAGGGACCCCAAAACGGATATTTCCGTAAAAAAAAATTTGAAAAAAAAATCACGATCACAATACTTTCTCGTACTTCGTAACGGAGAAAGTAAAAAACAAGGAAAAATCGTTAACGGGAATTTGGGCACAAACTGAGTTGTAAATGTATAATTCATATTCAAATGAAATAGACAACCATTAAACATCTATACAATTTTTGTAGACTGTAGACTTTTTCTTTGCAAATTTTGGATTTGATCAGATTTGAAACGTAATATTGAAAAGTGCAGTTGTCCATCCAGCTGGCTCGGGCTCTCGGGCCGCGTTGTAAACAAAGAATGCTCAAAAAAGGTCGTTAAACTTGCGTTGCCTCTCTGGCACACACGGAGAGGAGAGATATCCACGCGGGACTTTTAATAACCGCCGGTGGAATGCGAGCGCGAAAAGTGAGCTCGTGCGCCAGACCTGAAGATCACGAGGATGAGATGATGAGACGAAGCCTAACTAAGTTACCTGAGCGTGACCCACGCGCCCGAAATGCCGCCAGGACCTTGCTCCACAAACGGACGTCGTGTTCCAAACAAATTCCAAAATTTATCCATTTTACGTAACTGTTACATAATTATATAAAAAAAAATTTAATTGATTTAGTCAACTGGCGCTGTAATTTCGCACAAGATTAGATATTGCTTCAACCAAAGATCTCCTTCTACTGGTACCAAAATATTTAACCCCAAGCAAGGTCCAAAATTTGGACATTTTTTTTTAACAGAGAACTGTTAAAAACATTCCAAACTCCCAATTTTGTCCATTTCAGAGAACAGTGTTAAATGCTCCCAATTTTGTTAATTTCCCAAGAAAACTAAACATTTCAGCACTTAAAAAAAAACATGTCCACATCGTCCTCATCCATGATAATCATTTTCTAAGCGCACCGGGAGGTGTTAAGCTGGTCCGGACCACAGATTTAATTAGCCGGAGCGAAAGTCGAGGCGTTATGAAACTTCTCGGTTTTTCGGTATTACGGACGTCCAACGTAATTAAATAATGGGCAAGAAAAAAATGTTGCGTTGATGTTACCGGAAGATAAAGCGTCGGAGGAGATCAGAGGTCGGATGAATGGTAACCAGAACTCAAAACTAGTCTGGCGCACGTAACGCGAGATTGATTAATGAGCAACGGCCGGTTGCGTAAAAGTGTGAACAATTAAATTGTTCGGATAATGCGTGTAACCAGAGATCTACCGGTGTAGAATCGGTATCGGATCTTCAGATGTTTAGACATAATTATACGGGGCAATCGAATGTCATTAGGTTAGTATTTTTGTTTCACATAAATGAAATTTGCAAGAATATGCGTTCGGAAAATTATCAAATTGTCAAGGATATGCGATTAGTGGTTTTGTTTCAGATAAAATTGTCAAGTTGTCAAAATTGTCAACGATATACGATTAGTGGTTTTGTTTCACATAAATAAAATTGTCAAATTGTCAACGATATGTGATTAGTGGTTTCGTTTTACATCAACAAATTTGTCAAATTGTCAAAATTGTCAAGAATATGCGATTGGTGGTTTTGTTTCTCATCAACAAAATTGTCAAATTGTCAAGGATATGCGATTAATGGTTTCGTTTTACATCAACAAAATTGTCAAATTGTTAAAGATAGGCGATTAGAGAATTTGTTTCTTATGAACAAAATTGTTAAATTGTCAATGATATGCGATCAGTGATTTTATTTCACATAACATTGCCAAATTTTCAACGATACACGATTAGTGGTTTCGTTTTACAACAACAAATTTGTCAAATTGTCAAAATGGCCAAGGATATGCGATTAGTGGTTTTACTTCTCAAGAAAATTGTCAATTTGTCAAGGATATGCGATTAATGGTTTCGTTTTACATCAACAAATTTGTCAAATTGTCAAAATTGTCAAGAATATGCGATTGGTGGTTTTGTTTCTCATCAACAAAATTGTCAATTTGTCAAGGATATGCGATTAATGGTTTCGTTTTACATCAACAAATTTGTCAAATTGTCAAAATGGCCAAGGATATGCGATTAGTGGTTTTGTTTCTCATCAACAAAATTGTCAAATTGTCAAGGATATGCGATTAGTGGTTTTGCCTCTCAACAAAATTGTCAAATTGTCAAGGATATGCGATTAGTGGTTTCGTTTTACAACAACAAATTTGTCAAATTGTCAAAACGGCCAAGGATATGCGATTAGTGGTTTTGTTTCTCATCAACAAAATTGTCAAATTGTCAAGGATATGCGATTAGTGGTTTCGTTTTACATCAACAAATTTGTCAAATTGTCAAAATGGCCAAGGATATGCGATAAGAGGTTTTGTTTATCATCAACAAATTGTCAAATTGTCAAGGATATGCGATTAGTGGTTCTGTTTTACATCAGCAAAAATTTCTCCGACGATAATTTTGAAAATCAAGGCTACGCCAGTAGTTGCTTCTTTGGTGTGTTTTTTCGCTACTCTGGCTCTTCACTTGTCTTTCGCTTGATCCAGTGATCGCTAGCTTAGTCGTAGACTGCCAGACTTGAGGGCGCTAGTGTCTACTATGTAGCGCCACAGACGATTTTTTTTTCAAATTTTCAAGGTCAAGAAATTCAGCATTCTGCATTGATTTTAAAATATTTATTAACCTGTTTTACATTTCGGTAAATTTCAGTTTGATGTTAAAATCACCAGAATCGCACAACGCGTTTGACGGTTGTGCAATTTCGAAAATTAAAATCTTCGAATTATAAAAAAGTGCAATTTTTGCATTTTGTGTTAATTTTGCGGAAATATTTTGAAACTCGTTTCAAAAGTCCACTAAATTCTCCAAATTCCGACGAATAACCAAAATTGGACAACGGGTTTTGCAGTTGTGCAATTTGAGAAAATAAAAATCATGTTTTTAAAATCTTGGAACTTTGAAAAAGTGCAATTATTGCATTTTGTGTTAACTTTACGGAAACATTTTGAAACTTGTTTCAAAAGTCCACCAAATTTGCCAAGTGCTGACGAGTAACCAAAATTGGACAACAGGTTTGGCAGTTGTGCAATTTAAAAAAATAAAAATCATGTTTTTAAAATTTTCGAACTTTGAAAAAGTGCGATTTTTGCATTTTATGTTAATTTTACAGGAAAATTTTATAATACGTTTTAAAAGTACACCAAATTCACCATATGTCGAGATTTTAATAATCAAAATTGGACAACGGGTTTGGCAGTTGTGCAATTTCAAAAATCAAAATAATGTTTTTAAAATCGTCGAACTTTAAAAAAGTACAATTTTTGTATTTTGGGTTAATTTTACGGAAAAATTTTATATGTTTTAAAAGTGCAATTATTTTTGTATATTTTGACATTTAAATAATCAAAATCAGACCACGCGTTTGGCAGTTGTGCAATTTCAAAATTCAAAATCACGTTTCTAAAATCTTCGAACCTTCAAAAAGTGCAATTTTTGCATTTTGTGTTAACTTTACGGACAAATTTTGAAATTCGTTTCAAAACTACACCAAATTCGCCATAAGTTGACGTTTGAATAATCAAAATTGGACAACGGGTTCAGCAGTTGTGCAATTTCAAAAATAAAAATCATATTTTTAAAATCTTCGAACTTAAAAAAACTGCGATTTTTGCATTTTGTGTTAATTTTACGGAAAAAGTTTATACGTTTTAAAAGTACAATAATTTTGTTATATTTTGACGTTTAAATAATCAAAATCGGACAACGCGCCTGGCAGTTAGGCAATTTAGAAACTCAAAATATATTTTTTAAATCGCACTATTTTTGCATTTTGCGTAAATTTTGTAATCCGTTTCAAAAATACATTCAATTCGCCATGTTTAGACGTTTGAATAATCAGAATCGGACAACGCATTTGGCAGTTGTGCAATTTTGAAAACAAAACTCATATTTTCAAAATCTTCGAACTTTAAAAAAGTGCAATTTTTACATTTTGTGTTAACTATACGGAAAAATTTTAAATTCGTTTCAAAACTACAACAAATTCGCCATAAGTTGACGTTTAAATAATCAAAATTGGTCAACGGGTTTGGCAGTTGTGCAATTTCAAAAATCAAAATCATGTTTCTAAAATCACCGAATTAAAAAAATCGCAATTTTTGCATTTTGTGTTAACTTTGCCGGAAATTTTGAAATTCGTATCAAAGGTAGACCAAATTCGTCATATGCTGACGTTTGAATAATCAAAATCGGACAACGCGTTTGGCAGTTGTACAATATCAAAAATCAAAATCACTTTTTTTAAATTTTCGATTTTTTAAAAAGTGCAATTTTTACATTTCGTGTTAACTTTACGGGAACATTTTGAAACTCGTTTCAAAAGTACACCAAATTCGCCATATGCTGACGTTTGAATAATCAAAATCGGACAATGCGTTTGGTAGTTGTGCAATTTTAAAAATCAAAATCATGTTTTTAAAATTTTTCCAACTCTATAAAAAGTGCAATTTTTGTATTTTGTGTTTACTATACGGAATTTTTTTTTTAATTCGTCTCAAAAGTCCACCAAATGCTGACGAATAACCAAAATTGGACAACGGGTTTGGCAGTTGTGCAATTTAAAAAAATAAAAATCATGTTTATAAAATCTTCGAACTTTGGAAAAGTGCGATTTTCATTTTGTGTTAATTTTACAGACAAATTTTATAATACGTTTTAAAAGTACACAAAATTCACCATATGTTGAGATTTGAATAATAAAAATTGGACAACGGGTTTGGCAGTTGTGCAATTTCAAAAATCAAAAATCATGTTTCTAAAATCTTCGAACTTTGAAAAAGCGCAATTTTTGCATTTTGTGTTAACTTTACCGGAAAATTTTGAAATTCGTATCAAAAGTACACCAAATTTGCCATATGATGGCGTTTGAATAATCAAAATCGGACAACGCGTTTGGCAGTTGTGCAATATCAAAAATCAAAATCATTTTCTTTAAATCTTCGATTTTTTAAAAAGTGCAATTTTTACTTTTTGTGTTAAATTTACGGGAACATTTTGAAACTCGTTTCAAAAGTACACCAAATTTGCCATATGCTGATGTTTGAATAATCAAAATCGGAAAACGCGTTTGGCAGGTGTGCAATATCAAAAATCAAAATCATTTTCTTTAAATCTTCGATTTTTTTTAAAGTACAATTTTTGCATTTTGTGTTAACTTTACGGGAACATTTTGATACTCGTTTCAAAAGTACACCAAATTTGCCATATGCTTAGGTTTGAGTAATCAAAATCGGACAACGCGTTAGGCAATTGTGCAATTTTAAAAATCAAAATCATGTTTTTTAAATTTTTCGAACTTTAAAAAAGTGCAATTTTTGCATTTTGTGTTAACTATACGGAATTTTTTTATATTCATCTCAAAAGTACACCAAATTCGCCATATGATGACGTTTGAATAATCAAAATCGGACAACGCAGTTGGCAGTTGTGCAATGTCAAAAATCAAAATCTTTTTTTTTTAGTGTTCAAATTTAAAAAAGTGCAATTCTTGCATTTTGTGTTAACTTTACGGGAACATTTTGAAACTCGTTATTCGCCATATGTTGACGTTTAAATAATCAAAATCAGACAACGCGTTTGGCAGTTGTGCAATATCAAAAATCAAAATCATGTTTTTAAAATCTTCGAATTTTAAAAAAGTGCAATTTTTGCATTTTGTGTTAACAAAAGTTCATTAAATTTGCCATATGTTGAGGGTTTAATAATCAAAATTAGACAACGGGTTTTGTGTTAACTTTGCCGGAAAATTTTGAAATTCGTATCAAAAGTATACCAAATTTGCCATATGCTGACGTTTGAGTAATCAAAATCGGATAACGCGTTTGGCTATTGTGCAATCAAAATCATGTTTTTAAAATTTTTCAAACTTTAAAAAAAGTGCAATTTTTGCATTTTGTGTTTACTATACGGATTTTTTTTTTAATTCGTCTCAAAAGTCCACAAAATTCGCCAAATGCTGACGAATAACCTAAATTGGACAAAGGCTTAAGCAGTTGTTCAATAAAAAAAATCATGTATTTAAAACCTTCAAACTTTGAAAAAGTGCGATTTTTGTATTTTGTGTTAATTTTACAGGAAAATTTTATAATACGTTTTAAAAGTACACCAAATTCGCCACATGTTGAGATTTGAACGATCAAAGTTGGACAACGAGTTTGGCAGTTGTGCATATTCAAAAATCAAAATAATGTTTCTAAAATCTTCGAACTTTAAAAAAGCGCAATTTTTGCATTTTGTGTTAACTTCGCCGGAAATTTTGAAATTCGTATCAAAGGTAGACCAAATTCGTCATATGCTGACGTTTGAATAATCAAAATCGGACAACGCGTTTGGCGGTTGTGCAATATCAAAAATCAAAATCATGTTTAAAATCTTCGAATTTTAAAAAAGTGCAATTTTTGCATTTTGTGTTAACATTAGTTCATTAAATTCGCCATATGTTGAGGTTTTAATAATCAAAATTAGACAACGGGTTTGGCAGTTGCGCAATTTCAAAAATAAAAATAATATTTTTAAAATCTTCGAACTTTGAAAAAGTGTAATTTTTGCATTATGTGTTAACGTTACGGGTAAATTTTGAAATGCATTTTAAAAGTACACCAAAATACAGAATACAATTTAGTAGGTTTACTCTATAGTATACTATATCCAATCATAAATTAAATCAAATCAAACATGTATCTTTTAAATCGCCATAAGTAAATTATTTTTATAAAAGTTTTTAATAAACATAATTTACTTATGTAAATTATTTAAAAAAAAACGGGTTTGGCAGTTGTGCAATTAAAAAAAAATCAAAATCGCAATTTGAAATTTTCGGGCTTTGAAAACGTTTTGCGTTTGCATTTTATTTGCTCTCGTCCAGTTTTACTTTTAGAATATTTTTATAAATTTATTTAAATATTTAATGCGACAGCTGGGAGTTGGAGTTTCTTCCCATTAACATTTTCGCAGCCACCTTTGGAAATTATTTATCTATCTTTATCTAATTATCTATTTACCACTGAATGTAAGATACTTTTCTTTCTGCGTTTTGTCCGTTCGAAACGTATTCTTATATTCCAGTGGATGTTTTCGTTTTTTTTTTGCCACCAGTGTGAAGTCAATTCTTCTTTCCCCAGTCTTTTGGCATTGCTTTTGGCGTAGTCTGGTAGAATTTTTGTTTTTTTTGCCTTCGCTGTAAAATTGAAGTCTACATCGTGTCGTGACTGAATGGCGAAAGTCTAAGTAAAAAAAAAGAAGTCTGCATCCTTACAATATTAGATATAAGCTCTTCTATATTTTCCACATCTTTCCCAGTGTAATTTTGACATAGTCAAGGAATCTTTTTTTGGAATCTTCCCATTGTTACCTTGAAATCTTCTTGGCATTCCTTTGAGAGTTTAATATTCCACGTTGGATTTTCAGCGATGAGTTTTCCGTGAACCCTATCTAGTTGCTGATAATAATAATAATAATAATAATAGTCTTTATTTGCTTGAATGTTTGTATGTTATGAAATACATAACTACAATTCATGACATCAAATCACGAAATATATTTATTTTATATATAAACGCGTAAGCTCTAGTTTGAAAATTTCTCATCAAAAAACGTGGTTTGAAACTTTCAGCCTATGGGCTGCTCACTTTTTTTTACAAGGTTGTCCTCCTTGGCGTTTAACAAAAAAATGCGTTTGCCTTCTGCAACGGCTTGATAGTCTATACACTAAAAATTTAGTTGTTCCTTGAAAATTAGTTAAGATCTTCAGAAGTAACACCGCAACTCATTTGTATGTTACTAGAATACATAAGTGTTATTGTGAAAACATCCACTTCCTCCGTGAAGAAAAGATCGCTAATTCGCTCATTTTATGCATCACGCAAATTCCAGCTAACAACTCCTCGAGCTAATTCCGCGGTATTACCTATGAAGCAGCAGCGGCAATAATGATAATTACGTGGAAACGTAATTAGCGTTGCTCTCTCGCAGGAAATATCACTTCGGCCGCCAGTTATCGTTTCATAACTGACCACAGATAGAGCTCGCAACTTTTTCTCCGAGCGCCAATTAATCTCGCCCTTTCATTGGATTATAAAGAGATAATTAACGCTTTTTCTTCTTTAATTTAATCAAGATCCGGCCAGAAAGTGGCAATTAACCGAAGAGGAGAGCCTTCGATTTTTCCGTGCCCCGCGCCGTTTTTTTTTTCTTCTTTTTTTCCTTTTGCTCCATCTCTCCCGGCGTTTCGCTTTCGTGTAATCCACGTCCAAGTGGCTCTGTCTCAAGGTTATAAACACACACATAACGAGTCGACATCGCATCAACCGCTTTTTTCCGTCGTCATTTTCTTTGTTTCACCGTAAAAAGTCCGCTCGTCGGTTCTCGGTAACGTTTGGCGCGAAAACGACGTCCCCATCTTCAAAGGGGACCCTCCACGGGGGTAATTAGCATATCGGGCGCAAATTGGATTCGGCGATTAAATTTTATAATAATCGAGGAGGCCGTTGCGAGGCGGGCACGCTCCCTCTCTGCGTTTAAGACACATTTTTCAGATACGGGACGAGATTTCTCTGAAAGAACCACTTTTATATGGGCATCACTTTTAATAGATGACGATATAGTTTTCTGGCTCGTGAGGTATTTTTGTAATACTTTCATCGACTTGTACGTGGATTTTTATTAAAGTCTCTTAAGGAATTTCAATGTTGGACAAGTTTCGCCGTACCACTGCAATTTTCCCTCGATGGATAATGATTTTGCTATTGGATCTCCTTGGAGTGAGTTCACATGGGTTTTGGCAACAACACCTAGATTTTCCATTTGCCGAACCAAAATACAAATATGTTTGAAATTAATTTTTGTTTACTCCCACAAAATGTACTTAATTGTCGATGCGCCTTAAACCTAAAATTTTGCAGAATCACCAACAGTTTGAATATTCATATATTATTCTTCGTCTTTATTACATGTATTTAATGCATCTGCAGCAAGTGAGGTTGTCTCAAATTTATTTATCTAAAATTATAGTTTAAATTCATTTTTTTTTTAATTTTTAAAAACGCCCAAAATGTATCCCTCTAAACTAGAATACCCCCTTAAAAAAGTTCACAACAAATAATGTAATTTTTAAATTGAATCGCATTATGTATTACTACGTAGTTCAGGTGCACCATCCTCTTCATTAATGTTACTAATCAAAATATTTGTTTTTAATCTAAACTCTCACTATCAAGCAAAACTTGAATCTCAAAAAAAAAATGGATCGATTTCTAAGGCGGTCCGTCTTCTTCCATCTCTTCTTAGCGATCTCAATATTAAATATTTAAAAGTCCAATTACATCCATTTATTAAATAAACGTGGAATTACAGCCTCTGGCCGTACCATCAAAAATTTCACTCCTCGCCTCTTCTGAAAGAACCGTAGAAAGTGAACACATGCATCGCAAAGTCCATCGTGTGTAATTTGGCGAAAATTACGGGTGCCGCCGTTTCCTGAACGTTTCCGATCTAGAAGCGGGTTTTCGTGGTGAAAGTACAAAACGGCCGAAGCGACCGCATCGGTAAATCATCGATAATTAAGTGATAGCTTCCTCCTCTCTTGTCCTGCGACCAAAGGAACACAGAGACCGCAAAGAAAGTGGATCGTTTAATGAGGACCGCCGTGTGCAAGTTTCCTTCCTTGAATTTACTCGACCGTTCAACAACATTTTTTCTTTCTTTCCTCGTTGAATTAGTTGCCAAAGAGTGAATGTCGTTAATTGATTCCAATTAGATGGCAAATGGACTTTCACGGCGAATACAGCGTGCATTTTGATTATAAAGCGACTTTTCTTTTCTTAGAGCTTATCAATATCTTTTTGTTCGCAATCAATTTATGGGCAAAAGATAAATGGTTCTTTGGATGAAGTTTGAAAACTAATAAGTGCTAATGAGAGTTATTGACCAACATTTTTGCTATTTAAGATAGCTGAAATTTTTTAACGCTGATTATTAAGAAAGTTGCATTTTTTAACAAAAGTTCCGAGGGGTTTACTCGTGTATTTTTTCACGATTTCATCAAAAATTCAAATCCGACTAATTGACGTACGAGGAGCTCAGATTTGCAAACCGCGTTCAATTTGGAGTTTTCGTTTGGCCGCTACGGCCGATCAAAGTCTGAAAAATCAATTATTTTCGTAAATTTTCCAAAATCCTCATGGTGACTGACTATTTTTTTTGCTATTGAAGTTAGCTGAAATTTTGTAACGGCAATCAATTTCTCTCGTCTTTCTGATGAAAATAAAGTTAAATTCAATAGTCTACGATGATTTTTAAGAAAGTTGCATTTTTTAACAAAATTTCCAAGGGGGTTAGTCATGTTTTTTTTTCACGATTTCATCAAAAATTCAAAATCTCTAATCCGACTAATTGACGTACGAGGAGCTCAGATTTGCAAACCGCGTTCAATTTGGAGTTTTCGTTTGGCCGCTACGGCCGATCAAAGTCTGAAAAATCAATTATTTTCGTAAATTTTCCAAAATCCTCATGGTGACTGACTATTTTTTTTGCTATTGAAGTTAGCTGAAATTTTGTAACGGCAATCAATTTCTCTCGTCTTTCTGATGAAAATAAAGTTAAATTCAATAGTCTACGATGATTTTTAAGAAAGTTGCATTTTTTAACAAAATTTCCAAGGGGGTTAGTCATGTTTTTTTTCACGATTTCATCAAAAATTCAAAATCTCTAATCCGACTAATTGACGTACGAGGAGCTCAGATTTGCAAACCGCGTTCAATTTGGAGTTTTCGTTTGGCCGCTACGGCCGATCAAAGTCTGAAAAATCAATTATTTTCGTAAATTTTCCAAAATCCTCATGGTGACTGACTATTTTTTTGCTATTGAAGTTAGCTGAAATTTTGTAACGGCAATCAATTTCTCTCGTCTTTCTGATGAAAATAAAGTTAAATTCAATAGTCTACGATGATTTTTAAGAAAGTTGCATTTTTTAACAAAATTTCCAAGGGGGTTAGTCATGTTTTTTTTCACGATTTCATCAAAAATTCAAAATCTCTGATCCGACTAATTGACGTACGAGGAGCTCAGATTTGCAAACCGCGTTCAATTTGGAGTTTTCGTTTGGCCGCTACGGCCGATCAAAGTCTGAAAAATCAATTATTTTCGTAAATTTTCCAAAATCCTCATGGTGACTGACTAATTTTTTTGCTATTGAAGTTAGCTGAAATTTTTTAACGGCAATCGATTTCTCTCGTCTTTCTGATGAAAATAAAGTTAAATTCAATAGTCTACGATGATTTTTAAGAAAGATGCATTTTTTAACAAAATTTCCAAGGGGGTTAGTCATGTTTTTTTTCACGATTTCATCAAAAATTCAAAATCTCTAATCCGACTAATTGACGTACGAGGAGCTCAGATTTGCAAACCGCGTTCAATTTGGAGTTTTCGTTTGGCCGCTACGGCCGATCAAAGTCTGAAAAATTAATGATTTTCGTAAATTTTCCAAAATCCTCATGGTGACTGACTAATTTTTTTGCTATTGAAGTTAGCTGAAATTTTTTAACGGCAATCGATTTCTCTCGTCTTTCTGATGAAAATAAAGTTAAATTCAATAGTCTACGATGATTTTTAAGAAAGTTGCATTTTTTAACAAAATTTCCAAGGGGGTTAGTCATGTTTTTTTTCACGATTTCATCAAAAATTCAAAATCTCTAATCCGACTAATTGACGTACGAGGAGCTCAGATTTGCAAACCGCGTTCAATTTGGAGTTTTCGTTTGGCCGCTACGGCCGATCAAAGTCTGAAAAATCAATTATTTTCGTAAATTTTCCAAAATCCTCATGGTGACTGACTATTTTTTTGCTATTGAAGTTAGCTGAAATTTTGTAACGGCAATCAATTTCTCTCGTCTTTCTGATGAAAATAAAGTTAAATTCAATAGTCTACGATGATTTTTAAGAAAGTTGCATTTTTTAACAAAATTTCCAAGGGGGTTAGTCATGTTTTTTTTCACGATTTCATCAAAAATTCAAAATCTCTGATCCGACTAATTGACGTACGAGGAGCTCAGATTTGCAAACCGCGTTCAATTTGGAGTTTTCGTTTGGCCGCTACGGCCGATCAAAGTCTGAAAAATCAATTATTTTCGTAAATTTTCCAAAATCCTCATGGTGACTGACTAATTTTTTTGCTATTGAAGTTAGCTGAAATTTTTTAACGGCAATCGATTTCTCTCGTCTTTCTGATGAAAATAAAGTTAAATTCAATAGTCTACGATGATTTTTAAGAAAGTTGCATTTTTTAACAAAATTTCCAAGGGGGTTAGTCATGTTTTTTTTCACGATTTCATCAAAAATTCAAAATCTCTAATCCGACTAATTGACGTACGAGGAGCTCAGATTTGCAAACCGCGTTCAATTTGGAGTTTTCGTTTGGCCGCTACGGCCGATCAAAGTCTGAAAAATTAATTATTTTCGTAAATTTTCCAAAATCCTCATGGTGACTGACTAATTTTTTTGCTATTGAAGTTAGCTGAAATTTTTTAACGGCAATCGATTTCTCTCGTCTTTCTGATGAAAATAAAGTTAAATTCAATAGTCTACGATGATTTTTAAGAAAGTTGCATTTTTTAACAAAATTTCCAAGGGGGTTAGTCATGTTTTTTTTCACGATTTCATCAAAAATTCAAAATCTCTAATCCGACTAATTGACGTACGAGGAGCTCAGATTTGCAAACCGCGTTCAATTTGGAGTTTTCGTTTGGCCGCTACGGCCGATCAAAGTCTGAAAAATTAATTATTTTCGTAAATTTTCCAAAATCCTCATGGTGACTGACTGATTTTTTTGCTATTGAAGTTAGCTGAATTTTTTTAACGGTAATCGATTTCCCTCGTCTTTCTGATGAAAATAAAGTTAAATTCAATAGTCTACGATGATTTTTAAGAAAGTTGCATTTTTTAACAAAATTTCCAAGGGGGTTAGTCATGTTTTTTTTCACGATTTCATCATAAATTCAAAATCTCTAATCCGACTAATTGACGTACGAGGAGCTCAGATTTGCAAACCGCGTTCAATTTGGAGTTTTCGTTTGGCCGCTACGGCCGATCAAAGTCTGAAAAATCAATTATTTTCGTAAATTTTCCAAAATCCTCATGGTGACTGACTAATTTTTTTGATATTGAAGTTAGCTGAATTTTTTTAACGGTAATCGATTTCTCTCGTCTTTCTGATGAAACTAAAGTTAAATTCAATAGTCTACGATGATTTTTAAGAAAGTTGCATTTTTTAACAAAATTTCCAAGGGGTTAGTCATGTTTTTTTTCACGATTTCATCAAAAATTCAAAATCTCTAATCCGACTAATTGACGTACGAGGAGCTCAGATTTGCAAACCGCGTTCAATTTGGAGTTTTCGTTTGGCCGCTACGGCCGATCAAAGTCTGAAAAATCAATTATTTTCGTAAATTTTCCAAAATCCTCATGGTGACTGACTAATTTTTTTGCTATTGAAGTTAGCTGAAATTTTTTAACGGCAATCGATTTCTCTCGTCTTTCTGATGAAAATAAAGTTAAATTCAATAGTCTACGATGATTTTTACGAAAGATGCATTTTTTAACAAAATTTCCAAGGGGGTTAGTCATGTTTTTTTTCACGATTTCATCAAAAATTCAAAATCTCTAATCCGACTAATTGACGTACGAGGAGCTCAGATTTGCAAACCGCGTTCAATTTGGAGTTTTCGTTTGGCCGCTACGGCCGATCAAAGTCTGAAAAATTAATTATTTTCGTAAATTTTCCAAAATCCTCATGGTGACTGACTAATTTTTTTGCTATTGAAGTTAGCTGAAATTTTTTAACGGCAATCGATTTCTCTCGTCTTTCTGATGAAAATAAAGTTAAATTCAATAGTCTACGATGATTTTTAAGAAAGTTGCATTTTTTAACAAAATTTCCAAGGGGGTTAGTCATGTTTTTTTTCACGATTTCATCAAAAATTCAAAATCTCTAATCCGACTAATTGACGTACGAGGAGCTCAGATTTGCAAACCGCGTTCAATTTGGAGTTTTCGTTTGGCCGCTACGGCCGATCAAAGTCTGAAAAATTAATTATTTTCGTAAATTTTCCAAAATCCTCATGGTGACTGACTAATTTTTTTACTATTGAAGTTAGCTGAAATTTTTTAACGGCAATCGATTTCTCTCGTCTTTCTGATGAAAATAAAGTTAAATTCAATAGTCTACGATGATTTTTAAGAAAGTTGCATTTTTTAACAAAATTTCCAAGGGGGTTAGTCATGTTTTTTTTCACGATTTCATCAAAAATTCAAAATCTCTAATCCGACTAATTGACGTACGAGGAGCTCAGATTTGCAAACCGCGTTCAATTTGGAGTTTTCGTTTGGCCGCTACGGCCGATCAAAGTCTGAAAAATCAATTATTTTCGTAAATTTTCCAAAATCCTCATGGTGACTGACTAATTTTTTTGCTATTGAAGTTAGCTGAAATTTTTTAACGGCAATCGATTTCTCTCGTCTTTCTGATGAAAATAAAGTTAAATTCAATAGTCTACGATGATTTTTAAGAAAGTTGCATTTTTTAACAAAATTTCCAAGGGGGTTAGTCATGTTTTTTTTCACGATTTCATCAAAAATTCAAAATCTCTAATCCGACTAATTGACGTACGAGGAGCTCAGATTTGCAAACCGCGTTCAATTTGGAGTTTTCGTTTGGCCGCTACGGCCGATCAAAGTCTGAAAAATCAATTATTTTCGTAAATTTTCCAAAATCCTCATGGTGACTGACTAATTTTTTTGCTATTGAAGTTAGCTGAAATTTTTTAACGGCAATCGATTTCTCTCGTCTTTCTGATGAAAATAAAGTTAAATTCAATAGTCTACGATGATTTTTAAGAAAGTTGCATTTTTTAACAAAATTTCCAAGGGGGTTAGTCATGTTTTTTTTTCACGATTTCATCAAAAATTCAAAATCTCTAATCCGACTAATTGACGTACGAGGAGCTCAGATTTGCAAACCGCGTTCAATTTGGAGTTTTCGTTTGGCCGCTACGGCCGATCAAAGTCTGAAAAATCAATTATTTTCGTAAATTTTCCAAACTCCTCATGGTGACTGACTAATTTTTTTGCTATTGAAGTTAGCTGAAATTTTTTAACGGCAATCGATTTCTCTCGTCTTTCTGATGAAAATAAAGTTAAATTCAATAGTCTACGATGATTTTTAAGAAAGTTGCATTTTTTAACAAAATTTCCAAGGGGGTTAGTCATGTTTTTTTTCACGATTTCATCAAAAATTCAAAATCTCTAATCCGACTAATTGACGTACGAGGAGCTCAGATTTGCAAACCGCGTTCAATTTGGAGTTTTCGTTTGGCCGCTACGGCCGATCAAAGTCTGAAAAATCAATTATTTTCGTAAATTTTCCAAACTCCTCATGGTGACTGACTAATTTTTTTTGCTATTGAAGTTAGCTGAAATTTTTTAACGGCAATCGATTTCTCTCGTCTTTCTGATGAAAATAAAGTTAAATTCAATAGTCTACGATGATTTTTAAGAAAGTTGCATTTTTTAACAAAATTTCCAAGGGGGTTAGTCATGTTTTTTTTCACGATTTCATCAAAAATTCAAAATCTCTAATCCGACTAATTGACGTACGAGGAGCTCAGATTTGCAAACCGCGTTCAATTTGGAGTTTTCGTTTGGCCGCTACGGCCGATCAAAGTCTGAAAAATCAATTATTTTCGTAAATTTTCCAAAATCCTCATGGTGACTGACTATTTTTTTTGCTATTGAAGTTAGCTGAAATTTTGTAACGGCAATCAATTTCTCTCGTCTTTCTGATGAAAATAAAGTTAAATTCAATAGTCTACGATGATTTTTAAGAAAGTTGCATTTTTTAACAAAATTTCCAAGGGGGTTAGTCATGTTTTTTTTCACGATTTCATCAAAAATTCAAAATCTCTAATCCGACTAATTGACGTACGAGGAGCTCAGATTTGCAAACCGCGTTCAATTTGGAGTTTTCGTTTGGCCGCTACGGCCGATCAAAGTCTGAAAAATCAATTATTTTCGTAAATTTTCCAAAATCCTCATGGTGACTGACTAATTTTTTTGCTATTGAAGTTAGCTGAAATTTTTTAACGGCAATCGATTTCTCTCGTCTTTCTGATGAAAATAAAGTTAAATTCAATAGTCTACGATGATTTTTAAGAAAGTTGCATTTTTTAACAAAATTTCCAAGGGGGTTAGTCATGTTTTTTTTCACGATTTCATCAAAAATTCAAAATCTCTAATCCGACTAATTGACGTACGAGGAGCTCAGATTTGCAAACCGCGTTCAATTTGGAGTTTTCGTTTGGCCGCTACGGCCGATCAAAGTCTGAAAAATCAATTATTTTCGTAAATTTTCCAAACTCCTCATGGTGACTGACTATTTTTTTTGATATTGAAGTTAGCTGAATTTTTTAACGGTAATCGATTTCTCTCGTCTTTCTGATGAAAATAAAGTTAAATTCAATAGTCTACGATGATTTTTAAGAAAGTTGCATTTTTTAACAAAATTTCCAAGGGGGTTAGTCATGTTTTTTTCACGATTTCATCAAAAATTCAAAATCTCTAATCCGACTAATTGACGTACGAGGAGCTCAGATTTGCAAACCGCGTTCAATTTGGAGTTTTCGTTTGGCCGCTACGGCCGATCAAAGTCTGAAAAATTAATTATTTTCGTAAATTTTCCAAAATCCTCATGGTGACTGACTAATTTTTTGCTATTGAAGTTAGCTGAAATTTTTTAACGGCAATCGATTTCTCTCGTCTTTCTGATGAAATAAAGTTAAATTCAATAGTCTACGATGATTTTTAAGAAAGTTGCATTTTTTAACAAAATTTCCAAGGGGGTTAGTCATGTTTTTTTTCACGATTTCATCAAAAATTCAAAATCTCTAATCCGACTAATTGACGTACGAGGAGCTCAGATTTGCAAACCGCGTTCAATTTGGAGTTTTCGTTTGGCCGCTACGGCCGATCAAAGTCTGAAAAATCAATTATTTTTCGTAAATTTTCCAAAATCCTCATGGTGACTGACTATTTTTTTGCTATTGAAGTTAGCTGAAATTTTGTAACGGCAATCGATTTCTCTCGTCTTTCTGATGAAAATAAAGTTAAATTCAATAGTCTACGATGATTTTTAAGAAAGTTGCATTTTTTAACAAATTTCCAAGGGGGTTAGTCATGTTTTTTTTCACGATTTCATCAAAAATTCAAAATCTCTGATCCGACTAATTGACGTACGAGGAGCTCAGATTTGCAAACCGCGTTCAATTTGGAGTTTTCGTTTGGCCGCTACGGCCGATCAAAGTCTGAAAATCAATTATTTTCGTAAATTTTCCAAAATCCTCATGGTGACTGACTAATTTTTTTGCTATTGAAGTTAGCTGAAATTTTTTAACGGCAATCGATTTCTCTCGTCTTTCTGATGAAAATAAAGTTAAATTCAATAGTCTTCGATGATTTTTAAGAAAGATGCATTTTTTAACAAAATTTCCAAGTGGGTTAGTCATGTTTTTTTTCACGATTTCATCAAAAATTCAAAATCTCTAATCCGACTAATTGACGTACGAGGAGCTCAGATTTGCAAACCGCGTTCAATTTGGAGTTTTCGTTTGGCCGCTACGGCCGATCAAAGTCTGAAAAATCAATTATTTTCGTAAATTTTCCAAAATCCTCATGGTGACTGACTAATTTTTTTTGCTATTGAAGTTAGCTGAAATTTTTTAAACGGCAATCGATTTCTCTCGTCTTTCTGATGAAAATAAAGTTAAATTCAATAGTCTACGATGATTTTTAAGAAAGTTGCATTTTTTAACAAAATTTCCAAGGGGGTTAGTCATGTTTTTTTTCACGATTTCATCAAAAATTCAAAATCTCTAATCCGACTAATTGACGTCGAGGAGCTCAGATTTGCAAACCGCGTTCAATTTGGAGTTTTCGTTTGGCCGCTACGGCCGATCAAAGTCTGAAAAATCAATTATTTTCGTAAATTTTCCAAAATCCTCATGGTGACTGACTAATTTTTTTGCTATTGAAGTTAGCTGAAATTTTTTAACGGCAATCGATTTCTCTCGTCTTTCTGATGAAAATAAAGTTAAATTCAATAGTCTTCGATGATTTTAAGAAAGATGCATTTTTTAACAAAATTTCCAAGGGGGTTAGTCATGTTTTTTTTCACGATTTCATCAAAATTCAAAATCTCTAATCCGACTAATTGACGTACGAGGAGCTCAGATTTGCAAACCGCGTTCAATTTGGAGTTTTCGTTTGGCCGCTACGGCCGATCAAAGTCTGAAAAATTAATTATTTTCGTAAATTTTCCAAAATCCTCATGGTGACTGACTAATTTTTTTGCTATTGAAGTTAGCTGAAATTTTTTAACGGCAATCGATTTCTCTCGTCTTTCTGATGAAAATAAAGTTAAATTCAATAGTCTACGATGATTTTTAAGAAAGTTGCATTTTTTAACAAAATTTCCAAGGGGTTAGTCATGTTTTTTTTCACGATTTCATCAAAAATTCAAAATCTCTAATCCGACTAATTGACGTACGAGGAGCTCAGATTTGCAAACCGCGTTCAATTTGGAGTTTTCGTTTGGCCGCTACGGCCGATCAAAGTCTGAAAAATCAAATATTTTCGTAAATTTTCCAAAATCCTCATGGTGACTGACTAATTTTTTTGCTATTGAAGTTAGCTGAAATTTTTTAACGGCAATCGATTTCTCTCGTCTTTCTGATGAAAATAAAGTTAAATTCAATAGTCTACGATGATTTTTAAGAAAGTTGCATTTTTTAACAAAATTTCCAAGGGGGTTAGTCATGTTTTTTTTCACGATTTCATCAAAAATTCAAAATCTCTAATCCGACTAATTGACGTACGAGGAGCTCAGATTTGCAAACCGCGTTCAATTTGGAGTTTTCGTTTGGCCGCTACGGCCGATCAAAGTCTGAAAAATTAATTATTTTCGTAAATTTTCCAAAATCCTCATGGTGACTGACTAATTTTTTTACTATTGAAGTTAGCTGAAATTTTTTAACGGCAATCGATTTCTCTCGTCTTTCTGATGAAAATAAAGTTAAATTCAATAGTCTACGATGATTTTTAAGAAAGTTGCATTTTTTAACAAAATTTCCAAGGGGGTTAGTCATGTTTTTTTTCACGATTTCATCAAAAATTCAAAATCTCTAATCCGACTAATTGACGTACGAGGAGCTCAGATTTGCAAACCGCGTTCAATTTGGAGTTTTCGTTTGGCCGCTACGGCCGATCAAAGTCTGAAAAATCAATTATTTTCGTAAATTTTCCAAAATCCTCATGGTGACTGACTAATTTTTTTGCTATTGAAGTTAGCTGAAATTTTTTAACGGCAATCGATTTCTCTCGTCTTTCTGATGAAAATAAAGTTAAATTCAATAGTCTACGATGATTTTTAAGAAAGTTGCATTTTTTAACAAAATTTCCAAGGGGGTTAGTCATGTTTTTTTTCACGATTTCATCAAAAATTCAAAATCTCTAATCCGACTAATTGACGTACGAGGAGCTCAGATTTGCAAACCGCGTTCAATTTGGAGTTTTCGTTTGGCCGCTACGGCCGATCAAAGTCTGAAAAATTAATTATTTTCGTAAATTTTCCAAAATCCTCATGGTGACTGACTAATTTTTTTACTATTGAAGTTAGCTGAAATTTTTTAACGGCAATCGATTTCTCTCGTCTTTCTGATGAAAATAAAGTTAAATTCAATAGTCTACGATGATTTTTAAGAAAGATGCATTTTTTAACAAAATTTCCAAGGGGGTTAGTCATGTTTTTTTTTCACGATTTCATCAAAAATTCAAAATCTCTAATCCGACTAATTGACGTACGAGGAGCTCAGATTTGCAAACCGCGTTCAATTTGGAGTTTTCGTTTGGCCGCTACGGCCGATCAAAGTCTGAAAAATCAATTATTTTCGTAAATTTTCCAAAATCCTCATGGTGACTGACTAATTTTTTTGCTATTGAAGTTAGCTGAAATTTTTTAACGGCAATCGATTTCTCTCGTCTTTCTGATGGAAATAAAGTTAAATTCAATAGTCTACGATGATTTTTAAGAAAGTTGCATTTTTTAACAAAATTTCCAAGGGGGTTAGTCATGTTTTTTTTCACGATTTCATCAAAAATTCAAAATCTCTAATCCGACTAATTGACGTACGAGGAGCTCAGATTTGCAAACCGCGTTCAATTTGGAGTTTTCGTTTGGCCGCTACGGCCGATCAAAGTCTGAAAAATCAATTATTTTCGTAAATTTTCCAAACTCCTCATGGTGACTGACTAATTTTTTTGATATTGAAGTTAGCTGAATTTTTTTAACGGTAATCGATTTCTCTCGTCTTTCTGATGAAAATAAAGTTAAATTCAATAGTCTACGATGATTTTTAAGAAAGTTGCATTTTTTAACAAAATTTCCAAGGGGGTTAGTCATGTTTTTTTTCACGATTTCATCAAAAATTCAAAATCTCTAATCCGACTAATTGACGTACGAGGAGCTCAGATTTGCAAACCGCGTTCAATTTGGAGTTTTCGTTTGGCCGCTACGGCCGATCAAAGTCTGAAAAATTAATTATTTTCGTAAATTTTCCAAAATCCTCATGGTGACTGACTAATTTTTTTACTATTGAAGTTAGCTGAAATTTTTTAACGGCAATCGATTTCTCTCGTCTTTCTGATGAAAATAAAGTTAAATTCAATAGTCTACGATGATTTTTAAGAAAGTTGCATTTTTTAACAAAATTTCCAAGGGGGTTAGTCATGTTTTTTTTCACGATTTCATCAAAAATTCAAAATCTCTAATCCGACTAATTGACGTACGAGGAGCTCAGATTTGCAAACCGCGTTCAATTTGGAGTTTTCGTTTGGCCGCTACGGCCGATCAAAGTCTGAAAAATCAATTATTTTCGTAAATTTTCCAAAATCCTCATGGTGACTGACTAATTTTTTTGCTATTGAAGTTAGCTGAAATTTTTTAACGGCAATCGATTTCTCTCGTCTTTCTGATGAAAATAAAGTTAAATTCAATAGTCTACGATGATTTTTAAGAAAGTTGCATTTTTTAACAAAATTTCCAAGGGGGTTAGTCATGTTTTTTTTCACGATTTCATCAAAAATTCAAAATCTCTAATCCGACTAATTGACGTACGGGGAGCTCAGATTTGCAAACCGCGTTCAATTTGGAGTTTTCGTTTGGCCGCTACGGCCGATCAAAGTCTGAAAAATCAATTATTTTCGTAAATTTTCCAAAATCCTCATGGTGACTGACTATTTTTTTGCTATTGAAGTTAGCTGAAATTTTGTAACGGCAATCAATTTCTCTCGTCTTTCTGATGAAAATAAAGTTAAATTCAATAGTCTACGATGATTTTTAAGAAAGTTGCATTTTTTAACAAAATTTCCAAGGGGGTTAGTCATGTTTTTTTTCACGATTTCATCAAAAATTCAAAATCTCTGATCCGACTAATTGACGTACGAGGAGCTCAGATTTGCAAACCGCGTTCAATTTGGAGTTTTCGTTTGGCCGCTACGGCCGATCAAAGTCTGAAAAATCAATTATTTTCGTAAATTTTCCAAAATCCTCATGGTGACTGACTAATTTTTTTGCTATTGAAGTTAGCTGAAATTTTTTAACGGCAATCGATTTCTCTCGTCTTTCTGATGAAAATAAAGTTAAATTCAATAGTCTACGATGATTTTTAAGAAAGTTGCATTTTTTAACAAAATTTCCAAGGGGGTTAGTCATGTTTTTTTTCACGATTTCATCAAAAATTCAAAATCTCTAATCCGACTAATTGACGTACGAGGAGCTCAGATTTGCAAACCGCGTTCAATTTGGAGTTTTCGTTTGGCCGCTACGGCCGATCAAAGTCTGAAAAATCAATTATTTTCGTAAATTTTCCAAAATCCTCATGGTGACTGACTAATTTTTTTGCTATTGAAGTTAGCTGAAATTTTTTAACGGCAATCAATTTCTCTCATTTTTCTGATGAAAATAAAGTTAAATTCAATAGTCTACGATGATTTTTAAGAAAGATGCATTTTTTAACAAAATTTCCAAGGGGGTTAGTCATGTTTTTTTTCACGATTTCATCAAAAATTCAAAATCTCTAATCCGACTAATTGACGTACGAGGAGCTCAGATTTGCAAACCGCGTTCAATTTGGAGTTTTCGTTTGGCCGCTACGGCCGATCAAAGTCTGAAAAATCAATTATTTTCGTAAATTTTCCAAAATCCTCATGGTGACTGACTGATTTTTTTGCTATTGAAGTTAGCTGAATTTTTTTAACGGTAATCGATTTCTCTCGTCTTTCTGATGAAAATAAAGTTAAATTCAATAGTCTACGATGATTTTTAAGAAAGTTGCATTTTTTAACAAAATTTCCAAGGGGGTTAGTCATGTTTTTTTGCACGATTTCATCATAAATTCAAAATCTCTAATCCGACTAATTGACGTACGAGGAGCTCAGATTTGCAAACCGCGTTCAATTTGGAGTTTTCGTTTGGCCGCTACGGCCGATCAAAGTCTGAAAAATCAATTATTTTCGTAAATTTTCCAAAATCCTCATGGTGACTGACTATTTTTTTTGCTATTGAAGTTAGCTGAAATTTTGTAACGGCAATCAATTTCTCTCGTCTTTCTGATGAAAATAAAGTTAAATTCAATAGTCTACGATGATTTTTAAGAAAGTTGCATTTTTTAACAAAATTTCCAAGGGGGTTAGTCATGTTTTTTTTCACGATTTCATCAAAAATTAAAAATCTCTAATCCGACTAATTGACGTACGAGGAGCTCAGATTTGCAAACCGCGTTCAATTTGGAGTTTTCGTTTGGCCGCTACGGCCGATCAAAGTCTGAAAAATCAATTATTTTCGTAAATTTTCCAAAATCCTCATGGTGACTGACTAATTTTTTTGATATTGAAGTTAGCTGAATAATTTTTTTAACGGTAATCGATTTCTCTCGTCTTTCTGATGAAAATAAAGTTAAATTCAATAGTCTACGATGATTTTTAAGAAAGTTGCATTTTTTAACAAAATTTCCAAGGGGGTTAGTCATGTTTTTTTTCACGATTTCATCAAAAATTCAAAATCTCTAATCCGACTAATTGACGTACGAGGAGCTCAGATTTGCAAACCGCGTTCAATTTGGAGTTTTCGTTTGGCCGCTACGGCCGATCAAAGTCTGAAAAATCAATTATTTTCGTAAATTTTCCAAAATCCTCATGGTGACTGACTAATTTTTTTGCTATTGAAGTTAGCTGAAATTTTTTAACGGCAATCGATTTCTCTCGTCTTTCTGATGAAAATAAAGTTAAATTCAATAGTCTACGATGATTTTTAAGAAAGTTGCATTTTTTAACAAAATTTCCAAGGGGGTTAGTCATGTTTTTTTTCACGATTTCATCAAAAATTCAAAATCTCTAATCCGACTAATTGACGTACGAGGAGCTCAGATTTGCAAACCGCGTTCAATTTGGAGTTTTCGTTTGGCCGCTACGGCCGATCAAAGTCTGAAAAATTAATTATTTTCGTAAATTTTCCAAAATCCTCATGGTGACTGACTAATTTTTTTACTATTGAAGTTAGCTGAAATTTTTTAACGGCAATCGATTTCTCTCGTCTTTCTGATGAAAATAAAGTTAAATTCAATAGTCTACGATGATTTTTAAGAAAGTTGCATTTTTTAACAAAATTTCCAAGGGGGTTAGTCATGTTTTTTTTCACGATTTCATCAAAAATTCAAAATCTCTAATCCGACTAATTGACGTACGAGGAGCTCAGATTTGCAAACCGCGTTCAATTTGGAGTTTTCGTTTGGCCGCTACGGCCGATCAAAGTCTGAAAAATCAATTATTTTCGTAAATTTTCCAAAATCCTCATGGTGACTGACTAATTTTTTTGCTATTGAAGTTAGCTGAAATTTTTTAACGGCAATCGATTTCTCTCGTCTTTCTGATGAAAATAAAGTTAAATTCAATAGTCTACGATGATTTTTAAGAAAGTTGCATTTTTTAACAAAATTTCCAAGGGGGTTAGTCATGTTTTTTTTCACGATTTCATCAAAAATTCAAAATCTCTAATCCGACTAATTGACGTACGAGGAGCTCAGATTTGCAAACCGCGTTCAATTTGGAGTTTTCGTTTGGCCGCTACGGCCGATCAAAGTCTGAAAAATTAATTATTTTCGTAAATTTTCCAAAATCCTCATGGTGACTGACTAATTTTTTTACTATTGAAGTTAGCTGAAATTTTTTAACGGCAATCGATTTCTCTCGTCTTTCTGATGAAAATAAAGTTAAATTCAATAGTCTACGATGATTTTTAAGAAAGATGCATTTTTTAACAAAATTTCCAAGGGGGTTAGTCATGTTTTTTTTCACGATTTCATCAAAAATTCAAAATCTCTAATCCGACTAATTGACGTACGAGGAGCTCAGATTTGCAAACCGCGTTCAATTTGGAGTTTTCGTTTGGCCGCTACGGCCGATCAAAGTCTGAAAAATCAATTATTTTCGTAAATTTTCCAAAATCCTCATGGTGACTGACTAATTTTTTTGCTATTGAAGTTAGCTGAAATTTTTTAACGGCAATCGATTTCTCTCGTCTTTCTGATGGAAATAAAGTTAAATTCAATAGTCTACGATGATTTTTAAGAAAGTTGCATTTTTTAACAAAATTTCCAAGGGGTTAGTCATGTTTTTTTTCACGATTTCATCAAAAATTCAAAATCTCTAATCCGACTAATTGACGTACGAGGAGCTCAGATTTGCAAACCGCGTTCAATTTGGAGTTTTCGTTTGGCCGCTACGGCCGATCAAAGTCTGAAAAATCAATTATTTTCGTAAATTTTCCAAACTCCTCATGGTGACTGACTAATTTTTTTGATATTGAAGTTAGCTGAATTTTTTTAACGGTAATCGATTTCTCTCGTCTTTCTGATGAAAATAAAGTTAAATTCAATAGTCTACGATGATTTTTAAGAAAGTTGCATTTTTTAACAAAATTTCCAAGGGGGTTAGTCATGTTTTTTTTCACGATTTCATCAAAAATTCAAAATCTCTAATCCGACTAATTGACGTACGAGGAGCTCAGATTTGCAAACCGCGTTCAATTTGGAGTTTTCGTTTGGCCGCTACGGCCGATCAAAGTCTGAAAAATCAATTATTTTCGTAAATTTTCCAAAATCCTCATGGTGACTGACTAATTTTTTTGCTATTGAAGTTAGCTGAAATTTTTTAACGGCAATCGATTTCTCTCGTCTTTCTGATGAAAATAAAGTTAAATTCAATAGTCTACGATGATTTTTAAGAAAGTTGCATTTTTTAACAAAATTTCCAAGGGGGTTAGTCATGTTTTTTTTCACGATTTCATCAAAAATTCAAAATCTCTAATCCGACTAATTGACGTACGAGGAGCTCAGATTTGCAAACCGCGTTCAATTTGGAGTTTTCGTTTGGCCGCTACGGCCGATCAAAGTCTGAAAAATCAATTATTTTCGTAAATTTTCCAAACTCCTCATGGTGACTGACTAATTTTTTTGCTATTGAAGTTAGTTGAAATTTTTTAACGGCAATCGATTTCTCTCGTCTTTCTGATGAAAATAAAGTTAAATTCAATAGTCTACGATGATTTTTAAGAAAGTTGCATTTTTTAACAAAATTTCCAAGGGGGTTAGTCATGTTTTTTTTCACGATTTCATCAAAAATTCAAAATCTCTAATCCGACTAATTGACGTACGAGGAGCTCAGATTTGCAAACCGCGTTCAATTTGGAGTTTTCGTTTGGCCGCTACGGCCGATCAAAGTCTGAAAAATCAATTATTTTCGTAAATTTTCCAAAATCCTCATGGTGACTGACTAATTTTTTTGCTATTGAAGTTAGCTGAAATTTTTTAACGGCAATCGATTTCTCTCGTCTTTCTGATGAAAATAAAGTTAAATTCAATAGTCTACGATGATTTTTAAGAAAGTTGCATTTTTTAACAAAATTTCCAAGGGGGTTAGTCATGTTTTTTTTCACGATTTCATCAAAAATTCAAAATCTCTAATCCGACTAATTGACGTACGAGGAGCTCAGATTTGCAAACCGCGTTCAATTTGGAGTTTTCGTTTGGCCGCTACGGCCGATCAAAGTCTGAAAAATCAATTATTTTCGTAAATTTTCCAAAATCCTCATGGTGACTGACTAATTTTTTTGATATTGAAGTTAGCTGAATTTTTTTAACGGTAATCGATTTCTCTCGTCTTTCTGATGAAAATAAAGTTAAATTCAATAGTCTACGATGATTTTTAAGAAAGTTGCATTTTTTAACAAAATTTCCAAGGGGGTTAGTCATGTTTTTTTTCACGATTTCATCAAAAATTCAAAATCTCTAATCCGACTAATTGACGTACGAGGAGCTTAGATTTGCAAACCGCGTTCAATTTGGAGTTTTCGTTTGGCCGCTACGGCCGATCAAAGTCTGAAAAATCAATTATTTTCGTAAATTTTCCAAAATCCTCATGGTGACTGACTATTTTTTTTGCTATTGAAGTTAGCTGAAATTTTTTAACGGCAATCGATTTCTCTCGTCTTTCTGATGAAAATAAAGTTAAATTCAATAGTCTACGATGATTTTTAAGAAAGTTGCATTTTTTAACAAAATTTCCAAGGGGGTTAGTCATGTTTTTTTTCACGATTTCATCAAAAATTCAAAATCTCTAATCCGACTAATTGACGTACGAGGAGCTCAGATTTGCAAACCGCGTTCAATTTTGAGTTTTCGTTTGGCCGCTACGGCCGATCAAAGTCTGAAAAATCAATTATTTTCGTAAATTTTCCAAAATCCTCATGGTGACTGACTATTTTTTTTTCTATTGAAGTTAGCTGAAATTTTGTAACGGCAATCAATTTCTCTCGTCTTTCTGATGAAAATAAAGTTAAATTCAATAGTCTACGATGATTTTTAAGAAAGTTGCATTTTTTAACAAAATTTCCAAGGGGGTTAGTCATGTTTTTTTTCACGATTTCATCAAAAATTCAAAATCTCTAATCCGACTAATTGACGTACGAGGAGCTCAGATTTGCAAACCGCGTTCAATTTGGAGTTTTCGTTTGGCCGCTACGGCCGATCAAAGTCTGAAAAATCAATTATTTTCGTAAATTTTCCAAAATCCTCATGGTGACTGACTATTTTTTTTGCTATTGAAGTTAGCTGAAATTTTTTAACGGCAATCGATTTCTCTCGTCTTTCTGATGAAAATAAAGTTAAATTCAATAGTCTACGATGATTTTTAAGAAAGTTGCATTTTTTAACAAAATTTCCAAGGGGGTTAGTCATGTTTTTTTTCACGATTTCATCAAAAATTCAAAATCTCTAATCCGACTAATTGACGTACGAGGAGCTCAGATTTGCAAACCGCGTTCAATTTGGAGTTTTCGTTTGGCCGCTACGGCCGATCAAAGTCTGAAAAATCAATTATTTTCGTAAATTTTCCAAAATCCTCATGGTGACTGACTATTTTTTTTGCTATTGAAGTTAGCTGAAATTTTTTAACGGCAATCGATTTCTCTCGTCTTTCTGATGAAAATAAAGTTAAATTCAATAGTCTACGATGATTTTTAAGAAAGTTGCATTTTTTAACAAAATTTCCAAGGGGGTTAGTCATGTTTTTTTTTCACGATTTCATCAAAAATTCAAAATCTCTAATCCGACTAATTGACGTACGAGGAGCTCAGATTTGCAAACCGCGTTCAATTTGGAGTTTTCGTTTGGCCGCTACGGCCGATCAAAGTCTGAAAAATCAATTATTTTCGTAAATTTTCAAAAATGTTCACTGTGACTGACTATTTTTTTTGCTATTGAAGTTAGCTGAAATTTTTTAACGGCAATCAATTTCTCTCGTCTTTCTGATGAAAATAAAGTTAAATTCAATAGTCTACGATGATTTTTAAGAAAGTTGCATTTTTTAACAAAATTTCCAAGGGGGTTAGTCATGTTTTTTTTTCACGATTTCATCAAAAATTCAAAATCTCTAATCCGACTAATTGATGTACGAGGAGCTCAGATTTGCAAACCGCGTTCAATTTGGAGTTTTCGTTTGGCCGCTACGGCCGATCAAAGTCTGAAAAATCAATTATTTTCGTAAATTTTCCAAAATCCTCATGGTGACTGACTAATTTTTTTGCTATTGAAGTTAGCTGAAATTTTTTAACGGCAATCGATTTCTCTCGTCTTTCTGATGAAAATAAAGTTAAATTCAATAGTCTGCGATGATTTTTAAGAAAGTTGCATTTTTTAACAAAATTTCAGTCATGTTTTTTTTCACGATTTCATCAAAAATTCAAAATCTCTAATCCGACTAATTGACGTACGAGGAGCTCAGATTTGCAAACCGCGTTCAATTTGGAGTTTTCGTTTGGCCGCTACGGCCGATCAAAGTCTGAAAAATCAATTATTTTCGTAAATTTTCAAAAATGTTCACTGTGACTGACTAATTTTTTTGCCATTAAAGTTAGCTGAATTTTTTTAACGGCAATCAATTTCTCTCGTCTTTCTGATGAAAAAAAAGTTAAATTCAATAGTCTACGATGATTATTAAGAAAGTTGCATTTTTTAACAAATTTCCAAGGGGTTTACTCATGTCTTTTTTTTGTGTTTTCATCAAAAATGAAAAATCTCTAAACTGACTAATTGACGTACAAGGAGCTCAGATTTGCAAACCGCGTTCAATTTGGAGTTTTCGTTTGGCCGCTACGGCCGATCAAAGTCTGAAAAATCAATTATTTTCGTAAATTTTCAAAAATGTTCACTGTGACTGACTAATTTTTTTGCCATTGAAGTTAGCTGAAATTTTTTAACGGCAATCAATTTCTCTCGTCTTTCTGATGAAAAAAAGTTATACTTCAATAGTCTACGATGATTATTAAGAAAGTTGCATTTTTTAACAAAAGTTCCAAGGGGTTTACTCGTGTATTTTTCATGTTTTCGTCAAAAAATAAAAATCTCGAATCCGACTAATTGACGTACGAGGAGCTCAAATTTGCAAACCGCGTTCAATTTGGAGTTTTCGTTTGGCCGCTACGGCCGATCAAAGTCTGAAAAATCAATTATTTTCGTAAATTTTCTAA
This sequence comes from Ocypus olens, assembly GCA_910593695.2. Lineage (NCBI taxonomy): Eukaryota > Metazoa > Arthropoda > Insecta > Coleoptera > Staphylinidae > Ocypus > Ocypus olens. Next base: position 43,770,358 of record OU343062.1, on the reverse strand, counting down.
AATGTTCACTGTGACTGACTAATTGTTTTGCCATTGAAGTTAGCTGAAATTTCTTTGCGATGTAATTTCTTCCACGCGTTGAATTTTCCTTGCGATTAAATGTCTTACGATGAATTTTCCTCGCAATTCATTTTCTTACGCTCAACTTACTGCGATGAAATAACATTTTAATATTTCAAAAATGACTGTTGCGATGTAATTTCACTGCGGTGAAATTTATATGCGATGTAATTCCACGCGTTGAATTTTCCTTGCGATGAATTTTCTTACGATCAACTTTCTGCGATGAATTTTCCGCGCAGATAAAAAATGTAAGCCAATCGAGAAGAATCGAAGCCTCGCGAAATTGGTGAATTAATTATATTCATTGAAGAATCTCAACAATTGATACTGGGAGAATGAAGGACAATGTTACTACTAACAGTGGAGGATTAGATGCTTGCAATGTACTAGATGATAAATTATATAACAAGGGAGTGTGTAATGGGGCCAAAATTAATTTGAATTTTCCTTGCGATGACCTTTTTTGCGATGAATATTCCCCCGTTGATTTTTATGGCAATGATCTTTCTTACAATGAAATTTTTTGCGATGAACTTCCTCCGCGATAAATTTTCTTACGTACAATTTTCTGCGATGAATTTCCTCCGCGATTAATTTTCTTACGAACAACTTTCAGCGACGAATTTTCTGCGATGAATTTTCCGCGATGAATTTTTCGGACCCGGTCGATTTATATCCTAAAGTTTGTAAAAGATTTAAATTCTAAACTCGGCTTTTACTTTTTGAAAATTTATTTTAATGAATAATTTATAAATTTATTTTAATTAATTGCAACCACCACAGAAAACAATCCTATTTTCGTAATTCTTGGATGTTGGAGACGTTCACTCGGTAGTACATCCTGATTATAATTTTGAGGAAAAAAATGCTAGTGGTCTAAAAAACAATATCATATAAAATTTTGTCCAATTTTCAATTAAATCAATGTCAAATCAGTTTAAATATTTTGTTTCACCTAAAAAAAATCCGATATTATAAATCGCAATTTAAGTTATATATTCAAAGCTGTGTCGTATCATAATCAACAAATTATGTATGTCTGACGTGTAAAAATAATAATCTCAAAATTATCATTTTCTTATATGTATCAACTTCGAAATAGAGGTGACTAACTCTTAGAAATGAGTCGTAATTTAAGTGACTCCTGTGTTAATTTCCTGACACAGTCATATATTTTTTAAATTTTTTGTGCTCTAAAAATTTTTCTAAATCGTTTTCGTCGCAAAACTAGAACCACTTAAAATTTCAAGAACAAATCTACGTCTGACGTATAAAAAGAATAACCTCAAAATTATCATTTTCATATATGTATCAACTTCCAACTGGAGGTGGGTAACTCATAGGTGAGTCCACTCTTAGAAATGAGTCGTAATTCAAGTGACTTCTGTGTAAATTTCCTGACTGTTTCAGTCATATTTTTTTAAATTTTTTGTGCTCTTTACCATTTTCAGGCTAAATTGAAATTTTTTCTCCATCGTTTTCGTCGCAAAACTTCAACCACTTAAAATTTCAAGAACAAACCTGATTCCATAAATTTCTCCGTAAAGATTTCCCCAATCACTCCATCCTAAGATCGATAACGCCCGACTCACGAATATCTTCCTTCAACTCGAACGGTTTCGCCTAAAAAGTGAAACTGTCCACGAAGACAGATGACGGGCGGCGGCGGTGGCTTTGAAGTCCGCCGGGTGCACTTTTCGCACTTTCTTATTTTTGTTCTTTTTTCGATCTCGGGCGCTTTCTAATCGCACTGTCCGAAAACGTTTTTGCGCAACGGACGTCGCGGATTTATGCAAAAAGGACCGATCTGGTCGACGCAGAGTGAAAGGGGGCTTACGCAATCGAAAATCGGAAGCCCGAGTTGCGTAACCGGCTTAAGTACTGTTAATTATTGGTTTCGTTTAAGCGCGGATTTATGCAAATTTTGAAATTTATCGATTCGCGCGTGCGTGGGAAGGGTTTGCTCAAAAATCGAAGGAGGTTGATCGTTTCGAAAGATGGCAAAAAATAACCTTTTTTTTAGCTCTTTGTATCCGGGTTACATTTTACTTTTTCGAAAAAACGTTCAGTCATGACATGACTTTTCCACTCGACTCTTTTCACCGAGTCAAACCTTATGAAGCGGATCACAAAAAAGAGTTTCTAGTTAACTCTTCTTCACTTATGTTAGATGATTAACGCGGTACAATTTTACTGAGAGCATTAAATCATTCCTTTTCGATGAAAGTGAAAGACCGGAATTTCACGGCCCACAACAATCGCGAACAAATCGATTGTCAGCGCGCGTTGGTCACGAATTTCGGAGAAATTTTGTGATTGATCAGATCGAATTCTATCAATGGGAGGATGGCCAGTATTACGACACGGAATTAATTAGAAACAAGAAAAAGAACGTGTGGGACGACGTCCATTATTATCGCCTCGGGTCGTTCCATCGAAATCGACAAAAAAAAAACAACAAAATCTGACGGAAGAAATTCGAGTACGACAGCGATAGCCCAACCAGGTGTAGTTATTTGTCACAATTTTTGAAATATTTAATTTCGTAACGGATACCCTGAAAATCGATTAACCCAGAGGTGATCAATAATGAAAGCTTGTGTTACGTCGATGTAATAGAAGCCATCACCACCTGAATGGTCCATTGTTTATTATTAACGGTCCGTGTTGAATAATGGCGATGTGTCGATGGGAATATAAAGATTTAAAAATTCGTAATTACCGGACACATGGTAAGCGGTCGGAAATTTTGGATGGTGGAAAATAAGATGGATGGAGAAGTGGGTAACACGGTAAGGACGATTTAATGTATTGCACCAACAATCGAGCAAGTGATTGATCCTTAAACTAGGTTAAACGTTTTTAACAATTACTGTCTGAATTAATTAGAGACTGTAACATTCTTAAGGTTTATCCTGGATTTACAGCTTATGTACGTCTTCGATCAATCAGAATCGCTATCTCTCTCGTCTCGTTGCATTCGATAATAGGGTCAGATTTCTAAAACGTCGCTGTGATTAGAACTTATTTTGAGGATTCACGTCCATTCCGTAACGTTTTGAGGTTATTTAAGGTTCAACTCAAATTTGAGTTTGAGAACGCTGCCATTTTGTTCCCAGTCGAGGTATGTCGATTCTTTTCTGGTATATCAAAAATTAACTAATTCTGGGCGGGTTTGGAAATAACTAATTCCGCGGGCAATAACTTTCTGGAACTTTTCTAATCGCGAGATGCGAATTCATTTTTAGAGTACTGCCATTTTGTTTTCAGTTGAGCTGCTGCGATTATTTTTTTTTTGTATGTTAAAAATGTGATATTTCTAAGCGTATTAAGAGCTTTTGAAGTTAATTGAGGAGTGAGGATGTTATTTTAAAACTGTTTTATTCGCGAGGTGCGAATTCCGTTCACTCAAATTTGAGTTGCGAGCGCTGCCATTTTGTTTCCAGTTCGAGGTATCTCGTTTTTTTTTCTGGTGTGTCAGAAATGAACTAATTTTGTGTTACTTTGCAAATTTTTGTAGCTAATTCCGCGAGAAATAATTTTTTTTAATTTTTTCTAATCGCGAGATGTGATTTCCAATGTCTCAAATTCAAGTTTAGAGTGCTGCCATTTTTTTTTTCAGTTGAGCTGCTGCGATTATTTTTTTGCTACGTTAAAAATGTGATATTTCTATGCGTATTAAGAGCTTTTGAAGTTAATTTCGCGAGTGAGGATGTTATTTTAAAACTGTTTTAATCGCGAGGTGCGAATTCCGTTCACTCAAATTTGAGTTGCGAGCGCTGCCATTTTGTTTCCAGTTCGAGGTATCTCGTTTTTTTTTTCTGGTGTGTCAGAAATGAACTAATTTTGTGTTACTTTGCAAATTTTTGTAGCTAATTCCGCGAGAAATAATTTTTTTAAATTTTTTCTAATCGCGAGATGTGATTTCCAATGTCTCAAATTCAAGTTTAGAGTGCTGACATTTTGTTTTCAGTTGAGCTGCTGCGATTATTTTTTGGTACGTTAAAAATATGATATTTCTAAGCGTATTTAGAGCTTTTGAAGGAATTTTCGCGGGTGAGGATGTTCTTTTGAAACCGTTTTAATCGCTAGGTGCGAATTCTGTTCACTCAAATTTGAGTTGCGAGCGCTGCCATTTTGTTTCCAGTTCGAGGTATCTCGTTTTTTTTTTCTGGTGTGTCAGAAATAAATTAATTTTGCGCTAGTTTGGAAATTTTTGTAGCTAACTCCGCGGGAAATAATTTTCTAGAATTTTTCTAATCGCGAGATGTGAACTCCAATGTCTCACATTCAAGTTCAGAGTGCCGCCATTTTGTTTACAAGAAGTGCGTCGATTATTTTTTGGTATGTCAAAAATATATTATTTCTAAGCAAATTTAGAAATTTTGAAGCAAATTCCGCAGGCGATAATTGTTTTAGAATTTTTTTAATCACGAGGTGCACATTTCACTCCCTCAAATTCAAGTTCAGAGTGCCGCCATTTTGTTTACAAGAGGTGCGCCGATTATTTTGTCAAAAATATGTCATTTCTGAGCAGATTTAAAAAATTTGAATGTAATTCCACGTGCGATAGTATTTTTAGAATTTTTTTTATCATGAGGTGCACATTTCACTCACTCAAATTCGAGTTCATAATGCTGCCATTTTGTTAACAAGCAAGGTGCGTCAATTATCTTTTGGTGTGTCAAAAATATGTTATTTCTAAGCAAATTTGGAAATTTTTAAACAAATTCCTTGGGCGATAAGTTTTTTAGAATTTTTTTAATCAGGTGGTGCACATTTCACTCACTCAAATTCGAGTTCATAGTGCTGCCATTTTGTCTACATGCAAGGTGCGTCAATTATTTTTTGGTATGTCAAAAATCTGTTATTTCTAAGCAAATTTGGAAATTTTTAAACAAATTCCGTGGGCGATAAGTTTTTTAGAATTTTTTTAATCACGAGATGCACATTTCACTCCCTCAAATTCAAGTTCAGAGTGCTGCCATTTTGTTTACATGCAACGTGCGTCAATTATTTTTTGGTGTGTCAAAAATGTGTTACTTCTAAGCAAATTGGGAGATCTTTAAGCAAATTCCGGGGGCGATAACTTTTTTAGAATTTTTTAATCAGGTGGTGCACATTTCACTCACTCAAATTCGAGTTCATAGTGCTGCCATTTTGTTTACAAGCAAGGTGCGTCAATTATCTTTTGGTGTGTCAAAAATATGTTATTTCTAAGCAAATTGGGAGATTTTTAAGCAAATTCCGCGGTCGATAATTTTTTTAGAATTTTTTTTAATCACGAGATGCACATTTCACTGACTCAAATTCGAGTTCATAGTCCCGCCATTTTGTTTACAAGCAAGGTGCGTCAATTATCTTTTGGTGTGTCAAAAATATGTTATTTCTAAGCAAATTGGGAAATTTTTAAGCAAATTCCGCGACCGATAATTTTTTTAGAATTTTTTTAATCAGGTAGTGCACATTTCACTCATAGAAATTCGAGTTCACAGTGCCGCCATTTTGTTTACATGCAAGGTGCGTCAATTATCTTTTGTTGTGTCAAAAATATGTTATTTCTAAGCAAATTGGGAGATTTTTAAGCAAATTCCGCGGGCGGTAATTTTTTTAGAATTTTTTTAATCAGGTGGTGCACATTTCACTCATTCAAATTCGAGTTCATAGTGCTGCCATTTTGTTTACAAGCAAGGTGCGGCAATTATCGTTTGGTGTGTCAAAAATATGTTATTTCTAAGCAAATTGGGAGATTTTTAAGCTAATTCCGCGGGCGATAATTTTTTTAGAATTTTTTTAATCAGGTGGTGCACATTTCACTCATTCAAATTCGAGTTCATAGTCCCGCCATTTTGTTTACAAGCAAGGTGCGTCAATTATCTTTTGTTGTGTCAAAAATATGTTATTTCTAAGCGAATTGAGAGATTTTTAAGCAAATTCCGCGGGCGATCATTTTTTTAGAATTTTTTTAATCAGATGGTACACATTTCACTCACTCAAATTCGAGTGCATAGTGCCGCCATTTTGTTTATAAGCAAGGTGCGTCAATTATATTTTGGTATGTCAAAAATATGTTATTTCTAAGCAAATTTGGAGATTTTTAAGCAAATTCCGCGGGCGATAATTTTCTTAGAATTTTTTTAATCACGAGATGCACATTTCTCTCACTCAAATTCGAGTTCATAGTGCTGCCATTTTGTCTACATGCAAGGTGCGTCAATTATTTTTTGGTTTGTCAAAAATATGTTATTTCTAAGCAAATTGGGAGATTTTTAAGCAAATTCTGCGGGCGATAATTTTTTAGAATTTTTTTAATCAGTTGGTGCACATTTCACTCACTCAAATTCGAGTTCATAGTGCTGCTATTTTGTTTACAAGCAAGGTGCGTCAATTATTTTCTGGTGTGTCAAAAATATGTTATTTCTAAGCAAATTGGGAGATTTTTAAGCAAATTCCGCGGGCGATAATTTTTTTAGATTTTTTTTAATCACGTGGTGCACATTTCACTCACTCAAATTCGAGTTCATGGTGCTGCCATTTTGTTTACATGCAAGGTGCGTCAATTATTTTCTGGTGTGTCAAAAATATGTTATGTCTAAGCAAATTGGGAGATTTTTAAACAAATTCCGCGGGCGATAAGTTTTTTAGAATTTTTTAAATCAGGTGGTGCACATTTCACTCACTCAAATTCGAGTTCATAATGCTGCCATTTTGTTAACAAGCAAGGTGCGTCAATTATCTTTTGGTGTGTCAAAAATATGTTATTTCTAAGCAAATTGGGAGATTTTTAAGCAAATTCCGCAGGCGATAATTGTTTCAGAATTTTTTTAATCAGGTGGTGCACATTTCACTCACTCAAATTCGAGTTCATAGTGCTGCTATTTTGTCTACATGCAAGGTGCGTCAATTATTTTCTGGTGTGTCAAAAATATGTTATTTCTAAGCAAATTGGGAGATTTTTAAGCAAATTCCGCGGGCGGTAATTTTTTTAGAATTTTTTTAATCAGGTGGTGCACATTTCACTCACTCAAATTCGAGTGCATAGTGCCGCCATTTTGTTTACAAGCAAGGTGCGTCAATTATATTTTGGTATGTCAAAAATATGTTATTTCTAAGCAAATTGGGAGATTATTAAGCAAATTCCGCGGGCGATAATTTTTTTAGAATTTCTTTAATCAGGTGGTGCACATTTCACTCACTCAAATTTGAGTTCATAGTGCTGCCATTTTGTTTACAAGCAAGGTGCGTCAATTATCTTTTGGTGTGTCAAAAATATGTTATTTCTAAGCAAATTGGGAGATTTTTAAGCAAATTCCGCGGGTTATAAATTTTTTGGAATTTTTTTCATTATGAGGTGCACATTTCACTCACTCAAATTCGAGTTCATAGTGCTGCCATTTTGTTTACATGCAAGGTGCGTCAATTATTTTCTGGTGTGTCAAAAATATGTTATGTCTAAGCAAATTGGGAGATTTTTAAGCAAATTCCGCGGGCGATCATTTTTTTAGAATTTTTTTAATCAGAAGATGCACATTTCACTCACTCAAATTCGAGTTCATAGTGCTGCCATTTTGTTAACAAGCAAGGTGCGTCAATTATCTTTTGGTGTGTCAAAAATATGTTATTTCTAAGCAAATTGGGAGATTTTTAAGCAAATTCCGCTGGCGGTAATTTTTTTAGAATTTTTTTAATCAGGTGGTGCACATTTCACTCACTCAAATTCGAGTTCATAGTGCCGCCATTTTGTTTACATGCAAGGTGCGTCAATTATCTTTTAGTATGTCAAAAATATGATATTTCTAAGCGTATTTAGAGCTTTTGAAGCTAATTTCGCGGGTGATGTTTTTTTGGAATTATTTAATTGCGAGGTGCGAATTTCTTTCACTTAAATTCGAGTTGAGAGCGCTGCCATTTTTTCCCAGTCGCGGTATGTTGTTGTTTTTTTTTTGGTGTGTCAAAAATGAACTAATTCTGGGCGGGTTTGGAAATTTTTGTAGTTACTTCGGCGACCAATAATTGTTTTGAATTTTTCTAATCGCGAGATGCGAATTCCATTCAAGTTCAGAGTGCTGCCATTTTGTTGTCAGTTGGGCTGCTTCGATTATTTTTCGGTACGTCAAAAATATGATATTTCTAGGCGGATTTGGAGCTTTTGAAGTCAATTTCGTGGGTGATGATGTTCTTTTAGAATTGTTTTAGTCGCGAGGTGCGAATTTCAATCACTCAAATTTGGGCTGAGGGCGTAGTCTTTTTATTTTCAGTCTAGGTATCTCGTTTGTTTTTCTGGTATGTCAAAAATAAACTAATTCTGGGCGGATTAATTTTTGTAGCTAATTCTCAACTTAACAATTCATTTACTGTTGCAAAACCCTTGTTTGTGTTTTGAGTATTGGAAAGTGGGTTAAGGCCCACCCACCACTCTTCGTTTACACTTAAACTTAACCCAGAAAGCGATGTTTGATTAAAGAAGCTTCTTAGTCAAACCAATGGAATTTTGAAATTTTTAAATTCAAGAGAGAAAGGATTTTGTAGATTAAATTTAAATTGATATCGAGGATGGTGGGTGGGGTTTTTACCATCCCTCCAATACACAAAATTCAAAAGACAACATTGGTATGTTGTTATATCTATATGGGCACACTGATTGTCGGTGGAAAAAAATTCGCACGATCAACAATTTTGAGCTACTTTCGGCTCTTATTATGAAATGTACGCACGCTCACTGTGTTTCTGCAGTCCGGCTCCGCACCGCTGCGGAACTATTTATAGGATGCTGGATCAAGGTTTTGCAACTTGGTCTTCATGAGCCGTGGTTGCAATTTTCTGCTTTATCGATCCCAATGGTCATGGTGATAGTTGCGACCGTTACTACGTGGTAATTCATTATAGAAATACTGAAAACATAAATTGTGGTAAAAAAACATTATTCAGTGTTTCGATCCCAATGGTGTTTTCATTACCATTTGTTACGAGCCATAGTTACCTGTGGAAGATGCATTGTTACTTTAAATTACATCCTCATTTTCTTCCCGAATGGAAAAACCACTGTAAAATCATTGTTTGAACATCCACCGTTTCCTTCATAATGCGATGCGTTCGCTGTTTCAAGGAATGAACTTGTCGAGTCCTTGGTGTTCCGTTCGTGATACTCCCGTAATTACCAACTGGAATTATGCACGGTTCACGTGTGCATGTGTGTGTTTGTGTGTGTGTGTGTGTGTGCACTTCCTCTACGGCTATCATTAACAATTGTAATTATTTCAACTAAAAAATGTATTTACTGTGAGAACGGTCATGCGAACAGCCAACAATGAAAAGTCGACGGCAGGACGCCGCGGGGAACGCGTTCACTCGAAAATTGGACGACTTTGCGTTGGCCAATCGCTAATTCCGATTTATTACGACACTGGTTCACAGATTATTCAGGAGGTTTACGCGTGCTGTGTTTCGCAATACAATCAAACGTGTGATTAGTGCTTAAAAATCCATTCGAGAAGAATACGAGGGGACGTCGCCTACCTGTAAGTTACATCGTTTTCGATTAATTTATTACCAGGAAATACGTCAATCTATAAATCAAATGCCATTTATCAACAATTAAATCAGCCGTTTGTACAAATCAAATATTGACGTTAAGTACCATGTTTTTACCTGACTGGATGTTTGGATAATTACGGGAAATGTTTGAAATTGACAGTTTCTTGAATTTCTATTATCTCTTGTAATCACCTCATGGTAATATTCCTTATTAATGGTACAAGTAAACAAATAATTTTTGAAGTTGCACATTTTCTCCCACATGGCCAAAAAAAATTAAAAAAAATTGCCACAGATTCCAAACTTTCCAAAATTGTTAAAAGTACATTCTTCTTCACAATTGTGTATCAATTTTGCAAATTCCATTTCTAGATTTTGGTGTAACGGTATTTAAATCTAGCTGAAATAATTTTTGAAGTTGCACATTTTTTCCCACATGGCTAAAAAAATGTAAAAAAAATTACTACCGATTCCAAACTTTCCAAAATTGTTAAAACAACATTCTTCTTCACAATCGTGTATCAATTTTGCAAATTCCATTTCTAGATTTTGGTGTAACGGTATTTAAATCTAGCTGAAATAATTTTTGAAGTTGCACATTTTTTCCCACATGGCTGAAAAAAAATTTAAAAAATTGCTACCGATTCCAAACTGTCCAAAATTGTTAAACGTATATTCTACATCCTAATTTGATGAGAATTTAAAAAACTCCTTTGTAAGATTTCGATATAATCCCATTTTAGACTAAGCTGAGTTAACTTTTGAAAGTTCAAATTTTCCCACTCGACAAGAAAATGAAAAACAATTTGTACCGATTCCAAACTTTCCAAAATTTTTACAAGTATATCCTCCTTCTGAATTATGCAAGCGTTTGGAAGATTACATATTTAGATTTTGAATCGAACCGAGTTATTTTTTTCAGGTTGCGCATTTTTACACTTTATTTTTAATGGCTCGAAAAAAATCTAAAAACAATTGCCATCAACTTGAAACTTTCCAAATTGACTCAAAATTAATGCCGAATTATGTTTCCGTGAAAATTATGAATACTTTATCCCTAAATTTCTGAAGAATTTCAAGTCAACAGAAAGTAAGTTGCATTTTTTTTTTCAATTTCAGTGACCCGAAAAAATCTAAAAACAAAATCCAAATTTACTCAAAATTAATGCCGAATTATGTTTCTGTGAAAACTATAAATACTTTATTCCTAAATTTCTGAAGAATTTCCAGTCAACAGAAAGTAAGTTGAATATTTTTTTTTTTCAATTTCAGTGAACCGTAAAAAATCTAAAAGCAATTGACATCGACTTGAAACTTTCCAAATTTACTCAAAATTAGTGCCGAATTATGTTTCCGTGAAAACTATGAATACTTTATTCCTAAATTTCTGAAGAATTTCCAGTCAACAGAAACTAAGTTGAATTTTTTTTGTCAATTTCAGTGAACCGTAAAAAATCTAAAAACAATTGACATCGACTTGAAACTTTCCAAATTTACTCAAAATTAGTGCCGAATTATGTTTCCGTGAAAACTATGAATACTTTATTCCTAAATTTTTGAAGAATTTCCAGTCAACAGAAACTAAGTTGAATTTTTTTTGTCAATTTCAGTGAACCGTAAAAAATCTAAAAACAATTGCCATCGACTTGAAACTTTCCAAATTTACTCAAAATTATCGCCGAATTATGTTTCCGTGAAAACTATGAATACTTTCTTCCTGAATTTTTGAAGAATTTCCAGTCAACAGAAAGTAAGTTGAATATTTTTTTTCAATTTCAGTGACTCGAAAAAATCTAAAAACAATATCCAAATTTACTCAAAATTAATGCCAAATTGTGTTTCTGTGAAAACTATAGATACTTTATTCCTAAATTTTTGAAGAATTTCCAGTCAAGAGAAAGTAAGTTGAATATTTTTTTTTTCAATTTCAGTGACCCGAAAAAAATCTAAAAACTTTCCAAATTGACTCAAAATTAATGCCGAATTGTTTCCGTGAAAACTATGAATACTTTATTCCTAAATTTCTGAAGAATTTCCAGTCAACAGAAAGTAAGTTACATTTTTTTTTTCAAGTTCAGTGACCCTAAAAAAATCTAAAAACAATTGCCATCGACTTGAAACTTTCCAAATTCACTCAAAATTAATGCCGAATTATGTTTCCGTGAAAACTATGAATACTTTATTCCTAAATTTTTGAAGAATTTGTAATCAACAGAAAGTAAGTTAAATATTTTTTTTTCAATTTCAGTGACTCGAATAAATCTAAAAACAAAATCCAAATTTACTCAAAATTAATGCCGAATTATATTTCCGTGAAGACTATGAATACTTTATTCCTACATTTCTGAAGAGTTTCCAGTCAACAGAAAGTAAGTTGAATATTTTTTTTGTCAATTTCAGTGAACCGTAAAAAATATAAAAACAATTGCCATCGACTTGAAACTTTCCAAATTTACTCAAAATTAATGCCGAATTATGTTTCCGTGAAAACTATGAATACTTTATTCCTACATTTCTGAAGAATTTCCAGTGAACAGAAAGTAGGTTGAATATTTTTTTTAAATTTCAGTAACCCGAAAAAAATCTAAAAACATAATCCAAATGTACTTAAAATGAATGCCGAATTGTGTTTCTGTGAAAACTATGAATACTTTATTCCTAAATTTCTGAAGAATTTCTAGTCAACAGAAAGTAAGTTGAATATTTTTTTTTCAATTAGTGACTCGAAAAAATCTAAAAACAAAATCCAAATGTACTTAAAATTAATGCCGAATTGTGTTTCTGTGAAAACTATGAATGCTTTATTCCTAAATTTCTGAAGAATTTCTAGTCAACAGAAAGTAAGTTGAATATTTTTTTTTTCAATTAGTGACTCGAAAAAATCTAAAAACAAAATCCAAATTTACTCAAAATTAATGCCGAATTATGTTACCGTGAAAACTATGAATACTTTATTCCTTAATTTCTGAAGAATTTCCAGTCAACAGAAAGTAAGTTGATTTTTTTTTTCAATTTCAGTGACTCGAAAGAATCTAAAAACAAAATCCAAATTTACTCAAAATTACTGCCAAATTATGTTTCCGTGAAAATGATGAATACTTTATACCTAAATTTCTGAAGAATTTCTGGTCAACAGAAAGTAAGTTGAATATTTTTTCTTCAATTTCAGTGACCCGAAAAAAATCCAAAAACAATTGCCATCGACTTGAAGCTTTCCAAATTTACTCAAAATTAATGCTGAATTATGTTTCTGTGAAAACTATTAATACTTTATTCCTAAATTTTTGAAGAATTTCAAGTTGAATATTTTTTTTTCAATTTCAGTAACCCGAAAAAAATCTAAAAACAAAATCCAAATTTACTCAAAATTAATGCCGAATTGTGTTTCTGTGAAAACTATGACTACTTTATTCCTAAATTTCTGAAGAATTTCCAGTCAACAGAAAGTAAGTTGAATATTTTTTTTCAATTTCAGTGACCCGAAAAAAAATCTAAAAACAATTGCCATCGACTTGTAACTTTCCAAATTTACTCAAAATTAATGCCGAATTATGTTTCCGTGAAAACTATAAATACATTATTCCTAAATTTTTGAAGAATTTCAAGTTAACAGAAAGTAAGTTGAATATTTTTTTTTGTCAATTTCAGGGAACCGTAAAAAATCTAAAAACAATTGCCATCGACTTGAAACTTTCCAAATTTACTCAAAATTAATGCCGAATTATGTTTCCGTGAAAACTATGAATACTTTATTCCTGAATTTTTGAAGAATTTCCAGTCAACAGAAAGTATGTTGAATATTTTTTTTTCAATTTCAGTGACCCGAAAAAAATCTAAAAACAATTGCCATCGACTTGAAACTTTCCAAATTTACTCAAAATTAATGGCAAATTACGTTTCTGTAAAAAAAAAATTTGGAATAAGTTAATGTGAATAGAATAGAAAAAAATGTATCAATTTTAGTGACCCGAAAAAAAATATAAAAACAATTGCCGTCAACTTAAAATTTTAATATACTCACAATGAAAACCAAATTACGATACTGATTTAGTGCTAAATGAGAATCCAGCTAAAAAATACCATTTTATACCTTAAAATTGGAGACGGTTACAAAAAAGTTATTAAGACGGTTACAAAAAAGTTATTAAGACGCTTGCAAAAAATTGAAATTTCGTAAAAATCAACAAAGATTCGTTTAAACTATATTTTCAATTAATTTTGGCAAATTTCCATAATTATTTAAATTTTTTTTCGTTTGCACCCAATTTTAAAATTAGTCAAATATTTATCCCTGATGATGGATGAACTCTTTTCACTTGAAAATGTGCCCAATTTTATTGTTAATGAAAGCTAATTTTATTTTTTTTAACTACTGCAATTTTGGAAAGAGTTGTAACGATTTTAATGCAATTCGGCGCGAACGCAAAATTTGAATTTCATTTTACGATAAACTCGCCTATACATCGAAACATAAATAAAGTTATGAATTAAGGAGTACCACTTAATTAACACCATAAGCTAATTATTTTCGGCATATTAATGCGTTACAATACACAATTCAAATATTTACATACTTTACATGATTCATAGTTTGACGAAATTCAAATTTCAACTGACTCACGACACGTTTATCGTCTCGAGTTTACTTTACTATCCATTTAAATGATAATGACGCCATTTTAATGGTGTTTAAAATTCAATTTTCAGTTTTGGATTTCGTCCCGTGGCATATTTGACTTCTGTCACGTAGACGCGGTGATTTTTTTTTTCGGTCCGCGCAGGCCGTTTCTATTTTCCTCGGCCGATAAATCTTGCACCCTTTTATCTGGCTGTCTTGACTCCTCGCCTCGTTCTCTTTCTGGCGCACGCGGAGGGCCCCGCGGACGGGCATTAGCATAATCACGTGTGGCACCTAAAGAGGAGATATTTCAAATTTATCGGTCGGGCCCCTCGACCGAAAAATAGAATAAAACGACGACGATAATAGCTGGACGGGACGAATTATGCCCGTGTGGGGCTCGGGTATTAAAAGGCCCGAATCGTTCGAAATTTGCATCTTAATACGAATACTCGCCTCAATGGGTTAAACGTCCACCTAATAAATTTTACGGTCATCGGCCACTTAAGGACCTTCGTAATGATAAAGTCTGCCCTGTAATGGGTTTCGGATAGTGCCCTGATGGCTTTGCGGAGTACAGGTAGCTGCGGAACAATGGGTATCGCCCACGTCCTTCCTCTTTTTTTTACAACAGGAAATATTAGTGATGCTAGATAGTGCAAACAATGAAGTCGAGACTAATTTTTTTTCTTGATCGGATAAGCGTTTTTGGAAGTGCTAGGAATTGTCAACGCATTTATTGATGGAGTTTTGGACTTCCTGTGGTAAAGTCTGGCCGCGCTATGAAGGCGCTATCTGTGACCTTTTAAGAACCACTCATTTATAAATAAAAGCCGATAGTGCAGCAATAGCTAGCAAAAGTGTAAACATTCGTGAGTGTAGAGTAACAAAATATCCAATCACTTCTGATGGGGGCGGCCCCTCCGACCCTTCGTTAATCACCTTAGACGCCTTCATAACACGGCCAGAGTGTATCAACAGACAAGGCATATTTTGCAAAGGAAGAACTATGAAGCCAAGACCACTTTTTTCTCTAGCTGATAACTGTACTTAAAGTGCAACAAATTGTCATCGCATTGATTGATGGTTTTCCCTTGAAGCACTTCCTGGCTTGAATGTTCGGCGGTGGGGCAACGGAAGAAAATTTGACCGAAACAGCAACGAAATATTTGCTTCCTCTATCAGAGTAAGTAGCGCGGCACGAGTGACATCTTTGTCCCTCCCAACGGAAATCCACGAACCACCGCTACTTCCTGACCAATTTTTCTAAAAGCCGAAAGTCATTGATGGTTCTGGAATAAAACAGATTCCCCGAGACTCTCTCCGTTTTGCGAAAATCTCCCGTTCTTAAAATTGGTGTATACTTAAGCAACAATACATTACGGTCGTTTTGCGTTTGTTTTGCAGTTTTCTACTTAATTGGCGGCTCGGCGACGAGGCTGGAATACGCAATTTCGAGATCGTGCTCACGGTTTTATGCTCCGATTATAATATCGCGTAATTACGGTTTTAACAAAACGGACAGGAGAAAGTGGTTTCTCCCCCGGGGTTGGGTGTGGGCCCTTCCTGACTCAAAAGCGTGTGCACGCTTCACTACTTTCGTTTACTCGCATGGAGCAAAAAAAAATTGGACATTATTATACTTGATTTTCGCTTTAGAAGTTTATGGGATGTAATAGTTATAGACGTTGAGGAGTCGGCTGATAATATTTGGTCAGATCTAACTGATAATTACATTTTAATTATTGCATGTAACGGGTGAGAAAATTATAAGTTAACTTTTAAAATATTTTTTTTTCGAAATCTCGGAATAATTCCTTTGATACCATCAAATCGGATGGCCACACCAAACTTTTTCTTGGACGAATTCGCAAGTATGAGACAATCAGGGGCGGCTCGTTATATAGAGCCAAGGACCCATGGCACTACCTGTAGTTTCAAGCTCAGTAACATTTTTAAATAAATTCTTAAAATATGTTTCGCCAGTTACTTTGGTCTAGGAAGATAAATCGTTCTTTCTTTCTTCAAAAAAGGAGGGGATATAGTACAAGTGACTGTACCATCAACATGTTCCACGACCCATCACTGGTTATAACTGTTCGTAGTTAAAGATGCGTTCAAAATTGAGCATTTTCCAAAATAAATAAAAAATATTAAAAATTGTTTAAAAATTCTGAAATAATTCTCTACAACTCGTTATTTATTATATTTTAAGAATATGATCAACTTCTTAAATTCCAATAATTTTTTAATGGGTTATAACTGTTCGTTGTTAAACATGCATTTTTTAATTGCGTTCAAAGTTGAGCATTTTCTAAAATGAATAAAAAATATTAAAACTCGTTTAAAAATTCTGAAATAATTCTATACAGCTCCTTAATTATTATATTTTTAAAATATAATCAATTTCTTAAATTTAAATAATTTTTTAATGGGTTATAACTGTTCTTAGTTAAACGTGCATTTTTTAATTGCGTTCAAAGTTGAGCATTTTCTAAAATAAATAAAAAATATTAAAAATTATTTAAAAATTCTGAACTAATTCTATACAACTCCTTAATTATTATATTTTAAGAATATAATCAACTTCTTAAATTTCAAAAAAATTTTAATGGGTTATAACTGTTCTTAGTTAAACGTGCATTTTTTAATTGCGTTCAAAATTGAGCATTTTCTAAAATAAATAAAAAATATTAAAACTCGTTTAAAAATTCTGAAATAATTCTTTACAGCTCCTAATTATTATATTTTAAGAATATAATCAACTTCTTAAATTCCAATAATTTTTTAATGAGTTATAAGTGTTCGTTGTTAAACATGCATTTTCTAAAATAAATAAAAAATATTAAAAATTGTTTAAAAATTCTGAAATAATTCTATACAGCTCCTTAATTATTATATTTTAAGAATATAATCAACTTCCTTAATTCCAATAATTTTTTAATGTGTTATAACAGTTCTTAGTTAAACGTGCATTTTTTAATTCCGTTCAAAGTTGAGCATTTTCTAAAATAAATAAAAAATATTAAAACTCGTTTAAAAATTCTGAAATAATTCTATACAGCTCCTTAGTTATTATATTTTAAGAATATAATCAACTTCCTTAATTTCAATAATTTTTTAATGGGTTATAACTGTTCTTAGTTAAACGTGCATTTTTTATTTGCGTTCAAAGTTGAGCATTTTCTAAAATAAATAAAAAATATTAAAACTCGTTTAAAAATTCTGAAATAATTCTATACAGCTCCTTAATTATTATATTTTAAGAATATAATCAATTTCTTAAATTCCAATAATTTTTTAACTGTTCGTTGTTAAACATGCATTTTTTAATTGCGTTCAAAGTTGAGCATTTTCTAAAATAAATAAAAAATATTAAAACTCGTTTAAAAATTCTGAAATAATTCTATACAGCTCCTTAATTATTATATTTTAAGAATATAATCAACTTCTTAAATTCCCATAATTTTTTAAAGAGTTATAAGTGTTCGTTGTTAAACATGCATTTTTTAATTGCATTTTCTAAAATAAATAAAAAATATTAAAAATTGTTTAAAAATTTTGAAATAATTCTATACAACTCCTTAATTATTATATTTTAAGAATATAATCAACTTCTTAAATTTCAATAATTTTTTTATGGGTTATAACTGTTCTTAGTTAAACGTGGATTTTTTAATTGCGTTCAAAGTTAAGCATTTTCTAAAATAAATAAAAAATATTAAAACTCGTTTGAAAATTCTGAAATAATTCTATACAGCTCCTTAATTATTATATTTTAAGAATATAATCAACTTCTTAAATTTCAATATTTTTTTAATTCGTTATAACTGTTCTTTGGTAAACACGCATTTTTTCATTGCGTTCAAAATTGCGCATTTTCTAAAATAAATAAAAAAATATTAATAATTGTTTAAAAATTTTGAAATAATTCTATACAACTCCTTAATTATTATATTTTAAGAATATAATGAACTTCTTAAATTCCAATATTTTTTTAATACGTTATAACTCTTCTTTGTTAAACATGCATTATTTAATTGCGTTCAAAGTTAAGCATTTTCTAAAATAAATAAAAAATATTAAAAATTGTTTAAAAATTCTGAAATAATTCTATACAGCTCCTTAATTATTATATTTTAAGACTATAATCAACTTCTTAAATTCCAATATTTTTTTAATGCGTTATAACTGTTCTTAGTTAAACGTGCATTTTTTAATTGCGTTCAAAGTTGAGCATTTTCTAAAATAAATAAAAAATATTAAAACTCGTTTAAAAATTCTGAAATAATTCTATACAGCTCCTTAATTACTATATTTTAAGAATATAATCAACTTCTTAAATTCCAATAATTTTTTAATGAGTTATAAGTGTTCGTTGTTAAACATGCATTTTTTAATTGCATTTTCTAAAATAAATAAAAAATATTAAAAATCGTTTAAAAATTCTGAAATAATTCTATACAACTCCTTAACCATTATATTTGAAGAATATAATCAACTTTCTTAATTACAATATTTTTTTAATGGGTCATAACAGTTCTTAGTTAGAGGTGCATTTTTTAATTGCGTTCAAAGTTAAGCATTTTCTGAAATAAATAAAAAATATTAAAACTCGTTTAAAAATTCTGAAATAATTCTATACAACTCCTTAATTATTATATTTTAAGAATATAATCAACTTCTTAAATTCCAATATTTTTTTAATGCGTTATAACTCTTCTTTGTTAAACATGCATTTTTTAATTGCGTTCAAAATTGTGTATTTTCTAAAGTAAATAAAAAATATTAAAAATTGTTTAAAAATTCTGAAATAATTCTATACAGCTCCTTAATTATTATATTTTAAGAATATAATCAACTTCTTAAATTCCAATATTTTTTTAATGCGTTATAACTGTTCTTTGGTAAACATGCATTTTTTAATTGCGTTCAAAATTGAGAATTTTCTAAAATAAATAAAAAATATTAAAACTCGTTTAAAAATTCTGAAATAATTCTATACAGCTCCTTAATTATTATATTTTAAGAATATAATCAACTTCTTAAATTCCAATATTTTTTTAATGCGTTATAACTCTTCTTTGTTAAACATGCATTTTTTAATTGCGTTAAAAATTGTGTATTTTCTAAAATAAATAAAAAATATTAAAAATTGTTTAAAAATTTTGAAATAATTCTATACAACTTCTTAATTATTATATTTAAAAAATATAATCAACTTCTTAAATTCCAATAATTTTTTAATGGGTTATAACTGTTCATTGTTAAACATGCATTTTTTAATTGCGTTCAAAGTTGAGCATTTTCTAAAATAAATAAAAAATATTAAAACTCGTTTAAAAATTCTGAAATAATTCTATACAGCTCTTTATTTATTATATTTTAAGAATATAAGCAACTTCTTCTTAAATTCCAATAATTTTTTAATGGGTTATAACTGTTCTTAGTTAAACGTGCATTTTTTAATTGCGTTCAAAGTTGAGCATTTTCTAAAATAAATAAAAAATATTAAAAATCGTTTAAAAATTCTGAAATAATTCTATACAGTTCCTTAATCAACTTGTTAAATTCTAATAATATTTTAATGGGTTATAACTGTTCTTAGTTAAAGGTGCATTTTTTAATTGCGTTCAAAGTTGAGCATTTTCTAAAATAAATAAAAAATAATAAAAATCGTTTAAAAATTCTGAAATAATTCTATACAGCTTCTTAATTATTATATTTTAAGAATATAATCAACTTCTTAAATTCCAATATTTTTTTAATGGGTTATAACAGTTCTTAGTTAAAGGTGCATTTTTTAAAATAAATAAAAAATATTAAAAATTGTTTAAAAATTCTGAAATAATTCTATACAGCTCCTTAATTATTATATTTTAAGAATATAATCAACTTCTTAAATTCCAATAATTTTTTAATGGGTTATATAGAGCCAAGGAGCCATGGCACTACCTGTAGTTTTAAGCTCAGCAGGAATTTTGAATTAATTTTTAAAACACTTTTTCGCCAGTTGCTTTGGTCTAGGAAGATAACTCGTTATTTCTTTCTTCAAAAAAAGGAGGAATATATTGTATAAGTGGCTCTACCATCAACATGTTCCACGAGCTGCCACTGGAGACAATAGATGCAATTAAATAACTAATCTACACGAAACAATAGATTCGATTGTTTGGATGATTGATGTATCACGCAATGAAAAAAAATTGCAAAATAAAATTCCGCACACTCCCAAAATTCCCCGCAGTGCAGGACGTCCTCGGCTCCAAAAATTGCACCGTTGAAACCGATCAATGCGTAAAAAATTCTTGAAAACATAAAACGTATACCCAACGTTCGTGATGTAACCTTGTGTTACTTTCTGAAGAAAGTTGTTTGAACTCACACTAATCTTTACGATACCAGACACGTTTACGGCACCCGAGTTATGTCTCATTTTTCGACGTCGTCCGAGGGTTGATAGGAGTACAGTTATTCACATTTTTTCATAATCACCACATGTGTAAGGTCAGAACAGACAACTTCAGTTATTCGTGTTTAGTCTAGACGATAATGGGATTTTTTTTTGGTTCTTTAAGTTGAAAACTATTGGCACCTTTTTTCCTGTGAGATTTAATTAGAGGAAACATTGAAAAATTAATTAATGCAGTTGAATTTCCAATGAGGTATGTCGTCGTCGGAAACTCTTCAGGTGTATGCAAGTGAAAGTCTTTCCCCCTGGGCGAAAACTGTTCAAAATTATTCCCACGTTTGCAACACCGCGCCGTTTCGTATGAACGGAGACGCAACACAAAAAGGTTAATAACACGACGACGTATCTTCTGCCGAAAGAGGTGTGTTTACAATCGGTAAATGTGAAAATTACGAAAGGCGTTGCGAAATCTTCCGCGCATCTTCAATCCGAAGGAGGAAGGAGTAACATTTAACGCGCGCGGAGAAGAAGAAGCGCTTGCGAAACGCAATTGTGTCGAAGAGGATGATCTCAAGGATTCGCGTTTTAATGGAAAATCTGGTTTCCCAATAAGTGCCTCGTTAACGATACACGCTTAACGATTACGCCGCGTTTATCGTATTTAATAGATCGTTAAACCTTTTGCCGTTCGAACTGTTTTTTTTTATCTACGGGCGATTTTGTCAGTTGCAAATTTGATGTGCAGACCTTGACATTATCTCTTCTTAAAGTTTCTGTAATTTCTACAAGAGTTTTTTTTTAGTTAGTCCTACTGCAAAATGATTTACTTAAAAAAAATTAGGTTTTTTTGACACAATTTCATTTTTGTTCGCAATGGCATTGCTGTTTTTGTTAACATTTCTTTGAAAAGACATAAAGCTCAGATCAGCATCGATTTTTCATGAAATTTGTTTTTTATAATAATAATAATAATAACGGAACATTATTATTATTATTATTATTATTAAAAACAAATTGTATGAAAAATCGATGCTGACCTTATGACCATTATGTCTTCGAAAAACTTAAAGATATTGATTTTGGCAATTTGGTTTAAAGTTTTGCAAGACAGCGACTTTTGATGGAAGATTCCGGAAAACTTAGCAATGGAATGTATGTGGATTTTTCATTTGTTTTACAGCTGCGGATGTCTGGAATGTTGTCTGAATTTTCTATTAAAATTCATCTAGCGGTTTTCCGGGAAATTAATTAAATTTAGTTGAAAGTATACATTTTGCAAGACATGGAATTTTGAAAAACTTAGCGATGGGGTGTATTTGAATTTTTAATTTGTTTTACAGCTGCGGATGTCTGCAATGTTGCCTGAAATTTTCATTAAAATTCGTCGAGCGGTTTTCCTAATATTCACCATCGCTAAGTTTTCCGGAATTTTCCATAAAAAGTCGCTCTCTTGCAAAATGTATACTTTCAATTAAATTTTTCCGCCTTTTCAAAACAAGGATGTTCTCTTCAGAATACCGTAAGAGGTGAAACTAGTCAAGAATTTTAAATATTCACACACCAAAGTGTCTCTCTATTAGAGTTATTTATTTTCTTATTTAATTGTAAAATTTCCCTGTAATTGGAATATTTTTTGTTCTGTTGGGAAATAAACCTATTATTATCATTATTATTATTATTAATGCGAAGAATCTGAATATTTATAATTATGAACTTCTTACGACTTAAAAAAACTTATTTTGATGATCCTCCAAAAGTCGAAACGAATCGAGAATTTTAAATATTCTAGTTGAAGCATCTGAATGTTTATAATTCTGAACTAACATCACCTTCAACGGCTTCTTAAGAGAAGTTTCGTCTTTTACGGATCTTAAGTGGAATTTTCGTCTTTTGAGAATGCCATGAAAGGCGAAATTAGTCAAGAATTAGAAATATTGAGAATCTAAACTCTTCTGAATATTTCTAATTATCGACTAGTTTGGCCCTTTGCAGGTTCTCGAGAGAAGTTTGCCGTAAAACGAAAAACCAGTCGATAATTTTAAATATTCAGACCCTAAACTGTTTTTTAATTCGGCAATAAGAGTTGCTTGCTTTTCTATCTTGTCACGTTAGGCACCAATATTTCTTTTTGTTGTCTGATAGCATGACTTGTGGAAAGCCCTTTCAATTATATTTTGGCACAGCATCGATGTTTTTGAGCTTCTTCTAGTTCCCGAACTTAAAACATCTTTGTATTATTTTAGACATGATTTTCTGAAACTATCCTGAAGCAGTAGTTAATAATTAAAAATATAGTCGAATATTTTGATTTGCTTTTGGCAGGAAACCTTAATTTTTCGCCTTGGTTTTTGAACCACAATCGAAGTATAAGCTAGGACTTATAAATTCAAAACATTATTATTATTATATGTAGAAATTGGCAGAAAATACACATTTTCGGGTCCTCCGAGACGATTCTGGAGATTTTTGAAAAATGTCTGCCTGTGACAATGTTTTAGGACTTATGAATTCAAAATAATATTGTTATTATATGTAGAAATTGGCAAAAAATACAGGATGTAACAAAAAGATTCATCACATTTCAATCGTAAATAGCTCGGCAATCGCTGATTGCAGGTCAATGATTCACATTTCAGACAACATTTTAGACATCCTCAGCTGTAAAACAAATCAAAAATCCAAATATACGACATCGCTAAATTTTCCAGGATTTTCCATCAAATATCGTAATGTTGCAAAATGTGTACTTTCAACTAAATTTCATTCTTTTCCACGAAAACCGCTAAACAAAATTTCATGAAAATTTCAGACAACATTTCAGATATCTGCAGCTGTAAAACACATGAAAATCCAAATATACCCCACCGCTAAATTTTCCGGAATTTTCCATCAAAAATCCGTGTCTTGCAAAATGTGTACTTTCAACTAAATTTCATGAATTTCCACGAAAACCACACGACGAATTTTGATGATAAATTTAGACAACATTCCAGACATCAGCAGTTGTAACACAAATAAAAAAATCAAATATACACCATCGCTAAGTTTTCCGGAATTTTCCATCAAATATCGCTTTCTTGCAAAATGTATACTTTCAACTACATTTCATTAATTTCCACGAAAATCACACAACAAATTTTGATAAAAACTTCAGACAATATTCCAGATAACCGCAGCTGTAAAACAAATAAAAATCCAAATACACCCCATCGCTAAGTTTTCCGGAATTTTCCCCCAAAAATCGCAGTTTTGGAAAATGTATACTTTCAACTAAATTTCATTAATTTCCACGAAAACCGTTCGATGAATTTTAAAGAAAATTTTAGACAATATTCCAGACATCCGCAGCTGCAAAACAAATAAAAAAACCAAAAATACCGCAGCGCTAAGTTTTCGGGAATTTCCATAAAAAATCGCTGTTTTACAAAATATGTATTTTCAACTAAATTTCATTCATTTCCACAAAAACCGCTAAACGAATTTGAATGAAAATTTCAGATATTCCAGGCATCCGCGGCTGTAAGACAAATGAAAAATCCAAATATACCCCATCGCCAAGTTTTTCGGAATTGTCCATCAAAAATCGCTGTTTTGCAAAATATGTACTTTCAACTAAATTTTATTCATTTTCACCAAAACCACACGACGAAATTTGATGAAAATTTTAGTCAACATTCTAGAAATCCGCAGCTGTGAAATAAATGAAAATTCCAAATATACGCTATCGCTAAGTTTTCCGGAATTTTTCATCAAAAATCGCTGTTTTGCAAAATGTGTACTTTCAACTAAATTTCATTCATTTCCACGAAAACCGCTAAACAAATTTCAATGAAAATTTCAAACAATATGCCAGACATCCGCAGCTGTAAAATAAATTATAAATCCAAATATAACAATCACTGAGTTTTCCGGAATTTTCCATCAAAATTCACTCTCTTGCAAAATGTATATTTTCAATTAAATTTCATGAATTTCCACGAAAACCGCTTAACGAATTTGAATGAAAATTTCAGACAACATTCCAGACATCGCAGCTGTAAAATAAATGATCAATTCAAATCTGACAATCGCTGAGTTTTCCGGAATTTTCCATCAAAATTCACTCTTGCAAAATGTATACTTTCAATTAAATTTCATTAATTTCCACAAAAACCGCTAAACGAATTTGAATGAAAATTTCAGACAACATTCCAGACATCTGCAGCTGTAAGACAAATGAAAAATCCAAATATACCCCATCGCTAAGTTTTCCGAAATTTTTCTTCAAAAATCTGTTTTTTAAAATGTGTACTTTCAACTAAATTTCATTCATTTCCACAAAAACCGCTAAACAAATTTCAATGAAAATTTCAGACAACATTCGTGACATCCGCAGCTGTAAAATAAATGATCAATTCAAATCTAACAATCGCTGAGTTTTCCGGAATTTCCCATCAAAATTCACTCTTGCAAAATGTATACTTTCAATTAAATTTCATGAATTTCCACGAAAACCACTGAACGAATTTGAATGAAAATTTCAGACAATATTCTAGACAAACGCAGCTGTAAAACAAATGAGAAAGCCAAATATACCCCCCGCTAAGTTTTTCGGAAATTTTCATCAACAAATCGCTGTCTTGGAAAATGTGTACTTTCAACTAAATTTCAATAATTTCCACGAAAACCGCTCGATGAATTTTAAAGAAAATTTTAGACAACATTCCAGACATCCGCGGCTGCAAAACAAATGAAAAACCAAAAATACCGCAGCGCTAAGTTTTCCGGAATTTCCATCAAAAATCGCTCTTTTGCAAAATGTGTATTTTCAACTAAATTTCATTAATTTCTACAAAAACTACACGACGAATCTTGATGAAAATTTTAGGCAATATTCCAGACATCCGCAGCTGTCAAACAAATGAAAACTGCAAATATAAACCAACTCTAAGTTTTCCGGAATTTTCCATCAAAAATCGCTGTCTTGCAAAATGTATACTTTCAACTAAATTTAATTAATTTCCACGAAAACCGTTGAATGAATTTTAATGAAAATTTCAGACAACATTCCAGACATCCGCTGCTTTAAAACAAATTATAAATCCAAATATACCCTATCGCTAAGTTGTCCGGAATTTTCCACCAAAAATCGCTGTCTTGCAAAATGTGTACTTTCAACTAAATTTCATTCATTTACACGAAAACCGCTTTATGAATTTTAATGAAAATATCAGACAACATTCCAGATATCCCCAGCTGCAAAACAAATGAAAAATTCAAATTTACCCCATCGCTAAGTTTTGCAGAATTTTCCATCAAAAATATCTGTCTTGCAAAATGTGTGCTTTTAACTAAATTTCATTAATTTCCACGAAAACCATACGACGAATTTTGATGAAAATTTTAGACACTAATCCAGACATCCACACCTATAAAACAAATGAAAAATCCAGATATACCCCATCGCTAACTTTTCCGAAATTTCTCATCAAAATTCGCTGTCTTGCAAAATGTGTACTTTCAACTAAATTTCATTAATTCCCAGGAAAACCGCACGACGAATTTTAATGAAAATTTTAGACAACATTCCAGACATCTGCAGCTATAAAACAGATGAAATATCGAGATATACCCAATCGCTAACTTTTCCGAAATTTTCTATCAAAATTCCCTGTCTTGCAGAATGTGTACTTTTAACTAAATTTAATTCATTTTTACGAAAACCGCTTGATGAATTTTAATGAAAATTTCAGATAACATTCCAGATATTCGCAGCTGAAAAACAAATAAAAAATTAAAATTTACCCCATCGCTAAGTTTTCCGGAATTTTCTGTCAAACATTGCCGTCTTGCAAAATGTGTACTTCCAACTAAATTTCCTTAATTTCCACGAAAACCGCTAAACGAATTTTAATGAAAATTTCAGACAACATTCCAGATATCCGCAGCTGTAAAACAAATGAAAGTCCAAATATACCGCACCTCTCAGTTTTCCGGAATTAAAAAAATCAAAAACCGCTATCTTGCAAAATGTGTACTTTCAACTAAATTTAATTAATTTCCACGAAAACCACACAACGAAATTAAATGAAAATTTCAGACAATATTCCAGACATCTGCAGCTATAAAACAATATAAAGTCCAAATATACTCCACCTCTAAGTTTTCCGGAATTTTCCATCAAAAACTGCTGCATTGCAAAATGTGGACTTTCAACTAAATTTCATTAATTTGCACGAAAACCGTTCGATGAATTTTAATGAAAATTTTAGACAACATTTCAGACATCCGCAGCTGTAAAATAAATTAAAAATCCAAATATATCCCATAGCTAAGTTTTCCGGAATTTTCCATCAAAAATCGCTCTCTTGCAAAATGTATACTTTAATTTAATTTAATTTATTTGACGGATTCACCTTTTTACAAAATTTAATTAATATCCGCGAAAACCGCTGAACTTAGTGAAAATTTCAGGCAACATTTACAGCTGTGGAAGTCTCGAATGTAACCTGAAATGTTCATTAAAATTCAAGTTGAGGAGAAAAAAATAAGTAGTAGGACAGTGTGACTCTCCGGAAACAATGCTTGTATAGGGTATACAAAAAGAATTTAATTATAAATATGCCAAGTAAAGGTTTTATCTATCTACAAATTTAGAATAAGTTCATTCTTGGTATTCCTTGATTTTATGTTACGTGTCCATTGACCATTTTCCCATGTACAGTATTACGTGTTTGTAATTTTCATTGAAAAATAAAAAAAAACATTATAAGGCTCTTCGGACAAGCATACAAATAATTAATTGTTTTAATATTTACTTATTGGTAGTTCATATTAACAAGGATAGTAATATGAAATATTTATTAATTAATTCTAGTAAATAAAAACTCCAGGAGTAAAAGATATTTCAAAGAGACCAAAAATACAGCAAACTTTCAAAATCTTCTTGGAGAAAAATCTGCGGCGTTAAAAGAAGCGTATAATTACAAACTGAAGCTATTACTCCATGAGGGAAAAATACCTTTAATAACAATAATAGTAATTTATTTCCCAACAGAAAATTAAAATCCATTTACAGGGAAAAACTAAAAATAAGATAGAATATTAAATGTACCAACAAAATAAACTAAATGTAAGATAATAACTAACAAAAAATGTAAGAAACAAACTAAGATACATTAACAATTGAGGTAACAAGTTGTCCTAATTTACAATTAAAAATATCACATTTCATTTCATTTCATGTAATTCATGCATTTTCTCAAGTTTTCTTTTTATTATCATGTTATACAGAGAAGTTTCGTTAAATAAATAAATAAATAAATGGCGTTACAATCAATATATTGCATGGTATTTAAACCCGACAAAGATCGAAAATTTTTCAAAATCCACATAGTGAAAACCGCAAACTGTAGGGATGAATATTAAATGTAATCCGGTGGCAGAAATCATAAGATTCGACAAGTTGTCCAGAAGGAAAATTATAATTTTACATTTCTATTAATTAAAAATTAATTTTGAGCACTTTTTCAGTAAACTAGCTGCTGTTACGAAACTCAATTATGTTCGTTTGTCAGGTCCGACCATAAATTTCACACTTAATTAAGCGACCGGCTTCGATCCTTGACACAGTTAATTACGATTTGCCTAAGGAATTTCTGTAGTCGTTTATTTAAAAAAAACAACATTACATTTATTGATCAACAAGAGAGTATTATTTCAATTAATATGTGCTTGCGTCTCCTGCTTATGCCGCGGCACCATTGGACGCAAAAGATTGCTGGGCAGTGCGACTTCTCCCGCTTATACCTCGGGATCGTTGGAGTGGGGGACGAAAGATTGCTGGGCAGTGCGGCGTGGCGTTTGTGGATGTCTATTTCATTTAATATGAATAATATATTACAACAACCGATGTGACTGAAGGGCACTTGCCAAAGTCAAAAAAAGTGATCAAATTTGTATTTTATTTAATAATTTTTATTATTTTTTCTTAATTCAAAAATGTATTTTTAGTTTTGTATTACTGTATTTTGTGTTTATTTTTGTAAAAGGGCTTACCCGTAAATAAATTATGATTATTATTATTATTATTTCAGGCTGAAAGATTGGCCGATTACGGACGTCTAATAAGCGGATCCCAGCCAGCCCTGGACGGCAGGAGGAAGGACCTGGATCGGATCCAAGACCTCTTCCCCCACGACTACCTGTGCCTGCACGCGAACGAGCCCAACTCCAGCTACCACGTGGTGAGTATTTTCTCGAGGACTTTCCACGAACCTCTCTGTTTCCCTTCGTTTTCGTACTTTCTCTCGCGGACGATCGTCGTCGTCGGGCGGCGGGAAAAATCGCCGAGAAAGTTGGACATCGATGCGCGCGAAATCGACTGCGGAGAGAATTATCGGCCGTTTGTTCTGTGTATGGAAAATTGGCACGTCCAGAGAAATGGATTATATCGTAAATGATTGTTTATGTTAGAGGCGAGAGTGCTGCATTCAATGCTAATTTGAAAAATCACGACAACGGAATCGGCTTTTACGGCAACGAATTCAATAAATTGCGGTGAATCGAAATTTTATTACGTATTGGCCGGCGGCCGGGCTGTTGTTTCTTTCAGCAGATCATAAAAGGTAATAGCTTCAGATGAAACTTTTGCTGCCTTAAAATCGATGGATAAAGTAAGTGAATTAATTGAGGAATACAAAAATCATTATCCCGATTTTCTATTTTCAGACTTTGAAATAGTGCGATTTTGGCATTCAGCGTTGATTTCATGAAAAAGAAAATTTTACCAGTTTTTAAATGCACCAAGATTTACACATTTTTACGTTACAATTAGCAAATTCGCACAAGGCAGTTTTGCAATTTCAACAGTTTAAAATCTTCGAACTTTAAAAAAAATGCGATTTTTGCATTTTCTGTTAATTTTACGGGAAAATTTTGTAATCCGTTTAAAAAACACACTAATTTTTCATATTTTTACGTTTGAATCATCAAAATCGGACAACGCGTTTAGAAGTTGGGCAACTTCAAAAATGAAAATCGCGTTTTAAAAATTTTCGAACTATAAAAAACTGCGATTTTTTGCATTTTGCGGTAATAGCACTGGAAAATTTTATAATACATTTTAAAAGTACACTAAATTCATCTTATTTTGACGTTTAAATCATCCAAATCGAACACCGAGTTTAGTAGTTGTGCAGCTTCAAAAATAAAAATTGCGATTTTAAAATCTACCAATTTAAAAAAACCGCGATTTTTTTAATTTTTTGTTAATTTTACAAGAAAATTGACGCGTTTTAAAATTAGACTTAATTTTGAATTTTTTTAAGTTTGAATTAACAAAATATAACAACGCGTTTGGCCGTTGTACAATTTCAAAATTGAAAATCATGATTTTAAGATCTTCGAACTTTAAAAAAATGCGATTTTTGCATTTTCTGTTAATTTTACGGAAAAGTTTTGTAATCCGTTTAAAAAACACACTACATTTTCCATATTTTTACGTTTGAATCATCAAAATCGGACAACGCGTTTGGAAGTTGCGCAACTTCAAAAATCAAAATCGCGATTTAAAATTTTTTGAACTATAAAAAACTGCGATTTTTGCATTTTACGGTAATAGCACTGGAAAATTTTATAATACATTTTAAAAGTACACTAAATTCGTCTTATTTTGACGTTCAAATCATCGAAATCGAACACCGCGTTTAGTAGTTGTGCAGCTTTAAAAATGAAAATCGCGATTTTAAAATCTACCAATTTGATTTTTTCATTTTTGTTAATTTCACGAGAAAATTTCATGACGCGTTTTAAAATAAAACTTAATTTTTAATTTTTTTAAAGTTTGAATTATCAAAATATAACAACGCGTTTGGCCGTTGTACAATTTCCAAATTAAAAATCATGATTTTAAAATCTTCGAACTTTAAAAAAATGCGATTTTTGCATTTCCGGTTAATTTTACAGGAAAATTTTGTAATCCATTTAAAAAATACACTAAATTATTCATATTTTTACGTTTGAATCATAAAAATCGGACAACGCGTTTAGAAGTGGGGCAACTTCAAAAATCAAAATAGCGTTTTAAAAATTTTCGAACTATAAAAAACTGCGATTTTTGCGTTTTACGGTAATATCAGTGGAAGATTTCATAATACGTTTTAAAAGTACACTAAATTCATCTTATTTTGACGTTTAAATCATCCAAATCGAATACCACGTTTAGTACTTGTGCAGCTTCAAAAATAAAAATCTGCCAATTTGAAAACAACCGGGATTTTTTCATTTTTTGTTAATTTCACGAGAAAATTTCATGACGCGTTTTAAAATAAAACTTAATTTTTAATTTTTTTTAAGTTTGAATTATCAAAATTTAATAACGCGTTTGGCCGTTGTACAATTTCAAAATTGAAAATCATGATTTTAAGATCTTCGAACTTTAAAAAAATGCGATTTTTGCATTTTCTATTAATTTTACAGGAAAATTTTGTAATCCGTTTAAAAAACACACTAAATTTTTCATATTTTTACGTTTGCATCATCAAAATCGGACAACGAGTTTAGAAGTTGGGCAATTTCAAAAATCAAAATCGCGTTTTAAAAATTTTCGAACTATAAAAAACTGCGATTTTTGCATTTTACAGTAATATCAGCGAAAAAAATTTATAATACATTTTAAAAGTACACTAAATTCATCTTATTTTGACGTTCAAATCAGCCAAATCGAACACCGCGTTTAGTATTTGTGCAGCTTTAAAAATAAAAATCGCGATTTTAAAATCTACCAATTTGAAAAAACCGCGATTTCATGAGAAAATTTCATGACGCGTTTTAAAATTAGACTAAATTTCTCATTTTTTAAGTTTGAATTATCAAAATATAACAACGCCTTTGGCTGTTGTACAATTTCCAAATTGAAAATCATAATTTTATAATCTTCGAACTTAAAAAAAATGCGATTTTTGCATTTTTTGTTAATTTTACAGGAAAATTTTGTAATCCGTTTAAAAAAACACACTAAATTTTTCATATTTTTACGTTTGAATCATCAAAATCGGACAATGCGTTTAGAAGTTGGGCAACTTCAAAAATCAAAACCAATTTGAAAAACCGCGGTTTTTAATTTGTTTGTTAATTTCACGAGAAAATTTCATTAGACTAAATTTCTCAATTTTTTAAGGTTTGAATTATCAAAATATAACAACGTGTTTGGCCGTTGTATAATTTCAAAATTGAAAATCATGATTTTAAGATCTTCGAACTTTAAAAAAAGTGCGATTTTTTCATTTTGTGTTAATTTCACGGAAAAATTTTGTAATCACTTTTAAAAATACACTAAATTTTCCATATTTTGACGTTTGCTTCATCAAAATCTAACAACGCATTCGGTAGTTGTGCAATTGCAAAAAACAAAATTACGATTTTATAATTGTCGAACTTTAAAAAAAGTGCGATTTGTTCCTTTTGTGTTAATTTCACGGAAAAATTTTGTAATCGCTTTTAAAAATACACTAAATTTTCCATATTTTGACGTTTCATTCATCAAAATCTAACAACGCATTCGGCAGTTGTGCAATTGCAAAAAACAAAATTACCATTTTATAATTGTCGAACTTTAAAAAAATGCGATTTTTTTATTTTGTGTTAATTTCACGGAAAATTTTGTAATCGCTTTTAAAAATACACTAAATATTTTCCATATTTTGACGTTTCATTCATCAAAATCTAACAACGCATTCGGCAGTTGTGCAATTGCAAAAAACAAAATTACCATTTTATAATTGTCGAACTTTAAAAAAGTGCGATTTTTTAATTTTGTGTTATTTTTACAAGAAAATTTTGGAATCTATTTGAAAAGTACACTAAATTCGCCATATTTTGACGTTTGAATCATCAAAATCGTCCAACTCGTTTGGCAGTTGTGCAGCTTCAAAAATCAAAATCGCGATTTTAAAATCTTCCAGTTTTGATAAAATGCGATTTTTGCAGTTTGTGTTCATTTCACGGGAAAATTTTGTAATCTTCTTTAAAAGTACACTAAATTCGCCGCATTTTGACGTTATTATCATCAAAATTGAACAACGCGATTGGCAGTTGGGCAATTTCGAAAATCAAAATCGCGATTTCAAAAACTGAAATTTTTATATTTTATGAGAAAAATTTCAAATTACACTAAATTTGGATTTTTTTAACTTTTCAATCATCAAAATCTAACGCGTTCGGCAGTTGTGCAATTTAAAAAATCAAAATCACGATCTTAAAATCTTCAAACTTTTAAAAATTGCAATTTTTACAATGGCAGTTAATTTTACGGGAAAATTTTGTAATCCATTTTAAAAGTACACTAAATTATCCACATTTTGACTATAGAATCATCAGAATTGGAGAGGGCACTTGGAAGTTGTATAACTTCAAAAATCAAAATCGTGATTTAAAAATCTTCCAAGTTTTAAAAAGTGCGATTTTTGGGTTTTGAGTTAATTTTACTGAAAATTTTGTATTGTTTTAAAAGTATAATAAATTCTGCACATTTTGACGGTAGAATCATCAGAATCGGGTAAGGCGTTTGAAAGTTGTGCAACTTCAAAAGTCAAAATTGCGATTTTAAAATCTTTGAACTTAAAAAACTTCAAGTTTGTTTTAATGTCACGGGAAAATTTCATGACCAGTTTTAAAATTACACTAAAGTTGTAATTTGTTAAATTTTGAATATCAAAATCGAAAAACGCGTTTAGCAGTTGGGCAACTTCAGAACTCAAAATTACGGTGGTAAAATCTTCGAACTTCAATAAGGTGCGTTTTTTGTATTTGGTTTGAGTTCCGCAAAAAACTTTTGTGATTAGTTTTAAAATGTCACTACATTCGCCATATTTTCACGTTTGAATCATCAAAATCGAACAATGCGTTTGGCAGTTGTGTAATTTCAAAAATTTAAACCACGATCTTAAAATCCTCAAATTTTTAAAAAGTGCAATTTTTGCAATTTCAGTTAATTTTACGGGAAAATTTTGTAATCCATTTTAAAAATACACTAAATTCTCCATATTTTGATCGTAGAATCTTTAGAATCAGATAAGGCGCTTGGAAGTTGTGCAACTTAAAAATTAAAATTGCGATTTAAAAATCTTCGAACATTAAAGCACCGCGATTTTTTGCATTCTGTGTTATTTCCCGAGAAAATTTCGTAATCGGTTCAAAAAATACTCTAAAATTGGCATTGTTAACTTATGAATCATCAAAATCGGATAACGCGTTTAGCAGTTAGACAACTTCAAAACAAAAATCAAAATTACTATCTTCGGTCTTCGTGCGATTTTTGCATTTTGTGGTAATTTTATGAAAAGGCCACCACTGGCATTAAAGTTCACGACAAACTACAAAATTATGTACGTTTAGGGGGAGGGGTCCTCCTTTGGATCCGCCAATTTCTCCAAAAAATATAGCTCTAAAATCTAATAAATGACACTGACAGGTCATCCATTATAAAGAAATTTTTGAAATAGTCGACATCGTAAACCATTAAAATTGGGTACAAATTGTAACACAGTATCAATTATTATTGGCAACTGCAGACCGGTTTCTGGCTACTGACCGTCGTGATTTTTGTTACGCAATATTTCACCAATCTAAATTGTAAGAACCATGTTCAAAAATTAACACCTCCAATTATGTATTCAACCCGAACCACGCGAAAAATTAAAAACCCATTAAACGGAAACAGCAAAACGTTTCCATTACTTAATTAAAACATCATTTGGACATTATCCGTAATCGAAATCAAGACGCTCACCAAAATTACATTTCGGAGCGCCTAATTAGTTGGCCGTGCTTCTGTCAACCCCGAAATTCTCCGAAATGTCGAAGTAATTAGTGGATCGGGCCACGCCCACTCTATCCCCGGCAATTCGGGACCGAAGGGACCGTTAGACGAACTTCTAGGCCGTCTAGTGTGAGCTCGGCATCGATCGCGGAATAATGGACCCGATGTGGTGATTGCCTGCTGCTGGTGCCGCTATTGATTGATTGAGTGACCGAGCGGTTTGTGTTTGTTTTGTGCCTTCCAGAAGAGCAAGTCGTTCAGGAAGAAGTCGATGGGTGATTTGCACAATATGGATTTTTCGCCGACGAAGAGCTGCAGCCGGATTTTTCTGGTGGAGGCGCCGTGTGCCATGACCACGCCGAACCTGCCTCTCGCCGCGAAACCGAGACATCTCTTCCTGTTCTCGGATTTGCTGTTGGTGGCGAAACCGCGGAGCGGGGGAACGTTTAAGTTAAAAGTAAGTCACATTTAAGATTATTGTTAATGGCAAACACTTGTACACTTGTGCAAAGCATATTATTTAGAGGCTCACCAGCTACTTTTTTAAGGTACATTTGAAGGTAGTGATGAGTGATTTGAAGGTAGTTTCTTATGTCATTTCGTACGTCAAACTTCTAAAAATCAGTTGGGTACACTCACAAAAAAAACAAAGTAGGCGGTGATCATAGGTTATGGCCGTGTCAGAATTCCAGACGTCAAAATGATCGTAGCAAATCGTCGAGGTGCAGTTTCTAACAGTGAAATCTTTGGAATGGTTAAAAGTGCGACGCCAAGATACACCGCGAGGGATAAAGAGACAATGGTAGCAGTCAATGAAAACACTGCAATTTGTGAGTTGACGTCAATATTACAAAATTTTATCCATTCAATTCTCTCACTAAATATAACTCGTGTTGCGATTGATTACATCGATGACTTCTAGTGTTGAAACCGAAGCAGCATAGACGCACCAGTTGAATCTGCAGCACGGTATCAACTTCAAAATATCATCGATAATAATTGTTATATTTTGGCTGATAATATCCATCACGGAGGTCAAGCTACGTTTAAATAAATTGGAACGGTATTTACATGAACTTTTTGAGGGGCAGTGGTACACGCATTGTATCACCTTTTGAACATGCCTTGTGGAGTGGTGGTACGCGATTTATTGACAAGTAGGCTGACTAAGTACTTCAATAAAAGACAGCTTTGTAAGCACCCGCCATTTTATTTTAACTCCAAAAAATTTAAACTTTTATTTTCTTTTCTGTCTGGCCCCACTTGGATCTAGAAATGTGGAAATTTCTGGCCATTCAAAGAGTTAAGGGGATTACACAGGTAAACGTTGTAAGAGTATTGTAATGCAGCTTTAAAGTGTATACTGGATGGATCGGGTTCTTAATTACTGGGGTCTCCGGATTACGTTTAAATTTATGCATTTCGAAGGATTAAACACTTCAAGCTTTGGGTCCTTTTCCGAGAAATGTAAATTTTGATAGGATTGGTTTCGGGAATGAGATTATTTTCAAACATTT
This sequence comes from Ocypus olens, assembly GCA_910593695.2. NCBI lineage: Eukaryota > Metazoa > Arthropoda > Insecta > Coleoptera > Staphylinidae > Ocypus > Ocypus olens. The sequence goes on along the minus strand of OU343062.1, from coordinate 43,734,416 downwards.
ACAGGCAGGATTAAAAATTTATTTCTAGTTAAAACACTGTGAATTTTCGAATTCATCTTAACTTCTTCAGGGACAGAAACATATTTGTGTACGTTTTAAAAAATGACGAACACATTTCAAACAAATTTGATTTTGCTTAATACTGCCATCTCATGTCAAGCTCTGAAAGCTGCTACAGTTGCACATTTCCATGCAGATACCTCATGTCCGGTTCTACTGTCGAGATATCAATTGTTTCTTAAAGGATTTGAAACTTCAAAATTAATTTGTCTCTGAAGAGGTTAATAATAGATTACTACGTAGTGGCGGTGGCAACTATGAATAACAGTAACATTACTCAAAAATACGAACAGATCGAATTCAGTGAGCAAACAATTTTAAAAGCCCGACGATAACTGACGTTTCATACGTTACAGAAAATGTAATGCGTTGCTAGGCAATACCAACATGTTGTATTCCCATGAGTAACACCCACCCAGGATGTATTGCCAAGAATAACATGCACCCAGGTCTGTTCCGCATCGTAATTAGAATTTTATTGGATTATGTCATTCAAAACTTAACTTTTTTTGCAACGCCGTATAGTTTACACAACATTGTTTATAGCTACGAGATTTGTGGTAAAATGTTACAAATTGGAAATATATAAAAACAATTATGTAAACACTAAATAAAAGTTAAAAATGTACATATATCGGTCACATTCGAAACAATCAAAAATATTTGAGTCACGATAATTCGAATATATCCATATACACCAGTCCAAAAATAAAAATTCACGATCATCCGAATGAGTAATAATCGCTTTTCAGATTAATTCGAATAGTAATCATTCGATTATGCCAATCACAAGTCGCAGACATCCTTTTGATTGAGTAGCAAATGCAGTGTCAATTTTATCCTCTTGATTCTTGAAGGTATGAGTCCATTTTATAGCGTTGGATGAAAATTTTGGGTCTCCAAAATTGGTTCTATTTTTTTTTCTCAATTTCACACTCCGATCACATCAAAATTTCCAAAAAGCTAGAAATGGTGCGAATACAATTTTTTCAAGAAATCAATTTGGAATGAATTTTAAGTAATTTTAGAAAGTTTGAAGTCGATAGCAATTGTTGTTATATTTATTTTGGGACTCAAAATTGGTTAATTTTTTTTCAAGTTCACACTGCGATCACATCAAAATTTCCAAAAAGCCAAAAAGCTAGAAATGGTGCGAATACAATTTTTTCAAGAAATCAATTTGGAATAAATTTTGAGTAATTTTGGAAAGTTTGAAGTCGATAGCAATTGTTTTGATATTTATTTTGGTTCTCCAACATTTTTTGAATTCAATTTTTAGAATTATATACTCTCAAGGAAGAGGGGGATCGTTTGACGATTCACCTCAATAAAAAAAAATCTTTATTTTTTACAATTTTACACACTGAGCACATCAAAATTTTCAAAAATCCAGTAACAATATGAATGTAGCATTTTAAGATATCAATTTTGAATGGATTTTTAGTGATTTTGGAAAGTTTCAAGTCGATAGCAGTTGTTTTTATATTTATTTTGGGACTCCATAATTGGTTGATTTTTTTTCAATTTCACGCTCCAATCATATCAAAATTTCCAAAAAGCTAGAAATGGCGCGAATACAATTTTTTTCAAGAAATCAATTTAGAATGAATTTTGAATAATTTTGGAAAGTTTCAAGTCGATAGCAATTGTTTTTATATTTAATTTGAGTCTCCAAAATTCTTTCAATTTTTTTTTTATTTCACCCTGCGACCACATCAACATTTCCAAAAGTCTAGAAATGGTGCGAATAAAGTATTTCTAAGAAACCAATTTGGAATTAATTTTGTGTAATATTGCAAAGTTTCAAGTCGTTAGCAATTGTTTTCATCTTTATTGAGCATATCAAAATTTCTCAAAAAATCTAGAAAGTATAGTTTTTTTAAGAAATCAATTTGGAATGAATTTTGAGTAATTTTGGAATGTTTCAAGTCGATAGCAATTGTTTTTTATATATTTTGGGTCTCCAACATTCGTTTTATTTTTTACAATTTTACACACTGAGCACATCAAAGTTTTCAAAAATCCAGTAACGATATGAATGTAGCATTTTAGGATATCAATTTTGAATGGATTTTGAGTGATTTTGGAAAGTTTCAAGTCGATAGCAATTGTTTTTATATTTATTTTGAGTTTCCAAAATTGATTCTAATTTTTTTATAATTGTACTCTCTGGTCACATCAAAATTTCCAAAAATCTGGAAATGGTGCGAATATAGTTGTTTCAAGAAATCAATTTGGAATGAATTTTGGAAAGTTTCAAGTCGGTAGCAATTGTTTTTATATTTATTTTGGGACTCCATAATTGGTTGATTTTTTTCAATTTCGCACTTCGATCACATCAAAATTTACAAAAAGCTAGAAATGGTGCGAATGCAATTTTTTCGAGAAATCAATTTAGAATGAATTTTGAATAATTTTGAAAAGTTTCAAGTCGATAGCAATTGTTTTTATATTTATTTTGAGTTTCCAAAATTGATTCTATTTTTTTGTAATTTTACGCTCTGGTCACATCAAAATTTCCAAAAAGCTAGAAATGGTGCGAATACAATTTTTTGAAGAAATCAATTTAGAATGAATTTTAAGTAATTTTGAAAAGTTTCAAGTCGATAGAAATTGTTTTTATACTTAATTTGTGTCTCCAAAATTCGTTCAATTTTTTTTTTATTTTACCCTTACATCTACATTACCAAAAATCTAGAAATGGTGTAAATAAAGTATTTCTAAGAAACCAATTTGGAATGAATTTTGTGTAATATTGGAAAGTTTCAAGTCGATAGCAATTGTTTTCATATTTATTTTGAGCCTCCAAAATTGATTCAAATTTATACAATTTTGCACACTAAGCATATCAAAATTTCCAAAAAAATCTAGAAATGGCGCAAATATAGTTTTTTAAGAAATCAATTTGGAATGAATTTTGAGTAATTTTTGAAACTTTCGAGTCGATAGCAATTGTTTTTATATACTGAAGGAAAAAAAATGAAACACTTTAAATTCGTGAAATTTCGACCATTTTGAAACCGCCATAACTCGGTGTATTTTCAATCGATTTTGATGAATCTTTGTGGGAAAAAAACTTTGAAGTGTCTTCTTTAAAGTCATGCATGCGAAACTAAACGTAACCCCTTCCGCCCCCCCCCCCCTCTAGCGCCCCTGTGAAAAAAAAAGTATTTTCTGGAAACCATGTTAAACTTTGACGATGTCTACGGAATTGGAAAAATTTTGTCAACTCGATCCACCATAAAGGCATTAAAATGTGATCCCCACTCAAAGAGAGGGCTCTACGCCCCTCCAAACAAAAAAATAAAAAGACCACAAAATGCACTTTTTTAAACACCCATAACTTTGTGAAAAATCGCCGTAGGAACTTCGTTTTTGAGTCCTGCATAGGGAATTTATCAAATTTTAAGTGGATCGAGTCGACAAAATGTTTCCAACTCCTTAGACATCGTCAAAGATTCAACTTCCTGAAAAAACATTTTTTTTCGCAGGGGTGCTAGAGGGGGGCGGAAGGGATTACGCTTAAGTTCGTATACATGACTTTAAAGAAAACACTTCAAAGTTTTTGCCCTTAAAGATTCATCAAAATCGATTGAAAATACGCCGAGTTATGGCGGTTTGAAAATGGTCGAAATTTCACGAATTTCAAGTGTTTAATTTTTTTTTCCTCCAGTGTAGTAGCATTTCGAAATAATGTTATTTTTTTTATAAATTGTTCATTTTGGCATGTTCTACAATTATTGCTAATGTAAGTTTGATGTAACGTTTATAATTTCATAATTATAGTCAATAAAACTACAAAAAGTTTTTTTTTTCAAAAATCAAAAACTTAAGAAATATTTTTTAACAAAAGATTTTAATTTAAAATTTTTAATTTTTTAAAGTGTTAATTTTTTTTATTAATCAAACATTATCGGAGAGGATTAAAAATATCCACGTCCAGTCTACGAAATGTTACAAAAGTCCTAAAAAAAAAATTCTAGGAAAACACATTTCTGAGAAACAAGTCCTCAAAAGAAATTCGCAAAAAAACCCTGTAGAAAAATCCTAGGAAAATCTTGAAAAATTCCTAGTAAAACAATTATTGAAAAAAGTTCTGAAAAAATTAATCTCGAAAAAAAATAATGGCCTGAAAACAAGTTCTGAGAAAATCCTGACGTAAGAGTCGAAAAAATGTCCCGAAAATGGTAATGGCCATCCAGATTTTGGATTTATTTTTCTTAGGTTCTTTGAATTTGGGAGTCTCTACTGTTTGTCATTGATATACAGTGCGCGCCTAAAGTATGGAATATATTCAGTAAAACCGAAATAATTTTTTTTTTCAAAAAAATCCTCGAACAGGTCGATTTTCTTTTATAAAAATACACATTTTTGTATGAAAATTGATTTTCAGTCGTCATTTGTTTTTGAGTAATGACGTCATCCATTTTGTTTTTAAATGACAACCCCCTATTTTTGTTCTTGATTTTGAGAGATCTTATCACTGTCGAACTGGCAGTGTAACAATTATTCTGGGGTAGATTTTTATACGAGTTTTTGTTGAGTGTAACTGGAAATCAACGTGAGATATAAACTACCTCAGATATATTGGTGGAAGTAACCCAAGTTGAAGATTTTTTTAATATGAACAAATGGATTTTGTGGGGCAGTTTTTTACTTTCTCCGTACAAATTGTTCGAAAGTATTGTGATCGCGTGTTTTTTTTTAATTCGAAATTTTAACAGGAATTTTAATTTTAAGATTGCTCGAGATGATTTCTACCATTAAAAAAATATCTGTCTGTCTGTGTGCCGCTCTCTATGTCTACTGTGCTGTGTTTCAACAAGTAACGTAAATATATTCATCACATTCAAATAATCAAAAATGTTTCTTTTGAGATGACTTCAAGAAATCGATCAAAATAGTTCAAACTTTTATTAGAGTAGTAAAATAATTACATGAATATAGAAAAAATACGCTACTTTTCGTAATCTACATGAGTCTTACAAAGACTTCATCATCTACCTTTGAGTGTGTACGTTTCACTATTAAATGCCCGTTTTAGTTGTGGTCGTCAAGGATTTTATTTTTGTACCTTGGTTTAGAGTTCAGCGAGAGGACGGTTGGTTCTTCGTGAGACAATATACAGTCCTTCTTGTTTCGTACCAATAATAGATTGTTATTAAAAGATATACATTATTTTCAGGAAAGTGTGAGAGTATCCGAGCTGTGGCTGTCGCCCCATCCGGATTCCGACGTCGGGTTCCTCATCGGCTGGCCGAACCCGGCCAAAACCTACCTGGTCATGTTCTGCACACAGGCGGCCAGGGATTCCTGGTGGAGGGAACTCCAGCAAGCCCTCGCCGCCCAGCTACGCCTGGAACCACCTGTTACCAACATCAAAGTTGTCTACAGAGATCCCCTGACTGGAACAGAATGCGTAAGTCCTACCAAACATTCAAAAATTTGTTGTTCTTTAGAGCAGCGATTAATGTTTTAAAAATGTCAAATACAGTAGTCAAAAAATTTAGCGCTGATTTAAATCCAGCGTTCTTGGTAGAACTCCCTTTTATGAAGGCTTGTCACACTTGAGTAAGTTAAGGAAACAAGGGGTTGTTCTTTAGAGTAGCGATTAATTTAAAAAAGAATGTCAAACACTCTAGTTTACAAATGTCAAAAAATTACGCGCAGATTTAAATCCGGCGTTCTTGGTAGAAATCTCTTTATGAAGGCTTGTCATACTCGAGTAAGTTAAGGAAACAAGGGGTTGTTCTTTAGAGAAGAGATTAATTTAAAAAAAAATGTCAAAGACTGTAGTTCACAAGTGTCAAAAAATAAGCGCAAATTTAAATCCAGCGTTCTTGGTTGAAAGGCCTGTCACACTTGAGAAAGTTAAGGAAATCAGTGATCATTCTTGGTCTTGGTAATTGTTTCATCTTCCCATAGGGAACAGTTGACACGCTACGATTACAACAATGATAATGGTAAACATGAATTATTGTTACCCTTACGGTGTTTTTATCCTTAATTTGTCATAAGGCAAGAAAAGTATGGGGTTTTGTGTGGCATCTCTCAAAGGAATTGAGTCCTGAATGCCTTAAAATTTTATATTGTTCACTTGTTCGCTGCCACCTTGAGTATGCATCTCCAATATGATTACCTTATTTGCTGATGGATATTGAGAGAATTGAGAGTGTGCAGAAAAAATTCTTACGAGCTATTGAATTTAAACAGGGCACTAAACACATCCAAGGTTCTTATTCATCAGTGATGGGCCAATTGAAGATGCATACTCTGGAGGTTCGCAGATCAATTTCCGATCTTTGCAGACTTCACGGTTTACTAAATTCAAGTATAAATTCCCCTTCCTTATTGTCAGATATTAAATTATTTTCTTCAAACTATTCAACCGCTTTAAGGAGTAATACTTTATTTTTAATTAACAAATATAATACGAATTTCTCAAATAATAACACCATCAGTCGTATGCTTAGATTGGCAAATGATCTAAATGTTAATCCCTGGTTCAATTTGTTCAATGTTGAAGGCCGCAAATTTAGAATGGCACTTAATAAAAATTTATAATAATAACGATTTATAATTTTATAGTATTTATTATCTTTAAATCATTGAGCAATAACTCTATGTTAACTAGATTTAGTTTATTTAGTTTAAGTTTATTTAAATATGTATTCTGTCGCATTATTGTAAATAGGGGGCTCCCGTTAACAAACAAATAAATAAATAAATAAATATTGCTGTAGATTATGGTCGTGACATTAACCAGAAAAAAATAAGACTCATGGTGTACAAGAAGTATCATATTTTTCATAATTATTATCTTTATGAATAATTTTTCAATCCAACAATGATTAGAAGACGATTAGTAAGGTTTATCAGCTTTATTTTAGGACGTAATCAATAAAACCTTATCTGACTTACTGATTGTCTCCTAATATCAGTCCTAGATAAGACTAATAAACCTTACTGAGTCTCTTCTAATGATTGTTTCGTGAATAATTACAGAAATCAATATGGCTTATCTTAATAATTGATAAAACAATCAAATGGTTTTCTGCCCATTAAATTTTCATTACTCTTATTCGAGTTTTTTCTCCAAGGATTTCATCTAGAAGAAACTTGCAGTTGTAATCATTGTCTTTACCCCTTCTGCACAAACGAATTTGTTGTTGTTGTTAAGGATATTACACATTTTTTTATCGAGTGTAAAAGTCTTCACTATACTTGTAATTGTAGTTCACCTCATCTTACCAAGCCAAAAATATCGTGTATTATTCTTCGCCTTATTTATATACAGGGTGTTTCAAATTCGAGGCTCACCATGGGGATCTCGCTTATTAGAAGAGATAGAGGGTATGTTTAAATTTGGCACTTTTGCAGAATTTTATGCTGATTAATAATCGGTTGAAAAAATCTAATTAAAATATTTTGTTTTCGAGTTATGTTACAAAAACTGAAAAAAACTGATTTTCTTATTTTCTTTATATCTGCGTTATTTGAGGTGATATTTAAAAACGGAAAAGACGTTCTTATGGCACTTTTTTATTATCTAACAGTTGGCATAAGATTTTTCTTCGTAACCTGTTTCGTTTCTTTTGAACCATCATCAACTTTCTTATTTCTTATGGCCGCCATATTTATTTTTTATCACATCTGAATGCTCAATTTTTTGTGATGACAACAATATAACACAACATATATTTAATTTCATAAATAAACAAATAATCGTTTAAAACACTTTTATTGACAATTTATATGGCACTTACTAATAATCATGCATGCCATGAAATTTAAAACAATTGGAAATCCGAATAACTCTTTGTTAAACATTATTATTCTTTATGAATAAAAATGTCGTTCGATAATTTAGAAAAGCAAGATATGTACCATATTTCTAATTCAGTAAACGGAAATACATTGGCTAGTCAAAAATATTTACAGATGTATCCAGAAAGAAGGCAACCCCTTCGAACAGTTTTTGTGTAAATACACAATTATTTTAGGCGATATAAAATAAATGTTCTTAATAAATAAAATAATATATAAATCAATACTAATAACCATAATATTAATATGAAAATTATTAATTATAATTTATGTTCAAATAAAAAAAACGGTTTCATTAATGCACAATTGAACGCGTTTTTAACATTATGTATTTCTCTATAAACATTTATTCTGGAGATCGAATTAAAAGCATTAGTAATCCCATCTCTGAGGTGTTCAATATTCTTATGAGTATAACAATAAACTATATTTTTAACAAAACGCCAAAAAATCAAGAAGTTCAAATCGGGCCAATTAAATTTCCGTTATAAATTCCCAAACATTTATTCCAAAACGGCCTACCACTTCGGACTTGTCTTGAATTTTCTGAATAATGTTCATTATTGCGATGAAATACGCCACTCTTCGTGAATTGGCATTCATCTATTCAAATAATGTTTTTAAAAAAATATCATTTTCATTGCACTTTTGTGGCAAATAATTACAAAATGCTTCTTAAATTGTCAGCAGGTGCAAGTGTATAGCACAAATGAATTTTATATTGTTTACAATAGAATTTATTTCAAATGAAATATGTTTTGTACGTAAACGTAAAATTATTGAATTAAGACACATTTATTATTACCATTTCCAAAATATGATTGCGACCTTCTTGAGTAATTTTATTACCGTATGGTATGCGACAACTTTTTAAATTGTTTCAATTCCATGGCACGGGTGATTTTTGGTAAGCGCTACATAGATTGCCAATAAAAGTGTTTTAAACGATTTTATGTTCATTTATGATATTAAATGTAGGTTGTGTTATATTGTTGTCATCACAATAAATTGAGCATTCAGATGTGATAAAAAAGAAATATGGCTTCCTTAAGAAATAAGAAAGTTGATGATGGTTCAAAAGAAACGAAACATGTTACGAAGAAAAATCTTACGCCATCTATTAGATAATAAAAAAGTGCTATAAGAACGTCTTTTCCGTTTGTAAATATCACCTCAAATAACGAAGATATAAAGAAAATAAGAAAATCAGTTTTTTCAGTTTTTGTAACATAACTCGAAAACAAAATATTTTAATTAATTTATTTCAACGGATTATTAATCAGCACAAAATTCTGCAAAAGTGCCGAATTTAAACATACCATCTATCTCTTCTAATAAGCGAGATCCCCATGGTGAGCCTCGAATTTGAAACACCCTGTATAAAAAAAAACACCTTTATTGGCATAACATATTTGGCATTGACACATTTACATATTTCTCCTGTTCTCCTTTTCCCTCCCCAATTTCTGCAGCATCTTCACCCCGGCCCCATCCTCTCTCACCATTTCGCTACCCTCTTATTCCTTTTTCCTCCCATTCACTCCCTCACATTCCTCCGCCAGATGCCTCCATGTATTCCTCCCATATTCACACATTACACATCTCATATACTCATCGCCCATCCATTTCTTCCTCCCTCTCTCTCCTGACCCATACCTAGCCCTAGCCAAGGTCACCCTTTCTTCTCTGCTCCATCCGTCCTCGTCTAAGTACTTCGGTCTCCTTCCATGCACCTGCCAACCTCCCATAGATGTCATTGTATTCACTTCTCTCAATACATCCCTGTCTCTCCTGTACATCCACTTCCACTTCCTTCTCCCTCTCTCTCACCCACTTTGCTACATTCATCTCTCTCTCCAACCATTCCCTCACTTTCACTTCCGACAGACCTACTCTCTCATATATTTTCCTTCGTTCTTTCCTCCACTCACCCCCCCTCACTTCTCTCAATACATCCCTGTCTCTCATGTACTTCCACTTCCTTCTCCCTCTCTCTCACCCACTTTGCCACATTCACCCCTCTCTCCAACCATTCCCTCACTTTCACTTCCGACAGTCGTACTCTCTCATACATTTTCCTTCGTTCTTTTCTCCATTCACCCCCCCCCCCCCCCACACTTCTCTCAATATATCCCTGTCTCTTCGGTACTTCCACTTCCTTCTCGCTCTCTCTCACCCACTTTGCCACATTCACCCCTCTCTCCAACCATTCCCTCACTTTCACTTCCGACAGTCCTACTCTCTCATACATTTTCTTTCGTTCTTTCCTCCACCCCCCCCCCCCCCACACACTCATGCACGTCTACCTCCTTCACCAATTTCTCTTCCCCTAACTCCCATAACCTCATAAAAAATCTTTATCATCGGTAATTGCATATAATAAATTTTAATTCCTACAGTTAAAATTTTTATTTTGTTTGTTTTGCTTTCCTGATAAGGGCTACCGACCTTAGGTCTTTCCACCCTCACCTTATTTATTCCTTCGATTTATAGTACAACCATTGTAAACTACTCAAAAAATGAGTAAGGATGCTATGGTCTTTTCAGAGTGAGGCTTTTGGAAAATTCGCAAACCTATAAAATTTTTACATTTTTGAGTAGTTTAGTATATCTCTCTGACTGGGCCAAAAAGACTTCACAGAGAGAGTTTTTTCCATGCAACTGCAATAACCAATAAAGAGAGCTGCTAACATCATTATTATCTCATTTTAACACTTTATCATTTGTTACCCCTTCTTTGCAAACGAATGTGTTGTTAAGGTTTTAACATTTTATAATTTGTTACAGTCAAAAACCATAGGAGTCGGACCCGAGACGAGTACCGGCGACATAGCGCGATTAGCCCTCGACGAAACCCGAGTCTCAGAATGCGGATACACCTTGTACGCCAGAGACCGCGATTCCGCCCCCTGCCCCCTCCTCGGTTGCGAGCGACCCCATTCGATACAGCTGGCGCGGTTGCGACAGTCCCTGTGCGCGGAAGAAGGTTTTGATCTCACCCACTGCAACAATAACCGACTGCCCTGCGACATCGTGTTCGAGCTGAAGCCGAACTGCAAACCAACACCTAGAAAGTGAGCCGGATCCATTTACTTATCAATCGCTGTGCTAAAATTAGCTTCGATCCGTTTCAGATCTCATCTAAAGCTCTTCAGGAAGAACAGCTGTAGGATATTTGGAGTGGCGCTGGGGAGGCTGTGCGCGAACAACACCCTCCCTCCCGCGATCGTCGCGACGTTAAGGGCGCTCTTCCAGAGGGGACCGCAGACGCAAGGGATCTTCAGGAGGTGCGCTTCCGCGAGGGCTCTGCGGGAATTGCGGGAGAAGGTGGACGTGCAAGGTAAGAAAAGGAATACAGTATTATCAGAAATGTCTGTGTTGAAATTGGTATGAGTCTAGAGTTGTACCCAGCACTCGAGGCGAGTTGCGCAGTGACCATCTTAAAGTCAATTGGCTCCGGAGGTTTGTTGTCGCGTTCTCACTCTGCGTAAATTTTATCTCCATACGTCTCGAGTGCTCGGTAATACCAGAGATGAGTAGAGAGATTAACAACGGAATACAAACACGCCAGTCGGTTTTTTCGTCCATATATAGGGTTTTCCATTAAGAGCGCCCCAATTTGAAATGTAAATAAAACGAGCAATTGATGAGATATCAAAGATCTGTTTATTGTGGGTTGAAGGTGACACTATACCATTAAATACCATTAATAATGGAACAGAACATCATTCAGATGGCCACCTCTGAAACGCCGGCACGAATGGAGACGCTGGACCCAATTTTCCATCACTTTTTCACACAAATCCGGCGATATGTCAGCAATGGCTCTTTCAATATTCGTCTGGAGCTCCTCCAATGTTGTTGGTTTGTTGCTGTAGACCACTGACTTAACGTACCCCCAGACAAAAAAGTCTAGGGGCGTTAAATCGCACGAACGAGGCGGCCAATTGGTTGGGCCGTGTCTTGAAATAACACGGTCTCCGAACTTGGTCTTCAGTAAATCGATTGCTTGACCGGCTGTATGGCATGTGGCCCCGTCTTGTTGGAACCACATATTGTCCACATCCAAATCATCCAATTTTTCCCAAAAATAATCCCCCGATAGCGATCGCCGTTGACCGTGACGGCATTTCCTGCATTGTTGAAAAAGAAATAAGGGCCAATGACTCCGCCGGCATGAAAACCACACCAAACAGTGAGTTTTAATGGATACAAAGGTGACTGGTTTATTTCCTGAGGATTTTCCCTTGCCCAAATGCGACAGTTCTGTTTATTAACAAAACCGTTTAGCCAAAAATGAGCCTCGTCGCTCAGGATGATTTTTCGATGAAAATCATTATCCATCTCCATCTTGTCTAAGGCCCAATTGGTGAAATTTCTGCACAGCAAATGGCCATTCGGCTTCAATTCTTGGGTTAGAACGATCTTATAAAGGTGTAGGCCAAGTTCTTTCCGCAAAATCCGCCACAATGTGGTTTGGCTGATCCCCAACTCCTGCGAACGGCGTGGAATCGATTGTTTTGGTTGTTCGGCTACAGAAGCTCGTACAGCGCCAATATTTTCTTCGCTCCTGGCGGGTCTTGCTCTTTTCGGCACGGGAACATCCAGTAATGAGTAGGTTGACTCGAATTTAGCCACTAAACGAACCACAGACCGTTTATCCGGACGATTGTAACGACCAAAAATCGGAGTCGAGGCACGTAAAGTTGCGGTGACCGAACTCGAATGTTCGTACTAAATTTTAATAATTTGCAAACGTTGCGCACACGTGTACTTCACCATGATGAAATGGTATAATGTCTTGAATAAATTGACGTTTATAATATGGAGCTAACTTCACACATGTTCAAATAGCAGCTATTCAAAACAGGGGCGTCCCTGTTGGAAAACCCTTTACTAGCGGCATCTAACAGGAGACAATCCGAAACAGGTAACCGAAACAGTCATGTGATCTTATTAACACTTTTTGTGCGGGCACTATGACCAAGGTGACTTGCGTGTGTAGCGGGTTGGATTTGCAACGCAAGCGAAAATATTGCGCGCGCCGCCGTGTGAAGTGTATGCAACCCAGTCTGCATGTTTGCGTCTAAAATATACGGCCTATAGCGCACAGTTCGTAAAGTGTCTACAAATAGACGCTTCCGCTTAGTGTGTTAATATGTCAACGTCATCTATTCATCGGCTAAAAACGCTCGTGGAGTAAGAGAGAAACGCTCCAGGAAGAAAATTTTAGCGTGCGTGGTAAGGTATGTTGTACAAAAGGAAGACTTATGGTAAAAATTTAGTGGAGTAAAATCACGTGACTGTTTTGGTTACCTGTTTCCGATTTTCTCCTATTAGGTGTCGCTAGCGTAGGGACGAAAAAGTCAGCGCGCCTGTTTGCATTGGCGTTAGCGATCTCTCTACTCATCTCTGGTAATACTGTAACTGACTAAGAACCAGTGACGGCTCGTGGATTTAAAGTCATGTCTGAACTAAGACCGCACGCGTTAAGTACCGACATGACTGTTTCGGTTACCTATTTCTGATTTTCTCCTGTTAGGTGTCGCTAGCGTAGGGACGAAAAAAGTCAGCGCGCCTGTTTGCATTGGCGTTAGCGATCTCTCTACTCATCTCTGGTAATACTGTAACTGACTAAGAACCAGTGACGGCTCGTGGATTTAAAGTCATGTCTTAACTAAGACCACACGCGCACGCGTAAAGTACCGACATGACTGTTTCGGTTTCCTATTTCCGATTTTCTCCTGTTAGGTGTCGCTAGCGTAGGGACGAAAAAAGTCAGCGCGCCTGTTTGTATTGGCGTTAGCGATCTCTCTACTCACCTCTGGTAATACTGTAACTGACTAAGTGACGGCTCGTAGATTTTCGGTAACGAGGCTACGAACAAAACAGGAGCGGAATCTAACGAGCGACGAATTTGCCTCTGGAAATCTGAGTCTGGAGTCTGAACTAGGACCACACGCGCACGCGTAACATACTGACATGTCAGATGTTAATTAATAACCCCTAATTATAATATCTGTCAATATTTTTTCGATTTTTAAGCGTTGAAAATGTAAATTTTTGCGTTTGATGCTGATATCTGGAAAACTAAATAATTAATGTGCTTTGATTATGTCACCGTTTAACCGCAACCAGCATTTCACGTGTGTGATCTTAGTGCAGACGTGACTTGAGATGTCCAACGCCAACTTCGTCGTCGATTTTTGTTGTACGCTCTTACTGCACTAACGGAATCTCCGTCTACGAAGATTCACGATCTGAAATTCGACGACAAGTTAATATTAATTAGACTCCATTTAATATTAAATTCGTATAATGAATTGTAAATGAATACTCGACGCACTTTTATCGGCACTTCTCTTATTAGCGGAACGCTTTATAATCTGGAGCAATAAACTGGACAAACTTTTTTCGCGGCGATAACGCGAATGATTTAAATTTAATATACCCGGCGCAATTACCGGCGATATATATATATATATATATATAGTTTTTTTTTATTATTTTCGCAAATGCAATTCGCGCTTTTTTCCCGCGCTATCTAATTACCGCATTAATATATATTGGTGCGATAAATCAGGCCGGTCTCCGTTTTATCGCGCTTTTGCATTCGCGCGGCATTAAAACGTTACAACTTCCGCGTGTCTTTAAGTGTACGCGTCTTCCAATTGCTTCATTTGCATTGCAAAGATACTCGGATGTAAACGGCGAGGAGGCCGCGAAAGTGGCGTCGCGATTGACAAAATGGACGGGCACCGTTAGGAAGTATAGGAAGGATTGTGCGAATTAAGTATGTGTGTGTGTGTGTGTGAGAAGCTATAAAGGAATATCGTTTTTTTTTTGTATCTTTGATTCATAAATTTTCATCGTGGTTAGATACCTGCAGTTTACGGACATCGCAGGTCCGGATTTTCAGTCTGATCTTTACCGGATGTACAGTGCGAAAGGTAGAGCCATCCCAAAATCTCATGACACCTGCGTAGAGTGAGATAGTATTCGGGGAGAACGCGATAACAAATCTACGCGTAGCCGCATCACCGAATTGAAGATGAATCACACTTCGTGGCCGATTCTGTATTTACATTGTGTTCATTGTAATTATGAGTTCCCGGCGTTCCCTCTCTTGAAATTTTAGGTGTTTACTGCGCGATGTGACACCAGATTTTGGCACGTATACTCAGCTGCTATGGGCGTCTTGTTCTGCCAACGACGCCGGGCTGTACTGCGGGTTTACGTATGGCTACGGAGACAGCGATCTTCAGATCAGACGTCCCCGGTGCGGCCCTCTTTGCGGTTAGAGGGCGATGGGCAGCTGTGGCTGGCCGTTGATGCGGCGTTTGGAGTTTCTAGTGGGCAGCTTGAGAATAACGACTATACCTCATTTAATAACCAGGCCGACTAATTCAAATTATAGCCGCGAAAATACGCTGTTGTGATTGGCCAAAAGGGCGCCGTTTTTACACAGGCCCAAACTGCTTAAAACAGTAATGGCCGTTCTTATGATCAGCTGATCTTCCGTCGTTCCTTGTGTCCCACCGGTTACACACGTTTCGCCTCAGTTTTTGTGTTTTTAGCTAGTTATTTTTTCCGTTGATCGTGTAAGAATGGATTCTTCTCATCTCGCGATTTTCTTGGAAGTAGTTATTTTATTTTTAACTATGGATATATACCCCGAACAAGTTTGGTGTCAAACGGAAATGGTTGGATTTTGGCGCATTAACGCTCGAGGAAAAACAATCCAAAATTATCTTATATAAAACTTTAATAGAAGAGGCTTTAAAACCTACTGCCGTCGTCGTACACAAAATTGTCGATTTATTAGGTAAGTGTCGCGCAAATTATTGCAATATGGAATCGAATCATAAACATACATTATATTTAGGATTAGCTAGAAGTACGGAGTTTCACAGAATTAGGGAGTGTACGGAGATTGGGGCAGTAAGAAGTCCTAAACGTCTTGAAGGATGTCCTGCAACCGAAGATATCTACAATGAAAGCAGCAAACATTCTGTGTGCGGAAACTTTTTATGTAAAAATGAAATTGCTACAATTAAAATGTATAATTGAATTAAATAGAAATGACTTGCCAAAGACGTCCCGTTAAACATTAAATACATTAATGAAAGAGAATAATTTTAAGTAAGTTATATGTTTTCAAAAAGCAAATTAATTTAATTTAATAAAATTCTATTTCACGACAATCTAGTATTTATATTTCAAACCTTTTACAGAATTATATGTATTTTTAAAATATACCTAATACTTCAATCCACTTTATATTAAATAAATATATGTACAACTTGAGTTTTTCAGTGTGCCCCAAAATTCTTAAGATAGTTTCATACTTATTTTATACTTTAATTAGTATATATTAAATCATTGACTATATAATCAAGAAAGTTTGCCTAGAATTAATTTATATGTTGATATAATTGTTGAATGAATGTTATGGATAAACGAATTTGAAATAATTTTATTTTTACCGCCAAAACATGTTCGGTTACTTTTCTGGTGACTTTTTATAGTGTAAATGTGACTTTCGCGTTTAGTCCGCCTGGTTATTAAATGAGGTATAGCAGGCGTTGTTTCTGCGGTCTCTGGGCGGCCACGTGATTGCACGGCCCCGGTGCTTCCTCCTTTGGCGGAGGCTGAGCTGCCTGTCGGCGCAGTGGTGGCGCAGTGATGAGGGTGACGATTGCAATGGCAACTTCAGGGTGGTCCACGGCCAGGGGTCTCACTTCCTAAAAGCAGACCTCATCGAGTACAGCAGCAATGGCTATGCAGGCTGCTAGGGCTGGAGCCTAGACGAGTGGCGACACCATCTATTCCGCGACTGGTAGCGGTGTCTGTTCTGGCTGCTGAGGCAGCAACGAGATAGTCCACGGCCAGGGACGTCACTTCCTTGAACATGATCTCGGCAAGTGCGTTGGTGGTGGCTGTACGCACAGCAAAGGTTGGCGGATGGACAAGCGGCATCGAGATAGTGCACGCTTCGGATGGTGGTTTGACCTGGGTCGCCTTGACAAACACTGGTATCTCAGCAACCAGTGGGATTGCCTTCTCGTAACCAACTCCGACGGTGCATGTAGGGGCAGTGCACACCCGCAATGGTGGTGGAAGGGGTACCGGCGGGTGCTGACATGGTGCTTGAGGTCGAGCTTGTAGCGATGTCTTTGGTAGCAAGGTCCTCTGGGAGAACCAGCGTCTCTGCATGATTCCGTCGTATGTACGGGATGTCCGCGAGAATGGCAAAACGTTCTTTTGCTTCCCCGTCTATACAGTAGTGGGCCCAGGTGAGTTTGTCCCAGGACTTGACCGGTACTGGGCACGTGACGAAGGCGAAGTTAATCATCGCTGGGAATCCTTCAACGTCGTCTCCACGGAACCGCGTGAAGTCGGCTGCAGTGGCGTCAGCATGGGTGGAGATGGTGGCGTGGTACTGCTCGCTGCATATGCACCCTTTTCCTGCGGTTGTAGAACTCTACTAACTCATACAATTTCAAATATGCTTGAGCATATGAAAAGGCAAGTCCCTACTTGCAACCATCTAATTGTCATGTGTTTAGCCCATTAAAACGGTTCAATTCAGACGCACAGGTAGAGATTGCTGTTAGGGAATGGTTCCGCAATCAGTTGAGAACATTTCTGCAAAAGTTCCAAATTTAAACTCTTCTAATAAGTAAGATCCCCATAGTGAGCCTCGAATTTGAAA
The DNA here is from genome assembly GCA_910593695.2 of Ocypus olens. Lineage (NCBI taxonomy): Eukaryota > Metazoa > Arthropoda > Insecta > Coleoptera > Staphylinidae > Ocypus > Ocypus olens. Next base: position 43,716,814 of record OU343062.1, on the reverse strand, counting down.
CACCCTGTATTTGGCAATCACCTGGTTGGGTTGCTGTAAAAACATTTAGGAAGTAACTCTGTAAATCTACATTTGTAATTGTTCAACTAATCATTTATTTGAATTCGAAGTTAATCCAGTTGCTGTGGGATAGTAATGCTGCCGACATACAGCCTGTTGTGTTTGTCATCTCTGGTGTGGGTGCGATTTCTTCTGCCAACGACGCCGAGTTGTACTATGGGTTTTCAGGGATCTTCAGGTCAGACGTCCCCGGGTGGCACTCTTTGCAGTTAGAGGGCGTTGGGCAGCTGTGGCTGGCTGTAGGGCCTATTCTATGAAACCATATAACACGCAGATTAGCTGGCGTCGCTGATTGAGGTGAAGACGTTATTGTTCACATCATCCACTACTAACTATAACTATTTCTAACACTATAATTACTTCACATTCAAGTTGAAATCACTTAAATCAAAGAATCGGTTTGTAATTCATAACACATTGAAGAACGAGAAATGCGTGTGCGGTAATACTTTTATAAATATTAATAATGAATCAAAGGAATGTGCTGCTCTTCAGTGGCGGCTCGTGGTTTTCCGTAGGAAGGGGAAAGACAAAGATGTCGCTCGTGCCGCACTACTTACTCTTATAGAGGAAGCAAATATTTCGTTGCTGTTTCGGTCAAATTTTCTTCCGTTGCTCCACCGCCGAACATTCACGAGCCGCCGCTGCTGCTCTTAACTTTAAAAAAGCCGATGTTTTTGTAAATGTACTCCATCCCGTTATATTGAGCGTGATAAAAATAAAATTGAAACAAGTATTATAGAGTTATCGCGCTGTTACGGGCCAAGAAACTCAAAATTTTGCAAGGTACACTACTTTAGGCATTTTTTCGGAGCTTCAGATACTTTCAATACCAAATTTGCAGTGAATTTTATCGTCTACAAGTCAACATCTAACTTTTTGCGTGAAAATGCACTAGAAGCAACAAACCAAAAAAAGTGCCGATTTTCGACGGTCTTTTCGAAATGGCGGAGGAGCGAGGAAACTTTGATTTTTCACTACCTATCGGTTAAAACTTATTTCGGCCTGCGTATGCTGAAGTAAAATGGGAAAACGCAAACTTATAATCTAAAATGGTGTTGCTTTTCTTTTTAGCTCTTGTGTACATTCGGCATTTTGTGCAAAACTCGTAGGACATTTTTCCTAATGACCAAATCGTTGAAATTTTTTATTCTTATTTGGCTTCTACTTCTAAGCATTTTATGGTATTTTGGACACTTCGCACTTTATCTCGAAGCTTCCATGTTATGTAAACATTAAAATCCGTTTCTATTGTTTCTTATTTCGCTTCTACTTTTAAGCATTTTATGGTATTTTGGACACTTCGCACTTTATCTCGAACCTTCCATGTTACGTAAACATTAAAATCCGTTTCTATTGCATATAATCATAACATAAGATTTTATTATAGACTGCCGCATCCGATTTATCTCCACTAATCTAATTATATCAACAATTCTGGAAAAAAAAATTAAGTACACCATAATATCCCGATAACAACCAGTTACATTAAATTCCCATCTTCTCGCAAACCACTTATCGGCTCCCTGGCATAATTCTTAATTATAGATTTACTGCGCAATTTCCAATTAATCCCATCGCGATATTGATATTACGTCGACTTCTTTTGCGCGGCGGACGGATTTTTTCCCTTTATGAAATTTATAACCGTTTTATCTGATTATGCCGGACTCGGCCGCGGTGTTAGATGTCTCATTTTTCACCGGGACGATAATTTATTTGCACATTAAGGTGCCGGATTGTATTATTAAACCACTCGCGTGTTTATCGCCGCGTTCTCTTCGTCGGGTTACCTCATTTGCATTTCGAGGGAACAGCTGGATAGTGTTGCAGAGAGAGAGAGATAAGAAAAATGACGCCGAATCATAGTCGCCCTTGGTTAGAATATCTTAGATCCAATGAATTAGATAGATTTGTGGTTAAAAAACATAGTATATTCCAGGATGTTACGTTTACGATGATGGGGAATTATCTCTTAAGGGCATGCCACACTCATCTAGTACGAATAATTTTCCCACAGATGGCTCCCTAATCGCTAGTTTAAAATTAAATCGCGATTTTGAGAGAGAAGGTGTTGTTGAAGAAAGATGCAGTAACATTTGCATAGATAAAGTAAAATAGATTTTAGGTGACCTATGCAGCCCAGTATACACATTTTTACATTAGTTATATGGGAATAAATCAAGTGAGGTTGCCTCAAATTTATTTATATGGGAATAATTTGGTTTTTCTTTCGTACTCAGATTTTCACTTCATATTTCTTGCTATTTTTACCCCTAGAATAAAAGTATACTTCGTATAAAGAACATAGCCTTGATAAAATCTTTATTTGAACTTTCATTATGAAATAAATAATTTATTTGTCGTAAAAATTATAAGTGAATACATGCCCATTAAAAATAATTATATTCACGTTAATTACATTAATTTTAGAAATCCGTTGAGACTAAGTTCTTTGGAAAGGGCATACATTTATAGTTATCCAAGTAAATTGTCACAGTTTGCACTTATAACGGCGTTTCGATGGTAATTCTAACATATAAATTTTACATTACCATACCCCCCTCTTAATAAGGTGTGTATAAATTGTAGCAAAAATTTGTACACAATTCTGTCAAAAGAATTGTTCAATTTTGATTATTTACCTGAGAAAATGGTGATGTGGCCATCATGTTACTTTCTCCGACTTGATGGTATCATTTACTTTTACGCTTTCATGGTGTATTTTCAATTTAAATCATATTTTAAATGTGCATTGAACGTTTCGTAGACTCGGATGAAACTGACGTTTAAAACGTCAAAATTATGAACGATGGAAAAATAATACTGCAAATTTAAAAATGGTGATGTGGCCATCATGTTACTTTCTCCGACTAGATAGTATCATTTATATTTACGCTTTCATGGTTTATTTTCAATTTAAATCATATTTTAAATGTACATCGAACGTTTCGTAGACAAAACTATGAAACGTGGAAAAATTATACTTCAAATTCAAAAACTCAGTTTACTCAAAAACTAAAGGGATTTCGAAAAAAACTTATTCTTTATAAGTTGTTTATTTTAGCATTTTCTGCAATTATTATTAATATAAATTTGCTGTAACTATTATCGTTATATAATTATAAACTAAAAATTAAAAAAAAATAATAATTTTTTTTCTAGAATGAAAATCATTTTATGAAAAATGTTTTCAAGCAAAAGATGTTCATTTCTTCAATATTGAAGACAATAAAGAAATGCGATTATTTTGTTTGAAAACATTTTTCATAAAATCATTGTTATTTGAGAAAAAAAATTATTAATTTTTTTTTCATTTTTGGTATACAATCATGAAACACTAATAGTTATAGCAAATTTATGTTAATAATAATTGTAGAGAATGCCAAAATGAACAATTTATGAAATCTCTTTAGTTTTTGAGTAAACTGAGTTTTTGAATTTGAAGTACATTTTTCGATCTTTCATAATTTTGACGTTTTAAACGTCACTTTTATCCGAGTCTACGAAACGTTCGATGCACACTTAAAATAAGATTTAAATTGAAAATAAACCATGGAAGCGTAAATATAAATGATACCATCAAGTCGGAGAAAGTAACATGATGGCCACATCACCATTTTTTCAATATGCATTCCTATTGAAATGTATGAGATGTCAGCCTGTGCGCGCCGTATCTCAAAAACTACGATATGAATTAACATGAAATTTTGAACATAAGCCTTATTTGATAATCCGAAGAACTGAAAAGCTTTTGATAAATTTCATACACCTCAAGTAGCCGTTTTTTTGCTTCACTCCAATATTGTTTTAAATATGAAAAATATTACAAAAACATCTAAACAAATCTTGAAGGTAACAAAGAAATGTGCATCGTTTGTTTGAAAATATTTAAAAAAAAACAAACGTTTTATGAAAAAATAAAATTATCAATTTTTTTGTCATTTTTGGTTTATAATTAAGAAACGATAACAGTTACTCAAGTTTCTCTTAATAATATTGGTAGGTAATGATAAAATTAATAACCTATAAACGATAAGTTCTTTTCAAAATCACATTACTTTTTGAGTAAATCGTCGGTAAAGAATATTAGAATTTGAAGTATCATTTTTCATTTCCATCTTTCATAATTTTGACGTTTCAAACGTCAGAATCATCCAATACTACAACACGTTCGATGTACATCGAAATTGAAAAAAATATCACGAAAGTATAAATCAAAATATCAGGACTTTTTCAGGACTTTTTTCACGACTTTTTTTAAGACTCTTTTTTAGGTCTTTTTTGTAAGACTTTATTTTCAGGATTTTTTCATTTCCTTTTTAAAAACCATTTTCTAGAACTCATCTTGCAGGACTTCTCTTCAAGACCATATTTTCAGGAATCATCTTTAACGATGTTTTTGAGGACTTCTTTTCTGAATTTTTTTCGAGACTCTTTTTTCGAGACTTTATTTTAAAAACTTTTTGTTTTTGAGACTTCTTTTCAGGAACTTTTTCACGACTTATTAATGCCTTCTTTAGATCTTTTCTAAGTCTTTTTGCAAGACTCTTTTTGGGTTTTTTGCAGGACGATTTTTTAGAACTTTTTTCAAGGCTAAAAAGTTTTTGTTTGGGGCCTTTTTTGAGCCTTTTTTAGGATTTATAATCTGAATTATTTTTATGGAACTTTTTTAATGCCTTAGGTTTTTTGTAAGTCTCTTTTTGGGATTTTTTTTACAGGAAAATGTTTTCAAAACTTTTGTTACGACTTTTTTCAGAAGTTTTTCAAGACTTTTGTTTCAGAACTTTTTTGGACCTTTTTTTATCAGCGTTATTTTTTTAATGCCTTTTATCAGATCTCTCTTGCTAAGGCTTCTGTCAGGACTATTTTGTGGAATTTTCTTGGGTCTTTTTAGGACCTTATTAAGGACTCTTTGCAGGACTTTTTTTAGAAATTTCTTTCAGGACTCTTTTTTTAGGACTTTTTCGGGTCTATTTCACAGGCTTTATTCAGGACTTTTGAAGCTCTTTATTCTGACTTTTTTGTATGCTTTTTCAGTACGTTTCTTTTGGTCGTTTTATCAGAATTTTTTCTAGGACCTTATTTTCAGGATTTTTTTTTTCAAGACGTTTTTCAGGATTTTTTATCAGGATTATTTTATCAAGACTTTTTTAATGCCTTATCAGTTCTTTTCTAAGGCTTTTTTCATGGCTTCTGTTAGGACTATTTTCTCGACTTTTTTCGGGTCTTTTTAGGACGCTTGTAAGGACTCTTTGCAGGTTTTTTCAGGACTTTTTAAGGCCTTTTTCGAACTTATTTGAAGCCTATTTTCAGCAGTTTTCTACAGTCTTTTTATCAGGTCTTTTTAGGACCTTTTTCCAGAATTTTTTTTTTGTCACGACTCAGTTTTCCGGACTTTTTTCAGGTCTTTTTTAAGAACCTGTTTTTAAGACATTTCTTTGTCAGAGCACTTTTTTTGGACTCTTGTTCTGGACTTTTTATCAGGACTTTTTTATCCAATTTTTTCAGGACTGTTTTATTCAAGACTTTTTTCGGGTATTCTCTTTGGAACCTCAACCAGAACTCTTTCAGGGCTTTTTCAGAAATTTGTTTTTAGGACTTTTTTCAAGAATTTACTAGGATTTTTCTTTAGTTTTCTAATAAACTAATTTTATAATATAATATGATTATTTTTATCTTTCAAAACTTTGACGTTTTAAACGTCAGTATCATCTGATCTAAAATGAGAATAAGCCATGGTAGGATAAATAACATTTATGCAATCAAGATCAGAGAAAGTAACCTGATGGCCACATCACCATTTTTTTTTTCCAGAAATTGTTGAAATGGCATCTAGGGACCCTAAAACGGATATTTCCGTAAAAAACATTTTTGGAAAGAAAATCACGATCACAATACTTTCTCGTACTTGTAAAGGAGAAAGTAAAAATCGAACCAAACGTAGAAATTTATTTCCCATAATCGTTGATATTATTATGCATACGGCGTGTTGCTGACTCATAACTCCAAGGATTTTGCAATAATTGCAATAAACAATAGTTGTTTAGATACTAGATAAATGTGTTTAGTTTTTTTTTACCTGAAGAGAATTGTTCTATTTTGATTATTTACATGAAAAAATCGACCCAAACGTAGAAATTTATTTCTGTTTAGATTGCGATGCAATAACGATTATTTTCTTCATTGAAGGTGCTGCCGTCTGCGAGGAAATCTCCAATACACCGGCTCTGTTATTGGCAGCACTCTTGAAAGACTTCCTGAGAAGCCTCCCGGAACCTCTGCTCTGCGGAAACGCGCAGGAATGGTTGTCCGTGGCCAGTAGCGGCCGGATCGAACATCTGAGGCGACTCCTCAGCCTTCTTCCCAGGGAAAACCATCTGCTTCTTGCTCACGTCATCAGCGTCCTTCACAACATCGCGAAGAGATCGAGGTTCAACCTGATGTCCGCATCAAATTTAGGTAAGTAAACGTCAAAGAAATTTGCTGGCGAAAATTTACAAACCCAATTTTCTCTTTTTGTAGGTGTATGCGTTGGTCCCAGTTTATTATGGGAGGCGAGTCAGAATGCACCGATGAGGACTCTGCCGACCTTAATCGAAACGCTCATCAACCATTGCCAAATACTGTTCGGGCCGCAGGTGGTTTCGCTCCTTGGAGAAGTCGCAAATGACAGCGGAGCCGAAGAATCGGATAGCCTACATTGTAAGTCCTCTTAGCCACTTGAAATTTGCTATTAGGTAATGTGATATGATGTACAGCGAAGCTTTCGGCTGCACGCGAAGATTTCACTTCGGTTGCAATTTCCAAATCAACCGATTCGAGATGAAGTGAAATTTTCGTCATCACATCTATCCAAATTGAAATTACATCAACAGGTGTAAGTGTTTTCGTTGCCGAGAACTTTATTTCTGTTTCACCATGGTTTTTGCCAAGAACAATTAATGCTTCTACAAAAGTTTTAGCAATTAGTAACTGAATTTTTATTTTCAGCACTGGGACTATCCCTAGATTCAGTTGAATTGTCGAAAGACCAAAAATCCCTCAGCAGAGATTCCGGTCTGACGCTATCCGAAGACGACCGCGACAGCCCCGGCCTTCTGTACCACAACGCCTCCTTCCACAGATCCGACTGGACAAGGCAGGCCTCCAGGATGCGAACGCTGGAGAACACCTGGATAGAAGAGGACGAGGCGTTCTGCACGTCGAACGAGAGCCTGTGCGGTCCGCCCATCCCCCCGAGGAGGCCGCCCCCGCTCCGGCACCTGCCCCCCGTACATCTGCCCCCCATCTACCGACCGCCTCCGCCGCCCCCGCCGACGTACGCGACGGCGAGACTGCTCCTGGTGACGGACGCGGAGAGTGAGAGCTACGTCTGAATCAGCCTGGTGCCTTTTTCCAATATTTGGAATCTGTAAATTGTTATTTTTTAAACGCCATATTATTATATAGATTTTTACGTTAGCGTTAGTGTAGACTCGAAAGTATTATCATGTATATTACATAAATCAGTGACAATAATTGTAAAAATGCGTTAGACGTTAAAGAGTGTTTTGTACATAAAATTATATATTTTTAATTATATAAATATATTCAAGATTGTAAATACGAATTTTTATATACAAAATGATTTTTATATTGCAATATATATTTTCTGCAAATACATTTTTTTTACATGTACATTATGAATTTCATCCCTGCTGGATCAATAAGTAAATCATTATCCCTTAACACATTCACTGCCGATCACGCACCATTTGCGTGGCTTAATTTTACCGCAGGGGCCGACCACGCAAACGGTGCGTGATACGTTATTTGACATTAAATTTTATAGGCAAGTGTCGGCTTGTAGATGCTTGACATTAAATTTTATAGGCAAGTGTCGGCTTGTATTTGACATTAAATTGTATAGGCAAGTGTCTGCTTGTAGATGTTTGACATTAAATTTTATAGGCAAGTGTCGGCTTGTAGATGCTTGACATTAAATTTTATAGGCAAGTGTCGGCTTGTATTTGACATTAAATTGTATAGGCAAGTGTCTGCTTGTAGATGTTTGACATTAAATTTTATAGGCAAGTGTCGGCTTGTAGATGCTTGATATTAAATTTTATAGGCAAGTGTCGGCTTGTATTTGACATTAAATTTTATAGGCAAGTGTCGGCTTGTATTTGACATTAAATTGTATAGGCAAGTGTCTGCTTGTAGATGTTTGACATTAAATTTTATTGGCAAGTGTCGGCTTGTAGATGCTTGATATTAAATTTTATAGGCAAGTGTCGGCTTGTATTTGACATTAAATTTTATAGGCAAGTGTCGGCTTGTAGATGCTTGATATTAAATTTTATAGGCAAGTGTCGGCTTGTAGATGCTTCACATTAAATTTTATAGGCAAATGTCGGCTTGTAAATGCTTGACATTAAATTTTATAGGCACGTGTCGGCTTGTAAATGCTTGACATTAAATTTTATAGGCAAGTGTCGGCTTGTAGATGCCCTTCCAGGAAAAATATTCTAGGTAGTCCTCTAAATAAGAGCTGTTTTGGACCTGCCTGCAACTATTCTGTGACCTTAGATTTAGTGTATTGGATGAATAGTTGCCAAATGAAGGTAGGAGTGTAGATCCCCTCTCTCCTTTCTCACCATCTTTTCTTTCTCTCCATCTCTGACACTGGCAGTGAACGTGTTGACTACAAACACGGTGTGTACCAGACTCCAGCATGAATGGATGTTTCCTTTAAAATTTAATTAATTTTTTACCACCATAGTAAATGACAGTAAAAGTAAAGTTACTACATTGCCAATTTCCTTCATTTATACTACAAATAATTTTTTTTCTTGTATTTATTGCTTTAAATTTCAAGAAGTCGCCAACGAACAATGCCATCTATTAATTTACTTAAAAATCAACAAACATAAATTTACAGATAACCATATAATAATAGTAGTTTGCTGTAAATAAAATTACAGAATACGGAGAAGATATCTTCTCCCTACATTTACATTTGACGGCGTTACTTCCCTAACTTACAGATTACTTTAGAGCCATCATTACAGTTTTTCCGTAATTTAATAGCAGGTTTCTACATGTAATTATAATTTATTTCAATAAATGGAAGTATAAAATAAATCAGCGGATAACTGTAATATGACATACTTTTACAGATAACTGTAATATGACATACTTTTACAGATAACCAGGATTACAGATTACTTTACAAAATCCAATTACAGTTTCCAACAATTTAATAGATTACTGTAACGTCAACAGGTTTTTTTACATTTACAATAGATGGGAGTATAAAATAATTCAATGGGTAACTGTAATATTTATTAAAAAAAATAAATAATGACGTTCACATAACCTGAAAATATTTGTTTCGATTTAAATGCCCATTGGACGTAAACATGGACTTAAAAAAGGACCTGGACGAGTACCTGCTCCTGCAGAGCGACCAGAAGAAGAGCTTCAAGCTGAGTATGCCCACGATACAAAAACCCGCCCTGCTAAATTACTTCAGGAAGGACGAGCCAGAAAATGAGGGTACGTGGTTTCAGGAAACGAAAAAGGGATGCTGCCCTAGTCTAGTAAGTCAAATAACTAAATTATTACAATTGGGTCTTTACCGTCCAAAAAAAGGTTCACGGAGAATGTTCAAGCGGAGCACGTTTTTACTGTTTGATAAGGAGTAATCTTTAAATGTACGTTTTGTAAAATTATACTGTTGAAATTTGAATGTAGGCAGCTGGTGACATGACTTATGTTGTGGCCAGGCTAGCAGAGTCACAATAGAGATGATTGCGGGTCGATTGACTCATTCACTCAATGAGTTGAGTTCTATTAGTGGGTTGGAGATGTGCTGTTTTGACGATCTTTACTTCTGCTGGGGGTGGTCCATTGGTGTAGTCGGTACAGGCGAGCGCTTGTGCCGGTTGCACCGCGTGCCGTGTGGGTTCGAATCCCAACCCGGCCGAAAGATTTTTCAGGGATCGAGAAATATTCGGTCAGGTCCATGGTTGTTGTGTATACGTCTGACATTATTTATTCATTAGTTCATTTACTCATCCCAAAAATTAAAAATACAAAATTAAATATTCAATGTGAATGAATGGCTATGCCTAAGTCAAAAAAAAAAAAAATCTTCTGCCTACCATGAGTCAAGCCACCAGCTGCCACTGGCGGTGATCGGCTGTGGGTCAATTTTGAAAAACATGTGGGAAAAATGTCTGCCTCATATATTAAAATATTTTGGCAGTATTCTATAAACCGGACGTAAGGCTTTTTGGTTTTGATATTGGGCGAGTTTTTTTCCATGTTCTCTATGGTCATCTCGGAAACTATAAGAGATAGAAAAACGGTTAAATGGGCAAAGAAGTGCAGTTTTAGGAGCCCCATAAAATAACACTTTCAAAGTTTAAAAAAAATTAAGGGTAACTAGATATTTTAAAAAATGTAAAAAGTGTCAATTTTTTCAAATAAACATATCTCGGGTACTATGGCAGATAGAAAAAAACTGTAAAGGATAAAGTTGTTGATAATTTTACGCAGGTTAATAAAATAAATTCAGAAAAATTTTAACGCCATTATTTTCCGAGATATCATGCAAACTTACTTTTTTTTGTACATGTTTTAAGCTTTCTGCGCATCAATTATGGCATTCGCAAATCGTTTGCCTCATTAATTATTTTTATTGTTTCAGTCAAGAGTGCAGAGAATCATAGGATTTGCAATATGTTTAGGCATGGGACTCCTGTGCTTCTCACTGTCGGCAATATACATTCCAGTATTATTTCTTAAAGCAAGGAAGTTTTCGTTGCTCTTCACCCTCGGCAGTGTTTTCATAATTCTGAGGTAATGTATTTCTACTTCCTGTATTTCCGTGACTCATTTTGCACTTGTGTAAGCTGTTAAGAATATGCACTATTGAAAAGTATTATTATATTGAAGACGAATTGAACACCTGGTGAGGATTTACTTTAGTGTGAATCTAGAATGGGGCCCAGTTTGCTTTTGTAGACGTAGTTTTTTGAGCCGAATTCAAAAATGTTAACTTTAACTTTAGGAAATAATAATGAAAAAGTACTTGTATTTATTACGTGGGAAATTTCTACTTCGTTCTACAGGCTTTTATATGGAATAAAACACTTTTTCTTTGTGTTTAACAAACAAATTAAAAAGTGTTTCATTCCACAAAAAAATACTTGGTTTCTGCAGTTTCTGTTCTTCATTTTGGAATAAAATAGCGCGCCAAGCACTCACAACTCACCTAATGATAATAATAATAATAATAATATAATAATGAAGATCTCTCTTTCAGTTTTTCATTTTTATGGGGACCCCTATCGTACATGAAGTACATGTTCTCCAAAGATCGTTTGCTCTTAACCCTGACGTACGGGGCGACATTGTTGGCAACACTGTACTCGGCACTGCACCTACACAGCACACCTTTTACCGTCCTCTTCGCCGTCGGACAAGTGGTGACACTCCTGTGGACGGTGGTATCGAACGTGCCAGGAGGAACGACGGGGCTTTCCTTCTTCGGAAAGATCTTCACGCGAGGCGTCGGAAACACGCTACCAGTTTGAAACAAATTTTATACCTTTGTATTTATATATAGACTTTTTTTATTTGTATATATCACGTTGTATTATTTATAATTGTTTTACTTTTAAAATAAATTATTAAAATGTCTTTGATGTGAGTTTTATTTAACCGCCTTACTAATTTCATTCTCGCTCTCCTATTGCTTCTGACACAAAATTTCGAAAAATTCATTAAAAATTCGAAATTTTGCTCTCCTGTTACTTCTGAAGAAAATTTTAGTGTGGAAAAATGAACAAAAATCGGAAATTATTTTGGACGTAAATTACTCTTTTCATTTCTGTTCTCCTGATACTTCTCAAGCAAATTTTAGTATGGAAAAATGATCAAAAATCTGAAATTATTTTGGACGTAAATTACTCTTCTCATTTCTGCTCTCCTGATACTTCTCAAGCAAATTTTAGTGTGGAAAAATGATCAAAAATCGGAAATTATTTTGGACGTAAATTACTCTTTTCATTTCTGCTCTCCTGATACTCCTCGAGCAAATTTTAGTGTGGAAAAATGAACAAAAATCCGAAATTATTTTGGACGTAAATTACTCTTTTCATTTCTGCTCTCCTGATACTTCTCAAGCAAATTTTAGTGTGGAAAAATGAACAAAAATCCGAAATTATTTTGGACGTAAATTACTCTTTTCATTTCTGCTCTCCTGATACTTCTCAAGCAAATTTTAGTGTGGAAAAATGAACAAAAATCGGAAATTATTTTGGTCGTAAATTACTCTTTTCATTTCTGCTCTCCTGATACTCCTCAAGCAAATTTTAGTGTGGAAAAATGAACAAAAATCCGAAATTATTTTGGACGTAAATTACTCTTTTCATTTCTGCTCTCCTGATACTTCTCAAGCAAATTTTAGTGTGGAAAAATGATCAAAAATCTGAAATTATTTTGGACGTAAATTACTCTTCTCATTTCTGCCCTCCTGATACTTCTCAAGCAAATTTTAGTTTGGAAAAATGAACAAAAATCCGAAATTATTTTGGACGTAAATTACTCTTTTCATTTCTGCTCTCCTGATACTTCTCAAGCAAATTTTAGTGTGGAAAAATGATCAAAAATCTGAAATTATTTTGGACGTAAATTACTCTTCTCATTTCTGCCCTCCTGATACTTCTCAAGCAAATTTTAGTTTGGAAAAATGAACAAAAATCCGAAATTATTTTGGACGTAAATTACTCTTTTCATTTCTGCTCTCCTGATACTCCTCAAGCAAATTTTAGTGTGGAAAAATGAACAAGAATCCGAAATTATTTTGGACGTAAATTACTCTTTTCATTTCTGCTCTCCTGATACTTCTCAAGCAAATTTTAGTGTGGAAAAATGATCAAAAATCTGAAATTATTTTGGACGTAAATTACTCTTCTCATTTCTGCTCTCCTGATACTCCTCAAGCAAATTTTAGTGTGGAAAAATGAACAAAAATCCGAAATTATTTTGGACGTAAATTACTCTTTTCATTTCTGCTCTCCTGATACTCCTCAAGCAAATTTTAGTGTGGAAAAATGATCAAAAATCGGAAATTATTTTGGACGTAAATTACTCTTTTCATTTCTGCTCTCCTGATACTTCTCAAGCAAATTTTAGTGTGGAAAAATGAACTAAAATCGGAAATTATTTTGGTCGTAAATTACTCTTTTCATTTCTGCTCTCCTGATACTCCTCAAGCAAATTTTAGTGTGGAAAAATGAACAAAAATCCGAAATTATTTTGGACGTAAATTACTCTTTTCATTTCTGCTCTCCTGATAATTCTCAAGCAAATTTTAGTGTGGAAAAATGAACAAAAATCGGAAATTATTTTGGACGTAAATTACTCTTTTCATTTCTGCTCTCCTGATACTCCTCAAGCAAATTTTAGTGTGGAAAAATGATCAAAAATCGGAAATTATTTTGGACGTAAATTACTCTTTTCATTTCTGCTCTCCTGATACTTCTCAAGCAAATTTTAGTGTGGAAAAATGAACTAAAATCGGAAATTATTTTGGTCGTAAATTACTCTTTTCATTTCTGCTCTCCTGATACTCCTCAAGCAAATTTTAGTGTGGAAAAATGAACTAAAATCGGAAATTATTTTGGTCGTAAATTACTCTTTTCATTTCTGCTCTCCTGATACTCCTCAAGCAAATTTTAGTGTGGAAAAATGAACAAAAATCCGAAATTATTTTGGACGTAAATTACTCTTTTCATTTCTGCTCTCCTGATACTCCTCAAGCAAATTTTAGTGTGGAAAAATGAACAAAAATCGGAAATTATTATGGACGTAAATTACTCTTTTCATTTCTGCTCTCCTGATACTCCTCAAGCAAATTTTAGTGTGGAAAAATGAACAAAAATCGGAAATTATTTTGGACGTAAATTACTCTTTTCATTTCTGCTCTCCTGATACTCCTCAAGCAAATTTTGGTGTGGAAAAATGAACAAAAATTCGAAATTATTTTGGACGAAAATTACTCTTTTCATTTCTGCTCTCCTAATACTCCTCGAGCAAATTTTGGTGTGGAAAAATGAACAAAAATCGGAAATTATTTTGGACGTAAATTACTCTTTTAATTTCTGCTCTCCTGATACTCCTCAAGCAAATTTTAGTGTGGAAAAATGAACAAAAATCGGAAATTATTTTGGACGTAAATTACTCTTTTCATTTCTGCTCTCCTGTTACTCCTCAAGCAAATTTTAGTGTGGAAAAATGAACAAAAATTCGAAATTATTTTGGACGTAAATTACTCTTTTAATTTCTGCTCTCCTGATACTCCTCGAGCAAATTTTAGTGTGGAAAAATGAACAAAAATCGGAAATTATTTTGGACGTAAATTACTCTTTTCATTTCTGCTCTCCTGATACTCCTCAAGCAAATTTTAGTGTGGAAAAATGAACAAAAATCCGAAATTATTTTGGTCGTATATTACTCTTTTCATTTCTGCTCTCCTGTTACTCCTCAAGCAAATTTTAGTGTGGAAAAATGAACAAAAATCGGAAATTATTTTGGACGTAAATTACTCTTTTCATTTCTGCTCTCCTGTTACTCCTCAAGCAAATTTTAGTGTGGAAAAATGAACAAAAATTCGAAATTATTTTGGACGTAAATTACTCTTTTAATTTCTGCTCTCCTGATACTCCTCGAGCAAATTTTAGTGTGGAAAAATGAACAAAAATCGGAAATTATTTTGGACGTAAATTACTCTTTTAATTTCTGCTCTCCTGATACTCCTCAAGCAAATTTTAGTGTGGAAAAATGATCAAAAATTGGAAATTATTTTGGACGTAAATTACTCTTTTCATTTCTGCTCTCCTGATACTCCTCAAGCAAATTTTAGTGTGGAAAAATGATCAAAAATTGGAAATTATTTTGGACGTAAATTACTCTTTTCATTTCTGCTCTCCTGATACTCCTCAAGCAAATTTTGGTGTGGAAAAATGAACAAAAATTCGAAATTATTTTGGACGTAAATTACTCTTTTAATTTCTGCTCTCCTGATACTCCTCAAGCAAATTTTAGTGTGGAAAAATGATCAAAAATTGGAAATTATTTTGGACGTAAATTACTCTTTTCATTTCTGCTCTCCTGATACTCCTCAAGCAAATTTTAGTGTGGAAAAATGAACAAAAATCGGAAATTATTTTGGACGTAAATTACTCTTTTCATTTCTGCTCTCCTGATACTCCTCAAGCAAATTTTGGTGTGGAAAAATGAACAAAAATTCGAAATTATTTTGGACGAAAATTACTCTTTTCATTTCTGCTCTCCTGATACTCCTCGAGCAAATTTTGGTGTGGAAAAATGAACAAAAATCGGAAATTATTTTGGACGTAAATTACTCTTTTCATTTCTGCTCTCCTGTTACTCCTCAAGCAAATTTTAGTGTGGAAAAATGAACAAAAATTCGAAATTATTTTGGACGTAAATTACTCTTTTAATTTCTGCTCTCCTGATACTCCTCGACCAAATTTTAGTGTGGAAAAATGAACAAAAATCGGAAATTATTTTGGACGTAAATTACTCTTTTCATTTCTGCTCTCCTGATACTCCTCAAGCAAATTTTAGTGTGGAAAAATGATCAAAAATTGGAAATTATTTTGGACGTAAATTACTCTTTTCATTTCTGCTCTCCTGATACTCCTCAAGCAAATTTTAGTGTGGAAAAATGAACAAAAATCGGAAATTATTTTGGACGTAAATTACTCTTTTCATTTCTGCTCTCCTGATACTCCTCAAGCAAATTTTAGTGTGGAAAAATGATCAAAAATTGGAAATTATTTTGGACGTAAATTACTCTTTTCATTTCTGCTCTCCTGATACTCCTCAAGCAAATTTTAGTGTGGAAAAATGATCAAAAATTGGAAATTATTTTGGACGTAAATTACTCTTTTCATTTCTGCTCTCCTGATACTCCTCAAGCAAATTTTAGTGTGGAAAAATGATCAAAAATCTGAAATTATTTTGGACGTAAATTACTCTTCTCATTTCTGCTCTCCTGATACTCCTCAAGCAAATTTTAGTGTGGAAAAATGAACAAAAATCCGAAATTATTTTGGACGTAAATTACTCTTTTCATTTCTGCTCTCCTGATACTCCTCAAGCAAATTTTAGTGTGGAAAAATGATCAAAAATCGGAAATTATTTTGGACGTAAATTACTCTTTTCATTTCTGCTCTCCTGATACTTCTCAAGCAAATTTTAGTGTGGAAAAATGAACTAAAATCGGAAATTATTTTGGTCGTAAATTACTCTTTTCATTTCTGCTCTCCTGATACTCCTCAAGCAAATTTTAGTGTGGAAAAATGAACAAAAATCCGAAATTATTTTGGACGTAAATTACTCTTTTCATTTCTGCTCTCCTGATACTCCTCAAGCAAATTTTAGTGTGGAAAAATGAACAAAAATCGGAAATTATTATGGACGTAAATTACTCTTTTCATTTCTGCTCTCCTGATACTCCTCAAGCAAATTTTAGTGTGGAAAAATGAACAAAAATCGGAAATTATTTTGGACGTAAATTACTCTTTTCATTTCTGCTCTCCTGATACTCCTCAAGCAAATTTTGGTGTGGAAAAATGAACAAAAATTCGAAATTATTTTGGACGAAAATTACTCTTTTCATTTCTGCTCTCCTAATACTCCTCGAGCAAATTTTGGTGTGGAAAAATGAACAAAAATCGGAAATTATTTTGGACGTAAATTACTCTTTTAATTTCTGCTCTCCTGATACTCCTCAAGCAAATTTTAGTGTGGAAAAATGAACAAAAATCGGAAATTATTTTGGACGTAAATTACTCTTTTCATTTCTGCTCTCCTGTTACTCCTCAAGCAAATTTTAGTGTGGAAAAATGAACAAAAATTCGAAATTATTTTGGACGTAAATTACTCTTTTAATTTCTGCTCTCCTGATACTCCTCGAGCAAATTTTAGTGTGGAAAAATGAACAAAAATCGGAAATTATTTTGGACGTAAATTACTCTTTTCATTTCTGCTCTCCTGATACTCCTCAAGCAAATTTTAGTGTGGAAAAATGAACAAAAATCCGAAATTATTTTGGTCGTATATTACTCTTTTCATTTCTGCTCTCCTGTTACTCCTCAAGCAAATTTTAGTGTGGAAAAATGAACAAAAATCGGAAATTATTTTGGACGTAAATTACTCTTTTCATTTCTGCTCTCCTGTTACTCCTCAAGCAAATTTTAGTGTGGAAAAATGAACAAAAATTCGAAATTATTTTGGACGTAAATTACTCTTTTAATTTCTGCTCTCCTGATACTCCTCGAGCAAATTTTAGTGTGGAAAAATGAACAAAAATCGGAAATTATTTTGGACGTAAATTACTCTTTTAATTTCTGCTCTCCTGATACTCCTCAAGCAAATTTTAGTGTGGAAAAATGATCAAAAATTGGAAATTATTTTGGACGTAAATTACTCTTTTCATTTCTGCTCTCCTGATACTCCTCAAGCAAATTTTAGTGTGGAAAAATGATCAAAAATTGGAAATTATTTTGGACGTAAATTACTCTTTTCATTTCTGCTCTCCTGATACTCCTCAAGCAAATTTTGGTGTGGAAAAATGAACAAAAATTCGAAATTATTTTGGACGTAAATTACTCTTTTAATTTCTGCTCTCCTGATACTCCTCAAGCAAATTTTAGTGTGGAAAAATGATCAAAAATTGGAAATTATTTTGGACGTAAATTACTCTTTTCATTTCTGCTCTCCTGATACTCCTCAAGCAAATTTTAGTGTGGAAAAATGAACAAAAATCGGAAATTATTTTGGACGTAAATTACTCTTTTCATTTCTGCTCTCCTGATACTCCTCAAGCAAATTTTGGTGTGGAAAAATGAACAAAAATTCGAAATTATTTTGGACGAAAATTACTCTTTTCATTTCTGCTCTCCTGATACTCCTCGAGCAAATTTTGGTGTGGAAAAATGAACAAAAATCGGAAATTATTTTGGACGTAAATTACTCTTTTCATTTCTGCTCTCCTGTTACTCCTCAAGCAAATTTTAGTGTGGAAAAATGAACAAAAATTCGAAATTATTTTGGACGTAAATTACTCTTTTAATTTCTGCTCTCCTGATACTCCTCGACCAAATTTTAGTGTGGAAAAATGAACAAAAATCGGAAATTATTTTGGACGTAAATTACTCTTTTCATTTCTGCTCTCCTGATACTCCTCAAGCAAATTTTAGTGTGGAAAAATGATCAAAAATTGGAAATTATTTTGGACGTAAATTACTCTTTTCATTTCTGCTCTCCTGATACTCCTCAAGCAAATTTTAGTGTGGAAAAATGAACAAAAATCGGAAATTATTTTGGACGTAAATTACTCTTTTCATTTCTGCTCTCCTGATACTCCTCAAGCAAATTTTAGTGTGGAAAAATGAACAAAAATTCGAAATTATTTTGGACGTAAATTACTCTTTTCATTTCTGCTCTCCTGATACTCCTCAAGCAAATTTTAGTGTGGAAAAATGAACAAAAATCGGAAATTATTTTGGACGTAAATTACTCTTTTCATTTCTGCTCTCCTGATACTCCTCAAGCAAATTTTAGTGTGGAAAAATGAACAAAAATCGGAAATTATTTTGGACGTAAATTACTCTTTTCATTTCTGCTCTCCTGATACTCCTCAAGCAAATTTTAGTGTGGAAAAATGAACAAAAATTCGAAATTATTTTGGTCGTAAATTACTCTTTTCATTTCTGCTCTCCTGATACTCCTCAAGCAAATTTTAGTGTGGAAAAATGAACAAAAATCGGAAATTATTTTGGACGTAAATTACTCTTTTCATTTCTGCTCTCCTGATACTCCTCAAGCAAATTTTGGTGTGGAAAAATGAACAAAAATTCGAAATTATTTTGGACGTAAATTACTCTTTTAATTTCTGCTCTCCTGATACTCCTCAAGCAAATTTTAGTGTGGAAAAATGAACAAAAATTCGAAATTATTTTGGACGTAAATTACTCTTTTAATTTCTGCTCTCCTGATACTCCTCGAGCAAATTTTAGTGTGGAAAAATGAACAAAAATCGGAAATTATTTTGGACGTAAATTACTCTTTTCATTTCTGCTCTCCTGATACTCCTCAAGCAAATTTTAGTGTGGAAAAATGAACAAAAATCCGAAATTATTTTGGTCGTATATTACTCTTTTCATTTCTGCTCTCCTGTTACTCCTCAAGCAAATTTAAGTGTGGAAAAATGAACAAAAATTCGAAATTATTTTGGACGTAAATTACTCTTTTCATTTCTGCTCTCCTGATACTCCTCAAGCAAATTTTAGTGTGGAAAAATGAACAAAAATTCGAAATTATTTTGGACGTAAATTACTCTTTTCATTTCTGCTCTCCTGATACTCCTCGACCAAATTTTAGTGTGGAAAAATGAACAAAAATCGGAAATTATTTTGGTCGTAAATTACTCTTTTCATTTCTGCTCTCCTGATACTCCTCGACCAAATTTTAGTGTGGAAAAATGAACAAAAATCGGAAATTATTTTGGTCGTAAATTACTCTTTTCATTTCTGCTCTCCTGATACTCCTCGACCAAATTTTAGTGTGGAAAAATGAACAAAAATCGGAAATTATTTTGGTCGTAAATTACTCTTTTCATTTCTGCTCTCCTGATACTCCTCGACCAAATTTTAGTGTGGAAAAATGAACAAAAATCGGAAATTATTTTGGTCGTAAATTACTCTTTTCATTTCTGCTCTCCTGATACTCCTCGACCAAATTTTAGTGTGGAAAAATGAACAAAAATCGGAAATTATTTTGGTCGTAAATTACTCTTTTCATTTCTGCTCTCCTGATACTCCTCGACCAAATTTTAGTGTGGAAAAATGAACAAAAATCGGAAATTATTTTGGTCGTAAATTACTCTTTTCATTTCTGCTCTCCTGATACTCCTCGAGCAAATTTTGGTGTGGAAAAATGAACAAAAATTCGAAATTATTTTGGACGTAAATTACTCTTTTCATTTCTGCTCTCCTGATACTCCTCAAGCAAATTTTAGTGTGGAAAAATGAACAAAAATCGGAAATTATTTTGGACGTAAATTACTCTTTTCATTTCTGCTCTCCTGATACTCCTCAAGCAAATTTTAGTGTGGAAAAATGAACAAAAATCGGAAATTATTTTGGAGGTAAATTACTCTTTTCCTTTCTGCTCTCCTGATACTCCTCAAGCAAATTTTAGTGTGGAAAAATGAACAAAAATCGGAAATTATTTTGGACGTAAATTACTCTTTTAATTTCTGCTCTCCTGATACTCCTCAAGCAAATTTTAGTGTGGAAAAATGAACAAAAATTCGAAATTATTTTGGACGTAAATTACTCTTTTCATTTCTGCTCTCCTGATACTCCTCAAGCAAATTTTAGTGTGGAAAAATGAACAAAAATTCGAAATTATTTTGGACGTAAATTACTCTTTTCATTTCTGCTCTCCTGATACTCCTCAAGTAAATTTTAGTGTGGAAAAATGAACAAAAATTCGAAATTATTTTGGACGTAAATTACTCTTTTCATTTCTGCTCTCCTGATACTCCTCAAGCAAATTTTAGTGTGGAAAAATGAACAAAAATCGGAAATTATTTTGGAGGTAAATTACTCTTTTCCTTTCTGCTCTCCTGATACTCCTCAAGCAAATTTTAGTGTGGAAAAATGAACAAAAATCGGAAATTATTTTGGACGTAAATTACTCTTTTAATTTCTGCTCTCCTGATACTCCTCAAGCAAATTTTAGTGAGAAAAATGAACAAAAATTCGAAATTATTTTGGACGTAAATTACTCTTTTCATTTCTGCTCTCCTGATACTCCTCAAGCAAATTTTAGTGAGAAAAATGAACAAAAATTCGAAATTATTTTGGACGTAAATTACTCTTTTCATTTCTGCTCTCCTGATACTCCTCAAGCAAATTTTAGTGTGGAAAAATGAACAAAAATTCGAAATTATTTTGGACGTAAATTACTCTTTTCATTTCTGCTCTCCTGATACTCCTCAAGCAAATTTTAGTGTGGAAAAATGAACAAAAATTCGAAATTATTTTGGACGTAAATTACTCTTTTCATTTCTGCTCTCCTGATACTCCTCAAGCAAATTTTAGTGTGGAAAAATGAACAAAAATTCGAAATTATTTTGGACGTAAATTACTCTTTTCATTTCTGCTCTCCTGATACTCCTCAAGCAAATTTTAGTGAGAAAAATGAACAAAAATTCGAAATTATTTTGGACGTAAATTACTCTTTTCATTTCTGCTCTCCTGATACTCCTCGACCAAATTTTAGTGTGGAAAAATGAACAAAAATCGGAAATTATTTTGGTCGTAAATTACTCTTTTCATTTCTGCTCTCCTGATACTCCTCGAGCAAATTTTGGTGTGGAAAAATGAACAAAAATTCGAAATTATTTTGGACGTAAATTACTCTTTTCATTTCTGCTCTCCTGATACTCCTCAAGCAAATTTTAGTGTGGAAAAATGAACAAAAATTCGAAATTATTTTGGACGTAAATTACTCTTTTCATTTCTGCTCTCCTGATACTCCTCAAGCAAATTTTAGTGTGGAAAAATGAACAAAAATTCGAAATTATTTTGGACGTAAATTACTCTTTTCATTTCTGCTCTCCTGATACTCCTCAAGCAAATTTTAGTGAGGAAAAATGAACAAAAATTCGAAATTATTTTGGACGTAAATTACTCTTTTAATTTCTGCTCTCCTGATACTCCTCAAGCAAATTTTAGTGTGGAAAAATGAACAAAAATTCGAAATTATTTTGGACGTAAATTACTCTTTTCATTTCTGCTCTCCTGATACTCCTCAAGCAAATTTTAGTGAGGAAAAATGAACAAAAATTCGAAATTATTTTGGACGTAAATTACTCTTTTCATTTCTGCTCTCCTGATACTCCTCAAGCAAATTTTAGTGAGGAAAAATGAACAAAAATTCGAAATTATTTTGGACGTAAATTACTCTTTTCATTTCTGCTCTCCTGATACTCCTCAAGCAAATTTTAGTGTGGAAAAATGAACAAAAATTCGAAATTATTTTGGACGTAAATTACTCTTTTCATTTCTGCTCTCCTGATACTCCTCAAGCAAATTTTAGTGAGGAAAAATGAACAAAAATTCGAAATTATTTTGGACGTAAATTACTCTTTTAATTTCTGCTCTCCTGATACTCCTCAAGCAAATTTTAGTGTGGAAAAATGAACAAAAATTCGAAATTATTTTGGACGTAAATTACTCTTTTCATTTCTGCTCTCCTGATACTCCTCGAGCAAATTTTGGTGTGGAAAAATGAACAAAAATTCGAAATTATTTTGGACGTAAATTACTCTTTTCATTTCTGCTCTCCTGATACTCCTCGACCAAATTTTAGTGTGGAAAAATGAACAAAAATCGGAAATTATTTTGGTCGTAAATTACTCTTTTCATTTCTGCTCTCCTGATACTCCTCAAGCAAATTTTAGTGTGGAAAAATGAACAAAAATTCGAAATTATTTTGGACGTAAATTACTCTTTTCATTTCTGCTCTCCTGATACTCCTCAAGCAAATTTTAGTGAGGAAAAATGAACAAAAATTCGAAATTATTTTGGACGTAAATTACTCTTTTAATTTCTGCTCTCCTGATACTCCTCAAGCAAATTTTAGTGTGGAAAAATGAACAAAAATTCGAAATTATTTTGGACGTAAATTACTCTTTTCATTTCTGCTCTCCTGATACTCCTCGAGCAAATTTTGGTGTGGAAAAATGAACAAAAATTCGAAATTATTTTGGACGTAAATTACTCTTTTCATTTCTGCTCTCCTGATACTCCTCAAGCAAATTTTAGTGTGGAAAAATGAACAAAAATCGGAAATTATTTTGGACGTAAATTACTCTTTTCATTTCTGCTCTCCTGATACTCCTCAAGCAAATTTTGGTGTGGAAAAATGAACAAAAATTCGAAATTATTTTGGACGAAAATTACTCTTTTCATTTCTGCTCTCCTGATACTCCTCGAGCAAATTTTGGTGTGGAAAAATGAACAAAAATCGGAAATTATTTTGGACGTAAATTACTCTTTTCATTTCTGCTCTCCTGTTACTCCTCAAGCAAATTTTAGTGTGGAAAAATGAACAAAAATTCGAAATTATTTTGGACGTAAATTACTCTTTTAATTTCTGCTCTCCTGATACTCCTCGAGCAAATTTTAGTGTGGAAAAATGAACAAAAATCGGAAATTATTTTGGACGTAAATTACTCTTTTCATTTCTGCTCTCCTGATACTCCTCAAGCAAATTTTAGTGTGGAAAAATGATCAAAAATTGGAAATTATTTTGGACGTAAATTACTCTTTTCATTTCTGCTCTCCTGATACTCCTCAAGCAAATTTTAGTGTGGAAAAATGAACAAAAATCGGAAATTATTTTGGACGTAAATTACTCTTTTCATTTCTGCTCTCCTGATACTCCTCAAGCAAATTTTAGTGTGGAAAAATGAACAAAAATTCGAAATTATTTTGGTCGTAAATTACTCTTTTCATTTCTGCTCTCCTGATACTCCTCAAGCAAATTTTAGTGTGGAAAAATGAACAAAAATCGGAAATTATTTTGGACGTAAATTACTCTTTTCATTTCTGCTCTCCTGTTACTCCTCAAGCAAATTTTAGTGTGGAAAAATGAACAAAAATTCGAAATTATTTTGGACGTAAATTACTCTTTTAATTTCTGCTCTCCTGATACTCCTCGAGCAAATTTTAGTGTGGAAAAATGAACAAAAATCGGAAATTATTTTGGACGTAAATTACTCTTTTCATTTCTGCTCTCCTGATACTCCTCAAGCAAATTTTAGTGTGGAAAAATGATCAAAAATTGGAAATTATTTTGGACGTAAATTACTCTTTTCATTTCTGCTCTCCTGATACTCCTCAAGCAAATTTTAGTGTGGAAAAATGAACAAAAATTCGAAATTATTTTGGACGTAAATTACTCTTTTCATTTCTGCTCTCCTGATACTCCTCAAGTAAATTTTAGTGTGGAAAAATGAACAAAAATTCGAAATTATTTTGGACGTAAATTACTCTTTTCATTTCTGCTCTCCTGATACTCCTCAAGCAAATTTTAGTGTGGAAAAATGAACAAAAATCCGAAATTATTTTGGTCTTATATTACTCTTTTCATTTCTGCTCTCCTGTTACTCCTCAAGCAAATTTAAGTGTGGAAAAATGAACAAAAATTCGAAATTATTTTGGACGTAAATTACTCTTTTCATTTCTGCTCTCCTGATACTCCTCAAGCAAATTTTAGTGTGGAAAAATGAACAAAAATTCGAAATTATTTTGGACGTAAATTACTCTTTTCATTTCTGCTCTCCTGATACTCCTCGACCAAATTTTAGTGTGGAAAAATGAACAAAAATCGGAAATTATTTTGGTCGTAAATTACTCTTTTCATTTCTGCTCTCCTGATACTCCTCGACCAAATTTTAGTGTGGAAAAATGAACAAAAATCGGAAATTATTTTGGTCGTAAATTACTCTTTTCATTTCTGCTCTCCTGATACTCCTCGACCAAATTTTAGTGTGGAAAAATGAACAAAAATCGGAAATTATTTTGGTCGTAAATTACTCTTTTCATTTCTGCTCTCCTGATACTCCTCGAGCAAATTTTGGTGTGGAAAAATGAACAAAAATTCGAAATTATTTTGGACGTAAATTACTCTTTTCATTTCTGCTCTCCTGATACTCCTCAAGCAAATTTTAGTGTGGAAAAATGAACAAAAATTCGAAATTATTTTGGACGTAAATTACTCTTTTCATTTCTGCTCTCCTGATACTCCTCAAGTAAATTTTAGTGTGGAAAAATGAACAAAAATTCGAAATTATTTTGGACGTAAATTACTCTTTTCATTTCTGCTCTCCTGATACTCCTCAAGCAAATTTTAGTGTGGAAAAATGAACAAAAATCGGAAATTATTTTGGAGGTAAATTACTCTTTTCCTTTCTGCTCTCCTGATACTCCTCAAGCAAATTTTAGTGTGGAAAAATGAACAAAAATCGGAAATTATTTTGGACGTAAATTACTCTTTTAATTTCTGCTCTCCTGATACTCCTCAAGCAAATTTTAGTGTGGAAAAATGAACAAAAATTCGAAATTATTTTGGACGTAAATTACTCTTTTCATTTCTGCTCTCCTGATACTCCTCGACCAAATTTTAGTGTGGAAAAATGAACAAAAATCGGAAATTATTTTGGTCGTAAATTACTCTTTTCATTTCTGCTCTCCTGATACTCCTCGACCAAATTTTAGTGTGGAAAAATGAACAAAAATCGGAAATTATTTTGGTCGTAAATTACTCTTTTCATTTCTGCTCTCCTGATACTCCTCGACCAAATTTTAGTGTGGAAAAATGAACAAAAATCGGAAATTATTTTGGTCGTAAATTACTCTTTTCATTTCTGCTCTCCTGATACTCCTCGAGCAAATTTTGGTGTGGAAAAATGAACAAAAATTCGAAATTATTTTGGACGTAAATTACTCTTTTCATTTCTGCTCTCCTGATACTCCTCAAGCAAATTTTAGTGTGGAAAAATGAACAAAAATTCGAAATTATTTTGGACGTAAATTACTCTTTTCATTTCTGCTCTCCTGATACTCCTCAAGTAAATTTTAGTGTGGAAAAATGAACAAAAATTCGAAATTATTTTGGACGTAAATTACTCTTTTCATTTCTGCTCTCCTGATACTCCTCAAGCAAATTTTAGTGTGGAAAAATGAACAAAAATCGGAAATTATTTTGGAGGTAAATTACTCTTTTCCTTTCTGCTCTCCTGATACTCCTCAAGCAAATTTTAGTGTGGAAAAATGAACAAAAATCGGAAATTATTTTGGACGTAAATTACTCTTTTAATTTCTGCTCTCCTGATACTCCTCAAGCAAATTTTAGTGTGGAAAAATGAACAAAAATTCGAAATTATTTTGGACGTAAATTACTCTTTTCATTTCTGCTCTCCTGTTACTCCTCAAGCAAATTTAAGTGTGGAAAAATGAACAAAAATTCGAAATTATTTTGGACGTAAATTACTCTTTTCATTTCTGCTCTCCTGACACTCCTCGACCAAATTTTAGTGTGGAAAAATGAACAAAAATCGGAAATTATTTTGGTCGTAAATTACTCTTTTCATTTCTGCTCTCCTGATACTCCTCGACCAAATTTTAGTGTGGAAAAATGAACAAAAATCGGAAATTATTTTGGTCGTAAATTACTCTTTTCATTTCTGCTCTCCTGATACTCCTCGACCAAATTTTAGTGTGGAAAAATGAACAAAAATCGGAAATTATTTTGGTCGTAAATTACTCTTTTCATTTCTGCTCTCCTGATACTCCTCGACCAAATTTTAGTGTGGAAAAATGAACAAAAATCGGAAATTATTTTGGTCGTAAATTACTCTTTTCATTTCTGCTCTCCTGATACTCCTCGAGCAAATTTTGGTGTGGAAAAATGAACAAAAATTCGAAATTATTTTGGACGTAAATTACTCTTTTCATTTCTGCTCTCCTGATACTCCTCAAGCAAATTTTAGTGTGGAAAAATGAACAAAAATTCGAAATTATTTTGGACGTAAATTACTCTTTTCATTTCTGCTCTCCTGATACTCCTCAAGTAAATTTTAGTGTGGAAAAATGAACAAAAATTCGAAATTATTTTGGACGTAAATTACTCTTTTCATTTCTGCTCTCCTGATACTCCTCAAGCAAATTTTAGTGTGGAAAAATGAACAAAAATTCGAAATTATTTTGGACGTAAATTACTCTTTTCATTTCTGCTCTCCTGATACTCCTCAAGCAAATTTTAGTGTGGAAAAATGAACAAAAATTCGAAATTATTTTGGACGTAAATTACTCTTTTCATTTCTGCTCTCCTGATACTCCTCAAGCAAATTTTAGTGAGAAAAATGAACAAAAATTCGAAATTATTTTGGACGTAAATTACTCTTTTCATTTCTGCTCTCCTGATACTCCTCGACCAAATTTTAGTGTGGAAAAATGAACAAAAATCGGAAATTATTTTGGTCGTAAATTACTCTTTTCATTTCTGCTCTCCTGATACTCCTCGAGCAAATTTTGGTGTGGAAAAATGAACAAAAATTCGAAATTATTTTGGACGTAAATTACTCTTTTCATTTCTGCTCTCCTGATACTCCTCAAGCAAATTTTAGTGTGGAAAAATGAACAAAAATTCGAAATTATTTTGGACGTAAATTACTCTTTTCATTTCTGCTCTCCTGATACTCCTCAAGCAAATTTTAGTGTGGAAAAATGAACAAAAATTCGAAATTATTTTGGACGTAAATTACTCTTTTCATTTCTGCTCTCCTGATACTCCTCAAGCAAATTTTAGTGAGGAAAAATGAACAAAAATTCGAAATTATTTTGGACGTAAATTACTCTTTTCATTTCTGCTCTCCTGATACTCCTCAAGCAAATTTTAGTGTGGAAAAATGAACAAAAATTCGAAATTATTTTGGACGTAAATTACTCTTTTCATTTCTGCTCTCCTGATACTCCTCAAGCAAATTTTAGTGAGGAAAAATGAACAAAAATTCGAAATTATTTTGGACGTAAATTACTCTTTTAATTTCTGCTCTCCTGATACTCCTCAAGCAAATTTTAGTGTGGAAAAATGAACAAAAATTCGAAATTATTTTGGACGTAAATTACTCTTTTCATTTCTGCTCTCCTGATACTCCTCAAGCAAATTTTAGTGAGGAAAAATGAACAAAAATTCGAAATTATTTTGGACGTAAATTACTCTTTTAATTTCTGCTCTCCTGATACTCCTCAAGCAAATTTTAGTGTGGAAAAATGAACAAAAATTCGAAATTATTTTGGACGTAAATTACTCTTTTCATTTCTGCTCTCCTGATACTCCTCAAGCAAATTTTAGTGTGGAAAAATGAACAAAAATTCGAAATTATTTTGGACGTAAATTACTCTTTTCATTTCTGCTCTCCTGATACTCCTCAAGCAAATTTTAGTGAGGAAAAATGAACAAAAATTCGAAATTATTTTGGACGTAAATTACTCTTTTCATTTCTGCTCTCCTGATACTCCTCGACCAAATTTTAGTGTGGAAAAATGAACAAAAATCGGAAATTATTTTGGTCGTAAATTACTCTTTTCATTTCTGCTCTCCTGATACTCCTCAAGCAAATTTTAGTGTGGAAAAATGAACAAAAATTCGAAATTATTTTGGACGTAAATTACTCTTTTCATTTCTGCTCTCCTGATACTCCTCAAGCAAATTTTAGTGAGGAAAAATGAACAAAAATTCGAAATTATTTTGGACGTAAATTACTCTTTTAATTTCTGCTCTCCTGATACTCCTCAAGCAAATTTTAGTGTGGAAAAATGAACAAAAATTCGAAATTATTTTGGACGTAAATTACTCTTTTCATTTCTGCTCTCCTGATACTCCTCGAGCAAATTTTGGTGTGGAAAAATGAACAAAAATTCGAAATTATTTTAGACGTAAATTACTCTTTTCATTTCTGCTCTCCTGATACTCCTCAAGCAAATTTTAGTGTGGAAAAATGAACAAAAATCGGAAATTATTTTGGACGTAAATTACTCTTTTAATTTCTGCTCTCCTGATACTCCTCGAGCAAATTTTGGTGTGGAAAAATGAACAAAAATTCGAAATTATTTTAGACGTAAATTACTCTTTTCATTTCTGCTCTCCTGATACTCCTCAAGCAAATTTTAGTGTGGAAAAATGAACAAAAATCGGAAATTATTTTGGACGTAAATTACTCTTTTCATTTCTGCTCTCCTCTTACTCCTCGAGCAAATGTTAGTGTGGAAAAATGAACAAAAATTCGAAATTATTTTGGACGTAAATTACTCTTTTAATTTCTGCTCTCCTGATACTCCTCAAGCAAATTTTAGTGTGGAAAAATGAATAAAAATCGGAAATTATTTTGGATGTATATTACTCTTTGTATTTCTGAAATTGGTAACGGTAGGTTTGGGAACATGGAAGCATAGGGTGAAAATAAAAGAAAAAATGCTCTTTAAAAAAATATATTATCTTATCACAATGACATATAAATTATAAAATAAGGTAGGTACATCGAATACACAAGCTTATAAGTAACTTAACCTAAAAAAATACAAAAAGTACAATAATTACAAATCTCCGCAGATGGTCACAACTCTAATCATTTTTTTCTACCAGGGAACTAAGTCAAACTAACAATTACCAATTACAATTACAGTCGAAAAGAGGTGCTCAGGGACTTAGCGCGTTGACCAACCAAGATTGCTGAAGCTGGCCTCCAAACTGAATTCTTATCATTTGGCTGAAAATATGACTTTAGAGAGTTGGTCAACACACCAGGCGCTAAGATATTTTAAGCAGTGTTGAATTCCTCTAATCATCGTGGTAACATTTTAAAATTTTGTTTTAGTACTACCGCCTGCAACTACATTAATGCGCGTGAATTAAATATAACAATTTAAAAAAAATTACAAAACGCAATCTAAATAAGAATTCATTTTACATGATTTATAAAATCGTGTGAAAAACGAGGTCAATTGACTGAGAGGTTCAAAAATTTGAATTTTTCTCAGAAGCTTGTAACAATGCACTAATTATCTTTAATTTTATCAACGTACACACATTTAATTTGTCAAGCATGTTTTGTAATTTTTTTTTGTTAAGTCACGGCGTTTATTTCAATAGAAAAAAAACGGGTACAGATTTTGTCCATAATAATAATAATAATAATAACTCACAAGAAAAAAAAAAGATTTTATCTAGTTAATAATTACAAGGTACAGTTTTGTCCATAATAATAATAACTCACAAGAATGAAAAAAAAAGATTTCATCCAGTTAATAATTACAATTTTATCAAATTTTCATAAGAACTATTTTCTACAATAATAATAACCATGAAGGAATAAAACAAAGAATTTTTTTCCGGTTAATAATAACAATCCAATAAGTGAATAATTGTGTAAGAATTTGAAAATTCAATTTGGATAAGTTTAGTTAATCAAATTACTTGAGATGAAGTACCATATTACTCTTTTATCCTCTAGAAGGCCATGGAATTATTGTTTTAATAAACTTATGTTGGCAGTAATGAGTAAATGTCAGTATTAAAATGTATTCAACATTAAACAATGACGTAAATACCGATGTCACGTGTTATTTTTACTACCAACATAATGTAATAATATAACAAAATTTCATAGATTTCAAGTGGATGAGTATTTGATAAAAAGGTACTTTTGGTTTGATGGCAGTAATAAGTAAATGTCCATTTTGATAAGATTTATTAAACAGTGACAAGTAAATACCGATGCCACGTGTCCTTGTTACTACCAACATAACGTAAAAATAAAAATAATTTCATAACCTTCAAGAGGATATCCGATCATATGGTACTGTTAGTTAGATAATGACAAACTCAATTGTCTTAAATTACTGGAAATATAATGTTAATTTTGTAGTCACAACGATATTTTATATATTTTTTAAACTTCTGCATTAAATAGATTCTGAAAACTTAACAACAATATAAATTTATCACCTTCTCAAAAATACTTCAAATTTTAAGAGATATGTATGGATTAAGTAATTATAAGCAGTTTCTTAAATTCTGCAAGTCCCAAATGTCATATTTTTAGTTTCACACAAGATGCTGGAATAATATATAATATTGACTACACTTCGACTTCGCTGGTGCGAAATTAAATATATACAGGGTGGTTCAGATTGTTTTTGGGGAATTTAAACAGTGTACTAAACTCATCAAAAGAAAAAAAAGCATCTTTAAATGCTTCCCAGCGAAGATACCGCGTGGTAAAGTTTTAAAACTGAAAGCCTTTTAAATCTGGCTTTATTTTCGGCGCAGTCGTTAGGAATCTGAGGCGTTGAAAACGAACAAATAGTTGTTATAAATTTGATTTTTTTTTTGAAACCGACGTTTTGTATTACTTTCCGCTAATATTACAAAAAAATCTTCAGGTGAATTTTCAAGACCACGATCCCGGCTGTATTTCGACGTTTCAAACGTCAAAATCGGTGCAGTCGTTCGGAATCTGAGCGTTGAAAACGAACAAGTTGTTGTTATAAATTTGATTTTTTTTTAAACCAACATTTTGTATAACTTTCCAGAAATATTACAAACAAATCTACAGGTGAATTTTCAAGATCACGATGCTGGCTGCATTTTGAAGTTCTAAACATTAAAATCGGCGCAGTCGTTCGGAATCTGAGGCGTTGAAAACGAACAAATTGTTGTTATAAATTTGATTTTTTTTTGAAACCGACGTTTTGTATTACTTTTCGCTAATATTACAAAAACATTCTTCAGGTGAATTTTCAAGGTCACGATCCTGGCTGTATTTTAACGTTCTAAACGCCAAAATCGGTGCAGTCGTTCAGAATCTGAAGCGTTGAAAACGAGCATGTTGTTGTTATAAATTTAATTTTTTTTGGAAACTGACGTTTTGTGTTACTTTCCACTAATATTACAAAAAAATCTTCAGATTAGTTTTCAAGATCACGATCTTGGCTGCATTTTGACGTTTTAAACGTCAAAATCTGTGCAGTCGTTCGGAATCTGAGACGTTGAAAACGAACAAGTTGTTGTTATAAATTTGATTTTTTTGTAAACCGACGTTTTGTATTACTTTCCACTAATTTTACAAAAAAATCTTCAGGTGGATTTTCAAGACCACGATGCTAGCTGCATTTTGACGTTCCAAACATCAAAATCGGCGCAGTTGTTCGAAATCTGAGGCGTTGAAAACGAACAAGTTGTTATAAATTTTATTTTTATTTTGGAAACCGACGTTTTGTATTACTTTCCACTAATATTACAAAAAAATCTTCAGGTGGATTTTCAAGGTCACGATCGCGGCTGCATTTTGACGTTCCAAACATCAAAAACGGCGCAGTCGTTCGGAATCTGAGGCGTTGAAAACGAACAAGTTGTTGTTATAAATTTGATTTTTTTTTGGAAAATGACGTTTAGTATTACTTTCCACAAACATTACAAAAAATCTTCTGGTGAATTTTTAAGATCACGATGCAGGCTGCATTTTGACGTTTTAAAGGTCAAAATCGGCGTAGTCGTTTGGATTCTAAGGCGCTCAAAACGATGAGTTTAGTAAAAGTTTCTCAAAAACAATCTGAATCACCCTGTATATAGATTGTCTTCACGTCTTCACAGTATTATCATTATATATTTATCCAGAATACATCGCGTGTCATAGTTTTCAGACAAAAAATTATGTCAATTTATTTATAAGTCACAGGTGTCATATTTTAAGCACATTATTTTGTTTTAAAGAGTTTAAATTTTTTAGATTTGATTATTATATGTAAAAAGTTTGAGCCATTGAGATTTTTAAGTATTCGTCAAATACATTAATTTGAGTTTTATCTGCTCAGTCAGGCAATTGTAGTTTTTGAATTTATGTTTAATTGCAAATTGTTTTTGTTCTCCTAAATTGTATTATTATTGCTTTTTTCCTGTATAAAAAGCGTTTTTTTAAGTAAATAATGATAGGACATATTTTAAAAATAAAATTCATTAATAATTAATTGTTTCTCTTTATAAAATAAATCGATTTTTAATTTAATTCGTGATTAATTGAAAGTTACGTTTTTATTACATCATAAAACTCTTGATTTGAAATTAACTGAAAAAATAATTATAAACAATTCTTCCTACTTTTGATTTCTCTCTAAAAACTAAACGTTTCTTTTGTGAACAGTTGTGATCTAAAAAAATAACCCTTTTTTTAGTGTCGTGTCCTTGTGAGAATAAATTTTGAAATAAAAACGAAAAAAATCATTGCACAATTAGTTACCCGGTGAAAAAAATATTTCTAAAAAAATTGCACCGACGCGTGTGTGAGTTTTTTTAAAGTCCCAAAAAACGGGACGTAAGCGGTCATTACGTACAGATAGACAAGCGCAATGCTCTACGAGGTACAGTTTTACGATTTACTGGAAGAGGGCAGCCTTCTCCAAAAAGTGCTGTCTGCGGATTGCTCTGTCTTCCTCCATCCGTTTGCGTTCCTCCTGCTCCTCCCTGATTTCACTTTCGAACTTGCTCCTCTTTGATAATTCGTTAATCTGAAACAAAACAAGAAAAAACACTGAATTATACGTATTTCTATACACAAAGATTAATTTTACAAAATTAAAATCAATTGCAATGGTTTTTTAAAAGTCGGAAAAATTATTGCAGATTTTCAAAAAATTCCGTTTTGTTCGCAAGGATTTATCTTAAAATCCACGCATGGAGTATTTTCAATTTTTAATGGAATTATAATCCCGAATAGATTTTGAGTAAATTTGACAAATTTCAAGCCGATGGCAATTGTTTTTATATTTATTTGAGTGACCAAGATCATCGCAGATTTTTAAGAAATTGAGTTTTGATCACATGGATTTATCCCAAAATTTATGAATGGGGTGGTAATAGTTTTAATGGAATCATAATCCTCAATGAATTTTGAGTAAATTTGGAACGTTTCAAGTCGATGGCAATTGTTTTTATATTTATTTGAGCCACCAACATCATCACAGATTTTTTAAGAAATTGAGTTTTGATCACATGGATTTATCCCAAAATTTATTAATGGGGTGGTAATAGTTTTAATGGAATTATAATCCTGAGTGAATTTTGAGTAAATTTGGAAAGTTTCAAGCCGATGGCAATTGTTTTTATATTTATTTGAGTCGCCAAGATCATCACAGATTTTTTAAGAAATTGAGTTTTGATCACATGGATTTATCCCAAAATTTATGAATGGGGTGGTAATGGTTTTAATGGAATTATAATCCCGAATGAATTTTGAGTAAATTTGGAAAGTTTCAAGTCGATGGCAATTGTTTTTATATTTATTTGAGCCACCAAGATCATCACAGATTTTTTAAGAAATTGAGTTTTGATCACATGGATTTATCCCAAAATTTATTAATGGGGTGGTAATAGTTTTAATGGAATTATAATCCTGAGTGAATTTTGAGTAAATTTGGAAAGTTTCAAGCCGATGGCAATTGTTTTTATATTTATTTGAGTCGCCAAGATCATCACAGATTTTTTAAGAAATTGAGTTTTGATCACATGGATTTATCCCAAAATTTATGAATGGGGTGGTAATGGTTTTAATGGAATTATAATCCCGAATGAATTTTGAGTAAATTTGGAAAGTTTCAAGTCGATGGCAATTGTTTTTATATTTATTTGAGTCACCAAGATCATCACAGATTTTTAAGAAATTGAGTTTTGATCACATGGATTTATCCCAAAATTTATGAATGGGGTGGTAATAGTTTTAATGGAATTATAATCCCCGATGAATTTTGAGTAAATTTGGAAAGTTTCAAGTTGATGGCAATTGTTTTTATATTTATTTGAGTCACCAAGATCATCACAGATTTTTTAAGAAATTGAGTTTTGATCACATGGATTTATCCCAAAATTTATGAATGGGGTGGTAATAGTTTTAATGGAATTATAATCCCGAATGAATTTTGAGTATATTTGGAAAGTTTCAAGTTGATGACAATTGTTTTTATATTTATTTGAGTCACCAAGATCATCACAGATTTTTTAAGAAATTGAGTTTTGATCACATGGATTTATCCCAAAATTTATGAATGGGGTGGTAATAGTTTTAATGGAATTATAATTCTGAGTGAATTTTGAGTAAATTTGGAAAGTTTCAAGCCGATGGCAATTGTTTTTATATTTATTTGAGTCACCAAGATCATCACAGATTTTTTTAGAAATTGAGTTTTGATCACATGGATTTATCCCAAAATTTATGAATGGGGCGGTAATAGTTTTAATGGAATTATAATCCTCAATGAATTCTGAGTAAATTTGGAAAGTTTCAAGTTGATGGCAATTGTTTTTGTATTTATTTGAGTCACCAAGATCATCACAGATTTTTTAAGAAATTGAGTTTTGATCACATGGATTTATCCCAAAATTTATGAATGGGGTGGTAATAGTTTTAATGGAATTATAATCCCGAATGAATTTTGAGTAAATTTGGCAAGTTTCAAGCCGATGGCAATTGTTTTTATATTTATTTGAGTCACCAAGATCATCACAGATTTTTTTAGAAATTGAGTTTTGATCACATGGATTTATCCCAAAATTTATGAATGGGGTGGTAATAGTTTTAATGGAATTATAATCCCGAATGAATTTTGAGTAAATTTTGAAAGTTTCAAGTCGATGGCAATTGTTTTTATATTTATTTGAGCCACCGAGATCATCACAGATTTTTTTAGAAATTGAGTTTTGATCACATGGATTTATCCCAAAATTTATGAATGGGGTGGTAATAGTTTTAATGGAATTATAATCCCGAATGAATTTTAAGTGAATTTGGCAAGTTTCAAGTTGATGGAAATTGTTTTTATATTTATTTGAGTCACCAAGATCATCACAGATTTTTAAGAAATTGAGTTTTGATCACATGGATTTATCCCAAAATTTATGAATGGGGCGGTAATAGTTTTAATGGAATTATAATCCTCAATGAATTCTGAGTAAATTTGGAAAGTTTCAAGTTGATGGCAATTGTTTTTGTATTTATTTGAGTCACCAAGATCATCACAGATTTTTTAAGAAATTGAGTTTTGATCACATGGATTTATCCCAAAATTTATGAATGGGGTGGTAATAGTTTTAATGGAATTATAATCCCGAATGAATTTTGAGTAAATTTGGCAAGTTTCAAGTTGATGGCAATTGTTTTTATATTTATTTGAGTCACCAAGATCATCACAGATTTTTAAGAAATTGAGTTTTGATCACATGGATTTATCCCAAAATTTATGAATGGGGCGGTAATAGTTTTAATGGAATTATAATCCTCAATGAATTTTGAGTAAATTTGGAAAGTTTCAAGTTGATGGCAATTGTTTTTGTATTTATTTGAGTCACCAAGATCATCACAGATTTTTTAAGAAATTGAGTTTTGATCACATGGATTTATCCCAAAATTTATGAATGGGGTGGTAATAGTTTTAATGGAATTATAATTCTGAGTGAATTTTGAGTAAATTTGGAAAGTTTCAAGCCGATGGCAATTGTTTTTATATTTATTTGAGTCACCAAGATCATCACAGATTTTTTTAGAAATTGAGTTTTGATCACATGGATTTATCCCAAAATTTATGAATGGGGTGGTAATAGTTTTAATGGAATTATAATCCCGAATGAATTTTGAGTAAATTTTGAAAGTTTCAAGTCGATGGCAATTGTTTTTATATTTATTTGAGCCACCGAGATCATCACAGATTTTTTTAGAAATTGAGTTTTGATCACATGGATTTATCCCAAAATTTATGAATGGGGTGGTAATAGTTTTAATGGAATTATAATCCCGAATGAATTTTGAGTAAATTTGGCAAGTTTCAAGTTGATGGAAATTGTTTTTATATTTATTTGAGTCACCAAGATCATCACAGATTTTTAAGAAATTGAGTTTTGATCACATGGATTTATCCCAAAATTTATGAATGGGGCGGTAATAGTTTTAATGGAATTATAATCCTCAGTGAATTTTGAAAGTTTCAAGTCGATGGCAATTGTTTTTATATTTATTTGAGTCACCAAGATCATCACAGATTTTTTAAGAAATTGAGTTTTGATCACATGGATTTATCCCAAAATTTATGAATGGGGTGGTAATAGTTTTAATGGAATTATAATCCTCAATGAATTTTGAGTAAATTTGGAAAATTTCAAGTCGATGGCAAGTGTTTTTATATTTATTTGAGTCACCAAGATCATCACAGATTTTTTAAGAAATTGAGTTTTGATCACATGGATTTATCCCAAAATTTATGAATGGGTGGTAATAGTTTTAATGGAATTATAATCCCGAATGAATTTTGAGTAAATTTGGAACGTTTCAAGTCGATGGCAATTGTTTTTATATTTATTTGAGCCACCAAGATCATCACAAATTTCTTAAGAAATTGAGTTTTGATCACATGGATTTATCCCAAAATTTATGAATGGGGTGGTAATAGTTTTACTGGAATTATAATCCCGAATGAATTTTGAGTAAATTTGGAAAGTTTCAAGTTGAAGGCAATTGTTTTTATATTTATTTGAGCCACCGATGTTATTACAGATTTTCAAGAAATTGTGTTTTGCTCGCACGGATTTATCTTAAAATCCACGCAGGGAGTATTTGCAATTTTTAACGGAATTATAATCCTTGATGAATTTTGAGTAAATTAGGAAAGTTTCAAGCCGATGGTAATTGTTTTTATATTTATTTGAGCCACCGATATTATTACAGATTTTCAAGAAATTGTGTTTTGTTCACACGGATTTATCTTAAAATCCACGCACGGAGTATTTGCAGTTTTTAATGGCATTATAATCCTCGATGAATTTTGAGTAAATTTTGAAAGTTTCAAGTCGATGGCAATTGTTTTTATATTTATTTGAGCCACCGATGTTATTACAGATTTTCAAGAAATTGTGTTTTGCTCACACGGATTTATCTTAAAATCCACGCATGGAGTATCTGCAGTTTTTAACGGAATTATAATCCTCGATGAATTTTGAGTAAATTTTGAAAGTTTCAAGCCGATGGCAATTGTTTTTATATTTATTTGAGCCACCGATATTATTGCAGATTTTCAAGAATTTTTGTTTTGTTCGAACGGATTTATCTTAAAATCCACGCACGGACTATGTGCAGTTTTTAACGGAATTATAATCCTCCATGAATTTTGAGTAAATTTTGAAAGTTTCAAGTCGATGGCAATTGTTTTTATATTTATTTGAGCCACCGAGATTATTACAGATTTTCAAGAAATTGTGTTTTGCTCACACGGATTTATCTTAAAATCCACGCATGGAGTATCTGCAGTTTTTAACGGAATTATAATCCTCGATGAATTTTGAGTAAATTTTGAAAGTTTCAAGCCAATGGCAATTGTTTTTATATTTTTTAAAACCATTAGATATTGAGCAATTTTAGCATGACTACAAGCTGCGTTTTAGTGTGATTATCTCGAAATCCAGTAATGGAATGCATTGAAATTTTGATTGAGTTATGAAGCTGAATATATTTTGAGTATATTTGGAACGTTTCAAAACTACGACTATTATTTATATATATTTTTTTTCAGCCTACAAAAATGTGATAATTTCGACATAGCTACAAGCTGTGTTCTCTTGTGGTTATCTCCTACTTTACTTAAGGGGTGTTTTTAAATTTTAATTGAAATGTGAAGCAGAATCTATTTGGAGTAATTTTGGAAAGTTTGAAATTGGTGGCGATTGTTTTAATATTTTTTTCAAACCATTAGATGGCGAGCAACTTCAGCAAGACTGCAAGCTGCGATTTGGTAAGATTATTTCGAAATCTAGTAATGGGGTGTTTTGCAATAATTAGTTTATTTTTTGTAGTTTTTGGAAGACTGTCATCACCAATTGGAAAGAGTTGAATGGATCTCTAACCATAATTTTTGGAATTTGAATATCATCATGACAATTTGGAAGATTAATGTTGTATTTTTCATTAATATTCACAAACATCGTCGCGGAGTTCGTAAGGCATTTTTTGTGTAATGGCAGTTGTTTTCAACTGGCGACCTCATTCCTAATAATACGAACCACCAATACACAACAAAATAATATTTACCTTAGCTTCGAAAAAATCTTTGGCACCATTAACTCCAACCTTATCAACATCGACCTCGGTCAGCTTGGCGAGCTGCGCCAGTCCAGAATCGGCGTCCAGTTCTCCGGCTCTCGCTTTTCTGTACACGAGGAGGAACTCCCTGAAGGAGAGTCTGCCGTCGCAGTCTTCGTCGACTTCCGCGATCATTCCCTTCAGGGCGATGTGCGTTTGCGGGGCGTCCAGCACCTCCATCATCCTCTTCAGTTCGTCCAAACTCAAGTAGCTGTCGTTGTTGGTGTTGAATCTGAAAACAAAACGGAAAATCATTAAATTTCATTTCCTCCATTTGATAATTAATTTATTCAGAAAGCTCAATCGATGCCCGGTTTAGAAAATATCAATGGATATTTATACGTCGTAAAAGTCGTTTAATTGCAGGTTTATTATAATTTGAATATTATATAAACAAATTGAGTGAAAGTTTCGTATATACACTCGGCGTCAAAAAAAAGCGCGAAAAAACTCGATTTTTCAAACCGTCGTAACTTGGTTCAGTTTGGTCGAAAATCGATTAATCTTTCAGTTTGGGAAAGATTCAAGTTTTATCTTTAAGAATGTGTAGTTGATTTTGACCCCAAGTCAAACCCACCCCCCGTAACAACGCGATGGAAAAAAAAATGTTTTTTATGTAAAAAAATTGTCCAACTTTGACAAGCTGTACCGTAAGCAAAAAAAAATCGGCAGGAAATTTCACCACAATGGCAGAAAAATTTAATCAATTTCCTTCAAATGCCTTGAAAATTTGAGTAGTTATGACGATGATTTGGAGCAGTTATGGATTTTTGAAAAAAAATGAAAAAGTTGTAAAAATTTAACATTTTTTGTCAATCCAAAACACTTTTTGTAGGGGTTTTCAGGGAGTCACGAAAGTCGAAAACTTCTTGGATCACAAACATAAAAAAACGGATTTTTTCTAAATTTTTCTACTATAAAAAAAGTTCTAAACCAATGAAGATATTTCGATAATTCGCTCACCATCTTACTCTACCCTTCAACCTCTATCTACCATTGGGCTTTAATATTCGCAAAAACTCAAAGTTTTTCACCCTCAAAGACTCATCAAAATCGATTGAAAATACGCCGATTTGAAAATAGTCGAAATTACAGAAATTTCAAGTGTTTATTTTTTTTCCTTCAGTATATATTAAAGGTGTTGAAAAAATATCTGCACAATTAAAACAGCAGCTGCTTCCGAAATAATACTCGAACGACCCACTCTCAATGTATAATAAAATATTTCATTGGATCACCACTAATTAAATAATTTTCTTAATTACTTCACTAGCCTTCAATATTTGCACTAATGACCACCAGAAATCCTCAAAAGTTACAAAAAACGACGATCAATTAAATATAATTGAATTCAGTAAACCGGCACCAATTACGCGAACGTTAATAATATTTCCTGCAATTACGAAATTTTTATGCGATATTCGACAA
This sequence comes from Ocypus olens, assembly GCA_910593695.2. NCBI lineage: Eukaryota > Metazoa > Arthropoda > Insecta > Coleoptera > Staphylinidae > Ocypus > Ocypus olens. The sequence goes on along the minus strand of OU343062.1, from coordinate 43,676,490 downwards.
AATCCAATTTCCAGCGGCCATAGCCGTCGGGCCGTGAACCCGGGCCGGAAGGAAGACGCATTTCGCTGACGTACAAACGTTGGAATCAACAAACACGTACCGACCAAGTCTATAATTAACACTGCCAATTAGCAGTTAGGAAGTTCTAAACCACCGACACGGAAAACTGCTTTCGATTTTCCATTAGCTCCACAACATTGAGTCACTCGTGATGATAAACTGAATCATTTTTCTCGGTGACTCATTGTTACTTAAAAATACGCACATTCTGCACAATAACATATATTCTTATCGTCATCCTTTTGATAATGTTGCACAGTAGAAAAAGACGTATTTTTTACACGCTTATCTTCAGTACGTCGGGTCATGGGTAATTTGGGATTGTCGCAAACTTTGTCACCAGGAATCGACTGTTATCTTTAGTTTTTACGTCAAAATTAGATTGTCACAAATTTGTTGCTTGTAATAGACGTTATTTTTAGTTAGAACGTTGCCATATTTTACAATTGAAGTCCGTTAGGATAGCATTTACGGTCGCAGCCAGAAAGTTTGTGAGACCGAGTCTTATAAAACTGGCAGGGCCGTAAAGCCCCTAACGGACGTGTACTGTACTATCGTACGTGCGCAATGCAGACCTTCATTGAGACCTTGGTTTACCCGCAGTAAAGGAAGAAATCAAAAGGGCCAAGCATGATGCCAAAGTTCACCTTCGTGTAAACGTGCAACCAGCACCATATTTGAAGAAGTGAACCAAACCACTCGATCTTACGTAGTATTATGTATTTAATTTTAATGTTCCCCTGTAATTGGATGTTTTCCGTTTGGATATAAATAAATAAATAAATAAATAGTCACAGAGCACGTGCAATGAGTTAAATGAACAACCTAAGAATCCTTTAGAAACCCTTTAGAATCCGAATTTAAGGGGTAAGTGCCGCGTCGAAAATCGATGCATTTTTGATGGTCAGCATATACATAATTCTGAAGTTAATATCAAATATTAAGAAATGACATTTTGCACATTTAGAAAGAAAGGGTTAAACTACTCGTCTATAGAATTTGATTTTTTTTTTAAATCATCAGACAAACTGTATAATTTATCCTGAAAATTGCCAATATTGGATGGATATCTGGAGCTTTTCTCTGCAAAGAATTAAAAATGTATTACTACAGAAAAATAGTTTATACCTTTGAAAACAATATGTACGTAATAAAATTGTCATTCGTTATCAAATAAAGTCGCAAAAACGTAAGAGCTGCACCTCTGCAAACACGAATTTGCTTCATTTTCGCCGCTGTAATGAACGCCACCTGCATGAAACATATTGCATCAACCCTGGAAGCGTACATAAACAAATTTACGTACTCGGTAAAATTTAGGGCCCAAGATAATTTTCTATTAGACCAATCTGGTAGTAACTCTGGCGCGAGGCACTTAATGAGTGATTAGTCCATCGTAGAGATTGGGGAGACTCTTTTTGTGAGTCGACTCATGACTCAATGATGAGCAAACTTCCAAAAATTTCCAATTAACAAACATTGGCGAACAAAAAAAATCTTCTCTTCTAGATCCAGTATAGTGACCTTTGTCGTACCCTACTAACTCTAGTTGTTAATAGATAATTTTCTTAAATATACCCTTCACCCTCTTTTCGACCCTCAAAATTTTTAAAAATTTCGAGAAAAAAAAATTCCGGAAAAATTTCGAAGGCGGTAAAGCTGTCCCCGCCGAGTGGCTTTCTAAAAAAAATATCGGTGACCTTGAGCACCCCCCACCCCCCCCACCAGTGGCGGGGCACATTTTTTTTGTCCGATCGAAAATTTGATTACACCGTGGTAAAGGCCTTCTCAAATGCAATAGAAAATCCAAATAACATTTCTCGATCCGACCCCTTTTTCTATTTTTAAGAATTCATTAAACTTTTATTTATTTTGCCGGTAAATATTTTCCATCGTTTTAAAATGAATTTTTCTATTCCTTTTTAAATCACGAATCCAACGATGGATTATCATTGCGGTAGTGGGTGTATGTAAAACAAACTTGGATTTTTTAAAATCGCCCGATTATTAACCGAGATATGAATATTGTCGTTTTTGAACGTTGAAAATTTTTCCCCGGAAAATCAATTGAGAAAAAAAAATTTTCCGGGAGGGTTAGAACAATGAAATTTTGGCAAATCATTAAGAGTGCCATTTGAAGCAAACCACCAAAGTTTGGTAACATTTCGGTCACCCCATCAGCCGCAACGAGGAGGGCGGGGGTGCCAAAGACCGAAACAACCTAAATCAGGATCGCCCTCAATTTTGTTTACACGTCGAAACTTTGAGGGTAGGCAGGGGGTGAGACGAGCCGTGATCAGTAATTTTTTCAAAACCTTCCAGACACCCCTCGCCCCTCCAGAGCGCGATATTTGGCCCACCTCCGACATTTTTTCCTATCTTTTTTTATTTCTTTCGAGGACGTATTTTTTTCTATTTATATCAGAGAGCTGAAACTTTTAGGGGTTCAGGGTAAGACGAGCCTTTATCTGTATTTTTTCAAAATTTTCAAAAAAAGGGACCCCTCCAGAGCGCGTCACCCTGATTTTCGTTTTTCTTTTTTTAGTGATTTATTTTTTTATTTTCAAATTGAAAAGCTGAAACTTTCAGGGATGCCAGAGGATATAACCGGCGTGCATTGGGAATTTTTTCAAAATTTATGACCCTTTTGTCTACGAATTACGGTGATTTTTTAATTCGACATTCTCGAAATACCTCAGCAGAGGGTGGAAGGGAAAAATTGAATTTAACTCAAATGTCAGATTTTTCAATAAATATTAAAACTGAATCGAAAACATATACAAAATTTTTACATAAAGTGCATACTTTTTAAAATACTGATTTTCCCCAATTCAAACTGCCTAAAACGATTTAAAAACATGTTTTATTTTTTTTTTACCCTCTTCTGCACTGCCGATGGAGATGTCCTGTTTAGGCAATATGGCAGCTATTAAGAAGTATGTATTGAGCAAATTTGATTGTACCAAAGATCTTTCCTGCGGTCGTTAGGGCCTTCTTTAGAAACTTTTAGAAATTAGAAGAAAAAAATTCGCACAGCCTTCCCTGTATCTCCAGGACAATTTAAAACTATTCTATCCCCTTAACAAAAGACCCCTCTACAACATTTATTCTTTGCATATATTCTTTCTTTTAATCGTTTGCGAGTTATGAATTTTTTTATGTTTCAAGGCACCAAATTCGTTTTTTTTTATGAGAACGTATTTTTCTCTATGGAAATTTAAGAGTTGAAACTTTCAGGGTGGGTAGGGGGTGGGGTGATCCATGATCCCTAATTTTTTCAAAAATTTTTAAACACCCCACACCTCTTCAGAGCGCGTTATTTGGCCTACCCCAGAATTTGCTTTCAATTTCTTTCAAGGACGTATTTTTTTCCATTTAAATTGAAGTAGTTGCCCCAAATTTTAAATAAAAAATAAAATGATTAGGAAGTAAACGTGAATTCCAGAAATAGTAATTTCCGTAATATTCAAATTACGGTGATAACCAGTATAATCATTTACGCATGTATTACGATAAGTACTATATGTTTATATATGTCTGGAGGTAACAAATGGATTCGCTTATCTTTTCATATCAAGCATGCGTAAGTAAGTTATCAAGCGCAATTAATTACAAATATTGATAATACTAATTATTTAATTCCATTCCAACTTGATAATTTTCATTATTAATTATAATCCACGATGTAACGAGTGATACATTTAATTTATTAAAACAATTAACAATAAAAAAAAATCCACCATAAACTGTGTGAACAATTCAAAGGTGACCTTTCCTATTAAATCTAATAATGATTAAAAATCGAAGAGAGCCTGCCTGAAACCGAGTAATTTATATAGCTTGAAGGATGGAGTAAAATGTTGAGCAAATTATCAATTTATGGCAGAAAACAATTACAACTCCATTCCGTTTCTACGCTGTAATTGATAGATTCCCCAATAATGTTGTTGAAGTTGTAAGTCTGCATTTAAGTCAGTCTTTGAAAAATTAATACTTTTTCCATATTTGAGCATTGAAAATCGAAATTCTTATATTATCTGGAAAACTAAATAATTAAAGTTGTCTGATTTTTCTGGCATGTTAAAGCCTAATTATTCCCCAGTAATGCTACAAATTTGAAGCTAAGTCAATTTTTGAAAAATACATATTTTCCGATTTTTGAGAGTTGAAACTTGTTAATTTTGGGTTTGTTGGCGATTATCCTCAACGAGCATGAATATTTTTTAATATTAAAGCCTTGTCTTTTATTACCAATTTTGTGAAAGTTTGTTTCTGGTTTTGAATAATCAAAGCTTTTTCGATTTTCAATCGCTAAAACTTACCGTTCTTGCATCGATCGTGATCATCTGGAAAACGAAATGATTGACATGCTTTGATTTTTCAATAGTATTAAAGCCAAATTATTCCGAAATAATTCTGTATAAGTTGGAAGTCTGTAGTTCTTTTGGTTTTTGACAAATCAACGCTTTTTCGATTTTTAAGCGTTGAAAATGGGCATTCTTGGGTTTGATTTTGATTATCTGGAAAACTAAATAATTAACATGGCTTGACCTTTTGGAATATTAAAGTCCAATTATTCCCCAATAATACTTTTAAAGTGGTAAGTTTATGAAAAATCAATATTTGTTCGATTTTTGAGAGTTGAAAATTGTAAATTTTGAGTTTAAAGGCAAAACGGTGTGCTTAACGGGTATAGATATTATTTTATATTAAAGTCCAATTATTGATTACCTGTTTTTAATTTTAAGAAAGGGATTTAATTTGTATTCTAAAAACTTAGTAGCTTTTAAGTCTTATTTGTTCACACTCGACCTGGCGCATATAGCCAAATAATGTTATATATTTTTAGATTAAGATTACTTTACTTCATAGAAATGTACATTTTAGTTATTTTGTATTTTTCAAGGGCGATGTCCCGTTAATAAATATATTATTATTATTTTTGCATTTTCATTTTTTTTCTCTTTCCTTGACCTGTGTAAAAAACTGTGAGTTTTCTGGCATTAATAAAATTATTATTATTATTGATTGCCAATTTTGTGAAAGTTTGAACTCTGCATTAGTTTCTGGTTTTGAATAATCAATGCTTCTTCCATTTTGAAGCGCTAAAAATTACCTTTCTTGGATTGATCGTGATTGTCTGGAAAATGGAATGTTTGATATGCTTTTATTTTTCAATAGTTTTAAAGCCAAATTATTCCGAAATAATGCTGTAAAAGCAGGAAATCTGCATTTTCTTGGTTTTTAAAAAACCAACGCTTTTTCGATTTTCGAGCGTTGAAAATGCCCATTTTCGTGTTTAATGGAGATTTAATGAAAAACTAGGAAAATAAGGCACATGGATTTTTCTTGTATATTCAAGCCTAATGATTTCGGAATGAATCTGTTCAAATTAAAAGTCTATGAATGTTTTGAGTGAAAATGAAATGAAAAATGAAAATCTTCAAATTCTAATCATCTTTACGGTCAGTTTACTCAAAACCCAATAAAATCGCAGCAGTCGACAGCATATTTAATTATTTTTTTTTAAATGATATATAATTTTTTAAATTGTTGAAGTATCTGTATTCCGCGAGAAACTTTTCAGTTTTACATTTCGAATATTTATACACACGATTATTTAAATTACTCTTTTCATGGGAGTAATTTAATATTTGCATAAAATTAAACTCTGTCCCACATTATTAGCGAATAACCATTGAAAATTACAGCCAATTAATTATCGAGGATCGTTGCCAAACCAGAAGTAAATTTCATGGCGCTTTGGACGTAACATAAATTTGCAAAAATAGCTACTTTGCCAGATTTCTCCTATTAGGATTTAAGTTTCCAATTTATTAACAGTTTGAACCTCTCTAACGGGTTGCAGTTTATGTTAGTGGATGTGTTTTAAAAATGTGATTACCTTTCACAAAAAATATGGAAAAGCTACTAAATTTGCATTCGGTGTCATACGAAACAGTTACAGTAATCTGATGGGAGGTATTAATATAAATAGTTTCGTCAACTAGTTCATTACACATAAATAACAATATGGCCTTTGATGTTTCAACTATTGCAATTATTGCCTCCCGTTATAACTTCAATTAATATAACGGAGCGAGAGATTCAAATTTAAAAACAGATCAATATTCAGGTGTCTAGTCTCCGAATTTATTTGTTCGAAGTATCCTGTCAGAGCGACATACTAATTAATTTACCTTGGCATGCGTGATTTATTTGATTCATTTATTTATTATAATTAATATTTAATGCTTTCTTTCTTAATCGGTTCCTCGACACCCAATCGATTAAAAAATAAATAATATTTAATTGATACGCATAAGAACGAACTGCTCTACTCATCACTATTCTGCTTTTACTCTAGAAAGGTGTACTTTTCTCATGATACCTTTGAAGAGCACTTAATTACCAACTCGATCATTGTTCGTCGCCAGAAGAGATTGCCATGCACGAGCGCATCTGAGCATTTTCGCACGTCCTTCATCCTATTATTCAGTGGCGGCTCGTGGAACATGTTGATGGTAGAGCCACTTTTACAATTTATTAGATCGGATGATACTGGCGTTTGAAAATTATGAAAGATAAAAAAGACAAATTATACAAATTAAATACCGGCAAAAAAATCAAAAATTTGCACATAAAAATCAATCACACGCGTTAAAAATCTAAAGTATAGACCAATAAAAAATACGCTCTTAATTAAAGTAAAAAACTAAAATATACGCCCTAAAGATCAAAAATTTAGACAAATTTCGAAAATTCGCGGTTAAAAAAATACAGATCCAGCATTTTTTATTTTTTTGGCCTATATTTTAGATCTTGACCCGTATTTTTCATTTCTTCGTTGCAAATTTTAGAGTTTTTGCCTGAAATATTCTTTATTTTATTAAACTTGAAATTTTCGGATTTTTGGTCTGCATTTTTTAACCGCGAATTTTTGATGTTTGTCTAAATTTTAGATTTTTTGTGCATATCTTTTAGTTTTTACGAGTTATTTTGGGGGCTGAAAATGGCAAAGCATTTTTGTTTTTCTTGATTTTTCAATTTTGTGGTTTGCATTTTTTTATTTTTAGACTAGAATTATAGATTTTTTTGGCTTATAGTTTAGATATTTAATCTGTATTTTTCATTTCTTCGTTCCAAATTTTAGAGTTTTTGCCCGGAATATTCTTTATTTTGGTTAAACTTTTTGATTTTTTTCGGATTTTTTGGCCTGCATTTTTTAACCGGGAATTTTCGATATTTGTGTATATTTTCGATTTGTTTTAGTGTTGTTCTTAATTAAGAGCTAATTCTGCAAGTGATTAATTTTTTACAATTTTTCAAAACATTGAGTGCAATTTTCGTTCCCTCCAGTGCATTCCTGTTGTTTCCAGGTGCAATATTGCAATTGTTTTTTCAAATAATCAAAAATACACGGTTTCTGAATGGTTTCGGCAATTTTGAAACGAATTCTGCAAGTGATTAATTTGTTATAATTTTTGGAAATTTTCGTTCCTTCCAGTGCAGTTTTGAGTCAATTCCTATGGTTTTCAGTAGCAATATTGCAATTATTTTTACAAGTAATGAAAACTACACTCTTTCTGCATAGTTTTAGTAATTTTGGAGCTAATTCTGCAAGTGATTAATTTTTTACAATTTTTCAAAATATTGACTGCAATTTTCGTTCCCTCCAGTGCATTCCTGTTGTTTCCAGGTGCAATATTGCAATTGTTTTTTCAAATAATCAAAAATACACTGTTTCTGAATCATTTCAGCAATTTTGAAACGAATTCTGCAAGTGATTAATTTGTTATAATTTTGGAAAATTTTCGTTCCTTCCAGTGCAGTTTTGAGTCAATTCCTGTTGTTTTCAGTAGCAATATTGCAATTATTTCTACAAGTAATCAAAAGTACACTCTTTCTGCATAGTTTTAGTCATTTTGGAGCTAATTCTACAAGTGATTATTTTTTTTACAATATTTCAAAACATTGAGTGCAAATTTCCTTCACTACAGAGAAAATTTTGAGTTTATTCCCTTGTTTTCTGCAGGAGCGTGTCGTTGTTTTCAAGAAATCAAAAGTATACTATTTTTGAATAATTGAAGTTTATTTGAAGCGAAACCTTCAAGTAATATTTTTTTTTAATTTTTCAAATCGTCGAGTGCAAATTTCCTTCGCTACAGAGCAAATTTTGAGTTTTTTTTTCCTATGTTTTCTGGGGCTAATCACCACGAGTGCTAAAAATGGCAATTTTCGGACTTGAATTTTCAATCTTCTTGTTTTCATTTTTTATCGTTAAACCCGGATTTTGATATTTTGGTCTAAAATTTTAATCTTTTAGCGTATTTTTTTTTCTAAATTTTCGATTTGTTATCTTATATTTTAGATTTTTTAACCTAAATGATTGACTTTTTGTGTTTTTTTGTCGACATTTTCAAGTTTTTTTGATAGTTTTTTGATTTCTTGCCCTTGATTTTAGATTTTTTAACTTGAATTATTATTTTTTATGGGCAATTTGTTTTTACTTTTTGGTTACTTTAAAAATTTAAATTTAATTTAAAAAAAAATTTTTTTTCAAGACGGAGACCATTCTGAACACTATTTGTCCATAAAATTTTGTTGTGGGACTTCCAGGAACTGAGGTTTTCGAGTTTCTGGTCGGCAACTTATTTTGAGCTAAAGAGTTGTTTTAGGGGCTGAAAAAAGCGAATTATTTTCGTTTTCCTCGATTTTTCAGTTTTTTGGTTTGAATTTTTTGTTTTTAGACCAGCATTTTTTTTAGGTCTATATTTTAGATCTTTGACCTGTTTTTTCATTTCTTCATTCCAAATTTTAGAGTTTTTGCCCTAAATATCCTCTATTTTAGTTAAACTTTTATTAAAATTTTCAGATTTTTAGTCTGCATTTTTTTAACCGCGAATTTTCGATATTTGTGTAAATTTTCGATTTTTTGTGCTTATATTTTTAGGTTTTTACCTTAATTAGAAGCGTATTTTTTATTGGTCTATACTTTAGATTTTTAACATGATTGATTTTTATGTGGATATTTTTGAATGTTTGGCCGGTATTTATCATTTCCATCTTTCATAATTTTGTCGTTTCAAATGTCAGTATCATCCGATCTAATAAATTGTAAAAGTGGCTCTACCACCAACGTGTTCCACGAGCCGCCACTGTTCCTACTATTAAAATTACGCATTAAAAACTTTTTTTTTTTAATTAGTAAAGTTAATGTAAGTTTGTAATTGTTTTCTTCAATACATTTTTGGCATTAAAGTTTAATTGACTTCTATAATGGACATTATTAATTATTTACTTAAGTAACCATAAAAAACAGCATTGCAATTTAAGTAATAATCGAGAATTGCAAAATATTTGCGTCACTTTCTTCTGGGATCCATCGGTCGTGAGAATGTCCCATGTGAAACGTTCTTCCAGAAGATCGCGTGGCGAAAGCGTCAAGAGTGCGAGTTGAAGTGCCCCGCGGCTTCTCTAATTTAAGCTCGGAGGCTCCCGCACAGACCACAAATTATTTTTATTGGTAATCTAGGAAAGACACGCGATCAAGATTATTTCTGTCCTCCCCCATGGCACACAATCATCGTAAACAAAGACACACCGTTTAGATTGAAGATGCGTCTATTGATTATTATCCGACGGATGTAAAGATGTATTTATTCTTTTTTTTTACTTTCTCCGTTACGAAGTACGAGAAAGTATCGAGAAAATTTTTCGATTTTTTTTTACGGAAATATCCGTTTTGGGGTCCCTAGATGACATTTCAACAATTTATAAAAAAAAAAATGTGTGTGTGTGTGTGTCTGTGCGCGCTGTATCTCAAAAACTAATAGAGCAATTGATATGAAACTTTGACCATAAGTCCTATTTGATAATCCGAAGAACTGAAAAGCTTTTGGTAAAATTTCGTACACGGAAAGTGAAGGTGTTGTCAAGAAACACGGCCTATTTTCTTCGACACTCTTCGTCTGGTTACCAAGTTGTATCACTGGAAAATTACATTACGAAATTGGTGGTGCACGTACGCACAGTTCTAACTCGTGAATGAAATAAATTACAAATTACAAAGAACCAAGTTCAGTGAGCAGCGGCCTTTATTGGTCAACGCTCTAATTATTGCAGTACCGTAAAACTCCAATACAAAAGAGCCTGTGCTCGCTAATTGGTCTCCTGTTTGTTCTGGGAAATCCGCACAATTCAATTAAAATCTCCACAGAATGGAAAGTAAAGTCGCGAAATTGTTTCCATTACCATTATTACTCAATACATTTTTCATGCAATAATGTAAATTATAAATGAAATATGCTATTAAAAAATAAATACATATTGATGTCACCAGGGGCGGCTCGTTATATAGAGCCAAGGAGCCATGGCCCTACCAGTAGTTTTAAGCTCAGCAAGAATTTTTAATCATTTCTTAAAATTCTTTTTGTTTGATGGTGAAGTTACGTGGTCGAAGAATGGTGTTACAGATTTAGTGCATGTCTGGGACAAAATGTAAACGCACGATAAGTACGCATAAATCATATTTTCAGATTGTTTGAATTCGGCAACTCAAAATAATCTTGGACTATGAAGATTAATCGTTCTTTTTTTCTTCAAAAAAAGGAGGCGAGGGCCTTCCCATATTGTAAAAGTACCATCAGCATGTTCCACGAGCCGCTACTGAGAGTATTTTATTTGAATTATTCAAAATGTATCTACTGAATCTAAAGTTCTCGAAACTGCCGGCACAAAAGGTGAAACAAACAATAAGGCGATCCCAACAAAGTTAATCGTTTTACTTGAATTCTTTTCACTTTTTTTGACAATTAAAACGAAAATTATGGAAAAATATTTTCATATTAACAAAAATTGTAAAATAATTTTGTGTGATTTTTGAGACTAATTTAAACCATTTTCTTACTAGAATATTCTGCATTTTTTATTATTAAGCCTGTATTTCCGATTTGTTTTTTGGCAAAATTTTTGATCATTTGGCCTAAATTGTCTTTATTTTGACCTACATTTTCGATTTTATTGTTAAAACTTTCGACTATTTGGTCCGCATTTTTTATTTCTCCTAACGAATTTTTGGTCAAAATATTTTAACTTTTAGCCTAAATATCCTATATTTTGACCTTTTGCGATTTAATTGTTTAAATTTTCGATTTTTGGCCTGCATTTTTTACTTTCCCGCCAAATTTTTAATTTTTAGATTTTTGACCTGCATTTTCGATTCTCTAAATTTTTGATTTATTGACCTAAAAATTCTTTAGTGTGACTTAAAATTTCGATGTATGTTAAAAATTTTGATTTTCCGGGCTGAATTTTTAATTCTACTTCTAAATTTTTAACTTGATTTTGTTTAAAATATATATAACCTGAATTATTGATTTATATGCGAGATTTATTTTTATTTTTTCCGGAGTTTTGTTTGTTGAAATTTTCGATTTTTTAGTCTGCATTTATTATCTTCAGGCCCGAGTTTTCAATATACTGTCTAAATTTTCTACTTTCTGGCCAAAATTACAGATTTTCACTATTTTTTTAAATCTTTGACCTAAAGTTTTCTAATTCAAATAAAAACGAAGTGAAAGCCTCCACAATTACTTATCTAAAGTTTTCTTTATTTTGACCTAACTTTTCGATTTTATTGTCTTCGGTTTTTTTGCCCCCATTTTGGATTTTTCGTTTGGTCTGCATTTATTATCTTTAGGTCCGAGTTTTCCATGTTTTGTCTAAATTTTTGACTTTTTGACCAACATTGTGGATTTTTAATTTTAATTGTTTTTTATTTGTCTGTTAAAATTTTTGTTTCCTTGGTCCACCATTTTTATTTTTAGGCCAGAATTTTAGATTTTTTATCGTATATTTTTTTTATTTTTGGTATATTTTGTATTCTATATTTTACATTTTTTAACTTGGATTATTAATTTAATTTCGTGATTTTTTTTGGCGGCTGAAAGTGGCAACTTATTTTGCTTCTACCTAAGTTTTCGATTTTTTGTCTGCTTTTTTTATTTTTAGATCAGGATTTTTGATTCCTTAGCCCATATTTTAGATTTCTATATTTCCGATTTTTTTATTCCAACTTTTCTTTATTTTTCTTTATTTTGACCAAAATATTCGATTGGTATGTAGAAATTTTCGATTTTTTTTGTCTGCAATTTTTATCTTTGCGCTGGTTTTCGATGTTTTATCTAAATCTTCTCAGTTTTAGGCTATATTGTAGATTTTTTATTTTTTGGTCTAAATATTTTTTATTTTGACGAAAAAATTCGATTGGTTTGTAGAAATTTTGGTTTTTTTGCCTGCATTTTTTATCTTTACGCCCGAGTTTTCGATTTTTTGTCTAAATTTTCACCTTTTCAGGCCCTATTGTGGGTTTTTACTTTATCTTGGTTACAATTTTTGGTCTTTTGGCCGAAATTTTCTTTATTTCGACTTAAATTTTCGATTAGTTTGTTAAAAATTTTGATTTTTTGGTCTACCGCATTGATTTTTGGGTACGAATTTTAGATTTTTGGTCTTAATTTTTTATTTTTTGTCCCATATTTTATTTTAATTTTCTTGCGATTTTTTATTTTATTTATATATACATAAACATCTTTATTCACAGAAATAACATCTAAATACATTGTGGTAAAAACTTGAAATCCGCTTTCCGTTGTCTGTGAAAGGGCTATCGATTTTTATTTTTGCTATTATTTTCGAATTTCTCGTTGGAACTTATTTTAAGCTAAAAAGAGTTATTTTTGGGGCTGAAAATGGCAATTATTTTTCTTTTGCTTGTATTTTCAATTTTTTGGTCTGCATTTTTATTTTTAAACCAGATTTTTTGATTTTTTGGCCGATATTTTAGATCTTCGGCTGTTTTGTTCCAAATTTTTGATTTTTTGGCCAAAATATTCGACTGGTATAGCAAGATAAATGATTCTTTGTTTCTTCAAAAAGGGAGAGGGATATTGTATAAGTGGCTCTACCATCAACATTTTCCACGAGCCGCCACTGGATGTCACCATAACTTATTGTTTATAATACTAATGAATTTATAGGATCCCTAATAAAATAATCCGAACTTTGCTTTATCAAAAACAGATGTGCCAAAAGACAAATTTTAATGACCAAAAATGCACTCTTCCTAGAAATTGCTTCGCAAATTCTATATTTTTTATGACAGATACTTGAAATTTTGACAGATGTACCGTGAATAACGGAACTTTATAGTCTTCCAAATAAAAAAATCCGAACTTTGCTTTATCAAAAACAGATGCGCCAGAAGGCAAATTTTAATGACCAAAAATGTAATTTTCCCAAAAATTACTCCGCAAATTCGATATTTCTTATGACAGATACTTGAAATTTTAACAGATGTACTACCATGAATAACGGGACTTTATAAGTCTTCCAAATAAAATAATCCAAACTTTGCTTTGACAAAAACAGATGCGCCAAAAGGGAAATTTTAATGACCAAAAATGCACTTTTCCCAAAAATTACTCCGCAGTTTCTATATTTCTTATGACAGCTACTTGAAATTTTGACAGATGTACCGTGAATAACGGGACTTTATAGTCTTCCAAATAAAATAATCCGAACTTTGCTTTATCAAAAACAGATGCGCCGAAAGGCAAATTTTAATGACCAAAAATGCACTTTTCCCAGAAATTGCTCCGCAAATTCGATATTTCTTATGACAGATACTTGAAATTTTGACAGATGTACCGTGAATAACGGGACTTTATAGTCTTCCAAATAAAATAATCCAAACTTTGTTTTATCAAAAACAGATGTGCCAAAAGACAAATTTTAATGACCAAAAATGCACTCTTCCTAGAAATTGCTTCGCAAATTCTATATTTTTTATGACAGATACTTGAAATTTTGACAGATGTACCGTGAATAACGGGACTTTATAGTCTTCCAAATAAAATAATCCGAACTTTGCTTTATCAAAAACAGATGCGCCAAAAGGGAAATTTTAATGACCAAAAATGCACTTTTCCCAAAAATTATTCCGCAAATTCGATATTTCTTATGACAGATACTTGAAATTTTGACAGATGAACCCTAAATAACGTGACTTTATACTCTCCCAAATAATATAATCCGAACTTTGCTTTATCAAAAATAGATGTTATCCTATTTATCCTATTTGTATTTTTTTAATATAAAAAAATGTTTAATGAAAACCGTCAAAAAGCGAAATCATGTTTGTTTGCCAATATCTCCATAGCAACGAGTTGCGTTAAGATACATATAACAACACTAGTGTTGTTAAAGGTACCATAACGTTACTCGTTGCTAAGGAGTTATTGCCATGTTAACATTACAGGATAAAATAAAATAATTAAAATAACTCAAACAAGGTTATATTTAATATCGATTATGACTATACATCATAGAGCATTATTGCGGCACAATAAGTTATGCCAGAAATTTAATTATCGAACTCGTAGAAAGACGACCGTAAATTCCCCGCGACTGATTTATTTCTGTTTGTAATAACAATGGCAGTCATGAATCATTTAATATTTTTTTAAAAGAAGTTGCTTTGTAATTTATACCTCGGTACATCGGGCGAATCCTTTGTTGAAGCGGAGAACACGTCCTCTAAATGGGATTCCAATTAAAGTCAGCAGCTTTCGCGAATCATCTCGTAAATTCACTTTCAATCACGAACGCCGTCGCTGATTTATCGCCGGCGTAGAAAGCCGCGACGGCGACGGCGTGAAAAATGATGAAAAATAACGGGGAAACCCATCCCCAAAGGAAAAACGCAATCGGTCAATGGATTAATTACTTTCTCTTGTACGACGCGGTGATATAAATTAACTATAAGTTCTGTTAACATTGGCGATGGAGGATAGTAGAACTGCTTGAGACGAGATGGCGTTAGAATGCTTAATCCACCAATTTCGGTATCTTCTGGGTACTATTTCCTCCATACTGCAGCATCGAAAACTAAAGCCATGAAACTACTAAAACTGACAGCGCGAAATTACAAATGGGGGTGCAAATTTGTTTGCCGAGTCATGGATGTAGCTATTTTCTCCTTAAAGATTTCGACACTGTGATCAGAGCCCTGCAGAAGCAAATTGTAGGTTAGAAAATCGTCGAAATGAATTTTTCATTTAAGGAAAAATAAATACTATTTTCTTCTTTCTAACGTCAGGCGAAGCAAATTGTAACGGTACAAAAGTAAAATTAGAAAATCAAATATTAATTTTACCTTTAGAAGAATGCGATTAATGCAAATTGTCAAACTCGTTTTGAATGCGCGTGCCCGTATCCTTTGTGAAATATTAACGTCGAGGGACCTTTTGGTCTTGACTTTATTACCGGCACGCCGAGGTATGTCCATAAAGCTTGTCCCTGTGGACCGTTACCTCGGGCACCGCGTCTAGCATTTTAATACGTAGGGCGTATAAAGGTCACAGAAACAAGGTGACACACTTGACATGACCTTACCCAATTTCGGCTACCGGCAGCTAAGACAATCGATTCGACGCCCGCGCCCTACGCTCGACCCTTAACCCACTTCTACGTCGGCCCGCAACAATTCGATCCGCTCGCAATAAATGAGTTACATCAGTTCTAAACTTCTCAATATCCATCAAAGGAATATTGCCATCAGCGGCATGCCCATGATGACAAGGACAATTTCAGCCCGTTTGTTAGAGGGAGGGGGTGGTAGAGCTGGATATAATTTAGTGAAATTGTTTTGTCGAATAGTTACTTTTGCAACTCTTGTAACCTGATTAATAAATAATAATAATAATAATGATTTATTGCCATTATGTATTTTGGCAAACGGAGGGGGATTAGTGTTTAATGTTTGTAGAATTTATGTTTTATATTTTTTGGAATATGATAAAGGTAGAAATGTTTAACAAGAATTGATTGTGGCTCATCTATTTGCTTTCGAAAATCGTCGATGAAAACGTTTAGAATTGTTTATTGAAGTTTTGTAAGAATTTGTTTACTCATCCGTTTACTTTTGATAATCGTTGATAAAAAGGTCGATTGCTGGTTTTGGGTAAATTCCAGTGACAAATTATTAAGGCGTGTCGCGACGTCCGCGAAAACTATTAGAGCATCACGACCAATTTTTTTCGTTTTCGTCTTGTAATTTCCTAATTTTCCACTTGCTTGACGTTAATCTATGATTTTTAGATAATTGCAAGCATAAAAAATTATGAGTTGTTAAAAGTGTGTATTTTATTTTCTTGTGCTCAATTTAAATCTAAATTGAATAATGCATCCATAATTAAAAAGTCGTAAATGACTTCTAACTTGACGAAAAAACGGTCTAAAAAAATTGCTGTAGTCATCCAGGCATTGGCACATCATTTGTATTCAATAGGTGTGTTCAGATTTTTAAATACCCTTGGATTTTTTGCTAAAAGCTTTAATTTTTGTGAACCAACATTTTGCGATTTTTCAGGCAACATTTTCCAATACAGAACAGAAATAGACCGACACGATAAAAAATTAGAACTCATAAATTCTCAATTATTCATTGAAGTGGACGGTTTGACAAGGCACCTCAAAAAACCCGGGAAGATTTGCCTTATTGGTTTATGCTATCGTGTGTGCCACAAAATTTTGTTTCAGAGTTGGCTGTGAGATAAATGAGGTATGTCGTCGAATATTATTACGTCATGAATTGAATTAGATTTAAAAAATGAATTAATCTCGGACATGACTGCTATGTTTCTCTCTCTCTCTCAGGCATGGCCAACTCGGAAACAAAATTCTGTGGCTCACACCGGCCCTGCAATTGCCCCATTCTGTTTCTCTCTCAGATATGGCCAACTCAGAAATAAAATTCTGTGGCTCACACCTTATGATCCGGCCCTGCAATTGCCCCAGTCACAGGGTATTGATCCATGATGTTGCTTCAAATGTGTTAAATTTTATGAATCAAATAAGATCGTATGAAATATACGAATATCAATCAAATAACAAGTCAATACTAACGGAAAAGATATAACGTTACTATTATTAATTAGAAAGTGAATAGGCGAAGGTCGCGCCATTGAACGATATTCCAGTTTCCAAGTAAACCGTGACAATTCTTGATAATGGATGATCCAACACACCGTATGCTGCAGTATAAACTCGTTAATGTTCCATAATACTACTTTCCTAGTAATGGATTACAAATCACGAGTTATCGAATTAAATTTGCATTCAACACATGTACGAAGATAAATATGTTGATGTGGCCATTATGTAACTTTCTCCAAAAGGCATTTTTTTTTCATATTTATCGGTTTTATTTTTCAAAAATCCTAACCGCCTTAAGCTGACCACATTGACTTATTTCCGAAACCATAAAAAAAAACTTGTGAGATTTATAAAAAAAATTGTTCATTTTGTCGTTCTCTAAAATTTTTGTTTATATAAATTGAATGCAACTATTATAATTTCATAATTACAGTTCAATAAAGTTTTTGAAAATCAAAAAGTTTCTTGTTCATTTTGGTATTCATATAGATTTAATGCAACTATTATAATTTCATAATTACAAATCAATAGTTATTGAAAACTAACTATTGAAAATGAACACATCGTGTTCGAAATGTACATTTAGAGTTATAAATAAACGAGTGAAGTAAGGAATATAACTGTGTTTAATTATTTTACAAATCAATAGTTTTTGAAAATCAAAAAATTTACGAAATGCATTTACTAACAAATGATGTGCAGTTTTATTATCTTCAACATTTATTTAACGATTTTTCTAATTGTTTTAATTTTGATTTTTTTATGAAAAAAAAACATAAAACTCGCACTTGTAGTTTTTAGAAATTTTATCAAAAGCTTTTGTCAGATTTTCAAATAAAACTTTTTTTTCAACGTTTTATTTCAACACCTGTTTTAATTGTAGATAAGGCGTCCACAGACAGACGGGCACTAACAGACAGGCATTTTCAAAAATGGACGGAATCGTCTAGGCCAGTAAACTTTTTGAGGAAAAAAAAAGTCTTCATATTGGCCCCTGGGCCACTGAAACAGTGATGTAGGTAGAAGGGTTTCAAACGTCAGTGTCATCCAATCCTGCAAAACGCTCGATGTTTGAATCGTGAAAATTGAACAACGCGCTTGACAGTCGTGCAATTTTAAAAATCAAAATTACGAAATTTAAAAAAGTGCAATTTTTTCATTTTGTAATAATTTTACAAAAACATTTTGTAATCAGTTTTAAAATCACGCTAAAATCGCCATGTTTTGACGTTTGAATCATGAAAATCGAACAACGCGTTTGACACTTGTGCAATATCAAAAATCAGTGTCGTGATTTACAAACTTTGACATTATGACATTTTGCTTGATGTCGTGAAAAAATATTAACCAGATATTAACTTGCACTAAATTCACCACATTTTCATTTCAGAATCATGAAAAATCGCCAACGCGTTTGGTAGTTGTGCAAATTTAAAAATCAAAATTACGAAATTTAAAAAAGTGCGATTTTTGCATTTTGTATTAAATTTGCGAAAACATTTTGTAATCAGTTTTAAAATCACGTTAAAGTCGCCATGTTTTGACGTTTGAATCATGAAAATCGAACAACGCGTTTGACAGTTGTGCAATATCAAAAATCAGTGTCGTGATTTACAAACTTTGACATTATGACATTTGCTTGATGTGAAAAAAAAATTAACCAGATTTTAACTTGCACTAAATTTACCACATTTTGATTTGAGAATCAGGAAAATTCGCTTAAGCGTTTGGCAGTTGTGCAATTTCAAAAATCAAAATTACGAAATTTAAAAAAGTGCGATTTTTGCATTTTTTATTAATTTTACGAAACAATTTTGTAATGAGTTTTAAAATCACGCTAAAATCGCCATATTTTGCTGATTCAATCATAAAAATCGAACAACGCGTTTGACAGTTGTGCAATATCAAAAATCAGTATCGTGATTTACAAACTTTTGACATTATGAAATTTTGCTTGATGTCGTGAAAAAAAAAATTAACCAGATTTAAACTTGCACTAAATTCACCACATTTTGATTTCAGAATCATAAAAAATCGCCAACGTGTTTGGTAGTTGTGCAAATTTAAAAATCAAAATTACGAAATTTAAAAAAGTGCGATTTTTGCATTTTGTATTAATTTTGCGAAAACATTTTGTAATCAGTTTTAAAATCACGCTAAAATCGCCATGTTTTAACGTTTGAATCATGAAAATCGAACAACGCGTTTGACAGTTGTGCAATATCAAAAATCAGTGTCGTGATTTACAAACTTTGACATTATGACATTTGCTTGATGTGAAAAAAAAAATAACCAGATTTTAACTTGCATTAAATTTACCACATTTTGATTTCAGAATCAAGAAAATTCGCTCAAGCGTTTGGCAGTTGTGTAATTTCAAAAATCAAAATTACGAAATTTAAAAAAGTGCGAATTTTGCATTTTGAATTAATTTTACGAAAACATTTTCTAATCAGTTTTAAAATCACGCTAAAGTCGCCATGTTTTGACGTTTGAATAATAAAAATCGAACAACGCGTTTGACAGTTGTGCAATATCAAAAATCAGTGTCGTGATTTACAAACTTTTGACATTATGACATTTGCTTGATATGAAAAAAAAATTAACCAGATATTAAATTGCACTAAATTTGCCACATTTTGATTTTAGAATCATGAAAAATCGCTTAACCGTTTGGCAGTTGTGCAATTTCAAAAATCAAAATTAGGAAATTAAAAAAAGTGCGATTTTTGCATTTTGTATTAATTTTGCGAAAACATTTTGTAATCAGTTTTAAAATCACGCTAAAGTCGCCATGTTTTGACGTTTGAATAATGAAAATCGACCATCGCGTTTGACAGTTGTGCAATATCAAAAATCAGTGTCGTGATTTACAAACTTTGACATTATGACATTTTGTTTGATGTGAAAAAAAATTAACCAGATTTTAACTTGCACTAAATTTACCACATTTTTATTTCAGAATCATGAAAATTCGCTCAAGCATTTAGCAGTTGTGTAATTTCAAAAATCAAAATTACGAAATTTAAAAAAGTGCGATTTTTGTATTTTTTTTATTATTAGTTCTACGAAAACATTTTGTAATCAGTTTTAAAATTACACCGAAGTTGCGTATTTTGATGTTCGATTAATCAAAATCGAACAACGCGTTCCACAGTTGTACAGTTTAAAAAATTTTAATCGCAATTTTAAATCTTTTGACTTTGAAAATGAGCGATTTTGACGATTTAACGTTGATTTCACGAAAACTTTTCTTAACCCGTTTTCAAATTGCACTAAATTCGCTACATTTTGACGCGAGAATTATCAAAATCCGACAACGCATTTGGCAGTTGTGCAATTTAAAAAAAATCAAAATTGCATATTTGAATTTTTTGACTGAAAACGTGCAATTTTGACGTATTGCGTTGATTCACGAAAACATTTCTTAAACCGTTTTTAAATAGTGCTAAATACTCCATATTTTGACGTTAGGATCATCAAAAATCAAAATCGCAATTTTAAATCTTTTAACTTTGAAATCATGCAATTTTGACCTTTTACGTTAATTTCACGAAAACATGCCTTGACCTGTTCTAAAATTGCACTAAATTATCTATAGTTTGACGTTAGAATCATCAACATTTGGTTTGGAAGTTGTGCAATTTCAAAAATTAAAATCGCAATTTTAAATTTTTTGACTTTTTTGACTTTTGAAAACAAGCAACTTTGACCTTTTACGTTGATTTTACAAAAACATTTCTTAGTCCGTTTTAAAATTGCTCTAAATTCGCTACATTTTGACTCGAGAATTATCAAAATCGGACAACGCATTTGACAGTTGTGCAATTTCAAAAATCAAAATTGCATATTTAAATCTTTTGACTTTTGAAAACTTTTCTTGGAGGATGTTTACATCAAACTTAGATAAACAACAATTATAGAAAATGCTAAAATGAACAACTTCAAGGAATATTTTTTTTTTCGAAAGTCGCTGTATCTCAAAAACTAATAGAGAAATTGATATGAAACTTTGAACATTCGTCTTATTTGATAATCCGAAGAACTGTAAAGCTTTTGGTAAAATTTCGTACACCGGAAGTGGGTGTTTACCTTAACTGTTTTTTGTTTTTTGCCAATATTTTCTTAAATATGAAAAATATCACAAAAACATTTAAACAAACATTGAAGAGAACAAAGAAGTGAACATCTCTTGCTTGAAAAAAATGTTCATAAAATCATTTTTATTCGAGAAAAAAATTTATTATTTTTTTTAAATGTTTGGTTTATAATTATAAAACGGTAATAGTTACATCAAATTTATGTTAATAATAATTGCAGAGAATGCTAAAATGAACAACTTATAACGAAGAAGTTTTTTTCGAAATCCCTTTAGTTTTTGAGTAAACGGAGTTTTTGAATTTGATGTATAATTTTTCCAACTTTCATAACTTTGACGTTTCAAACGTCAGTTTCATCCGAGTTTACATAACGCTCGATGTACATTTAAAATATGATTTCAATTGAAAATCAACCTTGAACACGTAAATATAAATGGCTATAATACCATCAAGTCGGAGAAAGTAACATGATGGCCACATCACAATTTTTACTTTCTCCGTTACGAAGTACGAGAAAGTATTGTGATCGTGATTTTTTTTTCAAAATTTTTTTTTACGGAAATATCCGTTTTGGGGTCCCTAGATGCTATTTCAACAATTTCTGGAAAAAAAAAATTTGTGTCTGTGTGTGTGTGTGTCTGTGTGTGTGTCTGTGTGTGTGTGTGTGTCTGTGCGCGCTGTATCTCAAAAACTAATAGATCAATTGATATGAAACTTTGAACATACGTCTTATTTGATAATCCGGAGAACTGAAAAGCTTTTGGTAAAATTTCGTACACCGGAAGTGGGTATTTACCTTAACTGTTTTTTGTTTTTTGCCAATATTTTCTTAAATATGAAAAATATCACAAAAACATTTAAACTAATATTGAAGACAACAAAGAAATGAACATCTTTTGCTTGAAAATATTTTTCATAAAATCATTGCTATTCGAGAAAAAAATTTGTTAATGTTTTTTTAATTTTTGGTTTATAATTATCAAACGATAATAGTTACAGCAAATTTATGTGAATAATAATTGTAGAGAATGCCAAAATGAACAACTTCTAAAGAATAAGTTTTTTTCGAAATCTCGTTAGTTTTTGTGTAAAACGAGTTTTTGAATTTGAAGTATAATTTTTCCATCTTTCATAATTTTGACGTTTTAAACGTCAGTTTCATCCGAGTTTACGCAACGCTCGATGTACATTTAAAATATGATTTCAATTGAAAATAGACCATAAAAGCGTAAATATAAATGATATTATCTTGTCGGAGAAAGTAACATGATGGCCACATCACAATTTTTTATATATATTTTCGATTGTCTGTTCACTCTTATGATAAAAATAAGCGCGTGGGTCTTTTAAAAAGCCTCCGTGGGTGTGGGTCAATATCTGACCCCCGGACTACTGGTCTAGGCGGACCAGTGGTGGCGAAATGGATATTTGCGTTAAAATTTTGACTTCGAAAAAAATCACTTTCTCGCATTTCGTATGGAGAAAGTAAAAAAATATTCTCAATTTTTTGCTAGATTTAACCCTGACATCCACTGGGTTTATAATAAAAGTTACCTTTTCGTAATCTACAACCACCAAGAATTGATTTAAGCATTTCTGGGACCCGGAAAATCTTAATCTGAAATAAAATTTCTTTGATATTCCATAATCTATGTGTTAATATGTGGTGGCATAAAATTAAATAAACAATGTGATTAAACAACGTAGCATAATACACTGATAAGAAGCACTTGAGCGTTGACTTACGAACCGCACAAGAAATTAATATTTCGTATTATCTTGGAACGACTCCATTGTAACCGCTCTTAAAACAAACACGACACTCGGAATCTGACCTCATTCCTGTGCAACAATTTATTTATAATAAACGTACACGATACGCTTCATTAATTCATAAAGACATTGTTATTGAGGGTGTACACGAATTCCACCAAGAGATTAATAGGGCAGGTCACTATTTTTTTTGCGTACGGGAAAGTATTTTTGCTTCCACAATGTTTCAACTACTTTCTTATGACTCAAAATGAGCTGCATATTTTCAATAGGAGTCACTTGACTCCGCGACTCGATTCACGGAGTTGCCCATCTCTAATTGTGATCGTGAAATTTTTTCAGTTTTTTTTTTAAACAGAAATATCCTCGAACAGCAGTGTTTCGCAGGTGGAAAATCATTGAAACATCGATTTTTTTTGTTTTTCTTTTATAAATCAATTCATTTGTAAACAATGGGTTGTTATGTTTTACTATAGTCTATTTTGTTCTGCTAGTCTCACTGGCAAAATTTTGCTGAAATGCAAACAAACAAAAATAGAACTTGACAGAACAACGCGAAACAAATAAATGCACATAGGCATGAAATCAAAAGGCCATCGACCGGAGTCTTTCAGCCACAAAAAAAGTAATTTTCAAAATTATCGCCAGAGAAGAACTGTGTTAAGTTATTTTAAAAACACGCAATTCTACGAGCGTTAAAAAAATGTGAAAACAATTGCCACAAACTGGAAAATTTCAGGAACGACTCAAAACTAATTCTAGTTTACACTCATGGAAAAACATTAAACAATTTTTCAGTAATTTTCATAATTATTGCAAGAGGAATGCGCTTAAGTCATTTTAAAAACACGAAATTCGCCGAGCGTTAGAAAATGTAAAAACAATTGCCACAAACGAGAAAATTTCCAGAAAGACTTAAAACTAATTCAAGTTTATACTCCTGAAAAAACATTAAACGTCCTTTCAGTCATTTTCATAATAATCGCAAGAGAACTGTGCTTAAGTCATTTTAAGAACACGAAATTCTCCGAGAGTTAAAAAATGTAAAAACAATTGCCACAAACTAGAAAATTTCCAGAAAAACTCAAATCTAATTGAAGTTTATACTCATGAAAAAACATTAAACATTTTTTCAGTAATTTTCATAATTATTGCAAGAGAACTGTGCTTAAGTTATTTTAAAAACTCGAAATTCTCCGAGCGTTAAAAAATGTAAAAACAATTGCCACAAACTTGAAAATTTCTAGAAAGACTCAAAACTGATTCTAGTTTATGTTTCAAAAAGAAAAAAATCAAAGATACTCAAAACTGATTCAAGTTTATGTTTTTGGAAAAATTCCAAGACACTCCTTTTTTATTTTTTAAGTAAGTGCACCAGAACTGTGCTTAAGTCATTTTAAAGTCGATCGATTCACGGTGAGCGTAAAAGCAATTGCCACAAACTAATAATTTAATAATAATAATAATAATTTATTTAACGGTCAAGCCATTTAAACATGTATGCAGAGTACATACAATTCCTAAAATTAAGTACAAGAGACAAAGTTTTAAAATAAATAGTGAACATCAGAAAGTAAATTTAAATAAGAAAGTTCAATAATTCAATTTAACAGCTTTTTACTTTCTCCGTTACGAAGCACGAGGAAGTATTGTGATCGTGAAAATTTTTTGGAATTAATTTTTGGTCCTGATTTCAAAGTGCCACGTTTGCAAAATCATTTCCTCAATTTCAAATTGGAGGCTTTTCAGTTTTTTAACCAATCATATTAGAGCATTTCAAATTCACAGGAAACAATAGACTATATTTGGAGTGTTTTATTATTATTTACACCCAAATTATTGGGTCGTAAACGGACGTATTTTTAAAATAATATTAATATTCGTTTCGTGTGAGACATAAATACACGACCCTTTTCATTTCTTTTCGGAGTGCCAACGCGAAGGTACCCCGAGGTATCCCAGAATAATACGGCACTACCTGCTCGTACATGTTTGGAGTATTTTTATAATTTTGTGCAGATGACGGCACACCGCGACTGCGTTTGTTGATAAGGTTTATATCACAGACGCACATCCTCTCAACAGAGGAAGTTTCATTTTATTTTTATAGCCTCTTTTAATTACACCAAGGCAACAAACCCTCTTATCTCTACTAAAATGTATGTCGTAAATATGTTTGTCATCTATTTATTTCATAACTTTAGAATAGCTTACATTTATAAAGTGAGACACGGCGTTGATGTCTCAGTGTGGTAATTTGCAACTTCCGAATTTTTAATCGTTAAAATTGCTTTTGATCAAAAATTCAAAATGTTTTTAATTTTAAACGAAAGAAAATTTCGGCTGGCGAAGTGAAGCAAATTTAGCGCGCCCGCACACGGCCAATTATTAGTTGGGCGATAGTTTAGTCGAGGTCTATAATGGCATTACCGTAAATGCAAGTGCGCACACACACCAACTATCGTCCAGCCAGATTTTTTAGTCAAAAGCAGTTGGTGAGCCCTTATGATTAAATAATCGTTCTAGTATCGTACAACTGGCATAGTTACACAGTTCCTATGGAAGTGCGCACACGATCGATAGTTTAGTTGGTCATCGATCGTAAAAAGCCCGCGATAAGATATATAAATGCATATTCTTAAATATTGATCCCTTTGGATTTATCCGCATCTAGTAAAATGCAATTAAGTGGTGATGATTAAATTTTTCATATTTTGCATATCTAAGACCTCTCGTGCATATTTTAGTTACATCGAGCATATGTAATCATATTTTAGCTTATTTGAACATGTTTAATAATATTTAAGCAACATTATTATTACATAAATTAATAATAATAATTAATACTCTACTAAACTGTCTACACGCTCCGCATAAATTGAGTTGTGTCGGCGTCGTACTGTGTGCGCACGCTACACGATTTCTCCCTGACTAAATAGTTTAGTTGGTGGAGAATCGTAACATGTATCCAACTCAACTAAATAATTTAGTCGTTGAACAATTGTCCGTGTGTGGGGCCCCTTAGTCTGTGCCAAGAGCGATTTAAAACAACAAAAAAAGACACATATTTATTTAATTAACAGATGGGCCAAAAAAGCCGAAACTGAATAAAATATTTTTTTGGCGGATTGATATATAATGTCAGATTTTAGTGACTCCTAACAATTTAGTTTATTGTGTATAGACTGGAATTGAACCAGCAACATTTCTTTCTACCCACTGCCGCTCCACCAGTCGAGCTAATGCTGCTTCATCTTCCAACATTTGTACATATTGAACAAAATAAAATGGGTGATGTGGTTTTGACGTTGGCACTTAAAACTGACATACCACATATCCATTATTCTTTCGATATTTACTATGGAATACCCCCATGGCCATTGAAACCAAAAAGCGACCACTCGATTCTTCTTTATGGGAATCAAGGATAGCAACAAAAAATCACGTCGCGGTCGATGCGTCGGACGATGATGGATTTATTTAAGCGGACGCAAAACGCGGACACAAAGATAATCCTGTTAATTGGGTCAGTCGATCGTCAGAATTAAAAATCCATACCGTCGTCGTCGTGGAGGTCGTCCGGTCTGCACAACTTGATCAGGGGCGGGCATCAAGCCCGATTAAATTGAGCCATTAAACGTAAACATAAATTAATGATGGTGATTAAAGTAATTAAGCTACAAAGACTTGAAGTGATTGGTAAGAACGCACAAACATCAACCGCGATTGAAGTACGGAAGTTTCAAAGACAGAAATAAGGGAATTAAAGTTCAAAAATCGAACGCTTTTGGCTATTTTGAGAAACATATATTTAAGGCTGTTCGTCCCTCAACGAATAGTTTCTCCTGTAGGGCAACGGTAAGACCTGACAAAACATATTTATTTATTTATTTTATTTATTTATTATATAAAAATCCAGAAGAATAACTATTTTCTACAGATGGCGTCACTTTACGCGAACTAAAATATCTCGCGGAAGGGTCCAGCTCATACGTATTTACATCCTTATTTTTCAAGTAAAACTCACTCGGCTTAATGGATTTTATTGCCAAAGAATAAATCTGTGCTTCTATAGTAAAACATTTTAGATTTTCAACGTTTTTATTTAATGTTGAAAATACCTATTTTTTACCACTAAATTGCGCATTATTAGAAATACTTATAAAAAATATAATTCTTTAGAAACCAACATTTACCCTTTATGTAACCCTGTGTAAAATATTATTACATAATTTTTTATCGATCACGCCACAATCAGTTGTGGAAAACGCTTCATTTTTCGAACGGTTCGAATAATAATAAAAACTTAAAAACCTTACTTTGTAAAACGCTTAATTTTTCGAACTGATCGAATAATAATTAAGATTGAAAACCCTTACTTCTTGCAGAAGCATTCAAGGGATGACTTCCTCAAAAATGAAAAAAATAATCGTATTTTTTATCGTCGATTCTGATTCGACACTCAATACTGTCCACTAGTTTTCTAGAAAAGTGTACCTAAAAATCACGTTTTTCTAATGGAAAATGGCTGAGGAAGTGACACCCTTAAATAAATTAAATCGTAGAATATACTTTTTAAAGAAAGTCAAAATGGAAATATTTTTTTTTTTTTAGAAATTTATACTTGCAGAAATTTTGGTGTAAAGAAATTGATACATGAAATAATTTGGTGTGAAGAAATGTATACTTAAAGAAATTTTGGTGAAAGAGATTTTAGTGTGAAGAAATTTATATTTGCAAAAATAAATTTTAAATTCTCTTGAAACGCGAAACAACAATTTTAAATTTTCTCTGCAAACAGACAAGATAGATAATTGTAATTCCCAAAATAATTTATTGAATGGTGATGAATGCATCGCACGGTCCCACCTTAACATTAAGAACTCTAAACTTGGTAGACCTTTACAAAAATCACGAGTCATCCAAAGTAAAATTAGCACCGCCATCGTAATTTATTTATATTTTCCGATCAAACAAAACAAGCGCTTAATGCTAGTTTTTAGCAACGTTTCGTTTCGCAATCAACGAATTGAAGGTTAGACGGTTTGTGATAAGACAGAAATTTATTTGCGAATACCAGCGATTCATAAACGTCACTTTATCAGAATGTATGTATGAATAATACAAAGAATTCGTTGTGTATTCAGAACATTTTCGATTAGTAATGTAAGGAGTGGATTATAAAAATACACGTACCTATTTATTTAATGTATCATCATTAAACTGAATTAAAAAATTCACAATGTTTTAACCACAATTATTGCAGAAAATATTGTACAGTTATTTATAAAATTGATGATGGTTAATGGTCACAGAACCAAAGCCAGGCGCAATGCCGAAAAAAATAATTGTACAGTTATATAAATCCAAACAAATATTCACGACTCGAGTATTTGTTTGTTAGAAAATTTGAAAACATACGTCAAATCAGCTCTGAAATTTTGATTAAAACTAGAAACATTCTTTAACAGTAAATCTAACCTTGGAAACATTTACTGTATAAATTTATATAAAATATTTACAGGAATTAAATTATCCAATATCATTAATTCAACCGCCATCTTAATCATAAAATGTATTACTTTCAACAGTAATCGAACTAGTGCCTATGATTTTGCCGGAAATTATTAGCATGTTTTTTGCAACGAAGATTTTCTAAAAGCAACAAGCAAGAGTGATCCAAACGCTAATATTCGCCTAGGAAAACGAGAAGACAATTGGCCGAACAGAAAGTTTACACTTCATAATTTGCAAAATTAAATTTAGTGACGCCAAGTGTCAGACGTGTATTAATCTGCACTTGTAGTAAAAATGAGCTTACCAAGATTTTGAGAAATTACTAATAAAAGCACACACATTACCCGAAAATACGAACAGATCGAATTCAGTGCGCAAATAATTTTAAAAGTCCGGCGATAACTGACGCTTTATACGTTATAGAAAATGTAACGCATTGCAAGGCAATACCAACATGAAGTGATTCCCACGAATAACACCCACCCAGGTACGATTGCCATGAATAACATGCACTCAGGTCTGATTCGAGTCGTAATTAGAATGTCATCGTATTAATGATAGTAATATGAAATAGGTAATATTTCTCTACCAAATAAAACTCAGTTTAAATTCTGAATGTTTAAAATTCTCATGATCAGGCCATCGGCATAATTCGATTTCACTGGTTAAAAAGTAAGTGAAGGCAATTGTCATAATTATCAATAGGGATCTTATTTATCAAAATTAGTGCCATCTGCACTTCTCTTGAAGAGTTAACATTATTTTTCTTAATTTACTTTCCGAGTGGTTTGTTTACAAAAATGTTTTATAACCACCAGTTGTGAATTTATGCGCCTATTAGAGTGATTAAATTACTTCGACGTAAGTGGTTTATTTAAATGCCGTAACGCGCTTAATGCATGTTTTACTCACTAATTAACTGTCCGTAAAAAGTAATTAAATCTTAAAACATAACATTGGGTACATTTTTACACTATAATTTTATTTTAAATTTGCTTCAATACAACTATTAATTGTCCGAGAAAATTAATCAATTTTTGACTTACCAGTTTACAACTTGTAATGTTGGTTTACTAACTTATTGACTTCTTAACTCTTCTTTGACTTGTGTAAAAATTATTGTAATTTCTAGCACAAATAAATTATTATTATTAAATAAATTCAATATCCGGCGTGGCACTAGCCAGGGAAGTAGTTGTTTTAATAAGTTATTTGTTTATAGTCTTAGTAAGACTTAATTTTTTGCTTGCAGATTAACGAACAGATTGAATGTTCATATATTCAGGCTATATTTCGTTTTTTGAATTTATTTAATACTCTCTGCAACAAGTAAGGTTGTTTCTATTTGATTTATTATTATTATTATTATTAACAATTTAGAACAGTTCTATTTTTATAGAATATATCCAAAATAAAAGGCTTCACACTTTTAAATACATTTTCGTGGAGGTGATGCAAACACGCATTCGCCAATTGTTTAAAATTGCAATAATTCAAAAACTAAACTTTAGACTTTAATTTAGAAAAATGCAATCGATGAATAATAAATGTAAAACAGAATATTTGATACGGCAGATTTGTCTATACAGAATTTATAATTTTGGAATAGTAATTGAAGAAATTTCGAAAATTCGCTCACCAATTTACTCTGCTTTTCAAGCTCTATT
The DNA here is from genome assembly GCA_910593695.2 of Ocypus olens. Classification (NCBI taxonomy): domain Eukaryota; kingdom Metazoa; phylum Arthropoda; class Insecta; order Coleoptera; family Staphylinidae; genus Ocypus; species Ocypus olens. The sequence goes on along the minus strand of OU343062.1, from coordinate 43,646,375 downwards.
GATTTACAGCAAAAAAAAAAGTAATTCAAGTCGCAATTGCAATTTTTGATTTGCTGCAAGTTTCGGATTATTGAAGATATTTAAAAAAAAATCATTCGCCATCTTATTCTACTCTTTTATTTATTGTGAAAAAAATAAATTCGAATCGCAATTGTTTTTCAGTTTTACAGCTATAAGTTTCGAACCATTCAAGAAATTTGTTCGGGATCTTACTTTACTCTTCACAAAAAATTGGTGTAAGAAATTTTGGTGTAAGACATTTTGGTGTGAAGAAATTTATACTTGTAGAAATTTTGGTGTAAAGAAATTTATACATGAATTAATTTTGGTGTGAAGAAATGTATACTTAAAGAAATTTTGGTGTAAGAAATTTTAGTGTGAAGAAATATAAGTTTCTTTGCAAATAATTTTGGTGTAAGAAATTTTGGTGTGAAGAAATTCATGCATGAATTAATTTTGGTGTGAAGAAATGTATACTTGAAGAAATTTTGGTGTAAGAAATTTATACTTGCAGAAATTTTGGTGTAAGAAATTAAGGTGTAAGAAATGATGGTGTGAAGAAATGTATACTTGCAGAAATTTTGGTGTGAAGAAATTTATACATGAATTAATTTTGGTGTGAACAAATGTATACCTGAAGATATTTTGGGGTACAAAATTTTGGTGACAAGAAATTAATACTTGAAGAAATTTTGGTGTGAAGAAATTTATACTTGTAAAAATTTTGGTGTGAAGAAATTTATACTTGTAGAAATTTTGCTGTAAGAAATTTATACTTGCAGAAATTTTGGTGTGAAGAAATGTATACATGAATTAATTTTGATGTGAAGAAATGTATACTTGAAGAAATTTTGGTGTAAGAAATTATGGTGTAAAGAAATTTATAGTTGCAAAAATTTTGGTATACAAAATTTTGGTGTAAAGAATTATACTTGCAGAAATTTTGGTGTGAAGAAATTTATACTTGTAGAAATTTTGGTGTAAAGAAATTGATGCATGAAATAATTTTGGTGTGAAGAAATGTGTACTTAAAGGAATTTTGGTGAAAGAAATTTTAGTGTGAAGAAATTTCTATTTGTAAACATTTTGGCGTAAGAAATTTTGGTGTGAAGAAATTTATACATTAATTAATTTTGGTGTGAAGAAATGTATACTTGAAGAAATTTTGGTGTACGAAATTTTGGTGCGAAGAAGTTAATACATGAACTAATTTTGCCGTGAAGAAATGTATACTTGAAGCAATTTTAGCGTGAAGAAATTTATATTTGCAAAAATTTTGATGTAAGAAATTTTGGTGTGAAGAAATTTATACATGAATTAATTTTGGTATGAAGAAATTTATACATGAATTAATTTTGGTGTGAACAAATGTATACTTGAAGAAGTTTTGGTGTACAAAATTTTGGTGTGAAGAAGTTTATACATGAAATAATTTAGGTGAGAAGAAATGTATACTTGAAGAAATTTTGGTGTAAGAAATTATGGTGTAAAGAAATTTATACTTGGAGAAATTTTGGTGTACGAAATTATGGTGTGATGAAATTTATACTTGCAGAAATTTTGGTGTAAGAAATTATGGTGTGATGAAATTTATACTTGCAGACATTTTGGTGTACAAAAATTTGGTGTGAAGAAATTTATACTTGCAGAAATTTTGGTGTAAAGAAATTTATATATTAAATAGTTTTGGTGTAAAAAAATGTATAATTAAAGAAATTTTGGTGAAAGAAATTTTAGTGTGAAGAAATTAATATTTGCAAAAATTTTGGTGCAAGAAATTATGGTATGAAGAAATTTATACTTGCAGACATTTTGGTGTACGAAATTTTGGTGTGAAGAAATGTATACTTGCAGATATTTTGGTGTAAGAAATTTTGGTATGAAGAAATTTATATTCGTAGAAATTTTGGTGTGAAGAAATTTATATATGAAATAATTTTAGTGTAAAGAAATGTATACTTAAAGAAATTTTGGTGAAAGAAATTTTAGTGTGAAGAAATTTATATTTGCAAAAATTTTGGTGCAAGAAATTATGGTATGAAGAAATTTATACTTGCAGACATTTTGGTGTACGAAATTTTGGTGTGAAGAAATGTATACTTGCAGATATTTTGGTGTAAGAAATTTTGGTATGAAGAAATTTATATTCGTAGAAATTTTGGTGTGAAGAAATTTATATATGAAATAATTTTAGTGTAAAGAAATGTATACTTAAAGAAATTTTGGTGAAAGAAATTTTAGTGTGAAGAAATTTATATTTGCAAAAATTTTGGTGCAAGAAATTATGGTGTGAAGAAATTTATACTTGCAGACATTTTGGTGTACAAAAATTTGGTGTGAAGAAATTTATACTTGCAGACATTTTGGTGTACAAAAAATTGGTGTGAAGAAATTTATACTTGCAGAAATTTTGGTGTAAAGAAATTTATACTTGCAGACATTTTGGTGTACAAAAATTTGGTGTGAAGAAACTTATACTTGTAGAAATTTTGTTGTAAAGAAATTTATACTTATAGAAATTTTGGTGTGAAGAAATTTAAACTTGTAGATAAACAGTTGTCGCAACTGTTTTTCAATGTTTCTGCTATAAATTAAGAATAAATATAGAAATCAATTTCAAAAATGTCTTCACCAACTAACTTTACTCTTCAAACTCCTTTAATTACTGCAAAGAAAACGAGTTCAAGTCGCAACTGTTTTTCAGCTATAACTTTCGAACAAATGAAGAAATTTCGAAAATGCGTTCACCATCTTACTCTACTCCTCAAGCTCTTTTAATAACCGCGAAGAAAACGAATTCGAGTCGTAACTGTTTTCAGTTTTTCATCTTTGAAAAATTATAAACATTTCGAAAATTCTATCACCATCTTACTCTCTTACAGCGCAAAAAAGCGAATTGTTTTCACTTTCTTTATTTGTAAGTTTCGAATATTGAAAAAATTTAAAAAAATCTAAGTTAACTCTTCAAGATCTTTTAATTACAGCTAAGAAAACGAATTCGGGTGCAATGGCAAAGATAAAATTGTTATTGTAGAGTGGGCGTTGAAACCTTCTTTGCATCGCAACGTCACAACCCTTAGAACCGGCGCTGGTCGTGATAAGTCTTTAAATTCTGTAATTGATTTCGGCGCGGACTTTCAAAATTTACTGACCTAGGAAAGTTCTTACATACATTCGGGCCCTACACAATTTTTTCTACTAAAAAATATAAATATTGAAAATAATTTTTTATTGTTTTTAGACAAAGAGACCGCCGGCCTTCAGTGGCCCTACACAACAGGAGATGGTGGATTCATTAAAAAATTAAGAATTTCTATTCTATTTCTCGATATTTCTGATAAGTTGTCATAAACTGTCGATACAGTAGAGTTCTGACATAAAACGAAGTCCATGGAAACTCATTTGTCACTATCAGAAGCAAAAATTGGCCAGTTAGCCAAAAAATATGCTGCCCATGATGAAGCCCCTTGATGGAGAGTCCACTTGAAAGAGCAGCAACTTGCGTTAGAGTGGAAGATCATCTTGATAATGAACTCAACCCGTTACAATGCAAAGTTAAATTCTTGTAAGATTATCATTTTGTGTCTGTATTTTTAGAAATATTGTTCAAGCATTGTAACAAAGGAAAATAAATAAATAAATAAAACTATGGTAAAGTATACCAAAGCTTAAAAATTAATATTAATATCTTTAAACAATTAAACCGAACTTCAACAAAATTGGACAGAATGTAAATACCTATCAAATGAAGTGCAGCACGACCAATGAGCTATTTCAAAAAATCACGATAAACATGTAGCAATGACAGATGTCAATGAAAAAAATTAATGAGTTAAAAAATCAAAATCGACGTGTCTTTTCAGAAATCAATATTTTTACATATATTTAAAGACCATTTTTCTTTATTCTACTAAATACGAGACCGCTGATTAAAAAGCATCCCCAATTATCAAACAATCAAACAACTATTTACTGTTAGAAAAACACGAGCAATGTTTTTCTTTATTATTTATTCTCAGAAAAATTTACGATAAATTATTGCCATAAAAACACGAGCAATGTTTTTCTCAGAAAAAATTGATACCGATATCCACAAAATTATCAAACAATGTTTTTCTACACAATTCATCGCCAGAAAAACGCCAGCAATGTTTTTCTTTACCATTTATTCTCAGAAAACAGAATTCGATTCCGACATCCACTACCTGAAGAAGGCCGCTGCAAGGCAGCCAAAAAAAGAAAGAAAAAAAAAACTCACTTTTTAAATGTGGCCTCGTACTGCTTGATTTCCTTCCTCGTGAATTCGTGGAATTCGGTGTAAACATTGACGACCTTGTACTTGAGCTGGACTTCGTGGCCGTTGTCCAGGGCGTCGTTGATCTCCTGCCTCCTGATGAGGACGGAGGTGAGTTCGGAGTCGGCGGACATCTTCAGGGCTCGCGAGGGACACGTGCGACACAAAGAGCTGAGGTTGAGCGAATCGCGAACACGTGCAGCGGCGGCAACGACGTACGAACCTGCGGCGGTCAACTTGCGGAATGATTGTGGATTGTGTGTGTGTCTGCGTCCGCACGTACCAAACACACGAAACCGGCTGCTGCGCGCATGCCCCCCTCCCATCCCCCACAGACACAGACACACACCTGACCGTAACAATCGAATCATTGCATTGCAGTGATTAATTCTGTTTGATTCGCGGGAAATTGTTCCGTGATTAATGCAGATTGACAAAACTGAAATGTCCACGAGTCCTGCGGTTGGTTAGTCATATTGGTTTATTTAAGGTAATCTTGTAAGTAATTTGTGTAAACGGTGTTTCCAGATTCCTAAATAAATAAGGTCAATTTTTGATAACTGCAATGTTTAATTCTGATGATTGATACATTTTTGATGAAAGGAGTCATCCCCACATGCTTCGTAGCTTATGCAAACTAATCTGCGAATTCCGTACGAATGAATCAATTTGATGATGTTTCCAAGCTCCAAATGTGCTAAGAAAATAATTCAAAGATTAATCATTCCTTCAATTATATCTAAAATTTTGAAACATTTCGCAAGTTTCAAATCTTTTAAATATTTTTTTTTCAATTCATCTATACTTTTCAATCCACGGTATGGCGTGTTTGAAGGTTTTGGTGAAAACAAATCTTTCTTAATTTTCAACATAAAAATTCCTTAATGTGAAAAATATTGTATCGGTTTTACTACGCCACGTGGTCGAGCAGTAATGTCTGCTCACGCAGTAAAACAGTCGATTACGCACTTATATTGTAAATTATATATTAAATATGTTCTTCAATACAACTGGTTCTATTAATTCAACCTCGCACTTTCTTGGGAAACTTTAGGATGAGAAGTCTCCCAAAACTTTTAGTTTTGCAAGAATCATATTTTTGAATGCGTTTAAAGTCTTTTAAATATTCTCTTCAATCCACCTGCTTCTATTCATCAACCTCACGCTTTATTCGCAAATTCAAGGTATGAAGTGTTTGAAGGTTTTGGGAGAATCATATTTCTGAATGCGTCTTGATGAAATTTGCAAAGTTTCAAGTCGATAAAATTCTTCTAATTACTTTCTTCGATCCAACTGGTTATGTCTTTCAACCTCACGCTTTCTTGCCGAAGTCAAGGAATAAGATGTCTCCCACAAACTTTAATTTTGGGAGAATAAAATTTTTGATTGTGTTTAAAGCCTTTTTAAAAATTTTCTTCAATCATATCATATCATCATCATATCATATTTATTTTCAAGTAAGCCACCATTTACATATATGCATATACATACACACATATGCAGTGGATGTGGTCGTCATAAAGTTTAAAAATTATCCATCTGCTTCTATTCATCAACCTCACTCTTTCTTAATGAGTTCAAGGTATGGGGTGTTTGAAGGTTTTTGGGGAATCATATTTCTGAATGCGTCTTAGCAAAATTTGAAAAATTTCAAGTCTATAAAATTCTTTTAAACATTTTCTTCGGTCCAATTGGTTCTATTTATTCAACCTCACGCTTTCTTGGCGAACATTAGGAATGAGACGTGTCCTAAAACCTTTTATTTTAAAATAAAGTCTTTTGAATAGTTTCTTCAACCCATCTGCTTGTATTCATCAACCTCACGATTTCTTCATGGACTCAAGGTATGGATGCGTCTTGATAAAATTTGGAAAGTTTCAAGTCGAAACAATTCTTTTAAATACTTTCTTCAATCCAACCGCTTCTATTTTTTTTTCAACCTCATGCTTTCTTCGCGAACTGTAGGAAAGGGGTGTTTAAAGATAACACGCCGGAGCAGTATTCCATTGGCGTAAGCGCAAGAAGGTAAAAAGGCAAACTTTAAAAAATATTTCATAGAGAATCCTGATTTTGCATTTTTGCCTCAATTTTGCTCGACCCTCTTTGCCAAAAAAGTGCAGTTTCAAGCAGGGGCGGCTCGTGATATAGAGCCAAGGAGCCATGTCACTACCAGTAGTTTCAAGCTCAGCAAGAATGTTTAATTAATTCTTAAAACACTTTTTCGCCAGTTACTTTGGTCTAGGAATATTAACCGTCCTTTCTTTCTTCAAAAGGGGGTTGGGGGGTATATTGTATAGGTGGCTCTACCAACAACATGTTCCACAAGCCGCCACTGAAATTAAGTACAGTTTTTAAAAATCCACGAGTTGCGAATTTTCGAATTGTGTAATACTCGAGCAAAAAAATAAAAGAAAATATAAAACGGTGTCTACTAAATTCTCCAAAAATTAAATTAGATTTGCAAATCATCCTTTTATCAAATTAGGTACAGTTTTTAAAAATCCACCAATTATTTCGCGAGTTGTGATTTTTTTTAAATGTTAGTTTTACAATTGTGTAATCCTCGAGTGAAGAATTAAAAACATATATAAAACGTGTCGACTAAATTCTACAAAAATTAAATTAGATTTGGAAATCATCGTTTTATCAAATTCAGTGAAGTTTTTGAAAATCCACCGATTATTTCCCGAGTTGTGAAGTTTTGAAAATTTTAGTTCTCGAATTGTGTAGTACTCCAGCAAAAAAATAAAAAAAATATTATAAGTGTGTCGACTACATTCTACAAAAATTAAATTAGATTTACAAATCATGGTTTTATCAGATGGAATAGAGTTTTTGAAAATCCACCGATTATTTCACGAGTTGTGAATTTTTGAAAATTTTAATTTTCGAATTGTGTAATACTCGAGCAAAAAAATAAAAATAATATATAAAACGTGTCAATGAATTTCTACAAAAATTAAATTAGATTTGCAAATCATCGTTTTATCAAACTAAATGAAGATTTTGAAAATTCACCAATTATTTCGCGAATTGTGAATTTTTGAAAATTTTAAACCTCGAATTATCTAATACTCGAGTTAAAAATTAAAAAATATATGTTAAACGTGTCTCCTAAATTCTACAAAAATTAAATCATATTTGCAAATCATCCTTTTATCAAATTAGGTACAGTTTTTAAAAATCCACCAATTATTTCGCGAGTTGTGAATTTTTAAAAATGTTAGTTTTACAATTGTGTAATACTCGAGCAAAAAAAAAAATATAAAACGCGTCTACTAAATTCTCCAAAAATTAAATTAGATTTGCAAATCATCGTTTTATCAAACTAAATGGAGATTTTGAAAATTCACCAGTTATTTCGCGAATTGTGAATTTTTGAAAATTTTAAATCTCGAATTGTGTAATACTGGTGTTAGAAATTTTTAAAAAATATATAAAACGTGTCTACTAAATTCTACAAAAATTAAATTAGTTTTGCAAATCATCGTTTTATCAAACTAAATAGAGTTTTTGAAAATCCACAAATTATTTCGTGAGTATTGAATTTTTGAAAATTTTAGTCTTCAAATTGGGTTACACTCGAGCAAAAAAATAAAAAAAAATATATAAAACGTGTCTACTAAATTCTCCAAAAATAAAATTAGATTTGCAAATTATCGTTTTATCAAACTAAATGAAGATTTTGAAAATTCACCAATTATTTCGCGAATTGTGAATTTTTTAAAATTTTAGGGCAGAAAGACCCAAGGTCGATAGCCCAGACAGAGACATACTAACAAACTTGTATATAAATAAAACGTTACTATGTATACTATATATGTAAGTGTCTGAATAAAGATGTTGATGTATGTATGAAAATTTTAGACCTCGAATTATCTAATATTCGAGTTAAAAATTTAAAAAAATATATATTAAACGTGTCTACTAAATTCTACAAAAATTAAATCATATTTGCAAATCATCCTTTTAGCAAATTAGGAACAGTTTTTTTAAATCCACCAATTATTTCGCGAGTTGTGAATTTTTAAAAATGTTAGTTTTACAATTGTGTAATGCTCGAGTGAAAAATTAAAAAAATATATAAAACGTGTCGACTAAATTCTACAAAAATTAAATTAGATTTGGAAATCATCGTTTTATCAAATTCAGTGAAGTTTTTGAAAATCCACCGATTATTTCCCGAGTTGTGAATTTTTGAAAATTTTAGTTCTCGAATTGTGTAGTACTCCTGCAAAAAATAAAAAAATATATGAAATGTGTCGACTACATTCTACAAAAATTAAATTAGATTTACAAATCATGGTTTTATCAGATGGAATAGAGTTTTTGAAAATCCACCGATTGTTTCACGAGTTGTGGATTTTTGAAAATTTTAATTTTCGATTTGTGTAATACTCGAGTGAAAAAATAAAAGAAAATATAAAACGTATCGACTAAATTCTACAAAAAATACACTAGATTTGCAAATCATCGTTTTAGCAAAATAAGTGCAGTTTCTGAAAATCCACCGATAATTTCACGAGTTGTGAATTTTTTAAAATTTTAGTTTTCAAATTGTGAAATACTCGAGTGAAAAATTAAAAAAATATATTTATAAGTGGCTCTACCATGAAAATGTTCCACGAGCCGCCACTGGTTTCAAGTAAACGGAGCCAATTGAGGTCCTATTTTTTCCAAATTTTCACCAGAGATTCTACCCATCCCTTAAGTACCCACAACTAATTTTCCGGGCGCAGGGCAACCGGTTTCTGAATATTGGAACGAAACGCGAAAATCACCCCCTGGAGGCAGTGGGAAATTTTTTGAATTTTCACTCCTCATAGTATGATGCAACCTGAACAACTTCCTCGATCACGCCTGGTCCTACCTCTCTGACTCTACCCCCGTGAGGATTTTCAAAGAAACAAAATTTGAAAAAAAATTGCAATGTGTCAGTTTTTTACTTGCCACTCGCAAAAGGGCTCTAGATTGAGTATGGTTGGGTTGGATGGTGGGATAGGGCCCACCCACTGCCTATAGTTTAATTTTAAATACAACCGGGAAAGCGGCAATTGATTAATTGGACTTCTTTTTCAAATCTTTGGAGAAGTTTGAAATTTCAACAACAACCAAAAACGGAGTTTGTTAGATTAATAAGAAATGTTACCGAGGGTGGTGGGTGGGTCTTATCCAACCCTCTAATCAGTAGAATATAGGGCCGTATCCCACCATCCAATCAATGGAACGCAGCACAATGTTTCTACAAATACATTCGTTTGTTACAAAAATTAAATAAACAACTTGATTCTTTCTTTTATCGATTAAGTAACACTTATCAAAGTCTTGTTTATGTTCTATGGTTTGGAGTAGTGATGGGCATAATCGAATGATTTCAATAATCGAATGATTACTATTCGAATTCATCTGAAAATAAATTATTCATTCGAATGATAATTCGAGCGATCATTCGAACCCACCCACCACTATATTCTACGGGCTGGAGGGAGAGATAGGGCCCACCCACCACCATGTTCTACGGGCTAGAGGGAGAGATATGGCCCACCCATCACCTTTTATCTCTACTTAAACACAATCCAGAATGTGCTGTTTGGTTGAAGAGACTTTTTTTAAATCTCTGGGGAAGTTGGAAGATTCAAAAGTAGGGTTTGGTAGATAAATAAAAGTTGTTACCGAGGGTGGTGGGTGGGTCCTAACCCACTATTGAATCAGTAGAACATATCACAGTGTTTATACAAATAAATTCGTCTGCTACAGAAATTAAATTAGCAACTTGAAGCTGTAAGTTTCAAATCTACTAATACTATGCTTGAAAATATTTTTCGTAAAATGTGTTTGTGATTGCACAGAAATTTATGAAATTTATTGCGGATGCGCCACTGGCTTGAAATTAACATTTATTCATGCGCAAGTGCATTTACTGATGGGTCTCAATTTGCGTGCACGAAATACAGATTTGCCATCAATTTTGAGTTTTCGTTTGCGTAGAAAAATCTTTTTTCTAAAAAAAATTGAATTGTTTTGTATTGGCCAATTTTTTGCATTGGACGATTTCGTTTATCGAAAAGTAAAAATACTAAAAAAAATTTAAGAAACTTTGCTATAAAATTAAAAAAATGTCAAAAATTCAAGATGATCATCTTAACCTAAAAAACTTTTACATGTTACAAATTTAAGTTGTAAACTTTAAATATAACTTTCGAATGTTTTGGTTAATTTTGATAATTTCATCAAACTTACGCTCTAAATAAGTTTAGTTGTGAAATCTAAATTAGTTTAAAATCGGGATTGAAAAATTCGAAAACTTTGATACTTCGAATCTTCGCAAATTTGAATCTTCAAAAAAAATCGAAATCTTCGATACCTAAAATTCTCTTCATTTCTTCGGATTCTTTGAAGCTTCGAGGTAGCGAAGCTTCGAATTATTAACACCCCTAGTTGAAGAGAATTCTTTTTCGAATTTTTTAAGAAATTGTAAGTTCCAAATCTACTAATACAATGCTTAATAAAACATTTCGTAAAAAATGTTTGTGATTTCACAGAAATTTATAAAATTTATTATTTGATAGCCAGTGGCGCTGAAATTGACATTTATTCATACGCAAGTGCATTTACCGAAGGGTCTCAATTTATATCCGAGAAATACAGATCTGCCATCCGCGTTCAATTTGGAGTTTTCGTTTTGCTGCCACTTAATAATTTTTTTTTTTTTTTAATATTGAATTATTTTGTATTGGCCAATTTTTCGCATTATGTAATAATTGATAATATAATGTTTTTTTGTGCAAATATAATCTAAAATTAGTACAATAGTAGAAAATTTGAAGTAATGTATAAATTGTTACAAACCTTTTTGTAGGGCAACAGAAGTAGAGGAAGAAGACGCAACGGACTACAAACCGGCCAGATTTTCCCGTTCATTGCTTTTAACACGATACCGTGTCATTGACTCGAGAGTATCGTCCCTTCAATCGAATATTTTCCCCTCGTTGACCGCCGGCGTCGAACCCCTTCACTTCCGCTTTTAAAATTTAATTAATTAGCGCGAAAGTGAGTCATGCGTCTCCGCTGATCAATAAACGGGAGAACGGGGCCGTTCGAGGCCGGTTAAGGCCAATTGTCTTCGGCGGCGACCCATCCGGCTCAAACTTATCTTGAGCCACTCGAAGCTCTTAGCATTCCTGAGAGAGAGCCGTTCTCGGCCGGCGTTTCTTTGAAGATTTTGTGATATTCCAGGTAACGCTTTTCACCTGAGTGTTACCGCTAAATTGTACGCTGTAATCTGGAAAAGGTATCTTTTACACCGGTGTTGACAAATGTTTAAAAAAAATTATTTGTTTGGAAAAAAATGGTGAGAATAAAAGGGGCATTCGGTGTCAGCGACTGCTAGGGTCAAGCAATGTTGTTCTGGGTTTGAAGGTAACCGATAATATAAATTTCACAGGTATGACGATTTTTGATAGGCGTCACATTTACCAAATTTGACAGGAGAGATAAAAAACTGATTTATGCTTTTTGGGAAAAGATTATGTACGAAAATCTCAATTTTGGTCCAAATGGCAGCTTCGTCGACGATATATTTTGATACCAACGTTCTGGCTTCAATTCACACCCACGTCGTTTGATAAGCAAAATTTTAAAATATTATCTTCGTACTTGGTATATAACTTTCCATCTTTTTCGATATTTCCTCACTGTATTATCCATATAACACGACATACCAATTAAGGAACTAATTGCAACCCACTTAATCCGTGAGCACCACTGTAGTTCCTAATATGTGAATTACTTCCTATTTTCCCCGGGCTTTCTCTGCGACTCTTCATTTCAGGTGTATTCCTTGCTGGAGTATCGCTTTCATTGATTTCCACTTTCGATTTCATCGAAAACTCGCTCGTTTATTCATGCGGCGTGTTTTGTGTTTACTCCGAGCACGTTTTTTTTGCGTAACACAGAATCGTTTTCTCTAATTATTTCCGAGGACGCGCGGGCGTGCTCCTTTCTCGTTGAAAACAAAAAAAATACATTAATGCATTAGTGTGTAATTTAATTGGTTATGATTCGGTAACAGCTGAAATGTTGAACATTTAATAATTAACATTTATTTCATTAAAACACTCTCCAATGTTTAGGTTTAAATGTATTTCGTTTTTTTTTTTATTTCGAACTAATGCACATCCATGTCCTCTTTGTCTTCCTTTTGCTCTAGAACCCTGTTTGTGATTTGGTTACCTCTTCAATTTTACATCATTCCTTTGTAGCCTCAGCAACTTTCCTCCAATTACTGATTGCCATATTTTTAGGTGTTCTTCTATGGTGTCTGCCTATCTCTTTCAGGGCCTCCTTCTTGGCCTTGGATATCTTGGATCCCATTTTGTAATACTTGTTTCTATCCATCCTGTGTATGCAGGAGCGGTGCAAGCGAGCAGCAGGTGCTGTCTTGAGGTTGGGTGCTCCGAAGTACAATTAAACTCATCACAGTTTTGGTTGCTGGGCGACAAGACTATTTTTTGAGAGTCAGTGAAAAGGAATCTGCTCCAGAAGTCAGCACATGACTCCCATGTAAAAAGTAAATTCCCCCTAAAAAAGACCAAAAAAAAGAGATCCTCACCTCCAAACTATTTTTCAGAGCTGCACATCTCCACAGGAGGTACTTGACTCCTCTACTCACTTCAGATAGTTGCCTCATTGAGTCGGAAAAACTGCAACACAATCGACTATTTCGTCGCGTGTAGGCTGGCGCGGTGAAGCCACGAATGAGGTGAAGTTCCGCCCTCGAGTGCTTTACTAGGACCAGTTAATCCTTCCACCAGTTAATCAGACTTCCTTGATATATAATTGTGCAACAGTTTGATTTGGTCATAACGATTGTCGAGACCAATGATTCATAATGGCGGAAATATGGTGGGAATCAACAAAAGTGGTCCAAAAGAATTCTAAATCAATATCCTAGATCATTTTTTAAATCTGTTTAGCTGTCATAGCTTGAATTTGATCGTGACCGATACCGCCAAAACATCAGATAAATCGGATGCCTTCTCTGAATTGCTCCAAAAACTGTTTGTTTTATGTCCTGAATCAAGCAAGCGATTGGAAGTAATATCCAAGCATTTAGATGGACTGTCACTGAAGAAAGTTTGTAAAACACGTTGAGAGAGCAGGTTATAGTCTTGCCGCAGTTCGTTAGCATTACTCCTCAGTTCGTGATGTCCTTTTGGAAACAATTAATTATTACTCACCCTGTATACATAGATTAGTATAAGTGACTTTCATCTCCATTAGTTGATCGTCAAAATATTGAGTAAAGAAATCACCACTAATGTTTACAAATTCATTCGAATTAGGACGAATGTTCCTTTACCTACCAAGAATATTTTTTTATTAGTTTTGATACTGGTCCTTGTGTGCCAGAGGATTTATTCACAAAAGTCGAAAGAAGTAGATGATTATTCATCAAAATGAGAAACCAACCTGGCGTCCTTTACATTTACTTCAGCTTCAACACAAAGGTGACTCCAAGAAAGATTGTTGATAGAAACCTCATCTTCGCTTCCGGAATCTTCATCTGTACGCCTGTCGAAGGTGAAAGAATGATGATCTCATCCCGATATCAGACGCATCTTTCAAATTTTCAATCTCTTCCAAAAATTTAATTGAGCTTTAACAGGCGATTATTGTTACTATAATAACAGCATTTTCAGTGTTGAAATAAAACGCACGCCTACATTGATTAGTAGTATAAACTGAAGATGGGCAACTCATGAGTGAGTCGACTCTTAAAAATGTCTCGAGGAGTCAAGTGTAAATGTTCTGACTCAGATGGGCAACTCATGAGTGAGTCACCTCTTAGAAATGACTCGAGGTGTCAAGTGTAAATGTTCTGACTCATTTTGAGTCGAGAAATTGTAGAAGTGAGGGCCTTTTTCTGCTCATAATTTTTCTCCAGACGTACTTTCATGAGTCATGACTCTTTTCAGTCGACTCTTCACGTTTAGAGATAATACGAAACGGGATTTCGTAGTTTAAGTAGAAGTGCAAACGAGGGTGGTGGGTGGTTTTAGTGACGCCACTGAACTTCTGTCAGTTACATTATATTTTAAGAGCTGCCAACTATTTTCGACTTTTTGATCTCACGGTATATACTGTAATACCAGGGTCCCAACACTGAGGTTATGTGATTTATTCGATTCAAAATTCTTAAATTCGAATTAAAAGTGATAATATAAGGAGGTAATCCGATTTAAAACGATTTTTTCAGGAACTTTAAAAAAGGTGCAGCTATTCTTTTCTAAGTAAAAACACAAAACTTTTTGCCGTCTTATTCGCTTAAAAACATTGTTAATGTCATTTACACTGTCGCCATCTCCCGCAAAAAAATTTAAACGTAATTACACATGTTACTGTAGAGTGCTTTTATAAAGTCAAATTGTCACGTGAGAAAAGGCAATTTCTTTAAAGCGACAATTGGACGTACAACAAGATTTTCTTATTATTGCAACAATTTTTGAAAAATTTATTGGAGATTTTTGTTTACAATTTAAAAATAAAAGTACAGTTCTTACCATTTTTAGCAACTGTTTTTGAAGGCGGCGAAACTTCAGCGGATGAAATTTAATAATAACCTGTGATTTTATCCAGCGAAAGCAGGCGAGCGTCGCTTAGTGATGGTCCTCGGGAATGGTTATAGAAAAAATGGATTATTTAAAAAAGACAGCAATAGTTAAAAGTTCAAAAACAAGAAAAAATAATAAAATAATTAAAGAATCGCGCTCTATTTACGCACTATTGGAGTGACTGGGTCAGACGAAACGGGCCCCGAAAGAGGCGTGGCGCGCGGTATACAAACATGTATACACGTAATATACAGTATTACTGCAAAATACTGCAATATTTTTTTTATTGAACAATACAACGTGTTAGAAATATATAAAACAATTGTAATTACAAGAACATTTACTTGGGCCCTTATAGACGGGCTGCCCTTAAGTATTACTTTTAACAAGCTATCGAAGATATGATAATAATAATAATAATAATACATGTTTGCTCCTAGGTGCATTTAGTTAAAAACTATTCTAAGTCTTATTACTGTAAGATTTATTTACATAAGGAAAGCAAAATCTAAATCAACTTAAAAATACATTCAAATTCATAATTGTAGTCTCTGTGCAAAAGTCGAAAATTTGATACTGCAAGATCCCTGCCATTGCCAATGAATGCAAGTGTCCTGAAACTTTTGTATGATGATTTAAGTATGGATAAGTTGATTGCTTAAACCTGAACATTAACTGTACAGGAGAAAAGTTTTCAAGAAAATTTGGCCGAATTGTAGAGGGACAACCATCTTTTTTTCTATGCAGTGGAATCATAAGGGCTCTCCACTACCAAAAGAAGCATTTTCTGGAAAAATACTGATGGCAACGTTTTCTTACTAAACATGCGGGGTACAAAAAATATAATTTAAAATGTATAAACAGTTCTGGGGAAAAAACGCCTAGAAAAAAAATTGTTGCTGCACGACAATTGCCGGCTTCACCAGATAATAACATAAGAAAAGAAGAAGAAAGGCTGGGTTAATGGAGTTAAGGCATCCACCTTGTTGGTTTCTCAATATTTTCAGACTAAGTCGCCCACATTAATTCTGAACCATATTAAAATTACAATATCGATGGTGTAGCGCACAAGTTTTAGTCAAAAATCCAAAGAAGCATCTCATTCTGTAGAATATTTTTCAGAGTTACCGCGGAAATTTTCTTCTGAGAATTGGAATAAAGACGTAATAAGTATTAAAGGGAATTATGTAGTAAAATACAGAATTGTTAATGTGATCCGTTGTTTTATAAGTGCGGCTCCGAAACGAGTGCACAAATTTCGGAATCGCGCTTTACTTACTTGATTTTTCATCATAAAGGAAATACAAATATTTTCCTGTCATATGTTCAAATTTTCCCACATTCGCCGAGGTCACGGAGGTTGGGAATTAACAAATTCAGGAAGGGTGATAAATTGAAAATAAAAATAAATAGAAGAAGATACGTTGTTATAAAACCTCTGTTACAGGCAATGTAGAAGAAGGTTTCAAACGTGCTTGTTTCTAGAATCTATAACGAAGTTAGACAACAAAGAAGGAGGTTACATCTTCCGTGGTTACTATTTCTTCTTCTATTTATATTTCAAAAGATTCAAGACTACTCAAAAATAAATAGAGATGGTCTTTTCAGATTGAAGAAATATATTTGCTCAAAATTTTCAAAATCCATGAAATTATATTATCTCTATTCAATTTTGAGTATTTTATATTGCTATCATCAATAATAATTAATCTTAGATATAATAAAGGCATAGGTGTTCTTACTTAACAACCAGAATGTCTCAAATTTTTACATCTGCCTCTTGCTCTGTGTGTGTGGGAAATGACAACAGTGGCAAAAGACGTGTGCGCGCTTCGTTATTCGAGATGAGATTCTGCATTGTGCTTTTGATTGAAATTCTTATTCATCATTTATTATTGGGTATGCAGATATGCGTCGTCGTTTATCAAATCCGGAGATCCGGACCAATAGTGCCTTCCGTGCCTCCTTATGTTGCAGACCAATCGCATGGTGAGGAAATATATGGTTTCCACCAGCGATAGGAACGAGAAGCCTATAAATAGACCTACCAAACCCCCGCAATTTGCCATGAAGTCCGTTATACCGTAGAGCTCGTTCCTTGCCGACGTGATGAACTGCTGCTCTTTGAAAAAGATGGTCACTCGCGTCATCATTACCCTAAAATCAATTTTATAAAGGTAGATGTCATTATTATGTTGATACGGTCGTGAAATGATTTGAAATTCATAATTGGCATTGACTGTTGGGTCATCAGTTACAACCGATTTGCCATTATTTATTATTTATATCTATACAAGTCTACTAGGTAGGAAAAGGGATATCGCCCAGTGAGGACCATTACGGCTATAGGTTTAAAACAAAACAGGACAGAGGCCATGGAATGGCTAACAGTAGGGGTAGAAACGCCAAAGTGCCAAAGTGGCGGAATCTATTGCCTGAATGCTGTACTGAACCAAATCCGGGTGGCTTTAACACCGACAAGATTTGGTTCAGTACAGCATTCAGGCAATAGATTCCGCCACTTTGGCGTTTCTACCTTTAACGGTGTTTGGAATATTTATATTCCAATAGTAATCTCCGTTTCCCCATCAGCAACTAACTACACTGATGAGACCTGAAAGATCGAAACCAGTCTGTAGGTGTTCTGATGGGGGAACAATATTTAATGCTAACAGTAGAGTTATGAGAGTGTTTTTTGCTAGTCCATTCCGCCAGAGGTACCATTTAACCATTGGTATTGATTTCTATATATTTATTTATATATAATCATCATTTATTATATAATTAATGGGGGGATGGACATACACTGGACATCCATGGACCCGAACGGCCACTTCTTCGTTCCGAAAGAGGGACCGCCCGGATGGGATTTGAACCCACGACCACGAGGCCCGTGAGCAGGAGCTCTACTCACTAGGCCACCGCGGCCCCTTATGAGAGTGTTAGTAAATTTCCTAGCCTATCTGCTTGGTACTTATAACTAGGTGTTTCTTATTCATAACTTTATTTACTGTTTTTTTATCTATAAAGAAGCTATTAGAGTACCCAAATGTGTATTGTAATAGCTTATTGCTCATATGATACAAGTGCTGTAATGATGAAATTTATTTTTAAAGTTGGTAAATCAATCAAACGTCATATCAAAGAAGGTATAGTTTGATCAATGGATCTTTGCGTATGCGTCATTACCGAAGACTGAGTTCTCTCGCCTTGGACGGCATGCGTACCGGATGATTGCGTTTAATTTAAATTATCATAGAGAGAGTAAACTAAATGTTGTCAAACATGATCAAAGCACCATATGTATAAAAATTATTTAGATAAAGGGTGGCTTTGTATTTCGGAACGTACGTTGAGGTTTGATACGTCGCATCACGTCTTCGCCAGCAGTTGTTAAAGTAAGGTTAAGGTTAAGCTAATCTAATTGTCAAATAAAACTTGTGTCAACGGGGGGTCGCAGCGCGGGGTGTGAAAAACCGCCCTCGATGACCTCCAGCTAGCTCTTGGAGCCGGGTTACTATGAAACAGCACAAGTATAATATTGGTATATAAACGTAGCTTTTACTTACCCTGGAAACTCCGTCATGTTAGCTCTGAAGGCCCTGAAGAGCGCCGGCCAGTTAAAGTCAGCCTGGGAGGTTTCGGCGTTGTAAGACAGAGACGTGCAGGCGGGAAGACAGTCGCAATGCATGTTTTGCTCTAAAGCGTCCTTGTCGAGAAGGTCGCCTTGATAGTTTGACAGTCCTGTCGTGACTTGCGTGGCGAGTAAATCATCTAAAAATGGTTTGTGTCAGATTCGGTGATTGTTGTACTTGGTCCACAGTTTTAGACGGGATCTTTGAATTTCGTAATACGTCAGAAAACTTCACCCCAGAATGTACGCCTTTCTTGATTCAAATATCAAAGAATAGTCTGTCTTAAGCTCAAGAAAATCTGGAGGTCGAAAAGGACCGTTCCAAATTGGCATCTTCTTTTACAATTCACTGAAGGAAAACCGAATGTATTCAATAATATTTTCAATTCCCAAAGAAAAGCTACAAGACAAAATGGATTGTAATTTCACAAACAAAATATATTATGCAAACGGTGTAAACCGCTACAAGTAAGCAATTTTGTTGATGATTTTGTTCAACTTAAATCGTAATGCCACCCGTTATTTTGTACAGAACCCAGGAAACGAGGCAGCAGACAAACGGGCGAAGATGGCAGCGACTGAAGAAGAAATGGAAAGATGCAACAAAGTAACTATTAGCGCCCCCGAAAAAGAAATGAGAAAAAACACACTGGAAAGATGGAACGATGGAAACGAGACACCCGGGGAAATGGACCGAAAAATGCATCCCAGATATACAAACGCGGCAGGCCATGACATGGGAGACGTACAGGATGCTATCGCAGCTTCTGATCAACCACGGGAACTTGTTGCGAAATATCAGGACCAGTTCAAACTCAAGGAAGGTCGGACCCAATGTGAATACAGCTAAGGAGAAGAGTTCTCGGAGTACATACTCATACACAGTGCAGAAGAGAAGTCAAATCGAAGACTACGCCACAGAAACCTATAGTCTGTCCACGGTACACATAGAGTTGTCAAAACGCCCACAATCCCCATCATTCTTACTGGCCGATTCGAAAAATTGCGGGAAATCTGCACGTCCAAATCACGCAGTACGAATGCAAATGGTTGACTCGATCGTCAGCTGATTGCCTAATTGTGTTGTGTTAGCTGTTAGCGTCTGTTTGCGATCGAGTACCTTTCTGCTTGTTTCATTATAATGGCTCTATCTCCATCAAAACGACGCCGTGAGAAGCATTTTTCAGTGTCCACCAAGGAATCTATACTTGATATTTTTAAGGTGTGTCAGGAAAATTATCCTGAACGTAGCAAAGTTGAAAATGTGGTATTCACCGCAAATGCAGGAGGTACGTTCTTAATTTCTAAATGTACTGGTTCCATTGGCTATATTAATATATTTATAGGTGTTTATGTGGCCAGCGTTTATAACATTCTCAGGGAACATCAATCGGCAAATAAATTTCAGCCTCCTAAAAACGTTCTACGAAACAATATACTAAGCAACATGCAGAGCACGACCAAGACAAAAAATGAACTTTTACAGTTTGGACTGTTCCTAACAGGTGGCGCCACTAGCTCTCTTGAAATAAATTTACATAGTGTAAAAGAGACTTTTGCTCAGAACAAAAGGCGATTGTGGGCGTTTTTACAACTCTATGTGTACTGTGGACAGACTATAGTACTCGACGGACTGTCAAGGTCACCGACCATTAATGAACTGGATGGGCTTCACGACAAGTAATGGTGGCAAGCCCTCATCACTTTCGCAGAGATGCGAGCGGCTGAAGCCAGATAACAATTAACCAGAGATTCACAGTCAACAAGGCGTCACGTGACTTCACACACTGCCACACAAATAAGCCACATTTCTTCGTCTTATCTACCATAACTTGCAATACAAACACCCCCTATAATTAGTTTTCGATTAATTTAAAAAAAAAACTACATTCAATGATAACATTACCTCTAGCTTGAAGTTGGCATTGGATCTTCCCTGAACCGCAAACATTGGTTGCTTCGGCATCTAGAAACCATTGAGTAAAACATTACAATATTTGTACGTACATACTTCCTCCATCTTAAACCCAACAAAATAACTTACGAGGCATGTGGTAAGCTACGCAACCACACGTAGCCAAGGTATAATTGGTTAAGCACTCGACTTCACAGTTCTGCTGGGTGTAGTTTTTGTAGAACCTCAGCGTCCTTTCCCAGGAAAAATAACACTGCCTTCTGTGAGGATCGTAGTCTCTCAAGCCCTCCGAGGTCGTCATCATGTCTGGTTTGACGGCGACTATGATCTCCTGGTTTAAGGGCGCGCGGAAGAACTGTGAAGCCACCCTCGGTACTTCCCCTGGTTGATGCAGCAACATCTAAACAAAACTGTAATAGTAATAACATGTTTTATTTCATACTGTGAAGAATTCTTTAATTTCCCGTACTAAGTGACGATTCGCGGGGTCTTTTTCTGGTACGGCCGAGGAACAAGAGGTGGTAATACAGCTAGGTAGGGTCAGTTGCAGAGACGGCTGGCTGCGTGACCGCAGTGAAATATAAACCCTTGTATAAATTGAAATTTACGAACTGTGGTCTATTCATTCTATAGATGGAGTTGTAAAAACGCCCACAATCGCTAATGCGTCATTCTTACGAGCCGATTCGAAAAATTGCGGGAAATCCGCAAGTCCTAATCGTGCAGTACAAATGCAAATGGTTGACGCGATGTGCCAGCTGTTAGCGTCTGTTCGCGATCTAGTACCTTTTGCTTCTTTGATTGCAATTCACTTGACGTTGAACTTTAAAAATAATTTTTGTTTTTGAATGTGCAGCAATTTTCAGTCGAGTTATGAATTTTTGAAAAACACTCGAGTGCATAAAATTAAAAATTAATATGAAACGCAGTGATAAAATCCTACAAAAATTCAGTTCACTCCACAAGACGTTGATCTTTCAAAATAATTTTGGATTCTGAGTATGCAACAATTTTCAGTCGAGTTATGAATTTTTGAAAATTTCTTTTTTTTCAATGGCGAACTCTCGAGCGCAAAAAATTAAAAATAAATATGAAACTCAGTGATAAAATCCTACAAAAATTCAGTTTACTTTACAAGACGTCGATCTTTCAAAATCATGTTGGATTTTAAGTTTGCAACAATTTTCAGTCGAGTTATGAATTTTTGAAAAACACTCGAGTGCATAAAATTAAAAATTAATATGAAACGCAGTGACAAAATCCTACAAAAATTCAGTTCACTCCACAAGACGTCGATCATTTAAAATTATGTTGGATTTTAAGTATGCAACAATTTTCAGTTGAGTTATGAATTTTTGAAAATTTCTGTTTTTCAATGTTCAACTCTCGAGCGCAAAAAATTAAAAATAAATATGAAACACAGTGATAAAATCCTACAAAAATTCAGTTCACTCCACAAGACGTCGATCCTTCAAAATCATGTTTGATTTTTAGTATACAACAATTTTCAGTCGAGTTATGAATTTTTAAAAATTTCTTTTTTTTCAATGGCGAACTCTCGTGCGCAAAAAATTCAAAATAAATATGAAACGCGTTGATAAAATTCTACAAAAATTCAGTTCACTCCACAAGACGCCGATCCTTCAAAATCATGTTGGATTTTAAGTATGCAACAATTTTCAGTCGAGTTATGAATTTTTGAAAATTTCTTTTTTTTCAATGTTGAACTCCCGACCGCAAAAAAATAAAAATAAATATGAAACGCAGTGATAAAATCCCACAAAAATTCAGCTGACTTTACAAGACGTTGATCTTTCAAAATCATATTGGATTTTGAGTATGCAACAATTTTCAGTCGAGTTATGAATTTTTGAAAATTTGTCTTTTTTTCAATAACGAACTCTAGAGCGCAAAAAAATAAAAATAAATATGAAACGCAGTGATAAAATCCTACAAAAATTCAATTGACTTCACAAGACGTCGATTCTTCAAAATCATGTTGGATTTTGAGTATGCAACAATTTTCAGTCGAGTTAAGAATTTTTGAAAATGTCATTGAACACTCGATCGCAAAAAATTAAAAATAAATATGAAACGCAGTGATCAAATCCTACAAAAATTCAGTTTACTCCACAAGACGTCAATCCTTCAAAATCATGTTGGATTTTGAGTATGCAACAATTTTCAGTCGAGTTATGAATTTTTGAATTTTTTTTTATGTCGAACTCTCGAGCGCAAAAAAATCAAAATAAATATGAAACGCAGTGATAAAATCCTACAAAAATTCACTTCACTCCACAAGACGTCGATCCTTCAAAATCATGTTGGATTTTGAGTATGCAACAATTTTCAGTCGAGTTAAGAATTTTTGAAAATATCATTGAACACTCGATCGCAAAAAATTAAAAACAAATATGAAACGCAGTGATAAAATCCTACAAAAATTCAGTTCACTCGACAAAACGTCGATCCTTCAAAATCGTATTGGATTTTGAGTATGCAACAATTTTCAGTCGAGTTATGAATTTTTGAAAATTTCTTTTTTTCAAAGTCGAACTCTCGAGCGCAAAAAATAAAAAATAAATATGAAATTCAGTGAAAAATCCTACAAAAATTCAGTTGACTCCACAAGACGTCGCTTCTTCGAAATCATGTTGCATTTTAAGTATGCAACAATTTTCAGTTGAGTTATGAATTTTTGAAAATTTCTTTTTTTTTTGATGGCGATCTCTCGAGCGTAAAAAAAATAAAAATTAATATGAAACGCAGTGATAATATCCTACAAAAATGCAGTTCACTTCACAAGACGTTGATCTTTCAAAATCATGTTAGATTTTGAGTATGCAACAATGTTCAGTCGAGTTATGAATTTTTGAAAATAACTTTGAACACTCGATCCCAAAAAATTAAAAATAAATATGAAACGCAGTGATCAAATTCCACAAAAATTCAGCTGACTTCACAAGACGTTGATCTTTCAAAATAATGTTGAATTTTGAGTACGCAACAATTTTCAGTCGAGTTACGAATTTTTGAAAATATCATTGAACACTCGATCGCAAAAAATTAAAAATAAATATGAAACGCAGTGATAAAATCCTACAAAAATTCAGTTCACTCCACAAGACCTCGATCCTTCAAAATCATGTTGGATTTTAAGTATGCAACAATTTTCAGTCGAGTTATGAATTTTTGAAAATTTCTTTTTTTTTTCAATGGCGAACTCTCGAGCGCAAAAAATTAAAAATAAATATGAAACACTGTGATAAAATCCTACAAAAATTCACTTCACTCCACAAGACGTCGATCCTTCAAAATCATGTTGGATTTTGAGTACGCAACAATTTTCAGTCGAGTTATGATTTTTGAAAATTTCTTTTTTTTTCAAAGTTGAACTCTCGAGCGCAAAAAAATAAAAATTGATATAAAACGCAGTGATAAAATCCTACAAAAATTCAGTTCACTTCACAAGACCTCGATCCTTCAAAATCATGTTGGATTTTAAGTATGCAACAATTTTCAGTCGAGTTAGGAATTTTTTAGAATTTCATTTTTTTAACAGATTAACTTTTACAATAATCATTACCGATTTGATTGAGAATAGTAGATCTTACTTTAAATCCTTGCACCGGACCTTTGCAAATGTAATCCATATCATAATCGTATCCCCGGAACAGCATCGTCAGTCCAGCTTTAGCCCCCGCAGACATGGCTCTTCTCGGGAAGGTGTCTTTCTCGGCGTCCATTTGGTAACCGTCCTCGAGAGTCCAACCGAAACGATCGCGTCCATGCTTGAGATAATCTCTGTTATGGAAACTGCAAATGATTTCTGTTAAAACGAATGTTTCACTGGTGACGGTCGAATAGTTACACTTCATTTTTGTAGATGTCATCCCTGTCGAGCATGTTGAACGTGTAACAGACTCCTTCCTCGGTTAAAATCGGAGAGAACAGTCTGTCGCACGTCTCGTTGATGTTCGTCCATTTGCAGGTCCAAAGCATTTCATCAAACTGGGGAGCCACCTAAAACAAAGAATTTAACAACAAAGTGGAGAAGCTGAAATATGATTGCCTCGATTGAGACGCAAATATGAATATTTACAAGAGTTATAAATAAACGAGTGAAGTAAGGAATATAACTGTGTTTAATTATTTTATTACGCAACTTCACATAACTCACAAATACATAACAATATTTACAACTTTATTTTCTAAATTTGAAATGTGTTACAATTGGCTCCTTCGGCCTACTTATTTTATTTTTAATACTCATTGAATAGTACGTTTGCTGGGTTCTCCGGAAATGCAACACCAAACAAATCACGCACGTTTTTAACCCTTTCGCTGCTGTAGACGCATATTTACGTTCCGTTTTTGCGTCAACATATTGCGAAAGTTAGTTTCTTTCCACAAACAATAAGCATTCTGTTAACAGACATATGTTTTCTTATTCCGCTAGATGGCGTTGCTGCTAACATATATGTAATGTTCCAGGCCAATCTAAAGTCGCACCACACACATGGAGCGTTTTCCTACCGCCGCAGCGAAAGGGTTAAGTAGTATCTGAGTAAAACCATTAAATTGAAATACTTTTTCTTGTGTGGAATACACGGACGGTTGTAAATCGTAATGCGACAGTATCTGTCATTTTTTAGAACAAAATGAAATATCCGCCATTATGAAGTCATGGCAAGCCTCCGTTTTTAATTTAAAATTGTTGTAAAGTTTTTTGTGATTATCTCAGTAAATATTCTGCAGAAACTATTGAGAAGGTACCAAATCATTCAGCGCAATAAGCTTTAGAAATAATGTACGAAGACCGATACTGTCAAATAATTAGAAGAGCCAATATTAACACATTTCAAAATTTACTTGTAAATCCATATGGCAGCGGCGGCTCGTGGATTTCCTTGGGTGAGGCAAAGACAAAGATGCCGTTCGTGCTGCACTACTTACTCTTATAGAGGAAACAAATATTCCGCTAAATACAAGAATTTATTTATCTAATGCTTTCTGCAACAAGTAAAGTTGTTTCTAATTTGTTTAAATATTCCGTTGCTTTTTCGGTCAAATTTTCTTCCGTTGTCTCACCACCGATTATTCACGAGCCGCCACTGCTATATTCT
Source organism: Ocypus olens (assembly GCA_910593695.2). NCBI lineage: Eukaryota > Metazoa > Arthropoda > Insecta > Coleoptera > Staphylinidae > Ocypus > Ocypus olens. The sequence goes on along the minus strand of OU343062.1, from coordinate 43,620,793 downwards.
ACTTACCTCAGATAAAAAGTCTATCGTCTTATAATCCGCCGTGTCGTTCCCCTCCTGGTAGAGATGCTGATCACAGACCAAAGCGATATCCTGAAACTTTTTCAACCTAACACAAACTTTTGATTTTCCAACTCCTTACAAACGACCATACTCATCCTTCGTGAAATTCTCCGGACTGTCCATCATCTTGTGGTAGTAGTGCGTAAAATTGAAGACACTCTGCCTCGATTTGGTTTCCGGGCACACCGTCACAGCAGGAAACGGAATCTGCCACACGGGCGTCGGACTCTGAGCGAAACTCACAATCACCGGCGAATTCTCCCACTTCTGGTAAGTCTTGATGATCAATCCGATGCAGAGGTACAAGGAAATGACGAAAACCACCAGCCACCAGACTCTTAAATTTTTAGAAGTTTAAAATTGAAACAGTAAAGAAGCAGCGGCGTCTCCTGGATTTTTGTAGGTGAGGCAAAACAATGATGCACTAATAGAGGAAGCTTTTTCGGTCAAATTTTCTTCCGTTGCCTCACCCCTAAACATCCACGAGCCGCCGCTGTAAACAAAACATACTTCTCGATAATAGTCCTCTTCTTCTCCCCCATATACCGCACCCCATGCAAACTGGTATTCTCCGTAAACTCGACGCCATAATCGATGAAGTTCTTGCAGAACCCTGGGTACTTATCCTTCGGCTTGAACGGCTCGTCGGGATCCCCGCCGCCCTTTTCCACCTGCGTAAGATCCGTACTCTTCGTGCGCTTCATGTTTTCGTACTGTTGATTTTCGAATAATGATCAACTTTTTATATATACAAGGGCTCGGTGGGATTGCATGCAGTTTATGTTTTTTATGTTATTTAATAAAGAGGCATGACCGTCGCACACCCTTTCCCAGCAGGCGCCCGGTTCGCGGTTTTCAATGTTGCAACATATTTAATTAATCGGCGAAAAATTAATTAACCGAAATTGTGTGCTTATCGCCAATCGAATTTCCTCCAAGGGAATTGTTTGTGACGGATTCGCGTTTTATTCTATTGCGTGCGTGGTAGATGGTCGTTTTGTAATTTGTTAAGTATTTTTTTTTGCTCGTTGATTAATATTGGCGAGACATTTTAAATTGATCAAAGGACACCGCAATAATTCTATAGAATTATTTGTTCCGGTTTAATCGGCTAAATTTCAAAAATTTTCAAGGCGCTGTTTTATAGCTTCAGAGTGAATTATATAGATTTTCTCTGAAACTACTAATGATTAAAAAAAAATAACGATTAGGAGAATAATAACCTTGGTTTGACCTTGTGACATCTACGTAAGGTCAGGTGAAAGTTAAACTCATTTTTTTAAGTAGGAGCCTTATTACATATTCTTGTAGATGATGTCGAAGAGTTTTCAAAACAGTATAATTTAATTATTTTTTATTAAGTACTAAGAGTTATGACACTTAAAAACAGTTGCAACAAGCAATTACTTTCGGAATATCTGGTTGGGGTGTAATTCAAAATTAAAGGTCGTGACTAGATGGCGAATGCCTAAGTCAACACAAAAAAAAATGGTTGGGGATTAGATAATTCCTTTGCAAAAGGTGTTACATGTTCCTCTCGAGTTGTACTCTGAAATCCGATTAGCAAGAACAAATCCGATTCTCCGAAATTCCGAATCCAATTAGTGCTTTTCTCAGGAAATCGTTTCAAATGTATTTTTTGAGCCTTATTTTAGTCACACTCACTGTATATATTGATCTGTTTGTTCGTTATTTAAATGGCAAATAACAATAAAATTCTTTATGTGAAGAGTTTCACCCCGGGATTCGTTTTTTATGTTTTAAAACACACTCGATGCGCCCAAGGTGTGGTTAAAGGGTGTGATAGAGACTAAATTACAGTCGTATTGTAATGTACGTCGGCACGTCGTGTTCATGTTGATGTTATCTCCTCTAACTACAAATTTCTCCCAAAATGGGTGCTTGTTATGGGATAATTATAGGACTTCAACAATTGGTTGTAAAAAGGCGAGGAGATTGTATCAAGGGAGGCATAATAGAGTTTTCATTCTGCGTTCAATGTAATAACGTAATATTAATACCAAAGCAGTCCAATATAACTTTTAGTACAAATTATTTTTTACATTCGCTCTCTAAAATGATTATTTTGCGAACTCAAAACACGCCGCAAAATGGATCTTTACGGGCCTAGTACGCTAAAGTTGTTATGACAACACTTATTCTCAATACAATACAATACATTACAAAAGAATCCGATTTATACACTTGCACTTGAAATTCACAATTTTTCGTAAATTGAAAGCAGTACATAAAAAATCATCTTCTATCTTCTCATTTACAATAGCAATATGTGAGCTACAAGCAAAAGTATTCATGTGGCACGTTGTTTTCAACATCTGTTCACTCCTATTGTATTATTGTAGATTTTTACTGGATTGTTTTTTAAAATAGTAATTTAAGTTTCGAAAGTGATATTTTACGGGATGAGTAGGAAGTTTCTAGGAGGAGCCCTAGGCTTTTTTAAGTAATTAACGAGTCAAGATATTTATATATTTTATTTAAAAATCTACATTTCGCCTTAAAATAGATGTATTTTTAAAAATTGTAAATATAACGTAAGACATTGAAAACTCTTTCCTTGCGGCTCTCAGCGATAAACTCTTAAGCAAAGTGACGGCGTTGCAAAAATAATTTAAACTATTTTACTACAACAAGTAAAGTTGTTTCTAATTTGTTTATTTTTTCTACACCCACCTCTAAAATGTCCTTTATCGCATACGTTTCCATGACGCTAAGTGATTCTTTAAATACACCTTGACAAACTGTGACTTTGTGCATTTTAGTCATGGGCTGAAGTTAGTTCCAGATTTTTAAATCGTTAAAATCAGTGGAAACTCAAAATCAAGTTAGTTGTCACTTATCAACAATCTGTCAAAATAAAAATAAATAAATGAAACAAGGAATACTTTCAACTTAAATCAAGTACATAATTCAAAACATCAAAAAAATGTAGGAGAATCAATGATTTCCTTTAGCAATTGCCATAATGTCTCGAACAAACTTTTTAATGTATATTTGCCCAAGTAGACTAATTTAATAATAATGTACTATTACCATGTTCATTTCAGATATTAAAATAATTCCAAAATTTTACCAATTTAGTCGTAGAAAAAGTATAGTATGCAATTCGTGTTATAAACTTCTCTAGACACTCGTTTTATTAAACACTCGCTCCGCTCGTGTCTTATTAACTCGTGACTAAAGTGCCGTTTATAACACTTGTTACATAATATACTATAATCGAACGGCACAGTATACAAAGTAAACAATGAATTAATTATGATTCTAATATGACTTTTCTTTCTGTTGTATTTCTATTCATTGACTCTATTATTTTTCGTGTCGTGTTTGATTGTATCGTATGAGCCACAAAATTTTGACTGCTATATTCGTCTCTCTCAGGCAACTCAGAAACAAAATTCAGGGGCTCACACCTTATATGCATCTTTAGAGTTACCATTCGCCGGAGATGTCCTCCTTTTCCAGTAAAATTTAAACGTCCGGCCGGCTTTCTCCACTGTCCAGAATATCAATAAAACTAAAAATGACTTCATGTTCACCTTAGAACATGTTGAGAAATACGCTAATCCTATATAAAGAATGATCGCAGTCATTTTAAAACATTAAAATCGCCAGATAAAAGCTTCATGTTCGCCTTAGAACAGATATAAGCTTTATTTTTACTGTGGATTATGTGTATTACCCATGTTCATCCTAGAACATGAAGACACTGATGATAAATATTCTAATCCTATAGGAATAATCGCAAATCACAATCATTTTGGAACATTTAAATCGCCGGATGTTCACCCTTTAGAACATACAAATTGACAGATATAAGCTTTATTTTTACTGTGTAATATATGTATTGCCCATGTTCATCCTAGAACATGAACGTTGACACTGATGAAAAATATTCTAATTCTATAGGAATGATCGCAATCATTTTGGAACATTAAAATCCCCAGATAAAAGCTTCACGTTCACTTTGGAACATACATGACAGATATAAGCTTTATTTTTACTGTGGAATATGTGCATTACCCATGTTCATCCTAGAACATGGACGTTGTCACTGATGAAAAATATTATAATCCTATCGGAATGATCGCAATCATTTTGGAACATTACAATCCCCAGATAAAAGCTTCACGTTCACCTTGGAACATACATGACAGATATAAGCTTAATTTTTACTGTGGATTATGTGTATTACCCATGTTCATCCTAGAACATGATGACACTGATGATAAATATTCTAATCCTATAGGAATAATCGCAAATCATGTTCATCCTAAAACATGAACGTTGACACTGATGATAAATATTAGAATGCTATAGGAATGATCGCAATCATTTTGGAGCATTAAAATCGCCCGATAAAAGCTTCACATTCACCTTGGAACATACAAATTGACAGATATAAGCTTTATATTTACTGTGGAATATGTGTATTACCCATGTTCATCCATGAAGAGTCGAAGAGTTGAAGAGTCTACTTTTATCGTAGAACACAAATTTAAATATTGTATTGCAAAACATTGAAACTGACAAATGTAATATATTTGCACATTAAAAGACGAGGTATAGTTGTGATCTTTTAGGAACATAAAAAATTATGAACAAACATGTAGTGTATATTTGAGAACATGAAAAGGCGTAATATTATGAGTCAAGTTTGTTTTACGAGATTAAATTTGACAGATTGCATATTTCTAGTTATTTCCTAATGTAAACATTGATAAAAACATGTTCATCCTGGAATTTTTTTTTTAAGAAAGGATGGTTGACAGGAATTCGGGTTGAAGAAGCGCGGATGATTTGGGAATTGACGTAGCCAACTAGGGCATTCTGCCACAACCGATAATTGTATAATAATCATTTATAATTATGAAAGGGACATACACTGGATATCCAGGGTTCCGCACGGCAATTTTTCGTTCCGAAAAAGTGACCGCACGGATGGGATTCGAACCCACAACCACAAGGCCCGTAAGCAGGAGCTCTACTCACTACGCCACCGCGGCCGCCCTGGAAAAATGAAAATGATTTTTCTTCCGCGTTCTTAAAATGTTAAATTTCGATTAGGTAACTTTTATAAAAATGAATATGGTTGTTTTTCTATCTGTGGTATTTTAACGTGTTAACGTCGTTCTGCAGTAAAACCTACCGTCTTTAACCCTTTCAGCCCTGGATTTTTAAATTTAAAAAAAAAATGTTTTTGTTAATTATTATTGATGGGGAGCTTCTGTGTGTGTGGAAAAAGTGATGAGCGAAAAAAAGGTGCTCACCTACAAAAATGTATACAAAACTAAAGTTATGTATTTTGTATATATTATCTAGAGATTTTTTTCTTTTCTACTAAAAGTCCACCTTTTTTGACCAAATTCTCATACTTTTAAATTATGTACATCTGGCAACCCTTTGAATCTCTATTTAGGATATATTTTTGTTTTTGTAAATATCATGGGGAACTACAAAATAAATAATGTTTATTATTATTATTATAAAAGAGTTGCCATATTAACGGAAACCAAGGTGTTGACATTTCAATTACCATTTATCATCCATAGATGTTCATTATATGCAACACAACGTTCACGACTGAAACAAATATAATACATGCATGAAATTCTGTATTTGTTTCAGGTTTTCGTCTTTACTTAATTTATTAAATGCTTCTGCAACAAGTGGGGGGTTTTAATTTTAATTATTTAATAATAATTTATAATTATATCATCAATAAACACCATAAAATAATTAAATCAAACAGTTTCTTAAATTAAGGTAAAGTAGATACGGTGATTTATCTTACAATATAACGAGTTGAACATAATCCAGAAAAATTAAAAATAAACTAATTTTCGAAAAAAAATGCCAATGAAAAATTCGGTTGTTTTCATCCATTAAATCATGCTTCGCAACAATGTTCGTGTTTAATTTTTTGAGGGTGGGATAACATCGACCCCATCGAAAGAACTAGAAACTTGTCTGGTGATTTTTCAATCTATAAATAACAAATCATTTCTTTCTACTTTGGTTTAATAATGGACTTATTGCTACATCAAAAACAATTTAACAATGAGTGTTATTGTTAAACTGTATTTGGTGGAATTTTACAATGTATTGTCTACGTCTGTATAGAGTGGACGTGTATTGTGTGTCCCTTGAGTTTATCTTCAATGGTAAATACACAGAAAAAAATCATTTTTGGTACAGTGCTAGTTAACCATACAATAATTATATTGCAAAAATTGCAGAACGAATAATTGGTTTTGTCAAACATGGCACGGAATACATAAACCTCCAGTTCAATTTTTGTTGTTCTGTTTTTTCATTTTTGAAAGTTAGTGTTGGCTGATTATAAATAAATAATATTTCATAATCAATGGTGTTAGTCATTGGTTCCAATTTAGCACTTTATATTAATCGATTCTCCGAGCACTATTAATATCAATATTATATACAGGATACCAGGAAAATTTAATTTAATTTAAATTTGACTTACATTTTTTTTTCCTTTGCAGTGATTTTGTTATTACATCTGTGGTCTACTATTCTCTGCTTATACAACTTAAGTGGCTACAATAGATAGCGCAGGGTGAAAATGTATGTTTCGTTGTAAGCCCCTATTTAATATCCCAGTATTTAAACATTCCTAGATCTACCAACTACGCCTACTAAACCGAGTATTATTTTCGATTTCTATTTTGAGCACTTTTCTATTTATATCTTCTACTTTAAATATTTATCGTTGTTTCGGAAACGACATTTTTATGTGATAGATCATTTCTACTCTTGACGGATTCATCTAATATTCGTTTCAAATCAGTCATAATAGCACCAGTATGTTATTTATATAACTAAATCACTAGATTATACAGAAACTTACCTAAAACACCGGAAAATGAAGTACATGAGGATATTCGCTGGGCTAAAATGGGCTGCTAACTGCTAAAGAAACAAAATAACTAATAATAATGGAAATCCTGAAACATTATGGAACACCATCAAATTCTCAAACCACGACTACATAAATAAACTTCGCCATAATAATAGTATTGTTGATTGACCTGAAGAAATGGCAAATATTATTAACCCTACAGAGAATAGGTTGGGCCTGAGAGGCCCACGAAACGTAATCTGTTATTTAACGTATTCTCTGTAGGGTTAATGATTATTTTATTAAATTTTATGTACTCATGTTCATTGTGTTTGCAACCTACGCAGAATTTTTAAAGTCGTGCAAATCATTACAAAATTAAAAGAAATTACCTGGCGTTGGTGATTATAGATTTAACAGAAACTCATTTAACAAATTTTATTACACATCTATAATCATTGCTAATAATTTTAAGTCCATTCGTGCACACAATAAAATGTTTTTTTTTTATATTTTGCGTCTATAATAAAGCTATTACAGCACCGTATCGTAATGACTTATCGGTATAACGATACAAGTGCTATAATAGCCTTGGTGTTTATTTTTCAGAGAAATCACACGTCAAATATGACAAACGAACATACAGGATATATAAATATTTTCTAAATAATTTAGTACAGACGATTATTTTCTAAATTTTCATGTTCATAACTAAATGCGCAAAATATAAAAAAGTAGTATACAATTCTCGTATCATAGTTTTATCGCAGAAAACTTGCCGCACTTGGACTCGTGCAATAAAAGCTTCCTTGTGAAACTGGTGTTTTGATATACTGTTATCTATTATTTCCATTATCATATCTACTCCAGTTCTAAGCACAAAATCTTCAACTTCAACTTCAACAGTGGTAATCGGAATAATCCAGTGACGGTTCGCGGGGTTTCTTCTGGTACGGCCGAGGAACAAGAGGTGGTAATACAGATAGGTAGGGTCAGTTGCAGAGACTGCACCTATCTGTATTACCACCTCTTATTCCTCGGCCGTACCAGAAAAAAACCCCGCGAACCGTCACTGGAATAATCTTAACACCTTTAATCGTTACCAGCTCCCGACCAATGCTTTCTGCCGTGTTTTCTAATGTTGCAAATCCACCTGAAAGATATGAAATAGATGATTTCGACCAGTGATATTACGGAGAATCCGGTGAACAATCCCAGAAGGCCGCCGCAGTTGGATACGAAATCCCTGTAACCATAAAGTTCATCCCTTTCGCTGGCTATGAACTGCATGTCTTTGAAGAATAACACCAACTTTGATAGGTAAGCCCTGAAATTATGCAATAAAGGTGGTTAACATGATTATGCGAAAGTTGACTTTAAACATTTCCAAGATATATTTAATGCTGGAGAATATGAATTAAATTCTTGTTTAGTTTCTGATTGAAATTATCTTGGATCAAGATACGTGTCAAGAAACTGCAAAACTTGCTAAGAGGCAAGAAAAAAGGCAACCAGCCCATAATTTGGACCGAAGAGGCGCGGGAAGCATTCATCCAGTGACGGTTCGCGGGGTTTTTTTCTGGTACGGCCGAGGAATAAAAGGTGGTAATACAGATAGGTAGGGTTACCACCTCTTGTTCCTCGGCCGTACCAGAAAAAACCCCGCGAACCGTCACTGCATTCAACAGATGCAAGGAAGAAATCAGCACCACAGCACTGTTGTCACAGCCAAGAGCCGACGTCAAGAGTTTGATTTCAAAGTTCAAATTTAGATTTAGAATTGAATACGAACATTTGTTTCCCATCGATATGATTGACGGCGAGGAAACCGTACGGATCGTTCAGGTCGGTCATCTGCTGCACCCAATTCCAGTCGGACTGCGACGTCTCGGTGCTGTACTCCAGGGAGGTGCAGGACTGCAGGCAGTCGCAGATCGAGTTCTTCTGCTTGCTTTTCTTCTTGTTGAACGGATTTAGATTGTAGAACAGGTCGATGTTTTCCTCGCCCAGCGGTTTGTTTATGTTCAGATTCATGATGGTCGTCTGATTGGCCTCGTCTTCCATCTCCTTCAGCTTGGAATCGATTTCGGTGGAGAGCAGGATGCTCTCGGCTCGTTTCATGCACTTGCGGCTTCCTGGACCGCACAGCTTCGTGCCGTTTGCTCCTGAAAATTACATTATTTTGATCACATGATGCTTTTGGTATCAACGATGAAACATCAAATTACTCGTAAATCGATTGTATTCATCAAAATTAGGGCAAAGCATTTGACTATTCTCTATTAGTCGTAATTAGTGTGTTGTTGTTCATGATGGTGATGAGAAGATAGGTCACCATCACTAATATCATCAATATAAGTATTTAGACCAGTCGTTCCTAAACTTAGATTTTTGGCATCCTTCCTAAATCCAGGTTTTCCCTAGGCAAAACATAAACTCTAACAAGTACACCTTGCGATGTCATCACATCGAAATTAGAGTGTAAATAAAATTATGACATTATTGTAATAAATCGCGATGCACACTTTGGAAATCGCTGATTTTATTAATCACACAGTTACAAATACCAGCGTATACTAACTTGGCATGTGAAAGTTGACGCATTTACATCGTTGCAGAGTAAAATTCGAAAGGCACTCGATCTCGCAGTTTTGCTGCGTGTAGGTTTTGAAGAAGCGCAGTTTCTTGTCCTTGGGGAAGTAACACTGCCGCTTGAGTGGACTGTAGTCGCCAAGTTCCTGCGAAGTCGACATTACTTCCGGTTTGATGGCAGCCACCACGGCTTGATTTAAGGGTAATCGAAAGTATCTTTGGCTTAATCTTGGTATCTCGGCAGGATGATGGAGGAGAACCTAAATGAGGAAGGTGGAATCAGCTCTGCTTTTTGGACTTTTTTAAGTTTTCTTTGCGAACGCGCCACGGGCTTCAAATCGACATTTGTTCTTGCGCAAGTACATTTGCTGACGGGTCTTGATGAGATCTTTACAGTAACGTGTAGAAACTGTGAATCCAAGCAGTGGTTTTTTCAGGAAATCATTTCAAATGCAATTTATGGGAAAAAAATAACAAGGGGGACCCTTGGGTAGTTTTTCATGTTTTCGTCAAAATCGCCGATTTTAATTGAATCCGACTAATTTGCGCACAAGGAGAAAAGATTTGAAAACTGCATTCGATTTGGAGTCTTAGTTTAGCCGCTACGGTCATTCGAAGTCTGAAAAATCGATTATTTTTTATTTTATTATTTTTCCAAAATTTTGATACTATTTTAGATAGCTGAATTTTTATAACGTCAATTAGAGAGATTTCTCTCTTTCTTCTGATGAAAAAGAATGTCGAAACCGGGCGCAATATAGACAACTTGGCAAAATTTAATTTTTGAAGCTAAGAATTTTTTCACGTGAAGTTGGAATTTCCTCATTTACCTTGTATCCCTGCAACGAATCTCCACAGATAAAATCCAAATCCTTGTCGTAAGCCACCATGGTGATGTGTAATCCATTTTTCGCGCCAGACGAAAGGGCCCGTCTTGGATACGTATCCTGTTTAGCATCAATTGAGTATCCGCGCTCCAAGCTCCATTCCGGAGAAGTTCTCTCGTGATGTAAATAATTTTTGTAAAACATCCTAAAAAATCCCATCCAATTATGGATTACCAAGTACAGTGCGGCTATTATCCCGCGGCTGTTTGCGCACTTGTCATCTTAAATTCAAATCAAGAGAGGGAACGCCAGACACTCATAATTATTCATGGTGATGGTTGCGACCGTTACTTTGTGGTAATTCATTATAGAAACACTGAATAAAACACTTACTATGTTTTTTACCACAATTTATTTTTATATAAATTGTGGTAAAAAACATAGTAAGTGTTTTATTCAGTGTTTCATAATTATTCAGTGAACATAATGTAAATTTAGGCATATCACGTTGTGACGATTAATATTCAATTCGGTGGTACATCCACGCGGAGATTTGTTATCTCGTATTCTCACTTTGCGCAAAATTTACCCACACATGCCGCGGTATAATAGCTGCACTGTATTAACCTTCGCTACCATCGTCATAATCATAAGGAAGTCTAAAATATGATCATCAGATTATATGAAGATGATGGTTGCGACCGTTACTATGTGGTAGTCCATTGTCAGGTAACTTTGAATTAAACAACTTTTTTTTACCACTATTTATTTATTGGTCGAAACTATAGTTGTGTCAATATTGTTAATAATACATATTAAAACATTGTTTGTCTGTATTATGCAATAAATAAATAGTGGTAAAAAAAGTCGAAAGTTGTTTACCTATCATCAGATTATATTTCTACCACGAACGAAATAAAAAAGGAAATATTTAAACTTTTATAAAATGTTCAAAACCTGCGCACATATCGGAATTGAAGAGTTCATCTCTATCAAGCATGTTGAATGTGTAACACACCCCTTCATCCGTCATGATGGGTGTAAATATTTTATCGCAATCACTGTCTTGTCCTAACCAGGAACATTTCAGTGAGACGTTTTCAAAACTGGGAGAAATCTAGAAAAAAAAATAAGAGAAATTAGACAATAGTAGGAATAAACTTTAAAATGTCTGCTTTTTCTACGATCCTCTGGGTATTTTGAATATTTTCGCATACCATTTGCCGAGTTCTAGTTTTGTCTCCACATAAAAAAAAATGAAATGTCTGTCCGTTGTGTTTCGGGTAGCTTTACCGTAATTTTAAGACGGTATTATTCATTAAGTTTATACGTGTTGAGTTGTACCAAGAACTCGACACGTGTTGCGCAGTGACCATCTTAAATTCAATTATCTCCTGAGATTTGTTGTCCCGTTCTTCGAATATTTTCTCGCTCTGCGCAAACTTTACACGTCTCTAGTGTTCGGTAATACTGTAGGATAATATTTGACGTAAAACTAACAGGTGTCTGTGTCAATTCAATAAATTTGTTTAGGAACAGAGTATGTTTCTTAGAAACTAGTTTGTCGCCCTCTAACCGCCCCTGTGTGTAATACCTGTTGCAGATCGCTATAATGCCGGTATGTTGTGTGTGTTTGCTGTGCGCATTGCCTGCGAGTTAACCGAGATTTATAGCCCGTTCTCTGGAATCTGGCGGCTGTGGTCGTAAAAGAGGGGACGTAATATTTTTTATCTTAAACCAATCTTTGATGAGAAGTACTGGCGTAGAAGTGTGTATACCAATAGGAGCGAAGGACAGTAATAAATATATAGGATGCAATTAGACGAACCACCAAACCGTTTCTTCGGGGGTGCGTCGTTTCTCAGGACAGACCGACCGTTTTACGACCTCAGCCGCCACATTCCAGCGAACAGACTATATCTGCTGCTCCAAGCACCGGATAAGATAACTGAGAATTATCTGCTTCTTAACCCTAACCCTGCTTTAACTAGGCATTGTAAAAGCGTGTTTTCGCATTTAGTCCGGAGATAGTGTTAACCTTAATTTAACCGACTATTGTAAGTAAAAGCGGCCCTTAGTGTAGAATCACTCTCCGGTAAAGTAAATGTGTCTGGTAACCCTACTTACCGAGAGGATAACTTATTCGTATGAAATATCAGTCGGTAAAGTATTACAGATTGACAGACTTAAGGTTAGGTTAACATTTAAAATGTGAAATATTGTGGATGATTTTGTAATATAAGAAGAATGAGACATACTTCATCATCTAAAACAAGAGAGACGTCAATATACTGCCAGCAATAGATTCCAAAATTGTGAACATTTTGTAACGATATAGAAAGTGATTTTTGTTCGTGATTCCGCTTGTCCAAGAAAATGTTATGGAATTTTTACCACTTATATAAATTCGCAAAAGTAGCGCATTCTTAAAAATGTTCGGGTGCATAGGTTAAAGATTTTGAAACTGGGTGAAAATCACCGGATTGACCAATTCGCGTCTCCATGGTTGAAGTTGGGATTGGGATTTAGGGCTCTATCACACCAGGCCACCAGTCAAATGTATTAAGTGAAATGGAACATAACACACCTGGCATCGAACTGGTGGCGCCACCACTTTGGTTGCGCCACCAGTTGAATACGCCACTGGTGTCGCCACCATGGTGGCCTGGTGTGATAGAGTCCTTAGCCTAATTACTCTTATTTCTTACATCCGTACCGATAGAACGCTACAAAGGAATTTATTTAATTATATATATATATATATATATATATATATATATATATATATAATTTAATTTATATTTATATATAAATCAAAAAAATATAAAACAGAAATAACGGCTTAACCTTATTTCACTACAAACTTGCTGTCAGATAATACACAAATGCATGGAAAAATAATACAATTTAATATAGCAACATCGACTCACTTCACACATGTCTATGGTCCTACTATTCTCACCAAAAACATCCGGCTCCGGCAAGTACATACTTAAAAAGAATAATTCGGTAGAATAAACTCCGTCCAACAAAATCTTAACTGATAAGTAATTTTTGAAACGTATGGATGGCGAAGCTTTTTGTACCAAAACCAATAAATTTGGGTACAAAGAAATTTAGAAATTTATGAATAATAACTCTCGTATTTTTTTAACTTACGTCATCGTAGAAGTCCATAATGCCTTCATCCACGGTGGTTTTATTAGCGAGGTATTTAAGGGCTTTTCTTGGTTTGCACACCAAGGAACTGTAAGTAAAATGCAGTTTCCTGCAAAATTTCAAGATTATGATGGTTTTGATGCTAGAAAAAAGCATAATGAAATCATTCTGGCGTGTGTTTATAAATGGTTGAAAGGCATGCTTTTGTTTTACAAACTTTCATCTCAGAACGTTGGTACCCCGTATCAGTGGCGGCTCGTGGAACATGTTGATGGTAGAGCCACTTATACAATATACCCCTCATCCCCTCCTTTTTTTAAGAAAAAAAGAACGATTTATCTTCCTAGATCAAAGTAACTGGCGAAAGTGTTTTAAAAATTCTTGCTGAGCTTGAAACTACAGGTAGTGCCATGGTTCATTGGCTCTATATAACGAACTGTCCCTGCTTAATTTGATAAAACGATGATTTGCAAATCTAATTTAATTTTTGTAGATTTTCGTCGACACTTTTTATATATATATTTTTAAATTTTCATTCGAGTATAACACAATTCGAATATTAAAATTTTCAAAAATTCACAACTCGCGAAATAATTGGTGGATTTTCAAAAACTGCACATAATTTGATAAAACAATGATTTGCAAATCTAGTTTATTTTTTGTAGAATATAGTCGACACGTTTTATATATTTTTTTAAATTTTTTGCTCGAGTATTACACAATTCTAAAACTAAATTTTCAAAAATTCACAACTCGCGAAATAATCGGTGGATTTTTAAATACTCTATTTAGTTTGATAAAACGATGATTTACAAATCCAGTTTATTTTTTGTAGAATTTAGTCGACACGTTTCATATTTTTTTGTTATTTTTTGCTCGAGTATTACACAATTCGGAAACTAAAATTTTCAAAAATTCACAACTCGCGAAATAATCGGTGGAATTTCAAATACTCCATTTAGTTTGATAAAACTATGATTTGCAAATCCAATTTAATTTTTAGAGAATTTAGTCGACGCGTTTTATATTTTTTTTAAATTTTTGGATCGAGTATTACACAATTCGAAAACTAAACTTCACAACTCGCGAAGTAATTGGTGGATTTTCAAAAACTGCACTTAATTTGATAAAACAGTGATTTGCAAATCTAGTTTAATTTTTGTAGAATTTAGTAGACACATTTTATTTTTTTTTTCGAGTATTGCACAATTGGAAATCTAAAATTTTCAAAACTTCAAAACTCGCGAAATAAATGATGGATTTTCAAAAACTGCACTTAATTTGATAAAACGGTGATTTGCAAATGTATTTTAATTTTTGCAGAATTTTGTCAACACGTTTTATATTTTTTTTTATTTTTTGTTCGAGTATTACACAATTCGAAAACTAAAATTTTCAAAAACTCACAACTCGTGGTTTTTCAAAAACTATACTTAATTTCAATGGCGGCTCGTGGAACATGTTGATGGTAGCGCCACTTATACAATATATATTATATATTACTTTTGAGGTCTCTCTTGAGTAGAGGAAAAAATGCTTTTGAGGTCTTTCTTGAGCAGAGGAAAAAATTAAAATCGCAAGATCGGGGGAAGTAAGGAGGGTGCGGAATCGGTTCAAACTTCAGGTTTCAGGAACGTTGTCATTTTGAAAGATGGCTGCCTCTAACACGACATATTCGATGTCGGAGGTGTTTTAGAGTCTCTGACTCGGCGAGCATCCCAAAACACAGCTAAATATTTTCTTTTGCGAATGCTTGAGTTTTGAACTTTTGTGCCTGAGGAGAAAACGGATGTCGATATTCAGCGCTATGTCTTTCCTCTACCGGTTCGTAATGATGGATCCATGGCTCGTCCTCCGTCACAATATTCAAAAGAAAGTCGCCTCCTTCGTCACGGTAGCATCGTCACCATAAACATCCTCTAAACCGGTGTTTCCCAACGTGGGGCCTACGCCCTACAGGGGGCAATTTGATTGATAAGGGGGGCAATTCGAAAATGGACTCGACATGAGTTTTTAATTGATCATATATGTATTTGGTAAAATGAATGGTGCAAGCAGAAAAAAAATCGTCAATATTCGGAGGAATATTTAAAATTTGGGTTCATACCCGCTGTCCACGATGAGCGGTTTCCTTTTTGTCTTTTATGCCAGCAATGCTTGACCAACGAATCAATGAAACCAGGCCGTCTTGAGGCGCATTTGAAAGCGAAACATAGTGCTCATATAAACCGGAAGTACAGTAGTAACAAAAAATATGGCATCAGATGCGTTATGTGTCACTATACTTGCCTGCAAAGTTTCATAAATTTAGCCCTTTTTGTTTTAAAGATATTTACTTGGATCCATACTTTATTGTGTTTTCAGTTTCGACTGAAAGATAGTTGAACAATTTAATTTATTCGATGTATATGTTTCTAATAATCTTGACTCCGCCGGTCACCGGTGACCCCTTTGGCACACAAGGTGTTAAATCTAATCCAGGCATGCTGCTTTCAATCACTTATAAACGCTCTGTACGTTTGGGTTATTCCGTTATTGATACAGTGATTAACTTACTCCAGTTCTGTGAGATCTTCGAAATTCTTTAGATATAAGGCGGTGAAGTTAAATACGGACTGTCTGGATTTGGTTTCCGGGCAAATCGTGACCGCAGGAAAAGGAATCTGCCAGATCGGCGTCTGCTTGGTGGCGAAACTCACGATGACCGGAGATCGTTCCCACTTATTGTAAGTCTGCATTATCAGTACGGCGCAACAGGCCACCGAAGTCATTATCGTAATTAGCCACCATAATCTGAAGACAAAAGAATAGTAAAATATTTTTTAGAACTAGATAGTCCACAAATAGTTTTTAATGTGCCGAGTGCGGAAACTAAGTTTTCCTATGGGCGTTAAATAATTCACCGAAGAGAAATTTCGAGCCATAAATTTCCCGGCGCATCCACCAGAGGTGGCGTATGATTTTTAAATTTTATTTATGCAGTCCCGTCCCTTTTTGCAGGTGTGTTTAGCAAATATAAACTGGCAAAAAGCCGAGAAGATTAATTAATTTTTTTTTTATCGAACAGCTAATTCATAAGAGGGTGGCATTTAAAAAAATCGTAACTCAAAAAGGGCATAGCAAAAAAATATTTTTGCCTTTCTGCAAGTGTATTTAACAATTACAAACTGTCAAGAAGACGTGACCGATATTACTTTTTTTTAATGTTGAACAAAAATTCTGTTCTGTTCCCTTCTTTCCAATCTCGATAATTTTTTCCAGAATGGGATGCGCTTAATCCAAAATAATACTCACATTTTGAATAATATATATATATAATATTTTTTATATAATAATAATTTATTCAATTTAGAGACAAAAACAATCACCATTAGCATTCCTACAGCCGCCAATTGAACTCGTCAGAGTTCAGCGGCGGCTCGTGGATTTCCGTAGGTGAGGCAAAGACAAAGATGCCGCTCGTACTGTACTACTCACTCTTAAAGAGGAAGCAAATATTCCGTTGCTTTTTCGGACAAATTTTCTTCCGTTGCCTCTTCCGTTATCTTCCAATAACAATCCATCAAAATGGCGCCCTAGCGTTCATCAGACACCAACCTTCAGCGCATACTATTCACATGCGAATCACAAACGGATTATTTCTGATGAACGCGCCCAGTGTGACAAATTAATTTAAACGGAAACAAAATCATAAATTTAAAAAACTAAACACACTTAAATCTAAGGCTTTGAAAAGATTTTTTTTTAAGAATCTAAAATATTTGAATTTCAGCCTACTTACTTCTCAAAACAACTTCTCTTCTGCTCCCCCAAATATCTAAAACCGTGTATACTGGTAGCCCCGCAATATTCGGTGAAGTAATTGCTCATCTTCTTCCTATCTTTCTTCGAGAGCCGCAGCGATCTCCTCTTTTTCGGCACAATCCCATCCTCCGCGTCCATCTTGCGACACCGACACCGAAAACTGACTGACTGAATCTAGTCGCACTCACTTTCATTAACGGCTTGATTATAATTACTAAATCCGCCCACGATATACAGCGTGAATCCGTCGCGGTCGTGTTTTTCATTGCGCCGAGCGTGATTGAAGCCGAGAGGAGATCACGTGATGTGAACAAGGGAGGTTTAGCGAAATATTTTTTCGGCTAACCCTCTTTTATTCGATTTCGTGTATTTTTTAAATGGTGTTCATCGCTGGGACACACGGTAGATTCAATTCGTTTAATTGGATTAGAGTCGCGCCTATCCCTCGGGACGGATGGTATAATTTTCATTAATTAAAGTGAGGTGATCGTCACGTGATTAGCATTGCCCACTGGGTCAGAGGGTGTTTACTTTTAATAAATGTCAGGGATGTAATAATTTCATTGCTTCCCGGGAAATACGTTTCATGCAAGGTAATGATGAATGGAGTGTGCAATTAAAACGCAACTCCTTAAAATGGAATTGTTTATACGAAGGGTTGACACGATATGAAGCAATAATTAGGTCTAGTTTCTATTCGAAAGTTAATTTCTTGTTTATAAATCAACTGAAAATTCACAACGATGTTTCTTTACACTTAATCTTAATATGCTGAAACTACTGATTGTACCAGAAGTCTCATAAACTGTAACGGTTCAGAATAAATGCTACTACGTAATACCATATAAATTCCAAAACATCTCTTCTTCAAATTCTGAGATAATCGCGCCTGATAGCCTGTTTTTTTTTCTTTCTGTAGTTACATTTTTTAATTCGGTAAAAAAAATAGAAAAACAATTGCTAAGTATAAAACTTTCTAAATTTATTCAGAATTGTTGCTGCTATGTGACACCATAATAATTTTTAAAGGTCAATTTTCTAAATTGTAAGTTATATTACCTTGCAAAAAAATACATTTGCTGCGAGCTTAAAAAAATCCAAAATTTCTTGGAATAGTTGCTACTACGTCATACCATAAAAATTCTAAAAGTTCAATTTCCTGAATTTTAACATAATCTTAATTGAACGCCCGTTTTTTTTTTCTGACGTTACATTTTTCAAATTCGGTAAAAAAATATACAAACAAATGCTACGAGCTTTAAAAAAATCCAAAGTTACTTAGAATAGATGCTACTATATGATACCATAAAAATTTTATAAGTTCAATTTCCTGAATTGTAACATAATCTCAATTGAACGCCCGTTTTTTTTTTCGAAGTTGCATTTTTCAAATTCGGTAAAATAATATAAAAACAATTACTACGAGCTTTAAAAAAAATCCAAAGTTACCCAGAATAGTTGCTACTATGTGATACCATAAAATTCTGAATGGTCAATTTCCTAAATTGTAACATAAGCTCAATTTAACGCCATTTTGCTTTTTCTGAAGTTGCTTTTTTCAAACTCGGTAAAAAAAATTTAAAAAACAATTGCTACAAGCTTAAAAAATTCCAAAGTTAGTTAGAATAGTTGCTACTATATGTGATACCATAAAAATTTAAAAGGTCAATTTCCTGAATTGTAACATAATCTCAATTGAACGCTCGTTTTGTTTTTCGAAGTTACATTTTTCAAATTCGGTAAAAAAATATAAAAACAATTACTACGAGCTTTAAAAAAATCCAAAGTTACTTGGAATAGATGCTACTATATCAAACCATAAAAGTTTTATAAGGTCAATTTCCTGAATTGTAGCACAATCTCAATTGAACGCCCGTTTTTGTTTTTCGAAGTTACATTTTTCAAATTCGGTAAAAAAATATAAAAACAATTACTACGAGCTTTAAAAAAATCCAAAGTTACTTGGAATAGATGCTACTATATCAAACCATAAAAATTTTATAAGGTCAATTTCCTGAATTGTAGCATAATCTCAATTGATCGCCCGTTTTTTTTTTCGAAGTTGCATTTTTCAAGTTCGGTAAAAAAATATAAAAACAATTACTACGCGCTTTAAAAAAATCCAAAGTTACTTGGAATAGATGCTACTATATCAAACCATAAAAATTTTATAAGGTCAATTTCCTGAATTGTAGCATAATCTCAATTGAACGCCCGTTTTTGTTTTTCGAAGTTACATTTTTCAAATTTGGTAAAAAAATATAAAAACAATTACTACGAGCTTTAAAAAAATCCAAAGTTACTTAGAATAGATGCTACTATATGATACCATAAAAATTTTATAAGTTCAATTTCCTGAATTGTAACATAATCTCAATTGAACGTCCGTTTTTGTTTTTCGAAGTTACATTTTTCAAGTTCGGTAAAAAAATATAAAAACAATTGCTACGAGCTTTAAAAAAATCCAAAGTTACTTAGAATAGATGCTACTATATGATACCATAAAAATTTTATAAGTTCAATTTCCTGAATTGTAACATAATCTCAATTGAACGCCCGGTTTTTTTTCGAAGTTACATTTTTCAAATTCGGTAAAAAAATATAAAAACAATTACTACGAGCTTTAAAAAAATCCAAAGTTACTTAGAATAGATGCTACTATATGATACCATAAAAATTTTATAAGTTCAATTTCCTGAATTGTAACATAATCTCAATTGAACGCCCGTTTTTGTTTTTCGAAGTTACATTTTTCAAATTCGGTAAAAAAATATAAAAACAATTACTACGAGCTTTAAAAAAATCCAAAGTTACTTAGAATAGATGCTACTATATGATACCATAAAAATTTAAAAGGTCAATTTCCTGAATTGTAACATAATCTCAATTGAACGCCCGTTTTTTTTCGAAGTTACATTTTTCAAGTTCCGTAAAAAAATATAAAAACAATTACTACGAGCTTTAAAAAAATCCAAAGTTACTTAGAATAGATGCTACTATATGATACCATAAAATTTTTATAAGTTCAATTTCCTGAATTGTAACATAATCTCAATTGAACGCCCGTTTTTTTTTCAAGTTGCATTTTTCAAGTTCGGTAAAAAAATATAAAAACAATTACTACGAGCTTTAAAAAAATCCAAAGTTACTTAGAATAGATGCTACTATATGATACCATACAAATTTTATAAGGTCAATTTCCTAAATTGAAACATAATCTCAATTTAACGCCCTTTTGTTTTTTTCAAAAGTTGCATTTTTCAAATTCGGTAAAAAAAAATAGAAAAACAATTGCTACAAACTTAAAAAATTCCAAATAATGGTAATTTGAGATACTGCGAACGTAAAAATTATATATGAAGGGGGCCCCAAAATATAGGTTCATCTTAGGGCCCACAATTTGAAGTTACGTCGCTGCTCTTGAGCGAGCCGACTCAAAGACTCATGTCAGTGAAGTGAGTCGCAGATAATGTACTGGGTGAATTCTTCATACACTAATAATCGATTGGTAGGGGAAGCCAGTTTCAAAAAACTCCCGAAAAAAAAAATTAATGAAAAAACTACAAAAAATTCCTGATTTTTTTATTCCTAAAAAGAATACCAGAAAAATTCCTAAATAAAATTCTAGAAAAAAAATTAATGAAAAAACTGCAAAAAAATTCCGAAAAATGTTTTGGAAAAATTTCTAAATTCCAGAAAAAACTGATAAAAAATTCAAGAATAAAAGAAAAAATTACTGAATAAAAATATGTGACGGTAAAGAGAATGAAGAGCTCTGCAAAAGTTGCTAAATAAAAAAAACTAATTCTATTACAAAAAAAGTAGCCAATGACGTCACACGTCAAACACTAGTGACGTTCCAATATTTTTAAGCGCGCTAAAAAGTGCGCAATAGTGAACAAAAATCGACCTGCCCGAGCGATTTTTTTTAGAAACATTTAATAGAGCAATTATGAATTTTGTACGGAACTTTATTACTCTGTACAGTTTTGCTTTATTCATTATTTATTTTGGAATTATTTTCATTCATTTTTTCAAGAATTTAAACTAATAATCTTTTGGTAAGGGAAGCTAGTGTCAAACAATTCCTGAAAGAGATTTTTAGAAAAAAAAATACTGAAAAACCTCCTTCAAAAAATTCCTCATTTTTTTTAAATTACTGGAAAAAAATCATGAATAAAATTTCTGGAAAAATCCAGCAAGAAGAATTCCTAAAAAAATAATGAAAAATCCTGGAAACAAATTTTAAACTGAAAATGTTCTGTTTTCCGATTTTGGTCAATATTTTGTTTCAATTTATCGCAACCGAGGCGTGAAGATATCATTAAAGAAGGAGGCAATCTTTAATGACATTTTCACAGTCTGATTTGTACTTCTCTGGCCGTTTGCCAAAAACAGATGTTTCCATTTTTGCTACTTTTCATGAGAGCAAAAACAAATTTCTATTCAACCAGAAAATCATAATTTAAGAAATTTCAGGTTTGGTTTTGAAATTAAAATGTGTATAATTGTCTTCTTTCGTTTACATATAATTAAGGTATGAGCCAGTGACGGTTCGCGGGTTTTTTTCTGGTACGGCCGAGGAACAAGAGGTGCGTGAGGTGCTCTCACAATTTTAAACCAATTTTTTTTTAAATTTTGCAAAACAAAAAAATATCCCAGTTTAGTGGACAAATCTGCTTTTGGCAAACGGCCACAGATTTATATGTTATGACAAATAATACGTTCTTTTTATAAATAGATTCTTTTTCTCTTTGGAAATGTACTTGGTGTGCCCAAGGTGTGGTTACAGGGCGTGAGACTAAATTATTGCTGGACTGTAATTTATCTCGGCACGCTGTGTTGTGTTATTCGTGTTGATGTTATCTCCACTAAATAGCAACAAAGTTCTAGCAAAATTAGTGCTCGTTTTGGGATAATTCCTCCCCAGCAATTGAGTGTGAACAAGTGGTAGGATTATATCATCCAAGTCACAAAATTTTGTTTCAGAGTTGGCTGTGAGATAAATGAGGTATGACGGATATTATTACGTCATGAGATTTAAAAAAATGAATTAATCTCAGACATGACTGCTATGTTTTTCACTCTCGGGCATGGCCAACTGAGCAACAAAATTCTCTGGCTCACACCTTGTCAATGGATACATAAAAGTGTTTTACGTCTTTTCAGGATTTAATAAGGTTTACAAAAACGTAAACGTCGACAACTTTTAGCCATTCTTATATTAAATGAATGCTTTAAATGGTTACAATTTTGGCACGAGTCACTGAATCGATACAAATTTTAAGAATAAATTAAAATAATATGAAAATGGATTTTGCCTAATCGCAATTCATTCATTCTGTAAAACGTATGGTTTAAAAACTAGTTAAAGATTTCAATTTCCAATATTTTAATAAATGCAAATTCTGAAGGACCTAATCGCCGTCTATGCGTACACAAGCACATAATTTTATTCTTAATATGATTTTAAATCGTGTAGAAATTCAAACTTGGAGGTAAACAATAATTTATTATCACTCGTAGATATTCGTTATAGGCAACACGATGTACGCCGCGGAAATATAATGCATACAATGAATACCTGAAATTTGAAATTTAACTTTTCAGATTCCATTTCACCAAATTAAATACTTTTAACCAATATAATTAATTATAAACAAATTCGAGGTTTCTAATGTACAATAACAACCAAAATTGGCGTTTCTATTTTCATTTTCATTTTCATAATTTATATGTTGGCTAATAGCGAATATGGTGTACTAAGAAATATTTATGTCGAGTCAAGTTCACAGGCATGAAAATCATATTTTTGATTTTGAAAAATTGATCAACTTCCACAGTTTATTTGATTTTCATGATTTAAACGCCAAAATGTAGCGAATTTAGTGTTTTTCAGAAGAAAAGTATAAAGGAATATTTATGTCAAGTCAACGAAAACTGGTAAAATCCGAAAGTCAACAATATCTCATTTTTGATTTTCAAAAGTTGCTTAACTTTCAAATGCTTTATTTGATTTCGATGATTTGAATGCCAAAGTGTAGCGAATTTAGTGTATTTTAGAGAAGTATAAGGGAGTATTTATGTCAAGTAAACGAAAGTTGCCAAAAATCGGAATTTTTCAAATTCGCGATTTTGATTTTTCGATTTTTAGAAAGTGCCGAGGTGTAGAACGCGTTTGTTGATAATTGTGTTAAAAAGTAGAGTATTTATTGTGTTGTAAAAAGTATCAAGAAACTCTCATTGATGAAAATAGCGAAAATCCGAAATTTTCCAAGTTGAAACCTAGCATATCGCATTTTTAATTTTGAGAAAACTTCCGAAGGCTTTATTAGTTTTTGATGATTTAAATATCAAAGTGTAGCGAATTTAGTGTATATTAGAAAAATATAAAGAAACATTAATGTCAAGTAAACGAAAATTGCCAAAATTCGGAATTTTCCAAGTTCAAAATCAACAAATTCGCGTTTTCGATTTTTATAAATTGCTGAGGTGTTGAAAGCGTTTTTTTGATAATGATGATTTTTATGTTAAAAAGTAGAGATTTTGATGTATTGTAAAAAGTATCAATAAATGTTCATGACTAATCGATGAAAATAGCCAAAATCCGAAATGTTTCAAGTTGAAAGCTAACAATATCGCGTTCTTGATTTTAAAAAAATGCTTAACTTAAAGTATAGCGAATTTAGTGTATATTAGAAAAGAATAAAGAAATATTTATGTCAAGTAAACGAAAATTACCAAAATTTGGATTTGTTCAAAGTCAACAAATTCGCGTTTTCGAATTTTAGAAATTGCCGAGATGTTGAACGCGTTTTTTGATTATGATCATTTATGTGTTAAAAAGTAGAGATTTTATTCTATTTTGAAATGGTACCAAGAAATTATCATGTTGAGTCGAGAAAAACAGCCAAAATCCGAAAATTTCCAAGTTGAAAGTCAACAAAATCGTGTTTTTGATTTTGAAAAATTGCTTAACTTCCGAATGCTTTAATTAATTTGGATGATCTAAATGCCAAAGTGTAGGGTATTAAGTGTATTTTAGAAAAGTACAAAGAAATATTTATGTCAAGTAAATAAAAATAGAAAAAAATTCGGAATTTTACAAGTGCAAAGTCAACAAAATCGCGTTTTCGATTTTTAGAAATTGTTAAGGTGATGAAGGCGTTTGTTGATAATGCTGATTTGTATGTTAAAAATTAGAGGATTAACTGTATTGTAAAAATTATCAAGAAATTTTCATGTCTAGTCGATGAAAATAGCCAAAATTCGAAATTTTCCAAGTTGGGAGCGAACAATATCGCGTTTTTAATTTTGAAAAATTGCTCAACTTCCGAAGGCTTTATTTGATTTGGTGATTTAAATGCCAAAGTGTGGCGAATTTAGTGTATATTAGAAAAGCATAAAGAAACATCTATGTCAAGTAAACGAAAATTGCCAAAATTTGGAATTTTCCAAGTTCAAAGTCAACAAATTTGCCTTTCCAATTTTTAGAAATTGCGGAGGTGTTGAACGCGTTTTTTGATAATGATGATTTGTGTGTTAAAAAGTAGAGGATTTATTGTATTTTAAAAAGGTATCAAGAAATTATCATGTCGAGTCGATGAAAATAGCCAAAATCCGAAAATTTCCAAGTTGAGAGACAACAAAATCGCGGTTTTGATTTTGAAAAATTGCTTAACTTCCGAAGGCTTAATTTGATTTCGATAATTTAAATGCCAAAGTGTGGCGAATTTAGTGTATATTAGAAAAGTATAAAGAAACATTAATGTCAAGAAAACGCAAATTGCCAAAATTCGGAATTTTCCAAGTTCAAAGTCGACAAATCCGCCTTTCAAATTTTTAGAAATTGCGGAGGTGTTGAACCCGTTTTTTTGATAATGATGATTTGTGTGTTCAAAAGTAGCGGATTTATTGTATTTTAAAAAGGTATCAAGAAATTCTCATGTTGAGTCGATGAAAAACGTAAAAATTCGAAATTTTCCAAGTTGAAAGTCAACAAAATCGATTTTTTGATTTTCCAAAATTGGTTACCTTACAAATGCATTATTTGATTTCGATGATTTAAATGCCAAAGTGTCGCGAATTTAATTTATATTAGAAAAGTAAAAAGAAATATTTAAGGCAAGTAAATGAAAATTGCCAAAATTTTGAATTTTTCAGGTTCAAAGTCAACAAATTCGCGTTTTTGATTTTTAGAAATTGCTGCGCTTTTTTTATTATGATTAATTATATGGTAAAATTAAGAGAATTTATTGTATTTTGAAAAACTATCAAGAAATTCTCGTGTTGAGTCCATGAAAATAGCTAAAATCCGAAATTTTCCAAGTTGAAGGACAACAAAATCGCAATTTTGATATTGAAAATTTGCTTAATTTGAATTAAATGCTTAAATAAAGCGAATTCAGTGTATTTTGAAAAAAAAAATACAAAACCGTGTTGCTCAAGTTTTAAAATCGCACAATTTCCGAACACGTTAATGTTTTGATTCGAAAGTTACAATCTAGCTAAGGTATTATAATGGGGCCGCGGTGGCCTAGTGAGTAGAGCTCCTGCTCACCGGCCTCGTGGTCGTGGGTTCGAATCCCACCCACTTTTTCGGAATGGAGAAGTGGCCATTTGGGTCCATGGATGTCCAGTGTATGCCCCCCCCCCCCCCCCCCATTCATTATATAATTAATAATGATTATATATAAATAAATATTTAGAAATCAATATACACAGTTTAATGGTACTTCTGGCGAAATGGACCAGTTTCCTATGCCAAAACAAAAGTTATTGTAATTCAAAAACGCTTCAAGAAAAAAAAAACAGACCACTATTACATTGCCTATGTTTACACACAAAAATATCCCTTGCTCCTCCACGGATCGTATGTTATCCAACATGGGTAGAAATCCTATTAGATTCCAATTTAAGAGAAACCCGTACACACAGCGTCTCTCGCTTCCTGTTCTCGAGATTCCAATTAGATTTTCTGACAGGTAAGAAAGAGTCCCCTCATTATCTCCGAAAAATCGTAAGGCGTCAAGCGGCCGATCGTATCGATCATCATCTCTCGTGATTCGATCGCCTCTCTCTCTGTGTGAGCGATCGGCCCGTTGTTAGCAGCCTCTTTCGCTCGGCCGATCGTGATGATGATTAATCGCCAGAGACGTGCGCACAGGAAATTGGGATAATTAGCGGCCAGAATGAAACAAAACTAACGCATCGCACAAAGGCAGTCGGGAGTCATTATGTTGCGACACTGAATGGGATCGATCGTCGGGGAGAGATGACGCAAGAAGAAATCGAATGGATTTCAATTTCAGAAAGAAAATGTGAACTGGACGACTCGAATTACTAACTGTTTTTGATTAGACGCTCGTCAATCTGAAATGTTTTATTTGTACATTAAAGAGGCATCCGAGTTGTGTAATCAAGGTAAGTGTTCTGATGTAAAACACCATTTCTAATGTTGATTCAAACCACTCATGGGGAATACTAATGGCGTTGGTTTTGTGTGGCTCTTGAATTGCAATGAATCGGCTTTAATAAGGATATTTTACATCAAAACTTTGTTGGAGAAAGTTATATGACGTCTATATCAATATTTTTATTTTTATTATTTGCATGCTATTTGGCTATAAGGACAAACAACGATTAGATTAATTTAATACGAAATCCATAGCTTTGAAAATTACACCGATTGTCACTCCAAGCTTCATGAGCAAATTAAAGTAAAATGATTGAGGAGCTCAGATTTGCAAACCGCGTTCAATTTGGAGTTTTCGTTTAGCCGCTACGGCTGATCAAAGTCTGAAAAATCAATTATTTTATTTAATTTTCTTAAATGTTCATAGTGACTGACTAATTTTTTTGCTATTGAAGATAGCTCATTTTTTTTAACGGCAATCAATTTCTCTCGTTTTTCTGATGAAAAAGAGGTAAAATTCAATAGTCTACGATGATTATTAAGAAAGTTGCCTTTTTTAACAAATTTCCAATAGTCTACGATGATTTTTGAGAAAGTTGCATTTTTTAACAAATTTCCTAGGGGTTTACTCATGTCTTTTTTTCGTGTTTTCATCAAAAAATAAACATCTCTAATCCGACTAATTGACGTACGAGGAGCTCAGATTTGCAAACCACGTTCAATTTGGAGTTTTCGTTTGGCCGCTACGGCCGATCAAAGTCTGAAAAATCAATTATTTTCGTAAATTTTCCAAAATCCTCATGGTGACTGACTATTTTTTTTGCTATTGAAATTAGCTGAAATTTTTTAACGGCAATGAATTTCTCTCGTCTTTCTGATGAAAATAAAGTTAAATTCAATAGTCTACGATGATTTTTAAGAAAGTTGCATTTTTTAACAAATTTCCTAGGGGTTTACTCATGTCTTTTTTTCGAGTTTTTATCAAAAATTTAAAATCTCTAATCCGACTAATTGACGTACGAGGAGCTCAGATTTGCAAACCGCGTTCAATTTGGAGTTTTCGTTTGGCCGCTACGGCCGATCAAAGTCTGAAAAATCAATTATTTTATTTAATTTTCTAAAATGTTCATAGTGACTGACTAATTTCTTTGCTATTGAAGTTAGCTGAAATTTTTTAACGGCAATCAATTTCTCTCGTCTTTCTGATGAAAATAAAGTTAAATTCAATAGTCTACGATGATTTTTAAGAAAGTTGCATTTTTTAACAAAATTTCCAAGGGGGTTAGTCGTGTTTTTTTTCACGATTTCATCAAAAAATAAAAATCTCTAATCCGACTAATTGACGTACGAGGAGCTCAGATTTGCAAACCGCGTTCAATTTGGAGTTTTCGTTTGGCCGCTACGGCCGATCAAAGTCTGAAAAATCAATTATTTTATTTAATTTTCTAAAATGTTCATAGTGACTGACTAATTTCTTTGCTATTGAAGTTAGCTGAAATTTTTTAACGGCAATCAATTTCTCTCGTCTTTCTGATGAAAATAAAGTTAAATTCAATAGTCTACGATGATTTTTAAGAAAGTTGCATTTTTTAACAAAATTTCCAAGGGGGTTAGTCGTGTTTTTTTTCACGATTTCATCAAAAAATAAAAATCTCTAATCCGACTAATTGACGTACGAGGAGCTCAGATTTGCAAACCGCGTTCAATTTGGAGTTTTCGTTTGGCCGCTACGGCCGATCAAAGTCTGAAAAATCAATTATTTTATTTAATTTTCTAAAATGTTCATAGTGACTGACTAATTTTTTTGCTATTGAAGTTAGCTGAAATTTTTTAACGGCAATCAATTTCCCTCGTCTTTCTGATGAAAATAAAGTTAAATACAATAGTCTACGATGATTTTTAAGAAAGTTGCATTTTTTAACAAAATTTACAAGGGGGTTAGTCATGTTTTTTTTTCACGATTTCATCAAAAAATAAAAATCACTGATCCGACTAATTGACGTACGAGGAACTCAGATTTGCAAACCGCGTTCAATTTGGAGTTTTCGTTTGGCCGCTACGGCCGATCAAAGTCTGAAAAATCAATTATTTTATTTAATTTTCTAAAATGTTCATAGTGACTGACTAATTTTTTTGCTATTGAAGTTAGCTGAAATTTTTTAACGGCAATCAAGTTCTCTCGTCTTTCTGATGAAAATAAAGTTAAATTCAATAGTCTACGATGATTTTTAAGAAAGTTGCATTTTTTAACAAAATATCCAAGGGGGTTAGTCATGTTTTTTTTCACGATTTCATCGAAAATTCAAAATCTCTAATCCGACTAATTGACGTACGAGGAACTCAGATTTGCAAACCGCGTTCAATTTGGAGTTTTCGTTTGGCCGCTACGGCCGATCAAAGTCTGAAAAATCAATTATTTTATTTAATTTTCTAAAATGTTCATAGTGACTGACTAATTTTTTTGCTATTGAAGTTAGCTGAAATTTTTTAACGGCAATCAAGTTCTCTCGTCTTTCTGATGAAAATAAAGTTAAATTCAATAGTCTACGATGATTTTTAAGAAAGTTGCATTTTTTAACAAATTTCCTAGGGGTTTACTCATGTTTTTTTTTCGAGTTTTTATCAAAAATTGAAAATCTCTGATCCGACTAATTGACGTACGAGGAGCTCAGATTTGCAAACCGCGTTCAATTTGGAGTTTTCGTTTGGCCGCTACGGCCGATCAAAGTCTGAAAAATCAATTATTTTCGTAAATTTTCCAAAATCCTCATGGTGACTGACTAATTTTTTTGCTATTGAAATTAGCTGAAATTTTTTAACGGCAATCGATTTCTCTCGTCTTTCTGATGAAAATAAAGTTAAATTCAAGAGTCTACGATGATTTTTAAGAAAGTTGCATTTTTTAACAAAATATCCAAGGGGGTTAGTCATGTTTTTTTTCACGATTTCATCAAAAAATAAAAATCTCTAATCCGACTAATTGGCGTACGAGGAGCTCAGATTTGCAAACCGCGTTCAATTTGGAGTTTTCGTTTGGCCGCTACGGCCGATCAAAGTCTGAAAAATCAATTATTTTATTTAATTTTCTAAAATGTTCATAGTGACTGACTAATTTTTTTGCTATTGAAGTTAGCTGAAATTTTTTAACGGCAATCAAGTTCTCTCGTCTTTCTGATGAAAATAAAGTTAAATTCAATAGTCTACGATGATTTTTAAGAAAGTTGCATTTTTTAACAAATTTCCTAGGGGTTTACTCATGTTTTTTTTTCGAGTTTTTATCAAAAATTGAAAATCTCTGATCCGACTAATTGACGTACGAGGAGCTCAGATTTGCAAACCGCGTTCAATTTGGAGTTTTCGTTTGGCCGCTACGGCCGATCAAAGTCTGAAAAATCAATTATTTTCGTAAATTTTCCAAAATCCTCATGGTGACTGACTAATTTTTTTGCTATTGAAGTTAGCTGAAATTTTTTAACGGCAATTAATTTCTCTCGTCTTTCTGATGAAAATAAAGTTAAATTCAATAGTCTAGGATGATTTTTAAGAAAGTTGCATTTTTTAACAAATTTCCTAGGGGTTTACTCATGTCTTTTTTTCGTGTTTTCATCAAAAAATAAAAATCTCTAATCCGACTAATTGACGTACGAGGAGCTCAGATTTGCAAATCGCGTTCAATTTGGAGTTTTCGTTTGGCCGCTACGGCCGATCAAAGTCTGAAAAATCAATTATTTTATTTAATTTTCTAAAATGTTCATAGTGACTGACTAATTTTTTTGCTATTGAAGTTAGCTGAAATTTTTTAACGGCAATCAAGTTCTCTCGTCTTTCTGATGAAAATAAAGTTAAATTCAATAGTCTACGATGATTTTTAAGAAAGTTGCAGTTTTTAACAAAATTTCCAAGGGGGTTAGTCATGTTTTTTTTCACGATTTCATCGAAAATTCAAAATCTCTAATCCGACTAATTGACGTACGAGGAGCTCAGATTTGCAAACCGCGTTCAATTTGGAGTTTTCGTTTGGCCGCTACGGCCGATCAAAGTCTGAAAAATCAATTATTTTCGTAAATTTTTCAAAATGTTCACTGTGACTGACTATTTTTTTTGCTATTGAAGTTAGCTGAAATTTTTTAACAGCAATCAATTTCTCTCGTCTTTCTGATGAAAATAAAGTTAAATTCAATAGTCTACGATGATTTTTAAGAAAGTTGCATTTTTTAACAAAATTTCCAAGGGGTTTACTCATGTCTTTTTTTCGTGTTTTCATCAAAAAAATAAAGTCTCTAATCCGACTAATTGACGTACGAGGAGCTCAGATTTGCAAACCGCGTTCAATTTGGAGTTTTCGTTTGGCCGCTACGGCCGATCAAAGTCAGAAAAATCAATTATTTTCGTAAATTTTCCAAAATCCTTATGGTGACTGACTAATTTTTTTGCTATTGAAGTTAGCTGAAATTTTTTAACGGCAATCAAGTTCTCTCGTCTTTCTGATGAAAATAAAGTTAAATTCAATAGTCTACGATGATTTTTAAGAAAGTTGCAGTTTTTAACAAAATTTCCAAGGGGGTTAGTCATGTTTTTTTTCACGATTTCATCAAAAAATTAAAATCTCTAATCCGACTAATTGACGTACGAGGAGCTCAGATTTGCAAACCGCGTTCAATTTGGAGTTTTCGTTTGGCCGCTGCGGCCGATCAAAGTCTGAAAAATCAATTATTTTCGTAAATTTTTCAAAATGTTCACTGTGACTGACTAATTTTTTTGCTATTGAAGTTAGCTGAAATTTTTTAACGGCAATCAATTTCTCTCGTCTTTCTGATGAAAATAAAGTTAAATTCAATAGTCTAGGATGATTTTTAAGAAAGTTGCATTTTTTAACAAATTTCCTAGGGGTTTACTCATGTCTTTTTTTCGTGTTTTCATCAAAAAATAAAAATCTCTAATCCGACTAATTGACGTACGAGGAGCTCAGATTTGCAAATCGCGTTCAATTTGGAGTTTTCGTTTGGCCGCTGCGGCCGATCAAAGTCTGAAAAATCAATTATTTGCGTAAATTTTTCAAAATGTTCATAGTGACTGACTAATTTTTTTGCTATTGAAGTTAGCTGAAATTTTTTAACGGCAATCAATTTCTCTCGTCTTTCTGATGAAAATAAAGTTAAATTCAATAGTCTATGATGATTTTTAAGAAAGTTGCATTTTTTAACAAAATTTCCAAGGGGTTTACTCATGTCTTTTTTTCGTGTTTTCATCAAAAAAATAAAGTCTCTAATCCGACTAATTGACGTACGAGGAGCTCAGATTTGCAAACCGCGTTCAATTTGGAGTTTTCGTTTGGCCGCAACGGCCGATCAAAGTTTGAAAAATCAATTATTTTATTTAATTTTCTAAAATGTTCATAGTGACTGACTAATTTCTTTGCTATTGAAGTTAGCTGAAATTGTTTAACGGCAATCAATTTCTCTCGTCTTTCTGATGAAAATAAAGTTAAATTCAATAGTCTACGATGATTTTTAAGAAAGTTGCATTTTTTAACAAATTTCCTAGGGGTTTACTCATGTCTTTTTTTCGTGTTTTCATCAAAAAATTAAAATCTCTAATCCGACTAATTGACGTACGAGGAGCTCAGATTTGCAAACCGCGTTCAATTTGGAGTTTTCGTTTGGCCGCTGCGGCCGATCAAAGTCTGAAAAATCAATTATTTGCGTAAATTTTTCAAAATGTTCATAGTGACTGACTAATTTTTTTGCTATTGAAGTTAGCTGAAATTTTTTAACGGCAATCAATTTCTCTCGTCTTTCTGATGAAAATAAAGTTAAATTCAATAGTCTATGATGATTTTTAAGAAAGTTGCATTTTTTAACAAAATTTCCAAGGGGTTTACTCATGTCTTTTTTTCGTGTTTTCATCAAAAAAATAAAGTCTCTAATCCGACTAATTGACGTACGAGGAGCTCAGATTTGCAAACCGCGTTCAATTTGGAGTTTTCGTTTGGCCGCTACGGCCGATCAAAGTCAGAAAAATCAATTATTTTCGTAAATTTTCCAAAATCCTTATGGTGACTGACTATTTTTTTTGCTATTGAAGTTAGCTGAAATTTTTTAACGGCAATCAATTTCTCTCGTCTTTCTGATGAAAATAAAGTTAAATTCAATAGTCTACGATGATTTTTAAGAAAATTGCATTTTTTAACAAAATTTCCAAGGGGGTTAGTCGTGTTTTTTTTCACGATTTCATCAAAAAATAAAAATCTCTGATCCGACTAATTGCGTACGAGGAACTCAGATTTGCAAACCGCGTTCAATTTGGAGTTTTCGTTTGGCCGCTACGGCCGATCAAAGTCTGAAAAATCAATTATTTTATTTAATTTTCTAAAATGTTCATAGTGACTGACTAATTTTTTTGCTATTGAAGTTAGCTGAAATTTTTTAACGGCAATCAATTTCTCTCGTCTTTCTGATGAAAATAAAGTTAAATTCAATAGTCTACGATGATTTTTAAGAAAGTTGCATTTTTTAACAAATTTCCTAGGGGTTTACTCATGTCTTTTTTTCGTGTTTTCATCAAAAAATTAAAATCTCTAATCCGACTAATTGACGTACGAGGAGCTCAGATTTGCAAACCGCGTTCAATTTGGAGTTTTCGTTTGGCCGCTGCGGCCGATCAAAGTCTGAAAAATCAATTATTTGCGTAAATTTTTCAAAATGTTCATAGTGACTGACTAATTTTTTTGCTATTGAAGTTAGCTGAAATTTTTTAACGGCAATCAATTTCTCTTGTCTTTCTGATGAAAATAAAGTTAAATTCAATAGTCTACGATGATTTTTAAGAAAGTTGCATTTTTTAACAAAATTTCCAAGGGGGTTAGTCGTGTTTTTTTTCACGATTTCATCAAAAAATAAAAATCTCTGATCCGACTAATTGACGTACGAGGAACTCAGATTTGCAAACCGCGTTCAATTTGGAGTTTTCGTTTGGCCGCTACGGCCGATCAAAGTCTGAAAAATCAATTATTTTATTTAATTTTCTAAAATGTTCATAGTGACTGACTAATTTTTTTGCTATTGAAGTTAGCTGAAATTTTTTAACGGCAATCAATTTCTCTCGTCTTTCTGATGAAAATAAAGTTAAATTCAATAGTCTACGATGATTTTTAAGAAAGTTGCATTTTTTAACAAATTTCCTAGGGGTTTACTCATGTCTTTTTTTCGTGTTTTCATCAAAAAATTAAAATCTCTAATCCGACTAATTGACGTACGAGGAGCTCAGATTTGCAAACCGCGTTCAATTTGGAGTTTTCGTTTGGCCGCTGCGGCCGATCAAAGTCTGAAAAATCAATTATTTGCGTAAATTTTTCAAAATGTTCATAGTGACTGACTAATTTTTTTGCTATTGAAGTTAGCTGAAATTTTTTAACGGCAATCAATTTCTCTCGTCTTTCTGATGAAAATAAAGTTAAATTCAATAGTCTATGATGATTTTTAAGAAAGTTGCATTTTTTAACAAAATTTCCAAGGGGTTTACTCATGTCTTTTTTTCGTGTTTTCATCAAAAAAATAAAGTCTCTAATCCGACTAATTGACGTACGAGGAGCTCAGATTTGCAAACCGCGTTCAATTTGGAGTTTTCGTTTGGCCGCTACGGCCGATCAAAGTCAGAAAAATCAATTATTTTCGTAAATTTTCCAAAATCCTTATGGTGACTGACTATTTTTTTTGCTATTGAAGTTAGCTGAAATTTTTTAACGGCAATCAATTTCTCTCGTCTTTCTGATGAAAATAAAGTTAAATTCAATAGTCTACGATGATTTTTAAGAAAATTGCATTTTTTAACAAAATTTCCAAGGGGGTTAGTCGTGTTTTTTTTCACGATTTCATCAAAAAATAAAAATCTCTGATCCGACTAATTGACGTACGAGGAACTCAGATTTGCAAACCGCGTTCAATTTGGAGTTTTCGTTTGGCCGCTACGGCCGATCAAAGTCTGAAAAATAAATTATTTTATTTAATTTTCTAAAATGTTCATAGTGACTGACTAATTTTTTTGCTATTGAAGTTAGCTGAAATTTTTTAACGGCAATCAATTTCTCTCGTCTTTCTGATGAAAATAAAGTTAAATTCAATAGTCTACGATGATTTTTAAGAAAGTTGCATTTTTTAACAAAATTTCCAAGGGGGTTAGTCGTATTTTTTTTTCGAGTTTTTATCAAAAATTAAAAATCTCTAATCCGACTAATTGACGTACGAGGAGCTCAGATTTGCAAACCGCGTTCAATTTGGAGTTTTCGTTTGGCCGCTACGGCCGATCAAAGTCTGAAAAATCAATTATTTTCGTAAATTTTCCAAAATCCTCATGGCGACTGACTAATTTTTTTGCTATTGAAATTAGCTGAAATTTTTTAACGGCAATCGATTTCTCTCGTCTTTCTGATGAAAATAAAGTTAAATTCAATAGTCTACGATGATTTTTAAGAAAGTTGCATTTTTTAACAAAATTTCCAAGGGGGTTAGTCATGTTTTTTTTCACGATTTCATCAAAAATTCAAAATCTCTAATCCGACTAATTGACGTACGAGGAGCTCAGATTTGCAAACCGCGTTCAATTTGGAGTTTTCGTTTGGCCGCTGTGGCCGATCTAAGTCTGAAAAATCAATTACTTTCGTAAATTTTTCAAAATGTTCACTGTGACTGACTAATTTTTTTGCTATTGAAGTTAGCTGAAATTTTTTAACGGCAATCAATTTCTCTCGTCTTTCTGATGAAAATAAAGTTAAATTCAATAGTCTACGATGATTTTTAAGAAAGTTGCATTTTTTAACAAAATTTCCAAGGGGGTTAGTCGTGTTTTTTTTTCGAGTTTTTATCAAAAATTAAAAATCTCTAATCCGACTAATTGACGTACGAGGAGCTCAGATTTGCAAACCGCGTTCAATTTGGAGTTTTCGTTTGGCCGCTACGGCCGATCAAAGTCTGAAAAATCAATTATTTTCGTAAATTTTTCAAAATGTTCACTGTGACTGACTAATTTTTTTGCTATTGAAGTTAGCTGAAATTTTTTAACGGCAATCAATTTCTCTCGTCTTTCTGATGAAAATAAAGTTAAATTCAATAGTCTACGATGATTTTTAAGAAAGTTGCATTTTTTAACAAATTTCCTAGGGGTTTACTCATGTCTTTTTTTCGAGTTTTTATCAAAAATTAAAAATCTCTAATCCGACTAATTGACGTACGAGGAGCTCAGATTTGCAAACCGCGTTCAATTTGGAGTTTTCGTTTGGCCGCTACGGCCGATCAAAGTCTGAAAAATCAATTATTTTCGTAAATTTTCCAAAATCCTCATGGCGACTGACTAATTTTTTTGCTATTGAAATTAGCTGAAATTTTTTAACGGCAATCGATTTCTCTCGTCTTTCTGATGAAAATAAAGTTAAATTCAATAGTCTACGATGATTTTTAAGAAAGTTGCATTTTTTAACAAAATTTCCAAGGGGGTTAGTCATGTTTTTTTTCACGATTTCATCAAAAATTCAAAATCTCTAATCCGACTAATTGACGTACGAGGAGCTCAGATTTGCAAACCGCGTTCAATTTGGAGTTTTCGTTTGGCCGCTGTGGCCGATCTAAGTCTGAAAAATCAATTACTTTCGTAAATTTTTCAAAATGTTCACTGTGACTGACTAATTTTTTTGCTATTGAAGTAAGCTGAAATTTTTTAACAGCAATCAATTTCTCTCGTCTTTCTGATGAAAATAAAGTTAAATTCAATAGTCTACGATGATTTTTAAGAAAGTTGCATTTTTTAACAAAATTTCCAAGGGGTTTACTCATGTCTTTTTTTCGTGTTTTCATCAAAAAAATAAAATCTCTAATCCGACTAAATGACGTACGAGGAGCTCAGATTTGCAAACCGCGTTCAATTTGGAGTTTTCGTTTGGCCGCTACGGCCGATCAAAGTCTGAAAAATCAATTATTTTATTTAATTTTCTAAAATGTTCATAGTGACTGACTAATTTTTTTGCTATTGAAGTTAGCTGAAATTTTTTAATGGCAATCAATTTCTCTCGTCTTTCTGATGAAAATAAAGTTAAATTCAATAGTCTATGATGATTTTTAAGAAAGTTGCATTTTTTAACAAAATTTCCAAGGGGTTTACTCATGTCTTTTTTTCGTGTTTTCATCAAAAAAATAAAATCTCTAATCCGACTAATTGACGTACGAGGAGCTCAGATTTGCAAACCGCGTTCAATTTGGAGTTTTCGTTTGGCCGCTACGGCCGATCAAAGTCTGAAAAATCAATTATTTTATTTAATTTTCTAAAATGTTCATAGTGACTGACTAATTTTTTTGCTATTGAAGTTAGCTGAAATTTTTTAACGGCAATCAATTTCTCTCGTCTTTCTGATGAAAATAAAGTTAAATTCAATAGTCTACGATGATTTTTAAGAAAGTTGCATTTTTTAACAAAATTTGCAAGGGGGTTAGTCGTGTTTTTTTTCACGATTTCATCAAAAAATAAAAATCTCTGATCCGACTAATTGACGTACGAGGAGCTCAGATTTGCAAACCGCGTTCAATTTGGAGTTTTCGTTTGGCCGCTACGGCCGATCAAAGTCTGAAAAATCAATTATTTTATTTAATTTTCTAAAAGGTTCATAGTGACTGACTAATTTTTTTGCTATTGAAGTTAGCTGAAATTTTTTAACGGCAATCAATTTCTCTCGTCTTTCTGATGAAAATAAAGTTAAATTCAATAGTCTACGATGATTTTTAAGAAAGTTGCATCTTTTAACAAAATTTGCAAGGGGGTTAGTCGTGTTTTTTTTCACGATTTCATCAAAAAATAAAAATCTCTGATCCGACTAATTGACGTACGAGGAGCTCAGATTTGCAAACCGCGTTCAATTTGGAGTTTTCGTTTGGCCGCTACGGCCGATCAAAGTCAGAAAAATCAATTATTTTCGTAAATTTTCCAAAATCCTTATGGTGACTGACTATTTTTTTTGCTATTGAAGTTAGCTGAAATTTTTTAACGGCAATCAATTTCTCTCGTCTTTCTGATGAAAATAAAGTTAAATTCAATAGTCTACGATGATTTTTAAGAAAGTTGCATTTTTTAACAAAATTTCCAAGGGGGTTAGTCGTGTTTTTTTTCACGATTTCATCAAAAAATAAAAATCTCTGATCCGACTAATTGACGTACGAGGAGCTCAGATTTGCAAACCGCGTTCAATTTGGAGTTTTCGTTTGGCCGCTACGGCCGATCAAAGTCTGAAAAATCAATTATTTTATTTAATTTTCTAAAAGGTTCATAGTGACTGACTAATTTTTTTGCTATTGAAGTTAGCTGAAATTTTTCAACGGCAATCAATTTCTCTCGTCTTTCTGATGAAAATAAAGTTAAATTCAATAGTCTACGATGATTTTTAAGAAAGTTGCATTTTTTAACAAAATTTCCAAGGGGGTTAGTCGTGTTTTTTTTCACGATTTCATCAAAAAATAAAAATCTCTGATCCGACTAATTGACGTACGAGGAGCTCAGATTTGCAAACCGCGTTCAATTTGGAGTTTTCGTTTGGCCGCTGCGGCCGATCAAAGTCTGAAAAATCAATTATTTTCGTAAATTTTTCAAAATGTTCACTGTGACTGACTAATTTTTTTGCTATTGAAGTTAGCTGAAATTTTTTAACGGCAATCAATTTCTCTCGTCTTTCTGATGAAAATAAAGTTAAATTCAATAGTCTACGATGATTTTTAAGAAAGTTGCATTTTTTAACAAATTTCCTAGGGGTTTACTCATGTCTTTTTTTCGAGTTTTTATCAAAAATTGAAAATCTCTAATCCGACTAATTGACGTACGAGGAGCTCAGATTTGCAAACCGCGTTCAATTTGGAGTTTTCGTTTGGCCGCTACGGCCGATCAAAGTCTGAAAAATCAATTATTTTATTTAATTTTCTAAAAGGTTCACAGTGACTGACTAATTTTTTTGCTATTGAAGTTAGCTGAAATTTTTTAACGGCAATCAATTTCTCTCGTCTTTCTGATGAAAATAAAGTTAAATTCAATAGTCTACGATGATTTTTAAGAAAGTTGCATTTTTTAACAAAATTTCCAAGGGGGTTAGTCGTGTTTTTTTTCACGATTTCATCAAAAAATAAAAATCTCTAATCCGACTAATTGACATACAAGGAGCTCAGATTTGCAAACCGCGTTCAATTTGGAGTTTTCGTTTGGCCGCTGTGGCCGATCTAAGTCTGAAAAATCAATTACTTTCGTAAATTTTTCAAAATGTTCACTGTGACTGACTAATTTTTTTGCTATTGAAGTAAGCTGAAATTTTTTAACAGCAATCAATTTCTCTCGTCTTTCTGATGAAAATAAAGTTAAATTCAATAGTCTACGATGATTTTTAAGAAAGTTGCATTTTTTAACAAAATTTCCAAGGGGGTTAGTCATGTTTTTTTTCACGATTTCATCAAAAAATAAAAATCTCTGATCCGACTAATTGACGTACGAGGAACTCAGATTTGCAAACCGCGTTCAATTTGGAGTTTTCGTTTGGCCGCTACGGCCGATCAAAGTCTGAAAATTCAATTATTTTATTTAATTTTCTAAAATGTTCACTGTGACTGACTAATTTTTTTGCTATTGAAGTAAGCTGAAATTTTTTAACAGCAATCAATTTCTCTCGTCTTTCTGATGAAAATAAAGTTAAATTCAATAGTCTACGATGATTTTTAAGAAAGTTGCATTTTTTAACAAAATTTCCAAGGGGGTTAGTCATGTTTTTTTTCACGATTTCATCAAAAAATAAAAATCTCTGATCCGACTAATTGACGTACGAGGAACTCAGATTTGC
Organism: Ocypus olens; assembly: GCA_910593695.2. NCBI lineage: Eukaryota > Metazoa > Arthropoda > Insecta > Coleoptera > Staphylinidae > Ocypus > Ocypus olens. Next base: position 43,581,200 of record OU343062.1, on the reverse strand, counting down.
AAACCGCGTTCAATTTGGAGTTTTCGTTTGGCCGCTACGGCCGATCAAAGTCTGAAAATTCAATTATTTTATTTAATTTTCTAAAATGTTCACTGTGACTGACTAATTTTTTTGCTATTGAAGTAAGCTGAAATTTTTTAACAGCAATCAATTTCTCTCGTCTTTCTGATGAAAATAAAGTTAAATTCAATAGTCTACGATGATTTTTAAGAAAGTTGCATTTTTTAACAAAATTTGCAAGGGGGTTAGTCATGTTTTTTTTCACGATTTCATCAAAAAATAAAAATCTCTGATCCGACTAATTGACGTACGAGGAGCTCAGATTTGAAAACCGCGTTCAATTTGGAGTTTTCGTTTGGCCGCTACGGCCGATCAAAGTCTGAAAATTCAATTATTTTATTTAATTTTCTAAAATGTTCATAGTGACTGACTAATTTTTTTGCTATTGAAGTTAGCTGAAATTTTTTAACGGCAATCAAGTTCTCTCGTCTTTCTGATGAAAATAAAGTTAAATTCAATAGTCTACGATGATTTTTAAGAAAGTTGCAGTTTTTAACAAAATTTCCAAGGGGGTTAGTCATGTTTTTTTTCACGATTTCATCGAAAATTCAAAATCTCTAATCCGACTAATTGACGTACGAGGAGCTCAGATTTGCAAACCGCGTTCAATTTGGAGTTTTCGTTTGGCCGCTACGGCCGATCAAAGTCTGAAAAATCAATTATTTTCGTAAATTTTTCAAAATGTTCACTGTGACTGACTATTTTTTTTGCTATTGAAGTTAGCTGAAATTTTTTTACGGCAATCAATTTCTCTCGTCTTTCTGATGAAAATAAAGTTAACTTCAATAGTCTAGGATGATTTTTAAGAAAGTTGCATTTTTTAACAAATTTCCTAGGGGTTTACTCATGTCTTTTTTTCGTGTTTTCATCAAAAAATAAAAATCTCTAATCCGACTAATTGACGTACGAGGAGCTCAGATTTGCAAACCGCGTTCAATTTGGAGTTTTCGTTTGGCCGCTACGGCCGATCAAAGTCTGAAAAATCAATTATTTTCGTAAATTTTTCAAAATGTTCACTGTGACTGACTATTTTTTTTGCTATTGAAGTTAGCTGAAATTTTTTAACAGCAATCAATTTCTCTCGTCTTTCTGATGAAAATAAAGTTAAATTCAATAGTCTACGATGATTTTTAAGAAAGTTGCATTTTTTAACAAAATTTCCAAGGGGGTTAGTCATGTTTTTTTTCACGATTTCATCAAAAAATTAAAATCTCTAATCCGACTAATTGACGTACGAGGAGCTCAGATTTGCAAACCGCGTTCAATTTGGAGTTTTCGTTTGGCCGCTGCGGCCGATCAAAGTCTGAAAAATCAATTATTTTCGTAAATTTTTCAAAATGTTCACTGTGACTGACTAATTTTTTTGCTATTGAAGTTAGCTGAAATTTTTTAACGGCAATCAATTTCTCTCGTCTTTCTGATGAAAATAAAGTTAAATTCAATAGTCTAGGACAGGACTTCCCAACCCGGGGGGCACGCCCCCCTTGGGGGGCGTAGAGAAATATCAGGGGGGGCGCTGCTCAGGGGTATGACAAGAGATATGGGAAACAAGTTATAAGAAATCGAGCTTTACGCCGCTAATATTGGATGGCGCCACCATAAAAATTCGATGGATTTCTGTAAATTATGTTTGTTGCTAACACTAGACGGCGCTTTTCCTTATCTACATGCCGTGTAATTCCCCGTGTTACTTGAAACGTAGAATGTCACAGTGCGGAAATCGATGATGAATAAAACAATCATTTCTTGTGTTAGCCTCATAGCACAATATGTACAAAATATATGTCTACATCGCCCGATGAAACGTTATTAACAAGGTAAATAATGGTAAACAAAATCACTATGTTTTACTATTTATATTAAGTAGAATAAATATTATACAACTTGCCCAAGTGGATTTGTTCACACGAACATTCTCGAAAGGAGAATGCACAAAACTTGTAGAAGTATAATGTTTAATTAATATAAATTGTAAAACAAGTAAATACCAAGTGTTTTTGATTACCAATATTTAACTTATTTTTGTGTAGTACGAAAGAATATATACACACACACACGTATCGGTTGTGTGCATGTTTGGTGTTAGTTCACGCCGCTATTCACAGATGGCGCTTATCTATTCCAATTTATCAACATGCCTTGTCGCTTCCTGTTATTCCTTAGCGCTGCTATACAAGTTTCGACAAGTCACAACACGACATGTGACCTTCCCGCTTGCCGCTTGCATCCATCAGAAAACAATTGCGGGCCGCACCCGCTTCTGTCAATAGTTCGTTCGCATAAAAATCTGTTAAGTGAGATATTTAAGTGTGAAATTGTTTCATCTACTAAAAATAAAAGGTACGTTTTTTAGTATATATCAAACTTTGCCCGCCATTTATTTTTATTTTTTAGTGTCAAGTACTTATTTTAAATCGGTAATTATTTATGTCTTAAAAATAGTACGTAATCATTTTTAATCATAAGCTCGTTGATGTTATTACAAATGATAAATAAACGTTTAGTTTACAAAATTATTTAGTTTTGTCTACAAATTAAGTTATTGTGTCATTTACTCGAAATATTCATTAATCACTTGGATGCATATCGCTTTCGCCAATATCTTTGCGCAGATATTGGCAAAGACGATAAAAAATCCACTAGTCATTTTTCTCAATTTTAATTTTGTATTGAGATTATTGGGCGGCCCGTTGGTGTAGTGTAGTGGGTACAGGCGAGCGCTTGTGCCGGTTGCACCGCGGCCGTGTGGGTTCGATTCCCAGCCGGGACGAAAGACTTTTCTGTCGAGAAGTATTCGTTCAGGTCCGTGGTTGTTTGTATACGTCTTTCATTATTCATTTGTTCATTTATTCATTTAACTTATAAGTTAAACAAACATAGATGATGGCTAATGGTCATAGCACCAAGGCCAGGCATAACGCCGAAAAAAAAATATTGAGATTATTCATGATATTTTTTTTTATTTTCACTCGCAAGTGTATTGAAAATTTTGTACGGAACACATGCGTATTGGCTATATTACACTCGGCTCTTTTATGCCCTTGCCTTCGGCTCGGGCTGAAATTCTACCTTGTATTGTCAACGCCATACCGCACCCGTATGGTAATGAACTATTATTATTGTTTCAGACGCGAAATGGCAGCGAAAAAAAGAAAGTTTTCGGAAGATTATATTAAATTTGGATTTACCTTCATAGAAAAAGACGAGCTACAATTGCCGCAGTGTGTAATGTGTATGAAAGTTTTGAGCAATGATAGCATGAGACCCACTCGCCTTGAGAGGCATTTGAGCCAGCAACATCCTACTCTGGCTTCGAAGTCCAAAGAGTTTTTTTCTTCTAAAGCAGAATCACTTAAGCGCATGAGATTGGATAAGTCAGGAAGTTATCATAAAGGTGTATCACTACATCTCAAAGCTTCATTTGAAATAGCGTTTTTGATAGCAAAACAAAAGAAACCTCATACTATCGGGGAGGATTTAATCAAACCATGTATCCTCAAAGCCACGAAAATAATATTAGGAGAAGAATCAGAGCAAAAAATGAAATCATTATGTCTCTCTAATAACACAGTCAAGCGAAGAATTGACGATATTGCATCAGACATAAAATTACAAATTATAAATAAAGTCAAACTATCACCATTTTTTGCCATTAGTTGTGATGAGTCCACAGACATCGCTAATTGTGCACAACTTATTATTTATGTTAGATATGTCAGCGGAGATCACATTGATGAAGAGATTTTTCACTCAGAATCATTATCAGCAGGCACGAAATCTGAAAATATATTTAATTCAATATCGGACTTCATCGAAAGAAATGATTTGGATTGGAATAAACTAATTGGACTCTGCACAGACGGCGCCCCTGCAATGATAGGTGTACGATCAGGCTTGGCTCAAAAACTTAAAGAAAAGAACCCCGTGTTAGTTAGTACACATTGTGTTGTTCATCGCCAAGCTTTGGCCTCAAAAACTTTGCCACAGAATTTGTGTCAGATTTTGAACTCGGCTATAAAGATCATAAACTACATCAAAAGTAGTGCATTGAACAGTCGGTTATTTACTTTACTTTGCGAGGATCTCGATTCTGATCACAAGGTCCTCCTATTCCACACAGAAGTGCGCTGGTTATCAAAAGGCAACATGTTAGCTCGCCTTTATGAATTAAGAGAAGAGGTCATCCTCTTTCTTGAATTCAAAGAAAATAATCATTTTATGCAACTATTCAAAGAAGAAAAATTTCAGTGGAAGCTGGCCTATTTGGCTGATATATTTGAGGCCCTGAATCAGCTAAACTTGAAACTTCAGGGCAGAAATGGCACTTTGATTAGTAACTATGATCATATTCAAGGTTTCATATTAAAGCTTCAACTTTGGAAAAATAAGGTATCTGCTGAAAATGTATTTCCTTTTTCACGGCTATCCGAAGCAATTAATCATCAAAAACTGGATAAAGATTTGAAATCTGAGATAGAAACTCATTTAGAAGAGTTGGAAAACCAATTTCACCGATACTATCGAGATGTTAATTCCGAGTCACCAATATGGCACATGACCAGAAACCCATTCGTTGTCGATGTCTCACAATTACCTGAAGAAGTTCAGGAAGAATTTCTAGAAATGAAGGCTGACTCGACCATGAAAGATGACTTTCATCTCTTGACATTAGAGAAATTTTGGATCAAACGATTCCTTATTAATCCGAAAGTTGCTTCTCTTGCTTTGAAAATACTTATTCCATTTTCGTCCACTTATTTATGCGAGACAGGTTTTTCAGCTCTAGTTTCAATAAAAACTAAACAGCGAAATCGCCTTGCAGTCGACAGCGATTTAACCATAGCTCTTGCAAAAACTGAACCCAGAATCGACCAACTGGTACAGAGCATGCAAGCTCAAGTATCTCATTAGTACTTTAAAAGTTTTTATTTATTTGTTCTAAAATTACTTTGAAAGTTGTTAAGCATTATCTAATTATAAAAATATAATTGAAATAAATAAAAGATAATAATAGAAAAAAATCTATTCAAGCAAGTAATGATCAGTGCATGGTATGGTTTTTATAAATAAAAGAAAACTAAGAAATGTAAATGTGAAAGTGATTAATGATTTTCAAGTGTACTCTTCTGTTAAAGATCCTTAATAAATAAATACATTGTATTTGTATTATACCTATTTGGAATTCAAATAAATAATTTAGTTTTTAGTTGATAAAAAATGTGTGTTTCTTATTTTTGTTGAAATTTAAGGGGGGCATGAAAATATTATTTTTGGTGCGGGGAGGCTCGGTGATATAAAGGTTGGGAAACCCTGGTCTAGGATGATTTTTAAGAAAGTTGCATTTTTTAACAAATTTCCTAGGGGTTTACTCATGTCTTTTTTTCGTGTTTTCATCAAAAAATAAAAATCTCTAATCCGACTAATTGACGTACGAGGAGCTCAGATTTGCAAATCGCGTTCAATTTGGAGTTTTCGTTTGGCCGCTGCGGCCGATCAAAGTCTGAAAAATCAATTATTTGCGTAAATTTTTCAAAATGTTCATAGTGACTGACTAATTTTTTTGCTATTGAAGTTAGCTGAAATTTTTTAACGGCAATCAATTTCTCTCATCTTTCTGATGAAAATAAAGTTAAATTCAATAGTCTATGATGATTTTTAAGAAAGTTGCATTTTTTAACAAAATTTCCAAGGGGTTTACTCATGTCTTTTTTTCGTGTTTTCATCAAAAAAATAAAGTCTCTAATCCGACTAATTGACGTACGAGGAGCTCAGATTTGCAAACCGCGTTCAATTTGGAGTTTTCGTTTGGCCGCAACGGCCGATCAAAGTTTGAAAAATCAATTATTTTATTTAATTTTCTAAAATGTTCATAGTGACTGACTAATTTCTTTGCTATTGAAGTTAGCTGAAATTGTTTAACGGCAATCAATTTCTCTCGTCTTTCTGATGAAAATAAAGTTAAATTCAATAGTCTACGATGATTTTTAAGAAAGTTGCATTTTTTAACAAATTTCCTAGGGGTTTACTCATGTCTTTTTTTCGTGTTTTCATCAAAAAATTAAAATCTCTAATCCGACTAATTGACGTACGAGGAGCTCAGATTTGCAAATCGCGTTCAATTTGGAGTTTTCGTTTGGCCGCTGCGGCCGATCAAAGTCTGAAAAATCAATTATTTGCGTAAATTTTTCAAAATGTTCATAGTGACTGACTAATTTTTTTGCTATTGAAGTTAGCTGAAATTTTTTAACGGCAATCAATTTCTCTCGTCTTTCTGATGAAAATAAAGTTAAATTCAATAGTCTATGATGATTTTTAAGAAAGTTGCATTTTTTAACAAAATTTCCAAGGGGTTTACTCATGTCTTTTTTTCGTGTTTTCATCAAAAAAATAAAGTCTCTAATCCGACTAATTGACGTACGAGGAGCTCAGATTTGCAAACCGCGTTCAATTTGGAGTTTTCGTTTGGCCGCTACGGCCGATCAAAGTCAGAAAAATCAATTATTTTCGTAAATTTTCCAAAATCCTTATGGTGACTGACTATTTTTTTTGCTATTGAAGTTAGCTGAAATTTTTTAACGGCAATCAATTTCTCTCGTCTTTCTGATGAAAATAAAGTTAAATTCAATAGTCTACGATGATTTTTAAGAAAGTTGCATTTTTTAACAAATTTCCTAGGGGTTTACTCATGTCTTTTTTTTCGTGTTTTCATCAAAAAATTAAAATCTCTAATCCGACTAATTGACGTACGAGGAGCTCAGATTTGCAAACCGCGTTCAATTTGGAGTTTTCGTTTGGCCGCTGCGGCCGATCAAAGTCTGAAAAATCAATTATTTGCGTAAATTTTTCAAAATGTTCATAGTGACTGACTAATTTTTTTGCTATTGAAGTTAGCTGAAATTTTTTAACGGCAATCAATTTCTCTCGTCTTTCTGATGAAAATAAAGTTAAATTCAATAGTCTACGATGATTTTTAAGAAAGTTGCATTTTTTAACAAAATTTCCAAGGGGGTTAGTCGTGTTTTTTTTCACGATTTCATCAAAAAATAAAAATCTCTGATCCGACTAATTGACGTACGAGGAGCTCAGATTTGCAAACCGCGTTCAATTTGGAGTTTTCGTTTGGCCGCTACGGCCGATCAAAGTCTGAAAAATCAATTATTTTATTTAATTTTCTAAAATGTTCATAGTGACTGACTAATTTTTTTGCTATTGAAGTTAGCTGAAATTTTTTAACGGCAATCAATTTCTCTCGTCTTTCTGATGAAAATAAAGTTAAATTCAATAGTCTACGATGATTTTTAAGAAAGTTGCATTTTTTAACAAATTTCCTAGGGGTTTACTCATGTCTTTTTTTCGTGTTTTCATCAAAAAATTAAAATCTCTAATCCGACTAATTGACGTACGAGGAGCTCAGATTTGCAAACCGCGTTCAATTTGGAGTTTTCGTTTGGCCGCTGCGGCCGATCAAAGTCTGAAAAATCAATTATTTGCGTAAATTTTTCAAAATGTTCATAGTGACTGACTAATTTTTTTGCTATTGAAGTTAGCTGAAATTTTTTAACGGCAATCAATTTCTCTTGTCTTTCTGATGAAAATAAAGTTAAATTCAATAGTCTATGATGATTTTTAAGAAAGTTGCATTTTTTAACAAAATTTCCAAGGGGTTTACTCATGTCTTTTTTTCGTGTTTTCATCAAAAAAATAAAGTCTCTAATCCGACTAATTGACGTACGAGGAGCTCAGATTTGCAAACCGCGTTCAATTTGGAGTTTTCGTTTGGCCGCTACGGCCGATCAAAGTCAGAAAAATCAATTATTTTCGTAAATTTTCCAAAATCCTTATGGTGACTGACTATTTTTTTTGCTATTGAAGTTAGCTGAAATTTTTTAACGGCAATCAATTTCTCTCGTCTTTCTGATGAAAATAAAGTTAAATTCAATAGTCTACGATGATTTTTAAGAAAATTGCATTTTTTAACAAAATTTCCAAGGGGGTTAGTCGTGTTTTTTTTCACGATTTCATCAAAAAATAAAAATCTCTGATCCGACTAATTGACGTACGAGGAACTCAGATTTGCAAACCGCGTTCAATTTGGAGTTTTCGTTTGGCCGCTACGGCCGATCAAAGTCTGAAAAATAAATTATTTTATTTAATTTTCTAAAATGTTCATAGTGACTGACTAATTTTTTTGCTATTGAAGTTAGCTGAAATTTTTTAACGGCAATCAATTTCTCTCGTCTTTCTGATGAAAATAAAGTTAAATTCAATAGTCTACGATGATTTTTAAGAAAGTTGCATTTTTTAACAAAATTTCCAAGGGGGTTAGTCGTGTTTTTTTTTCGAGTTTTTATCAAAAATTAAAAATCTCTAATCCGACTAATTGACGTACGAGGAGCTCAGATTTGCAAACCGCGTTCAATTTGGAGTTTTCGTTTGGCCGCTACGGCCGATCAAAGTCTGAAAAATCAATTATTTTCGTAAATTTTTCAAAATGTTCACTGTGACTGACTAATTTTTTTGCTATTGAAGTTAGCTGAAATTTTTTAACGGCAATCGATTTCTCTCGTCTTTCTGATGAAAATAAATTTAAATTCAATAGTCTACGATGATTTTTAAGAAAGTTGCATTTTTTAACAAAATTTCCAAGGGGTTTACTCATGTCTTTTTTTCGTGTTTTCATCAAAAAATAAAAATCTCTAAACCGACTAATTGACGTACGAGGAGCTCAGATTTGCAAACTGCGTTCAATTTGGAGTTTTCGTTTGGCCGCTACGGCCGATCAAAGTCTGAAAAATAAATTATTTTATTTAATTTTCTAAAATGTTCATAGTGACTGACTAATTTTTTTGCTATTGAAGTTAGCTGAAATTTTTTAACGGCAATCAATTTCTCTCGTCTTTCTGATGAAAATAAAGTTAAATTCAATAGTCTACGATGATTTTTAAGAAAGTTGCATTTTTTAACAAAATTTCCAAGGGGGTTAGTCGTGTTTTTTTTTCGAGTTTTTATCAAAAATTAAAAATCTCTAATCCGACTAATTGACGTACGAGGAGCTCAGATTTGCAAACCGCGTTCAATTTGGAGTTTTCGTTTGGCCGCTACGGCCGATCAAAGTCTGAAAAATCAATTATTTTCGTAAATTTTTCAAAATGTTCACTGTGACTGACTAATTTTTTTGCTATTGAAGTTAGCTGAAATTTTTTAACGGCAATCAATTTCTCTCGTCTTTCTGATGAAAATAAAGTTAAATTCAATAGTCTACGATGATTTTTAAGAAAGTTGCATTTTTTAACAAATTTCCTAGGGGTTTACTCATTTCTTTTTTTCGAGTTTTTATCAAAAATTAAAAATCTCTAATCCGACTAATTGACGTACGAGGAGCTCAGATTTGCAAACCGCGTTCAATTTGGAGTTTTCGTTTGGCCGCTACGGCCGATCAAAGTCTGAAAAATCAATTATTTTCGTAAATTTTCCAAAATCCTCATGGCGACTGACTAATTTTTTTGCTATTGAAATTAGCTGAAATTTTTTAACGGCAATCGATTTCTCTCGTCTTTCTGATGAAAATAAAGTTAAATTCAATAGTCTACGATGATTTTTAAGAAAGTTGCATTTTTTAACAAAATTTCCAAGGGGGTTAGTCATGTTTTTTTTCACGATTTCATCAAAAATTCAAAATCTCTAATCCGACTAATTGACGTACGAGGAGCTCAGATTTGCAAACCGCGTTCAATTTGGAGTTTTCGTTTGGCCGCTGTGGCCGATCTAAGTCTGAAAAATCAATTACTTTCGTAAATTTTTCAAAATGTTCACTGTGACTGACTAATTTTTTTGCTATTGAAGTAAGCTGAAATTTTTTAACAGCAATCAATTTCTCTCGTCTTTCTGATGAAAATAAAGTTAAATTCAATAGTCTACGATGATTTTTAAGAAAGTTGCATTTTTTAACAAAATTTCCAAGGGGTTTACTCATGTCTTTTTTTCGTGTTTTCATCAAAAAAATAAAATCTCTAATCCGACTAAATGACGTACGAGGAGCTCAGATTTGCAAACCGCGTTCAATTTGGAGTTTTCGTTTGGCCGCTACGGCCGATCAAAGTCTGAAAAATCAATTATTTTATTTAATTTTCTAAAATGTTCATAGTGACTGACTAATTTTTTTGCTATTGAAGTTAGCTGAAATTTTTTAATGGCAATCAATTTCTCTCGTCTTTCTGATGAAAATAAAGTTAAATTCAATAGTCTATGATGATTTTTAAGAAAGTTGCATTTTTTAACAAAATTTCCAAGGGGTTTACTCATGTCTTTTTTTCGTGTTTTCATCAAAAAAATAAAATCTCTAATCCGACTAATTGACGTACGAGGAGCTCAGATTTGCAAACCGCGTTCAATTTGGAGTTTTCGTTTGGCCGCTACGGCCGATCAAAGTCAGAAAAATCAATTATTTTCGTAAATTTTCCAAAATCCTTATGGTGACTGACTATTTTTTTTGCTATTGAAGTTAGCTGAAATTTTTTAACGGCAATCAATTTCTCTCGTCTTTCTGATGAAAATAAAGTTAAATTCAATAGTCTACGATGATTTTTAAGAAAGTTGCATTTTTTAACAAAATTTCCAAGGGGGTTAGTCGTGTTTTTTTTCACGATTTCATCAAAAAATAAAAATCTCTGATCCGACTAATTGACGTACGAGGAGCTCAGATTTGCAAACCGCGTTCAATTTGGAGTTTTCGTTTGGCCGCTACGGCCGATCAAAGTCAGAAAAATCAATTATTTTCGTAAATTTTCCAAAATCCTTATGGTGACTGACTATTTTTTTTGCTATTGAAGTTAGCTGAAATTTTTTAACGGCAATCAATTTCTCTCGTCTTTCTGATGAAAATAAAGTTAAATTCAATAGTCTACGATGATTTTTAAGAAAGTTGCATTTTTTAACAAAATTTCCAAGGGGGTTAGTCGTGTTTTTTTTCACGATTTCATCAAAAAATAAAAATCTCTGATCCGACTAATTGACGTACGAGGAGCTCAGATTTGCAAACCGCGTTCAATTTGGAGTTTTCGTTTGGCCGCTACGGCCGATCAAAGTCTGAAAAATCAATTATTTTATTTAATTTTCTAAAAGGTTCATAGTGACTGACTAATTTTTTTGCTATTGAAGTTAGCTGAAATTTTTCAACGGCAATCAATTTCTCTCGTCTTTCTGATGAAAATAAAGTTAAATTCAATAGTCTACGATGATTTTTAAGAAAGTTGCATTTTTTAACAAAATTTCCAAGGGGGTTAGTCGTGTTTTTGTTCACGATTTCATCAAAAAATAAAAATCTCTGATCCGACTAATTGACGTACGAGGAGCTCAGATTTGCAAACCGCGTTCAATTTGGAGTTTTCGTTTGGCCGCTACGGCCGATCAAAGTCTGAAAAATCAATTATTTTATTTAATTTTCTAAAAGGTTCACAGTGACTGACTAATTTTTTTGCTATTGAAGTTAGCTGAAATTTTTTAACGGCAATCAATTTCTCTCGTCTTTCTGATGAAAATAAAGTTAAATTCAATAGTCTACGATGATTTTTAAGAAAGTTGCATTTTTTAACAAATTTCCTAGGGGTTTACTCATGTCTTTTTTTCGAGTTTTTATCAAAAATTGAAAATCTCTAATCCGACTAATTGACGTACGAGGAGCTCAGATTTGCAAACCGCGTTCAATTTGGAGTTTTCGTTTGGCCGCTACGGCCGATCAAAGTCTGAAAAATCAATTATTTTATTTAATTTTCTAAAAGGTTCACAGTGACTGACTAATTTTTTTGCTATTGAAGTTAGCTGAAATTTTTTAACGGCAATCAATTTCTCTCGTCTTTCTGATGAAAATAAAGTTAAATTCAATAGTCTACGATGATTTTTAAGAAAGTTGCATTTTTTAACAAAATTTCCAAGGGGGTTAGTCGTGTTTTTTTTCACGATTTCATCAAAAAATAAAAATCTCTAATCCGACTAATTGACATACAAGGAGCTCAGATTTGCAAACCGCGTTCAATTTGGAGTTTTCGTTTGGCCGCTGTGGCCGATCTAAGTCTGAAAAATCAATTACTTTCGTAAATTTTTCAAAATGTTCACTGTGACTGACTAATTTTTTTGCTATTGAAGTAAGCTGAAATTTTTTAACAGCAATCAATTTCTCTCGTCTTTCTGATGAAAATAAAGTTAAATTCAATAGTCTACGATGATTTTTAAGAAAGTTGCATTTTTTAACAAAATTTCCAAGGGGGTTAGTCATGTTTTTTTTCACGATTTCATCAAAAAATAAAAATCTCTGATCCGACTAATTGACGTACGAGGAACTCAGATTTGCAAACCGCGTTCAATTTGGAGTTTTCGTTTGGCCGCTACGGCCGATCAAAGTCTGAAAATTCAATTATTTTATTTAATTTTCTAAAATGTTCACTGTGACTGACTAATTTTTTTGCTATTGAAGTAAGCTGAAATTTTTTAACAGCAATCAATTTCTCTCGTCTTTCTGATGAAAATAAAGTTAAATTCAATAGTCTACGATGATTTTTAAGAAAGTTGCATTTTTTAACAAAATTTGCAAGGGGGTTAGTCATGTTTTTTTTCACGATTTCATCAAAAAATAAAAATCTCTGATCCGACTAATTGACGTACGAGGAGCTCAGATTTGAAAACCGCGTTCAATTTGGAGTTTTCGTTTGGCCGCTACGGCCGATCAAAGTCTGAAAATTCAATTATTTTATTTAATTTTCTAAAATGTTCATAGTGACTGACTAATTTTTTTGCTATTGAAGTTAGCTGAAATTTTTTAACGGCAATCAATTTCTCTCGTCTTTCTGATGAAAATAAAGTTAAATTCAATAGTCTACGATGATTTTTAAGAAAGTTGCATTTTTTAACAAAATTTCCAAGGGGGTTAGTCGTGTTTTTTTTCACGATTTCATCAAAAAATAAAAATCTCTAATCCGACTAATTGACATACAAGGAGCTCAGATTTGCAAACCGCGTTCAATTTGGAGTTTTCGTTTGGCCGCTGTGGCCGATCTAAGTCTGAAAAATCAATTACTTTCGTAAATTTTTCAAAATGTTCACTGTGACTGACTAATTTTTTTGCTATTGAAGTAAGCTGAAATTTTTTAACAGCAATCAATTTCTCTCGTCTTTCTGATGAAAATAAAGTTAAATTCAATAGTCTACGATGATTTTTAAGAAAGTTGCATTTTTTAACAAAATTTCCAAGGGGGTTAGTCATGTTTTTTTTCACGATTTCATCAAAAAATAAAAATCTCTGATCCGACTAATTGACGTACGAGGAACTCAGATTTGCAAACCGCGTTCAATTTGGAGTTTTCGTTTGGCCGCTACGGCCGATCAAAGTCTGAAAATTCAATTATTTTATTTAATTTTCTAAAATGTTCATAGTGACTGACTAATTTTTTTGCTATTGAAGTTAGCTGAAATTTTTTAACGGCAATCAATTTCTCTCGTCTTTCTGATGAAAATAAAGTTAAATTCAATAGTCTACGATGATTTTTAAGAAAGTTGCATTTTTTAACAAATTTCCAAGGGGTTTACTCATGTCTTTTTTTCGAGTTTTTATTAAAAATTAAAAATCTCTAATCCGACTAATTGACGTACGAGGAGCTCAGATTTGCAAACCGCGTTCAATTTGGAGTTTTCGTTTGGCCGCTACGGCCGATCAAAGTCTGAAAAATCAATTATTTTATTTTATTTTCTAAAATGTTCATAGTGACTGACTAATTTTTTTGCTGTTGAAGTTAGCTGAAATTTTTTAACGGCAATCAATTTCTCTCGTCTTTCTGATGAAAATAAAGTTAAATTCAATAGTCTACGATGATTTTTAAGAAAGTTGCATTTTTTAACAAAATTTCCAAGGGGGTTAGTCATGTTTTTTTTCACGATTTCATCAAAAAATAAAAATCTCTAATCCGACTAATTGACGTACGAGGAGCTCAGATTTGCAAACCGCGTTCAATTTGGAGTTTTCGTTTGGCCGCTACGGCCGATCAAAGTCTAAAAAATCAATTATTTTCGTAAATTTTTCAAAATGTTCACTGTGACTGACTATTTTTTTTGCTATTGAAGTTAGCTGAAATTTTTTTACGGCAATCAATTTCTCTCGTCTTTCTGATGAAAATAAAGTTAACTTCAATAGTCTACGATGATTTTTAAGAAAGTTGCATTTTTTAACAAAATTTCCAAGGGGGTTAGTCATGTTTTTTTTCACGATTTCATCAAAAAATTAAAATCTCTAATCCGACTAATTGACGTACGAGGAGCTCAGATTTGCAAACCGCGTTCAATTTGGAGTTTTCGTTTGGCCGCTGCGGCCGATCAAAGTCTGAAAAATCAATTATTTTCGTAAATTTTTCAAAATGTTCACTGTGACTGACTATTTTTTTTGCTATTGAAGTTAGCTGAAATTTTTTTACGGCAATCAATTTCTCTCGTCTTTCTGATGAAAATAAAGTTAACTTCAATAGTCTACGATGATTTTTAAGAAAGTTGCATTTTTTAACAAAATTTCCAAGGGGGTTAGTCATGTTTTTTTTCACGATTTCATCAAAAAATTAAAATCTCTAATCCGACTAATTGACGTACGAGGAGCTCAGATTTGCAAACCGCGTTCAATTTGGAGTTTTCGTTTGGCCGCTGCGGCCGATCAAAGTCTGAAAAATCAATTATTTTCGTAAATTTTTCAAAATGTTCACTGTGACTGACTAATTTTTTTGCTATTGAAGTTAGCTGAATTTTTTTAACGGCAATCAATTTCTCTCGTCTTTCTGATGAAAATAAAGTTAAATTCAATAGTCTACGATGATTTTTAAGAAAGTTGCATTTTTTAACAAAATTTCCAAGGGGGTTAGTCGTGTTTTTTTTTCACGATTTAATCAAAAAATAAAAATCTCTGATCCGACTAATTGACGTACGAGTAACTCAGATTTGCAAACCGCGTTCAATTTGTAGTTTTCGTTTGGCCGCTACGGCTGATCAAAGTCAGAAAAATCAATTATTTTATTTAATTTTCTAAAATGTTCATAGTGACTGACTAATTTTTTTGCTATTGAAGTTAGCTGAAATTTTTTTACGGCAATCAATTTCTCTCGTCTTTCTGATGAAAATAAAGTTAAATTCAATAGTCTACGATGATTTTTAAGAAAGTTGCATTTTTTAACAAATTTCCTAGGGGTTTACTCATGTCTTTTTTTCGAGTTTTTATCAAAAATTAAAAATCTCTAATCCGACTATTTGACGTACGAGGAGCTCAGATTTGCAAACCGCGTTCAATTTGGAGTTTTCGTTTGGCCGCTACGGCCGATCAAAGTCTGAAAAATCAATTATTTTCGTAAATTTTCCAAAATCCTCAAGGCGACTGACTAATTTTTTTGCTATTGAAATTAGCTGAAATTTTTTAACGGCAATCGATTTCTCTCGTCTTTCTGATGAAAATAAAGTTAAATTCAATAGTCTACGATGATTTTTAAGAAAGTTGCATTTTTTAACAAAATTTCCAAGGGGGTTAGTCATGTTTTTTTTCACGATTTCATCAAAAATTCAAAATCTCTAATCCGACTAATTGACGTACGAGGAGCTCAGATTTGCAAACCGCGTTCAATTTGGAGTTTTCGTTTGGCCGCTGTGGCCGATCTAAGTCTGAAAAATCAATTACTTTCGTAAATTTTTCAAAATGTTCACTGTGACTGACTAATTTTTTTTGCTATTGAAGTAAGCTGAAATTTTTTAACAGCAATCAATTTCTCTCGTCTTTCTGATGAAAATAAAGTTAAATTCAATAGTCTACGATGATTTTTAAGAAAGTTGCATTTTTTAACAAAATTTCCAAGGGGTTTACTCATGTCTTTTTTTCGTGTTTTCATCAAAAAAATAAAATCTCTAATCCGACTAAATGACGTACGAGGAGCTCAGATTTGCAAACCGCGTTTAATTTGGAGTTTTCGTTTGGCCGCTACGGCCGATCAAAGTCTGAAAAATCAATTATTTTATTTAATTTTCTAAAATGTTCATAGTGACTGACTAATTTTTTTGCTATTGAAGTTAGCTGAAATTTTTAATGGCAATCAATTTCTCTCGTCTTTCTGATGAAAATAAAGTTAAATTCAATAGTCTATGATGATTTTTAAGAAAGTTGCATTTTTTAACAAAATTTCCAAGGGGTTTACTCATGTCTTTTTTTCGTGTTTTCATCAAAAAATTAAAATCTCTAATCCGACTAATTGACGTACGAGGAGCTCAGATTTGCAAACCGCGTTCAATTTGGAGTTTTCGTTTGGCCGCTGCGGCCGATCAAAGTCTGAAAAATCAATTATTTTATTTAATTTTCTAAAATGTTCATAGTGACTGACTAATTTTTTTGCTATAGAAGTTAGCTCAAATTTTTTTACGGCAATCAATTTCTCTCGTCTTTCTGATGAAAATAAAGTTAAATTCAATAGTCTACGATGATTTTTAAGAAAGTTGCATTTTTTAACAAATTTCGTAGGGGTTTACTCATGTCTTTTTTTCGAGTTTTTATCAAAAATTAAAAATCTCTAATCCGACTAATTGACGTACGAGGAGCTCAGATTTGCAAACCGCGTTCAATTTGGAGTTTTCGTTTGGCCGCTACGGCCGATCAAAGTCTGAAAAATCAATTATTTTCGTAAATTTTCCAAAATCCTCAAGGCGACTGACTAATTTTTTTGCTATTGAAATTAGCTGAAATTTTTTAACGGCAATCGATTTCTCTCGTCTTTCTGATGAAAATAAAGTTAAATTCAATAGTCTACGATGATTTTTAAGAAAGTTGCATTTTTTAACAAAATTTCCAAGGGGGTTAGTCATGTTTTTTTTCACGATTTCATCAAAAATTCAAAATCTCTAATCCGACTAATTGACGTACGAGGAGCTCAGATTTGCAAACCGCGTTCAATTTGGAGTTTTCGTTTGGCCGCTGTGGCCGATCTAAGTCTGAAAAATCAATTACTTTCGTAAATTTTTCAAAATGTTCACTGTGACTGACTAATTTTTTTGCTATTGAAGTAAGCTGAAATTTTTTAACAGCAATCAATTTCTCTCGTCTTTCTGATGAAAATAAAGTTAAATTCAATAGTCTGCGATGATTTTTAAGAAAGTTGCATTTTTTAACAAAATTTCCAAGGGGTTTACTCATGTCTTTTTTCGTGTTTTCATCAAAAAAATAAAATCTCTAATCCGACCTAAATGACGTACGAGGAGCTCAGATTTGCAAACCGCGTTCAATTTGGAGTTTTCGTTTGGCCGCTCGGCCGATCAAAGTCTGAAAAATCAATTATTTTATTTAATTTTCTAAAATGTTCATAGTGACTGACTAATTTTTTTTTGCTATTGAAGTTAGCTGAAATTTTTTAATGGCAATCAATTTCTCTCGTCTTTCTGATGAAAATAAAGTTAAATTCAATAGTCTATGATGATTTTTAAGAAAGTTGCATTTTTTAACAAAATTTCCAAGGGGTTTACTCATGTCTTTTTTTCGTGTTTTCATCAAAAAAATAAAATCTCTAATCCGACTAATTGACGTACGAGGAGCTCAGATTTGCAAACCGCGTTCAATTTGGAGTTTTCGTTTGGCCGCTACGGCCGATCAAAGTCTGAAAAATCAATTATTTTATTTAATTTTCTAAAAGGTTCATAGTGACTGACTAATTTTTTTGCTATTGAAGTTAGCTGAAATTTTTCAACGGCAATCAATTTCTCTCGTCTTTCTGATGAAAATAAAGTTAAATTCAATAGTCTACGATGATTTTTAAGAAAGTTGCATTTTTTAACAAAATTTCCAAGGGGGTTAGTCGTGTTTTTTTTCACGATTTCATCAAAAAATAAAAATCTCTGATCCGACTAATTGACGTACGAGGAGCTCAGATTTGCAAACCGCGTTCAATTTGGAGTTTTCGTTTGGCCGCTGCGGCCGATCAAAGTCTGAAAAATCAATTATTTTCGTAAATTTTTCAAAATGTTCACTGTGACTGACTAATTTTTTTGCTATTGAAGTTAGCTGAAATTTTTTAACGGCAATCAATTTCTCTCGTCTTTCTGATGAAAATAAAGTTAAATTCAATAGTCTACGATGATTTTTAAGAAAGTTGCATTTTTTAACAAATTTCCTAGGGGTTTACTCATGTCTTTTTTTCGAGTTTTTATCAAAAATTGAAAATCTCTAATCCGACTAATTGACCTACGAGGAGCTGAGATTTGCAAACCGCGTTCAATTTGGAGTTTTCGTTTGGCCGCTACGGCCGATCAAAGTCTGACAAATCAATTATTTTCGTAAATTTTCCAAAATCCTCATAGTGACTGACTAATTTTTTTGCTATTGAAGTTAGCTGAAATTTTTCAACGGCAATCAATTTCTCTCGTCTTTCTGATGAAAATAAAGTTAAATTCAATAGTCTACGATGATTTTTAAGAAAGTTGCATTTTTTAACAAAATTTCCAAGGGGGTTAGTCGTGTTTTTTTTCACGATTTCATCAAAAAATAAAAATCTCTGATCCGACTAATTGACGTACGAGGAGCTCAGATTTGCAAACCGCGTTCAATTTGGAGTTTTCGTTTGGCCGCTGCGGCCGATCAAAGTCTGAAAAATCAATTATTTTCGTAAATTTTTCAAAATGTTCACTGTGACTGACTAATTTTTTTGCTATTGAAGTTAGCTGAAATTTTTTAACGGCAATCAATTTCTCTCGTCTTTCTGATGAAAATAAAGTTAAATTCAATAGTCTACGATGATTTTTAAGAAAGTTGCATTTTTTAACAAATTTCCTAGGGGTTTACTCATGTCTTTTTTTCGAGTTTTTATCAAAAATTGAAAATCTCTAATCCGACTAATTGACCTACGAGGAGCTGAGATTTGCAAACCGCGTTCAATTTGGAGTTTTCGTTTGGCCGCTACGGCCGATCAAAGTCTGACAAATCAATTATTTTCGTAAATTTTCCAAAATCCTCATGGTAACTGACTATTTTTTTTGCTATTGAAGTTAGCTGAAATTTTTTAACGGCAATCAATTTCTCTCGTCTTTCTGATAAAAATAAAGTTAAATTCAATAGTCTACGATGATTTTTAAGAAAGTTGCATTTTTTAACAAATTTCCTAGGGGTTTACTCATGTCTTTTTTTCGAGTTTTTATCAAAAATTGAAAATCTCTAATCCGACTAATTGACCTACGAGGAGCTGAGATTTGCAAACCGCGTTCAATTTGGAGTTTTCGTTTGGCCGCTACGGCCGATCAAAGTCTGACAAATCAATTATTTTCGTAAATTTTCCAAAATCCTCATGGTAACTGACTATTTTTTTTGCTATTGAAGTTAGCTGAAATTTTTTAACGGCAATCAATTTCTCTCGTCTTTCTGATAAAAATAAAGTTAAATTCAATAGTCTACGATGATTTTTAAGAAAGTTGCATTTTTTAACAAATTTCCTAGGGGTTTACTCATGTCTTTTTTTCGAGTTTTTATCAAAAATTGAAAATCTCTAATCCGACTAATTGACCTACGAGGAGCTGAGATTTGCAAACCGCGTTCAATTTGGAGTTTTCGTTTGGCCGCTACGGCCGATCAAAGTCTGACAAATCAATTATTTTCGTAAATTTTCCAAAATCCTCATGGTAACTGACTATTTTTTTTGCTATTGAAGTTAGCTGAAATTTTTTAACGGCAATCAATTTCTCTCATCTTTCTGATGAAAATAAAGTTAAATTCAATAGTCTACGATGATTTTTAAGAAAGTTGCATTTTTTAACAAAATTTCCAAGGGGGTTAGTCGTGTTTTTTTTCACGATTTCATCAAAAAATAAAAATCTCTAATCCGACTAATTGACATACAAGGAGCTCAGATTTGCAAACCGCGTTCAATTTGGAGTTTTCGTTTGGCCGCTGTGGCCGATCTAAGTCTGAAAAATCAATTACTTTCGTAAATTTTTCAAAATGTTCACTGTGACTGACTAATTTTTTTGCTATTGAAGTAAGCTGAAATTTTTTAACAGCAATCAATTTCTCTCGTCTTTCTGATGAAAATAAAGTTAAATTCAATAGTCTACGATGATTTTTAAGAAAGTTGCATTTTTTAACAAAATTTCCAAGGGGGTTAGTCATGTTTTTTTTCACGATTTCATCAAAAAATAAAAATCTCTGATCCGACTAATTGACGTACGAGGAACTCAGATTTGCAAACCGCGTTCAATTTGGAGTTTTCGTTTGGCCGCTACGGCCGATCAAAGTCTGAAAATTCAATTATTTTATTTAATTTTCTAAAATGTTCATAGTGACTGACTAATTTTTTTGCTATTGAAGTTAGCTGAAATTTTTTAACGGCAATCAATTTCTCTCGTCTTTCTGATGAAAATAAAGTTAAATTCAATAGTCTACGATGATTTTTAAGAAAGTTGCATTTTTTAACAAAATTTCCAAGGGGGTTAGTCGTGTTTTTTTTCACGATTTCATCAAAAAATAAAAATCTCTAATCCGACTAATTGACGTACAAGGAGCTCAGATTTGCAAACCGCGTTCAATTTGGAGTTTTCGTTTGGCCGCTGTGGCCGATCTAAGTCTGAAAAATCAATTACTTTCGTAAATTTTTCAAAATGTTCACTGTGACTGACTAATTTTTTTGCTATTGAAGTAAGCTGAAATTTTTTAACAGCAATCAATTTCTCTCGTCTTTCTGATGAAAATAAAGTTAAATTCAATA
Source organism: Ocypus olens (assembly GCA_910593695.2). NCBI lineage: Eukaryota > Metazoa > Arthropoda > Insecta > Coleoptera > Staphylinidae > Ocypus > Ocypus olens. The sequence continues at coordinate 43,560,396 of OU343062.1, read as the reverse complement.
GTCTATGATGATTTTTAAGAAAGTTGCATTTTTTAACAAAATTTCCAAGGGGTTTACTCATGTCTTTTTTTCGTGTTTTCATCAAAAAAATAAAATCTCTAATCCGACTAATTGACGTACGAGGAGCTCAGATTTGCAAACCGCGTTCAATTTGGAGTTTTCGTTTGGCCGCTACGGCCGATCAAAGTCTGAAAAATCAATTATTTTATTTAATTTTCTAAAAGGTTCATAGTGACTGACTAATTTTTTTGCTATTGAAGTTAGCTGAAATTTTTCAACGGCAATCAATTTCTCTCGTCTTTCTGATGAAAATAAAGTTAAATTCAATAGTCTACGATGATTTTTAAGAAAGTTGCATTTTTTAACAAAATTTCCAAGGGGTTTACTCATGTCTTTTTTTCGTGTTTTCATCAAAAAAATAAAATCTCTAATCCGACTAATTGACGTACGAGGAGCTCAGATTTGCAAACCGCGTTCAATTTGGAGTTTTCGTTTGGCCGCTACGGCCGATCAAAGTCTGAAAAATCAATTATTTTATTTAATTTTCTAAAAGGTTCATAGTGACTGACTAATTTTTTTGCTATTGAAGTTAGCTGAAATTTTTTAACGGCAATCAATTTCTCTCGTCTTTCTGATGAAAATAAAGTTAAATTCAATAGTCTACGATGATTTTTAAGAAAGTTGCATTTTTTAACAAAATTTCCAAGGGGGTTAGTCGTGTTTTTTTTCACGATTTCATCAAAAAATAAAAATCTCTGATCCGACTAATTGACGTACGAGGAGCTCAGATTTGCAAACCGCGTTCAATTTGGAGTTTTCGTTTGGCCGCTACGGCCGATCAAAGTCTGAAAAATCAATTATTTTATTTAATTTTCTAAAATGTTCATAGTGACTGACTAATTTTTTTGCTATTGAAGTTAGCTGAAATTTTTTAATGGCAATCAATTTCTCTCGTCTTTCTGATGAAAATAAAGTTAAATTCAATAGTCTATGATGATTTTTAAGAAAGTTGCATTTTTTAACAAAATTTCCTAGGGGTTTACTCATGTCTTTTTTTTGCTATTGAAGTTAGCTGAAATTTTTTAACGGCAATCAATTTCTCTCGTCTTTCTGATGAAAATAAAGTTAAATTCAATAGTCTACGATGATTTTTAAGAAAGTTGCATTTTTTAACAAAATTTGCAAGGGGGTTAGTCGTGTTTTTTTTCACGATTTCATCAAAAAATAAAAATCTCTGATCCGACTAATTGACGTACGAGGAGCTCAGATTTGCAAACCGCGTTCAATTTGGAGTTTTCGTTTGGCCGCTACGGCCGATCAAAGTCTGAAAAATCAATTATTTTATTTAATTTTCTAAAAGGTTCATAGTGACTGACTAATTTTTTTGCTATTGAAGTTAGCTGAAATTTTTCAACGGCAATCAATTTCTCTCGTCTTTCTGATGAAAATAAAGTTAAATTCAATGGTCTACGATGATTTTTAAGAAAGTTGCATTTTTTAACAAAATTTCCAAGGGGGTTAGTCGTGTTTTTTTTCACGATTTCATCAAAAAATAAAAATCTCTGATCCGACTAATTGACGTACGAGGAGCTCAGATTTGCAAACCGCGTTCAATTTGGAGTTTTCGTTTGGCCGCTACGGCCGATCAAAGTCTGAAAAATCAATTATTTTATTTAATTTTCTAAAAGGTTCATAGTGACTGACTAATTTTTTTGCTATTGAAGTTAGCTGAAATTTTTTAACGGCAATCAATTTCTCTCGTCTTTCTGATGAAAATAAAGTTAAATTCAATAGTCTACGATGATTTTTAAGAAAGTTGCATTTTTTAACAAAATTTCCAAGGGGGTTAGTCGTGTTTTTTTTCACGATTTCATCAAAAAATAAAAATCTCTGATCCGACTAATTGACGTACGAGGAGCTCAGATTTGCAAACCGCGTTCAATTTGGAGTTTTCGTTTGGCCGCTACGGCCGATCAAAGTCTGAAAAATCAATTATTTTATTTAATTTTCTAAAAGGTTCATAGTGACTGACTAATTTTTTTGCTATTGAAGTTAGCTGAAATTTTTTAACGGCAATCAATTTCTCTCGTCTTTCTGATGAAAATAAAGTTAAATTCAATAGTCTACGATGATTTTTAAGAAAGTTGCATTTTTTAACAAAATTTCCAAGGGGGTTAGTCGTGTTTTTTTTCACGATTTCATCAAAAAATAAAAATCTCTGATCCGACTAATTGACGTACGAGGAGCTCAGATTTGCAAACCGCGTTCAATTTGGAGTTTTCGTTTGGCCGCTGCGGCCGATCAAAGTCTGAAAAATCAATTATTTTCGTAAATTTTTCAAAATGTTCACTGTGACTGACTAATTTTTTTGCTATTGAAGTTAGCTGAAATTTTTTAACGGCAATCAATTTCTCTCGTCTTTCTGATGAAAATAAAGTTAAATTCAATAGTCTACGATGATTTTTAAGAAAGTTGCATTTTTTAACAAATTTCCTAGGGGTTTACTCATGTCTTTTTTTCGAGTTTTTATCAAAAATTGAAAATCTCTAATCCGACTAATTGACCTACGAGGAGCTGAGATTTGCAAACCGCGTTCAATTTGGAGTTTTCGTTTGGCCGCTACGGCCGATCAAAGTCTGACAAATCAATTATTTTCGTAAATTTTCCAAAATCCTCATAGTGACTGACTAATTTTTTTGCTATTGAAGTTAGCTGAAATTTTTCAACGGCAATCAATTTCTCTCGTCTTTCTGATGAAAATAAAGTTAAATTCAATAGTCTACGATGATTTTTAAGAAAGTTGCATTTTTTAACAAAATTTCCAAGGGGGTTAGTCGTGTTTTTTTTCACGATTTCATCAAAAAATAAAAATCTCTGATCCGACTAATTGACGTACGAGGAGCTCAGATTTGCAAACCGCGTTCAATTTGGAGTTTTCGTTTGGCCGCTGCGGCCGATCAAAGTCTGAAAAATCAATTATTTTCGTAAATTTTTCAAAATGTTCACTGTGACTGACTAATTTTTTTGCTATTGAAGTTAGCTGAAATTTTTTAACGGCAATCAATTTCTCTCGTCTTTCTGATGAAAATAAAGTTAAATTCAATAGTCTACGATGATTTTTAAGAAAGTTGCATTTTTTAACAAATTTCCTAGGGGTTTACTCATGTCTTTTTTTCGAGTTTTTATCAAAAATTGAAAATCTCTAATCCGACTAATTGACCTACGAGGAGCTGAGATTTGCAAACCGCGTTCAATTTGGAGTTTTCGTTTGGCCGCTACGGCCGATCAAAGTCTGACAAATCAATTATTTTCGTAAATTTTCCAAAATCCTCATGGTAACTGACTATTTTTTTTGCTATTGAAGTTAGCTGAAATTTTTTAACGGCAATCAATTTCTCTCGTCTTTCTGATAAAAATAAAGTTAAATTCAATAGTCTACGATGATTTTTAAGAAAGTTGCATTTTTTAACAAATTTCCTAGGGGTTTACTCATGTCTTTTTTTCGAGTTTTTATCAAAAATTGAAAATCTCTAATCCGACTAATTGACCTACGAGGAGCTGAGATTTGCAAACCGCGTTCAATTTGGAGTTTTCGTTTGGCCGCTACGGCCGATCAAAGTCTGACAAATCAATTATTTTCGTAAATTTTCCAAAATCCTCATGGTAACTGACTATTTTTTTTGCTATTGAAGTTAGCTGAAATTTTTTAACGGCAATCAATTTCTCTCGTCTTTCTGATAAAAATAAAGTTAAATTCAATAGTCTACGATGATTTTTAAGAAAGTTGCATTTTTTAACAAATTTCCTAGGGGTTTACTCATGTCTTTTTTTCGAGTTTTTATCAAAAATTGAAAATCTCTAATCCGACTAATTGACCTACGAGGAGCTGAGATTTGCAAACCGCGTTCAATTTGGAGTTTTCGTTTGGCCGCTACGGCCGATCAAAGTCTGACAAATCAATTATTTTCGTAAATTTTCCAAAATCCTCATGGTAACTGACTATTTTTTTTGCTATTGAAGTTAGCTGAAATTTTTTAACGGCAATCAATTTCTCTCATCTTTCTGATGAAAATAAAGTTAAATTCAATAGTCTACGATGATTTTTAAGAAAGTTGCATTTTTTAACAAAATTTCCAAGGGGGTTAGTCGTGTTTTTTTTCACGATTTCATCAAAAAATAAAAATCTCTAATCCGACTAATTGACATACAAGGAGCTCAGATTTGCAAACCGCGTTCAATTTGGAGTTTTCGTTTGGCCGCTGTGGCCGATCTAAGTCTGAAAAATCAATTACTTTCGTAAATTTTTCAAAATGTTCACTGTGACTGACTAATTTTTTTGCTATTGAAGTAAGCTGAAATTTTTTAACAGCAATCAATTTCTCTCGTCTTTCTGATGAAAATAAAGTTAAATTCAATAGTCTACGATGATTTTTAAGAAAGTTGCATTTTTTAACAAAATTTCCAAGGGGGTTAGTCATGTTTTTTTTCACGATTTCATCAAAAAATAAAAATCTCTGATCCGACTAATTGACGTACGAGGAACTCAGATTTGCAAACCGCGTTCAATTTGGAGTTTTCGTTTGGCCGCTACGGCCGATCAAAGTCTGAAAATTCAATTATTTTATTTAATTTTCTAAAATGTTCATAGTGACTGACTAATTTTTTTGCTATTGAAGTTAGCTGAAATTTTTTAACGGCAATCAATTTCTCTCGTCTTTCTGATGAAAATAAAGTTAAATTCAATAGTCTACGATGATTTTTAAGAAAGTTGCATTTTTTAACAAAATTTCCAAGGGGGTTAGTCGTGTTTTTTTTCACGATTTCATCAAAAAATAAAAATCTCTAATCCGACTAATTGACGTACAAGGAGCTCAGATTTGCAAACCGCGTTCAATTTGGAGTTTTCGTTTGGCCGCTGTGGCCGATCTAAGTCTGAAAAATCAATTACTTTCGTAAATTTTTCAAAATGTTCACTGTGACTGACTAATTTTTTTGCTATTGAAGTAAGCTGAAATTTTTTAACAGCAATCAATTTCTCTCGTCTTTCTGATGAAAATAAAGTTAAATTCAATAGTCTATGATGATTTTTAAGAAAGTTGCATTTTTTAACAAAATTTCCAAGGGGTTTACTCATGTCTTTTTTTCGTGTTTTCATCAAAAAAATAAAATCTCTAATCCGACTAATTGACGTACGAGGAGCTCAGATTTGCAAACCGCGTTCAATTTGGAGTTTTCGTTTGGCCGCTACGGCCGATCAAAGTCTGAAAAATCAATTATTTTATTTAATTTTCTAAAAGGTTCATAGTGACTGACTAATTTTTTTGCTATTGAAGTTAGCTGAAATTTTTCAACGGCAATCAATTTCTCTCGTCTTTCTGATGAAAATAAAGTTAAATTCAATAGTCTACGATGATTTTTAAGAAAGTTGCATTTTTTAACAAAATTTCCAAGGGGTTTACTCATGTCTTTTTTTCGTGTTTTCATCAAAAAAATAAAATCTCTAATCCGACTAATTGACGTACGAGGAGCTCAGATTTGCAAACCGCGTTCAATTTGGAGTTTTCGTTTGGCCGCTACGGCCGATCAAAGTCTGAAAAATCAATTATTTTATTTAATTTTCTAAAAGGTTCATAGTGACTGACTAATTTTTTTGCTATTGAAGTTAGCTGAAATTTTTTAACGGCAATCAATTTCTCTCGTCTTTCTGATGAAAATAAAGTTAAATTCAATAGTCTACGATGATTTTTAAGAAAGTTGCATTTTTTAACAAAATTTCCAAGGGGGTTAGTCGTGTTTTTTTTCACGATTTCATCAAAAAATAAAAATCTCTGATCCGACTAATTGACGTACGAGGAGCTCAGATTTGCAAACCGCGTTCAATTTGGAGTTTTCGTTTGGCCGCTACGGCCGATCAAAGTCTGAAAAATCAATTATTTTATTTAATTTTCTAAAATGTTCATAGTGACTGACTAATTTTTTTGCTATTGAAGTTAGCTGAAATTTTTTAATGGCAATCAATTTCTCTCGTCTTTCTGATGAAAATAAAGTTAAATTCAATAGTCTACGATGAATTTTAAGAAAGTTGCATTTTTTAACAAAATTTCCAAGGGGTTTACTCATGTCTTTTTTTTGCTATTGAAGTTAGCTGAAATTTTTTAACGGCAATCAATTTCTCTCGTCTTTCTGATGAAAATAAAGTTAAATTCAATAGTCTACGATGATTTTTAAGAAAGTTGCATTTTTTAACAAAATTTGCAAGGGGGTTAGTCGTGTTTTTTTTCACGATTTCATCAAAAAATAAAAATCTCTGATCCGACTAATTGACGTACGAGGAGCTCAGATTTGCAAACCGCGTTCAATTTGGAGTTTTCGTTTGGCCGCTACGGCCGATCAAAGTCTGAAAAATCAATTATTTTATTTAATTTTCTAAAAGGTTCATAGTGACTGACTAATTTTTTTGCTATTGAAGTTAGCTGAAATTTTTCAACGGCAATCAATTTCTCTCGTCTTTCTGATGAAAATAAAGTTAAATTCAATGGTCTACGATGATTTTTAAGAAAGTTGCATTTTTTAACAAAATTTCCAAGGGGGTTAGTCGTGTTTTTTTTCACGATTTCATCAAAAAATAAAAATCTCTGATCCGACTAATTGACGTACGAGGAGCTCAGATTTGCAAACCGCGTTCAATTTGGAGTTTTCGTTTGGCCGCTACGGCCGATCAAAGTCTGAAAAATCAATTATTTTATTTAATTTTCTAAAAGGTTCATAGTGACTGACTAATTTTTTTGCTATTGAAGTTAGCTGAAATTTTTTAACGGCAATCAATTTCTCTCGTCTTTCTGATGAAAATAAAGTTAAATTCAATAGTCTACGATGATTTTTAAGAAAGTTGCATTTTTTAACAAAATTTCCAAGGGGGTTAGTCGTGTTTTTTTTCACGATTTCATCAAAAAATAAAAATCTCTGATCCGACTAATTGACGTACGAGGAGCTCAGATTTGCAAACCGCGTTCAATTTGGAGTTTTCGTTTGGCCGCTACGGCCGATCAAAGTCTGAAAAATCAATTATTTTATTTAATTTTCTAAAAGGTTCATAGTGACTGACTAATTTTTTTGCTATTGAAGTTAGCTGAAATTTTTTAACGGCAATCAATTTCTCTCGTCTTTCTGATGAAAATAAAGTTAAATTCAATAGTCTACGATGATTTTTAAGAAAGTTGCATTTTTTAACAAAATTTCCAAGGGGGTTAGTCGTGTTTTTTTTCACGATTTCATCAAAAAATAAAAATCTCCGATCCGACTAATTGACGTACGAGGAGCTCAGATTTGCAAACCGCGTTCAATTTGGAGTTTTCGTTTGGCCGCTACGGCCGATCAAAGTCTGAAAAATCAATTATTTTATTTAATTTTCTAAAAGGTTCATAGTGACTGACTAATTTTTTTGCTATTGAAGTTAGCTGAAATTTTTCAACGGCAATCAATTTCTCTCGTCTTTCTGATGAAAATAAAGTTAAACTCAATGGTCTACGATGATTTTTAAGAAAGTTGCATTTTTTAACAAAATTTCCAAGGGGGTTAGTCGTGTTTTTTTTCACGATTTCATCAAAAAATAAAAATCTCTGATCCGACTAATTGACGTACGAGGAGCTCAGATTTGCAAACCGCGTTCAATTTGGAGTTTTCGTTTGGCCGCTACGGCCAATCAAAGTCTGAAAAATCAATTATTTTATTTAATTTTCTAAAAGGTTCATAGTGACTGACTAATTTTTTTGCTATTGAAGTTAGCTGAAATTTTTCAACGGCAATCAATTTCTCTCGTCTTTCTGATGAAAATAAAGTTAAATTCAATAGTCTACGATGATTTTTAAGAAAGTTGCATTTTTTAACAAAATTTCCAAGGGGGTTAGTCGTGTTTTTTTTCACGATTTCATCAAAAAATAAAAATCTCTGATCCGACTAATTGACGTACGAGAAGCTCAGATTTGCAAACCGCGTTCAATTTGGAGTTTTCGTTTGGCCGCTGCGGCCGATCAAAGTCTGAAAAATCAATTATTTTCGTAAATTTTTCAAAATGTTCACTGTGACTGACTAATTTTTTTGCTATTGAAGTTAGCTGAAATTTTTTAACGGCAATCAATTTCTCTCGTCTTTCTGATGAAAATAAAGTTAAATTCAATAGTCTACGATGATTTTTAAGAAAGTTGCATTTTTTAACAAATTTCCTAGGGGTTTACTCATGTCTTTTTTTCGAGTTTTTATCAAAAATTTAAAATCTCTAATCCGACTAATTGACGTACGAGGAGCTCAGATTTGCAAACCGCGTTCAATTTGGAGTTTTCCTTTGGCCGCTACGGCCGATCAAAGTCTGAAAAATCAATTACTTTCGTAAATTTTTCAAAATGTTAACTGTGACTGACTAATTTTTTTGCTATTGAAGTTAGCTGAAATTTTTTAACGGCAATCAATTTCTCTCGTCTTTCTGATGAAAATAAAGTTAAATTCAATAGTCTACGATGATTTTTAAGAAAGTTGCATTTTTTAACAAAATTTCCAAGGGGGTTAGTCATGTTTTTTTTCACGATTTCATCAAAAAATTAAAATCTCTAATCCGACTAATTGACGTACGAGGAGCTCAGATTTGCAAACCGCGTTCAATTTGGAGTTTTCGTTTGGCCGCTGCGGCCGATCAAAGTCTGAAAAATCAATTATTTTCGTAAATTTTTCAAAATGTTCACTGTGACTGACTAATTTTTTTGCTATTGAAGTTAGCTGAAATTTTTTAACGGCAATCAATTTCTCTCGTCTTTCTGATGAAAATAAAGTTAAATTCAATAGTCTAGGATGATTTTTAAGAAAGTTGCATTTTTTAACAAATTTCCTAGGGGTTTACTCATGTCTTTTTTTCGTGTTTTCATCAAAAAATAAAAATCTCTAATCCGACTAATTGACGTACGAGGAGCTCAGATTTGCAAATCGCGTTCAATTTGGAGTTTTCGTTTGGCCGCAACGGCCGATCAAAGTCTGAAAAATCAATTATTTTATTTAATTTTCTAAAATGTTCATAGTGACTGACTAATTTCTTTGCTATTGAAGTTAGCTGAAATTGTTTAACGGCAATCAATTTCTCTCGTCTTTCTGATGAAAATAAAGTTAAATTCAATAGTCTACGATGATTTTTAAGAAAGTTGCATTTTTTAACAAATTTCCTAGGGGTTTACTCATGTCTTTTTTTCGTGTTTTCATCAAAAAATTAAAATCTCTAATCCGACTAATTGACGTACGAGGAGCTCAGATTTGCAAACCGCGTTCAATTTGGAGTTTTCGTTTGGCCGCTGCGGCCGATCAAAGTCTGAAATATCAATTATTTGCGTAAATTTTTCAAAATGTTCATAGTGACTGACTAATTTTTTTGCTATTGAAGTTAGCTGAAATTTTTTAACGGCAATCAATTTCTCTCGTCTTTCTGATGAAAATAAAGTTAAATTCAATAGTCTATGATGATTTTTAAGAAAGTTGCATTTTTTAACAAAATTTCCAAGGGGTTTACTCATGTCTTTTTTTCGTGTTTTCATCAAAAAAATAAAGTCTCTAATCCGACTAATTGACGTACGAGGAGCTCAGATTTGCAAACCGCGTTCAATTTGGAGTTTTCGTTTGGCCGCTACGGCCGATCAAAGTCTGAAAAATCAATTATTTTCGTAAATTTTCCAAAATCCTCATGGCGACTGACTAATTTTTTTGCTATTGAAATTAGCTGAAATTTTTTAACGGCAATCGATTTCTCTCGTCTTTCTGATGAAAATAAAGTTAAATTCAATAGTCTACGATGATTTTTAAGAAAGTTGCATTTTTTAACAAAATTTCCAAGGGGGTTAGTCATGTTTTTTTTCGAGTTTTTATCAAAAATTTAAAATCTCTAATCCGACTAATTGACGTACGAGGAGCTCAGATTTGCAAACCGCGTTCAATTTGGAGTTTTCGTTTAGCCGCTACGGCCGATCAAAGTCTGAAAAATCAATTATTTTATATAATTTTCTAAAATGTTCATAGTGACTGACTAATTTCTTTGCTATTGAAGTTAGCTGAAATTTTTTAACGGCAATCAATTTCTCTCGTCTTTCTGATGAAAATAAAGTTAAATTCAATAGTCTACGATGATTTTTAAGGAAGTTGCATTTTTTAACAAAATTTCCAAGGGGGTTGGGTTAGTCATGTTTTTTTTCACGATTTCATCAAAAAATAAAAATCTCTAATCCGACTAATTGACGTACGAGGAGCTCAGATTTGCAAACCGCGTTCAATTTGGAGTTGTCGTTTGGCCGCTACGGCCGATCAAAGTCTGAAAAATCAATTATTTTCGTAAATTTTCTAAAATGTTCACTGTGACTGACTAATTTTTTTGCTATTGAAGTTAGCTGAAATTTTTTAACGGCAATCAATTTCTCTCGTCTTTCTGATGAAAATAAAGTTAAATTCAATAGACTACGATGATTTTTAAGAAAGTTGCATTTTTTAATAAATTTCCTAGGGGTTTACTCATGTCTTTTTTTCGTGTTTTCATCAAAAAATAAAAATCTCTAATCCGACTAATTGACGTACGAGGAGCTCAGATTTGCAAACCGCGTTCAATTTGGAGTTTTCGTTTGGCCGCTACGGCCGATCAAAGTCTGAAAAATCAATTATTTTATTTAATTTTCTAAAATGTTCATAGTGACTGACTAATTTTTTTGCTATTGAAGATAGCTCAATTTTCTTAACGGCAATCAATTTCTTTCGTTTTTCTGATGCTAAAAATGTAAAATTCAATAGTCTACGATGATTATTAAGAAAGTTGCATTTTTTAACAAATTTCCAAGGGGTTTACTCATGTCTTTTTTCCAAGTTTTCATCAAAAATTAAAAATCTCTAATCTGACTAATTGACGGACGAGGAGCTCAGATTTGCAAACCGTGTTCAATTTGGAGTTTTCGTTTAGCCGCTACGGCCGTTGTTAATGTTAATGGTAATACGCTAGTTTTATTGAAAATACATATCTTTGGCCATTAGCTGACGTAAATCATTGTTGCTTTGACGCATGTAGTACGTATCTGGCTGCATTGGTTGCCAACATCAATGAATTTACTCAAAAACTCTAAACGTAATATCGGATGTGGTGAGCAAAAATCAATGAATCAGACTCGTTGTGGGTGTTGCGAATCAGTTGCACGTGCTTGCGGATGACGTTTTTGCGTGTTCGCGCTCTTTTCCGCGTTGTTTCGTCGACACCAATTGTTGATGGATGTGATGTAATCGATGTTCTAACGAGGATTCGTTTCGCGCCCGCATCGTGCAAATCATCACGTCCATCCGCATGCGTGACATCCGCAAGAGGCGACCTTTAACGGTCGTCGAAAAAAAAATGAACACCACCAGAGGCCCCCATCATCCATCCGCACTTTCTATTCAACTTTTTGCCAGCGAATTAAATCACTACAACGAAAGCAATATGCATTATTCCTTGTTTTACGGAACTAATGCGAAACTAATTTACCTTGCTGAATCAGCATGGCTTATCTAAAAACAATACCCGCATGCTTCGAATCAAAATACAACTTGATGGAAATACAATATGGATAAGCATTTGCTATTTATTACTTGAACAGCAAGCATTGATAAAAAAAGTCATTTTGAACTTAATTTCGAGGATTTGACGTGTACTGTAAGTCATAGCAACATATCCCCAAAAAATCTTGGGCCTGTGCTTAATATCGAAGTATTTTTTCAAAATCAAAATAATTGTAATAATTGTAATTTTGTAGAAGAATAAAAAAAATAGATAAAAACAGAATTAAAAATAAAGAGACACGAAAATTAAGATGTGCCGTCATAAATCTAAAATAAAATTCTTGTGTGAGAGTGCTGTCAATTTGTTTCCAGCTGTAAAATGTCAATTATTCTAGCAGTACGTCAAAAATTGGTTTACTTTCGATGGATTTTGAAATTTTAAAGCTAATTACAGCAGAGATGATTTTTTTACAATTTTTCTAATCGTCGAATGTGAATTTCTTTTTTTGTAATTTAAGTTTTGAGTGTTGTCAATTTGTTTCCAGCCGCAAAATGTCAATTATTCTAGCAGTATGTCAAAAATAGGTTCATTTTCGATGGATTTTGAAATTTTGAAGCCAATTCCAGCAGAGATAATTTTTTTACAATTTTTCTAATCGTCGAATTTAAATTTCTTTTTTTGTAATTTAAGTTTTGAGTGTTGTCAATTTGTTCCCAACTGTAAAATGTCAATTATTCTAGCAATATGTCAAAAATAGGTTAATTTTCGATGGATTTTGAAATTTTGAAGCTAATTCCAGCAGAGATGATTTTTTTACAATTTTTTTAATCGTCGAATGTAAATTTCTATTTTTGTAATTTAAGTTTTGAGTGTTGTCAATTTGTTCCCAGCTGTAAAATGTCAATTATTCTAGCAATATGTCAAAAATAGGTTAATTTTCGATGGATTTTGAAATTTTGAAGCTAATTTCAGCAGAGATGATTTTTTTACAATTTTTTTAATCGTCGAATGTAAATTTCTATTTTTGTAATTTAAGTTTTGAGTGTTGTCAATTTGTTCCCAGCTGTAAAATGTCAATTATTCTAGCAGTATGTCAAAAATAGGTTCATTTTCAATGGATTTTGAAATTTTGAAGCCAATTCCAGCAGAGGTGATTTTTTTATAATTTTTCTAATCGTCGAATGTAAATTTCTTTTTTTGTAATTTACGTTTTGAGTGTTGTCAATTTGTTCCCAGCTGTAAAATGTCAATTATTCTAGCAATATGTCAAAAATAGGTTAATTTTCGATGGATTTTGAAATTTTGAAGCTAATTCCAGCAGAGATGATTTTTTTACAATTTTTTTAATCGTCGAATGTAAATTTCTATTTTTGTAATTTAAGTTTTGAGTGTTGTCAATTTGTTCCCAGCTGTAAAATGTCAATTATTTTAGCAGTATGTGAAAAATAGGTTCATTTTCAATGGATTTTGAAATTTTGAAGCCAATTCCAGCAGAGGTGATTTTTTTATAATTTTTCTAATCGTCGAATGTAAATTCCTTTTTTTTGTAATTTAAGTTTTGAGTGTTGTCAATTTATTTCCAGCTGTAAAATGTCAATTGTTCTAGTAGTGTGTCAAAAATAGGCTCATTTTCGATGGATTTTAAAATTTTGAAGCTAATTCCTGCAGAGATGATTTTTTTACAATTTTTCTAATCGTCGAATGTAAATTTCTTTTTTTGTAATTTAAATTTAAGTTTTGAGTGTTGTTAATTTGTTCCCAGCTGTAAATGCCAATTATTCTAACAGTATGTCAAAAATAAATTCATTTTCGATGTATTTTGAAATTTTGAAGCTAATTCCAGCAGAGATGATTTTTTTACAATTTTTCTAATCGTCGAATTTAAATTTCTTTTTTTGTAATTTAAGTTTTGAGTGTTGTCAATTTGTTCCCAACTGTAAAATGTCAATTATTCTAGCAATATGTCAAAAATAGGTTAATTTTCGATGGATTTTGAAATTTTGAAGCTAATTCCAGCAGAGATGATTTTTTTACAATTTTTCTAATCGTCGAATTTAAATTTCTTTTTTTGTAATTTAAGTTTTGAGTGTTGTCAATTTGTTCCCAGCTGTAAAATGTCAATTATTCTAGCAATATGTCAAAAATAGGTTAATTTTCGATGGATTTTGAAATTTTGAAGCTAATTCCAGCAGAGATGATTTTTTTACAATTTTTTTAATCGTCGAATGTAAATTTCTTTTTTTGTAATTTACGTTTTGAGTGTTGTCAATTTGTTCCCAGCTGTAAAATGTCAATTATTCTAGCAATATGTCAAAAATAGGTTAATTTTCGATGGATTTTGAAATTATGAAGCTAATTCCAGCAGAGATGATTTTTTTACAATTTTTTTAATCGTCGAATGTAAATTTCTATTTTTGTAATTTAAGTTTTGAGTGTTGTCAATTTGTTCCCAGCTGTAAAATGTCAATTATTCTAGCAGTATGTCAAAAATAGGTTCATTTTCAATGGATTTTGAAATTTTGGAGCCAATTCCAGCAGAGATTATTGTTTACAAAAATAGCGTAATTTAAAAAATCAAATTTAAACTTTATTTTCGAAACATATATTTTACAAGAGAAAAAGCAAAAACATTAATTTAAAAAAAAATCACAAAACACATTTTCGAAAATTAAAGTTAGTTTTAAAGGTAGATGTTCTGTGAATATTCTAAAATATTTGGGGAACTCTTATCATATCAGAACTTATTTTCTATTCGATTTTTGTTTTATTTAAGTGTTCAACAACTTAAAACATTAATTTTCAAAAATTCATAACTTCCTGAAAAAGTGACATTTTCAAAAATTTAGTTTTATTATAAAAGTCAGTTTTAAAGGAAGATACATTCGTTATTTATCCATGTTACCGTTTTCTTTCTGAACGTATCTTTTGCATATTTACAATTGTTCTACACCCTGTATGATTAAGTTTTTTTTATATCTGTTATCACTCATATTTTTTATTTATTTATTGAAACCACTTATTTATATTATGTATATTGACCTATCTAAACCCATTATTACTGACACACGAAATAAATTAAATTAAATAAATGTTTTGTGAATATATTTTAAAAAAATTAGATTTTTTAAATTAGAACTTTTTTCAAAAATTCATCTCACGCAATAATTGACACATTTTCAAAAATCTAAGTTGATTCTAAAGGTAGATGTTTTGTGAATAAAATTTTTTGAGAAATTCTATCATATCAGTATTTTTTTTTATTCGACAACTTAAAAAGTTAATTTTCAAAAATTCACAACACATGGAAAAAGTGACACATTTTCAAATATTAAAGTTAGTTTTAAAGAGAGATGTTTTATGCATATAATTAAAAGAATAGATTTTTTTATTCAAGTCTTCAACTCGAAAAATAATTTTCAAAAATTCATAACACGCAATTTCAAAACTTAAAGTGAATTTTAAAGGTAAATGTATTATGACTGCATTGGACTTTTTAAGGAATTCAATCATATCAGAATTTTTTTTATTTTTTCATTTAAATATTCGACAAACTTAATTTTTTTAAATTATAACTAACGCAAAAATTGACATATTTTCAAAAACTGAAGATAATTCTTAAGGCTGTAGTTTTGTGAATGTACTAAAATTTTTGATAAATTTTAACATATCCGTATTTTTTTTGTTCGAGAACTTAAAACCCAAAAATGAACAAATTTTCAAAAATCAAAGTTAGTTTTAAAAGTCAGTCGTTCTGTCGATTTATTAAAATATTTGAGGAACTCAATTTTTGTTTTATTTAAGTATTCGACAACATAAAATATTAATTTTCAAAAATGCGTAAGCCGCGCAGAAATTTTCAAAAATAAAAATTCTTTCTAAAGGTAAATACATACATTATGATGGCATCGGTGTTTTTAAAGAATTCAATCATATCGATATTATTTAATTTTTCTATTTTTTCTTTGTTCAAATATTCGACCACTTAAAAAAATAATTTTTAAAAATTTATAACTCCTGCAGAAATTGACACATTTTCAAAAATCAAAGTTTATTTTAAAGATAGATATTTCGTGAATATATTAAACATTTTGAGCAATTTCATCATATAAGCATTTATATATACAAAATCTTTATTGACAAAGGTTACAAATTATTATAAATACATAAACAATTAAATACATGGAGTTTTCATGTCAATTGGCTATCGACCGAAGGTCTTTCTGCCAAAATATAAGCATTTATTTACTGCAGATTTCGATTGTTCGCTTGTTCGACAATTTTCAAAAATTCATAACTTACGAAGAAATTGGCAGACTTAGTTGGTTTTAAAGGTAAATGTTTTGTAAAGATATTAAAATTTTGAAGGAATTTATATATCAGTATTTATTTTTTAGATTTTTTTGTTTAAGCTAAAATATTAGTTTTCACAAATTCTGACTGATTTTTAAAAATTAAAGTTAATTTTAAAGGTAAATGTATTATGATTGCATCAGAGTTTTTAGGGAATTCAATTATATCGATAAGATTTTCTTTTTCTAGTTTTTCCTTGTTCAAATATTCGTCCACTTAAGAAATTTATAACCCAGAAATTTTCAAAAATCAAAGTTTATGTTAAAGGTGGATCTTGTGAATGTATTAAAAATGTTGATGAATTCCATCATATAAGTATTTATTTTCTCTAGACTTGTTCAATTGTTCTACAACTTACAAAAAATAATTTTCAGAAAATCATAACTCGGGGAGAAATTGGCGAATATTCAAAAATTTAAGTTGGTTTTAAAGGTAAAAGTTTTATCAAGATTTTAAAATCTTTGTGGAGTTCTATTATATCACTATTTATTTTTTTTTTTTAGTTTTTTTTTGTTTAAGCCAAAATATTAGTTTTCACAAATTCATAACTCGCGCAAAAATTGACTCATTTTCAAAAATCAAGGTTAATTTTAGAGGTAAATATATTATGATTGCATCAGAGCTTTTAAGGAATTCAATCATATCGATATAATTTTTTTTCTAGATTTTCCTTGTTTAAATATTTGACCACTTAAAAATTCGTTTTTAAAAGTTTATGACTCAAGCAAAAATTGACACATTTTAAAAATGAAAGTTTATATTAAAGGTAATTCCATCATATAAGTATTTTTTTTTTAGATTTTTTCAATTGTTCGACAACTCAAAAATTCATAAGAAATTGGAAAATTTCAAAAAAGCAATTTAGTTTTAAACGTAAAGGTTTTAGGTAGATATTTTGTAGAGATTTTAAAATTCTATACTCTACCTACTGATAGATTAGACTTTTTTGATATCTTCAGTGACCAACACTACAAAATGAAAAGTACCAACACGGATATGAAAAAAATGTAATTTTCTCTCACTCAAGATGACAAAAAAGTCTAATCTATGAGTAGATGGAGGATATAATATCACTATTTATTTTTTAGATTTTTTTTGTAGTCTTCTACTACTAAAAATATTTAGTTTCGAAAATTCATTTAAATTTTTAAGGAATTTAATCATATCTGTAATTATATATCCTTGGATTTGTTCATTGTTCTACCTAGTATTCAACCCTAATTCGTACGCAAAACGTTAAATTTAATTGCTGAACTGTTAAAATAAGAGATAGATTTATTTTGTACTTTATATTTTCATATTTTCTAGTGGAATTAGGTTGGCTATCTGGCGGAAATATTATTTGATCAGATGGCAACGCTGTTGCAGAGTTACACGTTCTACAATAGCGTTTAGCGTTTACAATAATCACAGAAAATCTAAATCGCAAGTAAATGAATACTTGCACTACTTATTTATTCTATTCTACATTGAGTTGTTACTTATCGGGTTCTTATTATTCATGTTTGGCATAACCTTACAACAAATCACATTTGTCACTTTTTTCCAAGGCACGCTAATTATAATTTTTGAAAAAATATAATTTTAAATAGATTTATTTTAATTTTTTTCGACCAAAATATTGAACGAATAACAACATATTGGGCATTATTGGATTCAGAAAAATAATGTCGAATGTAAAAAAATTAAAACATTATATGCTGCCATTGAAAAAAATTAAGTTGGCCATCATTTGACAATGAAGTTATTATTGAAACAAATTAATATTGATGTCATTTGTTGGTATTTAAAGCATCATTGACTTTGGTTTTTAGTTCATTCATATCGGTCAATAAATAACAGAGTTATGGCGTTGGGCGTTTTTTATCGAACACACGGTATGCAAGAAGAAAATTGTTAAATGTTTAATGTTGGCGGCGTTTACTTCGTGGTACATCTTGATTGTAGATTGGAATAAAACACTTTAACTTTTTTATACCACTATAAATATAGTGGTATAAAAAAGTTAAAGTGTTTTATTCCAAGAAAATTGTTGTTAGTTGAAAACCAATAAGAATCAAATTGTCACAAATTATCAGTAGACTTTATCTAGGTTACTTACCTTGTT
The DNA here is from genome assembly GCA_910593695.2 of Ocypus olens. Taxonomy (NCBI): domain Eukaryota; kingdom Metazoa; phylum Arthropoda; class Insecta; order Coleoptera; family Staphylinidae; genus Ocypus; species Ocypus olens. Next base: position 43,542,394 of record OU343062.1, on the reverse strand, counting down.
TATTTTGGTGCTGTCACACGAGAAATGAATTTGCATAAATTAACACAAATTCCAATGACCACTATTTTTTTTTTTTGTTCAAACCTGAAATCGTGTAAAAAGGGGTTTCATGATCGAAAAGGTTGCATGTCAAGTTTAAATAACATTTATTTAATCATTTGATCATTAAAAAAATATATGATGTATCACAGAGGTGCTTGCAATACATTTACAAAATCGATTTTTCGATAAATATCTACAAGTAGTAAGGCATTTTCGCGTTTTTATATAAAATCACAGGTACGAAATTTGAATAAAATATATATATACGTATATCACATAGTCCCTAAAATTACTTAAAGCTTACAAAATTAAAGAGAGATCAATTCCACTCCACTTTGATTGATTGGATTAGTGAAAGAGAGTAAAGCGATTGAGCAAAACGTTTGTGTGGGGGAGGCGAGAGATGTTCTGTTCTTTACCAGGGTCTCCAGACTGGTTCGGATTTTTGGGCGACTTTCAGGAGGCCGGCGGTGGTGCAGTCCATGGGCTGTTGGGTGGGCGACGGTGCTTGCGCGGAGCTGGTGCTGGAGGCCGGCGTCAGCGGCATCGCGTAGTCCGGCGTCGGCGTTCCCGGCGGGGTGTACTGCGACGACACTTGGATCATGAGGGGCGACACTTTGTCCATTTCGTTGAGGCGGTGGCCGAGGTGGGTCATCAGTTTGGTGCCCAGGTTGACGTCGACGCCGGGTACGGCGGCCAGACACCTGGAGACCTCGTTGGCGCAGTGGGTGTAGCCGGCGCGGAATCTGTCCGCGTCGATGACGGGGTTGGTGGAGAGCCTCTGCTGGCGGCGGAGCTTGTGGAGGTGGCGCACTGTGAGCTCCAGGATGTCGGCCTTTTCTAGTTTCGAGACGTTCTCGCCCTCGCTCTGGAGGGCCGTCACCATCAGCTCCTTGAGTTCGTCCAGGCAGCGGTTAATCCTGGCGCGGCGTTTGCGCTCGAGCATGGGCTTCATCACTTTCCTGTACTGGTACGTACGGGAGATGGGTTGCGGTTCTTCGACGGACAACATTTCGTAAGACATTTTCTGATTAGCACGTGATAAGACACTAACACTGCACGATGTTTACTCGGCAAGAGTGTGATTTGGAATGATGTCGGAGTGGTAGGGCAGGGTATTTATACCGACCCAGGTGCCTGCCTCACTATGATCGTGGGAAACTCAGAAGCTTTAGCGTTCCCACAGTATAAGCCACCTGTGTGCGTCGCTCGTGCAGCTGCTTCTACGCCCTTCTCGCTCGCACCGCCGCCGCTCTCTCGCTCCCTCGGACGCGGCTCGTGTGCGTCACCATCTTCCTCTCCCACAACCCACAGTCAACGTTCAACCTCTTCCTTTTCTAACACCCAAACACCCATTAAACACGTCTTCTTCTAAAGAGCTCGTGCGTGGTCCGTGCTCGGACACGTTTTAGATTGCCCGCGCCGTCTCGCTCGCACACGCGTTACTCGAATTGCGCGGTCTCGCTCGTCACGCGCTACCAATTCTTTGTATTGTGAGGCTCTCAATTATGTTTTTATTTGTAATTCAACGATTTAAAAACGGATTGATGCGAGGGGCCCGTTTCAAGCCCCCAAAGTTTGGAAAATTACTCTCGCGGCGGTTTATCGGGAAACACGAACAGGAATTCCCGCTCGGTGAACGATTGATTGGCGTTTGTTAATCGCGGTCGTGATTGTCGCCACTCGAACTTGAAACGTCTGGCGTTTTATTTTACCACTTGATGGAACATTGAGCCGTCGCGAGATTAATTTTGATAATTAAAAGTGGTACGAAATATTTGGAATATTTATATGTAGTAGTTAAAAAACGTCTTTCTAATACCAAAATAAAACCTCCAGATAAAATTGATTTTTAGAATAATCAAACTGGAAGGTCAAAATGAACATAAAAAAAATGTTCTCTTCTACACAAAAATAGCAGTCGAAACGAAATAAAAAACGGTTTTTTATCCTCTCCAAAAAAATTGTGATGTGGCCATCATGTTACTTTCTCCGACTTGATGGTATTATAGCCAAGGTTTATTTTCAATTGAAATCATATTTTAAATGTACATCGAGCGTTTTGTAGACTCGGATGAAACTGACGTTTAAAACGTCAAAATTATGAAAAATGGAAAAATTATAGTTTAAATTTAAAAACTCAGTTTACTCAAACACTAACGAGATTTCGAAAAAAAAACTTATTCTTTATAAGTTGTTCATTTTGGCATTCTCTACAATTATTATTAACATAAATTTGCTGTAACTATTATCGTTTTATAATTATAAACCAAAAATTAAAAAAAAAAAATTCTTGAATGGCAATGATTTTATAAAAAACTTTTCTCCACGACCACTGTAGAATTTATGCATTCTGCAATCAATTTTGATCATAGAACGTTCACATTCTCACTCTTGTTATGGAACAAAACACTATGCGCTTATGCGTTTTGCATGTAATTCATTCCATAACAAGGGATAGAATGAATATTCTCACACCGTTCCGAATAAAACAATTAGCATTGGATATCACAATTGTCAAAATACTATAAACATAACCACAAACGTAATAATAAAACGTAAGTTCCTTGTGTTCATTACTTTATTAGTCTATTTTATCTGGTCGAGGAGAAAGTATAGTCTGCTACTCGGTAAGAATGGAAATTCAGATGCTCGTGGTTCCTCGCGCTCGCCTCGCGGCTCGCGCTCGAAATATTCCACTCGCATCGAATTTCCATTCTAACCTTGTTACAGAATATACTATTTTCTACGTCCGTTATAAAATGTACAGTTTTTTTCATTAATTTGGGTTCATAAAATATGTGATTCCTGAACCCTACAAACAGCGTGAAAAAAAGTGCCATAACGGTTCATTTTTTCACTCTTTTGCGTGAAAAAAAGTGCCGTAGCGGTCCATTTTTTAACGCTACTATAAAATTGTTTGCGCAAAGTGTGTCATGAACATTTCGCAACACGCCGCGAGTTCTGCCGATAAATGTCAAACATTCGTTTCGGATCAAGAAAACTTGATGATTATTATTTTCTTCATTTAAAAAAAGTATTATTACTTATAAAAATTGATTAAGGTTTTATCGAATTTATTTAAAGTTACGGACGTAGAAAAAATTTTGTATGAAACTCGAGAGTAAAGCAACTTTTTTTCACTTGTAGGAATTGCCGCACTCGCCTTCGGCTCGTGTGGCAATATTTCCTACTCGTGAAAAAAAGTACTACTTTACTCACTTGTTGCATAAATAACTAATTGTTTATGAAATGTTCATTTTATCATTCTCTACAATTATTATTTACATAAATTTGCTGTAACTAATATAGTTTCATATTAATAAACAAAAAATGGTGATGTGGCCATCATGTTACTTTCTCCGACTTGATGGTATCATTTATATTTACGTTTTCATGGTTTATTTTCAATTGAAATCATATTTTAAATGTACATTAAGCGTTGTGGAAACTTGAATGAAACTGACAATTAAAACGTCAAAATTATGAAAGATTTATATTTCAAATTTTAAAACTCAGTTTACTCAAAAACTAAAGGGATTTCGAAAAAAACGTATTCTTTATAAAATGTTCGTTTTATCATTCTCATAAATTTGCTGTAACTATTATCGTTTTATAATTATAAACCAAAAATTAAAAAATAATAATAAATTTTTTTCTCGAATAATAATGATTTTATGAAAAATGTTTTCAAGCAAAAGATGTTCATTTCTTTGATGTCTTCAATGTTTGTTTAAATATTTTTGTGATATTTTTCATATTTAAGAAAATATTGACAAAAAACAAAAAACAGTTCAGGTAAACACCCACTTCCGGTGTACGAAATTTTACCAAAAGCTTTTCAGTTCTTCTGATTATCAAATAAGACGGATGTTGAAAGTTTCATATGAATTGCTCTATTAGTTTTTGAGATACAGTGCACAGACACACAGACAAACAAAAATTCCAGAAATTGTTGAAATGGCATCTAGGGACCCCAAAACGGATATTTCCGTAAAAAAAAAAAATTTGAAAAAAAAAATACGATTACAATACTTTCTCGTACTTCGTGACGGAGAAAGTAAAAACGGTTTTTTATTCTCTCAAAAACGTACCAAAAATCAAGTTTGAACACTAGTGGAACCAATTTAGAAACTAACAGCACTGAGTGCATAAAAAAAAATTGAAAAACAACTACCACGAATTTGACACTTTGCAAATTTACTCAAAATCAACGCCACTACACGATGCGACCATAATTTCAAAACACTTTTTGTCTGAATTTTACAAAATTCGCAAATGATCACAGCTCATTGCAATTTCTGAAATGGGCATTTACTGAGCGCATAAAAAAATTAAAAACAACTGCTACGAATTTGACACTTTACAAATTTACTCAAAATCGACGCCACTGGAAGATGCAACAATAATTTCGAAACGCTTTTCGACTGAATTTCATGAAATTCGCAAATAATCACAGCTCATTGCAATTTCTAAGATGGGCATTTACCGAGTGCACAAAAAAATTTAAAAACAACTGATATGCAACGCATTTGACACTTGCAATAATAATTTTGAAACATCATTGAACATTAAAAAAATAGCAACTCAATCAAAGTACGAAAAATAAATCAAACAGGAAAGTGAAAATAAACCGATTTAAAAAAACAACCTTTTCTGCTTTCTACAGAAAAATAGTATTTGTAACAAAATGAAAAACGGCTTTTAATTTTCTCAAAAAAAGTACCAAAAATTTAGTTTGAACGTTAATAGTATTGAAACGCGTGAACTAATTTTGAAAATGGTAAAGAAAACAAACAGATTTAATCAAATAAGTGATAAGTAATAGAAAAATTAAATTAAAAACGAACAGATTCCAAAAATTGCTAGTACAGCAATGTTAGTTGAAACGAAATTAAATACCATTTTTTATTTTCGAAAAAAAAATCTAATTTCAATGTTAATATGTGGTTTTATAATGCGTGAACCGATTTTGAAAATGGCAAAGAACGGCTTGAATTAAATTCGTGTCAATTGATAGAAAAACATGATATTTCCGAAATTAAGAAATCCAATCGCGACGGAAGTGAAGGAGCAACTTCGAGGGGGAGTGTCAAGACTTTTTTGAAAAAAAAATGCTCCTATTACATCCGTGGCCTGAGAAAACAAGCAATGTTGATACGGATACGTGTATGATTTATTTTAACATGCATCTTATCCGTAAATAAAAAAAAACAGTTTGCGTGGTCTTCTGCGCAGGATTCAGTAGCGTGGTTATTTTTTTGTTTTGACTTTTAATTTAAGAGTTATGACACAAAGTTGCATTTTTTTAATTTTAACACCTTGTATACTTTTATGTCATTGAATAGAACGTTAAATCAGCTTTACATTGATATAACATGGTTAATCAAATTCATGGAAATTAACGAGAAAAAACACAAAATTTCTAATATAATCGTTTTTTCTTGTTAATTTACATGGATTTTTATTAATAATGTTATATCAATGTAAACCTGATTTAAAGGTACATTTAATGACATAAAAATATACAGGGTGTTCCGTTTAAAAAAATGCAACTTTATGTCATAACTCTTAAATTAAAAGTCAAAATAAAAAAATATGCAAGTCACTGAATTCTGCGAATAATACCACACAAATAACTATTTAACTGTTTTTTGTATATGTTACAGTTAGTTGAAAAATCGCCAAAAATTGAAAAATTCCCGATATCTCGCAAACTAATCAAGTTAGCCATGATCTGTTAATACTATAATTGTAATTTCAAAAAAAGAGAGCATAACTTGTAAATCAGATTTTTTCTAACTCTTAAGATTACCGAGATAGTCTATAAAAGCATCAAATTTGGGTCACCCGGTACAAAGGTTTGTAGGCAGTCAACCTCTTAGAAATGAGCTGAGACTCATTTTGAGTCATGAAATTTGAGAAGTACGGCATACATAATAATAATAATAGTAGTTTATTACGGGACATGCCCATTAGTACAAAGTACAAATACATGAAAAAAAAATCATCAAAATAGTACAGTGAGCAGAAATTAATTGAAAATGTAAATTACAAAAAAAAAATTAGGAATTGACATATATACAAAATTTTTTCTTACATACATTGGAATATCCGAAGTGAGGACCTTTTTTGATATTACTCTCCACTATATTTTCAAGATAAATTGCAAAATTTTGGAAGTGAAGACCTCTTTTTGCTCTTCACTATGTTTTAAGGGTAAATTGCAAAATTTCTTATTAGAACAACGAAACAAATTACTTATTGAAACAACAACTTTCCTGGCTAATGCCACGACGAATATTAAATTATATAAAAAGATAATTTAAGTGCTCCAAATTACATTTGACTTATTCCAATTAAATAATTTTTCATTTTAATTGTGAGATTCAAATTTTTCTTACTCAAATTCATGTTGTAAATGTGACTAGTTTGTTTGTTTTAATTTGAAAATGTTTTTTTTAATCGATTTTAATATTTACGTTTCGCGCGTAATTTTATTTTGAAAATAATTGTAACTAAGAAATTCGTGTTTTATGTGTGTGTAATTTTGTTTGCGGTCGGAATTCGTTGACTGTTTTCTAGTTTGTCAAAAATACATTTTTTCTGGGTGAATTTCATTTTTTTTTTTAATCGCGAGTTACAAATTTTATTTTCTCAAATTCATGTTTAAAGTGCGAATATTTTGTTTCCACATTGATTATTTTCAAGTATGTAAAAATTAAATTACATCTCGGTGGATTTAAACATTTTGAAACGAATTCCTCGTGTTAATATTTTTTTAGAATTTTTCTATTCGGGAGATGTAAATTTCATTCGCTTAAATTAATGTTTAAAGTGCCTCCATGTTGTTTCCAGGTAAGATACGTCAATTGTTTTCTTGAATGTTAAAAATTCAACATTTTTTGAGTAGATTTGGAAATTTTAAAGCGGATTCCGCCGGTGTTAAATTTTATAGAATTTTTCTAATCTCGAGATGAAATTTCTGCAAACTCAAATTCCAGTTTAAAGTGTTGCTATTTTGTTTCTAGCCAAGGTATATGGACTGTTTTCTAGAATGTTATAAATACATTATTTTTGGGTAGATTTGGAAATTTTGGAACGAATCCCACTTGTGATATATTTTTTTAGAATTTTCATAATTGCGAGATGTAATTTTTTTTGCTCAAATTAATGTTTAAAGTGCCTTCATGTTGTTTTCAGGCAAGTTACGTCAATTGTTTTCTTGAATGTTAAAAATACAATGTTTTTGGAGCAGATTTAGAAAGTTTAAAGCCAATTCCGCTGGTGATATATTTTTTTAGAATTTTTCCAATCGCGAGATGTAAATTTCGTTCGCTCAAATTAATGTTTAAAGTGCCTCCATGTTGTTTCCAGGCAAGTTACGTCAATTGTTTTCTAGAATGTTAAAAATACAATATCTTTGGAGTAGATTTAGAAAGTTTAAAGCTAATTCCGCTGGTGATATTTTTTTTAGAATTTTTTCAATCGCGAGATGTAAATTTCGTTCGCTCAAATTAATGTTTAAAGTGCCTCCATGTTGTTTCCAGGCAAGTTACGTCAATTGTTTTCTAGAATGTTAAAAATACAATATCTTTGGAGTAGATTTAGAAAGTTTAAAGCTAATTCCGCTGGTGATATTTTTTTTAGAATTTTTTCAATCGCTAGATGTAAATTTCGTTCGCTCAAATTAATGTTTAAAGTGCCTCCATGTTGTTTCCAGGCAAGTTACGTCAATTGTTTTCTTGAATGTTAAAAATACAATATTTTTGGAGTAGATTTGGAAAGTTTAAAGCCAATTCCGCTGGTGATATATTTTTTTAGAATTTTTCCAATCGCGAGATGTAAATTTCGTTCGCTCAAATTAATGTTTAAAGTGCCTCCATGTTGTTTCCAGGCAAGTTACGTCAATTGTTTTCTAGAATGTTAAAAATACAATATCTTTGGAGTAGATTTAGAAAGTTTAAAGCTAATTCCGCTGGTGATATTTTTTTTAGAATTTTTTCAATCGCGAGATGTAAATTTCGTTCGCTCAAATTAATGTTTAAAGTGCCTCCATGTTGTTTCCAGGCAAGTTACGTCAATTGTTTTCTTGAATGTTAAAAATACAATATTTTTGGAGTAGATTTGGAAAGTTTAAAGCCAATTCCGCTGGTGATATTTTTTTTAGAATTTTTCTAATCGCGAGATGTAAATTTCGTTCGCTCAAGTTCATGTTTAAAATGTTGAAATTTTTTTTTTAGGCAACTGTTTCCCAGAATGTTATAACATTCTTTCTGGATAGATTTGGACATTTTGGAACGAATCTCTTGTATCTGCGTCGATATTTTTAAATTTAATTGTACGAACAAAAACTTTTCATTAAGCAGATGATATAATTGTATGGCTAACTTCACAGCAGTGACGGCTCCCGGGGCGATTCATGGTACGGCCGATGTAGCAGAGGTGGCCACGCCGCCTGCAACCGACCCTACCTCTGCTACCTCAGCCGTTATGAATACGTCAAAACTGATTGTAAATCTAATTAATATTCTGCACGAACGATTTCGAAAAGAAAAGTGTTGCGTGGTGTTGCGCGTGTGTAATTTATGAATACCACACAGTTCCTCGCGTTTCCCTCCAATCAACAGGTAGCAAATAATATTTTACCGACCCCCCCCCCCCCCCCCCCAACCGTAATCGTGTAATTATAATAAGCGCGTCCCTCTCCCTCGCCGAATTCTTCAGGGTGAGCCGAAGGAAGAGCCTCGACGTTTCCCACGATCCGAACGAGTGCACCTTTCAATTATCACCCGGCGTACTCTCCCCTTGTGGCAGGCACGCAGCCCCTATTATGGAGAGCATCTCTTCAGAAATCGACATATGGCCTACGACGCGTTCTCAACACGCGTGGGAAAAAGCGTACGAGCGAAGGTCTACCAGAAAAAGGTATTCTTTAAGGGCGGACACGCGTCCGGACACTCGCGGATAATCTAATCTCTATTGCCGTTCGGAAACGGGGACCACCCAAACAAATACGGTGGAGGGGGGGGGGGGGGGGGGTCGCGCGTTTGTAACGGCCCCGAAGACAAATTGATTACACACTTTTTGGTCGGTGATTGTGTAATCTGTGGATGTCCAGTCTGATGCCTATCGTCGCTAGATTACCATCAACCACCCACAATGTTTAAATGGGGTCGGTAAATTGGGTGTAATTGATGGCAAGCTGTGTTTCCAGACATTTGCCTAATTCCCTTATTTATTTTGCCATTTGAGAGGTTTATAGGTTAGAGAGAACTAGTTAGAGATTACCAAGAACTGGGAACCGATTTCGGCCCACTGGGTCATTGCCGTATAGTCAGATGATTCGAAAATTTGATTTCTTCCATTCATCAGATCCAGGGCCGATCCTGTACCCTTTGCCGCCCGCGTGCAAATGATGAGTTGGCCGCCCCTTCAAGTGCATATCTTGGGGGTTGCGTGTTTACTGTTTTAGTAATAAGACATCAAAAAGTAACTTATTATCAAAAATATGTATAATTTCAATTACATATAATACGTTACTTTTTGCTACAAAACGAAATATTCGCGATTTTTTGCATTTATGATTTTTTTAAATATTGTTTAAATTAAATAATATGTGCAACGTTACGACAATAGAAGTCGCTCCATCTATTATGAATACTTGGGGTTACAAGTGAAAACCCGTTTCTCTGTCATTGACCTGATGAGATCTAATAAGATTGAAACTGGTGCTCGGTTGTCGCACGGGGAAACAATATTTCAATGTTTATCAATGATATTGTTATAATTATCGCTAGTTTATGGTTTCTTATTGTCTGTGGATTTCTCCACTCAGTCAAGGAAATTGTCTAATGTTATGATAATAGATGTTGCCCTGATGGTGTATCTAGCTATTACGGCTTAAAATTTTAATTATTTACATTCAAGTTGACACAGTGTCACCGGAACATATTGATGGTAGAGCCACTTATACAATATACCCTCCCCCTCATCATTTTTTTAAGAAAGAAAGAACGATTTATCTTCCTAGACCAAAATAACTGGTGAAAAAGTGTTTTAAGAGTTAATTAAAAATTCTTGCTAAGCTTGAAACTGCAGGTTCTTCTTGGCTCTATATAACGAGCCGCCCCTGTCCTCAGCACTAAACTTATTGATAATCGAATAGTTTTGTGGCTGATAATTGTTGATAAATTCATTATATTTAAGGATGGGTGATTTTTCACTGATAAAGTAAAGTAAAAAGTCACAGGTCGTTACTGAATTTCATTGTGACTGTGATTGCGACTATTAGCCAAACTGTGACTGCTAATTAAACAGTGATTGCTACGTAAAATTGTAATTGTTACCCAAACTGAGATTATTAGCGAAAATTCTCATTTTTTTACATTTTTCACCAATTTTATAGAAAATTTTCCCGTAATAAGCCCGTAAATTTTGGCACATTTTGGTTTTCAAATAATCGAGATCACCTGACACGTTTGGGTATTATAAATCTTTTAAAAGTTACTTAATATACGTTTCTAAACTTCTGGACTCAGAAACCTTGTTTTTGGACATTTTTTTACACGTTTTACAAACAAGTTTTTTAACAATTTATTGTAGATATTTTAGTTTTCAATCAATGGAGATCATCCAACGCGTTTACAAGTTATAAACTTCGAAAAAATCACCTGCAAAAACTATCTAATAACAAAAAAAATATATAAAAATCATTTATATTTTTCTTGAATGATTATTTTAACATTTTAAAGCTTGTATTATTAAAATTGTCCGACATATTTAGAAGTGCTATTTTTAAAAATCGGCAAACACCTTTTGCAACAATTTAACACACAAATATCTCGATTTTGACGTTTCAATGATCAAAAAAAATCTCTGGAACGAGAAAAAAGGGTTTAAAACAAGATTTGCAGTGTTTAACACGTTTGGTCGCTATACGTTTTAAAGAACCAAATATTGAAGATTCGATTTTTAAAACGTATAACGACTAGACTTGAAAATCTTGATTTTCTAATCTTTTCTTTGTTGAGAAATTTTTTGAAAATCGCAAATTTGGTACTATTCTGCTTATGAAAGATCATAATTAAGATTTTATAGGTATTTTATTAACCTTTTCTCATTTTTTTTTATTTCGACTTGAAATCGAATGATCAAAATCAACATTTTATTATCTTTTGATTAATTTATTAATTGGCGAAAAACTAGGTGCGTGGACAACAAGATATAACCCACTCACCACGTAAAATAGCACCCACCCACCATTCACTCTATCAACTTTATTCTAACCTAAAATTCTGTATGGTTGAAGAAATGTGAAGAAATGAAAGTTTAAAAATAATGCGAAACGTATTTTGTAAATCTAAAACGCTTTATTAATTACTTTGCTCTCATGTTCAAATTACTATTTTCATGAACTGAAAAAATAAAAATAAAAACAAATGCTGACCATCCCAAACGTACTCAAAATTCATTTAACTTTAATATTCGGTGCGAACAACTAGACATTGCTTTATTATAATTATTGAAATAATAACACGGAACCAGCACTATAACAATTTTCAAATTACAAATTTCACGAACTAAAAAAAAAATATATAAAAATTCTCTCAAATTTAAAAATATACTGAACGATTCGACGTTAATTATTTCATTTAAAATTAATCCCTCGAGAACAGAGCAAATCATCATTCTTAATATGCGCTTTCTCAGAAGCAAAACACAAATTAAAAAAAAACGATTATCAAGTATTAGAATTGAAACTTTATAAAATGACTAAAAATTCATTCCATTTTACGATTCTGCAAAAATCTTTAAATGCTTCTCGTCTAGATTTTAAAACAACTCCGCGAGAACAGAGCAAATCGTAATTTTGAAGATGAGCTTTTTCAGAGACAGAAAAAAAGAAATACCGGCCAAATATCAGAATAATTGTCAATTCGTCCTGCGATAAACGAGTTACAAATTTTTGAATTTTTTGATTTTCGAAGAACTTGGACATTGGAAAAAAAAAATAGGAAACGTGTAGTATAAATTTTACATAAATTGAACCTAATTAAGAAAATATCGCTCTTTTAAACACACTTTGGTTTTTTGAAAATCTATTTTTTCAAGCGAGTTAGAAATTTTTGATTTTCGAACTTGGACGTTTGAAAATAAAAAATTAAAAATAACAGGAAACGTATAGAAAAAAAAATTGCAAACATTAAACCTAATTGACTCTTCTAAACAACTTTGGTTTTTAAAAATTCATTTATTTTTAAACGAGTTACAAATTTTTTAAATTTTTGATTTTGGAACAACTAATACTTGGACGTTAGTAAAGAAAAAAAAGAAGAAAAAATAGGAAACGTGTAGAAGAAATTTTACATAAATTAAACCTAATTACGAAAATATCACTCTTCTAAAATAACTTTGATTTTTGAAAATCCATTTACTTTTAAACGAGTAACAAATTTTTGAAATGTTTGTTTTGCGAACAACCAATATACGTTGGAAAAGAAAATGAGAAAAAGGAAACGTTTAGAAGAAATTTTACATAAATTGAACCTAATTAAAAAAACATTACTCATCTAAAAGAACTTTGGTTTTTGAAAATCTATTTATTCTTAAACGAGTTACAAATTTTTTAAATTTTTGATAACTAGTACTTGAACGTTGCAAAAGAAAAATAAAAAGGAAAAAAAGGAAACCAAGACTAATTAAAAAACGTATGTTCTTCTAAAATGAGTTGGGGTTTTGAAAATCCACCTCTTCTCAAGATAGTTACAGATTTTAGAGATTTTGATTTCTGAAACGTCCGACATTCGGACAAAAAATTGAAAACGTGTAAAAATGCTTTTCTTCTCAAAAATTATTCTCGCTCTTCTAAATACCTTCGGTGTTTAAAAATTCACCAATTTTCAAGCGAGTTGCAGATGTTTCAAATGTTTGATTTTCGAGTTGTCTAACATTTGGACATTTAAAGAGAAAAAATAGGAAACGTGTAGAATGTAGAAACAGTTTCACAAAAATTAAACCCAATTAAGAAAATATCACTTTTCTCAAAAAAGTTCCACTTATTTTTAAATGAATTATTATTTTTTTCTAATTTTTAATTTTAGAACAAATAATAGTCTCAATGAGACATAAAAGAAAATAATATAAAAAAAAAATAGGAAATGTGTAGGAAACATTTATCAAAAATTAAGTCTAATTAATAAAACATTATTCTTCTAAAATAAGTTGAGATTTTGAAAATACATCTCTTTTCAAGAGTGGCAAATTTTTGAATTTTTTTTTTCGAACAACTAATACTTGGACGTTGAAACAAAAATTAATTCTAATTAACAAAACTTCAATCTTCTAAAATAAGTTGGGGTTTTGAAAAACCGTTTTTTTTTTCAAGAGATTTTTGAAACTTTTAATTTTCGAGATTCGGCCAAAAAAATTGGAAACGTGTAAAAATGTTTTTTTTTCCAAAAAATTATTCTCGCCCTTCTAAAATACCTTTGGTGTTTAAAAATTCACCAATTTTCAAACGAGTTACTGACGTTTCAAATGTTAGGAAAAAGAAAACAAAAATTATACCTAATTAAGAAAATATCACTCTTCTAATTCTAAAATAACTTGGGTTTTTGAAAATCCATTTATTTTTAAACGAATTGTGAATTTTTAAAAAATTTGATTTTCAAACTTCGTATAATTGGACGTTGAAAAAGGAAAAAAATAGAAAACATAGAAAGTTCACATATTTTTGTCCGTTTAGTTTGAAATATACGTAACGCAGCAGAGGTAGAATGAGAAAGAAATAGTTTAAGGCGTCCAGGAAATTCTCATATTTATCAGGTCTCTCCATAAAAAGAAATTTGAAGAAAACCAAATTTTCGCAAAATATGATTTGCGATTTTTGTATAATTCAATATTCGTCGTGGCATCGGTCAGGAAAGTGGTTGTTTCAAAAAGTGATTTGTTAACTGTAGTCTTATTAATAAGACTACTAATTACAACAAGTATGGCAAATTATTAAGATTAATACAAAAGTGTTTTTCTTAAAAATGTTTATAAATAAACTTATGTATTTTTTTAATGAAATTTCAATTTATTACTTGCTTATTTGCATATAATAATGCATATTTGTTGCATATTTTCGAGGTTTAAATGCATATATATGCACATAGTTCAGCATTTTACAATGCATACAATCCTCTCTCTACTCATCAGCAATTGAAACAAAATCGCAAATCTGTAAGTCGGTGAATCCCCTCGTCCTCTGTGCAAGCGCAGGTCCCATCGGTACCATACGGATGGGACCTGCGGCCTCGCGTTGAAGAATTTCCCTATCTATTTTAAAAACTAACGACATCTACCGACATTTTGTTGGAATTTAGACCGATAATTACTAAACAACACTGGCAACACTGGTTAGTTGCAGAGACGGCTGGCTGCGTGACCGCACCTATCTGTATTACCACCTCTTGTTCCTCGGCCGTACCAGAAAACGAACCGCGAACCGTCACTGGTGGCGTTATTGTTTAACTACTTTTAAATTATGCTGTCCACGGCAATATGTTATTCCCAGAGAAATACATGCCTGCAGATTGATTCTATTTTTATTACTTAATAATGGTTTAAGTATTTCCTCTATTAGACTTCTTTATAGGTATTTAATTGGGCTAATTTAACATTGCAAAATTGTAGACTCGTTTATTTTTATCGGCGCAATTGAGCGATAATAATCGGAAATAACTTTTATGGCACCATAACGAGACCTGGCAATTTGTTTTATCGTTTCGACTTCTGCGATCTGGATTACCACGAATTTTTCGAGATGCGCTAATTGGAGAAATCATGGCTAACTCGCGCGCGCGAGCGCGATTGTGGGGCGCCTTCAGTCACGAAATGCCATGGGGTCATCGCTGTTTTTTTTTTTCGATAAAAGCATTTTTTTTCTTGCCATCGTGCACTTTCACTGTCATTACGAGAGCGACTTCCTTTCTCACGATTTCCCACACCTGCGAAAATCACGCCCTCGGCGCGCGGGCGGATGGAGTCGATTAGAACGCGGGCCCTGCCAATCGGCTCCCGGTGCGTTAAGCGGCGGCGTCCGTCCGGGGGCCCTACGAAACTGTCATCGACCTTCTCCGACTTCCTCGTTCCGGAGGGGGCGGCCCCCTTTCGGTCAGGCCGTGGGAACGGCGCACGAGTCTCGCACGCGTGACGGTATGCAGATCGGTGCATCATGTGGGCACTCCTGGAAATCACTGGGCATGAGGGTACCCACACCGACTTCGCTGTAATTTTTACCACCCCGTGGCTTTTAATTGCTATAATTACGAAGTAATTGTTACATAGCGACGAAAATAAAAATCTTCGCTCCGCTGCTGGTTTGGTCAAATATTCTTTCGTAAACTCCACGTCCAACATCCACGATCCAAAATTCAAAATATGATGCGAGATCAAAATCACTCTACTTGTTCAAATTTATTGTTTGGCTTAAAAATATAACATTCCCGGTCTATACTGAGCTGATGAGATTCAATAAAATTGTCGCACGGGCAGTGGCGGCTCGTGGAACATGTTGATGGTAGAGCCACTTATACAATACCCACCCCCCCTCCTTTTTTAAAGAAATTCGAAAATAATAACAAAAATTAAAAAAAAATCACACAATGAAATCAATAATTCAAGTTAAGAAAATTTAAAATATGAGATACAAAATAAAAAATGGTGATGTGGCCATCATGTTACTTTCTCCGACTTGATGGTATCATTTATATTTACGCTTTCATGGTTTATTTTCAATTTAAATCATATTTTAAGTGTGCATCGAACGTTTCGTAGACTCGGATAAAACTGACGTTTAAAACGTCAAAATTATGAAAGATGGAAAAATGTACTTCAAGAGAGATTTCGAAAAAAACTTATTCTTTATAAATTGTTCATTTTGGCATTCTCTACAATTATTATTAACATAAATTTGCTGTAACTATTAGAGTTTCATAATTGTATACCAAAAATGAAAAATTTTATGAAAAATATTTTCAAACCAAAGATGTTCATTTCTTTGTTGTCTTCAATATTTGCTTAAATATTTTTGTGATATTTTTCATAATTAAGAAAATATTGGAAAAAAAACAAAAAACAGTTAAGGTAAACACCCACTTCCGGTGTACAAAATTTTACCAAAAGCTTTTCAGTTCTTCGGATTATCAAATAAAACTTATGTTCAAAGTTTCATATCAATTGGTCTATTAGTTTTTGAGATACAGCGCGCACAGACACACACACATACAGACACACACACACACAGACACATTTTTTTTCTTCCAGAAATTGTTGAAATGGTATCTAGGGACCCCAAAACGGATATTTCCGTAAAAAAAAATTTTGAAAAAAAAAATCACGATCACAATACTTTCTCGTACTTCGTAACGGAGAAAGTAGAAATGAGGATCAAAAATCTAAAATTCGTACCCAAAAATCAAAATGGTAGATCAAAAAATCAAAATTTTTAACAAACGAATCGAAAATTTAAGTCGAAATAAATAAAATTTCGACCAAATATTGAAACCAAAATAATCGAAAATAAAAAATATAGGCCATAAAAGTAAAAATTTAGACAAACCATCGAAAACGAGCGTGAAGACAAAAATTGCAGACAAAAAAAATCGAAAATTTCTACAAACCTATCGAATATTTTGGTCAAAATAAAGAAAAATACAAAAAATTGGAACAAAAAAATCGAAAATACAGAAATCTAAAATATGGGCAAAAGAATCAAGAATACTGATCTAAAAATAAAAAACGCAGACAAAAAAATCGAAAAATAAATAAATAAATAATTTGCTACTTTCAGCTGCCAAAAATAAGTTTCTGACCAGAAATTCGAAAATAATAGCAAAAAATAAAATTCATGTTATTTATTTATTTATTTAATATATATTTAAAATTCAATCGAAGTTTATCGTCTGAGTATCCGTTTTAAATCATTTGAGATATTAAATAGTAACTTAATAGTAATTAATAGCAATTTATATGTTTATGTTGTTATTTTGTTTGTATTTAAATTTTTTTGTAAATTACGTAAATGAATACGGAATGTATGGATTGTACATTGTAAAGGAGATTTCCGTAAAATAAATGAAATGAAATGAAATTAAATGAAAATCAATAACCAAAGTTGAAAATCCAAAATATAGCATAAAAAATTGCGACCAAAAATCTAAAATATACGATAAAAAATTGAGACCAACAATCTAAAATTCTGGCCTAAAAATAAAAATGGCGGACCAAGGAAAGAAAAATTTTAACAGACAAATAAAAAAAAATTAGAAAAATTTAGGGCAAAAGATTAAAAAAATCCACAATGTTGGTCAAAAAGTCGAAAATTTAGACAAAACATCGAAAACTTGGGCCTCAAGATAATAAATGCAGACTATACAAAAAATCAAAAATGCGGACCAAAAAATTGAAAATTTTAACAATAATATCGAAAAGTTGGGACAAAATAAAGAAAAATTTAGGTCAGAAGATTAAAAAAAAATAATAATAAAAATCTGTAATGTTGGCCAGAAAGTCGAAAATTTAGACAGTACATCGAAAACTCGGGCCTAAAAATAATAAATGCAGACTAAACAATCGAAAATTTCAACAAACAATACTCAAAAACACCAGAAAAAATAAAAAAAATCTCGCATATAAATCAATAATTCAGGTTATAGATATTTCAACCAAAATCAAATCAAAAATTTGGTACTAGAATAAAAAATAAAAAATGCGGACAAAAAAATCAAAAATTTGGTACTAGAATTAAAAATTAAAAATGCGGACAAAAAAATCAAAAATTTTAACAATTAAATAGAAAATTTAAGTCAAAATACAGAATATTTAGAGCAAAAGATCAAACATTTATACAAAAAAGAAATCGAAAATACAGGTCAAAAATTTAAAAATTAAAAATTCGGCTCGAAAAATCAAAAATACGGACCAAAAAAACGAAAATGTTAACAATTAAATCGAAAATTTATGTCAAAATAAATAATATTTAGGTCAACAGATCAAAAATGTAGACCCAAAAGAATCGAAAATACAGGCCAAAAATCTAAAAATTATAAATTTGGCGGGAAATTTTAAAATGCGAACCAAACAGTCGAAAATTTAAATTATTTTGGCCAAATGATCAAAAATTTAGACAAAAAATACGAAAATACAGGCTTAATAATAAAAAATGGTGATGTGGCCATCATGTTACTTTCTCCGATTTGATGGTATCATTTATATTTACGCTTTCATAGTTTATTTTCAATTGAATCATATTTTAAATGTACATCGAGCGTTGCGTAAACTCGGGTGAAACTGAAGTTTAAAACGTCAAAATTATGAAAGATGAGAAAATTATACTTCAAATTAAAAAACTCGGTTTACTCAAAAACTAACGAGATTTTGAAAAAAACTTATTCTTTAGAAGTTGTTCATTTTGGCATTGTCTACAATTAATATTCATATAAATTTGCTGTAACTATTAACGTTTCATAATTATAAACCAAAAATAAAAAAAAATAATAATAATTTTTTTTTCTCGAATAGCAATGATTTTATGAAAAATATTTTCAAGCAAAAGATGTTCATTTCTTTGTTGTCTTCAAAGTTTGTTTGAATGTTTTCGTGATATTTTTCATATTTAACAAAATATAGGCAAAAAACAAAAAAACAGTTAAGGTTCCGGTGTACGAAATTTTCTCGTTATATAGAGCCAAGGAGCCATTTTGAACAATAGAGTGATTTTTGAGACTAATTTGAACACTTTTCTTACTGCATTTTTAGTTTCTCCGTTACGAAGTACGAGAAAGTATTGTGATCGTGATTTTTTTTTCAAAAATTTTTTTTACGGAAACATCCGTTTTGGGGTCCCTAGACGCCATTTCAACAATTTCTGGAAAAAAAAAATTGTGTCTGTGTGTGTGTGTGTGTGTCTGTGTCTGTGTGCGTGTGTGCGTGTGTGTGTGTGTGTGACTGTGCGCGCTGTATCTCAAACACTAATAGAGCAATTGATATAAAACTTTCAAAATACGTCTTATTTGCTAATCCGAAGAACTGAAAAGCTTTTGGTAAAATTTTGTACACCGGAAGTGGGTATTTACCTTAACTATTTTTTGTTTTTTGCCAATATTTTCTTAAATATGAAAATTTTTACAAAAACATTTAAACAAACATTGAAGACAAGAAAGAAATGAACATCATTTGCTTGAAAACATTTTTCATAAAATCGTTTTTATTCGAATTTTTTTTTTTTTCATTTTTGGTTTATAATTATAAAACGATAATAGTTACAGCAAATTTATGTTGATAATAATTATAGAGAATGCTAAAATGAACAATTTATAAAGAATAAGCTTTTTTCGAAATCCCTTTAGTTTTTGAGTAAACTGAGTTTTTGAATTTGAAGTATAAATTTTCCAACATTCATAATTTTGACGTTTTAAACGTCAGTTTCACAACGCTCGATGTACATTTAAAATATGATTTAAATTGAAAACAAACCATGGAAGCGTAAGTATAAATGATACAATCAAGTCGGAGAAAGTAAGATGGCCACATCACCATTTTTTTACAATACGCATTGTCTCCCTTTCGTCAAGCCAGGAATCAATTTTCGGCCGTCTCATCCCAATCAAAAATTGTGCTGTTCGTTTTGGGTGCCAGCGAGAGATCAGATTGTGGCCGAACCGCGGAGGGTCCGCACGATGAGTGTGTGTGGGCCCGGAAAAGGCGGTTATTAGAAATAATTACTATTTTCGAAGGAGGCCAATTATAACGATTCCGCCTAATTTAGTGCTGATTGCACAATCATTCCAGCGGAGGATTTAATTAATCTCGACTCGCCGTAATTACCTTCGCACCCCGGACCACCCTCGCCGACGAAAAAATATTAATCGATCACGGATGGTCTTTAGAGGAAAAAATTATCGGGCGTAATCTTAAACGGGGTGGAAATTTACATAATTACCAGGGTTGGATTCGGTTCCAGTGATTGTAATCAATACTTGGATTCGGTTTCGGTTCGTTAGTGTATCGAGATAAAATTGATGTCTTTGGTTTTTTTTATGGTACTTCTATCGATAGGCGTTTTTGTCTTAAAAAAAAATTATTATTTTTTACTTACAAACTTTTAAACCTGGTTAGTAGCGGCGGCTACATGGCACTACCTGTAGTCATAAACTCAAAAAGGTTTTGCAATTAAAAAAATGGTGATGTGGCCATCATGTTACTTTCTACGACTTGATAGTGTCATTGATATTTAGGGTTTCATCGTTTATTTTCAATTTAAATCATATTTTAAATGTCCATAGAACGTTCCGTAGACTCGGGTGAAACTGACGTTTAAAACGTCAAAATTATGAAAGATGGAAAAATTATACTTCAAATTCAAAAACTCCATTTACTCAAAAACTAACGAGATTTCGAAAAAAATGTATTCTTTAGAAGTTGTTCATTTTGGCATTATCTACAATTATTATCCACTTAAATTTGCTGTAACTATTATCGTTTCATAATTATAAACCAAAAATAAAAAAAATAAAATAATTTTTTTCTCGAATAACAATGATTTTATGAAAAATATTTTCAAGTAAAAGATGTTCATTTCTTTGTTGTCTTTAATGTTTGTTTAAATATTTTTGTGATATATTTAATATTTTAGAAAATATTGGCTAAAAACAAAAAACAGTTAAGGTAAATAAGAAATTTTACCAAAAGCTTTTCAGTTCTTCCGATTATCAAATAAGACGTATGTTCAAAGTTTCATATCAATTTCTCTATTAGTTTTTGAGATACAGCGCATACGCAGACACACACACACACAGAGACACACACACAAAGACACACACACACACACACAGAGAGAGACACACACACAGACACATTTTTTTTCCAGAAATTGTTGAAATGGCATCTAGGGACCCCAAAACGGATATTTCCGAAAAAAAATTGAAAAAATAATCACGATCACAATACTTTCTCGTACTTCGTAACGGAGAAAGTAAACATTTCCAGAAATTGTTGAAATGGCATCAGGGACCCCAAAACGGATATTTCCGAAAAAAAATTGAAAAAATAATCACGATCACAATACTTTCTCGTACTTCGTAACGAAAAAAGTAAAAATTATTTTGAGCAATATACATAATTTACAATTTTCTTACTAAAATATTCCGCATTTTTTATTATTAAGCCTGTATTTTCGATTTTTTTGGGTGTAAATTTTTGATCATTTGGCCCAAATATTCGATTTAATTGTTAAAATTTTCGACGTTTTGGTACGCATTTTTTATTTTTCCCGCCAAATTTTTAACCTTTGACCTGTATTTTCAATTTTTTGATTTTTTGTCTTAACTATTCTGTATTTTCGAATGAATTCTTAAAATTTTGATTTTTTGATCCCCATTTTTGATTTTACGGCCCGAATTTTTAATTCTAGTTCGAAATTTTTGAATTGATTTTGGTTAAAATATCCATAACCTGAATTATTGATTTATGTGCGAGATTTTTTTTATTTTTTCCGGTATTTTCGAGTTTGGTTTGTTGAAATTTTCGATTTTTTAGACTGCATTTATTATCTTTAGGCCCAAGTTTTTATGTACTGTCTAAATTTTCGGCTTTCTGACCAACATGGCAGATTTTTTTTTTTAATATTTAGACCTAAATTTTTCTTTATTTTGACCTAACGTTTCGATTTTGTTGTTAAAATTTTCGATTTTTTGGTCCGCATTTTTGATTTTTCGTTTAGCCTACATTTATTATCTTTAGGCCCGAGTTTCGATGTATTCAAATTTTTGGCCAATGTTTGGATGTATTCAAATTTTCGGCCAACATTGTAGATTTTTATTTTTTTTATCTTTTGCCCTAAATTTTTATTCATTTTCTTTTAATTGATTGACACCGAAGGCGTTTACTTCGTGATACATTTTGAATTATAAATAAAACACTTTCTTTGTTAAATCGTGTGATATTAACAAAGAAAGTGTTTTATTTATAATTTTCTTTTATTTTTCGGCTAAAATTTTTCTTTTCTTGGTCCTCCGTTTTTATTTTTAGGCCAGAATTTTAGATTTTTGGTCTAAATTTTTTATCGTATATTTTTTGATCCTGTATTTTAGATGTTTTAACTTGGATTATTGATTTTATTTCGTATATTTTTTTAAATTTTTTGCTATTATTTTCGAACTTCTGGTCAGAAACTTATTTTTGGCGGCTGAAAGTGGCAAATGGCAAATTATTTTTCTTTTGTTGGTGTTGTAATCCATGGTTACTGGGTAATATGTAATTGGTGTAAAATTGAAAATTACAGAAAAATAAAATTTTAACTAAATACTGGACGTACGTCATTTTATTACACTAATTATTTTTCTTTTGCTTGTATTTTCAATTTTTCGGTTTTTATTTTTTTTGTCGATATTTTAGATTTGCTCCAAATTTTTGACTTTTTGGCCAAATTTTTTGGTCTGCATTTTTTAATTTTACACCTGAGATTTTGACCTTTTGACCTAAATTTAGACAAAATATCGAAAACTCAGGCCTAAATCGAAAATTTCAACAAACAAAACTCGAAAATACCGGAAAAAGGCTCGCACATAAATCAATAATTCTTTATTTTGGCCTATATTTTTGATTGGTTTGTTGAAATTTTCGATAATTTCGCATTTTCGATTTTCCGTTTTGGTCAAAATTTTTGATTTTTTGCCTTTCATTTTAGATTTTTTAACCTGAATTATTTATTTTCACGCGGATTTTTTTTTTGGGTTAAAGTTATTGATTTTTGTCCTTTATTTTAGTTTTTGCCACCTTTTGGCTGACTTGGCTTGTACATGCCAAGTTGGCCGACTTGCTTGAGCGTGTGTAGCGGCCACAAGTCACAAGCCAATATTTCTTTAAATTTTTTTACTTTAAAAGTAATTAGCTATAAAAAATTCTTAAAGATCAATTTCCTAAGTGGTAATATAATGTTAATTCAACACCTGCTCGTTTTTTCTGAAGTTGAATTTTTTAAATTCGGTAAAAAATAGAAAAAAAAATTGCTAAAAAAAGTTACATAGTTGCTGATACTATAAAAATTCTGAAAGGTAATCTTCCTAGGGTTGCCATCCCTCCCGATATATCGGGACCGTCACCGTTACGGACCTTCTTGTTCCGACATCCCGGCAAGACCTAATTTTGTCCTAATTTTGCAAAATACTGTTACGAGCTTGACTCAAGTACTGAAGTAATGCCATCTGTTAGCGCAACATATAAATAGTTTTATTTATGTCAACAAGTTTATGTTGACAAGGTTGTGTCACAGATGGCGTTGCTTGTTGCGTATTTGTGTTCTTAATAGAAAGTAATTATATTAAATACATTTTTTACTTCATCCCAGCTAGATATGGCAACCCTAGTATTTCCCGATGTTTATTACATCTGAAAGAAGAATCGATGTTGAGTATATTTGTGCCGTTTATGAGAGTTAGCAGCAAATATTTTACCATTTATAAATCAAGTTGAAAATCGCGCAGCTTTTAAAATAGCTTTTGTTATTTCAAACGAGATAATCCAGAAATCTAAGGATTCAGAGATTTAAAAATATCCTAAAAAACAATACGTTTCGGGTGAATCTGAAAAGTTATTATTTTTTTAGCCTCATAAATCTTGCGCGTCATCCATGCCTGTGCTGTGATGCCAACGCACACAACACCGTGTGGGGCAGCACGGACACCAATATTAGAGGTAAGGATTTACTTGAATTTATTATCTCTAACAATCTAGACATTGTTAATAGAGGTAGCGAGCCTACCTTTGTGAATGCAATCAGACAGGAGGTACTAGATATCACCCTGGCTGATGCCTTCACAGTAAGTACAATTAAAAATTGGCGAGTTCTAGCAGAACCCTCCTTATCAGACCATCAACAGATTGGGTTTGATATTGAGGTCACTAAGGAAGCTGTTGTTGAGTGCAGGAATCCGAGGAACACAGACTGGGGCCTCTACAGAGAGTGCCTAGGTCTGGGAACCGAAGACTTATGCCTCGACATCCAAACTACAGGGGAGCTGGAAATAGCTGCGGCTCTCCTTAAGAATTGCATCTTAAAGGCATACGAATCCAGCTGTCCACTTAAGAGGAGATCTCCTGACAGAGATGTGCCCTGGTGGAATAAGGATTTAGACCGCCTGAAGACGCAAACCAGAAAAACCTTCAATAGTGCAAAGAAGACGGGCAACTGGGATGCCTACAGACAGGCACTATCAGAATACAACAAGGAGCTAAGGAAGTCGAAAAGGAAAACTTGGAGAGCTTTCTGTGAGGGAGTGAGCGACACAGCCCCGACAGCAAGACTCCAAAAGGTCCTATCGAAAGACCACTCCAATGGCATCGGTTTAATTAAAAAACCTGATGGGAGTCACGCAGAGAGCCTCAAAGAAAGTCTTAGTGTGCTCCTGAAGACACACTTTCCGGGCTCAACTCCTGCGGACTCACTCGCAACAACTGCTCAATCTACGGAAGGAAGCATATTCCTACCAACCAGAGAGAGCAAAAGAAAGGCTGGTAAACTAATTACTAGAGAAAAAATTGAATGGGCAGTCAAAAGCTTCAAACCCTTCAAAACACCAGGGCCAGATGGCATATTTCCTGCATTGCTGCAATACGGGCTAGACATACTAGCTCCATACCTGCAAGCAATATACAAAGCCAGCTTCACGCTGGGCTATATACCAATGGAATAGAAGGAGGCCAGGGCGATCTTCATCCCCAAAGCGGGCCGTAGGCCACCTGATGAGGCTAAGTCCTACCGCCCAATCAGCCTCACTTCTTTCCTCCTTAAAATTATGGAAAAAATCGTGGACAACGACATTAGGTGCGGCGCCCTAAAAGCGAACCCGCTACATAGGCAACAATTTGCCTATCAACCTGGCAAATCTACTGTAGATGCCTTGCATAGCCTTACAACAGGCATAGAGGCATCGCTTCAATACAAGGAGATTGCACTAGGCATTTTCGTGGATATTGAAGGGGCGTTCGATAATACGACCTTCAAAACCGTGGAAAAGGGAGCCATCAGGAAGGGCATTGATATACCCACTATCAGATGGATTAAAGCTGTACTTAAAAACCGCAAAATCACGACAGGTATAGGGAGTGAGTCTGAAACGATAACCACGGCGAAAGGGTGCCCGCAAGGCGGGGTTCTATCACCCTTGCTCTGGTGCATCGTGGTGGATGAGCTCCTCACGACCTTGGCAGATAAGGGCTACAGTACGCAAGGCTACGCCGACGACATTGCGGTTGTCATAAGGGGTAAATACGACAGCGTCGTATCGTCCCTTGCCCAAGAGGCCCTTAACACCATATCAAAATGGTGTCTGAGGGAGGGTTTCAATGTCAATCCGAACAAAACTGTGATTGTTCCTTTTACTTATCGCAGGAAACTTTCAATCAAAGCTCCCATAGTAAAAGGACAAGAAATTGCGCTTTCCGACCAAGTGAAATATTTAGGCTTAGTGCTTGATAGGAAGCTTAACTGGAACGCGCATCTGGAAAAAACGATAAGCAAAGCAACGGCGGCACTCTGGATAGGCCGCCGGCTCTTTGGTAGATCATGGGGACTCAAACCTAAAATGATACACTGGTTGTACATCATGGTGGTCAGACCCATTATCACATATGGCTCACTAATATGGTGGACCAAAACAAAACAAGCAACGGCACAAAAGAAGCTCCAAGCTCTTCAAAGACTGGCCTGTCTTGGTATCACGGGAGCTGCACGTAGCACTCCCTCTGCAGCAATGGAAGCTCTACTAGACCTACTTCCCCTGCATGAACAAATCAGAAAGGAAGGTCTAATGAGTGCACTGAGACTAAACTGGACCAGTACAGGCCACAGAACCGGGCACTCAGAAATTCTAGAACTCGTCACAACCGAGTTCCTACAAACACCATCGGACATAATGCCGATCAACTATGACTTCGAATCAAGATTTGATGTGACTATTGATAGTCGCCAAAACAGTCTGAAACGAGTCACAGAACTAAAACACAACTCTGTACTCTGGTACACAGATGCATCCAAGACAGAGGTGGGCACCGGCATAGGCATATATGGGCCTAAGCATAAGGAATCAGTTCCTCTCGAACATGGCCCTTCTGTCTTACAGGCTGAAATAATAGCCTTAGAAAGATGTGCTCAGGTGTGCACAAAAAAGGGCTACAAAGGGGCACGCATATATCTAATCACGGATAGCCAGGCTGCCCTAAAGAGCCTTAAAGCGTACAGCTTTAACTCCAAGACCACTTGGAACTGTAAACAGGCTCTGAACCAACTGGCAAAGGGCAACAAGCTCACCCTAATGTGGGTACCCGGCCACGCAAGCATAAAAGGCAATGAACATGCCGATATACTTGCTAAGGAAGGAGCCTCAACTACCATCATTGGACCAAAACCGACCTGTGGGCTATCGAAAGCACACAAAAAAGGCGTGATCCAAGAATGGGAAAAAAAGTGCAAAAAAGACCATTGGAAAAATGCACCAGGTCAAAGGCAATCCAAAATGTTTATTGACTTCTCGCCAAATAGAGCCAAACAGCTCTTACGCCTCACCAAAACCGAGATAAGACTAATCACCGGTCTCCTAACAGGACACTGCCCAGTGAAGTACCATCTCCACAATATGGGCGAAGTGGATAACACCACATGCAGATTATGTGAATCGGCTGAAGAAACGGCCGAACACATATTATGCGAGTGTGTAGCTCTAGCTACCACCAGGCAGGCCCTAACCGGAGGTATGGCGGTAACGCCAGAACGGATCAGGTCATTACCTCCCAGGAAATTAATTGACCTTGTCAGGGAAGTTGAATTTCTGTTAATCAAATAGCAGTAGGGTTTTAGTACAAAAGATCTAAACAGGTCGCAGTGCTGTAAGGCTCTGCACAGCCAATCGACCCCGTCTAATCTAATCTAATCTAATGCCTTTGCGATAAAATCATAGTCTGTAGGGTAACTTTTGACGCCTTTGAAGCACCGAGGATTCTGTAACTTGCTAATAATAAGTGGTCAGACTTTGTCATATCCATCAGTTGTTAGAAGGACGGTTATTATTTGCTTGCTGTTCTTACCAGCGAAGCAAGGGTCACTCTTCTCAACAAGGGTTTTAACGATAACAGATCTTGTAGAGAATTGAATAGCTGTCTCCTCCGATCGTAAACGAGTCGTGGAAACTTCGTACTACTGAATAAAATTTACGTTGGGTGATCGATCATCCCTTCGTATAAGTGGATAATTAGTACTCATGCCTTATGGGAGTAACGCCGGGGAACGAAACTACTTCGTATAACTGAGTGTTTCGTATAAGTGGATTTCGTGTAAATGAGCTTTCACTATATTGTTATTGTCCAGATAGTCTACGATCTGGCTCAGGCACTTTGGAGAGTATAAGTAGGAGATGAATAGGCCAGTAATTATTTAGCTCAGATCTGCTTCCTGCTTTGTGAATAGAAATTACGTTGGCAATTTCTAAACAAGATGGGAGGGTTTCAGATTCTATACATTGGTTCAAGAGTTTAGTTAGCTATAATAGCATTCAATGTAGACTTTAGCAATGCCATCAGTGACAGTTCGCGGGGTGACTCATGGTACGGTTGCAGAGACCGCACCTATCTGTATTACCACCTCTGCTACCTCGGCCTACGATGAGCCGTCACTGCATGCCACAGATATCCTGACTGTTGGTACATTTCAATTTCTGGATAACATCCCTCACGGTAGTATGACTGACATCCTGGAATTCAACGTAATTCCTTCCCAAATGAATCCCTAGTTGGGAGATTAGTTGTTCAACACGGTATATTTTTTATCACGTCTTTATCAGCAATCACAAGTTTTGTCGTCTGCTGTAATTGAAGGGGTTTTAATTAATGACCGCAAGGTTTTTGGGCTGTTGGGTGAGTTCTTGATGAAGTTGACTGTACACTAGAGAAAAGTCAATTTGTGTAATTGCGTCGACTGTGCACGTGTCAGCACTCCCGCTGTTACATAGAAAATTCGCACTTCTGAATGAGATAGAGAAAGAGCGAGAGTGAGAGAGCGAGTCGGAGAGCGAATAGCTCCGCATTAACCTATAAATAACAGTCTTTTATTTGTTATTATGTGTAGCACGATCGCTAGTAGGGCATATAATCAGTGTGCCCATCACGCTCGAGTGGCCCGCGGGCACCGGGGCGGGCCGGAGGGGGGCTGCCAACTACCGTGGGAACGTTCGGCGAGCACGTGCGACCGGCCGAGCGAAAACCAGAATCACATTCACTGCCAATTACGAGATTACCTCACATATCAGCATTCCGTGCCGATACGAAATCGCGTCATTTTTTTTTTGTATTTTGCCTCGCTGGCATATCCATAATTTCATCATTAAGAGACGATGGGGCCATCGTTCCCCTCCCAGGCAATTCCTTAATACGATACCATAAAACAAGAAATATTTAACTTCAAGGATGTGTACGTACAGATTCCACGGCGCACCTGCCTTCTTTTCCCACAGAATACAGGAAGTGTAGAAAAAGACGAGCGATCCTTAAATATCTCGTCTATCCGACAGAGAGGAGGCGAGCGTGTAATTTCATCCGTCCACGGTTTATAAAACTCATTTCTTTTTCACTCTCGCGGGCTTGTTTACTATCTCGCCATCGGACGGGTGTATCATTAATGCGCCACGACTCGCATGTATTTATTTATTTATTTATTTATGTTCGTCATTCGCTTGACACAATTCGACTCTGAACGCTCGCGAACAATGGATCTGCGTCTCTTTCAAAGCGACGCGAATCAATTCAAATTGCCTTCATTCGCCAACACACGATTTCGGTTTTGTACGAAAATTGCCAATGTCATCACCTAGACCAATTGGAGGCAAACTAGGTGCACGTATGTTTTCTGGAACATTTGGTAAAATCTCTATTTAGACATTTGTTCACTTAATAGTACTAGGATTGTTCGTAAGATGCCGTAAGACATTTTTTATTCAACAAATTCCAAAGAAATTTCCATTAACAGTAAAGCATGAGTCTCACTTTTTTAGACTTACTTTTTACTTCTTGTAAAGAATCATGAGTCGACCCTTTGCAGACTACTCTTTTTTAGGAGTTGACTGACTAAAAAGAGTCATTTTACCCACCTCTAATAGATACCCTTGATAATACTTATTTAAGCAACAAGGAACGTAAGGACATATTCGGCAGGCGTATTCGCCTACCTGAAATGTTAATATGTTATTACGTTCCGTGTTGCTTATTAATTTTTTTCCACTACCGGAAATATAATACTTAAAAAAAGATCAGAAAATATTTTAAAATACGGCTTGTAAAATTTGGGATTAAAATTTTTATAGTCACCTATGCGTCCTATGGCAACCCAGCAACCGAGAAAACAATGTCGAATTTTGTTTGTTTGTGTCAATCCAGTGACAGTTTTTGCGGGCATGGATGCAAATGAAGCTGCGAATATTGCGTGTTAGAACCTGTTACCGACAAAATCGAAAAAGGTATGTGCCCTGTTACGACTCTTTTAAGCAGTGGTTATGTAAAAAGGATGCTGATGCTATTGGTATAGACCAGTGGTCGGCAAAGTGCGGCTCCAGAGCCTTTGGCTCCATAAGTGCGGCTCTGGCATATCCACGGAAGGCGCAATAATATTTTCATTAAAAAAAAACTTGGTAAGAAAAAAATTACATCTTATACTACACAAGTGGTCTGCTTTCATTGACCTATAGAAGAAAGTTATGATCATTTTCAACGCTTGGAATAGTATTTCTGACTCTTACGCAGTGGCGACTCGTAGAACATGTTGGTAGAGCCACTTATACAATACCCCCCCTCCTTTTTTGAAGAAACAAAGAACCATTTATCAAATATTTTGGCCAAAAAATCAAAAATTTGGAAGAAGATCTAAAATATCGGCCAAAAAATCAAAAAAACCTGGTTTAAAAATAAAAATGCACACCAAAAAATTGAAAATATAAGCAAAAATAATTTGCCATTTTCAGCCCCAAAAATAACTCTTTTTAGCTTAAAATAAGTTTCAACGAGAAATTCGAAAATAATAGAAAAAATAAAAATCGACAGCCCTTTCACAGACAACGGAAAGTGGATTTCAAGTTTTTAACATAATGTATTTAAATGTTATTTCTGTGAATAAAGATGTTTGTATATTTAAAAATAAAAAAAAATTTGCAAGAAAATCTAAAATATGGGACAAAAAATAAAAAATTAAGACCAAAAATCTAAAATTTGTACCCAAAAATCAAAGCGGTAGACCAAAAATTCAAAATTTTTAACAAACGAATCGAAAATTTATGTCGATATAAAACAAATTTGGGCCAAAAGACCAAATATTGAAACCAAAATAAACGAAAATACAAAACATAGGCTAAAAAAGTAAAAACCTTCAATAGGGTCTGAAAATTTAGAAAAAACATCGAAAACTCGGGCGTAAAGATAAAAAATGCAGACAAAAAATCCAAAAAAAATTTCCACAAACTAATCGAATTTTATCGTCAAAATAATAAATATTTAGACTAAAAAATAAAAAATCTACAATATAGCCTAAAACGGTGAAAATTTAGACAAAACATCGAAAACTAATGTAAAGATACAAATTGCAGCAGACAAAAAAAATCGAAAATTTTTACAAACCAATCGAATATTTTGGTCAAAATAAAAAAAAAATAAATAATGGCTGAAAGACTTAGGTCGCTGGCCCATTGTATTCCTCTAAGGAGGGCAATAAACGATTATTATTATTATTATTAAATAAATAAAATAAGATTACATTTATGGCTAATTTGTTTTCTTGCGATTTAAATTTCATTTAATTTGTATGTTAGTTTTTGTTTCTAATATTGTATTATTGGGATTACCCGTTTAATAATAAATAAATAAATAAATTTAAAAAATCGGAAATACAGAAATGTAAAATATGGTCCAAAGAATCAAGAATCCTGATCTAAAAATTAAAAAAAGCAGACAAAAATAGAAAACTTAGGCAGAAGCAAAATAATTTGCCACTTTCAGCCGCAAAAAATAAGTTTCTGATCAGAAATTTGAAAATAATACTAAAAAATAAAAAAATTCAATAATCCAAGTTAAAAAATGTAAAATATAGGATACAAAATATACCAAAAATCAAAAAACTTATACCTACGTTAAAAAATTCAGACCAAATATCTAAAATTCTGGCCTAAAAATAAAAATAGTGGACCAAGGAAAGAACAATTTTAACAGACAAATAAAGAAAAATTTAGGGCAAAAGATTAAAAAAAATCCACAATGTTGATCAAAACGTCGAAAATTTGGACAAAACATGGAAAACTCGGACCCAACGATAATAAATGCAGACTAAACGAAAAATCAAAAATGGGGGCCAAAAAATCGAAAATATTAACAATAAAATCGAAAAGTTAGGTCAAAGTAAACAAAAATTTAGGTCGAAAGATTTAAAAAAATAATAAATATCTGCAATGTTGGCCAGAAAGTCGAACATTTAGACAGTATATCGAAAACTCGGGCCTGAAGATAATAAATGCAGACTAAAACATCGAAAATTTCAACAAACAAAACTCGAAAATACCGGAAATAAATTCGCATATAAATTAATAATTCAGGTTATAGATATTTTAACGAATATAAAATCAAAAATTTGGAACTAGAATTAAAAATTCGGCCCGAAAAATAAAAAATGCGGACCAAAAAATTAAAAATTTTAATAATTAAACCGAAAATTTATGCTATAATAAAGAATATTTAGACAGATCAAAAATTGAAAATACAGGTCAAAAATCTAAAAATTAAAAATTCGGCGGGAAAACCAAAAAGTCGAAAATTTAAACAATTAAATCGCAAAAGGTCAAAATAAAGGATATTTAGGCTAAAAGTTATAATATTTTGACCAAAAATATCGAAAATACGGGTCAACATTTAAAAAACCTGAAATAAAAAATGCGGACTAAATAGTCGAAAATTTTGACAATGAAATCAAAATAAAGAATATTTAGGCCAAATGATCCAAAATTTAGTCAAAAAAACAAATAGAAAATACAGGCTTAATAATAAAATATGCAGAATATTGTAGTAAGAAAATGGTTTAAATTAATCCTAAAAATCACTCTATTGTTCAAAATCATTTCCCAATTTTTTTTTAATAGGAAAATATTTTGCTTAAATTTTCGCTTTAATTGTCCAAAAAAGTAAAACCAATTTGAAAGAGAATTCAAATAAAACCATTAACTTTATTGTTTCACCTTTTGTGTCGGCAGTTTCGACAATTTTAGACTTAGTAGATACATTTTGAATAATTCAAATTGGTTAGTATGACTCTAAGTAGCGGCTCGTGAAAAATGTTGATGGTACTTTTACAATACGGGCAGGCCCTCGCCTCTTTTTTTAAAGAAAGAAAGAACGATTAATCTTCATAGTCCAAGATTATTTTGAGTTCTAAAGTAAAGGTTCATAATTTCAAACAAGCTGAAAATGTGATTTATGAGTACTTATCGCGCGTTTACATTTTGCCCCAGACTGTAACACCTTTCTTCGACATCAAACAATACACGTGGAAAACAAAAATAATTTTAAGAATTAATTAAAAATTCTAGCTGAGCTTGAAACTACTACAGGTAGTGCCATGGCTCCTTGGCTCTATACATATAACGAGCCGCCCCTGCTCTTACGATCAGCTGAAAAAGCTCGCGTTTGCTGTTCTTTCCCTTTTCGGTTCTACAATCTTTTTAAGCATGAACATTATCAAGAGTAAACTGAGAAGTCGTCTTATTGATGAGAACTTGGAATCATGCCTAAAATTAAAAACAACAAGATACAAACCTGACTTACTCAAACTTTCCAAGGAGATGCAAGCACATTGTAAATATTTATTAAGTATGAAATTTAGTTTTATTTTGTGTAATAAAAGTTTACTAAACAAGCAGATTTGGCTCCCATTTTTTTTTAAATTGTTGTAATGTTCATATTTGGCTCTTTGGCTAATAAGTTTGCCGACCACTGGTATAGACGAAAATGTGTTGCTCTCCTATATGTTGGAGCGTTACGTTTCTGTTTATTATTTTCCTAGGTCCGTAAGTAAAAATTAAGTTCCGTCGCCAAGGACAACAAACACCACGAATGTTATCAGCCACTTACGGTACCTGTAACTATGGATGCAATGCTTATTCACGTTGTCGGTAGCGGAAAAAATGTTTTTGGCTGTTTGCGGAACCATTCCCCAACTACAATCTCCAGTGACGGTTCGCAAGGTTTTTTTCTGGTAGCAGAGGTGGTAATACAGATCTCTGCAACCGACCCATATCTGTATTGCCACCCTTGCTACCAGAAAAAAACCTGCGAATCGTCACTGACAATCGCCACCTTTGCGTCCGAATTGAACGCGCCACCCTTTTCGTCATTGTTTCAATGGGCCAAGCAAATGAAAATCGCACGATGACAATTCCGGACCGAAACGTGGATATTCTAAGACTTCCCAATTCATACGCCAAAGCAGAAGTTGAACTGTTTTTATTATGTCATTCATCTATTGCGGATCACAAATTGGGAATGGTAAGCAACCTTTTTGTCACTAAAAAACAATTTAATTGATCAATAAAACAATAAGAATTCCTATAAGATTCAAATCGTACCCTCCCATTCTTGTTTGTCCTTCAGTTTAGATCGGCGATTGCGTAGCGCATGTAAATTAATGGTGGAGTGGGAGGGGAGATCGGATAGCCGAATAAATCAGTATAACACGTGATGGGCTTGAAAGAGACAAAGATACCATCGAAATGCATACTCGATTCATTGCGTGGAGGCTCTGATACGCACATCTGCCTTTATTCCCACGTTAAGGGAACACGTGTTCGTGTTCAGGGCCCCTGCCGCACCGCGCCCTCAAGGCACTACAACGCGGAGTGCCAACAGAGCGGTTCATGGGCGACAGCTCATCACACACACACACACACTTGCGTACTCACCGAAAGAGTAAATAAAAGTAATTTAGTCGAGGGAAAAAAAAGGCATCGAGTCACTTGGGTTTGAACACGCGACCAGATGGAATTGTTGATAATTACACTGATTGGATTACTAGATTAATAAAATTGAAAGTAAATATTGACGGCGGGGTCGTTAACAGGTGTCAATTGCCTCAATTAACTTGTTTTTTGTTGCGTTTTCTTTAGAAGCACCCATGTAAATCTTTATTTTTTTACAAAATTATTTTGTAAGATCGACGTCTTATTAACTAACCGAAATTTTTGTAGGATTTTATCCCTACGTTTCATATTAATTTTTAATTTTTTGCGCTCGAAAGTTCGACATTGAAAAAAAAATATATTTTCAAAAATTCATAACTCAACTGAAAATTGCTGCACATTCAAAAACCAAAATTATTTAGAAAGATCGACGTCTTGTGAAGTGAACTGAATTTTTGTAGGATTTTATCCCTACGTTTCATATTAATTTTTAATTTTTTGCGCTCGAGAGTTCGACATCGAAAAAAAAAATATATTTTCAAAAATTCATAACTCGACTGGAAATTGCTGCACATTCAAAAACCAAAATTTTAATGAAAGATCGACGTCTTGTGAAGTGAACTGAATTTTTGTAGGATTTTATCCCTGAGTTTCATATTATTTTTTTAATTTTTTGCGCTCGAGTGTTCGTCATTGAAAAAAATACATTTTCAAAAATTCATAACTCGACTGAAAATTGCTGCACATTCAAAAACCAAAATTATTTTGAAAGATCGACGTCTTGTGAAATGAACTGAATTTTTCCAGGATTTTTTCCCTGCGTTTCATATTAATTTTTAATTTTTTGCGCTCGAAAGTTCGACATTAAAAAAAATATATTTTCAAAAATTCATAACTCGATTGAAAATTGCTGCACATTGAAAACCAAAATTATTTTGAAAGATCGACGTCTTGTGAAATGAACTG
The DNA here is from genome assembly GCA_910593695.2 of Ocypus olens. Taxonomy (NCBI): domain Eukaryota; kingdom Metazoa; phylum Arthropoda; class Insecta; order Coleoptera; family Staphylinidae; genus Ocypus; species Ocypus olens. Next base: position 43,507,370 of record OU343062.1, on the reverse strand, counting down.
AATTTTTCCAGGATTTTTTCCCTGCGTTTCATATTAATTTTTAATTTTTTGCACTCGAGTGTCCGTCATTGAAAAAAATAGATTTTCAAAAATTCATAACACGACTGAAAATTGCTGCACATTCAAAAACCAAAATTTTAATGAAAGATCGACGTCTTGTGAAGTGAACTGAATTTTTGTAGGATTTTATCACTGCGTTTCATATTAATTTTTAATTTTTTGCACTCGAGTGTCCGCCATTGAAAAAAAAACATTTTCAAAAATTCATAACTCGACTGAAAATTGCTGCACATTGAAAACCAAAATTATTTTGAAAGATCGACGTCTTGTGAAATGAACTGAATTTTTCCAGGATTTTTTCGCTGCGTTTCATATTAATTTTTAATTTTTTGCACTCGAGTGTCCGCCATTGAAAAAAAAACATTTTCAAAAATTCATAACTCGACTGAAAATTGCTGCACATTCAAAAACCAAAATTATATTGAAAGATCGACGTTTTGTGAAGTAGACTGAATTTTTGTAGGATTTTATCCCTGCGTTTCATATTAATTTTTAATTTTTTGCACTCGAGTGTTCGACATTGAAAAAAAAACATTTTCAAAAATTCATAACTCGACTGAAAATTGCTGCACATTCAAAAACCAAAATTATATTGAAAGATCGACGTTTTGTGAAGTAGACTGAATTTTTGTAGGATTTTATCCCTGCGTTTCATATTAATTTTTAATTTTTTGCACTCGAGTGTCCGTCATTGAAAAAAAAAACATTTTCAAAAATTCATAACTCGACTGAAAATTGCTGCACATTCAAAAACCAAAATTTTAATGAAAGATCGACGTTTTGTGAAGTAGACTGAATTTTTGTAGGATTTTATCCCTGCGTTTCATATTAATTTTTAATTTTTTGCGCTCGAGTGTCCGTCATTGAAAAAAAATATATTTTCAAAAATAGGAATTCGGAAAATGCGGATTAATAGAAATTGGCTTAGCCTAGGCCAATCAGCCACGACCGATGTGTATTATAATTAATTCTTATTTGAATGAAAATGGGACAAACACAAGACATCGATGGACCCGATTAGACAATAAAGTAACAGATAAATATTTTGCAAACAAAGGTGTACCCCAAGGATCGAACTATTTCTACTCTGAATAAACGGTATCTGTCAATATCTTAGTATTAGCGGATGATAGAACTATCTCAAGTCGATGAAAGGTGCTTGTAAGGACGTAAATTTTAACATTAATTCACGAGCAAGGAATTAGTGATATGTTTCTAAATGAGAATAAATCGACAAATAGTAGTAAATCGCAACTGATGGTGTATATTCGTTATAAACGTTTACATGTAATTGTTCTGCGATCTTGTGGAATTCATATGAATACTTTAATGGCATTAATTCAAACTAGGAAGACTGCAGTGATGGTTCGCGGGGTTTTTTCTGGTACGGCCGAGGAACAAGAGGTAGCAATACAGATAGGTGAGGTCACGCAGCCAGCCGTCTCTGCAACTGACCCTACCTATCTGTATTCCTCGGCCGTACCAGAAAAAAAAACGTTTTTTGTATCGAAACTAAATTCCTTTAAAAAATATATTAGCCTGTGTATCCTTCGATGATACAGTGGAACCTCACTTTTACGAAGACGAGCGGGAACGAAAATTCTTCGTATAAGTGAATACTTCGTATATGTGAGTAGGTGTCGCTTCCTTGTATGAATTTTATAAATCAAAAATCGCTTAATGAATTTTAAAAAATTTACTAGGCATATGCAGTTATAAAAAAAAAGAAAAAACTCAAAAGACGTTATCACTAGTTTTTTCGGAATTCTTCATAAAAATCTCTGCTTTGGAATTTTTTTTTTTTAATTTATTTTCTCAAAAAACCCCGTAAGGAATTTTAATAAATTTTTAAGGAAATATTCCAGACATACGTAGCTATAAAACAAAAGAAAAATCTAAACAGACGTTATCACTAATTTTTTCAGAATTTTTATCAAAATCGCTATACTGAAAAATGCGAACATACAACTAGATTTTTTTAATTTTCTCAAAAATCCCTTGATGAATTTTAATAATGTTTCCAAGAAATATTCCAAAGATATGTAGCTATAAAACAAATGAAAAATCCAAAAATATGGTATCACTAGTTTTTCCTGAATTTTTCATCAAATTCTCTACTTTGCAAAAACAAACATTCGACTGGATTTTCTTAATTCTCTCAGAAACCATGTAGTATATTTTGATTAAATTTTTAGGAAATATTCCAGATATATGTAGCTATAAAATAAAGGAAAAATCCAATTTTCCAGAATTGAAAAAAGCGAACATTCTAGTAGATTTTCTTAATTTTCTCAATGAATTTTGATAAATTTATCAGGAAATATTTCAAACATAGGTAGCTATAAAACAAAAGAAAAATTCAACAAGGCGTTATCACTATCTTTTTTGGAATTTTTCATCAAAATCTCTGCTTTGGAAATGAAAACATTCCACTGGATTTTCCTCATTTTCTCAAGAACCCTATAACGATTTTTTATAAATTTTCCAGAAAATATTCAGCTATAAAACAAAGAACAAATCTAAAAAGACGTTATCACTAGTTTTTTCGGAATTCTTTGATCAAAATCGTTGTTTTGCAGAATGCGAACATTCGACTGGATTTTTTTCATTTTCTCAAAAATCTTGCAACGAATTTAAAAAAAAAATCAGGCAACATTTCAGACATATGTAACTATAAAACAAAAGAAAATCTCAAAAGACGGCATCACTAGTTTTTCCGGAATTTTTCATCTAAATCGCTGCATTGCAAAATACGTTCGACTAGATTTTCAAAATTTTCTCAAAAACGCCTTAGTGAATCTTAATAAAATTTTCAGAAAATATTCTAAACATATGTAGCTATAAAACAAAAGAAAAATCTAAAAAGACGGTATCACTAGTTTTTCCGGAATTTTTCATCAAATTCTCTACTTTGCAAAAACAAACATTCGACTGGATTTTCTTAATTTTCTCAAAAACCATGTAGTGTATTTTGATGAAATTTTTAGGAAATATTCCAGATATATGTAGCTATAAAATAAAGGAAAAATCCAATTTTCCAGAATTTTTCATCTGCATTGAAAAAAGCGAACATTCTAGTAGATTTTCTTAATTTTCTCAAAAACCGCTTAATGAATTTTAATAAATTTATCAGGAAATATTCCAAACATGGGTAGCTATAAAACAAAAGAACAAATCAACAAGGCGTTATCACTATCTTTTTCGGAATTTTTTCATCAAAACCTCTGCTTTGGAAATGTAAACATTCCACTGGATTTTCCTCATTTTCTCAAAAACCCTGTAACGATTTTTTATAAATTTTTCAGAAACTATTCCAGACATATGCAGCTATAAAACAAAGAACAAATGTAAAAAGACGTTATCACTAGTTTTTTTGGAATTCTTTTATCAAAATCGTTGTTTTGCAGAATGCGAACATTCGACTCGATTTTTTTCATTTTCTCAAAAATCTTGCAACGAATTAAAAAAAAATTCAGTCAATATTTCAGACATATGTAACTATAAAACAAAAGAAAATCTCAAAAGACGGCATCACTAGTTTTTCCGGAATTTTTCATTGCAAAATACGTTCGACTAGATTTTCTAAATTTTCTCAAAAACGCCTTAGTGAATTTTAATAAAATTTTCAGAAAATATTCTAAACATATGTAGCTATAAAACAAAAGAAAAATCCGAAAAGACGTTATCACTAGTTTTTCCGGATTCTTTTATCAAACTCGGTTTTGTAAAATACGAACATACGATTAGAATTTCTGAATTTTTTCAAAAACCCTGTAATGAATTTTATTTGAATTTTACAGGCAATATTCCAGGCATATGTAGCTATAAAACAAAAGAAAAATAAAAAAAGACGAACACTAATTTCTCCAGATTTTTTTATGAAAATCTCTCCATTGAAAAATGGAACCATTCGCCTAGATTTTGTTAATTTTCTCAAAAATCCCTTCTTGAATTTGAATAAATTTTTCAGGAAATATTCCAGATATATGTAGCCATAAAACAAAAGTAAAATCCAAAAAGATGTTATCGCTAGTTTTTCCGGAATTTTTCATCAAAATCGTTGTTTTAAAAAATTGCAAACAATCGAATATATTTTCTTCACTTTCTCAAAAATTTTGCAACGAATGTCAATAAATATTTCTGGAAATATTCCGGACATATACATACAGCTATAAAATAAAACAAAAATCTAAAAAGAAAGTTATTACTAATTTTTCCGATTTTTTTTTAACAAAGCGCTATTTCGACTAGATTTTTTTCATTTTCTTAAAAACCCATTGACGAATTTTATTAAATTTTCCGGGAAATGTTCCAGACATATGTAGCTGTAAAATAAAGGAAAAATCTAAAACGACGTTATCTCTAGTTTTTCCAGAATTTTTCATCAAAATCGTTGTTTTAAAAAATTGCAAACAATCCAATATATTTTCTTCATTTTCTCAAAAATTTTGCAACGAATGTCAATAAATATTTCTGGAAATATTCCGGACATATACATATAGCTATAAAATAAAACAAAAATCTAAAAAGAAAGTTATTACTAATTTTTCCGATTTTTTTTTTAACAAAGCGTTATTTCGACTAGATTTTTTTCATTTTCTTAAAAACCCCTTGACGAATTTTATTAAATTTTCCAGGAAATGTTCCAGACGTATGTAGCTGTAAAATAAAGGAAAAATCTAAAACGACGTTATCTCTAGTTTTTCCAGAATTTTTCATCAAAATCGTTGTTTTAAAAAATTGCAAACAATCCAATATATTTTCTTCATTTTCTCAAAAATTTTGCAACGAATGTCAATAAATATTTCTGGAAATATTCCGGACATATACATACAGCTATAAAATAAAACAAAAATCTAAAAAGAAAGTTATTACTAATTTTTCCGATTTTTTTTTAACAAAGCGTTATTTCGACTAGATTTTTTTCATTTTCTTAAAAACCCCTTGACGAATTTTATTAAATTTTCCAGGAAATGTTCCAGACGTATGTAGCTGTAAAATAAAGGAAAAATCTAAAACGACGTTATCTCTAGTTTTTCCAGAATTTTTCATCAAAATCGTTGTTTTAAAAAATTGCAAACAATCCAATATATTTTCTTCATTTTCTCAAAAATTTTGCAACGAATGTCAATAAATATTTCTGGAAATATTCCGGACATATACATATAGCTATAAAATAAAACAAAAATCTAAAAAGAAAGTTATTACTAATTTTTCCGATTTTTTTTTTAACAAAGCGTTATTTCGACTAGATTTTTTTCATTTTCTTAAAAACCCCTTGACGAATTTTATTAAATTTTCCAGGAAATGTTCCAGACGTATGTAGCTGTAAAATAAAGGAAAAATCTAAAACGACGTTATCTCTAGTTTTTCCAGAATTTTTCATCAAAATCGTTGTTTTAAAAAATTGCAAACAATCCAATATATTTTCTTCATTTTCTCAAAAATTTTGCAACGAATGTCAATAAATATTTCTGGAAATATTCCGGACATATACATACAGCTATAAAATAAAACAAAAATCTAAAAAGAAAGTTATTACTAATTTTTCCGATTTTTTTTTAACAAAGCGCTATTTCGACTAGATTTTTTTAATTTTCTTAAAAACCCCTTGACGAATTTTATTAAATTTTCCGGGAAATGTTCCAGACATATGTAGCTGTAAAATAAAGGAAAAATCTAAAACGACGTTATCTCTAGTTTTTCCAGAATTTTTCATCAAAATCGTTGTTTTAAAAAATTGCAAACAATCGAATATATTTTCTTCATTTTCTCAAAAATTTTGCAACGAATGTCAATAAATATTTCTGGAAATATTCCGGATATATACATATAGCTATAAAATAAAACAAAAAATCCAAAAAGAAAGTTATTACTAATTTTTCCGATTTTTTTTTTAACAAAGCGCCATTTCGACTAGATTTTTTTAATTTTCTTAAAAATCCCTTGACGAATTTTATTAAATTTTTCGAGAAATGTTCCAGACATATGTAGCTGTAAAATAAGGGAAAAATCTAAAATGACGTTATCTCTAGTTTTTCCAGAATTTTTCATCAAAATCGTTGTTTTAAAAAATTGCAAACAATCGAATATATTTTCTTTAGTTTCTGAAAAATTTTGCAACGAATGTCAATAAATATTTCTGGAAATATTCCGGATATATACATATAGCTATAAAATAAAACAAAAATCTAAAAAGAAAGTTATTACTAATTTTTCCGATTTTTTTTTTAACAATGCGCTATTTCGACTAGATTTTTTTCATTTTCTTAAAAACCCATTGACGAATTTTATTAAATTTTCCAGGAAATGTTCCAGACGTATGTAGCTGTAAAATAAAGGAAAAAACTAAAACGACGTTATCTCTAGTTTTTCCAGAATTTTTCATCAAAATTGTTGTTTTAAAAAATTGCAAACAATCCAATATATTTTCTTCATTTTCTCAAAAATTTTGCAACGAATGTCAATAAATATTTCTGGAAATATTCCGGACATATACATATAGCTATAAAATAAAACAAAAATCTAAAAAGAAAGTTATTACTAATTTTTCCGATTTTTTTTTAACAAAGCGCTATTTCGACTAGATTTTTTTCATTTTCTTAAAAACCCATTGACGAATTTTATTAAATTTTCCAGGAAATGTTCCAGACGTATGTAGCTGTAAAATAAAGGAAAAAACTAAAACGACGTTATCTCTAGTTTTTCCAGAATTTTTCATCAAAATCGTTGTTTTAAAAAATTGCAAACAATCCAATATATTTTCTTCATTTTCTCAAAAATTTTGCAACGAATGTCAATAAATATTTCTGGAAATATTCCGGACATATACATACAGCTATAAAATAAAACAAAAATCTAAAAAGAAAGTTATTACTAATTTTTCCGATTTTTTTTTAACAAAGCGTTATTTCGACTAGATTTTTTTCATTTTCTTAAAAACCCCTTGACGAATTTTATTAAATTTTCCAGGAAATGTTCCAGACGTATGTAGCTGTAAAATAAAGGAAAAATCTAAAACGACGTTATCTCTAGTTTTTCCAGAATTTTTCATCAAAATCGTTGTTTTAAAAAATTGCAAACAATCCAATATATTTTCTTCATTTTCTCAAAAATTTTGCAACGAATGTCAATAAATATTTCTGGAAATATTCCGGACATATACATATAGCTATAAAATAAAACAAAAATCTAAAAAGAAAGTTATTACTAATTTTTCCGATTTTTTTTTTAACAAAGCGTTATTTCGACTAGATTTTTTTCATTTTCTTAAAAACCCCTTGACGAATTTTATTAAATTTTCCAGGAAATGTTCCAGACGTATGTAGCTGTAAAATAAAGGAAAAATCTAAAACGACGTTATCTCTAGTTTTTCCAGAATTTTTCATCAAAATCGTTGTTTTAAAAAATTGCAAACAATCCAATATATTTTCTTCATTTTCTCAAAAATTTTGCAACGAATGTCAATAAATATTTCTGGAAATATTCCGGACATATACATACAGCTATAAAATAAAACAAAAATCTAAAAAGAAAGTTATTACTAATTTTTCCGATTTTTTTTTAACAAAGCGCTATTTCGACTAGATTTTTTTAATTTTCTTAAAAACCCCTTGACGAATTTTATTAAATTTTCCGGGAAATGTTCCAGACATATGTAGCTGTAAAATAAAGGAAAAATCTAAAACGACGTTATCTCTAGTTTTTCCAGAATTTTTCATCAAAATCGTTGTTTTAAAAAATTGCAAACAATCGAATATATTTTCTTCATTTTCTCAAAAATTTTGCAACGAATGTCAATAAATATTTCTGGAAATATTCCGGATATATACATATAGCTATAAAATAAAACAAAAAATCCAAAAAGAAAGTTATTACTAATTTTTCCGATTTTTTTTTTAACAAAGCGCCATTTCGACTAGATTTTTTTAATTTTCTTAAAAATCCCTTGACGAATTTTATTAAATTTTTCGAGAAATGTTCCAGACATATGTAGCTGTAAAATAAGGGAAAAATCTAAAATGACGTTATCACTAGTTTTTCCAGAATTTTTCATCAAAATCGTTGTTTTAAAAAATTGCAAACAATCGAATATATTTTCTTTAGTTTCTGAAAAATTTTGCAACGAATGTCAATAAATATTTCTGGAAATATTCCGGATATATACATATAGCTATAAAATAAAACAAAAATCTAAAAAGAAAGTTATTACTAATTTTTCCGATTTTTTTTTTAACAATGCGCTATTTCGACTAGATTTTTTTCATTTTCTTAAAAACCCATTGACGAATTTTATTAAATTTTCCAGGAAATGTTCCAGACGTATGTAGCTGTAAAATAAAGGAAAAAACTAAAACGACGTTATCTCTAGTTTTTCCAGAATTTTTCATCAAAATCGTTGTTTTAAAAAATTGCAAACAATCCAATATATTTTCTTCATTTTCTCAAAAATTTTGCAACGAATGTCAATAAATATTTCTGGAAATATTCCGGACATATACATATAGCTATAAAATAAAACAAAAATCTAAAAAGAAAGTTATTACTAATTTTTCCGATTTTTTTTTAACAAAGCGCTATTTCGACTAGATTTTTTTCATTTTCTTAAAAACCCATTGACGAATTTTATTAAATTTTCCAGGAAATGTTCCAGACGTATGTAGCTGTAAAATAAAGGAAAAAACTAAAACGACGTTATCTCTAGTTTTTCCAGAATTTTTCATCAAAATCGTTGTTTTAAAAAATTGCAAACAATCCAATATATTTTCTTCATTTTCTCAAAAATTTTGCAACGAATGTCAATAAATATTTCTGGAAATATTCCGGATATATACATATAGCTATAAAATAAAACAAAAATCTAAAGAGAAAGTTATTACTAATTTTTCCGATTTTTTTTTTAACAACGCGTTATTTCGACTAGATTTTTTTCATTTTCTTAAAAACCCCTTGACGAATTTTATTAAATTTTCCAGGAAATGTTCCAGACATATGTAGCTGTAAAATAAAGGAAAAATCTAAAACGACGTTATCTCTAGTTTTTCGAGAATTTTTCATCAAAATCGTTGTTTTAAAAAATTGCAAACAATCGAATATATTTTCTTTAGTTTCTGAAAAATTTTGCAACGAATGTCAATAAATATTTCTGGAAATATTCCAGATATATACATATAGCTATAAAATAAAACAAAAATCTAAAAAGAAAGTTATTACTAATTTTTCCGATTTTTTTTAACAATGCGCTATTTCGACTAGATTTTTTTCATTTTCTTAAAAACCCCTTGACGAATTTTATTAAATTTTCCGGGAAATGTTCCAGACGTATGTAGCTGTAAAATAAAGGAAAAAACTAAAACGACGTTATCTCTAGTTTTTCCGGATTTTTTCATCAAAATCGCTACATTGAAAAACGACTAGATTTTCTTCATTTTCTCAAAAACCCTACAACGAATTTTGAATTTTTTTTACTCATTGTCTATTCAGTTTGTTAATACGCGAAAAACAAAAACGGGCACCTGCTGCAACACAACAGAACGGCGGCCTTTTTTGAAAAATCAAAATTCGTGAGCGAAAGAGAAGTGTGGATGGGCAGAGGGAAGGAAACCGGTCCTATCATAAACGAATCTCGGAAAAAAACCCGTGCTCCTTCGTATAAAAATCCGATAAGACGGTATCACTAGTTTTTCCGGAATTTTTCATCAAATTCTCTACTTTGCAAAAAGACACATTCGACTGGATTTTCTTAATTTTCTCAGAAACCATGTAATGTATTTTCATTAATTTTTTAGGAAATATTCCAGATATATGTAGTTATAAAATAAAGGAAAATCCAAAATGACGTCATCACTAGTTTTTCCGTAATTTTTCATCAAAATCTCTGCATTGAAAAAAGCGAGTGAATCAATCAAAGCGCAAATTAGCGTGTTTAATAACCATGTTAAACACGCAAATGCGGGTTTAATCAAATTGAGTGTTAAATGTACCTCATAAAATTAAATAATGCGCATATTATAAGATTTTCCTGAACAAAAGCCGTTTTGCGCATTTCAATTCGTAGGCGACTGCCGTAGGTAAAAACCCTGTTTTAGGAACTTCATTTATTGGGGCATATTATTAGCACATACAGGAAGTATTATGATGTAGATCGACGGTGCTGTATTGTGTAAACTTCATCTATAACCAATTTTGCAACTTCTGGATGTATTAATTAATTAATTTCTGCTGGATTGCGTAACACTTCCATGCGGTACCCCGCGTCGCGCCAGAGGAAGCCGATTAGAGATTTTTTTACGTCACCTCCTCGATCCCAGGAAGTCCGCGGCGGGTAATTAGCCTCGCAGCCACCAATTAAGAGCTTAGAAAATGTCTCTAATTCATAAGGATTATGTTGATGAGGAGCCCGGACCGCCATTATCTCGGGCGGTTCCCAGGCCCTGGGACTCATTTACATTTTCGATTTAATGAGAACTGAATCCGCAGCGGGCGGAAACTGTCAACCTTTACGTTTTACCAAGGCGGATCGATCGTCGCGCCGATGAATGGGAAAATCCTGTTGACCTCAGTTTGCGTCAAAACAACAAGAGACCATCGCGTAATTGTTATTCCTGGTCGGCACGTACCAACAAAGCGTAACGTATCCGATTGTTGTTGCAAACGGGCGACGGGCAGCGTCGTGTCACGTAAGTGGGTAGGATATAGGTAGAGTTGTAAATATAATTGCGAGACATGTGCGCGCTGGGATGGTGGGGACCGTGGGAACCCGAGCCGGACACGCTCCACGACTCTTTGGTATGCGCGTGTTGAACACGGGGCCTCCTCATTAATGCCCCCTCGCCGTCGCGCGGATAGATAGCAGCGCGCCTTCGCCAGAGCCAAGATTCCGATAGAGTTCACGGCGCAAGCCGGCGAACAAAACAACGGCCCGGCACGAACGCCGCCCCGGGGGAGACGCGGATCCGACCTCGGACCGAACAAAAGAAGGAGCGGTAGCAACCCGACAACAATTTTGCCAATCTCGAATCCCGGGCCCGAGATATCCGCAGCGACAGGTCCCCGCAATTGTTTCCTAGAACTCGTTTGTTTTCCCCGATTGCCCATTGTTCGAGGCAACAAAAGCCCGGCGAAAATCTTTTGGCGCCCAACAATGGGCATTAGTGCAAAAAGTCAAATCTCCATAATTCAAATTCTGCCTGGACAAAATTTCACGAAATTCCTGCACGTCACGTGCAACACAATGCGGACGGCAATTTCAATTTGCAGCTTTGTTTACTCGTAAGGTAACCAACAAAGGGAAGGTATTCGGATGCGACAAGTGTCAAAAACATGACATAGAACTAATCTCGTATACACAACCGTATACCATTAGTCTGTCACTAATCCCTTATACTAGGATGGTACTTCGTGCACGACCATTGGTTGACTATATAAACTAGACTCCACATATCTCATGATTATTAAAACCATACGCATATTTATGGATTACGTTACAATACCGGTAACACATAGTAGCAACTATTCTAAGTAACTTCAGTATATTTTAAGCTCGTAGCATTCTTTCCCCTGTTTTTTATCGAATTTAAAAAATGCAACTTCAGAAAAAAAAGCGGATGTTGAATTAACATTATATTACCATTTAGGAAATTACCTTTTAGAATTTTTATGGTAACACGTAGTAGCAACTATTCTAAGTGCTCGTAGCATTTTTTTTCCTATTTTTTATAGAATTTAAAAAATGCAACTTCAGAAAAAAACAAGCGGATGTTGAATTAACATTATATTACCATTTAGGAAATTACCTTTTAGAATTTTTATGGTAACACGTAGTATCATCTATTCTAAGTAACTTCAGAATATTTTAAGCTCGTAGCATTTTTCTTTCCTATTTTTTATCGAATTTAAAAAATGCAACTTCAGAAAAAAAGAAGCGGATGTTGAATTAACATTATATTACCATTTAGGAAATTACCTTTTAGAATTTTTATGGTAACACGTAGTAGCAACTATTCTAAGTGCTCGTAGCATTTTTTTTCCTATTTTTTATAGAATTTAAAAAATGCAACTTCAGAAAAAAACAAGCGGATGTTGAATTAACATTATATTACCATTTAGGAAATTACCTTTTAGAATTTTTATGGTAACACGTAGTAGCAACTATTCTAAGTAACTTCAGAATATTTAAGCTCGTAGCATTTTTGTTCCTATTTTTTATCGAATTTAAAAAATGCAACTTCAGAAAAAAAGAAGCGGATGTTGAATTAACATTATATTACCATTTAGGAAATTACCTTTTAGAATTTTTATGGTAACACGTAGTATCATCTATTCTAAGTAACTTCAGAATATTTTAAGCTCGTAGCATTTTTCTTTCCTATTTTTTATCGAATTTAAAAAATGCAACTTCAGAAAAAAAGAAGCGGATGTTGAATTAACATTATATTACCATTTAGGAAATTACCTTTTAGAATTTTTATGGTAACACGTAGTAGCAACTATTCTAAGTGCTCGTAGCATTTTTTTTCCTATTTTTTATAGAATTTAAAAAATGCAACTTCAGAAAAAAACAAGCGGATGTTGAATTAACATTATATTACCATTTAGGAAATTACCTTTTAGAATTTTTATGGTAACACGTAGTAGCAACTATTCTAAGTAACTTCAGAATATTTAAGCTCGTAGCATTTTTGTTCCTATTTTTTATCGAATTTAAAAAATGCAACTTCAGAAAAAAAGAAGCGGATGTTGAATTAACATTATATTACCATTTAGGAAATTACCTTTTAGAATTTTTATGGTAACACGTAGTAGCAACTATTCTAAGTAACTACAAAATATTTTAAGCTCGTAGCATTTTTTTCCTATTTTTTATCGAATTTAAAAAATGCAACTTCATAAAAAAACAAGCGGATGTTGAATTAACATTATATTACCATTTAGGAAATTACCTTTTAGAATTTTTATGGTAACACGTAGTAGCAACTATTCTAAGTAACTTCAGAATATTTTAAGCTCGTAGCATTTTTTTCCCTATTTTTTATCGAATTTAAAAAATGCAACTTCAGAAAAAAACAAGCGGATGTTGAATTAACATTTTATTACCATTTAGGAAATTACCTTTTAGAATTTTTATGGTAACACGTAGTAGCAACTATTCTAAGTAACTTCAGAATATTTTAAGCTCGTAGCATTTTTTTCCCTATTTTTTATCGAATTTAAAAAATGCAACTTCAGAAAAAAACAAGCGGATGTTGAATTAACATTATATTACCATTTAGGAAATTACCTTTTAGAATTTTTATGGTAACACGTAGTAGCAACTATTCTAAGTAACTTCAGAATATTTTAAGCTCGTAGCATTTTTATCCCTATTTTTTATCGAATTTAAAAAATGCAACTTCAGAAAAAAACAAGCGGATGTTGAATTAACATTATATTACCATTTAGGAAATTACCTTTTAGAATTTTTATGGTAACACGTAGTAGCAACTATTCTAAGTAACTTCAGAATATTTTAAGCTCGTAGCATTTTATTCCCTATTTTTTATCGAATTTAAAAAATGCAACTTCAGAAAAAAACAAGCGGATGTTGAATTAACATTATATTACCATTTAGGAAATTATCTTTTAGAATTTTTATGTTAACACGTAGTAGCAACTATTCTAAGTAACTTCAGAATATTTTAAGCTCGTAGCATTTTTGTTCCTATTTTTTATCGAATTTAAAAAAATGCAACTTCAGAAAAAAACAAGCGGACGTTGAATTAACATTTTATTACCATTTAAGAAATTACCTTTTAGAATTTTTATGGTAACACGTAGTAGCAACTATTCTAAGTAACTTCAGAATATTTTAAGCTCGTAGCAATTTTTTTCCTATTTTTTATCGAATTTAAAAAATGCAACTTCAGAAAAAAACAAGCGGACGTTGAATTAACATTTTATTACCATTTAAGAAATTACCTTTTAGAATTTTTATGGTAACACGTAGTAGCAACTATTCTAAGTAACTTCAGAATATTTTAAGCTCGTAGCATTTTTGTTCCTATTTTTTATCGAATTTAAAAAATGCAACTTAACATTATATTACCATTTAGGAAATTACCTTTTAGAATTTTTATGGTAACACGTAGTAGCAACTATTCTAAGTAACTTCAGAATATTTTAAGCTCGTAGCATTTTTTTCCCTATTTTTTATCGAATTTAAAAAATGCAACTTCAGAAAAAAAAAGCGGATGTTGAATTAACATTATATTACCATTTAGGAAATTACCTTTTAGAATTTTTATGGTAACACGTAGTATCAACTATTCTAAGTAACTTCAGAATATTTTAAGCTCGTAGCATTTTTTTCCCTATTTTTTATCGAATTTAAAAAATGCAACTTCAGAAAAAAACAAGCGGATGTTGAATTAACATTTTATTACCATTTAGGAAATTACCTTTTAGAATTTTTATGGTAACACGTAGTAGCAACTATTCTAAGTAACTTCAGAATATTTTAAGCTCGTAGCATTTTTGTTCCTATTTTTTATCGAATTTAAAAAATGCAACTTCAGAAAAAAAAAGCGGATGTTGAATTAACATTATATTACCATTTAGGAAATTACCTTTTAGAATTTTTATGGTAACACGTAGTAGCAACTATTCTAAGTAACTTCAGAATATTTTAAGCTCGTAGCATTTTTGTTCCTATTTTTTATCGAATTTAAAAAAATGCAACTTCAGAAAAAAACAAGCGGACGTTGAATTAACATTTTATTACCATTTAAGAAATTACCTTTTAGAATTTTTATGGTAACACGTAGTAGCAACTATTCTAAGTAACTTCAGAATATTTTAAGCTCGTAGCAATTTTTTTCCTATTTTTTATCGAATTTAAAAAATGCAACTTCAGAAAAAAACAAGCGGACGTTGAATTAACATTTTATTACCATTTAAGAAATTACCTTTTAGAATTTTTATGGTAACACGTAGTAGCAACTATTCTAAGTAACTTCAGAATATTTTAAGCTCGTAGCATTTTTGTTCCTATTTTTTATCGAATTTAAAAAATGCAACTTCAGAAAAAAAAAGCGGATGTTGAATTAACATTATATTACCATTTAGGAAATTACCTTTTAGAATTTTTATGGTAACACGTAGTAGCAACTATTCTAAGTAACTTCAGAATATTTTAAGCTCGTAGCATTTTTTTCCCTATTTTTTATCGAATTTAAAAAATGCAACTTCAGAAAAAAAAAGCGGATGTTGAATTAACATTATATTACCATTTAGGAAATTACCTTTTAGAATTTTTATGGTAACACGTAGTATCAACTATTCTAAGTAACTTCAGAATATTTTAAGCTCGTAGCATTTTTTTCCCTATTTTTTATCGAATTTAAAAAATGCAACTTCAGAAAAAAACAAGCGGATGTTGAATTAACATTTTATTACCATTTAGGAAATTACCTTTTAGAATTTTTATGGTAACACGTAGTAGCAACTATTCTAAGTAACTTCAGAATATTTTAAGCTCGTAGCATTTTTTTCCCTATTTTTTATCGAATTTAAAAAATGCAACTTCAGAAAAAAACAAGCGGATGTTGAATTAACATTTTATTAACATTTAGGAAATTACCTTTTAGAATTTTTATGGTAACACGTAGTAGCAACTATTCTAAGTGCTCGTAGCATTTTTTCCCCTATTTTTTATCGAATTTAAAAAATGCAACTTCAGAAAAAAACAAGCGGATGTTGAATTAACATTATATTACCATTTAGGAAATTACCTTTTAGAATTTTTATGGTAACACGTAGTATCAACTATTCTAAGTAACTTCAGAATATTTTAAGCTCGTAGCATTTTTCTTTCCTATTTTTTATCGAATTTAAAAAATGCAACTTCAGAAAAAAACAAGCGGATGTTGAATTAACATTATATTACCATTTAGGAAATTACCTTTTAGAATTTTTATGGTAACACGTAGTAGCAACTATTCTAAGTGCTCGTAGCATTTTTTCCCCTATTTTTTATAGAATTTAAAAAATGCAACTTCAGAAAACAACAAGCGGATGTTGAATTAACATTTTATTACCATTTAGGAAATTACCTTTTAGAATTTTTATGGTAACACGTAGTAGCAACTATTCTAAGTAACTTCAGAATATTTTAAGCTCGTAGCATTTTTTTCCCTATTTTTTATCGAATTTAAAAAATGCAACTTCAGAAAAAAACAAGCGGATGTTGAATTAACATTTTATTAACATTTAGGAAATTACCTTTTAGAATTTTTATGGTAACACGTAGTAGCAACTATTCTAAGTGCTCGTAGCATTTTTTCCCCTATTTTTTATCGAATTTAAAAAATGCAACTTCAGAAAAAAACAAGCGGATGTTGAATTAACATTATATTACCATTTAGGAAATTACCTTTTAGAATTTTTATGGTAACACGTAGTAGCAACTATTCTAAGTAACTTCAGAATATTTTAAGCTCGTAGCATTTTTCTTTCCTATTTTTTATCGAATTTAAAAAATGCAACTTCAGAAAAAAACAAGCGGATGTTGAATTAACATTATATTACCATTTAGGAAATTACCTTTTAGAATTTTTATGGTAACACGTAGTAGCAACTATTCTAAGTGCTCGTAGCATTTTTTCCCCTATTTTTTATAGAATTTAAAAAATGCAACTTCAGAAAACAACAAGCGGATGTTGAATTAACATTTTATTACCATTTAGGAAATTACCTTTTAGAATTTTTATGGTAACACGTAGTAGCAACTATTCTAAGTAACTTCAGAATATTTTAAGATCGTAGCATTTTTTTTTCCTATTTTTTATCGAATTTAAAAAATGCAACTTCAGAAAAAAACAAGCGGATGTTGAATTAACATTATATTACCATTTAGGAAATTACCTTTTAGAATTTTTATGGTAACACGTAGTAGCAACTATTCTAAGTAACTTCAGAATATTTAAGCTCGTAGCATTTTTGTTCCTATTTTTTATCGAATTTAAAAAATGCAACTTCAGAAAAAAAGAAGCGGATGTTGAATTAACATTATATTACCATTTAGGAAATTACCTTTTAGAATTTTTATGGTAACACGTAGTATCATCTATTCTAAGTAACTTCAGAATATTTTAAGCTCGTAGCATTTTTCTTTCCTATTTTTTATCGAATTTAAAAAATGCAACTTCAGAAAAAAAGAAGCGGATGTTGAATTAACATTATATTACCATTTAGGAAATTACCTTTTAGAATTTTTATGGTAACACGTAGTAGCAACTATTCTAAGTGCTCGTAGCATTTTTTTTCCTATTTTTTATAGAATTTAAAAAATGCAACTTCAGAAAAAAACAAGCGGATGTTGAATTAACATTATATTACCATTTAGGAAATTACCTTTTAGAATTTTTATGGTAACACGTAGTAGCAACTATTCTAAGTAACTTCAGAATATTTAAGCTCGTAGCATTTTTGTTCCTATTTTTTATCGAATTTAAAAAATGCAACTTCAGAAAAAAAGAAGCGGATGTTGAATTAACATTATATTACCATTTAGGAAATTACCTTTTAGAATTTTTATGGTAACACGTAGTAGCAACTATTCTAAGTAACTACAAAATATTTTAAGCTCGTAGCATTTTTTTCCTATTTTTTATCGAATTTAAAAAATGCAACTTCAGAAAAAAACAAGCGGATGTTGAATTAACATTATATTACCATTTAGGAAATTACCTTTTAGAATTTTTATGGTAACACGTAGTAGCAACTATTCTAAGTAACTTCAGAATATTTTAAGCTCGTAGCATTTTTTTCCCTATTTTTTATCGAATTTAAAAAATGCAACTTCAGAAAAAAACAAGCGGATGTTGAATTAACATTTTATTACCATTTAGGAAATTACCTTTTAGAATTTTTATGGTAACACGTAGTAGCAACTATTCTAAGTAACTTCAGAATATTTTAAGCTCGTAGCATTTTTTTCCCTATTTTTTATCGAATTTAAAAAATGCAACTTCAGAAAAAAACAAGCGGATGTTGAATTAACATTATATTACCATTTAGGAAATTACCTTTTAGAATTTTTATGGTAACACGTAGTAGCAACTATTCTAAGTAACTTCAGAATATTTTAAGCTCGTAGCATTTTTATCCCTATTTTTTATCGAATTTAAAAAATGCAACTTCAGAAAAAAACAAGCGGATGTTGAATTAACATTATATTACCATTTAGGAAATTACCTTTTAGAATTTTTATGGTAACACGTAGTAGCAACTATTCTAAGTAACTTCAGAATATTTTAAGCTCGTAGCATTTTATTCCCTATTTTTTATCGAATTTAAAAAATGCAACTTCAGAAAAAAACAAGCGGATGTTGAATTAACATTATATTACCATTTAGGAAATTATCTTTTAGAATTTTTATGTTAACACGTAGTAGCAACTATTCTAAGTAACTTCAGAATATTTTAAGCTCGTAGCATTTTTGTTCCTATTTTTTATCGAATTTAAAAAAATGCAACTTCAGAAAAAAACAAGCGGACGTTGAATTAACATTTTATTACCATTTAAGAAATTACCTTTTAGAATTTTTATGGTAACACGTAGTAGCAACTATTCTAAGTAACTTCAGAATATTTTAAGCTCGTAGCAATTTTTTTCCTATTTTTTATCGAATTTAAAAAATGCAACTTCAGAAAAAAACAAGCGGACGTTGAATTAACATTTTATTACCATTTAAGAAATTACCTTTTAGAATTTTTATGGTAACACGTAGTAGCAACTATTCTAAGTAACTTCAGAATATTTTAAGCTCGTAGCATTTTTGTTCCTATTTTTTATCGAATTTAAAAAATGCAACTTCAGAAAAAAAAAGCGGATGTTGAATTAACATTATATTACCATTTAGGAAATTACCTTTTAGAATTTTTATGGTAACACGTAGTAGCAACTATTCTAAGTAACTTCAGAATATTTTAAGCTCGTAGCATTTTTTTCCCTATTTTTTATCGAATTTAAAAAATGCAACTTCAGAAAAAAAAAGCGGATGTTGAATTAACATTATATTACCATTTAGGAAATTACCTTTTAGAATTTTTATGGTAACACGTAGTATCAACTATTCTAAGTAACTTCAGAATATTTTAAGCTCGTAGCATTTTTTTCCCTATTTTTTATCGAATTTAAAAAATGCAACTTCAGAAAAAAACAAGCGGATGTTGAATTAACATTTTATTACCATTTAGGAAATTACCTTTTAGAATTTTTATGGTAACACGTAGTAGCAACTATTCTAAGTAACTTCAGAATATTTTAAGCTCGTAGCATTTTTGTTCCTATTTTTTATCGAATTTAAAAAATGCAACTTCAGAAAAAAAAAGCGGATGTTGAATTAACATTATATTACCATTTAGGAAATTACCTTTTAGAATTTTTATGGTAACACGTAGTAGCAACTATTCTAAGTAACTTCAGAATATTTTAAGCTCGTAGCATTTTTGTTCCTATTTTTTATCGAATTTAAAAAAATGCAACTTCAGAAAAAAACAAGCGGACGTTGAATTAACATTTTATTACCATTTAAGAAATTACCTTTTAGAATTTTTATGGTAACACGTAGTAGCAACTATTCTAAGTAACTTCAGAATATTTTAAGCTCGTAGCAATTTTTTTCCTATTTTTTATCGAATTTAAAAAATGCAACTTCAGAAAAAAACAAGCGGACGTTGAATTAACATTTTATTACCATTTAAGAAATTACCTTTTAGAATTTTTATGGTAACACGTAGTAGCAACTATTCTAAGTAACTTCAGAATATTTTAAGCTCGTAGCATTTTTGTTCCTATTTTTTATCGAATTTAAAAAATGCAACTTCAGAAAAAAAAAGCGGATGTTGAATTAACATTATATTACCATTTAGGAAATTACCTTTTAGAATTTTTATGGTAACACGTAGTAGCAACTATTCTAAGTAACTTCAGAATATTTTAAGCTCGTAGCATTTTTTTCCCTATTTTTTATCGAATTTAAAAAATGCAACTTCAGAAAAAAACAAGCGGATGTTGAATTAACATTTTATTACCATTTAGGAAATTACCTTTTAGAATTTTTATGGTAACACGTAGTAGCAACTATTCTAAGTAACTTCAGAATATTTTAAGCTCGTAGCATTTTTTTCCCTATTTTTTATCGAATTTAAAAAATGCAACTTCAGAAAAAAACAAGCGGATGTTGAATTAACATTTTATTAACATTTAGGAAATTACCTTTTAGAATTTTTATGGTAACACGTAGTAGCAACTATTCTAAGTGCTCGTAGCATTTTTTCCCCTATTTTTTATCGAATTTAAAAAATGCAACTTCAGAAAAAAACAAGCGGATGTTGAATTAACATTATATTACCATTTAGGAAATTACCTTTTAGAATTTTTATGGTAACACGTAGTATCAACTATTCTAAGTAACTTCAGAATATTTTAAGCTCGTAGCATTTTTCTTTCCTATTTTTTATCGAATTTAAAAAATGCAACTTCAGAAAAAAACAAGCGGATGTTGAATTAACATTATATTACCATTTAGGAAATTACCTTTTAGAATTTTTATGGTAACACGTAGTAGCAACTATTCTAAGTGCTCGTAGCATTTTTTCCCCTATTTTTTATAGAATTTAAAAAATGCAACTTCAGAAAACAACAAGCGGATGTTGAATTAACATTTTATTACCATTTAGGAAATTACCTTTTAGAATTTTTATGGTAACACGTAGTAGCAACTATTCTAAGTAACTTCAGAATATTTTAAGCTCGTAGCATTTTTTTCCCTATTTTTTATCGAATTTAAAAAATGCAACTTCAGAAAAAAACAAGCGGATGTTGAATTAACATTTTATTAACATTTAGGAAATTACCTTTTAGAATTTTTATGGTAACACGTAGTAGCAACTATTCTAAGTGCTCGTAGCATTTTTTCCCCTATTTTTTATCGAATTTAAAAAATGCAACTTCAGAAAAAAACAAGCGGATGTTGAATTAACATTATATTACCATTTAGGAAATTACCTTTTAGAATTTTTATGGTAACACGTAGTAGCAACTATTCTAAGTAACTTCAGAATATTTTAAGCTCGTAGCATTTTTCTTTCCTATTTTTTATCGAATTTAAAAAATGCAACTTCAGAAAAAAACAAGCGGATGTTGAATTAACATTATATTACCATTTAGGAAATTACCTTTTAGAATTTTTATGGTAACACGTAGTAGCAACTATTCTAAGTGCTCGTAGCATTTTTTCCCCTATTTTTTATAGAATTTAAAAAATGCAACTTCAGAAAACAACAAGCGGATGTTGAATTAACATTTTATTACCATTTAGGAAATTACCTTTTAGAATTTTTATGGTAACACGTAGTAGCAACTATTCTAAGTAACTTCAGAATATTTTAAGATCGTAGCATTTTTTTTTCCTATTTTTTATCGAATTTAAAAAATGCAACTTCAGAAAAAAACAAGCGGATGTTGAATTAACATTATATTACCATTTAGGAAATTACCTTTTAGAATTTTTATGGTAACACGTAGTAGCAACTATTCTAAGTGCTCGTAGCATTTTTTCCCCTATTTTTTTATAGAATTTAAAAAATGCAACTTCAGAAAAAAACAAGCCGATGTTGAATTAACATTTTATTACCATTTAGGAAATTACCTTTTAGAATTTTTATGGTAACACGTAGTAGCAACTATTCTAAGTAACTTCAGAATATTTTAAGCTCGTAGCATTTTTTTCCCTATTTTTTATCGAATTTAAAAAATGCAACTTCAGAAAAAAACAAGCGGATGTTGAATTAACATTATATTACCATTTAGGAAATTACCTTTTAGAATTTTTATGGTAACACGTAGTATCAACTATTCTAAGTAACTTCAGAATATTTTAAGCTCGTAGCATTTTTTTCCCTATTTTTTATCGAATTTAAAAAATGCAACTTCAGAAAAAAACAAGCGGATGTTGAATTAACATTATATTACCATTTAGGAAATTACCTTTTAGAATTTTTATGGTAACACGTAGTAGCAACTAGTCTAAGTAACTTCAGAATATTTTAAGCTGGAAGCAATTTTTTTCCTATTTTTTATCGAATTTAAAAATGCAACTTCAGAAAAAAACAAGCGGATGTTGAATTAACATTATATTACCATTTAAGAAATTACCTTTTAGAATTTTTATGGTAACACGTAGTAGCAACTATTCTAAGTAACTTCAGAATATTTTAAGCTCGTAGCATTTTTTTTCCTAATTTTTATCGAATTTAAAAAATGCAACTTCAGAAAAAAACAAGCGGATGTTGAATTAACATTTTATTACCATTTGGAAATTACCTTTTAGAATTTTTATGGTAACACGTAGTAGCAACTATTCTAAGTAACTTCAAAATATTTTAAGCTCGTAGCATTTTTTTCCTATTTTTTATCGAATTTAAAAAATGCAACTTCAGAAAAAAACAAGCGGATGTTGAATTAACATTATATTACCATTTAGGAAATTACCTTTTAGAATTTTTATGGTAACACGTAGTAGCAACTAGTCTAAGTAACATCCGAATATTTTAAGCTCGTGGCATTTTTTTTTTATTTTTTATCGAATTTAAAAACTGCAACTTGCAAAAAAACGAAAAAACAAGCGGGTGTTGAATTGACATTATATTACCATTAGGAAATTGATATTTTAGAATTTTTATGGTATAACGTAGTAGCAACTATTTTAAATAATTTCAGAATGTTTTAAGCTCATAGCAATTTTTCCGAATATTTTTTTACCGAATTTAAAAATACAACTTCAGAATTGCGATTATCTTACAATTTAGGAAACTGACCTTTCAAACTTTTAATGATATTACGTAGTAGCAACTATTTTAAGTAACTTCAGAATGTTTTAAGCTAGCTGATTTTTTTTTTGTATTTTTTACCGAATTTAAAAAATGCAACTTCAGATAAAACAAACAGACGTTGAATTGAGATTATCTTACAATTTAGGAAATTGACCTTTTAGAATGTTTATGGTATCGCATAGTAGCAACTATTCTAAGTAACTTCAGAATGTTTTAAATTCACAGCATTTTTTTTTCTATTGTTTTTACCGAATTAAAAAAATGCAACTTCGGAAAATACAAGCGGACATTGAATTGAGATTATTTTACAATTTAGGAAATTGACCTCTTACAGTTTTCATGATATCACTTAGTAGCAACTATTCTAAGTAACTTCAGAATGTTTTAAGCTGCAGCAATTTCTTTTTTCGATTTTTTTGCGGAATTTAAAAATGCAACTTTAGAAAAAACAAACGGACGTTGAATTGAGATTATCTTACAGCTTAGGAAACTGGCCCTTTAATATCAACTAAATCTAAGTAACTTACAAATGTTTTAAGCCCACAGCAATTTTTTTTTTCTATTTTTTTACAGAATTTAAAAAATGCTGCTTCAGAAAATACACGCGGACGTTGAATTGAGATTATCTTACAATTCAGGAAAATGACCTTTTAAAATGTTTATGGTATCGCATAGTAGCAACTATTCTAAGTATCTTCAGAATGTTTTAAGTTCGCAGCAATTTTTGTAACTATTTTTTACTGAATTTAAAAAATGTAACTTCAGAAAATACAAGCGGACGTTAAATTGAGATTATTTTACAATTTAGGAAATTGACCTCTTACAATTATCGTGGTATCACGTAGTAGCAACTATTCTAAGTAACTTCCGAATGTTTTAAGTTCACAGCAAATTTTTTTTCAGTTTTTTTACAGAATTTAAAAAATGCAACTTCAGAAAATACAAACGGACGTTGAATTGAGATTATTTTACAATTTAGGAAATTGACCTCTTAGAATTTCCATGGTATCACTTAGTAGCAACTATTCTAAGTAACTTCAGAATGTTTTAAGCTGCAGCAATTTTTTTTTCTATTTTTTACGGAATTCAAAAATGCAACCAGAAAAAACAAACGGACGTTGAATTGAGATTATCTTACAGCTTAGGAAATTGACCGTTTAGGATTTCGATGGTATCACGTAGTAGCAACTATACTAAGTAACTTCAGAATGCTTTAAGCTCACAGAATTTTTTTTTTTCAATTTTTTTACTGAATTCAAAAATGCAACTTCAGAAAATACAAGCGAACGTTAAATTGAGATTATCTTACAATTCAGGAAATTGACCTTTTGGAATTATTATGGTATCACATAGTAGCAACTATTGTAAGTAACTTCAGAATGTTTTAAGTTCACAGCAATTTTTTTTTCAATTTTTTTACTGAACTTAAAAAAATGCAACTTCAGGAAATACACGCGGATGTTGAATTGAGATTATCTTACAATTCAGGAAATTGACCTTTTAGAATTTGTATGGTATCGCGTAGTAACAACTATTCCAAGTAACTTCAGATTTTTTTAAGCTTGTGGCAATTGTTTCTGTATTTTTTTTACCAAATGTAAAAAATGCAACTTCAGAAAAAGACAAGAGGATGTTTAATTGAGATTATCTTACAATCTACAAAATTGACTTTTTATCATTTGTATGGTATTACATAGTAGCAACTATTCTAAGTAACTTCAGAATGTTTTAAGCTCACAGAATTTTTTTTTCAATTTTTTTACAGAATTTAAAAAATGCAACTTCAGAAAATACAAACGGACGTTAAATTGAGATGATCTTACAGTTTAAGAAATTTACCGTTTAGAATTTTTACAGTATCACGTAGTAGCGTCTATTTCAAGTAACTCCAGAATTTTTTAAGCTCGTAGCAATTGTTTCTGTATTTTTATCGAATTTGAAAAATGCAACTTCAGAAAATACAAGCGGACGTTGAATTGAGATTATATTATTATTTGGGCAATTGACCTTTTAGAATGTTTATGGTATCGCGGAGTAGCGACTATTCTAAGTAACTTCGGAATTTTTTTAAGTTCATGGCAATTGTTTTTACCGAATTTAAAAATTCTAGCTTCAACCGAACAATGTGGAATCTTTTTTCAATAATTTGAGTTCTCGGAAGACAAAATTTTCAACGTGACGAAATCTGGAAATACGGACGAAACGGGTGTTACTTCAGTGCAGAGACCGCATAGAATTATTGCTCGTAACTCGTAAAGCAGTTAAGCAAATCGATGAACTAGTTTCTGCTGAAAAGGATAGTAACTTTGGCTTGTGCTGTTTTTGCCCACCATTCTTTGTGTTTCCAAGGGTCAAATACCACCAGTGTCGGCTCTCGGGGTGACTTATGGTACGGCCGAGGTAGCAGAGGTGGCAAAACAGATAGGTAGGGTCGGTTGCAGAGATCTGTTTTACCACCTCTGCTACCTCGGCCATACCATGAGTCACCCTGCGAGCCGTCACTGTATCCCACAGGCAATTTATAGATACTGCGCCCGCAGATTCTGGTGGAACTGCAAATAAATCTCTGTGGGTGCAAGAAGCCGATTTCATCTTATTTTTTGTTTAAAAAGCACAACTGAGAATTCATGCCTTCTTCTTGATATTCAGGGCTCCCATCTTAGCAGAGGACTCTATTTCGCTAAATCCAATGAAATCCTCATGTTATCATTTACATAAGCTTCTTGATGGTGCATCTATGATGATTATTAAAAAAAGGTAATTTTTCTGATTTTTTACATTTTCGAGTTTTTTTGCGAAGGCGCCACGGGATTGACATTTGTTCTTGCGAAAGTGCATTTTCTGATGGGTCTTGATGAGATCTTTACAGTGACGTATAGAAACTCCGAATTGAACCAGTGGTTTCTTCAGGAAATCATTTCAAATGCAATTTTTGAGCAAAAGTAAGAAAAACTAGTTTTTCATGTTTTCGTTAAAAATTAAAAATCGCCAATCTTAATTGAATCCGACTAATTTGCACACAAGGGGCACAGATTTGCAAACCGCGTTTGATTTGGAGTTTTCGTTTAGCCGCTACGGTCGATCTGAAAAAATAAACTTCTATCAAAATTTTCTAAAATTTTCAAACTGACTTGCCAACTTTTTTGCTATTTAAGATAGCTGAATTTTTTTAACACCAATCGATTTTTCTCGTTTTTCTGATGAAAAACGGGTACACTTAAAGGGTCTACGATGATTATTAAACAAAGTTGATTTTTTAGAAAAAGTCAACATCTGTTCATCCAATCATTACTAATCGATTCCGTCGCCCATCATCAAAAGAATTAAAGTCATCACCTCCAACAACAGAGAAGGGGACTCGAATCGATCAGTGACCTATCGAGGGCAGTTTTGCGGAAGGGTGAACTTGCCGCCGCGCCGAACGACCTCGTCCCCTCGGAACGCGTGTGTCAAGGGTGTGCGGCGTTTACCTTCCGGCACCCCCTGTGCGTGTGCCGGAAGTGGGTCTCGACCCCCGGAAGGGCAAGGACGCGGCCTGGAAACGGGGGAAGCAGGTCGGCACAAATCCACCCTGAACGATCATTAGGGGGAAGTCCGTGCCCGAATTCCGTTACGGAAACAAGTGAATAAAAAGTTCCCTTTAGAATTCTCTTTAATAATAATAATAATAGTTTACTCGCGCCAATACCAGAAGTTTACACAAAAATTCCTTTTAATAAATAATAATAGTTTATTCGTGGAAATACCAGGAATTTTCACGAAAATTCCCTTCAATAATAATAATAGTTTATTCGTGCCAATACCAGGAGTTTACACAAGTCAGACAATAGGAATAACTTACAATTGAGTTGAAGATGGTTGCGACCGTTAATGCATTTTAGATGCGTATATTGATTAACATTAACTTTGCTTATTTATTTAACCCGGATAAACCCAAAATTAAAATTGAAGGAATGTAAATCTTGTGTCTGTCTTAAATAAGTAATTTCGATCTAAGAAACTTGTTTTACTGTCAAATGCCAATGAATATTTACTGAACACACTGTTTCGAAGAGAAAATGATAGATGGCGCTGGTAATTTTTAACGTATAATTTAAGTAAGAAGTTTCACATTTAGGACTAAAGGATAATCACGGTTAAGATTAAAATAAGTTACATCCGAATGGATGTTTCATTTAATTTAAAGCGCTAACGAAGTGGATGGTCATTTTGCTTCAACGCTTGCAACTTGTAATAAAATAACGCGAGGTGTTTGTGCAAAAGTCGACTGATGTTCAGTTGTTAGGCTTAAGGTTCTTCAATTTTGCGCACTGGATAGCTTTTCTTATCCACAAGCAAGCCTTCCCTTATTATATTTGCAAAAGCAAGTATAGTCTGTTCGCTGGAATCTGGCGGCTGAGATCGTAAAACGGTCGGTCCGCCCTGAGGATTGACGCACCCTCGAAGAAATACATTTATTGCTGTCCTTCGCTCCTATTGGTAAACGCACTTTTACACCAGTACTTCTCAACAAAGATTGGTTTAAGATAAAACATATTACGTCCTTTACTTACCGAGCTCCGACCCTCTTTTACGACCACAGCCGCCAGATTTCAGAGAACGGACTATACATATGGCCAGTTTGAGGGAACTTCCTTCATAATTTTGCTTACACTAGCAGCTGAAGGGACTTCACTTCGACTAAAAATTATTTTCAAATTTCGCTCAGTTTCTGCAATTTCTTACAGCGAAGGTTTGTCACTACATATCTGTAAATAACACAAACTTCAAGAAGAAAGCAACGGATGGCCCACGCTTTATTTACCTATCAACGTACGGTATGAAGAATATTTGTTCGACCCACTGTATTAATACGAAGAAATATTTTTGGCCAGCCATGAGTCAACCTAATCGCATTAATTAGTATCGGCAGATTAACGAAACATCAGAAGAGATAATTGGTCTGGGAAAAGGCCGTGGGATTTAATGAATTCGTCTATGAGACCAATTACCAGCAGGAGCCCGTAATTTAGCATCGGGCACGCTCGAGACCGCGAGAGTGCATTCCTCTTCGTATTTCTTGTTGTTATTGTTGTTCTTGTTCCGCGGCTCACGCCCTCCTACACACGACGACTCCCATTGTGCATATTTCCCAGGAGGTGACCCGTGCCGAGGGGTCACAGGTCGTCACGAGCTCAGCCACCGTCTTTGTACAACTCGCTGCGATCGCAGCGATTATTGCCCGCTCGCGTGAGACCGCTCTTTCTTCCTTTCCCTCCCCGCACACCTCCCGCTCGCGTTTTCAATTGTTTATCCAGCTATTCATCACTTTTCGCGAATTTATGATGCAAACAATTATTAACTTGTAGAAGGGGATGATTAATCGCTATTGTACGTTTTGTAGGATCTTTGATTAACTCTTCCAAACAACCCATACTTTTTTTTTAAGAGAGGAGAGAAGATCTTTTATAGATGCCCCTATAGTGGGGCAGTGTTGGAGTCCTTCCCCTGAAGGGCGGGAGTATACCAACTAAAAACTCTCCTCAAAGTAGAGCGGAAGGAGACCGAATCTTGACCGTGGTCAACCGGTAACTGAATGACATCACAACCCATAAATTCAATCAAAACATTACCTTATAAATAGTTGAAAAAAAGGCCTCATGTTGGCGAAATAGTAACAATATCTAGATGTTGGCATTCGCATCGACAGCTCATCGTAAAGTCAGCAGAATCAGGAATCAAGCCAGCACCGTTACCAACGTTCCAATTAGAATCAAATAGGCTTCGCCGGACGTCAAACAAACAACGCCAATGTAACAATTGACCGTCGCCCGATCCTCAATTATCCCCAACAATTGGCAATCGCCCGACATTCAATTGTCCATCATTTTTGACTCATCTCGGTATACGAGAGCACGTGCACGACGTGCTCGCGCGGGAAAACGCCGCTGCGAGAGCGCGCGAGCCGTTCACGAGCTGAGCGTGTGCGTGCAGGCAGGTTAGGGTCTCGCCCTTGACGCGGCGGCCGACCACGTGTGTTCGGGCATGTTTAGGACCGTGGGAGCGCAGTCGACGACGCTCAGTGCGCATATGTCGACCTAATTGCCCGGGCTTTCATAATTGGGGCTGGCTGCCAAGGGGGAGATTTTTATGGGCGATTGTACGTGTGGATTTCACGTGCCCCCTAGTCTCGTTCCCACGCTCGCTCCGGCAAGAAAAAGAATGGAAAAAAGGCAAACAGGAACGAGACCAACACGTTCCTTCCTATCTGCGCTCGGATAAGGGATGACTAGATTATTTTTAAATTGCTTTACGATTATTCCGTCTGGGTTGTTCGGTGACGTTGCGAGATAATACTTTCATTGTATGAGGGATGATAATAAGTCTCGTTGGAACATTAAATCGTCATCAAATCACATATCTCTGACCCCCTCCCTTAAGTATAGTGCCATCGAGGGGTGTTCGATTATGGAACTTAATAATCGATTATTTTCAATAATCGATTAATCAAAAGAATCGATTAATCAACTCATTAAATTATCTATTAATCGATTTATCACATTATTAAATGATCGATGAATCAAAATAATCGAATAATCAACTCATTAAATGATCTATTAATCGATTAATCAAATAGTTGATTAACCAAATGATCTATAAATCGATTAATCAAATTATAAATTAATTGATTATTTTCCGAGTAATAATCAAACAACCGATTAATCGATTATTTATCGATTAATCGATTATTTTTCATAGCCCTAGTTATATTAGCATATTTAAAAGATAAAAGTGGTATATTTTACCAGACAAAATAAGCATATTTTAGTGGTCAAAAATGGCACATTTTACCACTCAAAAACACCATAATTTAATAATAAAAAAATTGTATATTTTAATAGTCAAAAAAAGCATATTTTAATTGTCAAAAATGGCACATTTTACCAGTCAAAAATAGCATATTTTAATTGTCAAAAATGGCACATTTTACCAGTCAAAAACATCATAATTTAATAATAAAAAAATGGCATTTTTTACCAGTCAAAAACAGCATCTTTTAATAATCAAAAATGTCATATTTCCCTAGTCAAAAATAGCATATTTTAATTGTCAAAAATTGCACATTATTCCAGTCAAAACTATCATAATTTAATAATAAAAAAATGGCATTTTTTACCAGTCAAAAACAGCATATTTTAATAATCAAAAATGTCATATTTTCCCAGTCAAAAATAGCATATTTTAATTGTCAAAAATGGCACATTTTACCAGTCAAAAACATCATAATTTAATAATAAAAATGGCATTTTTTACCAGTCAAAAACAGCATATTTTAATAATCA
Source organism: Ocypus olens (assembly GCA_910593695.2). Classification (NCBI taxonomy): domain Eukaryota; kingdom Metazoa; phylum Arthropoda; class Insecta; order Coleoptera; family Staphylinidae; genus Ocypus; species Ocypus olens. The sequence continues at coordinate 43,477,113 of OU343062.1, read as the reverse complement.
AAAATGTCATATTTCCCCAGTCAAAAATAGCATATTTTAATTGTCAAAAATGGCACATTTTACCAGTCAAAAACATCATAATTTAATAATAAAAAATGGCATTTTTTACCAGTCAAAAACTGCATATTTTAATAATCAAAAATGTCATATTTTACCAGTCAAAAATGGCGTATTTCCCCAGTCAAAAATAGCATATTTTAATTGTCAAAAACGGCACATTTTACCAGTCAAAAACATCATAATTTAATAATAAAAAATGGCATTTTTTACCAGTCAAAAACAGCATATTTTAATAATCAAAAATGCCATATTTTACCAGTTAAAAATGGCATATTTCCCCAGTCAAAAATAGCATATTTTAATTGTCAAAAATGGCACATTTTACCAGTCAAAACCATCATAATTTAATAATAAAAAATGGCATTTTTTACCAGTCTTAACAGCATATTTTAATAATCAAAAACAGCATATTTTAATAATCAAAAATGTCATATTTCCCCAGTCAAAAATAGCATATTTTAATTGTCAAAAATGGCACATTTCACCAGTCAAAACCATCATAATTTAATAATAAAAAATGGCATTTTTTACCAGTCAAAAACAGCATATTTTAATAATCAAAAATGTCATATTTCCCCAGTCAAAAATAGCATATTTTAATTGTCAAAAATGGCACATTTTACCAGTCAAAAACATCATAATTTAATAATCAAAAACGGCATTTTTTACCAGTCAAAAACAGCATATTTTAATAATAAAAAATGTCATATTTTACCAGTCAAAAATGGCATATTTTCCCAGTCAAAAATAGCATATTTTAATTGTCAAAAATGGCACATTTTACCAGTCAAAAACACCATAATTTAACAATAAAAAAATGGCATATTTTACAAGTCAAAAATGGCATATTTTTCCAGTCAAAAATAGCATATTTTAATCGTCAAAAATGGCACATTTTACCATTAAAAAACAGTATATTTTAATAATCAAAAATGTCATATTTTACCAGTCAAAAATGGCATATTTTACCAGTTAAAAATGGCATAATTTTCCAGTCAAAAATAGCATATTTTAATTGTCAAAAATGGCATATTTTACTAGTCAAAAACACCATAATTTAATAATAAAAAAATGGCATATTTTACCAGTCAAAAATGGCATATTTTTCCAGTCAAAAATAGCATATTTTAATGGTCAAAAATGGCTTATTTTGCCAGTCAAAAACACCATAATTTAATAATAAAAAAATGGCACATTTTACCAGTCAAAAATAGAATATTTCAATGGTCAAAAATGAAACATTATACCAGTCAAAAACAGCATATTTTAATAACCAAAAATAGTATATTTTAACAGTCAAAAATGGCATGTTTTACCAATGAGCATTAGCATAGTTTACCTGTTAATAATGACACACTTTAACACTAAAAAAATGGCATATTTTACATGTTAAAAAGGCATACTTTACTAGTCTAAAATGCCACAGTGTTCAAATTTTGTATTTTCCATTTAAAAAAGGAATATTTAACTTGTCACAAAATGATAAAATTAAATAAGTAATTGTAGAGCCTTTTTCACTTCGTGATACATTTTTTTTTTGAATAATTAGAACGACTAACTTTGTTGGTATCACTTTATTAACTTGGAGTAGTATAGTCGAAACTATAGTTACTACTCCAAGTTAATAAAGTAATACCAACAAAGTTATTCGTTTTATTTGAATTATGATAAAATTAAGTTTGACGTACATTAATGGAACATTTATTCACAAACAGAAAATATTCGCATAAAAAGATTATTCATTTTTTTAAATTAAAAGATTGTTCGATTAATTGATTTAATAAACAATCAAATGATCGAACAATCGATTAATAAAATGATCGGATTAATCGATTAATTGATTATTTTTCGAGTAATAATCAAACACCCAATTAATCGATGAATCGATTATTTTGGACCAACCTAGTGCCATCCCTCAATATTTTAATGTGGTGATAATAATAATAATAATACGTTTATTTCCCAACATCGTGGAATCTAGTTACAGGGAAAAAATAATAAAGTTATAACATATAACTGATGATAAAAAATATATGGTGATGATGATATTGATGTTTTTCTAATTTTTCTACTATTGCAATTTCCAAACCTACACCGGATGGAGATCAATTGTTATAATTTCTCTTCTGATATAAATTTTATGTTATGATCGCGCGCCGGACTTTAATGTCGTGTCGATTATGAAAGGCCAAATCTTCAACGACGTTTAATTACTGCACGTAACAACGACCTGGAGAGGATGCGCTGATTTCTCTCATTATTGTATTGTACTCAACTATTTATTTGCTTTAAAACTTAAAATGTGTTACAATTTACAATACAGTTACAGTTGGTGTTGATCCTGCGTTGCCAGATTTGAATTTCAGTGAATCGGGTTTTTGATTGTTAAAGTTAAAAAAAATCGTTACAAAATTTTGAAAATAATATAATTAAGTGCAATAAAAGCTGCATGCAATATATATTTTTAACAAGATCAAGATTATCAAATTATTTTCAAGAGGCTGAAAACGAACTTAATTAATTGTGAATTATTCAAAAAATACGAGACCAAAAACCTACGAAAACGTAAAATAAAGAACAACATATTATTTATGTGGTTTTAATCGAATCGGTACATTCAACAACATCGTATCAGCAAAAACAGATTTTGAAAATGTTGCTTACTTAAAAAAATCCTAAATTTTCTGCATTTTTTTGTCATTGCAGGTAGGCATACACGCACTCTCAAAAATTTAAATAAATTTCCGAAATAAAAGCACTGGCTGTTTACACCCCTAGAACATAAAATTCCCTAGGTTGGAACCATCCAGTAGTTCAGATGTCCTTCTCTTTCTCAATCGAGAATCCCCGAAGGTCGGACTGTGATACGTAAATGCAATGTCGCCTCAATGAGTGCGCCTAGACATACATCTGGCCGACCTTAGGTTACGTCAAGGAGCCGTCGAAATTTATTCATTGTTACAAATTATTAATTTTAATTTTAATCGTTTGTAAGCGGGTCCGCCCATCCAACTAGAGACCGCTGCCACTGTTGCGTGGCCAGTAGTTATTGAACGGATGCGAATGATCTATGAAAATCGCCGGCCACCGGCGCAAACTTTCCCATCAAACCAAGTGATAAAGAAGCCGTTAGCTGGCAGCCATTGCCGCCATTAATTGGTTCGTGTCCAATTAATCAGTGATTCAATGATTTCTTACGAATTGCCATTTTTTCCTTCCCGCAATTCTCACGTTTGTTTTTCTTTTCTTTCGATTTCCCGGAAGAGAGTCGCGAACTGGATGTATGTAGACAGCGTTATGCGTCGTTAGTTGTAGAAAACGTATGAAATAAAAACTAATGTGCTCGGCATTTTTTTGTGTGGGATACGAAAGAACTTTTCTGATTTTTTTTTTGTGGCTACAATTGCTAAAATGGGTTTACATTATTTAAAGAATGCACAGCATTAACAAAACAACTAAGAAAATTGTAGAGTTTACCTGTTTCTTAGCTTGAAGTCCTGTGGCCGTTTGCCAAAAACAGATATGTCAATTTTTGCTAGTTTTCCGGAGAGCACAAACAAATTTAAATTTGATCAGAAAATCATAATTTAAGAAATTTCAGGTGTAGTTCTGAAATTAAAATTAGTATGTCTACTTTCGTTTACATATAATTATAATTAACCCATTCAAACCAATATTTTTGAAATTATGCAAATTACAAAAAAAAATCAGTTTAGTGGACATATCTACTTTTGGCAAACGGCCACAGAGTTAGTTATTCAATTAAATTGCAACATGTTGAAGGCTTTCATTTTGAACTGTACTTTAAAGATCAACAACAAAGTATAAATATAATTTTAACTGAATAGAACTGTTATTATACAAGAGCTGTGGTTCTCAATCTTTTGGTTTTCACGTACCAAATATGGTTGATACTTCCACTTACTTCATTGTTTTTTTCTGAAACAAATTAATTGCTATGAAGAATTATTATTAGTAGCAGTCCAATTGAGATCACACTTACGTGCATACAAGCAAAATATCAAGGCCATCGACCGGAGTCTTTTAGTCAAATTATTATATATACTAGAGATGGGCAAAACTGCTACTTTTAAATCACGTTGCTACTTTCTAATATCAGTGATTTTAAACTGTGATCACGGTTAGTAAACGTCGTAACACCTTCTGAAATTGTTAATGGTTTCTCAAAAATGTTTTTGATATGATTCTGCTTTTGATATCATACTTGTGACTAAAGGTAATATTTTGGCCATACAGGGTGTTTCAAAATTCATGCACCAAAAGTTTTCTGCGTACTCCTCGTAGATAAAAAGAAAAAAAACCCTTATGACAAATCTTGATTTTCCACAAAATAACATGGATTGAACCCCTTCGCAGCAATATTAAAGAGACGCACCCTGTATTATCTGCTACACCAAATAAATATACGACTATCCCTGATTCAGTTCAAAATTCGAGAAGTATTCGGAAAATTTTGCAGAAAATGTGGCAAATAATAATAATAATAATAATCCATTCATTTATAATATTTTTGTACACATCATTTACAGACTAGTATTATAAAATTAATAAAATAAATGTTGATTCGTAACGTATAATCTTTAAAGTTTCTTATTCTCGAAGCTTTACGCTTGTAGAGAAGAAGACACTTTAACAAGTACAATATTTGTACTTGACTTAATTTTATAAAAATTAAAGTTAACACCAAATGTTTTCCTATTTTCGTTTTACCTGAAAAAACGCATCTTTTGAAAGATTATTTGCGCTGTTCTCGAAGGATTATTTTGAAATAAAATCATTAACCAATATAGATATAGATTTTTGAAAATTTTCGTTTTAATTTTTTGAGCACTTGAATATAAACATCGCAGAAAATAATATAAAACGCGTAGAAAAAAATTCTTAAAACAATATCCTAAATGGTCAAAGAATCGCTTATTCAAAATTAATTTGGTTTTTGTAAATTCAACAATTTTTAATGGAGATATGGATTTTTGAAAATTTTAGTTTTATTTTTTTAACACTTGTATGAAAACATCGCAAAAAAACATAAAACGCGTAGAAAAAGTTCCTTAAAACAATATCCTTAATGGTCGAAGAACCGCTTATTCAAAATTAATTTGGTTTTTGTAAATTCAACAATTTTTAATGGAGATATGGATTCTTGAAAGCACTTGAAAGAAAACATCGCAAAAAAATATAAAACGCTTAGAAAAAATTCCATAAAAAATCATGCTCAATGGCCGAAATATCGCTAATTTAAAATCAGTTCGGTTTTTGCAAATCCAACAATTTTCAATAGAGATATGGACTTTTGAAGATTTTCGTTTTAATTTTTTGAGCACTTGAATGAAAACGTCGCAGAAAAAAAAAACATAAAACGCCTAGAAAAAAATCCTTAAAAAAATATCCTTAATGGTCGAAGTATCGCTTATCAAAAATCAAATTGGTTTTTGTTAATTCAACAATTTTTAATGGAGATACGGATTTTTGAAAATTTTAGTTTTTTTTTTTAACACTTGTATGAAAACATCGCAAAAAATATAAAACGCGCAGAAAAAGTTCCTTAAAACAATATCCTTAATGGTCGAAGAACCGCTTATTCAAAATTAATTTAGTTTTTGTAAATTCAACAATTTTTAATGGAGATATGGATTCTTGAAAATTTTAATTATATTTTTTTGAGCACTTGAATGAAAACATCGCACAAAAACAATAAAAAGGCGGAGACAAAATTCCATAAAAAATCATCCTCAATGGCTGAAGTATCGCTAATTCAAAATCAATTAGGTATTTGCAAATCCAACAATTTTCAATAGAGATATGGATTTTTGAAGATTTGCTTTTTAATTTTTTGAGCACTTAAAAGAAAACATCGCAGAGAAAAATAGAAAACGCGTAGAAAAAATTCCTTAAAACAATATCCTCAATGGTCGAAGTATCGCTTATTAAACATCAAATTGGTTTTTGTTAATTCAACAATTTTTAATGGAGATATGGATTTTTGAAAATTTTAATTATATTTTTTTGAGCACTTGAATGAAAACATCGCAGAAAAACAATAAAAAGGCGCAGACAAAATTCCATAAAAAATCATCCTCAATGGCTGAAGTATCGCTAATTCAAAATCAATTAGGTTTTTGCAAATCCAACAATTTTCAATAGAGATATGGATTTTTGAAGATTTGCGTTTTAATTTTTTGAGCACTAAAGGAAAACATCGCAGAGAAAAATAGAAAACGCGTAGAAAAAATTCCTTAAAACAATATCCTCGATGGTCGAAGAATCGCTTATTCAAAATTAATTTGGTTTTTGTAAATTCCACAGTTTTTAATGGAGATATGTATTTTTAAAAATTTTTGTTTTAATTTTTTGAGCACCTGAATGAAAACTTCGCAGAGAAAAAAAATAAAACGCGCAGACTTTTTTTGTTTTTTCAGTTCATGAAGTTTGCAATTTCAAAAATAGTTATGTATGTTTAGATATTTGCACTGAATTTTAAATTAAAATGAATTTTGAGTAATTTTGGGTTTATTAAGTCGTCGAACTCATCTTTTTCGATCACAGCGAGTTTGTGGTTCAATTCCATGCAGGGCAAGATAATTTTTTCGTTTTTATAAAATCCCAATTAATTAATTAATAATTGTTATTTCATTATATATGGTATACTACAGAATTTTATAAATATTTGTCTTTTTTATTAAATATTTATGTAAAATTTAAATACAAAAATGGGAGAATAGAGTAATGAATATTAAATAACATTTAGAAATGCCACCTTGTATTGTCTTCTTACAATTATGTTTTTTAAGTAACAGTCGCAGTTTAAGTAGCAGTCACAGTCTGTCACAGTTTAAATAGCAGTGATGTTAAGTAACAGTGATAATAAGTAGCAGTGATTTTAAGTTGCAGTGATTTTAAGTGGCAGTTATTTTAAGTAACAGTGATTTTAAAAAGAAGTGATTTTAAGTAGCATTGAAATTCGCCAGTAACGATCTGTGATTTTTCAAAACCAATGAAAAATTACAGATACGTGAAATATATACATACATCTTTATTCAGACCAATTTTTTTTAACAATAATTTATTTGAGTGTACAATACAATACATTTCTTCCTGCGGTATCGACCATAGGTCCTTCTGCCCCCAAATTATTATTATTACGTATTTAATTCATCTCTAAATAGTTTTTTTTTTGGCTTAGGCTTTTAGCCATTTAGCCACTGGTGTAAATAGTTGAGCATTTTTCAGTGAAGATGTGTACGCTCTCGAGCCTTTGTCGCAATTTTGGACTCGACGTTCCGTTATTGCAGAAGGAAGAATTCCATTTCGTTAGAATAAGTGAATAGTAAAAAAAAAATCGGTTATAAATCCGTTGTGCTGTTTTTTTCCCATTTCAAAAGTAGCACGTAACTACCCGATGGAGAAATTCGATACGCGGATTACCTGCACCCACAAAGAGTTCGGGTTTGAGCTTTGCCGGACCACAAATAGATCAGCCCCAAATCGCGTAATGCGTGGAAGGAAAGAAAGGGCGAATTTCTGAAAAAGGGGACGATTCACGAACGTGACCCGTCAATAGGAAACGGACTCCGATACGATCAGTGCGAAAAAAATCGATTCTGGGATTAAATCCGGTCAAAGTTCTGGCAGTGAAGAAGAAGAACGAAAAAAAAAAATTGTGTGGGCCGTTAATCAAGATTATCTTTTTTTGTACGGTCGGTCGGTTATCCCCCTTGTCTTTATCGGTCTACGTGGGTCCATTTTACAAAGAGCAGGTAGTCGAGTGCACGTGAATCGCCCGGGGCTCACCCTCGATGACCCTTCCGAAGATTTACACCTGAGACACAAAGTGGGACGGGGTGAGATCGAAATTGGAGGAAAGTGGTTATGAGTTATACGCGCGCGTTCGGGCCGGATGCCGAAATTTTCCCAAAAACCAAAAAGATTGTTACCGCGGCGCCCGCACTTCCTCGCACAGCATGATCTCGTCTGCGAAACGCAATTTATCACCCCCCAAATTACCGACCGGACCCCCCCGGTTTTGCGCGGCGATTAGCATGATTATTATTTACCGACCTGTTGGAGATTTATGGCGGTGCAACGTCTAGGAAATCCATAAATATTTGTGGCGGGATTTATAAATGGGTTTTATGGTCACAAATATTTTAGCTTTTACCACGAAAACGGGGAGGGGGCCTTCGTAATGCCTTTTAACGACGTCTGGGGCGGTTATTAGTCTGATGATTTCGAGATTACGCTCTTAAAACCCCTTGTATTTTTATGGGCGCGGATTTTCGATGTTGTAAAACCCGAGGACATAAAAATGGTCCACTTTGAGGATAAAAATACCACAAGACATTTTTTGGTATTGTCGAAAAATTTCAAAAGGCGGCGACGATTTTATTAAAGCAACGAACAAAATCCTACCATAAAAAAAGGAATAAAATTCGTACACCCTTAACATCTCAGGAACTGAAAGGTGTCAGTTGTATAGTTTAGGCCAGGGGTTCTCAAAATGTTTCAAGTCGTGGCACACTTAGAGAATAATAATTTTTCGCATCTTATTAAATAATATAAACGTTGTTAAATCGTTTTTGACTGAGAAAGTTGTCCATTATTCGGCCCAATCATTTCTCCACAGGTGACGTCCAATCAAATGATAGCGGTTTCATTGCCCAACAGTTTAGTTGTTACTAAACGAAGTGATTATTTCTCTCCCTAGGGAGAGACATGATAACTTCTCCCCCTAGGTAGAGAAATTATTTCTTCACTCTTTAGGAGAGAAATGATTACTTCTCTCTTTAGGAAGAGAAATGTAGTTTTTTACAAACGGGGGAGAAAGTCGATTTCTCAGCCGTCGAAATCGCGAGAGAAATAACATTTCTCTCCCTAGAGAAAAGTAATAATTTCTCTCCCTAGAGAGAAGTAATCATTTCTCTCCCCAGGGAGAGAAGTAATCAATTCTCTCCCTACGAGGTTCCATTATTTATATTAACTGTCACGGCTGACAGCGTTTTCTTCTAGGTTTGGTTTTAGAAACAAACGTTTTACTCTTAAAATATTCCGTTTGTGAAAAAAATAGTACATATACCTCGGTGCGTTGTATCCCCTAGGCTTTCGCCCTCGGGATTCAAATTTGCACTTCAAGAAAAATCACGCATTTCTCTCCCTTGATATATAATCTACTATTCTCTCGCGATATCAACAGCTTTCGACTTTCTCACCCGTTTATGAAAAATTGTAGATTATATATCTAGCGAGAGAAATGCTTCATTTTTTCTGAGATGCAATTTAGTAACCCGAGGGCGATAGCGGGATATTTAATTTAATTTAATTTAATTTATTTCTCAACAGAAAATCCATTTACAGAGAAAAGCTAAAAATAAGATACAATATTAAATACAACAACAAAAATAAACTAAATGTAAGATAATAACTAAAAAACTAAAAAAATTGTAAGAGCAAAACGTTCGTTTTTAAAACCTAATCTAAAAAAAAACCTTATAGGGAGAGAAATGTTATTTTTTACAAACGGGAGAGAAAGTCGAGATCTCAGCTGTTGAAATCGTGAGAGAAATGCAATTTCTCCCTCAAGGGAGAGAAATGATTACTACTCTCCCTAACTGTCACTACAGCGTTTTTTTCTTGATGAGATTTTAAAAACGAATGTTTTTTACTCTTAAAATATCACGCTATCGCCCTCGGGATACAAATTTGCACTTCAGGAAAAAGCTAGCATTTCTCTCCCTTGATATAAAAACTAGTTTTCTCTCATGATTTCGACAGCCGAGAACTCGAATTTCTCTCCCGTTTTTAAAACAATAATATTTCTCTCCCTATGAGGTTTTTTTTCTAGATTAAGTTTTAAAAACGAACGGTTTACTCGCTATTGCCCCCGGGATAGAAATTTGCACCTCAGGAAAAATAAAACATTTCTCTCCCTTGATATATAATCCAATATTCTCTCATGATTTTGACATCCGAGAACGCCGAGAAAATTTTTGCACCGTACCAATTCCAATTCCTTTTCAGGTGGCCAAAATTTTGAAACTTCGCGAATCGTTACAAAATATTCAATTCGAGGAGAAAAATAGTTTATCCAAAATCGGGTGTAATAATCAAATTATTACAGTGGTCATTTGAGCCATGTAATGTTGCTCATTACTCTCTAGTGAGAGAATAAGTTTCTCTCACGGAATACATAGGATTTTTGAAATATTTAAAATTGACACCACGTACGTCAAAATTACTTGTCAAAATTTTATAAACATTATTTCAACATTTAATGCAATTACAGACGATTTTGGATAAAATTTTATATTATACTCACGTATAATGCGAGCTCACGGGTAAACATTTTCTTGCGGGACTAATTACGTACATTCCACATTCGTATAATAAATAACTATTAATAATTATATGGTGCACAGGAGTGTTATTTTAGGGGTGGAAATGCACTTTTTAATTCGAAAAATTTGATAATTCGTAAGTCAATCCAAAATATAACAGTAAACACGGAAAAAAAAAGATAAACATTTCGGGGGGTGATTTTTTAGGGGTGTAAATGCACTTTTTAATTAGAAAAATCCGAAAACTCGCAATTTGTAATTATGACAGTCAACAAAATATAACAGTTATATATGGCAAATATAGTTTAATGATTATAGGATGCTGCGGGGTGTTTTTTTTTAGTGGTGGAAATATCCTTTTTTATTTGAAAAATCTGAAAATTCGCGAGTCGTTCCAAATTATTAACAGTCGACACGAAAAAAATATATAAATAATTCTATGGGTGCCCAGGGGTGGTTTTTGCAGGATTGGAAATACCCTTTTTAATTCGAAAAAATCTGAAATATTTGCGAATCGTTCTAAATTATAACAGTCATTGCGCACAAAATTGATAAACCATTCTTGGGTGCACAGGGGTGGTTTTTGTAGGATTGTAAATGCACTTTTTAATTCGAAAAATCTGAAAACTTGCAATTTGCAATTATGACAGTCAACAAAACATAACAGTCAATATGGCAAACAAAGTTTGATAATTATAGGGTGCACATTGGTGGTCTTTAAGGGGTGGAAATGCACTTTTTAATTCGAAAAATTTGAAAATTTACAAGTCGTTCCAAATTATAACAGTCAATATGAGAAAAATAAATAAGAAATTCTAGAGTGCCCAAGGGTGGTGTTTGAAGGGATGAATATGCACTTTTTAATTCGAAAAATCGAAAAATCCGAAAATTCGCAATTTGCAATTATGACAGTCAACAAAATATAACACTTAATATGGCAAAAATAGTTTGATAATTATAGGGTGCACATTGGTGGTTTTTAAGGGGTGGAAATGCACTTTTTAAATCGAAAAATCTGAAAATATGCGAGTCGTTCCAAATTATAACAGGAAACACGAAAATAACAAATAAATAATTCTATGAGTATCCAGTGGTGGAAATACCCTTTTTAATTTAAAAAAATCTGAAAATTTGCAAGTTATTCTAAATTATAACAGTCAACACGGAAAAAATATGTAAACAATTCTAGGGTTACAGGGGGTGGTTTTTGAATGGATGCACTTTTTAATTCTAAAAATGTTAAAATCGTTTCAATTCGTAGCAGTCAATACGAGAAAAATAAATAAATAATTCTAGGATGCCCAGGGGTGGTTTTTGTAGGGGTGAAAATGCACTTTTCAATTCGAAAAATCCGAAAACTCATAATTTGCAATTACGACCGTCAACAAAATATAAAAGTCAATATTGGAGAAATGTTTTAATAATTATAGAGTGCTGCAGGGTGTTTTTTTAGAGGTGGAAATTAACTATTTAATTCGAAAAATCTGAAAATTTGCGAGTCGTTCCAAATTACAACAATCAATACCAGAAAAATAGATAAATAATTCTAGGATGTCCAGGGGTGGTTTTTGTAAGGGGTGAAAATGCACTTTTTAGTTCGAAAAATCCGAAAACTGACAATTTGCAATTATAACAGTCAACAAAATATAAAAGTCAATGTGGGAAAAATGGGTTAATAATTATAGGGTGCTACGGGGTGGGAATGAACTTTTGAATTAGAAAAATCTAAAAATTTGCGAGTCGTTCCAAATAATAACAGTCAATACCAGAAAAAATGGATAAATAATGTCTTTATGCCCAGGGGGTGGTTTTTTAGAGGTGGAAATGAACTTTTTAATTCGAAAAGTCTGAAAATTTGCGAGTCGTTTCAAATTATAACAGTCAATACCAGAAAATATATTTAAACAATTCTAGGCTGGGATGTAAATGCACTTTTTAATTCTAATAACTTTAAAGTCCTTTCAAATTATAACAGTACTAATACGATAAAACTGGATAAATAATTCTAGGATGCCCAGGGGGTAGTTTTTGTAGGGGTGAAAATGCACTTTTTAATTCGAAAAATCCTAAAACTCGCAATTCGCAATTATAAAGTCAATATGGGAAAAATTGTTTAATGGTTAAAGGGTGCTGCGGGTGGTCTTTTTAGGGGTGGAAATACACTTTTTAATTCGAAAACTTGTGAGACGTTCAAAATGCTAACAATAAATACGGAAAAATAGTTAAATAATTCTATGGTGGCCAGGGGAGGTTTTTGCAGGGGGGGAAATGCACTTTTTTATTCGAAAATTCTGAAAACTCGCGAGTCAACACGAGAAAAACAGGTACATAATTCTAGGGTGGCCAGGGGGGTTTTTGCAGGGGGGGAAATGCACTTTTTTATTCGAAAAATCTAAAAATTTGCGAGTTACCTTAAATCGCAAATAGTTGACTTAGTTTTCTCAAGCCATTTAAAGATAAAAATTTTAAAATTATCGAATTACATGAATACATGTTAGAAGAAAAGACGTACTTGATGGCAAAGGTGTCCGTTTTCTTTTGACGCAATTGTACATCATGCGTTTTGCAGGATCGGAGATTCTGATGTTTGAAATGTCAAAATTATGAACGATGAAAATGACAAATTATACAGTTTATTAATTATCAGTTTACTCAAAAACTAACAAGGGGTCTGAAAAAACTTATTCTTTGTAAATTGTTCATTTCGGCATTCTCTACAATTATTATTAATATGAATTTGATGTAATTATTATCATTTCATTATGATTAACAAAAATTACAAATTTTCTCTCTCGTACTTCGTAACAGAGAAAATAAAACGGTTAGGATCAGAAGAAATATTTGCGAATGCACTTCAAAACAAGTAAATAAAAACATTTTCTGGTCAATGAAACCATTTTCATTACCACATTGAGGCAAATCATCCTCACCCAAATTTGCGGATATATTATCGATCATCATCACTGCCGTAGTTTTCAAAATCCATGTTTTTTTTTTCAATAAAAATAATTAAGGAAACCTTTAAACATCGTTGGGTGAAACATTGCAACGAACAAGAAGACGAATTTTTCCTTTCAAAATTCTTGCAACTATAAAAATAAATTCCGCCTTTTCTAAAACAATAAGAAAACACCTTAAAGATGAGGATTTCGAATAATTTTCTCATAAATAATAAGAAATAAAAGATCTTTAAAAAAATGTATTTCTTGCATCAGGAAATGCATAATGCGTATCTGAATTGTTTTTTTTTATGACGAAGAGTACGATTTGCCAAAACAACCTGAAGATAGCTTGTGTAAAACAAGATACTGATTAAACGAAAAAAAAAATTTTTTTCTACGTCCGTTATAAAATGTACAGTTTTTTTAATTAATTTGCGTTCGTAAAATATGTGATTCCTGAACCCTACAAACAGCGTGAAAAAAAGTGAACTGTTATGGGTTCATTTTTTCACTCTTTTGCGCGAAAAAAAGTGCCGTAGCGGTTCATTTTTTAACGCTACTAAAATTGTTTCCGCAAAGTGTGTCATGAACGATTCGCAACACGCCGCGAGTTCTGCCTATAAATGTCAAACATTCGTTTCCGATCAAGAAAACTTGATGATTATTATTTTCTTCATTTAAAAAAAGTATTATTACTTGTAAAAAATGATTAAGGTTTTATCGAATTTATTTAAAGTTACGGACGTAGAAAAATTTTTGTATGAAACTCGAGAGTAAAGCAACTTTTTTTCAATATTGCCGCAATATTTCCCACTCGTGAAAAAAAGTATTACTTTACTCACTTGTTGCATAAATAACTATTATTTGACAATTATTATTCAATACTACATTTCACACTCTAACCGCAAACCTTTAAAATGTTTGTGATTTAAATGTGTGATGTATTTTTAAAAATAGAATGAGGTGTCATTGCTTTAATTCGCATAATTACTCTTATCGGGCACACTCTAAAAATAAGCGGTATTATCTTTCCTTTATTTTTTTTTCACTAATTGCACAGGTAAATTCTTAGAAAAAAATTTCAATTAACTGCTCTAGTGTGCGTTGAATGTGGAAAATTCCACAGTGTAATTATAAGCTGTTGTTTTTTTCTATAGGTAATTGGAAAATGTAAATTTAAATTTTTAATTATTATAGCTTATTATCGTCAGGGTTGCATAACACGGGACAGTCCCGCACAAGAGTGATTTATCCCGCGTCCCGCACAATAATTTAAATGTCGCGCAGGTAATATAAAAATAAACATATTTGTAATGTAACATAATGCCAAAAATAGTGATGATTAAAGTAAACAGATTTGAACTGTTAAGTGATTTCCACGAATATGCTTCGGACCTAACAAAAATTGTTTGCTTCATTATTTCTTAGTTTTCAAATAAATTGCGATTTGTGTTCATATGTATGATTGATTTATTTTATTTTAGTTTTTAGTTTTAAATTTAAATGTAGGTTACTTTTATATCTTATTATGTATTCATTTGTAAAATGGGGATTCTCGTATATAAATAAATGTAAAAAAAATAAATAAGTGAGAACCTTCTTTTTTTGTTACCCATCAAAAGTTTTTCAGATACTTTTTAATTTTTCACCAATTTTAAAAAGTACTTTTTGAGCTATAACATAGTAATGAGACATTTTCTTTAACAAGACCTTCATGAGGTGTATGTAAAATTTGCAAAGAACATGTTCAATACTCCAACCAGCACAAAAAAAACTTCATGGTAATAATGTTACGATTGTTAAAGTATATTTACTTATGAATCATGTAAAACAGTCCTTGACTTGAATATTGAAATGATTATTATTTGCAAGCAAATAATTTTTGAATACTCTTCGTATTAAACTGAATCAAAAGTGTGAACATGCCCCCGACAGGGATCGAACCCGCAACCTCCAGATCTCCGGTCTGGGATGCTGCCATTTGCACCACAGAAACGGTGTGGCTTGTGTGAAAAATTCTGGTATGATTTACATCCTGAGCTTTGATAAAGCAAAATATGAAGCGTGAGAGAAATGCTCACGCGCGAGTGCTCGCGTTACACGAAGAGACGCGAGTCTGCAGAATTATCTCCGCATCAAACTCAAAATAAGTTACTATGAAACAATTTTACGCTAATTAATGACAAAAAAATAAGAATCTGTTTTTTTTACAATAACACATAGTTCAAGACATAAACAATTTAATTTTGTCTATAATTTTTGGTTTCTTAACTGTTTACAAGATCAACTTTAGGAGAACAATATGAAGTTTCAAGAAGCGTACGAATTCCCTGCTCTTAACCACAAATATAAAATTCTCTCTAACTTATCTTTGCCCAGTACACCTTCCTGCTAATTATTATTCAAAAATAGACTATTAATCCAGCCATTTTAACAATTTTGTATAATTCAGAAACTACACTTTTGAAGATTTTTAATTTTTTCATATTTCACTCACAATCAGTAATTATGGTACGGTATTTACGTTGCTTTAATTTGAATGCAGGAGTAAATTACAACTTTCGTTTCTTTAATGAAAGTTAACGACAATTCAGACAAGCAACGTTATTACACAAACGATAATTGATTATTCCTCACGCTCGACTCGCCCAAAATAAACAACGATACTTCGTTTTGATTAATAATACCAGCACAATATAAAAAAATAATAAAAAAAGGAACGGACCACATGTCCAAAAAATGCATAATCGTGCTGCGCTCGCGCTTAATGGTCTGAAAAAAAAACACAAAAGCAATTGCGACCCATTCAAATCTATTCCCCCACGCCAACTCAAAATAATCAATAGAGGTGAACCCCATCCATATGATATTCATTTTAGTAATGCTGAATCAAAATCAGCGGCGGCTCGTCGATGTTCGGCGGTGAAAATTTGACCGAAAAAGCAACTGAATATTTGTTTCCGCTATAAGAGTAAGTAGTGCAGCACGAGCGGCATCTTTGTCTTTGCCTCACCTACGGAAATCCACGAGCCGCCGCTGATCAAAATAATCAATAGACTATGCATCTGATAGTCATTTTAGTACTTCGTGAGTATAACAGTGCTTGATGCTATAGATCTGAAGTTTGCAATATTTGAAGATGTTGTAGAGTACGTTTGCATAGAGAAGAACCCCAAAAATGTTGTAATTTCAATAGAGAAGAACCTTAGGCTGCGCGAAATTGTAACGGTCGCTTGTTGCCAGTGGCGTACGCATTATTAGTAAATATACTATCTGAGAGGGCAGAAAATAATACGAACTAAATGCATCCAAATGGTTAATAATTGCTGTGGGAATCTTTTGATAGCACACATCTGTTACATAATAACATTCTTCAATCATAAAAAGAAAAAAAAGAAAAACAAAGAACAATAAAATGGCAACGGGACACTGCCACACCCTTTTCGGCTAACGGAATCAAATCAAGTTTCGTTCATGCGCAGAGGTTCTTCTCTATTCATATGAACTATATATGTAGTACCTTTATAGTAGACCTGTGTTTCTCGAAGGGTGTGCCGATGCTTCAAGATTTTCCAAACGTTGCACGAAATCTGAAACAAAAAATTTCATCATTTTCATTCATCATCTTTATTTAACATATTTATGTACAATTAACAGTTGGTGTTAAATTATGCCATAAGGGCTATCGACCATGGGTCTTTCTGCTCGGTTTTTTGTTTGTTAATACTATCAAAAAAATTCATTTATTTTGATTGTAAGAATTGTTTGTATAACATAGATGTAATATAAGTATAAATAAAACAACATGGTAATACCATTTTTCATTATATTTGTTTAATTTAGAAGTTTCTTCTTCTGAGATACCGTAGGTGTGCCGCAAAATTTTGCAAGTGTACCGTGAAATCTGAAAATAAAAATTATTTTTTGGAAAATGTGATGCGAGAGGAAAAATATGGAGAAATACTCTGTTTGCGTCTGAAATCTGGAGAAGGGCTCTTCATGGGTTTTTATAGAATAGGTTTTGTATAATTTTTCAAAATTTGAAAATAGTAGCGATTGTTATTCTATTTTTAAACCAACTAGAAAGCGCGCGACTACAAAAACAAATTATGCTCTGTTTGCGTGTGATTATCTCAAAATTTAGGGATGGGGTGTTTGTGATTTTTATGGAATATTGCAGCGGAATGGGTTTTGTGTAAATTCGTAAAATTTAGAATTGCTAGCAATTGTTTTACAATTTTTTTAAACAACTGGAAGACGCGCAACTGCAAAAACAAATTAAGCCCTGTTTGCGTGTGATTATCTGAAAATTTAGGGATGGGGTGTTTGTGATTTTTATGGAATATTGCAGCGGAATGGGTTTTGTGTAAATTTGTAAAATTTAGAATTGCTAGCAATTGTTTTACAATTTTTTTAAACAACTGGAAGACGCGCAACTGCAAAAATAAATTATGTTCTGTTTGCGTGTGATTATCTGAAAATTTAAGGATGGGGTGTTTGTGATTTTTATGGAATATTGCAGCGGAATGGGTTTTGTGTAAATTCGTAAAATTTAGAATTGCTAGCAATTGTTTTCCAATTTTTTTAAACAACTGGAAGACGCGCAACTGCAAAAAACAAATTATGCTCTGTTTGCGTGTGATTATATCAAAATTTGTGGATGCGGTGTTTGTGATTTTTATGGAATATTGCAGCGGAATGGGTTTTGTGTAAATTTGTAAAATTTAGAATTGCTAGCAATTGTTTTTCAATTTTTTTAAACAACTGGAAGACGCGCAACTGCAAAAATAAATTATGTTCTGTTTGCGTGTGATTATCTCAAAATTTAAGGATGTGGTGTTTGTGATTTTTATGGAATATTGCAGCGGAATGGGTTGTGTGTAAATTCGTAAAATTTAGTATTGCTAGCAATTGTTTTCCAATTTTTTTAAACAACTGGAAGACGCGCAACTGCAAAAAACAAATTATGCTCTATTTGCGTGTGATTATATCAAAATTTGTGGATGCGGTGTTTGTGATTTTTATGGAATATTGCAGCGGAATGGGTTTTGTGTAAATTCGTAAAATTTAGAATTGCTAGCAATTGTTTTCCAATTTTTTTAAACAACTGGAAGACGCGCAACTGCAAAAATAAATTATGCTTTGTTAGCGTGTGATTATCTCAAAATTAAGGGATGGGGTGTTTGTGATTTTTATGGAATATTGGAGTGGAATGGGTTTTATGTAAAATCCTAAAGTTTAGAATTGCCAGCAATTGTTTTCCAATTTTTTTAAACAACTGGAAGACGCGCAACTACAAAAAACAAATTATGCTCTGTTTGCGTGTGATCATCTCAAAATTTAAGGATGGGGTGTTTGTGATTTTTATGGAATATTGCAGCGGAATGGGTTTTGTGTAAATTCGTAAAGTTTTGAATTGCCAGCAATTGTTTTACAATTTTTTTAAACAACTGGAGACGCGCAACTGCAAAAATAAATTAAGCTCTGTTTGCGTATGATTATCTGAAAATTTAAGGATGGGGTGTTTGTGATTTTTATGGAATATTGCAGCGGAATGGGTTTTGTGTAAATTCGTAAAGTTTTGAATTGCTAGCAATTGTTTTCCAATTTTTTTAAACAACTGGAAGACGGCAATTACAAAAAACAAATTATGCTCTGTTTGCGTGTGATTATCTCAAAATTTAAGGATGTGGTGTTTGTGATTTTTATGGAATATTGCAGCGGAATGGGTTTTGTGTAAATTCGTAAAATTTAGAATTGCTAGCAGTTGTTTTCCAATTTTTTTAAACAACTGGAAAACGCGAAACTGCAAAAACAAATTATGCCCTGTTTGCGTGTGATTATCTCAAAATTTAGGGATGGGGTGTTTGTGATTTTTATGGAATATTGCAGCGGAATGGGTTTTGTGTAAATTCGTAAAGTTTAGAATTGCTAGCAATTGTTTTCTAATTTTTTTAAACAACTGGAAGACGCGCAACTGCAAAAAAAATAGGCTCCGTTTGCGTGTCATTATCTTAAAATTTAGGGATGGGGTGTTTGTGATTTTTATGGAATATTGCAGCGGAATGGGTTTTGTGTAAATTCGTAAAATTTAGAATTGCTAGCAATTGTTTTACAATTTTTTTTAAGCAACTGGAAGACTCGCAACTGCAAAAACAAATTATGCCCTGTTTGCGTGTGATTATCTTAAAATTTAAGGATGGGATGTTTGTGATTTTTATGGAATATTGCAGCGGAATGGGTTTTGCGTAAATTCGTAAAATTTAGAATTGTTAGAAATTGTTTTCCAATTTTTTAAACAACTGGAAGACGCGCAACTGCAAAAACAAATTATACTCCGTTTGCGTGTGATTATCTCAAAATTTAGGGATGGGGTGTTTGTGATTTTTATGGAATATTGCAGCGGAATGGGTTTTGTGTAAATTCGTAAAATTTTGAATTGCTAGCAATTGTTTTCCAATTTTTTTAAACAACTGGAAGACGCGCAACTGCAAAAATAAATTAAGCTCTGTTTGCGTGTGATTATCTCAAAAATTAAGGATGGGGTGTTTGTGATTTTTATGGAATATTGCAGCGGAATGGGTTTTGTGTAAATTCGTAAAATTTAGAATTGCTAGCAATTGTTTTCCAATTTTTTTAAAACAACTGGAAGACCCGCAACTGAAAAAACAAATTATGCCCTGTTTGCCTGTGATTATCTCAAAATTTACGGACGGGGTGTTTGTGATTTTTATGGAATATTGCAGCAGAATGGGTTTTGTGTAAATTCGTTAATTTTCCAATTTTTTTAAACTAGAAGACGCGCAACTGCAAAAAACAAATTAAGCTCTGTTTGCGTGTGATTATCTCAAAATTTAGGGATGGGGTGTTTGTGATTTTTATGGAATATTGCAGCGGAATGGGTTTTGTGTAAATTCGTAAAGTTTTGAATCGCTAGCAATTGTTTTCCAATTTTTTTAAACAACTGGAAGACGCGCAACTGCAAAAATAAATTAAGCTCTGTTTGCGTGTGATTATCTTAAAATTTAGGGATGGGGTGTTTGTGATTTTTATGGAATATTGCAGCGGAATGGGTTTTGTGTAAATTCGTAAAATTTAGAATTGCTAGCAATTGTTTTACAATTTTTTTAAACAACTAGAAGACGCGCAACTGCAAAAATAAATTATGATCTGTTTGCGTGTGATTATCTTCAAATTTAGGAATGGGGTGTTTGTGATTTTTATGGAATATTGCAGCGGAATGGGTTTTGTGTAAATTCGTAAAATTTTGAATCGCTAGCAATTGTTTTCCAATTTTTTTAAACAACTGGAAGACGCGCAACTGCAAAAATAAATTATGCTCTGTTTCCGTGTGATTATCTCAAAATTTAAGGATGGGGTGTTTGTGATTTTTATGGAATATTGCAGCGGATTGGGTTTTGTGTAAATTCGTAAAGTTTTGAATTGCTAGCAATTGTTTTTCAATTTTTTTAAAGAACTGGAAGACGCGCAACTGCAAAAACAAATTATGCTGTTTGCGTGTGATTATCTCAAAATTTAGGGATGGGGTGTTTGTGATTTTTATGGAATATTACAGCGGAATGGGTTTTGCGTAAATTCGTAAAGTTTTGAATTGCTAGCAATTGTTTTCCAATTTTTTTAAACAACTGGAAGACGCGCAACTGCAAAAAACAAATTATGCTGTTTGTGTGTGATTGTCTCAAAATTTAGGGATGGGGTGTTTATGATTTTTATGGAATATTGCAGCGGCATGGGTTTTGCGTAAATTCGTAAAATTTTACGTTAACCAGTAACCCAGGTGTAAAAAAAACTATCGATTTGATTTAAACAAAAAGAGAATGTAATAAATTGAGCAAAACTGTGGTCGAAGGAGATAAAAGAATGTTCAGCATACAAAGTCACTTGTATTGAAATGGAATCAGGTATACCTGGATGACCAAATATGGTATGAATACCCACCGTGATTACCTGGGCCGCTGGCCTACCTGCCCGAAATGGAAAATGTTTTTTTTTTTTATGAACACCGAGCGTCTACCTGTCGCTGCACGTGGGCGCAATGTCTACCTGAAAACGGTACAAGAGGGGTACAAACATGTGAATAGAAAGAGAGAGTTGAGATTTAAAAATTGGTTTTATTTATAAAATATATCTCTTTACTTAAGAACTAATGGAAGACATACAATTAAAAATAAAAACATTAAAGCGATGATCACAAATTAAACGACCTAACCTATTATCACATGATTGAGCAATTGAGATTAATCACAAGTTAGCTAAAATTATTAAAGGCACAGGATCACAATTGTGTTTTGTTGGTGTGTTTGTTTAGGCCTGGGCCCAGCGATCGCAAGGTGCCTGGAGTTCCGGACGCTGGTGCTTGGTGATGGGGTTCTTGTCGCCGTGGCAGGAGATGTCGG
The DNA here is from genome assembly GCA_910593695.2 of Ocypus olens. Taxonomy (NCBI): domain Eukaryota; kingdom Metazoa; phylum Arthropoda; class Insecta; order Coleoptera; family Staphylinidae; genus Ocypus; species Ocypus olens. Next base: position 43,455,342 of record OU343062.1, on the reverse strand, counting down.
AATCGGCGCCCACCATCGACGTCCAGAAGAAAGTGCCGGCTTCGGTTTTGGCGAAGTGCACGGGGATGTAGTTCTGCCCGCGGAACACCGGCACGATGTCCATGGTGCCGTTATTGTAGACGGGCACCGCGGAGAATTCGTCGCAGGAGTCGATCTCCTCGAAGATCCTCGCCTCGAGCAGCTCGTTGGCGAAGTTGTCCTCGATTTCACTGCCGCATTCGTCGTTGTAGAATTCGGGCTGCGCGTTCTTCTTGTAGCTGTTCTTCTTGTTCTTCCTGATGACGGCGAGGAGCGGCTTGAGCAACTGCTTGAGCTGGTGCTTGGTGGAGCGCGCCTTTTTCGCGTTCAGGTTGTTCTCGTTGACGCTGTTGTTGGACGCGACGACGTAATCGTTGTAGAAACTCATGTTGATCGATATACGAATGCAAACTATACGAGTAGACTGTGTAAAAGCACGAAGGCGATTGATGTCCTCCCCAAGCCCAGCACGGTATTTATACAGTGGATTACGTCAGCAAGCCCTTAGGGTGTGAGTAGGGGAATATCTCCAATGCACAACTCGAAGGACCTATGAGCGCCGAGTATAGGGGCAGGTGTGCATATTTTGGTCAAGTGAAACGCCCGCATACGCTGTCGCCTTGGCGAGAGAGAGACGGCCGCGGCATCTCATCCTCATCGAAAAACGAGGGTTAACGTGGGAACCCGTGATTCTCGCGAGTTCCCATGGAACACAAAAGCAGATGGCAAGCGTAGGGGTGTTGTACGCATTTTCGCTCACCTTTTCAGAAAATAAATAAGAACCCCTTACTTGTTTACTCCCCCGTATCCTTTTACTACGTGACCCTTTTATCAACCCCGTTACAGTTTCAACATTACCGCGGAATAACTCGAAAATAACATATTTGATTAATAATGATGATAAGCGTCGCGCGCGCTATGAGCGCGCGTGTTCGACACGCGAGCGAGTCGAGAGAGAGAGAGCGAGCGCGCAATCAGCAGCGGTGATATATGCGTCCCATTACCGTTCATCGTCGAAGCGGTTTATGTGCACAGCGATCGAAACAAGTTGAAACAAGTATCAGCGTGTCCGCGGAAGCCATCCATTTTTTAATGAACACGGTTTCTCCCATACGTTACCCGCAAATCTGCATGCCAAGGATTAATCTCCGATTGTATCGCTGCTTTTAATTAGCGAACATTTCGCCAATTGCCTTGCTGCACTTTCACTTCCGTTTTTATAGTTGTGTGGTGTTATTTCATTCATTAAACATACAGGCATAACAGTAACCCATATTCTACTTTCATAACAAGTTGCAATCATCTCGACTCCAGCGTGACACTTGTTGCTTGATCCATTTTTTTTTATAGTCAACCAGGACGTACAACACTGCCGTATTAAGAAAGAATTTTTATTTTTGAAAATGAGTCCATTTCTGCGCGGCTTACGATTTTTTTAAAATTAATATTTTATGTTGTCGAATACTTAAACAAAACAAAAATCGAAAGCAAAATCGAGTTCCTCAAATATTTTAATAAATCGACAGAACGACTGACTACCTTTAAAACTAACTTTGATTTTTGAAAATGTGTTCATTTTTGGGTTTTAAGTTCTCGAACAAAAATGGTGATGTGGCCATCATGTTACTTTCTCCGACTTGATGGTTTCATTTATATTTACGCTTTCATCGTTTATTTTCAATTTAAATCATATTTTAAATGCACATCGAGAGGATGACACTGACGTTTTAAACGTCAAAATTATAAAAGAGGGAAAAATTATACTTCAAATATAAAAACTCAATTTATTCAAAAACTAAAGGGATTTCGAAAAAATCTTATTCTTTGTAAGTTGTTCATTTTAGCATTCTCTACAATTATTATTAACATACATTTGCTGTAACTAGTATCGTTTCATAATTATAAACCAAAAATTAAAAAAATAATAATCAACTTTTTTCTCGAATAAAAATGATTTTATGAAAAATGTTTTCAAGCAAAAGATGATCATTTCTTTGTTGTCTTCAAAGTTTGTTTAAATGTTTTTGTGATATTTTTCATATTTAAGAAAATATTGGCAAAAAACAAAAAACAGTTGAGGTAAACGCCCACTTCCGGTGTACGAAATTTTACCAAAAGCTTTTCAGTTCTTCAGATTATCAAATAAGACGGATGTTAAAAGTTTCATATCAATTGCTCTATTAGTTTTTGAGATACAGCGCGCACAGACAGACACACACCAGGACACACACACACACACACAGACACAAATTTTTTTTTTCCAGAAATTGTTGAAATGGCATCTAGGGACCCCAAAACGGATATTTCCGTAAAAAAAAAATTTGGAAAAAAAATCACGATCACAATACTTTCTCGTACTTCGTAACGGAGAAAGTAAAAAATGGTGATGTGGCCATCATGTTACTTTCTCCGACTTGATGGTATTATTTATAGTTACGCTTTCATGGTTTATTTTCAATTGAAATCATATTTTAAATGTGCATCGAATGTTTCGTAGACTCGGATGAAACTGACGTTTAAAACGTCAAAATTGTGAAAGATGAAAAAATTATACTTCAAATTCAAAAACTCAGTTTACTCAAAAACTAAAGAGATTTCGAAAAAAACTTATTCTTTATAAGTTGTTCCTTTTAGCATTCTCTACAATTATTATTAACACAAATTTGCTGTAACTATTATCGTTTTATAATTATAAACCAAAAATTAAAAAAAATAAATAAATTTTTTTCTCGAATAAAAATGATTTTATGTAAAATGTTTTCAAGCAAAAGATGTTCATTTCTTTATTGTCTTCAATGTTTGTTTAAATGTTTTTGTGATATTTTTCATATTTACGAAAAAATTGGCAAAAAACAAAAAACAGTTAAGGTAAACACCCACTTCCGGTGTACGAAATTTTACCAAAAGCTTTTCAGTTCTTCAGATTATCAAATAAGACGTATGTTCAAAGTTTCATATCAATTGCTTTATTAGTTTTTGAGATACAGCGCGCACAGACAGACACACACACACACACACACACACAGACACACACACACACACACACACACACACACACACACACAGACACAAAATTTTTTTTTCCAGAAATTGTTGAAATGGCATCTAGGGATCCCAAAACGGATATTTCCGCAAAAAAAATTTTTGAAAAAAAAATCACGATCACAATACTTTCTCGTACTTCGTAACGGAGAAAGTAAAAATACGGATATGATAAAATTTATTAAAAATTTTAGTACATACACAAAACTACAGCCTTAAGAATAATCTTCAATTTTTGAAAATATGTCAATTTTTGCGTTAGTTATAATTTAAAAAAAAATTAAGTTTGTCGAATATTTGAAAATGAAAAAAAAATGGTGGTGTGGCCATCATGGTACTTTCTCCGATGGTATCATCATTTATATTTACACTTTCAAGGTTTATTTTCTATTTAAATTATATTTTAAATGTACATCGAGCGTTTTGTAGATTCACATGAAACTGACATTTAAAACGTCAAAATTACAAAAGATGGAAAAATTATACTTCAAATTCAAAAACTCAGTTTACTCAAAAACTAAAGATATTTTGAAAAAACTTATTTTGTATAAGTTGTTCATTTTGGTATTCTCTACAATTATTATTAACATTAATTTGCTGTAACTATTATCGTTTCATAACTGTAAACCAAAAATGAAAAAAAAAAAAAATTCTCGAATAACAATGATTTTATGAAAAATGTTTTCAAACAAAATAATCTCATTTCTTCATTGTCTTCAATATTTGTTTTTGTGATATTTTTCATATTGAAGAAAATATTGGCAAAAAACAAAAAACAGTTAAGGCAAACACCCACTTCCGGTGTACGAAATTTTACCAAAAGCTTTTCAGTTTTTCGGATTATCAAATAAAACTTATGTTCAAAGTTTCATATAAATTGCTCTGTTAGTTTTTGAGATACAGCGCGCACAGACACACACACACAGACACAATTTTTTTTTTCCAGAAATTGTTGAAATGGCATCTAGGGACCCAAAAACGGATATTTCCGTAAAAAAAATTTTTGAAAAAAAAATCACGATCACAATACTTTCGCGTACTTCGTAACGGAGAAAGTAAAAATACGGATATGATGAAATTTATCAAAAATTTTAGTACATTCACAAAACTACAGCCTTAAGAATATGTCAATTTTTGCGTTAGTTATAATTTTAAGAAAAAAATGGTGATGTGGCCATCATGTTACTTTCTCCGACTTGATGGTATCATTTATATTTACGCTTTCATGGTTTATTCTAAATTTACATTATATTTTAAATGTACATCCAGCGTTTTGTAGACCCGCATGAAACTGACGTTTAAAACGTCAAAATTATGAAAGATGGAAAAATTATACTTCAAATTTAAAAACTCAATTTACTCAAAAACTAAAGGGATTTCGAAAAAAACTTATTCTTTATAAGTTGTTCATTTTAGCATTCTATACAATTATTATTAACATAAATTTGCTGTAACTATTATCGTTTTATAATTATAAACCAAAAATTAAAAAAATTATAATAAATTTTTTTCTCGAATAAAAATGATTTTATGAAAAATGTGTTTAAGCAAAAGATATTCATTTCTTTCTTGTCTTCAAAGTTTGTTTTAATGTTTTTGTAATATTTTTCATATTTAAGAAAATATTGGCAAAAAACAAAAAACAGTTAAGGCAAACACCCACTTCCGGTGTACGAAATTTTACCAAAAGCTTTTCAGTTCTTCAGATTATCAAATAAGACGTATGTTCAAAGTTTCATATCAATTGCTCTATTGGTTATTGAGATACAGCGCGCACAGACAGACACACACACCAGGACACACACACACACACACACAAATTTTTTTTTCCCAGAAATTGTTGAAATGGCATCTAGGGACCCCAAAACGGATATTTCCGTAAAAAAAAAATTTGAAAAAAAATCACGATTACAATACTTTCTCGTACTTCGTAACGGAGAAAGTAAAAATTAAGTTTGTCGAATATTTGAAAATGAAAAAATAAAAAAAATACTGATATAATTGAATTCCTTAAAACGTTTAATGCAGTCATAATATATTTACCTTTAAAATTCACTTTAAGTTTTGAAATTGCGTGTTATGAATTTTTGAAAATTATTTTTCGAGTTGTTGAAGACTTGAATAAAAAATCTATTCTTTTAATTATATTCTCAAAACATCTGTCTTTAAAACTTACTTTAATATTTGAAAATGTGTCACCTTTTCCATGTGTTGTGAATTTTTGAAAGTTAACTTTTCAAGTTGTCGAACAAAAAAAAAATACTGATAGAATTTCTCAAAAATTTTAGTAAGTAAATTCACAAAACATCTGCCTTTAGAATCAACTTAAATTTTTGAAAATGTGTCAATTATTGCGTGAGATGAATTTTTGAAAAAATTTGTTGAAGACTAAAAAATCTATTTTTTAAAAATATATTTACAAAATATTTATTTAATTTTATTTCTTTCGTGTGTCAGTAATAATGGGTTTACATAGGTCAATATACATAATATAAATAAGTGGTTTCAATAAATAAATGGAAAATATGAGTGATAACAGATATAAAAAAAAACTTAATCATACAGGGTGTAGAACAGTTGTAAATATGCAGAAGATACGTTCAGAAAGAAAACGGTAACATGGATAAATAACGAATGTATCTTCCTTTAAAACTGACTTTTACAATTAAACAAAATTTTTGAAAATGTCACTTTTTCTGGATGTTATGAATTTTTGAAAATTAATTAACTTAAATAAAACAAAAATCGAATAGAAAATAAGTTCTGATATGATAAGAGTTCTCCAAATATTTTAGAATATTCACAGAACATCTACCTTTAAAACTAACTTTAATTTTCGAAAATGTGTTTTGTGATTTTTTTTTAAATAATGTTTTTGCTTTTTCTCTTGTAAAATATATGTTTCGAAAATAAAGTTTAAATTTGATTTTTTAAATGACGCTAGTTTTCTCAACAATCCAACACAATTCCGGTAGAAAATCCGCCAGCCGCTAAATCGAAAATTATTCCGCAGTTCGAATTCAAAATCCGCCAGATCTAGCGGATTTTCCGCTGACTTGGCAACACTGCTTATAATCCGTCCAACGGGGAATTGAAAGAATTCGGCACTTAAAAGAGAATTGTACTTCCATTACGTGTTCCTCTCATTATCCAATAAATCAATAAAATCGAATTGCTTATTGAATACGGGCTTTCTTTTTCAACCGACCTGCCATCCCTTATTGCCCCTGCAATTCGGGCCCCTATTGATAAATATTTGATGGGGAACAGAGCCGAACACAATGGGGCACTTGTCGAGGTCTCGCGATAACCCCCATTTCAATCCTTTACTGTTCGATTGGGTTAACCCTTGCACTTGCTGCGCCACACCGCTAACAAACCCTTTGGGCCCTTTGTGCGCCGAGGTTACCGTTTCGGGTTACCGTTCGTCTCGTGTTTCGAAAACTTCCTCTCCCCGGGCATCGGCGAGGATTAAATATTTTGATTCGCCGCACAATGAATTTCTGAAATAATGATATGGCGGGGGAGGTGCGGATTATTTTCGGAAAAGGGGTTCGAGTTTTGTCAATACGATTGTATTGAGGTGTAATCCGACGAATATGAAAAAAAAAGTTGGGTGGTGTAATGTGATTTTATCAGTGAATTCAAAAATGGATCTTCTATAAATGGACAAATTTTAATTTTCTGAGAGAGAGAGATAGAGATAGAGATAGAGATAGAGATAGAGATAGAGATAGAGATAGAGATAGAGATAGAGATAGAGATAGAGATAGAGATAGAGATAGAGATAGAGATAGAGATAGAGATAGAGATAGAGATAGAGATAGAGATAGAGATAGAGATAGAGATAGAGATAGAGATAGAGATAGAGATAGAGATAGAGATAGAGATAGAGATAGAGATAGAGATAGAGATAGAGATAGAGATAGAGATAGAGATAGAGATAGAGATAGAGATAGAGATAGAGATAGAGATAGAGATAGAGATAGAGATAGAGATAGAGATAGAGATAGAGATAGAGATAGAGATAGAGATAGAGATAGAGATAGAGATAGAATACATTTATGGAGACGCTTTTAAAAATGACCTCAACAAGCAATTGACGAGAGATCTTTCAGCCTCTATTTATGATTTTATGTGAAACTTTTATATTTCTGAAAATATCACAGGCGTTTCATTAACGGAAGGACAAGACCGATTTATTAATGAATGCATGTACGAGTAGATCTATTACCTCAACCAAATAAACTTCAAGCCCTCATCGGAAATCAAAACATTAAACCACCAAGACGAGTTTATTTGGCATTTATTACCACATGAATCACCTCCTTGCGATCGTAAACAACTGCCCATTGATGACTCACCGCCGTCTACCTCACCTTAAGAACATCCCTTGGTGATTCATCCTTTTATTTTTTTTTCTCTCGCTTTTAAAACCCTGCTTTACGAACAACGGAAGATGTATTTCCGAATGTTTTCAAACAACTTTCCCACAATGACTCACGCTCCAATTTTTTTTTTCTTGAAAAAAATGCTGACCTCAAGAATATCCCTTACATGATGACTCATGCTCACGACCAATTTTTTTTCTAGTTTTCTAGACATAATACTGTCCACACAATATGACCAATGCTTTCTCTTAAAATCTTGCAAGGGAAAATTTTGATTTTCTAGAAAAAAAAAATTCTGTCCACACAATCCGCGTCAAGAACATTCCTTATATTATACGAGTCATAATAATAATAAAATTGTTTTATTTTTTAAAAATTCGACAATTTTCTTGAGAGATGCGAATTTTTTAAAATATTAAAATTTAAAAAAAAATGAAATAAATATAAATTGAGCAGGTAAAATTCTACAAAATTTTCATTTAGTTTAGGAAACATCATTCTTTCAAAATAATTTTATTTTTTTGAAAATCCGACAATTTTCTTGAGTATTGCAATTTTTTTAAAATATTGAAATTTAAAAAAATGAAATAAATTTAAATCGCGCAGGTAAAATTCTACAAAAATTTTATTTAGCTAAGAAAACATCATTCTTTTAAGATAATTTTGGTTTTTTGAAAATCTGACAATTTTCTTGAGAGTTACGAATTTTTAAAAATTCTAAATCTTAAATTTGAAAAAACAATTGAAATAAATATAAAGCGAGCAGGTAAAATTCTACAAAAATTTTATTTAGTTAACGACACATCATTCTTTTAAAATAATTTTGTTTTTTTTTAATCCGACAATTTTCTTGAGAATTGCGAATTTTTTAAAATATTGAAATTAAAAAATAATTAAATAAATATAAATCGCTCAGGTAAAATTCTACAAAAATTTTATTTAGTTGAGAAAACATCATTCTTTTAAAATAATTTTATTTTTTTGGAAATCCGACAATTTTCTTGAGAGTTGCGAATTTTTTAAAATATTGAAATTAAAAAAAATTAAATAAATATAAATCGCGCAGGTAAAATTCTACAAAAATTTTATTTAGTTGAGAAAACATCATTCTTTCAAAATAATTTTGTTTTTTTTTAAATCCGACAATTTTCTTGAGAGTTGCGATTTTTTTAAATATTGAAATAAAAAAAATGAAATAAATATAAATCGCGCAGGTAAAATTCTACAAAAACTTTATTTAGTTGGGAAAACATCATCCTTTTAAAATAATTTTGTTTTTTTTAATCCAACAATTTTCTTAAGATTTGTGAATTTTTTAAAATATTGAAATTAAAAAAAAATTAAATAAATATAAATCGCGCAGGTAAAATTCTACAAAATTTTTATTTAGTTTAAGAAACATCATTATTTTAAAATAATTTTGTTTTTTAAAAATCTGACAATTTTCTTGAGAGTTGCGAATTTTTAAAAATATTCAAATTAAAAAAAAATGAAATAAATATAAATCGCGCAGGTAAAATTCTACAAACATTTTATTTGGTTTATGAAACATCATTCTTTCAAAATAATTTTGATTCTTTGAAAATCGGACAATTTTCTTGAGAGTTGCGAATCTTTTAAAATATTAAAATTAAAAAAAAATGAAATAAATATAAATCGCGCAGGTAAAATTCTACAAAAAACTTATTTAGTTAAGAAAACATCATTCTTTTAAAATAATTTTGGTTTTTTGAAAATCCGACAATTTTCTTGAGAGTTGCGATTTTTTTAAATATTGAAATAAAAAAAATGAAATAAATATAAATCGCGCAGGTAAAATTCTACAAAAATTTTATTTAGTTGGGAAAACATCATCCTTTTAAAATAATTTTGTTTTTTTTTTAATCCGACAATTTTCTTAAGATTTGCGAATTTTTTAAAATATTGAAATTAAAAAAAATGAAATAAATATAAATCGCGCAGGTAAAATTCTACAAAATTTTTATTTTGTTTAAGAAACATCATTATTTTAAAATAATTTTGTTTTTTAAAAATCTGACAATTTTCTTGAGAGTTGCGAATTTTTTAAAATATTAAAATTAAAAAAAAATTAAATAAATATAAATCGCGCAGGTAAAATTCTACACAAATTTTATTTAGTTTAGGAAACATCATTCTTTTAAAATAATTTTGGTTTTTTGAAAATCCGACAATTCTCTTGAGAGTTACGAATTTTTTAAAATATTGAAATTAAAAAAAAAATGAAATAAATATAAATCGCGCAGGTAAAATTCTACAAAAATTTTAGTTAGTTTACGGAACATCATTCTTTTAAAATAATTTTGGTTTTTAAAAATTTGACAATTTTCTTGAGAGTTACGAATTTTTTAAAATATTGAAATTAAAAAAATGAAATAAACATAAATCGCGCAGGTAAAATTCTACAAAAATGTTATTTAGTTGAGAAAACATCATTATTTCAAAATAATTTTGGTTTTTTTAAATCCGACAATTTTATTGAGAGTTGCGAATTTTTTAAAATATTGAAATTAAAAAAAAATTAAATAAATATAAATCGTGCAGGTAAAATTCTACAAAAATTTTATTTAGTTTAGGAAACATCAATCTTTCAAAATAATTTTGGTTTTTTAAAATCCGACAATTTTCTTGAGAGTTGCGAATTTTTTAAAATTCTAAATTTTGAATTTGAAAAAAAAATTGAAAAAAATATAAATCGCGCAGGTAAAATTCTACAAAAATTTTATTTAGTTTACGAAACATCATTCTTTCAAAATAATTTTGGTTTTTGAAAATCCGACAATTTTCTGGCAAGTTGCAATTTTTTGTTTTAATTCTAAACTCTTAAATTTTTACAAATTAGAATTTTCTTATTCTAGAAAAAATACTGTGCACAAAATTCGCCTCAAGGACAACCCTTACACGATGATTCATCCTCACTCTGAAAATCCTTTCTTCAAGAATACAATTCTCATTGTGAAGAATCCTTGTGAAATATAACAGAATAACTACGCCAGCGTGACTCATGCTCCAATTTTTTTCTCGCGCCGTGAAGAATTTTCCTTCCGTTAAATAATCTTACGCAAAAACCTGTTGGAACGTGCCCGTTGTCAAAGGAGCTTAAACACACAAAAAGTCACATTTAAATGTGGCGATTTGAATGCGATTCCTTACGCCCGCGCTGATCCCATTCAGAATTTTGGCCCTTTTTTGAGACCTCGGCGTCTATTGTACAATCGGGCCCTGAAAGCAGTTCGGAGACTTGTCGAAACTTGCACGGAGAAATGCGTGGGAAGATTGGAAATGTGCATAGTGTTTATTGAAAAAAAGCACGTGGGTGAATTATCACCATAAAGGTTTTAACGGAAATTTGTTAAAGGGTGTGAAATTTAATTATCGCGCGTGAATAATATTTTGAGCCCGAGATGAAGATAATTCCGCCCGCACTCCTTTTGTCTAAAATTTTGAGTTTTTTCGCCTTTATTATTTATTTAAGGTAAATACATACATTATGATGGCATCGGTGTTTTTAAAGAATTCAATCATATCGATATTATTTAATTTTTCTATTTTTTCTTTGTTCAAATATTCGACCACTTAAAAAAATAATTTTTAAAAATTTATAACTCCTGCAGAAATTGACACATTTTCAAAAATCAAAGTTTATGTTAAAGATAGATATCTCGTGAATATATTAAACATTTTGAGCAATTTCATCATATAAGCATTTATTTACTTCAGATTTGGATTGTTTGCTTGTTCGACAACTTTAACATTAATTTTCAAAAATTCATAACTCACGAAGAAATTGGCAGACTCAGTTGGTTTTAAAGGTAAATGTTTTGTAAAGACATTAAAATTTTTAATAAATTAGTATTTATTTTTTAGATTTTTTTGTTTAAGCCAAAATATTAGTTTTCACATATTCCGACTGATTTTTAAAAATTAAAGTTAATTTTAAAGGTAAATATATTATGATTGCATCAGAGTTTTTAGGGAATTCAATTATATCGATAAGATTTTCTTTTTCTAGTTTTTCCTTGTTCAAATATTCGTCCACTTAAAAAAATTATAACCCAGAAATTTTCAAAAATCAAAGTTTATGTTAAAGGTGGATCTTGTGAATGTATTGAAAATGTTGACGAATTCCATCATATAAGTATTTATTTTCTCTAGATATGTTCAATTGTTCGACAACTTACAAAAAATAATTTTCAGAAAATCATAACTCGGGGAGAAATTGGCGAATATTAAAAAAATTAAGTTGGTTTTAAAGGTAAAAGTTTTGTCAAGATTTTAAAATCTTTGTGGAGTTCTATTATATCACTATTTTTTTTTTGTTTAAGACAAAATATTAGTTTTCACAAATTCATAACTCGCGCAAAAATTGACTAATTTTCAAAAATCAAGGTTAATTTTAGAGGGAAATATATTATGATTGCATCAGAGTTTTTAAGGAATTCAATCATATCGATATAATTTTTTTTCTAGATTTTCCTTGTTTAAATATTTGACCACTTAAAAATTCGTTTTTAAAAGTTTATGACTCAAGCAAAAAATTGACACATTTCAAAAATCAAAGTTTATATTAAAGGTAATTCCATCATATATTTTTTTTTTTAGATTTGTTCAATTCTTCGACAACTCAAAAATTCATAAGAAATTGGAAAATTTCAAAAAATCAAGTTAGTTTTAAACGTAAAGGTTTTAGGTAGATATTTTGTAAAGATTTTAAAATTTTTGTGGAATTCTATACTCTACCTACTGATAGATTAGACTTTTTTGATATCTTCAGTGACCAACACTAAAAAATTAAAAGTACCAACACGGATATGAGAAAAATGTAATTTTCTGTCACTCAAGATGACAAAAAAGTCCAATCAATGAGTAGACGGAGGATATAATATCACTTTTTATTTTTTTAGATTTTTTTTTGTAGTAGTTCTACTACTAAAAATATTCATTTTCGAAAATTAATTTAAATTTTTAAGGAATTTCATCATCAATCAATATTTATATTTCTTTGGATTTGTCCATTGTTCTACCTAGTATTCAACCCTAATTCGTACCCAAACGTTAAATTTAATTGCTGAACAGTATGTTAAATAAGAGATAGATTTATTTCGTACTTTATATTTTCATATTTTCTGGCGGATTTTTAGTGGAATTAGGTTGGCTATCTGGCGGAAATATTATTTGATCAGATGGCAACGCTGATTATAAGGTGTGAGCCACAAAATCTTGTTGCTGAGTTGGCCATGCCCGAGAGAGCGAAACATAGCAGTCATGTCTGAGAATAATTCATTTTTTTAAATCTAATTCAATTTAACTAATCTAATCTCATGACATACCTCATTTATCTCACGGCCAACTCTGAAACAAAATTTTCTGGCCCACACGATATATTTGCACAACAAAAATTATGATGAAACCATGATTATTAGAAGTGATTGGACACCTCCACCTCCAATAATTTCCCACTTCTGATGGTCGATTTTTCTAATTAAAATTGATAAATTCAAATTCAAAGTCTGTATCTAATTAACCATCAGAAAATCACTGCAGTTGTGCGTGATGACAAAAATTATTGCTGTGTTGCTCTGTCTGGAAAGAAAACATTTTTTTTACAGTACGTAGGAACAGGTTGAATATTCATACATTCAAGCTATTTTCGTCTTTACTAAATTTATTATAAATATTTTCTCCACAGTTAGATCTCTCATACTCAACCCTCTACTTAATTATCTCGAAACTCACCTTAACGGTAGGGTATAGGCTCTATTCTGTTGTTGGGAAAACGTATTTTTTAGTCATTTGCTATTTAAATTTATTTACGTCGTAAATGTATGTTACTCTGAAATGTATGAACAATATACAAATGTTTAAAAAAATTTTTTTTGTCCATTAATAAAAAAGTTAGATTTATGTTAGTAATCAGAAAAAATATAGCAATTATAGAATTTTTTTTTTCAAAAGTTAATTGTCATAGTATTTCATAGGTCGTTGTATATTTTCATGAATATTGAGTGAAAAATATAGGAGAAATACAGTGTTATGTGTTGTAATGTATGGAAATAAATGAGTCATCTCTCATTTTTGCTAATATCTCTACCAGAATATAAAAAAAAATGTTAGAGATACCTTGAAAATGTTAGCAGCTTTTTTCTGAGACCAAGTTCATGAAAATTGCATAATTAATAAGAGCAATAATAAACATACAAATTTTCGTTTTTTTCGGAATTACTAGGACTGCAGTAGAGAAAGATAGACACAATTTACGCTTTCGCCCCGACATCGGCCGAATAATACATCTGGCAAAATACATCTGGAGACTATTTTCAGTGGGGATAGACGGAATTTAAACGAATAATCGAGATCACCTAAAAACGCATCGGCACGGAAAACGAAAAAAATACATGACTGTGTTTACCGCAACACTCGGCCGGATAGGAATTTTAATGGGGTAGTTTTACAGCGGTCGGACCTTTTCGCCTGCTTTTTTATTAGTAATAATAATAATTTATTGGTGCTATTAACGGAGCGTCTTACACAGGTCATAAAAGGTATAAAAATTAACGATGATGGCACAACATATGAACTTAAATGATTAAAAATTAAAAATTAAAAATTAAAAATTAAAAATTAAAAATTAAAAATTAAAAATTAAAAATTTAAAATTTAAAATTTAAAATTTAAAATTTAAAATTTAAAATTTAAAATTTAAAATTTAAAATTTAAAATTTAAAATTTAAAATTTAAAATTTAAAATTTAAAATTTAAAATTAAAGATTAAAAATTAATAATTAAAAATTAAAAATTAAAAATTAAAAATTAAAAATTAAAAATTAAAAATTAAAAATTAAAAATTAAAAATTAAAAATTAAAAATTAAAAATTAAAAATTAAAAATTAAAAATTAAAAATTAAAAATTAAAAATTAAGCACTATTTTTTTATTTTCATGGCAACCTTTATTTTCGCGAATATTATCATTTGTATTTTATTATTTATTTCGGGTTTTTACTCTAAAATGATCAGGGAAGATAATATTCCAATATAAAAAAATTAACAGTGAAAATCCTATGTTCTATTTTGTTCCACTACTGACTACACCCTGTATATATTTCTGATAATTCCTGACCCATTCAATTGGTAATAAATATTCAATTGGTTGCACATAGGAATCTTTTGGTATTTTTTTGTAAAATATTGATATTGGAATAGATTTAAATCTACTGCAGATTTTGGAACACGGTTGGAAGAAAGAATACTTATACCAGCTGGATACATGACATCTATAACTTGATTTGCTGTCTTGAAAAATTATCCAAATGTTCTTGTTCCTCAATTTTTTTAGCAAATGTAATTTTACATTTATTATGGAACGATGATGATGAATGATGTCACAATCTGTAAATGCATGTAAAAACAGCACGTGCTCTCTTTACATTTAGGCATTTTATTGAGACAGGCTTACAAATAGACCATTTGTGGCATTTTACTTCTGGGTGATTTTAGAAAATAATTGTCTTGTTCTTCTGGTGTCAAAGCTATTAATAAAAACAACCCGCTTATATCTTTGACTGCAGTATTATAAAGAATATTAAATTATGCAACACTAAAAATACCGTGTATAAGCACTACGGCAAATTTTCACTTCTGTCAAAGCTAAGACTAGTTTATTTTAAACTGATAGTTTCAACTTTTTATTGCTAAGGTAACTCGCTTCTATTATTTTTTTTGTCAAACTGTTGCGAGATTGTAATAATAACCGATTAGTTATAAAATTATTTGACGTTTCTTTTTGGTTATGTCATAGTTACACAGCTTACTTCTTCAAAATTGAATTTATAAATTTCATAAATATTACTTCCATTACATTCTTCTAAAATCGAGCGATATTCTTCCGAATATCCCACGTGCATCAATTTTTGCGATTGCAATCGGTCGTCTTTGACTCGTGCCGACTGCGAATGCAAAAACGCACTCATGTTAACAAGTTTAAGTTTAAATTAAAAAGTTTTTACTTCTAAAATTAACTCAAAATGGTGCATTTGACTGAACAAGAAATAATAGTTATGAATGATGATGGAATATGGCGATAGGCTAAGAACTTGTGAGGAATCATGCGATTTGTTCAATCAATAACACCACGAAAGAGTTAAAATTTCAAAATCCACAGTAAGAGCTCTGCAAAAGTTGCTCGTCAAACACTAGTAACGTCACAATATTTTTGAGCACGTCAAAAAGTGCGCAATAATGAACAAAAATCGACCTGCTAAGCTGTTATGAATTTTGTGCTGAACTTTTTCACCATTCTGTATATAAATATCCATATTTAAAATAAAATAGAGTGTTTACTAATAATTGCTAATTATTTAATCAAATAAGTATAGTCAGTATTGCGATTATTTAAACTATTACATATACACTCAATGGTGTTGCAGGTAATCAAACCCAACCCTCGTTCATTGTAAATTTCCCTTTTTTTGGTATTCTCGAAATTCGATATGGGTGATTAACACCCTGGAGTTCTCTGGGGTGGGCCGCCGGAGGGCTTGGTGACAAATTCTTGCGGACCTGTCATTTTTAGCGGCTCTTCGGGCGTTTCCGCCGCGCAGTTGAAAAAGGAAAGAACAGTCGCGGTATGCACTATCGCCGCCTAGCGAGAATGAGTGGAACATTTTAACCAATACCCTACCCTTAATGGCTTTTACATTTTGTCCAGAATGACAAATAAATAATAACACTCTTTCTCTCTATCTCCAGCGATTACACGCTTTAATTATTGGCGTTTTTCAAAAGCAGTAATGATCATAGCTTATGACTTATTAATCATCCTCTTACCGTAAGTACCACCGATTCGTTCGTTCGGTGGTGTAATGATCGGTTGCTCGTACTTTTGGCGTGCACCGACAGCTGCACTCTGAGGTGAATCATTCAACAGGTTACGACAAGTTGCGACCTGCACAGATTCTCCATGGGAACGTGGGACTTCAGGTGGTGGAGTTGTAAACACGAACGGTCAATTAGCGCGGTTATTGGAATCTTATCGATAATCATTGAGCTGTTTTGTTTTTTTTTCTTCTTAGAAAATAAATAATTGTTATGAATGCGGAATTTGGTTTTCGTCAAATTAGGCCATTTGGATTATAACAATTAGGGCCAAATCTCGTCTTTAGATAATTCTAAAACTCGTATTTTTGCAGAACGATATAAGTAACGAGAATGAATTGAGATGGAAAATTTTTAACTGATCACAATTAATTCGATGAAATGGGTGGTTAAAATAAAATTCATCCTGCAGAAATTATAACGGCGAGTAGAATTTGGTTAGCAAAACTATATATTTTTTTTTGCCTAGGTTTGACCATTCAGCCACCATATATAATTATATCAAATTTTGTTAGGAAATTTATTCCTGTGACCAAAGTTTCGGCAACTACGCTTACCATTTTCAAACTAAAAGTAATTTACAAACCGATTAACATGTAAAAACTAATTATACAAGGGCTTTACAAATAGGGGCGTTAAGTTGGTTGGGATTTCCTGATTAGAGCGCGTTCTGAGATTTTCTAATGACTCTGGTAAATCCATTTTTAGACCTTTCTTTGCAATAGGCATAACGGAAAGTACAGCCTCAAAAAACAAGTTTTATAATAAATTGAATTTGATGGAGAATGTTGCGCACTGGAACGAGCTGCCCCATTAAAAAATGATTGGAATTCAAGAAGTTGATTATATTCTCAAAATATAATAATTTGGAAGCTGTATGGAATTATTTCAGAATTTTTAAACAATTTCTACTATTTTTTATTTATTTTAGAAAATGCTCAAATTTGAACGCAATTAAAAAATGCATGTTTAACAACGAACAGTTATAACCCATTAAAAAATTGTTAGAATTTAAGAAGTTGATTATGTTCTTAAAACATAATAATGTGGGAGTTGAGTGGAATTATTTCGGAATTTTTAAACAATTTCTACTATTTTTTATTTGTTTTAGAAAATGCTCAAATTTGAACGCAATTAAAAAATGCAGGTTTAACAACGAACAGTTATAACCCCGTAAAAAATTGTTGGAATTTAAGAAGTTGATTATATTCTTAAAACATAATAATGTGGGAGTTCAGTGGAATTATTTCAGAATTTTTAAACAATTTCTACTATTTTTTATTTATTTTAGAAAATGCTCAAATTTGAACGCAATTAAAAATGCATGTTTAACAACGAACAGTTATAACCCCTTAAAAAAATGTTGGAATTTAAGAAGTTGATTATATTCTTAAAACACAATAATGTGGGAGTTGTATGGAATTATTTCAGAATTTTTAAACAATTTTTACTATTTTTTATTTTTTTTAGAAAATGCTCAATTTTGAACGCAATTAAAAAATGCATGTTTAACAACGAACAGTTATAACCCCTTAAAAAATTGTTGGAATTTAAGAAGTTGATTGTATTCTTAAAACATAATAATGTGGGAGTTGAGTGGAATTATTTCAGAATTTTTAAACAATTTGCACTATTTTTTATTTATTTTAGAAAATGCTCAATTTTAAACGCAGTGAAATTGTCTAAAGCCACCGAAACAAAACTTTATTTCACTTTCGGTGAAAGCAAGAAATACAAGAAAATCAAAACTTACGAAAAAGGAAAAACCTTTCGAGGCGTTTTGGCGGTTAAGATGTAACCCAGATGATGATTCTTTACTTCCCTCGCGGATTGTTGGAGCGGAAAACACAAACTCCAACACACACAAATCCTGAAGATGTATCACAACACAACGGGCACTAAAACTTTTGAAAAATCAAAATTCCGAACCAGAACAAACGTCTTCCGCGGCCGCGATACACAAACTGAATTGATATCAACAGGTGAACCGTGGATTGGTGATAAGAATTGAATGTCGTTCCGAACGGAGAAAAAAATACGAATATTTTGATAATCTTCAATCGCCCGGGGCAGATTAAAAAACTGGTCGAATTTTAACACGGAGGTCGAGATAAGATGAAGAGCATTAGAAACACTTCACTTTATGATTTAAATTGAAAACAAACCACAAAATCGTAAATATAAATGATACTATCAAGTCGGAGAAAGTAACATGATGGCCACATCACTATTTTTTATTTTAATTCAGGCAATCATTTTTTGTTTCAAATTAAAATTTGACATTTACTTTGGCCCGAATATCTTAATTTTTGCACCTAGATTTTTAGATCTTTGGCATGAATTTTAAATTTATTTGCTCCAGATTTTGGGCAGAAGTTTTGAATTTTTGGCCTGAATTTTCGATTTTTTTGGCTTATAGTTCAGATTTTCTAACCTGAATTATTATTCATATTCATGCGGAATTTTTCGGCAAGGATTTTCGAGTTTTAATTTAAAGAACTGTATTTTCTAACCTACATTTTTTATAATTAGACCCGAATTTTTATTTTTTTGGTCTATATTTTCTACGTTTTTAATTTTAATTTTAGGTTGTTCATTTCATTTTACAGTTTTTATTTTAATTTAGGCGTTCATTTATAGTTTCAAGTTAAAAATTAGTCGCGAGGGAATTATTTCAACCAATTACTTAATTTGTAAATTTGATTTTGGCCTATATTTTAGATCTTGGTCCTGTAATTTCAATTTTTTTGTCCATATTTTTATTTTTGGGCCTAAATATTTATTTTGGACAAAATGTTTGATTTGTTTATTGAAATTTTCGATTTTTTTGGTACGCATTATTATTTTTAGCTCCAGATTTTGGGCAGAAGTTTTGGATTTTCGGCCTGAATTTTCGATTTTTTTGGCCTACAGTTCAGATTTTCTAACCTGAATTATTCATATTCATGCGGAATTTTTCGGCAAGGATTTTCGAGTTTTTATTTAAAGAACTGTATTTTAGATTTTGCAACCTACATTTTTTATAATTAGACCCGAATTTTTATTTTTTTGGCCTATATTTTCTACAAGTTTTTTATTTTAATTTTAGACTGTTTATTTCATTTTACAGTTTTCATTTTAATTTAGGCGTTTATTTATAGTTTCAAGTTAAAAATTAGTTGCGAGGGAATTATTGCAACCAATTACTTAATTTCTGAATTTGATTTTGGCCTATATTTTAGATCTGTGAAGGCCTGTAATTTCAATTTTTTTTTGTCCATACATTTCTATTTTTGGACCTAAAGATTTATTTTGGCCAAAATGTTTGATTTGCTTGTTGAAATTTTCGATTTTTTTGTACGCATTTTAATTTTTAGGCATAAGTTTTCGATTTTTGGTCCAAATTTTCGGTTTTGAAACCTCAATTGAGGAGTTGAACTGCAAAACTCAACTAATCCAATTTTGGGCCAAATTAAGCTTGGTATCGATTCTTACTGTCCAAACATAGATAAATCCGAATATGTGTGAATTACCTTTAAAAATGCAACAAATCATACTTAAAAATGCGGCTAAACATTCATTTTTTTAAGCAACAAATAGACTTCCTGAACGTTTTTAGCGGTTTCTGAACAAATTATAAAAGTGGATTTGTTGAGTTTTGCAGTTCGACTCCTCAATTATTGATTTTTATGCG
The DNA here is from genome assembly GCA_910593695.2 of Ocypus olens. NCBI lineage: Eukaryota > Metazoa > Arthropoda > Insecta > Coleoptera > Staphylinidae > Ocypus > Ocypus olens. The sequence continues at coordinate 43,435,328 of OU343062.1, read as the reverse complement.
CGCATTTGAGATTTTTTTGGCTAATATTTTTAGAAAAAAAAATGTAAATATTCATAGTTTGAAAATTACAAGCTGAAATTGTCGAAACTATAGTTACTCCAAGTTAATAAAGTGATACCAACAAAGTTATTCGTTTTATTTGAATAATATTTTTAGGTTTTTTGGTTTAAATTTTTGATTTTTTTTTAAATCAAAAGACCGATTTTTTGCAGCCAATTTAGGGGTCTTAAAATATGTTTTAGGCCTACTCTTTTTTTACTTTCTCCGTGCCGAGTTCGAATGCGAAATTTCAACGGAAATTTCGTTTTTGAGGTCGCTCGAGACAATTTCGGTCATTTTTCGAAAAATGTCTGTCTCAAAAAAAGCTTCATTTAACAACAATATAATTTCATTTTACTATTGTACCTGTACCTGATACTAAAGAAAAACTTTATATTTTTATTATCAAATAATTTTTTACTTTCTCCGTTACGAAGTACGAGAAAGTATTGTGATTGTGATTTTTTTTCCAAAAATTTTTTTAACGGAAATATCGGTTTTGGGGTCCCTAGATGCCATTTCAACAATTTCTGGAAAAAAAAATGTGTGTGTGTGTGTGTGTGTCTGTCTGTGCGCGTGCGTGTGTCTGTGTCTGTCTGTGTACGCTGTATCTCAAAAACTAATAGAGCAATTGATATGAAACTTTTAACATACGTCTTATTTGATAATCCGAAGAACTGAAAACCTTTTGGTAAAATTTCGTACACCGGAAGTGGGTGTTTACCTTAACTGTTTTTTTGTTTTTTGCCAATATTTTCTTAAATATGAAAAATATTACAAAAACATTTAAAGTAATATTGAAGATAACAAAGAAATAAACATCTTTTGCTTGAAAATATTTTTCATAAAATCATTGCTATTGGAGAAAAAAATTTATTAATTTTTTTTTAATTTTTGGTTTATAATTATGAAACCAGAATAGTTACAGCAAATTTATGTGAATAATAATTGTTTAGAATGCCAAAATGAACAACTTCTAAAGAATAAGCTTTTTTCGAAATCTCGTTAGTTTTTGTGTAAACCGAGTTTTTGAATTTGAAGTATAATTTTTCCATCTTTCATAATTTTGACGTTTTAAACGTCAGTTTCATCTGAGTTTACACAACGCTCGATGTACATTTAAAATATGATTTCAATTGAAAATAAACCACGAAAACGTAAATATAAATGGCTATGATAGCATCAAGTCGGAGAAAGTAACGTGATGGCCACATCACCATTTTTTGAATTTGACAAGCCACACCCACAAACCTCCGGTTTGCGTACCGATGGACAAAAGAACTAAAATTATTGATTATAATGGAAAGATACTACACCAAGAGACCTGTTCAAAGTGCGACGAAACAACTGCCATTATTGATGGTGTTGATGAGATAATCCACCAAGAGATCTATAGAATTTCAAGCAGCAGAAATGGCTGCAAAAAAATGTGTTGGTGATAGCTTAAATCAACCAAAGAACTATAATTAATGATGATGAGTGTGAAGATCAGTGTGAAGACATTCCACTAGATTTGTTGGACTTACGATCAAAGAACTACCATTATTAATGATAATGGTGGATCCACCGATCTGTTAACTTTTAAGCATCAAGGATTTTGTTCCAAGCGGCTATTTTTTCGAACCTCCAAAATTATTACAAATCACCCAAATAAAACAAAATCCAATGACAGAGTAATTCCATTACAAAAACTTCATCATGATTGGATTTAGAACAATTGCCACGCACTTGAGACTTTCTCAATTGATTCACAATGCATTAAAGAACGACCTGAAAAAGTACAAAAACTCCATCATTATTGGATTTTCGATTTTTAAGTTTCATTGGATCTGACGGTTTTTTTGTAAAAAATTTGTAATAATTTTGGCGATCCGAAAAAAATTTGAACAAAGTGTAAAGTTTTTTTCGGATCGCCAAAATTAATACAAATTTTCACAAAAAACCGTTAGATCCAATGAAACTTTACCGAGAAGAAACTTGACGCTTTGTTGAATTTTTTTTCGGATCGCCAAAATTATTACAAATTTTTACAAAAAAACCGTTAGATCCAATGAAACTTTATCGAAATCCAAAAATGATGGAGTTTTTGTAGTTTTTCAGGGAGTCATTCTTTAATGCATTGTTTGTAATTTTAGAAAGTTTCAAGTGTTTTCACATTTTTTCGAACCGCCAAAATTATTACAAATTTTCAAATTGAAGAGCACGCGCTCGAGGTTACTGTAATTTTCGATTTTAACGGAAAAGTTTGTAAAAGTGTAACAAATTCGAGTAGTGTCCGAAACCATTCGTTGTTGGGAATTAAGGGATCTTCAGTTTAACTTAGTGATCTTTAATAACAAATCATATTATTGAAGGATCAAAAATGCCGAGGATCCAAAAAATACCATTTAGTTTTTTTCTAATTGCAACTTTTTCTAAATCCCAAAAAATGATTAATCATTTTTCCCTACCACGAATAGGGCAATTAAGCTTTTTTTTCTTTCAAAAAACGAATTGAAAAGGAGAAGTTAATAAACGTAACGACTTCGTTTTTCCCCATCCGCTTTTCGGCGTGACTCATCTGCAGGTATTTAATTTGTTTTCCGTAGCGGCGGCAGCCTCTCTTCCCCATAATGGCCGTCAATTATCGCCGTGGAGAGAGAGGCAGGGAAAACTTTCTCACGAACACGTGCACGCAGACCTTTAATTTTCTGCGTTTAATGCCTTTTTGACTGAAAACAACTAAATCCGAGAGGTGGACTAATGACTCGCCTCCGCACGAGGAAAAAGGGGCGAGGGAACAAAGACACCCTCGGACCAAAGTGTCTTTGACGCGTTTAGAATGTGACACGCCGCCGGTTACCTTCGGATGGAGAAGGCTCACCTTCTAAGATTTAAGGATAAAGTAATTTGAACACGTGCAAAACTCAATGTATAGTCCGAAAATCCACCGGAATCCCGTGCCTCGACCGCATCAACCCCTGCACTGCGTCGCCCCAGTCGGACTGTACACACCCGTACCGGTCTGGGTGCAGGTAGACCGGACCCTCATTCCGAAATTGTTATTCTGACAGGTAGATGCGGAGGTTTATGCCTCACTTGTTCCGCACAGTTATTATTGGATAATGGATGACGTGTAGGTTAGGGCCCTGACCAAAAATCGGTTTTTTGGTTTCTCTTGCAGTGGGCCTTGATTAAGGGCGGTCGGGGGTGTTCCGATTGAAAAGGTCGAGATATAGGGGATGTTTAATAACGTGCCCCCCCGTCGACGAACAGTTCTCGTGAATAATGGGGGTGTATCGGGTTGCGGGCCCCTCTTAAAACTTTCAATAAAAATAAATAACGCGGGCACAATGAGGAATGGAAATTGGGATGAGAGGCGAAAACGAAGGAGGCACGATGGAATTTCGTTTTTTTATAATGGAATATTGTTATAGTTATTTTGATCGGGTAGATTAAGGGTTATTAAAAACACCCGCTTTGTGAAGGCTGAAAGTATTAATGAACTGACTATGAAACTTACTTTACATTCCCTTAACTAGTTGAACGGGATCCCGTAAATAAAAAAAAACTGAAAGTGGAAGTAAAGTAGTTCATCCGTAGCACAAAACCATTTTCTGTTTCTGCGGAATCCCAGTCTGAGAGGGTGAAACTACTCCTACAAGAAAAATTACAGTTTTTCTTTTTAGCAAATTTCTCTTAAAGTAAAAGACTGATGAAAAAATAGTTCATATAAAAATAGTATATTACTCTCTTTGCTACGGTATATTCAAATTTTGAGGAAATGCAAAAATTACCCCCACCCTGCCCCTCATTACCTTTGAAAAAATAGTAAGTTCTTCTTAGCACAGAATTAAAGAGAATCAAATACCAAATTCAAGATGACAATTCTTTAGGAGATTTTAACAGTTGCAACACCACCAATAATTCTGGGTTTAGTTAAGGCGGACGAAGGGTGGCGGGTGGGCCCTATCCTACTCTCCAATGTGCTATACACACCCCAGAGTTTCTATAAATAAATTAATTTGTCGAGGCAATTTTAAATTTTCAAATTTCAATTCTTCTCTTAATAATGAATTTATTATTATATAACCCTCGTTTGTGTTCTAAGAATTGGAGGGTAGGATAGGGCCCACCCACCACCCTCGTTTCCACTTCAACCTAACCAAGAAAACACTGTTTGATTAAAGAAACTTCTCAGTCAAAAGAATTTTAAAAGTTGCAAAACCACCAATAAAAATGGTTTCTGGTTTAGTTAAGGTGGACATGGAAGGGTGGTGGGTGGGCCCTATCCTATTCTCCAATCTATTGAACACACCCCAGAGTTTCTATAAATAAATTAATTTGTCGAGGCAATTTTATATTTTCAAATTTCAATTCTTCTCTTAATAATTAATTTATTATTATATAACCCTCGTTTGTGTTCCAAGAATTGGAGGGTAGGATAGGGTCCACCCACCACCCTTGTATCCACTTAAACCTAACCAAGAAAACATTGTTTGATTAAAGAAACTTTTTAGTCAAAAGAATTTTAAAAGTTGCAAAACCATCAATAAAAATGGTTTCTGGTTCTGGTGGACACGAAGGGTGGTGGGTGGGCCCTATCCTACTCTCCAATCTGCTGAACACACCCCAGAGTTTCTATAAATAAATTAATTTGTCGAGGCAATTTTAAATTTTCAAATTTCAATTCTTCTCTTAATAATTAATTTATCATTATATAACCCTTGTTTGTGTTCCAAGAATTGGAGGGTAGGATAGGGCCCACCCACCCCCCACGTTTCCACTTAAACCTAAACAAGAAAACACTGTTTGATTAAAGAAACTTCTTAGTCAAAAGAGTTTTAAAAGTTGCAAAACCACCAATAAAAATGGTTTCTGGTTTAGTCAAGGTGGATACGAAGGATGGTGGGTGGGCCCTATCCTACTCTCCAATCTGTTGAACACACCCCAGAGTTTCTATAAATAAATTAATTTGTCGAGGCAATTTTAAATTTTCAAATTTCAATTCTTCTCTTAATAATTAATTTATTATTATATAACCCTCGTTTGTGTTCTAAGTAAGTGGCAATTGTTTTCCTATTTTCCTTTTATTTGTTAAATGGTGAACTTTGGAGAGGCTGTGTGATTGGTTCTTGGATGGTTATTTTAAAATCTAGCAAAGAGTATATTTGGATTTTTGCCGAATAGTAAAGTAGAATGTATTTTGAGTAAATTTGGAAAGTTTGAAGAAACTATCAATAGTTTTTAATTTTTTTTTCGCTCGAACAAAAAAGTCAATCCCAGAATAACAATACGTTCTGTTCTCCGATGATTATTTCGAAATCTAGTGAAGGGTTATTTTCGGATTTTTGCAGAATCATAAAGCAGAATGTATTTTGAGTAAATTTGGAAAGTTTGAAGAATCTATCAATTGTTTTTAATTTTTTTTTCGCTCGAACAAAAAAATCAATCCCAGAATAACAATACGTTATGTTCTCCGATGATTATTTCGAAATCTAGTGAAGGGTTATTTTCGGATTTTTGCAGCATCATAAAGCGGAATGTATTTTGAGTAAATTTGGAAAGTTTGAAGAATCTATCAATTGTTTTTAATTTTTTTTTCGCTCGAACAAAAAAATCAATCCCAGAATAACAATACGTTATGTTCTCCGATGATTATTTCGAAATCTAGTGAAGGGTTATTTTGGGATTTTTGCAGCATCATAAAGCGGAATGTATTTTGAGTAAATTTGGAAAGCTTGAAGAAACTATCAATAGTTTTTAATTTTTTTTTTCGCTCGAACAAAAAAGTCAATCCCAGAATAACAATACGTTATGTTCTCCGATGATTATTTCGAAATCTAGTGAAGGGTTATTTTCGGATTTTTACAGAATCATAAAGCAGAATGTATTTTGAGTAAACTTGGAAAGTTTTAAGAATTCATCAATTGTTTTTAAATTTCTTTTTCGCTCGAACACAATCAATATCAGATTTACGATACGTTCTGGTCTTCGATGATTGAGGGGTTATTTTTGCAAATTCACAAAAAAGGAATTTATTTTAAGTGCTTTTGAAAAAGTGGCAATTGTTTTTCCATATTTTTTTGGTTATGAAAATAAATATGCAATATTTTTATAATTAACGCCTTCGAAAATAAATATGCAAATTATGATATGATGGCCACATTAACATTTCTCAAAAATCTGTGGGTACTGTGTCTGAAAATCTATTTTCAAACAAAATTTTGTATTCAAAGCTTTGTTTAATATACTAGACGTTCTTTTATGGGTAACACGAGTATGGTGTCATGTAGAAATTGTTGGTGGGATTGTGTAAAGGATTAAGAGGATACCAAAATGAACAATTTATAAAGAATAAAGTTTTTTCTAAATCTCAACAGTTAAAAAAGAGATTCAACAAATATAAGAAAAAAATATTTTTAACAATTTCTTTTCAGTTCAAAATTGATACATATAAAACAAGTGATTTTAATTATAAATCGGTTTTACACAAGTAAATATCAATATTACCTATATTTATCGTTAAAATTTTCAAATCGCCTGTTCCACGTAAATTCGATTAATTTGCAAGCAAGAAGAACAAAGTTAATTCAATTCATCATTTTCTTTTAAAAAAGCCTTCAGTTTATTGTACCTTACATTCAAGTCCTTCATGTCTATAGTCATGTCAATTTCAGAAATAAATTCCCTAGTTATGCAATCAGCTAGAAACAATTCAAAACAATAATCTTTTCTAAGCAACATATATAATAAATTCTATTAAACAGAAATAAATTTACATCAACCGCATTGCAGATATCTTGGCACTACGTTACCGAGTAATTTCTTATGGCGTATTTAATGTGCAAACCAGTGGCGTACCTTCAAATTGTGGGCCCTGAGGGAAAACTATATTTTGAGGCCTCTTTTATATACCTGTATTTTTTACTTGTATCTTAAAATACAATACAGATTTTTAAATATAACTTTAAACTTTAGGTTTCTTTAATAATATGAAAAATGAAATTTTGTAAATTGGAAATGAGTGTTAATCAAATAATTAGACCATTAGACTTATTAGAAATAGCATTAAAATATCCCAACAAAATTTTCTTTGAAGAAGATTTTGCCTTTCCTTGCTCTTTCGATACACAAAATTTATCTGATGATATATAATCATTTGCATGGCATATTTATATATTTTGGATCAGTGACATTGTTGATGCAACATTTAATCTTCCAGGAGTGGTAACCATCTGCACCTCCCGGTCGCAATTTACCATCAGTGTGGATCATCTGTGGATTTATGTGTGGACATCTGAGATTTAATTATGTTCTAACGTGTTCGCCTTAATTGGATTTCTCGGTAGTCGGCGAACGACGAACACGTGTTTCGGTGTTTATCGCGCGGAATTAATTACAGGTCGGATTCCCCAACTTAATTGCGTATTAAGGCTAATCTAATCAGTCACCATTATCAGCGAGGAGCTGCCTTCCCGGGCACCCAAAATTATGTTGTGCTCTCAGTAATTAACGGCCAGAATAAATTTTGACTCCTTTAAAGCAGATTATAATTAACGCCTACCGAAAGTTATCTTCAAAATTGGGCTTGAATAATGTGTTTCGGTTTATTAAAGAATAATGTGGGGTGATTGAGGATGAATATTAAAAATAATCTTACTGAGACTTATTTTAAATATAAAAGTTTTTGGAAACTTCGGTTATAATTTTTTTACGCACGGGAAAGGATGGTTTTCAGATTTTCTTCGAATTCAATGTTTCAAAATTTTGAGGTTCCACAAAAATGTTTCGACCATTTTTGAACGATGCTGTGTGTGGGTAATAGAAAATTACCAACAAGGATTCTCTTGGAAATTTTTGTAGGATCCTAAAGTAGAATATATTTTGAATACATTTACAAGAATTTTAGAATATATTTTCAGTAAATTTAGAAAGTTTCAAATATGTGACAGTTGTTTTTCCATTGTTGTTTTGCTTTCGAAAATCGCATCTTTAGAATGATGATATGCTGTGTTCTCGAGAGAATATATATTAGATTTTGTAACCTGAATATTGTTTTTTACGGGTGATTTTTTTTAATTTTTTGCCATTATTTTCGAGTTTCGAGTCGTAAGTTATTTTGGTGCCAAAGACTTATTTTTGGAGCGAATTATTTTTACTTGAATTTTGCTTTGGTGTGCATTTTTGATGTTTGATTTTTGTGCCTATGTTTTAGATTATTATTTTCTTCTTAATACCTGTATTTGTCTGACGTTTTACATGTACAAATATATTCATGTGTTTGTAAAGTGTAAATAAATATATATTATTATTATTATTATTATTTATGGCCTGATCTTTTCGATTTTTTTCTTGATTTTTCAGCCTAAATATTCTTTATTTTAGACAAAATTTTCGATTTTTTGGTCTGCATTTCTTATTTTTAGGCCCGTGTTTTCGATTTTTGGTTTAAATTTTGTTTTTTTTTTAATTATAAATTTTTCATTTTTTAGCCTTTATTTTCAATTCTTGGCCTTCATTTTAGATTTGTTTTTTCCAAATTTTTCATCTTCTGTCCTAAGTTATATTTATTTTGGCTGAAATTTTTGATTTTTTGGTTTGCATTTTTTATTTTTAGGCCCGTGTTTTTATTTTTTGGATTCGATTTTCGTTTTTCTTTTGGAAAAAATTGTAAATTTTTCTTTTTATAGCCTTTATTTTCGATTCGTGGCCTTTTTTTTTTTTTTTTTTTTTTTAAAAAGGAAGGATGATTGACGGAAATTTGGGTTGGGGAATTATGGATGATATGGGACATTGGCTTAGACATCGTAGGTCATTCAGCCACAACCGATTTTTTATAATATTTGATTCATATTAAATGAAAATAGACATCCACAAACATCCATGCCCTCGCCGGGATTCGAACCCAGGACCCTCCGCATTAGTTGTGGCGCGCTAACGCAAGCGGCTAGTGGGCCGGCCATTCGTGGCCTTCATTTTAGATTTTTTTTCTAAATTTTTCATCTTCTGTCCTAAGTTATCTTAATTTTGGCTGAAATTTTTGATTTTTTGGTTTGTATTTTTTATTTTTAGGCCCGTCTTTTCGATTTTTGGTCTAAATATTTTTTAGCCACGATTGTGAATTTTTCATTTTTTGGCCTATATTTTCGATTCTTGACCTGCATTTTTGATTTTTTTGTTCTAAACTTCTGTCCAAATTTTTTTTTTAATTTGGCTGAAATTTTTGATTTTTTTTGTCCATTATTTTGAAATTCGGGTCATAAGTTATTTTGGTGTCAGAGTTATTTTTTTTTTTACTTGAACTTCCAATACATTAGTCTTCATTTTTTATTTTTGTGCCTATATTTTAGATTTTTGGCCTGTTTTCTCAATATTTTTTTCTTTAAAATCTTGATTTTTTGGCCCAAGATTTTCAGACCGACTTTTTAGATCTTTTGTATGTCAAATCAAATCAATTTATTACACTTTAGCCACACTGTACAATACATGTTTACATAATAATAATAATGTGTAATGTAATAATGTAATTTCTGTTTTTATTTTTCGGCCTAAATATTCGCTTAAATTTTCGAATTGTTTGTAAAAAATTTCGATTTTCTTGGTCCGCATTTTTGATATTTGGACCAACAATTAATCTAAACGTTTCGTTTTTTGTGCTTTATTTTAGATTTTTAAACCTGAATTATTGATTTTTTGCCAGTATTTTCCATTTTTATTGTTTTTCGCCCTTTACTTTTGCAATTATTTTCGAGTTTTTAGTCAGAAACTTGTTTTGAGCTAGAGTTCTTTTGGGGACTCAAAATAGATAATTATTTCTCTTTTACTAGAATTTTGAATATGTTGGTCCGCTTTTTTTGGCCAATATTTTAGATTTTTGCCTTTTTTTTGTTCCAAATTTTTGATTTTTTGGTCCGCATTTTTGATATTTTGATGGGTTTTTGTCCTCTGTTTTAATTTTTTTAACCGGAATGATTTTTATGCTCGAATTTTTTTCCGGTATTTTCATGTTTTTTTTTCTCCAGTTAGGCCTAAATTTTCGAATTGTTTGTAAAATTTTTCGATTTTCTTGGTCCGCATTTTTGATATTTGGACCAACAATTAATCCAAACGTTTCATTTTTTGCCCTTTACTTTAGATTCTTTCAACCTGAATTATTGTTTTTTATTTGTAATTTTTTTTGCCATTATTTTCGAGTTTCTAGTCGGAAATTTGTTTTGAGCTAGAGTTATTTTTGGGGCTCAAAATAGCTAATTATTTCTCTTTAACTTGAATTTTCAATATTTTGGTCCGCTTTTTTGGCCCATATTTTTGATCTTCACCTTTTTTTTTGTTCCAAATATTTGATTTTTTTAGTCAGAATTTATGATATTTTTTGCCCGTTGTTTGAAATTTTTGAATCCGTATTATTGATTTTTATGCGCGATTTTTTTGGCGGTATTTTCCTGTTTGTTTTTATTTTTTGCCCTTTACTTTAGATTTTTTAGCCTGAATTATTGTTTTCTATTTACATTTTTTTGTCATTATTTCAGAGTTTCTAGTCGGAAACTTATTTTGAGGTAGAGTTATTTTTGGGCCTTAAAATAGCTAATTATTTCTCTTTTACTTAAATTTTCAATATTTTGGTCCGCTTTTTTTTGCCCATATTTTTGATCTTTACCTTATTTTTTGGTCCGAACTTTTGATATTTTGATGTTTTTTGCCCGTTATTTGAAACTTTTTAATCCGTATTATTGACTTTTATGCGCGATTTTTTTGCTGGTATTTTCCATTTTTATTGTTGATTTTTCACCCTTTACTTTTGCAATTATTTTCGAGTTTTTAGTCAGAAACTTATTTTGAGCTAGAGTTATTTTAGGGACTCAAAATAGTTAATTATTTCTCTTTTACTAGAATTTTTAATTAATCTGCTTTTTTGGTCCATATTTTAGATTTTTGCCTTTTTGTTCCAAATTGTTGAATTTTTGGTCTAGAGTTATTTTTGGGGCTCAAAATAGCTAATTATTTCTCTTTTACTTGAATTTTCAATATTTTGGTCCGCTTTTTTGGCCCATATTTTTGATCTTTACCTTTTTTTTGTTCCAAATATTTGATTTTTTGGTCCGAATTTGATATATTAATGTTTTTTTCCCGTTGTTTGAAATTTTTTAATTTGTATTATTGATTTTTATGCGCTAATTTTTTGGCGGTATTTTCCTGTCTTTTTTATTTTTTGTCCTTAAGTTTAGATTTTTTAGCCTGAATTATTGTTTTCTATTTACATTTTTTGTCATTATTTTAGAGTTTCTACTCGGAAACTTATTTTAAGCTAGAGTTATTTTTGAGGCTCAAAATAGCTAATTATTTTTCTTTTATTTGAATTTTCAATATTTTGGGCCTTATTTTAGATCTTTACTTCTATTTTCACCTTTTTTTGTTCAAAATTTTTGATTTTTTAGCTTAAATATTCTTTATTTTGGATACATTTTTCGATTTATTTGTTGACATTTTCAATATTCTTTTGGCGGCGTTTTTATGTTCAGGCTAGAGTCATCGATATTTGGTTTTTTGGACCCATATTTGAGTTTTACACCTTAATTATTGATTTTCATTAGCGAATTTTTGATTGGCGTATGTTTTAGATTTTTAACCTGAAGTAGTGATAGTTATCAGCAATTTTGCCGGTAATTTCAAGGTTTTAGTCGTCAAAGCGGAGACAGTAACATGATAGCCACATCACCATTTTTTTTTTTTGAAGAAATCATTGAAATCGTTTTTGGAGACCTCAAAACGGTATTTTTCGTTAAAAAAGATTTTTCACTTTCACCATATTTTCCGGCACTTCGTAACAGAGAAAACAAAAATACAGATAATGCCACATTTGCTGCATTTGGGTACTCGACGTATACGTTTTTTTGACAAGTTGATTACGTTAAAAATTTAAGAATGTTAAGATGTTCAAAAAATAATCATCTTTCTGTTACACTCAAAAAAATAATTTGACACGATTTTATATTACAATAACAGTTTCGTGCGCCCATTGTGCCGCGATTTACATTTTTTTCCATCGTTTTGGTCACTTTTTGAGCCAGCCAAGCGTAAGAACGGTCATATAACCCGGAAGCCCGCATTCTTCACACACGAGCTGATCCGTGCTGAAAAGACGCTTTACGAGAAACTGGGCAGACTAAGAGGGTGTCGAATTACCGCAACCTTATACAAAAATGCAATTTCTGGTTGCGTCCTCGTGCGTGATGGGCCCTTCCGGGACACGGTCCGATGGGTCCGAAATCCCTTATCGATCTTGCGCCTCGACGATTTTCGCAAACAGACCAACAATAATATCTCTAAATCTGCACTAATATTTGCTGGACAAACATCTACCTTGTGTGTTCTTGGGTTACTGCAATATTTAGACGGCTCGTCCCTTCTCTCATCAGGCTGTTTACATAATATCGATGTTGTTACCTGGATGTGATGGAATCAAGTACGGTTAAGTGAGCATTTTTGACGGGTCCCATCAAAAAATAAGATAATCCTCATGACACAGGTTTATCTTATTTTTTTGAAATTCTATGACTATTCAAGTTTTGTCCTTAAAATCGGGTCCCATCAAAACGTTTATTTTATTTTTTTGAAATTCAAGGTTTATCCATATGTCCTTAAAATCAACGGTGCGGAGGTTTTTTTTTCGAAGCATATTAACGATGTCTTCCTGTTTTGCAACTTTTTCTAAGAGACACTCGTGCGGGCTTGAAAATCAATGTCACCCTTGTTAAAGGAAACGAGAAGGCAGGACTTGGGCAGGGAATACGTTTTACACGCGAGTTCGGTTGGTGCGGTTTTCGAAAGGCATTCAATTGACTTTTGGCCATTTTCGAATAATGGTGATCGATTGTGCCGCCTCGGTTTTGTCAACACGTCGGACTCGATGTAGATTTGTTCCGAAAAACGGTCCCTCTTTAAGAACACGTTCCCGATTCCTTCGATTCAATTCTGAAGGAGGCACCGGAATAAAGGCGGATTCCTTTATTATGCGATTCCATAAATAAAAAGCCCCCGATGGAAATTGTTAACAGAACTTTTACCCACTTCGCCGTATATTTGATAGTGTTTAGTACAATGGGGCCGAGGCCTTAGGGCCGGCAACGATTCCGCATAGAAATTTTGTAAATATCCCAAACACTAAATGGCTGAATTGGTCCTCTATTTTGCCGCAGAAAGGACTCGGAAGAGATTAAACAAACTGAATGAAATGTATACGGTTTCTTATGGGGGGCGATGAATAAACGGCGGGGCCATTATCCGCACGCAGCGTTTTGTAATGCGCTAAAAGACGAAACGTGGACGGAGATTTTGGCAGTTTAATCGCTTTTCGCCCGTAATTCTGAACAATTTAAGAATTTAAGTTCTACCTAAGCCCTCCCCATGTGTGCTCACAATGGATTCAATTGGTGTTGCATTACAAATGTACTTTTGGTATTATCCCTACAAGCATTATCTAAATCATTTAATCGTAATTTCAGTCTGAATCCATAATCCAGTAGGAAAAATTTGGGAACATCAACTAAAACAAAACTAAGAATTTTTCGAGAAAAAAAAATTGATTAAGCAAAATATCATAAAAATTCCTTTTGAGGGTACATCAGATTTTTCGAAATTTGTCTAGTTTTTGGGGAAAAAAATTGATTATGCAAAATATCATAAACATTCCTTTTGATGGTACAAAAAAAGAAAGTTACAAGGCCACATCAGCATTTTTCAACAATATTTTCACCAAAAAGGTTTATTCGACAATGTTCTAAATAACGAATTTGCAAAGGAAATGGGAAAAACCTACAAAACAAGGCTAAACGCAGTATAAACATACTCCAAAGAAACTATAACAAATTGACCTTTGAAGTATGCATACTTCAAACTAACTGAAGAAATTGGAATTTTCTTTCCGCTACTATTGGCGCCTATCCAAAATGTAAAATCCTTGCCTACATTTCAACTTTTTGTTCCATTTCCTTTGCAAAAGCTATATATCATTGCCCAATGTATTGTTTTTCAATTTTTCTTTGCTATTTGCTATTTAATATTTTCACCAAAAAGTTGTATTGACAATATTTTAGATAATTTTTTTGCAAGGGAATTGAGAAAAGTGCAAAGGGAATTCAGGTTTTCACATTTTAGGACAAACTCAAATTGCAACATTTTTGTTTGCTTGTGGAAAACCGTATCTTCGGAATAGCGGCGAACTCTATTCTCGGATGCTTACCAGTGGTGTAGCGTAGGGCCTGCAGTTACAGCCCTGCTGAATATTGAAAACAATACATTCCTAAATTTCTATCGGTGAAAGTAAAAACTTAGGGGCCTTTTTTAATTTCCCCAATGGGGCCCACAATTTGACGGTACGCTACTGATGCTTACTTTTAAATCTAGTGATGGGGTATTTTAAGATTTTTACAGAACGGCACAGAAGAATATATTTAGAGTAGATTTGTAAAATTTCAAGAGTTGATTTTTACTCGATCGAAAAAGTGAAATCTCACGTTCTGTTCTGCAATGATCAATTTAAAATCTAATCCAATTTAATTTTTTTACAGAATTTTGAAGTAGAATATATTTTCAGTAAATTTAGAAAGTTTTAATTGTGTAGAAATTGTTTTGCTATTTTTTCTTTTCACTCGAAACAAAGCTCAATCTCAAAGTGATGATACGTTCGGTTCTCCGAAGATTATTTTAAAATCTAGTGAAATATTATTTAATCTTTTTTGCAGCATCGTGAAGTAGAATGTAATTTGAATACAATTTTTAAGTTTTAATTATGTAGCAATTGTTTTTATATTTTTTCTTTTCACTCGAAAAAAAAGTTCAGTCCGAAAAAGACGATATGTTCGGTTCTGCGATGACTATGTCAAGAAGTAGTAGAAAATTATTTTAATTTTTTTGCAGAATCATAAAGTTGAATATATTTTGAGTAAATTGAGAAAGTTTTAATTGTGTAGCAATTGTTTTTCTATTTTTTCTTTTCACTCGAAGCAAAAAGTTCAATCTCAAAAATACAATATGTTCGGTTCTCCGATGACTATGTCAAGAACTAGTAGAAAATTATTTGAATTTTTTTGCAAAATCATAAAGTTGAATATATTTTGAGTAAATTGAGAAAGTTTTAATTGTGTAGCAATTGTTTTTCTATTTTTTCTTTTCACTCGAAGCAAAAAGTTCAATCTCAAAAATACAATATGTTCGGTTCTCCGATGACTATGTCAAGAACT
This sequence comes from Ocypus olens, assembly GCA_910593695.2. Taxonomy (NCBI): domain Eukaryota; kingdom Metazoa; phylum Arthropoda; class Insecta; order Coleoptera; family Staphylinidae; genus Ocypus; species Ocypus olens. The sequence goes on along the minus strand of OU343062.1, from coordinate 43,420,068 downwards.
AGTAGAAAATTATTTGAATTTTTTTGCAAAATCATAAAGTTGAATATATTTTGAGTAAATTGAGAAAGTTTTAATTGTGTAGCAATTGTTTTTCTATTTTTTCTTTTCACTCGAAAAAAAAAGTTCAATCTCAAAAAGACGATATGTTCGGTTCTCCGATGACTATGTCAAGAACCAGTAGAACATTATTTTAATTTTTTGTAGAATAGTGAACTTGAATATATTTTGAGTAAATTTGGAAAGTTTTAATTATGTAGCAATTATTTTTCTATTTTTTCTTTTCACTCGAAAAAAAGGTTAATCTCAAAGTGATAATGCGTTCGGTTCTCCTATGATTATTTTAAAATCCAGTCCAAGGTTATTTTCAATTTTTCTAGAATCGTAAAGTGGAATGTAATTTGAGTGAATTTGGAAAGTTTGAATTATGTAGCAATTGTTTTACATTTTTTTCTTTTCACTCGAAAAAAAAGTTCAATCTCAAAAATAATAATAATAATAAGAGATATTTATTTCCCAATTACAGGGAAATGTAACTTTATTTAAGACATTAATTAACAAAAACTAAATTAAGATAATATAGAAAAAATATATAAATAAATAAATAAAAAAGACGATTAGTTCGGCTCTCCGATGACTATTTCAAAAACCAGTAGAAAGTTATTTTCTTTTTTTTGCAGAATCGTTAAGTAGAAAATATTTTGAATAAATTTGGAGAGTTTTAATTGTGTAGCAATTGTTTTTCTATTTTTTCTTTTCACTCGAAAAAAAGTGCAATCTTCAAAGTGATGATGTGTTCAGTTCTCCGCTGATTATTAAAAAATCTAGTGAAAGGTTATTTTCAATTTTTGCAGAATCGTACAGTATAGTGCATTTTGAGAAAATTTTAAAAATTTTAAATGTGTAGCAATTGTTTTTCTATTTTTCTTTTACTCGAAAAAAAGTTCAATCTCAAAAAGACGATATGTTCGGTTCTCCGATGACTAGTTCAAAAACTAGTAGAAAGTTATTTTGTTTTTTTTTGCAGAATCGTGAAGTAGAATATATTTTGAGTAAATTTGGAAAGTTCTAATGTTATAGCAATTGTTTTTCTTTTTTTACTTTTCACTCGAAAAAAGTGTTCGGTACTCCGATGATTATTTCAAGACCTAGTGAAAGGTTATTCTTGGTTTTTTACATAACCGTAAAGTAGAATATATTTTGAGTAGTTTTGGAAAGTTTCAAGTTGCAATTGTTATTCTATTTTTTCTCCAATCGGAAAAAAGTTCAATCTTAGAATGACGGTACATTCCATGATTATTTAAAAATCTAGTATAGAGTTGTGTTTAGATTTATAGTAATCGCAAAGTGGAAGGTATTTTGAGTATTTTTTTTAATTTTAAGAACGTGGCAATCGTTTTTCTGCTTCTTTTTGTTGGTGAAAGAACACATCTTCAGAAAGATGATAATTTTAAGATTTCGTGAAGGGCTATTTTGAGATTTGTTTAGAATCATAAAGTTGAATGTATTATGAGTAAATATCAACAGTTTTACGTATAGGGCAATTGTTTTTCTATTTTAATTTTTGTTTGCGCAAAAGCGCACGTTCAGGTCTATTTTCGATTAATTCTCTTTAAAATCTAGTGTAGGGGTATTTTGAGATTTTTAGAAATTTGTGAAGAAGAATGTATTCCAAGTCAGTTTGGAAAGTTTCAACTATGTGGCAACTGATTTTTTTATTTTTTTTTGCTTGTAATATAGTGTAATTTTGGAATACTTATATGTTTAGTTCTTGAATGATTATTTTGAAATCTAGTGAAAAGGTATTTTTAGATTTTTTAAAAATCATAAAGTAAATATTTTGACTTAATTTGGAAAGGTTCAATCGTGCAATTTTTTTCTTTTCGCTCAAAATTGATTTTTACTCGAAAGAAAAAGTTCAATCTCACGTTTTGTTCTCCGATGATCAATTTAAAATCTAACAAAGCTTATTTTATTTTTTTGCAGAATTTTGAAGATATTTTTTTATTTTTTGATTTTCACTCGAAAAAAAGTTCAATCTCAAAATGTTCCGTTCTTCGATGATTATTTAAAATTCTAGTAGAATGTATTTTGAGTAGTTCTGAAAAGTTTCAAGTAATTGGCAATTGTTATTCTATTTTTTTTTTACTCGAAAAAAAAATTTCACTCTCAGAATGACGGTAAATGACCATCTAGAGAAAAGTTAATACACTTCAGAATGATAATTTGCTCTATTCTCGGATGATTATTTCAAAATCTAGCGAAGGACTATTTTAAAATTTGCTTAAAATCATAAAGTAGAATGTATTTTGAGCAAATTTGGACAGTTTGAAGTATATGGCAATTTCTTTTCTATTTTTGCTTTGTCCGTGAAAAAGCGTACCTTCGGGTCTGTTTTCGATTATTATTTTTAATCTGGTGAAGGAGTATTTTGAGAATTTTGTAAATTTATGAAGTAGAATGTAAGTTTAGAAATTTTCAATTGGCAATTGTTTGTATAATTTTTTTTGCTTGTAATATAGTGTAATTTTGGAATAGTTGTATGCTTGGTTCTCAGATGATTATTTTAAAATTTAGTGAAGGGCTATTTTGAAATTTATTTAGAATCGCAATGTATTATGTATTTTGAGTAAATTTGGAAAGTATGTGGCAATGGTTTTTTCATTTTTTGTTCTTGTTTGTGAAAAGCGCATCTTTGGGTCTGTTTTAGATTGTTTTATCTCAAATCTAGCGGCGCAGTATTTTGAGATCTTTGCAAATTTGGGAAGTAGAATATATTCTAAGCCTATGTGGAATGTTTGAACTATTTGGCAATTTTTTTTTCTAGTTTTTTGCTTGTAATAACTTTAGAATGGCTATATGCTTTGTTCTTGGATGATTTTATTTCAAAATCTAGTCAAGAAGTATTTTTAGATTTTTGCAGAATCATAAAATTAATACGTGACATATTTTCTATGTGTAGTTATGATTTTTGAAAGTTTGCACTGTTGCCAGTAATTATTTCAGGTATCTTATATATTTTTTCCGAAGAAGAAAAACTTGAGTAATCATATGGACAATCGAAAATTACCCAACGTTGCTTATTATTGCTTAGCAACACTGTATTGGCCCAAGGGCCATAAACGACACTTTATGCCGCCAACGAATAAGATTATAGATGCAAAATGAAATAAAATACCATTATTTCAATGAAGCAATTCCTTTTTAATTGCAGGGGCGATTTCAGTCCTGAAAGGTGTGCCCGCGAAACGATTCGTATTTAATACTAAAACAATAATAAACCAATAAAATGTTTTTCTTTACGACAATGTGCAGTCTGCGTATGGTCAAAATTAATTATACAAAACGATTTGAAAAGGATATAAAACTAAAATAACAGAATCCACTCTCGCTTTGTGAATATGCAAATAGCCACACAAAAGTATCGATTTCAAATTGAAATTCTAAATGGATGTCTTACAAAATTATCCGATCACTACACGGTTTAATGAATTCACGACCAGTTTCAGGGTGGATAGACGAACCCTCGTCACAGATATGCTAATGCGAAAGGGCAAGTAATCGCCGCGATTACGCCTTGAAAAGAGATTTGAAATACGAATTAAAAAAAAACAAAAAAAAAATCGAGAGCTGAAACGGCGCCAATTTTGCGACTGGTTCCACTCACTCGTTCAGAAGGTGGACAGGTGCGCCCGTCCATATAAGGGACCTGTGGGAATTTTAATCGCGACAAACAAAAGGATTCCAATAAGGCGAAGATTCCATCTTAATAAGTATTGAAATAAATTTCGAATTTTTAAATTGCAATTATAATGAGTAAACATTTATTTATGGTAAGTTTTTATAAAATATTTAAATACAGGTTGTATTTGAAATAACGAACAGGAATTTAAGGGCACACACAAAAAATGATTGTGAACCTATTTCCGTCAAAATTTATTTGAAAAATTTTTTTTGAATTTTCCTAATTTTTCGAGGTTTTCTAAACATTTTGAGAATCGATGCTTTTCTCATTTAATTAGGTCTGCATGGAAGGTGTGTTTGTTTATTTAAAACGCGAGATACGATTTCTTGCCTCCGAAATTTGAAGTGTTATCGCAACGTTTTTTTTTTTGTAAAAGAAGGAAACAATCCTCAAATTCATTGACGCTTAAAGAGCACTCAGATATTTCCTACGCGCTTGTTGTAATTCGATATCTAAAGCCGATGCCGATTAAAAATTAGGTCACATTACCACTGCCCTCAAACATGTTGCGTATTTTCACTCATTAACTTTAATAATTAATTGCGGGCTGTTTGTTACAGTTATAAACAAAATAATTGCGAATATTGTTTAAAAATAATATAATCTCTTTGTGGTTACGAGCCTGTTCGTTATTTCAAATACACCCTGTATAGTTATTTATGCAACGAGTGAATAAAGTAATGAATAAGCAGGAAAGTTTGGCAATTCCTACGAGTAGAAAAAAAGTTGCTTTATTTTTTGAATTAAATTTTTTAATTTGTAATCAAATCTTCATTATGACTTATAAGCCAAAGCAAAAAAAATCTGTATTTTTTTACACGATGAAGGTACGGATATTTCAGTCTATTAGAAATGAAATAATACAGCAATTATGTTACAAAGATTCAAATATCTTAAGGCCAAATGTTTCTCATCCTGAAACAAAGTTGAGAACGCAAATTGAAAATATTGTTTATGGTGGAGGCTTCTACTTCGTTATACATGTTGTAAATATAATAAAACACTTTTACTTTGTTGGTATAACACAATTTTTTATTTTATTGTTGACTATAGTTTCGGTAACTCAACTTGAATATTTAAGGGATCTTCATTATTTTTGGCATGATTCTATTAGAGATCAAATTAAACAGCAATTATGTTAAAAAGATTCAAATATCAAGAGGCCAAATGTTTCTCATCCTGAAACAAAGTTGAGAACGTAAAATGGAAATTTCAGGGATCATTCGTAGCCGAAGTCATGTGTCACTTTTTACTGCCGCTACATAAATCCGAAACCAACTTAATATTTTGGAAACACGTGAAACCCGATTCTCCAATTAACCGCCGTTTCCCCTAATGGCAATAAAGCCAAAATCCAGACGTGGCCTCACTCATCGCGACGCGACGGCCCCTTTCTTTTACGGGAAAAGCCAAAAATCGGCTCGCACACACGTGTTCGTGAAAAACACGTGTGCGAGTGTAACCCAATATTTTTTCGAAAGAAAAAAAGAATCCGTACCGCTTCGCCTGTCCACTGTAAATATTTGCCGGATCCGGCCATGTGGTAAATATTAGTAAATACATGTGGCCTTTGTATTAGCTGAGTGGGTTTCTACCCCCGAGGAGGTACAGGGAGGGCCCTTTTGCGGCGATTAGTTCATTACAAAATGATTCTAAACATGCCACCGCTTCGGGTCGCCTATTTAAATAGGCGCCCTTCTCGTCAACACTCGCCCTAATGATTCCATAAAGCACTATCGCAAAAAGCCACTCAATGGGCAGGAAATCGCCCGATGGAAAACAGAAGAGTGCACTTTGGGCGATTAATCCATTAACACTCCCTTCTAACCATGAATTTGTACCGTTTAACATTAAATTTGCATTTCCTTTCGCCACTTCAAAACAGTCTTCCCATTTCCGAAATTAAGGAATCATCGATGTTCTGGAATCTAGAGGAAGCTTTTCTAAATGCATTCAAATGATTCTGCTGAAAATAAAACCCTAAAGTATACGTAGATACATATCTGATGCAACAACGTGATTGTTATTTTCAATTTAAATCATATTTTAAATGCACATCGAGCGTTTCGTAGACTCGCATGAAACTGACGTTTAAAACGTCAAAATTATAAAAGATGGAAAAATTATACTTCAAATTCAAAAACTCAGTTTACTCAAAAACTAAAGCGATTTCGAAAAAAACTTATTCTTTAGAAGTTCTTCATTTTGGCATTCTCTACAATTATTATTAACATAAATTTGCTGTAACTATTATCGTTCCATAATTATAAACCAAAAATGAGAGAAAAAAAAATCTTTTTTCACGAATAACATGATTTTATGAAAAATGATTTCAAACAAAATAAGCTCATTTAAATGTTTTTGTGATATTTTTCATATTTAAGAAAATATTGGCAAAAAACAAGAAACAGTTAAGGTAAACACCTACTTCCGGTGTACAAAATTTTACCAAAAGTTTTTCAGTTCTTCAGATTATTAAATACGACGTATGTTCAAAGTTTCATATCAATTGCTCTATTCGTTTTTGAGATACAGCGCGCACAGACACACGCACACACACACGGAGACACAATTTTTTTTTCCAGAAATTGTTGAAATGTTGTCTGGGACCAATATGGACCAATTACTCTAGACAAAAAACCGCACAAACCTTTTTTTTATTTTGATTTTGGTTGATCTTTCTCATTTACATTTAATAGTTATTGTTGACAAAAATATTTCATAAGTTGATTATAAGTCATCCGGTTTTACCGATTTAATTTCAGTTTCCTGACACATGTTTCGAAACCGTCAAGTCATTTTCAAAGAACACATTATTAGTACTTCTCTTAGTTAAAACTAAAAAGGGATAAATAAGTTCCTGTCTGTAAAAAGAAGTGATACAGCGTCTTGTTAAAATCAAAAGTTTTGAGCATACGCATCGTTTTCATTTGCAGCAACAATCAAGAATATGATTTGATACACCAATAAAAAGCTTGTACCAATAAAAAAAAATTCTTTAGAGAAATAGCTTTAGTAACTTATTGGATAATACCAATGTAAAGTGCATCATAGATCATCTGTTACTTCACGCCCGACCGATTCCTTCCTTCATTCTCCAAAAAGGAATTGTTGTTACTTCGGCTTTGAGACGGAAGTAGGACCATAATTTTCCAACTCCAGCCACCCGTTAACGCCGCGTTCGCCCATTCTGTTTGTGTACAAAGACTCCAAATAAAAATAATTGCCGCTTTGTGAGGGCGGTGGGCCCTTAAAGAAAAGCACACACCGAAGGCCCTTTGTGCGCGCACACACAGGAATTTGCAGATTTCCCGAATATCTCGTATAACTGCTGTATAAACATGAATTTAATATTTTTTTCTTGAGGGATTTTTGAATTTCGGTACAAGCAATTACCTACGTCCGTGGGGGTGGTACGCGCTGCTCTACGCTCGAGTGCGTTTTCGGTTTTGGCAAATATTTGTTTTGCTTTCGGCCGAATTTGACGGTACGCCGCCTTTGTCGGGCGGTTCTCGAAAACAAATGGACAGTTTGTAGCTACAGGATGATAAACAAATAAGGGACAAATGGGTTGGAAGATGGATCTAATGCGATTTCGAATAGTCCCAAACCTCAAAAGTAAATAGTTGGTACGTCCATGGTTCACCGATTGTAAAAATATGTATTAATGAAAAAGAAAATTAGGTATTGAGTTGACAATCCATTTCATTTATTATTTTTCTTTATTCAGCAGTTGTTTAACCACACCGACTTTTTCAGCGAAACAAATATACATAACCGGTTATAACTATTGTAATATCGTAATAATCGATACTCCAGATTTATTTAGATAATAATATGTATAATTAAACTGAATTTGAGTTTTGGAAAATTTAAAATCTGTGGAAATTGTTTTTATTTATTTATTTTTAAACCAGGGTAAAGCGAGAAAATTTAGCAGTACTATAAATTACGTTCTCGTAAGATTATTTCCAAATTTGGCGAAAGGATGTTTTCAGATTTTTATTGAATTATAAGGCTGAATCTATTTTGAGTAAATTTGGAAAGTTTAAAATCGTTGGTAATTGTTTTTATATTTTTTTCAATCAGGAAAAAACGACAAAATTGAGCAGTACTATAAACTATGTTCTCGTATGATTATTTTCAAATTGGTGAAAGGATATTTTCAGATTTTGAATGAATCATAAGGCTGAATCTATTTTGAGTAAATTTGGAAAGTTTCAGGTCTGTGGCAATTGTTCCTATATTTTTTAATCAGGAAAAAGCGAGCAAATTTAGCAGTACTATAAACTATGTTCTCGTATAGTTATTTCAAAATTTCGCGAAAGGATATTTTCAGATTTTGATTGAATCATAAGGCTGAATCTATTTTGAGTAAATTTAGAAAGTTTCAGGTCTGTGGCAATTGTTTTTATATTTTTTTCAACCAGAGAAAAGTGAGCAAATGTAGCACTACTATAAACTATGTTCTCGTATGATTATTTCGAAATTCGGTGAAAGGATATTTTCAGATTTTGTATGAATCATAAGGCTGAATCTATTTTGAGTAAATTTGAAAAGTTTCAGGTCTGTAGCAATTGTTTTTATATTTTTTTTAACCAGAGAGAAGCGAGCAAATTTAGAAGTACTATAAACTATGTTCTCGTATGATTATATCCAAATTTGGTGAAAAGATGTTTTCAGATTTTGATTGAATTATAAGGAGGATCAATCTATTTTGTGTAAATTTGAAAAGTTTCAAGTCTGACAATTGTTTTTATATTTTTTTCCAACCAGGGAAAAGCGAGCAAATTTAGCAGTAATAAAAAAAAGAAATGGTATGTTGTCTGCGCGTTTTATATTGTTTTCTGCGATGCTTTTAACTTTAAACTAAGTTCAACCTTTTATATTTTTAGATTTATTTTAATGTGTAATAACTTGTTGTTTATTCTACTAATTTTGTATGTAATTTTTAATTTTGAATTTGTATTGTATATTTTAGATTTTAGGTTTTATGTTTCAAATTTTGAGTTTCGGGTTTTAAATTTTATGTTTTAAGTTTTAAATTTTGGATTTTAAGTTTTGAATTTTAAATTTTAAGTTTTAAGTTTTAAATTTTACATTTTGAATTTTAAATTTTGGATTTTAAGTTTTGAATTTTAAATTTGGAGTTTTTGATTTTTAATTTTTAGTTTTTGAATTTTAATTTTTAATGTTTAATTTTTACTTCATATGTATGTTGCGTCATCATCGTTTATCAAATTAAGTTTAGAGACATTTCATGACCTGTATAAAACGCTCAGTTAAATAGCACCAATAAATTATTAATTTTATTATTATTATTCAGGTGCCCAAAAAATTAAAACTAAAATTTAAAAAATCCATATCTCTATTAAAAATTGTTGGATTTACAAAAACCAAATTGGTTTTGAATAAGCAATAGTTCGGCATTTGAGGGTGATTTTTTTTATATTTTTTTCTGCTATATTTCCGTTCAAGTGCTCAAAATATTAAAATAAAAATTTTCAAAAATCCATATCTCTGTTGAAAATTGTTGAATCTTCAAAAACCAAATTGATTTTGAATAAGCGATACTTTGGCCATCGAGCATATATTTTTATGGAATTTTTCCTGCACGTTTTATATTTTTTTCTGCGATGTTTTTGTTCAAGTGCTCAAAAAATTAAAACAAAAAATTTCAAAAATCCATATCTCTGTTGAAAATGGTTGAATTTTCAAAAACCAAATTGATTTTGAATAAGCGATACTTTGACAATTGAGCATATTTTTCTATGGAATTTTGTCTGCACGTTTTATATTTTTTTCTGCCATATTTTTGTTCAAGTGCTCAAAATATTAAAACAAACATTTTCAAACATCCATATCTCCATTGAAAATTGTTGAATTTTCAAAAACCAAATTGATTTTGAATAAGCAATACTTCGGCCATTGAGGGTGATTTTTATGGAATTTTGTCTGCATGTTTTATATTTTTTTGCGATGTTTTTGTTTAAGTGCTCAGAAAAAAGAAAACAAATTTTTTCAAAAATCCATATCTCTATTAAAAATTGTTGAATTTTCAAAAACCAAATTGATTTTAAATAATCGATACTTTGGCGATTCAGGATGATTTTTAATGGATTTTTTTCTGCGTGTTTTTTATTTTTTTCTGCAATAATTTCATTTAAGTGCTCAAAATATTAAAACAAAAATTTTCAAAAATCCATATCTCTATTGAAAATTGTTGGATTTTTAAAAACCAAGTTGGTTTTGAATAAGCGATACTTCGGCCATTAAGAATAATTTTGTATGGATTTTTTCTGCGCATTTCATGTTTTTTCAGCGATATTTTCATTCAGGTGCTTAAAAAATTAAAATTAAAATTTTCAAAAATTCATATCTCCATTAAAAATTATTGCATTTTCAAAAACCAAATTGATTTTGAATAAGCGATACTTTGGCCATTAAGAATAATTTTTTATGGAATTTTGTCTGCACGTTTTATATTTTTTTCTGCCATATTTTTGTTCAAGTGCTCAAAATATTAAAACAAAAATTTTCAAAAATTCATATCTCTTTTGAAAATTGTTGAATTTTCAAAAACCAAATTGATTTTGAATAAGTGATACTTCGGCCATTGAGGATGATTATTTATAGAATTTTGTCTGCGCGTTTTATATTTTTTTGCGATGTTTTTGTTCAAGTGCTCAAAAAATGAAAACGAAAATTTTAGAAAATCCATATCTCTAAAGAAAATTGTTGAATTTTCAAAAACCAAATTAATTTTGAATAAGTGATGCTTTGGCCATTGAGGACGATTATTTATAGAATTTTGTCTGCGCGTTTTATATTTTTTTGCGATGTTTTTGTTCATGTGCTCAGAAAAAAGAAAACAAAAATTTTCAAAAATCCATATCTCTATTAAAAATTGTTGAATTTTCAAAAACCAAATTGATTTTAATTAAGCGGTCCTTTGGGCATTGAGGATAATTTTATATGGAATTTTGCCCACACGTTTTATATTCTTCTCTGTGATTTTTTTGTCCAAGTGCTCAAAACATTTAAATTGAAATTTAAAACAATCATATATCTATTAAAAATTGTTGAATTTTTAAAAACCAACTTGATTTTTAATAAGCGATACTTCGACCAAGAATAATTTTTAAGGACTTTTTTCTGCGCGTTTCATGTTTTTTTCTGCGATATTTTCATTCAGGTGATTAAAAAATTAACATTAAAATTTTCAAAATATCATATCTCTATTAAAAATTATTGCATTTTCAAAAACCAAATTGATTTTGAATAAGCGATACTTCGGTCATTAAGGATAACTTTTTATGGAATTTTGTCTGCGCGTTTTATATTTTTTCTGCTATAGTTTCATTCAGGTGGTCAAAAAATTAAAACAAAAATTTTGAAAAATCCATATCTCTCTTGAAAATTGTTAAATTTTCAAAAACCAAATTGAATTTGAATAAGCGATACTTCGGCCGTTAAGGATAATTTTTGTGGAATTTTCTCTGAGCGTTTTAGATTTTTTTCTGCGATGTTTTCATTCAGGTGCTCAAAAAATTGAGACAAAATTTTTAAAAAATTCGTTACTCTGTTGAAAATTGTTGAATTTTTTAAAACCAAATTGATTTTGAATAAGTGATACTTCGGCTATTGAGGATGAGTTTTTATAGAATTTTGTCTGCACGTTTTATATTTTTTTCTGCGATTTTTTTTTGGTTCAAGTGCTCAAAAAATTTTAAAAAATCTATTGGTTAATGATTTCATTTAAAAATAATCCTTCGAGAACAGAGCAAATCATCTTTCAAAACCTTATGAAATAACTCAACATTTATTCCACTTTACGATTCTGTAAAAATCTTGGAATGCTTCTTCACTAATTTTGAAATAATCACCCGACAACAAAATTAAAAGAACGTGTTTTATTTACCAAGTTTTTGGTCGCCATAATTGATTTATAAATATCATAAAAGAAATAGCATCAAGCGTTAATAAATTGGCATTGAAAACATTTTCACCACAATAAACTCCTTGAATGTATTTTAACAACAATTCTTCCAGCGCCCAAATACCAACAATAAACACCTTTTAGGGGTCTTTAATAACTTTTTCATCCGCCCGATGATTTCATAGTTGCAGTCGAACATTTTATTAAAAACCGTTTCGAGAAATATCCGACGCTTTATGCGTATTTATTCGAGTGTAATGCATACAAACGCAGAAGTCAATTACGCCGACTAAACTCTCCATTATGCCGACGCGGACAATAGGGGCCCTACGGTCCTTTTCGCCGGTTTAGGGAGTATTTAAGCGAAAATTAAGCGTCGCCTGTAAAAACACGAATGAATATCTAAAATTCTGGAACTCTTTTATTCCCCGAGCAGGAGAAGGGAATCGGGGTTTCTGGGCGAAACGTGTTACATTATGTTATTATAAAGAAGTAATTTCTTCACGGCTAAATGGTCCGGAGATGGTATCTGGGCGAGGCGCACAATGGCCCAGGAATACCCATTGAAGGGTCGATGTTTGGTTAGCTGTCGGCCGCACAATGACTCCTTTCTTGTTTTCTTCTCTTTTTTTTTCGCTTTGATTGTGAACGATTCGAATTGGGGGCCCCCGGAATCCTGATAGCGATCGGAGATCTTATAAATGTTGATGGAGATAAGGTTTCGGAGATGGCCAGATGGTGGATGCGATCGTAGAGAGATAACGGACGGAGATAAGCCGAGGGTCCATTTTCTGGTGCCGTAAAGGACTTTTGTATGGGGCGCGAGTCGTCGAAAACGGTGCCGCGATCTTGGTTCGATCTTAATTTCGCATCTAGATAACTTTATTGGCCCTCGGTGCTGGTTAATTTGTAGATTTAGATCTTGAGATCTACGATTATTCTCATTACCCGCCACCCAAGCGACACAATAACCCTTTTTGTCGGGATTTAGGGGCCTTTACAATTAGCGAGCTGGTAATCTTTTCGCCGATAATAATCGATCTGATAGGGTTTATTTCGACACATTTCACACCCTCCCGTGAAAAAAAAAAACAAGGATGATCAAGAAATAAAGAAGCGAACAATCAATATATTTATTCATAACTTAAATTTATTTTCAAAAAATTTCATGGTGACTAGCTAATTTTTTTGCTATTGAAGATAGCTGAAATTTTTTAACGGCAATCAATTTCTCTGATGAAAAAGAAGGTATACTTCAATAGTCTACGATGATTATTAAGAAAGTTGCATTTTTTAACAAAAGTTCCAAGGGGTTTACTAGTGTATTTTTTCATGTTTTCGTCAAAAGTTAAAAATCTCTAATCCGACTAAATGACATACGAGGTGCTCAGATTTGCAATCAGTGTTCAATTTCGAGTTTTCGTTTAGCCGCTACGGCCGTTCAAAGTCTGAAAAATCAATTATTTTTTTAAATTTTCTAAAATGTTCATGGTGACTAGCTAATTTTTTTGCTATTGAAGATAGCTCAAATTTTTTAACAGCAATCAATTTTTCTCGTTTTTCTGATGAAAAATTATATATATTATAGTCTACGACGATTATTAATTTTTTAACAAAAGTTCCAAGGGGTTTACTCGTGTATTTTTACTTTCTCCGTTACGAAGTACGAGAAAGTATTGTGATCGTAATTTTTTTTTTTAATTTTCTTTTATGGAAATATCCGTTTTGGGGTCCCTAGATGTCATTTCAACAATTTCTGAAAAAAAAAATTTGTGTCTGTCTGTGTGCGCTGTATCTCAAAAACTAATAGAGCAATTAATATGAAACTTGGAACATACGTCTTATTTGATAATCCGAAGAACCGAAAAGCTTTTGGTAAAATTTCGTACACCGGAAGTGGGTGTTTACGTTAACTGACAATATTTTCTTAAATATGTAAAATATCACAAGAACATTTAAACAAATATTAAAGACAACAAAGAAATGAGCTAATTTTGTGTAAAAACATTTTTCATAAAATCATTGTTATTCGAGAAAAAAATTTATTATTATTTTTTTAATTTTTGGTTTATAATTATGAAACAATGATAGTTACAGCAAATTTATGAACAACTTATAAAGAATAAGTTTTTTTTTAAATCTCTTTAGTTTTTGAATAAACTGAGTTTTTGAATTTTAAGTATAATTTTTCCATCTTTCATAATCTTGACGTTTTAAACGTCAGTTTCATTCAAGTTTACACAACGCTCGATGTACATTTAAAATATTATTTCAATTGAAAATAAACCATGAAAGCGTAAATATAAATGATACCATCAAGTCGGAGAAAGTGGCATGATGGCCACATCACCATTTTTTTTATGAAATCATCGCAAAATGCCAAAATAATATAATTTAATTTTTGTTAATTAATGTCTTAAGAAATGTTACATTTCCCTGTAATTGGATAAATATCTGTTGGGAAATAAATATCTATTATTATTATTATTATTATTAAATCGTAGATTAGTCCGAAATTAGAAAATTAGGAAATTTTAATTCCACAACTGCTGAACGCGTTCTTAGATTTTCATCATTCAAACGTCAAAATATGGAAAATTTAGTGTAATTTTAAAACCGATAACAAAATTTTCTCGTTACAATTAACAACAAACGGAAAAATCGCATATTTTTAAAGTTCTTGAATTTTAAAATCGCAATTTTGATTTTAGAAGTTGCACAACTGCGAACGCGTTATCCGATTTTGATTATTGTAAGTTAAAATATGCAGAATTTAGTGAAATGCGAAAACTGGGCGAGAAATATTTTCGTGAAAACAACGCAAAAATTGCACGTTTTCAAAAGGCCAAAGATTTAAACTTGCGATTTCGATTTTTAAAATTCAACTGCTAAACGCGTTGTCCGGTTTTGATGATTTTGACATAAAAATTCGACAAATTTAGTTCAATTTATAAATAGCTTGGTAAATGTTTTCGGGAAAATTACACAAAACGTCAACATTGCACGTTTTCAAAGTCCAAAGATTTAAAATTGCGTTTTAATTTTTTTGAAATTGCATGAGCAAAATATGGCGAATTTAGTGTTTTAAAACGGATTACGACATTTTCTTGTGAAGTTAACTTAATATGGAAAAATTGCAATTTTTTTACATTCGAAATTTTTGAAATCGTGACTTTGATTTTTGAAATTGCACAACTATCAAATGAGTTGTTCGATTTTGACGATCAAGACGTGAAAATGTGGCTAATTTAGTATTTTTTTAAACGGTTACCCAAATTTTCTCGTGTAATTAATAAGAAATACAAAAATCGCATTTTTTAAGTTCCAGGATTTTCAAACGGACATGTTAACTGTTTTGCTATTTTAGCCAGCTAAAATTTTGATACGGCAATGGATTGTTCTCGACCTTCTGATGAAAACGAATGGTCTACGATGATTTAAAAAAAAAACTAGATTTTTTCGATTTTTTATATTTTCGATTTTTTTTGCCGACGCGTCACGGTCTTCAAACTGACATCTGTTCTTGCGATCGTACATTTTCTGATTGGTCGTAACGAGTGACGTGTAGAAACTACGAATCCAACCAGTGGTTTCTTTTTTCAGGGAATCATTTCAAATGCAATTTTTGAGCTAAAGTAAGAAGGGTAGTTTTTCACGTTTTCGTCTTTTCGAATATTTGTTTCAAGTTTCCCTCCCTTAACCATCTGAATCCGCCTCTGTGTGATATTTTCGCAAAATGCATATAGCGAACTCTTTACTTTTTAAAGTTTGAAGATTTTAAAAACGTGTTTTAATTTTTGAAATTGTACAACTGCCAAAAGCGTTATCCGATTTTGATAATTGTAACGCTAAAATATGGAAAATTTAGCGCAATTTAAAATTTGGTTCATTTCTTTTTTTAAAATGCGAAAACTGCAGGTGATTAAATTCCGAAATCAAAATATTGTTTTTTTTAAATACCACAACTGCCCAACGCGTTGTTAAATTTTGATGATTCGAACGCCAAAAATAATATATAAGATATTAACACAAACGGTGGTGGCAGATGACCTCGCAGTCGACGCCAAAAACAACAAAAAAAAAACGCCAAAATATGGAAAATTCAGTGTGATTTTAAAACCGATAACATAATTTTCTCGTTACAATTGACAAGAAATGGATTATTAATTAAGTCATTTTTTGTAACAATTTCTTACGAACACAACTTCATAATCGGGACTTAATTTATTTTAGTGTGATTAAAAGATCAAAAGATAATACCCATAGGTAATTATCGCATTAAATTCGGAATTAATAACTTCAATCCCATTTTAATAATCGACGAATGGTTATAATTAACAATTCCAAAACGACGCTAATGAATTATTAAAGGAACGAACTCCGAAAGTTCGGTTTCGGTAATTAGAGCGAACATAACCATATGGATGCAGCAACCAATTTACAAGCTATTAAAACATTTGGCGCTTCTATAATTTAACCATTAAATCCGAAGACGCCCTTCAATTCAATCAATCGTGCTCATCTGTCGTTATTAGCATCCTAAAAGTGTCCCTCGGGGTTCGAACTTGGTCCCGCTTCTCATTAACTCGGCGGAAGGTTCAATCGAAATTTTCGAAAACCTTACCGGGCGTATTAATATATTAAAAAATTCGCCGCCCAATCAAAAAGCTATAAATAATGAAGGGAACGATCGGGTAATTGGGGGTAGCCGTGAGCCGCTCGTTAATGTCTCATCTAGGTGGGAAAAGGATCCGCCGAAATTACAAGGCGCTGCTCTTTTGTGTTTCGGGTACTACCGTTTTTGATTGCGTTTATTTTTGGAAATTGCACTTAAACGGTTATAACGAGTAGGGTATTCATTTCACGTGTTCTGTCCCTTTGAAGAGAAAAAAAAAGGCCAGAGCGGACACAAAGGGGGCATTCATGTGCTGGCGGAGGTGGCGATTCGACGCGGATGACAGGAAACGAATAGATGCGCTCTTGTGTGCTCGGTTTGAAAGAAGTAAAAGAAGGCCCTCGGAGGTCGTTAAGTCGGTCCACGGATGGACGGACACGTGTGCGTCGTTATTTTCTCGCCCCGATAATGATCACGTCCGAGAGTTGATTTGTGGAATTTTTAATTTTTGGCCAGAGGTGGTTATTTCGCCGCCACTAATCCGTCGCCAATTAGGGCATCCTTCGGAACGTCGGCGTAATTGTCGGAAATTGAGGGCCCATCACTTCTCGCCTAATGATCGTCTTCTACGGTTTCACTTCCCAGCAACGCCCATCTCTGCTCCGGAACAGAGACACGGGGACATGATTTAGGCAGGAAAAAGGTGTCCTAAGCACTCCCCAATTTATTGGTCTTCATATTTCATCAACTTCTTGGAAACTGCTTAAATTCATTTCCATGTGGAGAAAATAATTTTACAGATTTTTCCGATTGAATTGAAATCGGAATTTTGGAAAGTTTCATGTTGAAGACCCTTGTCTTTAAATTGGTTCGAGTCACCAAAATGGGTACTCAACTTCTTGGTTTTATTTCCATATTTTAGTTTAGTTTAGTTTAGTTATTTATTAACGGATTCACCATTTTACATATAAATATAAAAAAAAGTATATATATACTTCATTCAAGTGAAGAAGACGAAATTATGAAAAAAACAAAGAATCTACAAGGTAACTTACAGTTTTAGAACTTACATTGATACACGTAATGCCTTAAAAATATCGATATAGTTGTATAGAATTTAATTGTTGTTTGAAGTTAAGTAAGGTACTACCAATAATATTGAAATTAGGAAGACGATTCAAACAGTTAACAAATTCCATACATCTATACAATTTACAGATTATTGTGATAGAATTTAAATCGGAATTTAGGAAAATTTCATGTTGAAGACAGTTGTTTTATAATTTGAGTACTATATTTTACAACTTTACACGCAGATCTTATGAATTTATAGAAAACTTAAGAAGGTTTTCAGGAAGTGAATTTTTAATAATTTTTAGAAATTTTCAAGACTAAATTATTTCGTAATTTTTTCAAGCCACTAAAGTTATTTCAAATTTTTTATTTCTTACCACTGTGAAATTTTAGGTATACATATATAACACGTCAATATTCGAGTCGATTTTCGGATCAAAATTTTAAGTTCCTGAGATTCCGAGCGATAAAAAATTGCAAAAACAATTTCCACAAACTTTAAACTTTCCAAATTTACTCAAAATCTATTCAGCTACGATATTACATAAAAATCCATACACAATTACTTGCTATATTGCAGTTGATTGCATGAGAACAGAGCGCATGTAAATTTTCAATTCCAGATACTCCGAGCAATAAAAAATGCAAAAACAATTCCCAAAAACTTTAAACTTTCTAAATTTACTCAACATCTATTCATCTACGATATTACATAAAAATCCATAGACAATTACTTGCTATATTGCAGTTGATTGCGTGAGAACAGAGTGCATGTAAATTTTCAGTTCCAGATACTCCGAGCGATAAAAAAATGCAAAAACAATTTCCACAAACTTTAAACTTTCTAAATTTACTCAAAATCTATTCAGCTACGATATTACATAAAAATTCATATAAAATTACTTGCGATATTGCAGTTGATTGCGTGAGAACAGAGCGCATGTAAATTTTCAGTTCCAGATACTCCGAGCGATAAAAAAATGCAAAAACAATTTCCACAAACTTTAAACTTTCCAAATTTACTCAAAATCTATTCAGCTACGATATTACATAAAAATCCATAGACAATTACTTGCTATATTACAGTTGATTGCGTGAGAACAGAGCGCATGTAAATTCTAAATTCCAGAGATTTCGAGCGATAAAAAAATTGCAAAAACAATTTCCACGAACTTTAAACTTTCAAAATTTACTCAAAATATATTCAGCTACGATACTACATAAAAATCCATATACAATTACTTGCTATATTGCAGTTGATTGCATGAGAACAGAGCGCATGTAAATTCTAAATTCCAGAGATTTCGAGCGATAAAAAAATTGCAAAAACAATTTCCACAAACTTGAAACTTTCTAAATTTACTCAAAATCTATTCAGCTACGACATTACATAAAAATTCATATAAAATTACTTGCGATATTGCAGTTGATTGCGTGAGAACAGAGCGCATGTAAATTTTCAGTTCCAGATACTCCGAGCGATAAAAAAATGCAAAAACAATTTCCACAAACTTTAAACTTTCTAAATTTACTCAAAATCTATTCAGCTACGATATTACATAAAAATCCATAGACAATTACTTGCTATATTACAGTTGATTGCGTGAGAACCAAGCGCCTGTAAATTTTAAGTTCCAGAGATTTCAAGCGATAAAAAAATTGCAAAAACAATTTCCACAAACTTTAAACTTTCTAAATTTACTCAAAATCTAATCAGCTATGATATTACATAAAAATCCATAGACAATTACTTGCTATATTACAGTTGATTGCGTGAGAACCAAGCGCATGTAAATTTTAAGTTCCAGAGATTTCAAGCGATAAAAAAATTGCAAAAACAATTTCCACAAACTTCAAACTTTCTAAATTTACTCAAAATCTATTCAGCTACGATATTACATAAAAATCCATAGACAATTACTTGCTATATTACAGTTGATTGCGTGAGAACAGAGCGAATGAAAATTTTAAGTTCCAGATACGACGCAATTTATGATCTTCAAACAGGAATTTTCCGTCAAATCAGAATGAAGTACCAAAAATTTGGAATTTTTATCATAACCTGAAAAAAAAAATTGATATGGCCCTCACGTAACTTTCTCTAATTTTATGGTATAAAAAGAATTTTTGAAGTGTTTTGCACATTTATCGATTTTCATTGAGAAACTATAGAATTTAGACTTATTCTTTATAAGTTGTTAATAAAATATTTTCCCAAAGTATAAAAAGGATTTTTCAAGTATTTTGCATGTTTATCGATTTTTTAGAAACTACAGAATTTATACGTAGTCTTAATCAATTGTTAATAAAATATTTGCCCAAAGTATAAAAAGGATTTTTCAAGTACTTTTTTTAGAAACTATTGAATTTAGACTTAAAATATTTTTCCAACCCGTGCACATTAGCGCTCCCCGTAACAATATTATTTTTAAACATTCAAAACCCTCAAACGACCTCATCAATCACCCGAAACTTTTCGAAAATTTCTCGATGCTCATTAATAATAATCGCCGCACTCGGAGATTTACAGTTTCCTTGTTTGTGCAACGGGTCTCGTCGGCGGGGTTTTCCTGTTTGTTTTTGGGGTCTGAAAAGTTTTGAAAAACGGAGACGTGTGAACGTGGAAAAGCACGTCGACAAAACCCAATAAACACCACGCGGCCCCATTAATCCGGGGCGTCATCAGTCATCCCCCTCGACTAAATCACTTCCATTTGTTTGAGTCGACTGCTAAATAATCCTGATTAACATTCAGATGGGGAAAACACATGTTCGCTTAATTGGGGAATTTTCGGAAAGTTAATGAAGGGATTTTGAATTAAAGTAAAAATGGTCATGCGGATGGATGCGATCGTTAAAATTGTTCAAATCCATAGATTTGTGTAAATTCGAGTAAACCAGTTGCACAATGTGAAGACATAAAAATTGGATTTTGTTGTCTCTGGACACGGAAAACGTGCAATTTTTGGCGTTATGTCGATTTGGCATGGAAATTTCTGAATATTTCTTCAAAGAATGCTTAATTTGCTACATTTTGACAAGTAAATTTTCAAAATACAATGACGCGTTAGCCAGTTGCACAATGTGAAAACATAAAAATTCGATTTTGTTATCTCTGGACACGGAAAACGTGCAATTTTTGGCGTTATGTCGATTTGGCATGGAAATTTCTGAATATTTCTTCAAAATATGCTTAATTTGCTACTTTTTGACAAGTAAATTTTCAAAATACAATGACGCGTTAGCCAGTTGCACAATGTGAAAACATAAAAATTGGATTTTGTTATCTCTGGACTCGGAAAACTTGCGATTTTTGGCGTTATGTCCATTCGGCATGGAAATTTCTGAATATTTCTTCAAAGTATGCTTAATTTGCTACATTTTGACAAGTAAATTTTCAAAATACAATGGCGCGATAATCAGTTGCATAATGTGAAAACATAAAAATTTGATTTTATTGTCTCTGGACTCGAAAAACTTGCGATTTTTGGCGTTATATTGATTCGGCATGGAAATTTCTCAATATTTCTTCAAAGTATGCTTAATTTGCTACATTTTGACAAGTAAATTTTTAAAATACAATGACGCGTTAACCAGTTGCACAATGTGAAAACATAAAAATTGGATTTTGTTATCTCTGGACTCGGAAAACTTGCGATTTTTGGCGTTATATTGATTCGGCATGGAAATTTCTGAATATTTCTTCAAAGAATGCTTAATTTGCTACATTTTGACAAGTAAATTTTCAAAATACAATGACGCGTTAGCCAGTTGCACAATGTGAAAACATAAAAATTGGATTTTGTTATCTCTGGACTCGGAAAACTTGCGATTTTTGGCGTTATGTCCATTCGGCATGGAAATTTCTGAATATTTCTTCAAAGTATGCTTAATTTGCTACATTTTGACAAGTAAATTTTCAAAATACAATGGCGCGATAATCAGTTGCATAATGTGAAAACATAAAAATTTGATTTTATTGTCTCTGGACTCGAAAAACTTGCGATTTTTGGCGTTATATTGATTCGGCATGGAAATTTCTCAATATTTCTTCAAAGTATGCTTAATTTGCTACATTTTGACAAGTAAATTTTTAAAATACAATGACGCGTTAACCAGTTGCACAATGTGAAAACATAAAAATTGGATTTTGTTATCTCTGGACTCGGAAAACTTGCGATTTTTGGCGTTATGTCGATTTGGCATGGAAATTTCTGAATATTTCTTCAAAATATACTTAATTTGCTACATTTTGACAAGTAAATTTTCAAAATACAATGACGCGTTAACCAGTTGCACAATGTGAAAACATAAAAATTGGATTTTGTTATCTCTGGACTCGGAAAACTTGCGATTTTTGGCGTTATGTTGATTCGGCATGGAAATTTCTGAATATTTCTTCAAAGAATGCTTAATTTGCTACATTTTGACAAGTTAATTTTCAAAATCTAATGGCGCGTTAGCCAGTTGCACAATGTGAAAACATAAAAATTGGACTTTGTTATCTCTGGATTCGGAAAACTTGCGATTTTTGGCGTTATATCGATTTGGCATGGAAATTTCTGAATATTTCTTCAAAATATACTTAATTTGCTACATTTTGACATGTAAATTTTCAAAATCTAATGGCGCGTTAGCCAGTTGCACAATGTGAAAACATAAAAATTGGACTTTGTTATCTCTGGATTCGGAAAACTTGCGATTTTTGGCGTTATATCGATTTGGGATGGAAATTTCTGAATATTTCTTCAAAGTATGCTTAATTTGCTACATTTTGACAAGTAAATTTTTAAAATAGAATGACGCGTTAGCCAGTTGCACAATGTGAAAACATAAAATTTGGATTTTGTTATCTCTGGACTCGCAAAACTTGCGATTTTTGGCGTTATGTTGATTCGGTATGGAAATTTCTGAATATTTCTTCAAAATATACTTAATTTGCTACATTTTGACAAGTAAATTTTCAAAATCCAATGACGCGTTAGCCAGTTGCACAATGTGAAAACATAAAAATTGGATTTTGTTATCTCTGGACTCGGAAAACTTGCGATTTTTGGCGTTTTGTCAATTTGGCATGGAAATTTCTGAATATTTCTTCAGAGTATGCTTAATTTGCTACATTTTGACAAGTAAATTTTCAAAATACAATGACGCGTTAACCAGTTGCACAATGTTAAAACATAAAAATTGGATTTTGTTATCTCTGGACTCGGAAAACTTGCGATTTTTGGCGTTATGTTGATTCGGCATGGAAATTTCTGAATATTTCTTCAAAGAATGCTTAATTTGCTACATTTTGACAAGTAAATTTTCAAAATGCAATGACGCGTTAACCAGTTGCATAATGTGAAAACATAAAAATTGGATTTTCTTATCTCTGGACTCGGAAAAGTTGCGATTTTTGGTGTTATGTCGATTTGGCATGGAAATTTCTGAATATTTCTTCAAAACATACTTAATTTGCTACATTTTGACAAGTAAATTTTCAAAATACAATGACGCGTTAGCCAGTTGCACAATGTGAAAACATAAAAATTGGATTTTGTTATCTCTGGACTCGGAAAACTTGCGATTTTTGGCGTTTTGTCAATTTGGCATGGAAATTTCTGAATATTTCTTCAGAGTATGCTTAATTTGCTACATTTTGACAAGTAAATTTTCAAAATACAATGACGCGTTAACCAGTTGCACAATGTTAAAACATAAAAATTGGATTTTGTTATCTCTGGACTCGGAAAACTTGCGATTTTTGGCGTTATGTTGATTCGGCATGGAAATTTCTGAATATTTCTTCAAAGAATGCTTAATTTGCTACATTTTGACAAGTTAATTTTCAAAATCTAATGGCGCGTTAGCCAGTTGCACAATGTGAAAACATAAAAATTGGACTTTGTTATCTCTGGATTCGGAAAACTTGCGATTTTTGGCGTTATATCGATTTGGCATAGAAATTTCTGAATATTTCTTCAAAATATACTTAATTTGCTACATTTTGACATGTAAATTTTCAAAATACAATGACGCGTTAGCCAGTTGCACAATGTGAAAACATAAAAATTGTATTTTGTTATCTCTGGACTCGGAAAACTTGCGAATTTTGGCATGTTGCGTTGATTTGGCATAGAAGTTTCTTTATATTTTTCCAAAATTCACGTAATTTGCTACATATTTACGTTGAAATCATCAAAATCTAATAACCCGTTAGATGTAAAAAAATTAAAAAAACTCGCAAAGCTTGCAATTTTGATAAATTGCCTGGATTTGGCATACATTAATAATAATATTTTTTTAACATTAAAATTCATTAAAATCCAACAATATGTTAAACAGTTGGGCTGTTGAAAAGAATCAAAAATTGGATTTTGTTGACTTTGAACGCGTAAAACGCTATCGCTCCAGATTTTTGCATGTTTATTGATTTTTTATTTTCCAAAAACTAGTGAAATTTTTTTCCAGAAAATAGTGCTCAAAAATATCTTAAGATTCGTGATATCGTGACGGTTTCAATAATCCTTTTGAGGTTCAAAGGATTAAAATGTATGTGGTTGGAACAAATATTTTGATCTGATCTTCATCACCAATTCATAACTCCTAACGAACCCATTTTGTGTTTTGGAATGTTTTCTGGAGTAATAAAATAACAATAAAACGCCACTTTCGCCGAACGCCCCGTGGATAATTCCTGTTTAAGTGTCGCCGATTCGTCGCGTGAAAATCGTCGATTTTTCGGCGGATCGCCACGTAGCAAACGGATTTTGAACGGCGCACATCTGCCCCTCGGGTTTGAATAAAAAGTCAGGAATTGTATGAGGAGAAAGGGTCCAAAAATTCGACGCGCAACACCGCCAACATTCAAATTCGAATCGGGCGTCGGCACCAGAAAAGGGCCCGAATTCGCCACGGTGGCCCATTCTTCTGCGACAATCGGCGATCGGCGTTTGCGGCCGCCCCCTTTTTGCGGGGCACAAAAGCCGCCTCGGCGATATCCTTAATCGGCATTTGGAAATCCGTGTCGGCGTTGTTTGTTTGCCTCCGGAGAGAACGTTTCCAACGGATTTCGTGTAATTGAAAACTAATGCAGGTGAAGTGTCACTAACTATGCTCTGTATTATTTTGCGGAGGATGTACGTGCCGTGCAATTATGCGGAACGAATGTTTGAAGTTGTATAGATTTAGCTAGAAAATGTTTTTAGAGTACACTCCTTATTGCTTGAGAAAATAATCAATATTTAGAAAAAAAATTTTTTTTTCAACAGAAAACTTTTAAAACCCTAGAAATTAAATATTATTACCTTATGAGTAAAATATGTTTGAAATTAATTTCCCTACAAACTACCAGTGACGGTTCGCGGGGTTTTTTCTGGTACGGCCGAGGAACAAGAGGTGGTAATACAGATAGGTAGGTTCAGTTGCAGAGACGGCTGGCTGCGTGACCGCACCTATCTGTATTACCACCTCTTGTTCCTCGGCCGTACCAGATAAAACCTCGCGAACCATCACTGCAAACTACATAATATATCCAAACGTAATCCACTATAAAACGACTTGTACGACAAGTTGGCGAGGAAGAACAATCGGTACAGCAAGTTGATTATGATTTTACCTACAGACACAAACGATCTGAATCATAGCAATGAGTGACTTAATGATGGCGATTGTCACTTCTTCTTTCATGGCTAGGTATATTACACACAAATCTCTTTTGTAGTTCTCCGACAAATTGAGAATCAGATTTACAACGTGTGAAGCAGCTAATTATCTAAAACCACCGATTACATAGCAAGATACGGTGTTTGTTTAATTGGGCTTGGAGAAAACTAAATAAAGGGCTGATTCGATTAGACGGACTCGTAGCCAGCCAACTCTCCGTGAAATTGCTTCTGCCGTGAAAATCGTCGACGGAATAAACGAGCAGAAAACGTAATTACACGCCTCTTAATTCCCCCCGGAAAGCCCTTCCGCCGCCGTTAAACAAACGCCCCTATTGTGCCAACACCAAAAAAAAAAAGAACCAAATCACCCAAATCACTTTACACTCTGCCGATCATCTTTAGCTCTCCATCCACAATGTCGTCGGAGATTGCAAAGCGGTGTTTGCGTTGGTTTAATCCCGAAAACGTGAATACGGGCCCGCCATTCACGTTCCCAGGGATTATGATTGGGTTACAGATTTTTGATACCATAATAATGTGTTTTACGGTAGCTTTAACCCGGAGATCGCATTTGCAAGAATGCCAGAACCGAAGAATGGGAGGATTTGTATTGTGCGAATAAATTACTCCCCCGGTGCAGGGTGCTTCTTTATTTCCAAACAGAGGCACGATGATAATTGGAATGTTTTTCGGTGTTACGTATCAATTTTTGGAGATTTTTGTCGTCGGCTTTTCGGGATTGGACACGTGGTCGAGATTTTTATCGATTGTGTACGCAACAGCTTTTTTCGGCTTAACTGATGTAGATGTTTACTCGATAATTGATATATTTACATCGTCACTAAGTACAAAGAACTAATATTTCTACATTTCTTTGGACAACTTTTAAACTTAAACAAATTCATCTTGAACGACGTTCCTTTTAATTTTGCTAAAAATAATTATCAAAACTTTGTACTAACAACAATGGCTACGCTAGAATGAAAATTGCAATGACCAAAAATGGGCTTTCTATAAATTTCACATTACTTTGGACCAATGCTTAAGATGTTAACAGATTATTCTTGAATAACATGCCATTTCTTGTTTTAAGAAAGTTATCCGAGCTTTACAGCTTCACCAGAATCTAAATTTTGATTGCCAAAAATTGATTTTCTCCAGAAATTGTTCTATAAATGTCACATTTCTTTAGACAAATGCTTGAAATTGTTGACAGATTATTCTTGAATAATATGCTTCTTTATTTGTTTTAAGAAAATTATCCAAACTTTACAGTAACAAAAATGGCTTCTCCGGAGTCTAAATTTTTAATGGCAAAAATCAACTTTCTCCAGAAATTGTTTTATAAATTTCACAAATGCTTGAAATTTTGAATGACATTCTCTTAAAATTAACTAAAGAAAATTATCTAAACTTTGTTGCAACAACAATGACTGCGCTAGGATGCAAATTTTGATGACTAAAAATGAATTTTTACCGGAAATCCTTCTGTAAGTTCTACATTTCTTTAGACAAATGCTTGAAATTGAAACATATTAATCTTGAACGACTCCCCTTTTAATTTGGCTAAAAATAATTATCCGAACTTTGTAGTAGCAACGATGGCTGTGCTAGAATGCAAATTGTAATGACCAAAATTGCGTTTTTTTTCTTCAGAAATTGTTCTATAAATTTCACATTACTTTGAACCAATGCTTGTTATGTCTTTACAGTAAGAAAAATGGCTTCGCCAGAATCTAAATTTTGATGGCCAAAAATTGACTTTCTCCAGAAATTGTTCTATAAATGTCACATTTCTTTAGACAAATGCTTGAAATGTTGACAGATTATTCTTGAATAATATGCTATTTTATTTGATTTAAGAAAATTATCCGAACTTTACAGTAACAAAAATGGCTTCTCCAGAGTTTAAATTTTTAAACTTTCTCCCGAAATTGCTCTATAAATTTCAGAAATGCTTGAAATTTGGACATTTCAGGCAATTTTTTAGAAGCTTTTTTCAGGACTTTACGAGGGCCTCTTGTTTTTAGAACTTTACTTTCGGCTTTTTTTCCAAGACTTTTTAGGATTTTTTTCTCAGGATAATTTTTTTAGGACTCTTTTTTTAAGAACTTTTTTCAGGACTTTTTATCAAGACACTATGAGATATTTTTTCAGAACAATTTTTTCAAAACTTTTTTTCAAGGCTTTATTTTTGTTCAGGAATTATTTTTCAATTTTTTTGGTGTTTTTGCGGCACAATTTCTTTCAGAACGTTTTTTACCAAGACTTTCTTTTTGGACCATTCTTCGGGATTTTTTTCAAGACTTTAATTTCGGGACGTTCTTGTTCAGGAATTTTTTTCAATTTTTTTGGGGGGTTTTTTTGCGGCATTCTTTCTACTAAGACTTTTTGGAAACTTTTTCGGGACTTTTTTCAGAACATTTTTGTTCACGACTCTTATTAAGACTTTATTTTCCGGAATTTCTCTTCTCGGATTTTTTTCAGTACTTTACGAAGGCCTTTCTTAGGACTTTTTTTTCAGAACTTTACTTACAGCTTTTTTCAAGACTTTTTAAGATTTTTTCCTCAGGACAATTTTTATAGGCTGTTTTTTTAGAACTTTCTTTAGGACTTTTTTGAACACACTATGAAATATTTTTTCAAGACAATTTCTTCAGAACTTATTTTCAAGGCTTTATTTTTGCCCAGGAATTCTTTTTGATTTTTTTGGGGTTTTTTTGCGGCACAATTTCTTTCAGAACCTTTTTTACCAAGACTTTCTTTTGGGACCTTTCTTCGGGATTTTTTCAGGACAATATGAGATATTTTTTTCAGAACTTTTTTTTCAAGACTATAATTTCAGGACGTTCTTGTTCAGGAATTCTTTTTCGGTTTCTTTTGGTTTTGTTTTTTTGCGGAACAATTTCTGTCAGACATTTTTTGGGGATCTTTTTTTGGAACTTTTTTTCAGAACATTTATTTTCACGACTTTTTTTATCATGACTTTATTTTTTCGGGATTTTTTTTAAAGAATTTTTTTCGGGGCTTTTTTTCAGGACTTTTCTTCAGGATTTTACGAAGGCTTATTTTAGGACTTTTTTGAGAACTTTTTCAGGGCTTTCCTTACATCGTTTTAAAAGACTTTTTGGGATTTTTTTTTCTTAGAACAATCTTTTTCCAGAATTTTTTTAGGTCTTGTCTAATGAAATTTTTTATAGGACTATTTATTCATGACTTTTCTCGATTTTTTCTCAGGACAATTTTTTTGGGACTTTTCTAGGGCTGTTTTCTTTTTAACTTTTTTAAGACACAACGAGATATTTTTTCAGAATAATTTTTTCAGAACTTTTTTTCAATGCTTTATTTTTGTACATTAATTATTTTTCGATTTTTTGGTGGTTTTTTGCGGAACAATTTTTTCCAGAACATTTTTTTACCAAGACTTTTTTCGGAATTATTTTTCAGGACACTATGAGATATTTTTTTCGGGCAATTTTTTTCAGAAATTTTTTAAAACTATAATTTCAGGACTTTCTTGTTCAGGAGTTTTTTTTTAGGATTTGCTTGCGGCACAATTTCTTTTTTTTTTGGGACCTTTTTTCGGGATTTTTTTTAGGATTTGTTTGCGGCACATTTTCTTTTTTTTATGTTATGGCTGATTGCAAACTTTGTCAAAAATCGAGATTTATATCCCGAAATATGGATTTCCGCGACTTACGGAGAAATTATTTTTTTCTGCGTTGAAGAAATGCCCGTAACGTTTTTTTGACTTTTGATTATGAAAGTACCTTTATCAATGATAAGAATAAGAATTTTTATTTAGTTATGGCTGATTGCAAACTTTGTCAAAAATCGATATTTAAATCGCGAGGTGCGGATTTCTGCGACTTACGGAGAATTATTTTTTTTTGTTGAAGGAGTGCCCGTAACGTTTTTTTGAATCTTGATTATTAAAGTACTTGTATTAGTGATAAGAATAAGCAATTTTATTTATTTACGGCAGATTGCAAACTTAAAAAAAAAAAGTTTTTTGAAAGGGGTGAAAAAATATAAAGGATTAAAATTAAGGGTTCATTCTTTTTGTGTTATTAATTAATGTAAACGTTCCCTAATGGTATGGTTCACTTTTTTTTAATTGCTTTTCTTTTCTCCGAGAAATGAATTTTTAAAATCTATTGCTGGATATTGCTTCACACTCGTAAGAAAATGCCATAATGAAGAACTTAGAAACTATGAGTTTTTCAAAATCCCCATAGTTTTTTTTTTAATAAATTAATAAATACGCTACACTTCATAAAAATTCCGTTTATGCTATCAAATCGGATAATGTAACATTTTTTTTAAATTTTACTTGTCTCCTCTTGTGTCTAAAGTCCTTTATAATTCACAAGACGGTTTTGCAATTAGTTAAGATTTGATGGTGGGACTTAAAAATTCATTCAATGGGAGAGGAATATTAAGCACATATAAGAATGCACCAGAAAAAATAAAAAAGTCATTTACTTTCAAAAATTAGATCTAGCGCAATTATAAATAAAAAATGGTTATTAAAAACTTTCATATTCGAATTCTAAAAATATTGTTGCTTCTGTATAATCAGGGTGATAGAATCCATATGATTTGAAAATGGAGATTTTCGGTTGTTGGATCCCAAAAACATAATGTGAGTGGAAGTTTTTAAAAATAAAGCATAAAAAACTATTGTTTGTGTATATTCTTTGCGATTTGTATATATTGTTGTAATTGCAAATGCCACCCTAGTTTCATCTAGAGTGTGGCTTGGAAAGTATTCATTTAATTTGATAAACAAATGATTCCTTTTTTACTTTCTCCGTTACGAAGTACCAGAAAGTGTTGTGATCGTGATTTTTTTTCAACATTTTTTTTTACGGAAATATCCGTTTTGGACTCCCTAGATGCCATTTCAACAATTTCTGGAAAAAAAAATTGTGTCTGTGTGTGTGTGTGTGTGTGTCTGTGTGTGTCTGTCAAAAACTAATAGAGCAATTGATATGAAACTTTAAACATCTGTCTTATTTGATAATCTGAAGAACTGAAAAGCTTTTGGAAAAATTTCGTACAGCGGAAGTGGGCGTTTACCTCAACTGTTTTTTGTTTTTTGCCAATATTTTCTTAAATATGAAAAATAACACAAAAACATTTAAACAAACTTTGAAGACAACAAAGAAATGAACATCTTTTGCTTGAAAACATTTTTCATAAAATCATTTTTATTCGAGAAAATAATTTATTATTATTTTTTTAATTTTTGGTTTATAATTATAAAACAATAATAGTTACAGCAAATTTATGTTAATAATAATTGTAGAGAATACTAAAATGAACAACTTATAAAGAATATGTTTTTTTCGAAATCCCTTTAGTTTTTGAGTAAACTGAGTTTTTGAATTTGAAGTATAATTTTTCCATCTTTCATAATTTTGACGTTTTAAACGTCAGTTTCATCCGAATCTACGAAACGTTCGATATACATTTAAAATTGAAAATAAACCATTAAATGTAAAAATAAACCAAGTAGGAGAAAGTAACATGATGGTCACATCACCATTTTTTTGTACATAAAGCCTAATAGGATTATCTGCAAATTTATCGTGCGTAAATCTTAAAATCCAATAGAAGTACCTTCGTTCTATTATTAATATAGCTGTTGAGGGCATTATAATCTCCACTCAGAATAGGCATTTGCTTAAATTACAGTATTTACGGATATAATGAACGTCTTCCGTTCCATTCTGGCGGCGATAATCCGCGTCCAATAATGATGTAGACGTGCCGGTTGAAAGAGGCGGCCAATCACCGTGTATAAATATTGATATTTTCGTATTGTAAATAATATTCCTGAAAAAAAAATCCTCCAGTTTGTACACAAAGCGCGTGGTGGATAATGGACGTCCCGCCATGAGCACACAATCGGTTAACCATTTCTGGTGTCCATTGTCCGCTCACGTGTTACCTTCTTCGAGCATTAGAATTCGCCTCCACGTGCTCCGGGTGGACAACAACGGACGGTAAATATTTTCACGAATAAAGCCATCATGTTGGGCAACAGCATTGTAAGCGAAAATTACCTTGGATACGTGGATAATGAGAGGAAGAAGAGTGTCGCGATGGGGATTTTTGTGGAAGAGGACCACACAGTTTTGGATTTTTCCTGGCGCATTGTGATTGACTTGTTACGACATCTGTCCTTGCTTTATAATCGTGGTGTATACGGAGTTTTCTAAATTGGGGCATTGTTGCGCTTCTCTCAATGCCGTATGAGAACAATTCGGATGTAGGTGTTTCTGAAACACCTTGTCCGACACATAACTGCTACAATAAATACAAGTCATGATGCTAATGTTCAGACACAAAGAATATTCATCCCTTTATTAGAGAATTGGCCTAGAATATACTAAAAACGTTCTGCCACTAATAATTGTTACCGACCACGGTTTCAAAAATTTTTGGCCGGTTTGCACTGTACAATATTATTAAGGCTTGTATGTATTATTGCATACACGCATAACCGCAATTGTCTATGTATCACTGATTAACAAAAAAAAAGTTGACGATTGTGCAAAAATCGTTAGAGACATGGGAATTTTAATTCAGAGGCAACTGCAGATAATTTCTGTTTGAAACACGCGGTATAATTATGAATTAATACATAAATTGTGCTAAGAGATGGCAAAATTAGTTATGAAAAATAAGAATAAACTAAAAAAATCGCATATTGATGACGACATGACAAAATAGTAAGGAAGTATACAAAAGTATCTAAGGGAAAGAGCTAACACTGGGAGATAAGGGTAACCTGACTAGAATAGGTTATCAAAAGATAATAATCAGTTATGACAATTTATTTGTTTACGATAATCATTGACACGGCACCGAGCCAAACATTCTTCTAGCATATTATTACATTACTGTTCCATAGGCCTATTTTGAGTGGAGTAAAAAGCACACTTTTTCAGTGTGGAAGAAGATGCTAAAAAGTTTCTTCTGTTGGAAAAAAGGTCAGTTTGATCTAGTGTCCAGGTGGAATTAACTGAAGGAGAACATGTAACTTTTAGAAGAGGCAATAAGTAGGAAGGTATGACAGTAAGAGAGCATGATGACGACAATAGGATACCGAAACAGGACAGGGCAACAGAAACGGAAATACAAAAACTAACAGGGAAAGAATACAGATAACAAAATGACAGTACAAGCAGAACAAAAGGAAGACAACAGTCGAGGGAGTGTAATCAATGGTGATATAAGAGAAGAGGAAAAAAGTTAGTTAGAAGGAGGCAAATCAATTATTGACCATGCAGCAGAAAACATGGAAGGAACAAGTATAATTAAAAAAGGAAATCAGGGATACTAAAGGGAGATGTACAAAAACAGAGGATGGTTGATGGAATACATGATATTAATGGTGGAAAAGGGGATTCGGATTGAGAAAATAGAAGAGACCCTGGGGATGTCGACAGGTGTAGAAATCTTAATAAAAGTAGCGGAAAGGGCGGGTAAAAGAAAGAGGGAGCAGATATTGAATTCCAGAAGAGAAAAAATGTAGAATATTTGGAAAAGACAAAGAGCGATGGAAGCACTGGAGGCATGATTGTGAGGTACTTGCAGGCATATTGGGCAATGATGAAGTTATTGAGGAAAGGAAAAGAGGCAGTAAAAGTATCCGAAACGTGTATGTGACAGAAAGGGAAAAAGAAAATTTAAGAAAATTGCCCGTTTTTGGAGCTCAAGCATGGGGATCTCGGTTATTTGAAGAGATACAAGGTCGGTTAAATTAGGGCAAAGCTGCCCAATCTGGAGTGTAGCATAATGCCGTTTTGAAACATAAAGTATTCCGACTACTTCCGAAGATATCCGAAAAAAATCGAAATTTTCAAAAAATGTTTTTATTTTTTTGCGAAACTATTTATAGAGATACTTCGAAATAATTGACACTTTATCATTGCCACTTTGTACGCTCTACAACGTGGTGATATAATAATAAAAATTCGACGTTTAGATTTTCGGGAAACATCATCAACTTTGTTTTTTCTTAGGAGCGCCATCTTGTATTTTTACATTTTAAAATACAGATTTTTTTCCTGATTACGGTGTTGGGGTTTGGTATAGCAGTTTAATGCATATGCCACAAATCCAGTTTTTGCAAAGAGTGCCTTGGAAATGACAGCTACACTTTTGTTTAATAAAGTCATTTATTAAACAATAATACAAAACTAACGCAAACTTGTTTTCTATTCCCATTACATTATAAGATATGAAAAGTAGAAAAATATTATTCAAATTCATAACATAGAATGAAATTATTATCTCCAAGCATAGCTGTATGCATCTTCTTAAATTTTGTATTGATCTTAAAACATCCCTTCTTCTTATTTTGGTACTTAAAGTTGTAATAATCTTTCTTCGCAAGTCATGATATCGGTGGGTATAGATTTATAAATTATGTTTTTCATAGCTCCCCATAAATAAAAATCTAATCTTAAACTACAAAAAGGGACACTCTGTACATTACATGCTAAAAAAGGATTAATAATAAATAATAAAATATTATTTTAGAATAATTTCATTTTACCAGTCTTTAGTACTGTACAATATTCTCAAAACTATAGAGACCTCACTCCTGTCGACTTATCTCTTTTTGAGGTGTTGAAGATTGTGGTGGAGGAGCTGGCTGTGTTTTAAAGTAAGACAACATCGAAGTTTGTTACACCGAATGTAATTTGCATTTTACATTTTATATTTAAATTTTCACAACTGCTCTTAAAATTGTTGTCAATTCTTCTAAATCCTGCTATAAGCCTAGAAAACACTCTAGATACTTGGTAGATATTTTAGTAATTACTTTTGATTCAACAGATTTCTTTCTTTGCTTTCTAAAGCCGAGGGCGTTATCATCAACTTGAGACTAATCATATGAAGATGGATCAGCAGACTTAACTTCTACAGCTCTAACTATCTTGCCATGTCCACTTCTTCACTGGATCCTCGAAACCTTTAAAATCATCTAGAAATGATGGCATCAACTTTTCTCACACTTATTATAGCAACTTGAACCTCTTTCCAAGAATCCAGAATGTTCTTGATGATATCTAAAATGTTGGAAGCTTTCCAGAAGGCCTTTAACATGTTCCATTAAATCCCTTCGCTGCTATTGCTTCAATGGCCTTTACAAAATCCTTTCGTTACTGTCACAGTTTATTGCTTCAATGAGCTTTACGGAAACTTTTCGCTGCTATCACTGTCTAGAAACTATTTGTTGCTAGCAATGTCTAGAAACCATTTGTTGCTATCACTGTCTATTGCTTCAATGGCATTCACAAAATCCCTTCGTTGCTGTCACTATTTATTGCTTCAATGATCTTTACGAAAACTCTTCGCTGCTATCACTGTGTAGAAACAATTTGTTGCTATCACTGTCTAGAAACCATTTATTGCTATCACTGTCTATTGCTTTAATGGCCTTTACAACATCCTTTTCTTTTTTCCATCTGTCACTGTCTATAGCTTAAATTGTCTTTCAAAAAACCATTCGCTGGTATAACTATCTATTGCTTCAATGATTACAAAAATTATTCGTTGCTGTCACTGACTATTGCTTCAATTGTTTTTACAAAAATAAACCCGTTGCTGTTGTCACTGTCTATTGTTTCAGTGGCCTTTACAAAATCCTTTCGTTGCTGTCACTGTCTACAGCTTCAATTGCCTTTAAGAAAAACATTCGCTCGTATAACTGTCTATTGCTTCAATGATTATTACAAAAGCCCTGCGTTGGTATCACTGCCAATTGCTTCAATTGTTTTTACTGTATATTCAATGGCCTTTACTGGCGATGGGCAAGATTGAGTACCTCAAAGATCGATCAGTTGATGTATCGAGAGCCGCTTGATCTTTTGCTCGATCTGCTCGAGCGGCGTAAGAAGATCGAGCCGCGTTGATCAATCAAAAGATCGAGCGGCGTTGATCGATCAAATGATCGAGCGGCGATGATCCAGATCGAGCAGCGTTAATCGATCGAGCGGCTTGAGAAGATCGAGCGGCTCGATCATTTGCAAAGATCGAGTACTCGATTTTTTTTATCGACCTTACCCATCACTAGCCTTTACCATTGTTTTCGAAGAATTTACACTCGAACAAAAGACTTATTTTTGTAAATACTCTGCTGAATGAGATTTACTTGTTATAATTTGCAGATGTTGGAAATTTTAATAAACCCACCACCCCCCCGAGTTAATTTAATCCTTTAGTGCCCAAAAATTGTAAGTAACAAAAAAATCAAATTTTAATCATTTATTATTTTTATTGTCGGAATAATCGGGAACAGAAAGAGACAATACATTTATTGGGACACTTTTACAAATGACCTCAAGAGGCAATTGACCAGAGGTCTTTCAGCCTTAACCGAGAACATTTTTTTTTAATTTTGGCTTTTTTTTAAGTGTACTTTTAAGTATGTTCCGTTTATTTATTAAATGTTTGTTTCTGCATGATTTTACATTCAATTTTACAAAGTTAGAAGGAATTATAGAAACGATATCGTAATTTTAAGGGCTTCGTACATTTATTTGATAATATTCGTAATTACTTTCTCCGTTCGAAGTACATACAGAGTGTCTATTTAAAAACTAACAATGCTCTATAAATATAGACCTAAAAAGATATTACAAACATTTAAACAAAATACTTAGTCTAATTTTTGAGAAATACGCAAAATAATTTGTATAATTATTTATTCCAATTTCTCGCTCTAAATATCAAATTAAACCATTTTGGTTCTAACAAGGTCGAAAATGTTCAACAATAATCGGAACACTTTAATTTTTAGGGTTTCAAATTAAATGCAGAATATAACTGCCATGAGCCTATTTCTGAAAATAACAACAATTTGTTTCTTTGTGCTTTTTTTGTTAGAATTATTTTGTGTTCTCCCGTTTTCTTACTATTTTTACGACATCATTCGCAACAAAATTGTTTAATTTGATATTTAGAGCGAGAAATTGGAAAAAAAACCTTTATTTAGTTATCGTATAACAACTCAAAACTTATAAACTTAACCTCCATATTTCTATATATGCATGTACACATATCTCCGTTACCTACCCGCCCCCATCTCTAGAGCGAGAAATTGGAATAAATAATAGAAATTATTTTACGTATTTCTCAAAGTATTTTGTCTAGTATTGTTAAATAGCAATTTTCAAAAACTTTTCATTGAGGTGTCACAAAGGGAGTGTTGCCATTAAAAAAAAATGAGTTGTGGTCATACTGATTCCCCGCACATACACTAGAAACGGTTTTGAGAATTTTTTTATCTTTTTCAGGTCCATACTTATAGAGCATTGCTCTGTTTTAAATAGACACCCTGTATAATGTACAATATCTGAAAAAAAATTAATAAGGGCCTGGAGTAGGGCGCTTGAATATCGTCAGCTTACACACGCATCAAGCCGATCATGCCAACGAAGATTAACATCATGTGGTTTCAAAATAAGCTGTCCTACAAAATTAATTTACCCTAACAAATTGCACCGTAAAGATTACAAGTAATTACATCCTTGTTTCTTTTTCTCCTTCTATAAGTACTTCAGACTAATTCAGACCCATCTTAGTAGCAAATTGTTTTAATAATTTAATCATGATGGTATCAACCTTAAGTAATTGCGCAACCTTCGTGGTCTCGGTACCGCAAATAAATAATATCCCGAAGATGCGGGTCGGTCCGATTAACATAATTCTAAAAGACATCGAGACGAAAAAAAAACATAATGCCATTTTGATACGAGGCCTTGGAATTGTGCGGAATTTATTAAGAATTCGCGCATGTTGGTAGATAAAATATAACATGTTGAATTTATAGCTCGCCCCGTACACGCACTAATCTCTGCCGTAATCAGAAATATTTTATTAATGTGCGGGAAATATTGCAAAACAAAAAATTGCAAGATGATGGGATTTAGTAACTATGTCTGCAGGTGGTAATCCATAAAAAATCTGGTTTGAATCGTTTACGTACGTAATTGATTTTATGTATTGCGGGCGTAAAATGATGGTTTTGGCCCGAGGGTGGAGATTGCTGACAGACGCGAAGCATATTTGAGGGGAGTTGAGAAAACCGAATCGGAAAAAATCAAGTCACAAAATTTACGTTAGTTGAGTTGAGATGCGTAAAGGTGAAAAAGGTGATTTAAAATCAAAAAAATTTTTTTTGCTGAAAACGGCGTTATTTCTTATGTAAAAATGCGATGCCTCGTACTTTATATTCTTATATCCTGAAACGTCAATAAACATTAATAATAGCCACTATTTTCATGATTATTACTTCCTTTGATAGCTGCTTTGTTAAACCCCAATGAAAGGGTGCCGGCATAAAATTTTCAGGTGTCGTAAACATATATTAAACCCTACGTGTAATAAAAACCTCAGCACTTGTATACCCTACAGGTTAATGTCCCTTGAATGCACACGATACACCAAAATTTTCATTTAAATGCACCCTCGTTAGTTCCCTTTTGAAAGAGGGGTGAATAATCACGGAAACACCATTAGCTTTAGAGGTCGAGAACCGACAATTTTCAAAATTTCTCTCCTATTTTTAAATAATGACAAGAAGGTGTAGATATGCAACACTCTTAGCTCACAGTGAGGTTGACTGTATCAATTTTTTTGACGATCATGCCCGCTGCTGATTTAATAAAAAATCAAAATGCTGATTTGGTAACCGGAAATTTGCTTCAGTTTCAGAAATACCGTGGATAATCCTCGAAACGCGAATAATAGAGTTTACTTATTTAAAAAAAATACAAGCACTATCGATTTAAACTTCAATCAAAATTAATTTAAAAAAAAATCATGAAAAGCTCCAAAGCACCTTCTCTACATTTTGAACAATAATTGCTCTGTAACTTTAGAAAATTGACGTAATTTAAGGTTTTTTTTGAGGATGGTTAATATTAGTCTATTTTGAGTGAATTTGGAAAATTTCAAGTGTGTTGCAGTTGTTTTTAAATTTTTTTTTCACTCCGATGAAGTGAAACTTAAAAAATGGTGATGTGGCCATCATGATACTTTCTCCGACTTTATATTTACGTTTTCATGGGTTTATTTTCAATTGAAATCATATTTTAAATGTACATCGAGCGTTTTCTAGACTCGGATGAAACTGACGTTTAAAACGTCAAAATTATGAAAGATGGAAAAATTATACTTCAAATTCAAAAACTAGGTTTACTCGAAAACTAACAAGATTTCGAAAAAAACTTATTCTTTAGAAGTTGTTCATTTTGGTATTCTCTACAATTATTATTCACATAAAATTGCTGTAACTATTATCGTTTCATAATTATAAACCAAAAATTAAAAAAAATTAATTAATTTTTTTCTCGAATAGCAATGATTTTATAAAAAATATTTTCAAGCAAAAGCTATTCATTTCTTTGTTTTCTTCGATGTTTGTTTAAATGTTTTTGTGATATTTTTTATATTTAAGAAAATATTGGCAAAAAACAAAAAACAGTTCCGGTGTACGAAATTTTACCAAAAGCTTTTCAGTTCTTCGGATTATCAAATCAGACTTATGTTCAAAATTTCATATCAATTGCTCTATTGGTTTTTGAGATACAGCGCACACACACAGACACAATTTTTTTTTTTCCAGAAATTGTTGAAATGACATCTAGGGACCCCAAAACGGATATTTCCGTAAAAAAAATTTTTGAAAAAAAAATCACGATCACAATACTTTCTCGTACTTCGTAACGGAGAAAGTAAAAATCTTAAGGGCTGTTCTCGGTCGGTTATCTTGAAAACCAGTGATTGAGTTTTTTAAGTTTTGGGAGAATTATTAAGATTATTGTATTTTAAATAAATTTTGAAAGTTTCAAGTATTTTACACCTGTTTTTATATTTTTTTCGCGTCAACAAAAAAATGATTAAAATTTTTCATAAATTCACATGAAAAATCGCCAAGCAATCGACGGAATTGGTATCGGAATTCACTCTTGAATTAATATTAAGTGATTTTGCGAAGTTTCAAGTGGATGGCAATTGTTTTTATATTTTTTTGCGTCGACAAAAAAATGATTAAAATTTTTCATAAATTCACATGAAAAATTGCCAAAGCAATCGACGGAATGTACTGGCATTTTTTACCAAATCACTCTTGAATTAATATTGAATGATTTTGCAAAGTTTCAAGTGGATGGCAATTGTTTTTATATTTTTTTGCATCAGCAAAAAATGATTAAAATTTTTCATAAATTTACAAGAAAAATTGCCAAAGCAATCGACGGAATGTATTGGAATTTTCTACAAGATCACTCTTGAATTAATATTGAGTGATTTTGTGAAGTTTCAAGTGGATGGCAATTGTTTTTATATTTTTTTGCATCAGCAAAAAATGATTAAAATTTTTCATAAATTCACATGAAAAATTGCCAAAGCAATCGACGGAATGTACTGGCATTTTTTACCAAATCTCTCCTGAATTAATATTGAGTGATTTTGCAAAGTTTCAAGTGGATGGCAATTGTTTTCATATTTTTTTGCGTCAACAAAAAAATGATTAAAATTTTTCATAAATTCACATGAAAAATTGCCAAAGCAATCGACGGAATGTATTGGAATTTTCTACCAGATTACTCTTCAATTAATATTGAGTGATTTTGTAAAGTTTCAAGTGGTTGGCAATTGTTTTTATATTTTTTTTGCGTCAACAAAAAAATGATTAAAATTTTTCATAAATTTACATGAAAAATCGCCAAGCAATCGACGGAATGTATTGGAATTTTCTACCAGCTCACTCTTGAATTAATATTGAGTGATTTTGTGAAGTTTCAAGTGGATGGAAATTGTTTTTATATTTTTTTCGCGTCAACAAAAAATAATTAAAATTTTTCATAAATTCACATGAAAAATCGCCAAGCAATCGACGGAATGTATTGGAATTTTCAACCAGATCACTCTTGAATTGATATTGAGTGATTTTGTGAAGTTTCAAGTGGATGGCAATTGTTTTTATATTTTTTTTGCGTCGACAAAAAAATGATTGAAATTTTTCTTAAATTCACATGAAAAATCGACAAAGCAATCTACGGAATGTATTGGAATTTTCTACCAGATCACTCTTCAATTAATATTGAGTGATTTTGTAAAGTTTCAAGTGGTTGGCAATTGTTTTTATATTTTTTTTGCGTCAACAAAAAAATGATTAAAATTTTTCATAAATTTACATGAAAAATCGCCAAGCAATCGACGGAATGTATTGGAATTTTCTACCAGCTCACTCTTGAATTAATATTGAGTGATTTTGTGAAGTTTCAAGTGGATGGAAATTGTTTTAATATTTTTTTGCGTCAACAGAAAAATGATTAAAATTTTTCAAAAATTTACATGAAAAATTGCCAAAGCAATCGACGGAATGTATTGGAATTTTCTACCAGATTACTCTTCAATTAATATTGAGTGATTTTGTAAAGTTTCAAGTGGATGGCAATTGTTTTTATATTTTTTTGCGTCAACAAAAAAATGATTAAAATTTTTCTTAAATTCACATGAAAAATCGACAAAGCAATCTACGGAATGTATTGGCATTTTCTACCAGATCCAAAAAAAAATTGATATTTTATTATTATTTAAGGTTCTGTAACTAAAACAAAAATAATAATAGTCTTAAATCTGCTTTAAATGAATTGTTTCCACGTTTTGACACGCGAATGAGAAACGAAGTTTTAAAAACCCATTATTAATTCGAATCGGTCGCAGGTAGAAGAAAAAAGAAGAGGAAATTTTAATTTCAAATTAGTCCGTGGGGTATCGCATTAAATCACTGATGTCGTTAGAAACGAATCAGTGAAGAAATATTTTAATACATCCTCCTCACGTATTTACATAATTCGAAGCGAACATTCCCAAAAAAAAACACTCGTTTAGTCGTATGTAAATCAACGAAACGTACGATCATTAATATTTACGGCTACATTAGGAATCAATTAATGATTTTATTAGAAAACTGATGTAAATAAAATATAATGTGTGAATCCAGTCAGTGGCGTAGCGAGGGTTAAATTGTGCGGGAGTAGGGGGCAAACTTTTCTAGGTCAACACAATAATGTGGGAGTTGAGTGGAATTATTAAAGAATTTTTAAACAATTTCTACTATTTTTTATTTATTTTAGAAAATGCTCAATTTTGAACGCAATTAAAAAATGCATGTTTAACAACGAACAGTTATAACCCGTTAAAAAATTGTTGGAATTTAAGAAGTTGATTATATTCTTAAAACATAATAATGTGGGAGTTGAGTGGAATTATTTCAGAATTTTTAAACAATTTCTACTATTTTTTTATTAATTTTAGAAAATGCTCAATTTTGAACGCAATTAAAAAATGCATGTTTAACAACGAACAGTTATAACCCGTTAAAAAATTGTGGGGATTTAAGAAGTTGATTACATTCTTAAAACACAATAATGTGGGAGTTGAGTGGAATTATTTCAGAATTTTTAAACAATTTCTACTATTTTTTATTTATTTTAGAAAATGTTCAAATTAGAAAATGCATGTTTAACAACGAACAGTTATAACCCCTTAAAAAATTGTTGGAGTTTAAGAAGTTGATTATAGTCTTAAAACATAATAATGTGGGAGTTGAGTGGAATTATTTCAGAATTTTTAAACAATTTATACTATTTTTTTTTTTATTTTAGAAAATGCTCAATTTTGAACGCAATTAAAAAATGCATGTTTAACAACGAACAGTTATAACTTCTTAAAAAAATGTTGGAATTTAAGAAGTTGATTATATTCTTAAAACACAATAATGTGGGAGTTGAGTGGAATTATTTCAGAATTTTTAAACAATTTCTACTATTTTTTATTTGTTTTAGAAAATGCTTAATTTTGAATGCAATTAAAAAATGCATGTTTAACAACGAACAGTTATAACCCGTTAAAAAATTGTTGGAATTTAAGAAGTTGATTATATTCTTAAAACACAATAATGTGGGAGTTGAGTGGAATTATTTCAGAATTTTTAAACAATTTCTACTATTTTTTATTTATTTTATAAAATGCTCAATTTTGAACGCAATTAAAAAATGCATGTTTAACAACGAACAGTTATAACTTCTTAAAAAATTGTTGGAATTTAAAAAGCTGATTATATTCTTAAAACACAATAATGTGGGAGTAGAGTGGAATTATTTCAGAATTTTTAAACAATTTATACTATTTTTTATTTATTTTAGAAAATGCTCAATTTTGAACGCAATTAAAAAATGCATGTTTAACAACGAACAGTTATAACCCCTTAAAAAATTGTTGGAATTTAAGAAGTTGATTATATTCTTAAAACACAGTAATGTGGGTGTTGAGTGGAATTATTTCAGAATTTTTGAACAATTTCTACTATTTTTTATTTATTTTAGAAAATGCTCAATTTTGAACGCAATTAAAAAATGCATGTTTAACAACGAACAGTCATAATCCGTTAAAAAATTGTTGGAATTTAAGACGTTGATTATATTCTTAAAACATAATAATGTGAGAGTTGAGTGGAATTATTTCAGAATTTTTAAACAATTTCTACTATTTTTTATTTGTTTTAGAAAATGCTTAATTTTGAATGCAATTAAAAAATGCATGTTTAACAACGAACAGTTATAACCCGTTAAAAAATTGTTGGAATTTAAGAAATTGATTATATTCTTAAAACACAATAATGTGGGAGTTGAGTGGAATTATTTCAGAATTTTTAAACGATTTCTACTATTTTT
The DNA here is from genome assembly GCA_910593695.2 of Ocypus olens. Taxonomy (NCBI): domain Eukaryota; kingdom Metazoa; phylum Arthropoda; class Insecta; order Coleoptera; family Staphylinidae; genus Ocypus; species Ocypus olens. Next base: position 43,377,278 of record OU343062.1, on the reverse strand, counting down.
TATTTATTTTAGAAAATGCTCAATTTTGAACGCAATTAAAAAATGCATGTTTAACAACGAACAGTTATAACCCGTTAAAAAATTGTTGGAATTTAGGAAGTTGATTATATTCTTAAAATACAATAATGTGGGAGTTGAGTGGAATTATTTCAGAATTTTTAAACAATTTCTACTATTTTTTATTAATTTTAGAAAATGCTCAATTTTGAACGCAATTAAAAAATGCATGTTTAACAACGAACAGTCATAATCCGTTAAAAAATTGTTGGAATTTAAGACGTTGATTATATTCTTAAAACATAATAATGTGAGAGTTGAGTGGAATTATTTCAGAATTTTTAAACAATTTTTACTATTTTTTATTTATTTTAGAAAATGCATATTTATTGTTGAAAACCTTGCCTGTGCATTTTGTTTCTGTATTTTTTTGCATAAATCATTACTGAGTATAATTGCATGAAATAGCTAGGAACACCCTGTACATTTATTGTTGTTCTAGAACGTTTCGTTTGTTCACACTTTTGCATTTTATTGTTACATGGAATAATGTGTATAATTCATTTTGCGATTAACTTATTACTCTTGTTGTCTGTGTGTGTTTGTACAAATCACTTCTTCTTATGATCATAAACACGATCACTAACCAATTATTATTACACATTGCAATGTATTGTATCAAAAGCACTAACCTTTTGCGTCCGGCGTCGTTTCCCAATATTTGCCCGTGTTCGCTCCCGGTCGACGAACATCCGACGCCACAGCTATTATTTACGATTTCTTCACTTTGCAATGTCTAACCAGCGGCAATTTTTACACAGTACTCTTCTTCCGTATTTACACTACACGTTCACCTAATACACTCACGATTATATCCAAAAAATACTCGAAATTCATTGAAAATAGCGAGATGCCACCGCGTTACAAAATGACGCTAATTACTGTCGAGAGGCGGAGGGCCAGCGATACGTTTTTGTTTTTTTCGCTCTCGCCAAACAGCAGCGCCCGTGCATCTAGTCGGCGGTGGCCTGCGAGTCTTCAAGGCATTTGTTTATTTATCGATTAAATTGTAACGGTGGAGTAATAATTACGGGTGTTCATTACTGTAAATATATCGAGTGATTAACAGTGCAAGTGATTGTGAACGTGGAACCGTGCTGATACTATGGACACAGAATTCGTTGCTGGAAGCTGCATTTGGAAGTTGTAAGGTTAGTGGTGTTTTTTTAATAATTCTCTTATTATTGCAAATTGTTCTTGGCGTATTTCCATGTTTGTGTCGTACCAATTAACTGTATTATTGGCTACTTTTCGTACATTGGAAATAAATGGTATTATTGTTACGATGTCGCCGCTATAGGTGGAATGATATATACAAAATCTTTATTGACAAAGGTTACAATGGAATGAATTTATGTGATTAATTAATTTTGAAAATGTACGGCTCGTTAATTTTTCCTTATACATATTATTGTCGCAAATTCTTTTAAAAAATCGTTGTTGCGCGAACTGGATGTATTACGCATCTTATATGCGGGGCACAGATATACATACAAGCATGCAGGGCCGGACCGTGAAGTTTGGGGGCCCTGGGCTAACCTAAATAACCAATCCGGCTGATATTTTCTCAAAAAGAACTGCGAAATGGTTTTAATAGAAAAAATGTCCACGTTACTTGCTCCGATTTCATGGTTTTAAAATAATTTTATATCGTTTTTTTTTAACTAAAGGGATCTTGTTGGGAAGTTGTTCATTTTGGCATTCTCTACTATTCTTGTTCATACAGGATGTTGAATTGTAACGCGGGCAACAGGGATTTACATTCCATTTTTTTTGGTAATTATTTACCTATGTGGAGCACCTTCTAATGGCCTTCTAAATAGGTAAATAGGCTCATTCGAGGCGTTTTTGCAAGACAAACATCTTTTTCCTTAGGCAAGATTGTTTGTTAAAAAATAATTAACAAAACAAGTTTTACCTGTTTTTTTCACTGATCTTCAAAAATATTGATTTTAGAGAGAAATGTTTCAGACAAAAACCGAAAAGCTCTATCTAACATAACCAAAACCTACCTAACCCAACCTAACCTAACCAAACCTAACCTAACCTAACCTAACCTAACCTAACCCAACCTAACCCAACCTAACCTAACCCAACCTAATTTATTTTTAACTTGAATCTCATTGATCATTTGGTGAACCATAATTAATTATTTAAAAAAACGATTAAATTTAAGAAAAATCACTTGATATGTTTCACTTATTAAATTATTTATTTATTTATTTATTTGTTTATTAACGGATAACTCCATTTACACTGAACATTAATCTTATTTTAATTACAATGAAGGACAAAAACAAATCATAGAACTAAAACTAGATTAAAGAGACTACAATAGCGATACATAAATAACAGTTTGGTACATCAGGGATCACAAATTGACAAGTTAACGCGTCTCAGTTGACATTTAAAAGATGATAGATGAATGTTGAATATTAAATATTAAATTAAATTATTTATTCCGACTAGTTTCGGCACATTCCTTGAAAATGGCTTGCAGCCGAAACCAGTCGAAATAAATAATTTAATACGTGAAACATATCAAGGGATTTTTCTTAAATTTAATCGTTTTTTTTAAATAACCTAACCTAACTAAAACTAGGCTAGGTTAGATTAGGTTAGGTTACTTTTCTGTCTGAAACAATTTTTGCAAAGTACATTTTTCGAACCGTGGTGTTTCAAAAACACATGTTAAAAAGTAAACGAGTAATTGAGTTTCTCGAAAGTAAATTCTTTGAAAAAACCTCTTGCGAAAGGAAATTCTTTGAAATTAATTTTTCGAAAGCGCATTTTAGAAAGTAAAATATTCGAATTGCAGTTTTTCGAAAGTACAGTCTTCGAAATTAAACTTTTCAGAAACACATTTTCAAAAGTATATTTTTCGGAAAGCAATTCGTCACACGGCCAATTCTTAGAAAAAGAGGTTTTTCAAATTTTAATTATACAGGGCGTTACAACACTCTGGGAAGGGTCAATCACGTGCTTACTCATCAAACCATTTTTAACAAATGTTTTTCGGAAGTAAATTCTTCGAAATGCAGTATTTCGAAAACATAATTTAGAAAGTCAATTCTTCGAAATGGAGTTTTTCGAAAGTACATTTTTCAAAATGCAGTGTTTACGAAGTAAATTCTTCGAAATAAACTTTTTTAAAATACTATTTTAGTATCACCAAACTTCTTACAAATTTTCACATTTCTACGCTCAATCCACATGCGATTAGATTAAAAACTAGAAGGGGGAGGTATGTAGCTTTTCATGGGAATGTGCGCTTGAATGAATTTTAAGTAATTTTTGAAGTTTTCCAGTCGATAGCAATTGTTTTTATATTTTTTTCGTATCTCCAAAATTCTTACAAATTTTCACATTTCTACGCTCAATCCACATGCGATTAGATCAAGAACTAGAAGAGGGAGGTATGTAGTTTTTCAAGAGATTATACGCTTGAATGAATTTTAAGTAATTTTGGAAGTTTTCCAGTCGATAGCAATCGTTTTTATATTTTTTTCGTATCCCCAAAAATCTTACAAATTTTCACATTTCTGCGCTCAATTCACATGCGATTAGTTTAAAAACTAGAAGGGGGAGGTATGTAGCTTTTCATGGGATTATACGCTTGAATGAATTTTAAGTAATTTTGGAAGTTTTCCAGTCGATAGCAATTGTTTTTATATTTTTTTCGTATCGCCAAAATTATTACAAATTTTCACATTTCTACGCTCAATCCACATGCGATTAGATCAAACACCATAAGGGGGAGGTATGTAGTTTTTGAAGGGATTATAATCTTGAATGAATTTTAAGTAATTTTGGAAATTTTCCAGTCAATAGCAATTGTTTTTATATTTTTTTCGTATCGCCAAAATTCTTACAAATTTTCACATTTTTACGCTCAATCCACATGCGATTAAATCAAAAAGTAGAAGGGGGAGGTATGTAGTTTTTCATAGGATTATACGCTTGAATGGATTTTAAGTAATTTTGGAATTCTTCCAGTCGATAGCAATTGTTTTTATATTTTTTTCGTATCGCCAAAAATCTCACAAATTTTCACATTTCTACGCTCTATTCACATGCGATTAAATCAAAAAGTAGAAGGGGGAGGTATGTAGTTTTTCATAGGATTATACGCTTGAATGGATTTTAAGTAATTTTTGAAGTTTTCCAGTCGATAGCAATTGTTTTTATATTTTTTTCGTATCGCCAAAATTCTTACAAATTTTCACATTTCTACGCTCAATTCACATGCGATTAGATCAAAAACTAGAACGGGGAGGTATGTAGTTTTTTATAGGATTATATTCTTGAATGGATTTTAAGTAATTTTTGAAGTTTTCCAGTAGATAGCAATTGTTTTTATATTTTTTTGTATCGCCAAAATTCTTACAAATTTTCACATTTTTACGCTCAATCCACATGCGATTAAATCAAAAAGTATAAGGGGGAGGTATGTAGTTTTTCATAGGATTATACGCTTGAATGGATTTTAAGTAATTTTGGAATTTTTCCAGTCGATAGCAATTGTTTTTATATTTTTTTCGTATCGCCAAAAATCTTACAAATTTTCACATTTCTACGCTCAATCCACATGCGATTAGATCAAAAACTAGAAGGGGGAGGTATGTAGTTTTTCAAGGGATTATATTCTTGAATGGATTTTAAGTAATTTTGGAAGTTTTCTAGTCGGTAGCAATTGTTTTTATATTTTTTTCGTATCGCCAAATATCTTACAAATTTTCACATTTTTACCCTCAATCCACATGCGATTAGATCAAAAACTAGAAGGGGGAGGTATGTAGTTTTTCAAGGGATTATATTCTTGAATGAATTTTAAGTAATTTTGGAAGTTTTCCAGTCGATAGCAATTGTTTTTATATTTTTTTCGTATCGCCAAAAATCTTACAAATTTTCACATTTCTACGCTCATTCCACATGCGATTAGATCAAAAACCAGAAGGGGGAGGTATGTAGTTTTTCATAGGATTATATTCTTGAATGAATTTTAAGTATTTTTGGAAGTTTTCCAGTCGATAGCAATTGTTTTTATATTTTTTTCGTATCGCCAGAATTCTTACAAATTTTCACATTTCTACGCTCAATTCACATGCGATTAGATCAAAAACTAGAAGGGGGAGGTATGTAGTTTTTCATAGGATTATATTCTTGAATGAATTTTGAGTAATTTTGGAAGTTTTCCAGTCGATAGCAATTGTTTTTATATTTTTTTCGTATCGCCAAAAATCTTACAAATTTTCACATTTCTACGCTCAATTCACATGCGATTAGATCAAAAACTAGAAGGGGGAGGTATGTAGTTTTTCATAGGATTATATTCTTGAATGAATTTTAAGTATTTTTGGAAGTTTTCCAATCGATAGCAATTGTTTTTATATTTTTTTCGTATCGCCAGAATTCTTACAAATTTTCACATTTCTACGCTCAATTCACATGCGATTAGATCAAAAACTAGAAGGGGGAGGTATGTAGTTTTTCATAGGATTATATTCTTGAATGAATTTTGAGTAATTTTGGAAGTTTTCCAGTCGATAGCAATTGTTTTTATATTTTTTTCGTATCGCCAAAAATCTTACAAATTTTCACATTTCTACGCTCAATTCACATGCGATTAGATCAAAAACTAGAAGGGGGAGGTATGTAGTTTTTCATAGGATTATATTCTTGAATGAATTTTAAGTATTTTTGGAAGTTTTCCAGTCGATAGCAATTGTTTTTATATTTTTTTCGTATCGCCAGAATTCTTACAAATTTTCACATTTCTACGCTCAATTCACATGCGATTAGATCAAAAACTAGAAGGGGGAGGTATGTAGTTTTTCATAGGATTATATTCTTGAATGAATTTTGAGTAATTTTGGAAGTTTTCCAGTCGATAGCAATTGTTTTTATATTTTTTTCGTATCGCCAAAATTCTTACAAATTTTCACATTTCTACGCTCAATTCACATGCGATTAGATCAAAAACTAGAAGGGAGAGGTATGTAGTTTTTCATGGGATTGTATTCTTGAATGAATTTTAAGTAATTTTTGAAGTTTTCCAATCGATAGCAATTGTTTTTATATTTTTTTCGTATCGCCAAAATTCTTATTATTTTTTGTGTTGTCAAAAATTGTATTTTTTTAGCTGACAATAATGGTTTGTTGCAGTTGCCAAGAGTCGTATGTTTCAATTGTTAAAAATGGTATTTTCAGCTGTTAAGAAGTCAAGCTGTTAAAAATGATATTTTTCAGCTGTCAAAAATGATACTTTTCAGCTGTCAACAATGATATTTTTCAGCTGTCAACAATGGTATTTCCCACCCATAAAATGATATTTTTCAGCTATAAAAAGCAGCATTTTTCGACATTTTTATATTATAATAAGATTGTATATATTATAATAATAATTATTAATAATACAATCTGAAAGATAATTGGATTCTACTTAAGAATACGTTACTAAATGCAGGGTGTGCCATTTGAAAAAACGAAGTTATTCAACTTTATAAGTTGGGTTTTTCTACCGCATTTTTTTCATCACCCTGTATATTTTTTTGTATGAAATCATGGTTGGCTCTATAGTTCGAACCTTCAAGCAAATAATTAAAAAGATTTTAATCGTTCAACGTCAATCACTGGGGCAAAAATAAAATTTCATCCAGACCATGCATTTCAACAAATCTTCAAATATTTCGAAAACGGCAAACAATAGGTATAGGGAGTATTGAAGTAACTCACCTTTATTTGCTCCATATAATTCAAAAATGACAAAAAATACAGGGCGTTCCATTAAAAAAAACATAAGTTTGGTCTGTAACTTTGTTATGAGACTCCCTGTATAAACTTAAATATTTTTAGGGCGTGCAGCTCACTATTATACACAACTTTTGTATAAAACATTTTTCGAAATTTTGAAAAATAAGCACGTGATTGACCGTTCCCAGAGCTCTGAAACACCCTGTATATATCAATTAATACCCAAAAATAAGCAAAACGTTACTAATATAATAAATTTAAAATAATAAATACCAGAACATACCGTTTAGATTTTCTGAATGTTATTATTTTTTCTAAATTAACTTTGTTGTTATTATGAATTCGTTAGAAATCTTCTCGGTAAGCCTTAGATAATTAGTGATAATGGAGAACTAATGCAGAGATTTTTTAAAAATATTATATAGTTTGGGAGATATCGAAAAAAAAAATTATTTAATGGGTGTAGCGCCTCCCCTTAATGTCAGTATTTACGTAATTATTTGTATCTTCTGTTGATTTTTGAAAACAGAATTGTACTAACGTAAAAAACTGATTATTATTATTACTAACCTAACCCTAAAATATCTTTATTATTATGAATTCGTTAGAAATCTTCACGGTAAGCCTTAGACAATTGGTGATAATGGAGAACTAATGCAGAGATTTTTTTTAAATATTAAATAGTTTAGGAGATATCGAAAAATAATAATTTAAAGGGTATAGGGCCTCCCCTTAATGTCTGTGTTTACGTAATTATTTGTATCTCCTGTTGATTTTTGAAAACAGAATTGTACTAACGTAAAAAAACTCTGATTATTATTATTACAGAAAAAGTAACCTAACCTAACCTAACCCTAAATTATCTTTGTTATTATTATGAATTCGTTAGAAATCTTCACGGTAAGCCTTAGACAATTGGAGATAAAGGAGAACCAATGCAGAGATTTTTTAATATTATTTGTATCTTCTGTTGATTTTTGAAAACAGAATTGTACTAACATAAAAAAAAACTCTGATTATTATTATTACAGATGAAGATTTTCTTAAATTTTTCGTTCTGTTAAGTACTTTTTTTTAAGGATTTAGGAAGGCATTGTATAACATGACAAGAACACTTTTATTTCAATCTTTATTTATTCAACTCAAATTTTCAACTAAACATAATCGAGTACATGGTACAAAAGATACACAGCATATCAAATATGAGGTAAACACAATAATGAGAAAAAAAAAATCAAGACAAACTAAAAGCTAATGAGATACAAAATCGAAACTAAAAACTAGGGACACACAATTACATTGGAAGAACGTGATTAAAATTAGTCAGTACAGCTATTTAAACTTAAAACTAAAACACAAAACACTTAAGCTAGGTCGGAAATCATAAAAGCTGATATCACAGTGTACACACAAATAAACAAATACAACAATAACATAAACAATCACATAGCTTAAAGAGCGCATTACCAAACAAACGCTTCTCGTGCAAACTTAAAAAAAAATATAAACAAAAATCGGGTGCGAAAACTTAAGAACTACACGTGTTGAGTATTAAAGCTCTATGGGTTAAATAAGTACACTTAATATGTTCATTTGTTATTATAGCTTTAACGGCTGATGAGTTTTTATTTATAAATATAATCCGATGGAATACGTTTATCCTCTGGAAGGCAATTAATTTATTTCTATTTTTTAATTTATATTGTTTAAGGTTTGTGGAGGGCAACCAAGTGGTCGCAGCACTTAGACCATTCGTTGGTTCTTTGTGCCAAAGGTTACATTTCTGTTGAATGAATTCCTGCCAACAATAATGTTATGGTCTTCTAAAGGGTAAAATAATTCGATAAAATAAAAGTTGTTTTAATAAATAGGAAAGTCAAGTATTTAATTTTGAATTAAATTAGATTATTAGAAGTTAAAAATTGTTCAGTTAGTTCTGTTTCCCTGCCAACGACAGTACTGTATTGATGAGACCAATATAGTTCGAAACCGGTCTGCAGTTGTCGTTAACGCAAAAATATTGATAGGTGTTTAAAATATTTCGTTTCTCATGGGGAATCAAATTTATAACTATGTTAAGAATTATTAAAGCTTTGAAGGCTTTAAAGTAAAAAAAAACGATTTTTGATTTTAAAGCTCTAAGGCTACCTATTAAGTTAAATTGTTAGTGTTGTAATCCATGATTACTGGGTAATATGTAATTGGTTATTAAGTTAAAATTATTTCGGTCAATTCTGTTTCCCCGCCAACGACCATACTGTACTGACGAGATCAATATAGTCGAAGCCGGTCTGTTGTTGTCGTTAACGGGGAAATAATGATGAATGTTTAAAAATATTTCGTTCGAATAGTGAATCACATTTATAACTAGGTTAAGAATTATTAAAGCTTTGAAGGCTTTAAAGTTTAAAAAAATATTATTTTTGATTATTAAAGCTTTGAAGGCTTTAAAGTTTAAAAAATTATTATTTTTGATTATTAAAGCTCTAAAGGCTACCTATTAACTACTTAAAACAAGCGCATGCAAATTTTTATGTACAAATAATTGACACTATTTCGGCCTATTTTGATTTTTTTCAAAACTAAAACTAATTAAAGCTCACTCGTATATTCCTAAAATTATAAAGCTCTCTTGTATCACAGTTTAACGCTTTTTTATAGTGCTCCTTAATTAATGCTTAAATTATTGTAAAGCTTTTAGAATATTGCTTGTGGAGCATTAAAGCTCGATATTTACAGATTTTCTTGTCAGAAAATGAAAATTGTTAATGTGTTGGTAAAGCTTTCAGAATATTGCTTGCAGAGAATTAAAGCTCGATATTTAGGGGCAGATTTTCTTGGGAGAATTATTAATATATTGATAGGTAATAAATAAAACACTATTACTTTGCTAAGTTTTTCAAAGTAATAGTGTTTTATTTATTTGTAAGTTTTACAAAGTAATAGTGTTTTTTAATATAAAGAAAACACTTAACTTTTTTATACAACTTTTATTTACTTTACGTGACGTATGTTATAAAAAAGTTAAGTGTTTTCTTTATATCGAAATTGGAAATGTACCACGAAGTGAACGCCTCCCAAGATTCAAGAATTAATAGTGTTTTATTTATTATATAAAATGTATAACGAAGTAGAAGCCTTCAGTCAGTTTAAAATTAATTTTGCGCAATATTGCAATTTATGATTTTCAACAATATTGAAAGTGCTGCTTAAATTATAGTAAAGCTTGAAAGCGCATGAAAGCTTCTTGCAAAATTTCTAAACAACCCTAAAGTGCGACTTACAAAGAGGAAATAGCTAACTTAAAAAACTAATTATTGCATCTCAAAACATTGCACTGCGCCAGAGCTTTCATCGTAAACCTAAAATCGTAAAGCAAAGAAATAAATCTAAATTTAAAGCTTTTGAAAAATTGCAAGCGCAAAAAAGCGCTATTAATCACGCATAAGTTCCTAAAGATAATTACAGCACGCAAATAGTTGAAAGCTCGAAAGAAATTTTTCAGAAATATAATCACGATAGTTTCCTACCTAAAGAAGGAAAAAATAGTAAGCCTAAAAGTGCCTAAATTTAATAATCACAGTTTCTAAGTTTAGTTTATAAAGAGTAACTTAAAAAGGCTGAAGACTTTAATTCACGGAAATTTTTTGAAACATTGAAATTCTGTAATTCTTCTAAAAACTTCGGGCTAAAAAAAATAGAGTAAAGGGCTAAAGATAGAGTAGAGTAAAGAGTTAAAAATAGAGCAACGGGCTAAAAAAATGGCAATTAGTAATTCTTCTAAAAAATAGAGTAAAGGGCTAAAAAAATAGAGTAAGGGCTAAAAATAGAGTAAAGGGGTAAAAATAGAGTAATGGGTTAAAAATAGAGCAACGGGCTAAAAAATAGCAATTAGTAATTCTTCTAAAAAATAGAGTAAAGGGCTAAAAAAATCAGCAATTTAATTTGAGGAATTTTTTTTGAAACTTTGAAATCCTGTAATTCTTCTAAAAACTTCTAAAAAATAGAGTAAAGGGCTAAAAAAAAATTAGCAATTTAATTTGAGGAATTTTTTTTGAAACTTTGAAATCCTGTAATTCTTCTAAAAACTTCTAAAAAATAGAAAGGGCTGAAAAATAAGCAATTGAATTTGAGAATTTTTTTAAACATTGAAATTTTGTGATTCTTCTAAAAACTCCTAAAAGACAAAGCAAAGGTCTAAAAAAAATAAGCAATTTAATTTGAGGATTTTTTTTTGCAACTTTGAAGTTCTCTAAGGAGCTAAAATAGTTCACAATGGAGAGCGAAATCGAGGAAAAATTGAGATCATAAAATTAAAAATAGAGTAAAGGGCTAAAAAAAATAGAGTACAGGGCGAAAAATAAGGTAAAGTGCTAAAAATAAGCAATTTAATTTGAAATTGTTTTTAAAATATTGAAATCCTGTAATTCTTCTAAAAACTTTTAAAAACTAGAGTAAATGCCTGAAAAGTAGAGAAAAGGGCTAAAAAATAAGCAATTTAATTTAAAATTGTTTTTGAAACATTGAAATCCTGTAATTCTTCTGGAAACTTAAAAAAAAATAGAAAGGGCTGAAAAATAAGCAATTTAATTTGAGAATTCTTTTTAAACATTGACATTTTGTTATTCTTCTAAAAACTTCTAAAAAATAGAGTAAAGGTCTAAAAAATTAACAATTTAATTTGAGGATTTTTTTTGAAACTTTGAAGTTCTCTAAGGCGCTAAAATAGTTCACAATGGAGAGCGAAATCGACGAAAAATTGAAATCATAAAATAAAAAATAGAGTAAAGGGCTAAAAAAATAAGCAATTTAATTTGTGCATTTTTTTTTAAACTTGAAGCTTTCTAAGGCGCTAAAATAGTTCACAATGGAGAGCGACATCGATGAAAATTGAGCTCACAAAATTACTCCAGAAGAATTAATTAATTCATCTGAGAAATAAAATACCATAAATGCTAAAAATTATTCAAGAAAAAAAATTACTAGTCCAATAAGAATGATAAGAAATAGATCAAGAAGATACAAAAGCTAGCGTAAAAAATTTTAGACGTTTTTTTAGGGAACTGAAGAAGCTGAAGATGTTGATCACATTAATTTGAGGACATTTTTGAAACCTTGAATTTCCATCGTTTAGTCAAATTCATAATAGAGGAAATCAAAGTTTTGAAAGCAATCACGTATTTTACGTAATTTACCACACGAATTAGATATCAAAGTTCTTGCAGATTAACCTAATGTTAGAATTATCACAATTTGAAATCTGAAGTTCCTAAAATCTTCAGAAAATCCTTAAGGTAGATAATTAAAGCTAAAAAGCTTCGCGAAAATGCTGCGATGACATTTTATTCAAAATATGCTAATATTGCAAAGAGAAGAAGTTAGAATTACTTACTAAGCTAGAATAATAAAATTTTAATTTTTAGTATATTTTTGATAAATTCTGATAATCTACAATTCTAATATATATTTTGACAAATCTTAAGTTCTACTAAATTTCTGATAATCTATCAATCTAATATATTTTTGATCAATCTTTAATTCTAACAAATGTTCGTTAAATCTTTAATTCTAATATACTTTTCATTTTTAGTATTTTTTTGATAAATTCTGATAATCTACAATTCTAATATATTTTTTGACAAATCTTAAATTCTACTAAATTTCTGATAATCTATCAATCTAATAAATTTTTGTTAAATCTTGAATTTTAATATACTTCTGATAATCTGTAGTTCTAATATATTATATCACAGTAAAGACAGTAACAGAAAGCTCTGATTAAATGCTGGGGTGAATTATATAAAATGGAAATTTTAGATTTAATTAAAGCTCCAATAAATAGATTAATAGGAATTAAAGCTGTAACATCATAGATGATCTGATATTGTAGCTTATAATTTATTTACAGGAAAGAGAGTAACGGAAAGCTGTGATTAATTGCTAAGAATTATACAAAATAGAAATTTAAGATTTAATTTCAATTCTTACCAATCCAATAAGATTACAAAGAAATAGAAGGAATTCAAGAACTGATACTATAGCGCATAATTTCATCACATGAAGAACAGAAACAGAAAACTTTGATTAAATGCTAAAAATAATGCAAGAAAGAAATTTAAGATTTATTTAAAGATCGTACTAATCCAATAAGATTACAAAGAAATAGAAGGTATTCAAGAACTGATAATTTCATCACAGGAAGTATAGAAACAGAAAACTTTGATTAAATGCTAGAAAATATGCAAAAAAGAAATGTAACATTTATTTAAAGAATAAGATTACAAAGAAAGAGAAGAAATTCAAGAACTGATACTATAGCTTATAATTTCATCACACGAAGAACAGAAACAGAAAACTTTGATTAATCGCTAAAAATAATGCAAGAAAGAAATTAAGATTTATTTAAAGATCGTACTAATAAAATAAGATTACAAAGAAATAGGAGGAAATCAAGAACTGATACTATAGCTTATAATTTCATCACACGAAGAACAGAAACAGAAAACTTTGATTAATCGCTAAAAATAATGCAAGAAAGAAATTTAAGATTTATTTTAAGCTCATACTAATCCAAGAAGATTACAGGAAATGAAAGCTCCAACATCATAGAAGATCTGATATTGCAGGGAAAAATTTGAACAAAAATAGGAAGATCTATTTAAATGCTGAGAATTATACAAGAAAGAAATTTAAGATTTAATACCAGAAATCGAAGGAATTAAAGTTCTAACATTATAGTGGATCTGATATTATCTCTTATAATTTTATCGCAGGAAGAACAAAAACCGATTTAATGAAAGATCTTACTGATCCAATAAGAATACCAAAAATAGAAGGAATAAAAAAAGATCTGATATTGTAGCTAATAATTTTTAACTAAACAGAAACAGAAATGTAAAAATGAAATTTAAGATTTATTTAAAGCTCGTACGAATCCAATAAGAATACTAACAAATAGAAGGAATTAAAGCTCTAGCCTTACAATCTGATATTGCAGCTTATAATTTTATCACAGGAGAAACGGAAACATAAAGCTCTAATTATTTGCTAAGAATTATACAAGTAATAAATTTAAGATTTAATTAAAGCTCAAACTAATCCAATATTAATACCAAGAAAAAGCAGAAAGTAAAGCTCCAACATCATAGATAGTTTGATATTGCAGCATATAATTTTATCACAGGGAGAACGAAAACAGAAAGCTCTGATTAAATTCTAAGTAAAAAGTAAAAAAAAAAAAATTAACTGAAAGCTCTGATATCAAAATAAAAATTATTACGTGAGAAAAAACATTCAACAGCTTTAATAAAAATTTTGAAATCAATAGTCAGAAGTAGAGTTTCAAAATTAATCCAAGAGAAAATTTGCGTGTTAATTAATTAAAAAAATGTTATTGCAAAAGTGTTGTAAATACAAAAATTAAAGGTTTTCAAAGGGTTGCAGAATAGTAAGAAGAATTTACACAACGATATAGGAAGAATTAACTGAAAGCTCTAAAATCTAAATAAACTCTATTATTGCAAATTATCACGCGAGCAACATCTTAAACTAAAAGAGCATTTTCTATTATTGTTATTATTATTATTATAAAATGTTGTATTAATCGCAAATTAATTCCTAATATTTCAACCAAATTAATCTTAAATCATGCACTTGAAACGTTGTGAAAAGTTGTAAAGCTTTCAGAAAACTTGCGATAAAACTCGTGTAAAAAAATTAAGAAGCTTTTAAAATCTTGCAAATTATGAATTAAAGCTAATTTGAATGTTTTTTTTTCTTATAGAAATTCTATGCACACAATCAGTCTTTCCTTTACATGATGATGTTCTTGAGACGGATGTGTGAACAGCATTTTTTTAAGAAGAAAGAAAAAAAACTGAAGCATATATCATAGTGGGAAAGTTTTTTAAACATTTCAAAATAAGTTCATGAGCTTTAACTTAAACAATATCACTAGTTAATTTGCAATTTGTTTGTATTTACAGTGTAAAGTTCTTGTAACAAAAATATTTTAAAGATTGCTGTAATTAAATTAAATTACAAATCAACTCCTTTATATTAAGCTCAACTTAATTTAAATGGAAGCTTTTCTGATTAATTTTGTAACGATAACTGACAATTTACTCATCGAAAAGTCAAAGCACAAAAGTCAAATGCAAATTTCTAAGAAGAAGAAGTTGATTACGAATCACTTGGAAAAAATATGGAGCTTTTAAAAATGCAAAGTTGATGTATTAATTTAAAAATAAAGCTTTAATGCATAGAGATCATTCAAGAACACATATGGAGCTTCAAATTAAAGTTAATTTAATTTAAGGATAAAGCTTTGAATTATTATGAATATTTTAAATTATAAAGCTTTTGCAAATGTAAATTTGATATATTAATTTACAGATGAAGCTTTGAGGCATAGAAGTTTATCATGAATTGATAATGAATTCTTAATTTAAATGGAAGCTTTTCTGATAAATTTTGTAACGATAACTGACAATTTACTCATCGAAAAGTCAAAGCACAAAAGTCAAATGCAAATTTCTAAGATAGTCGAGTAGTAGAAAAACCAAATGCTAAGGCTTAAAAATTATCAAGAATGAAAACTTCGAGCTATTTATCGCATCCGTTTCGCGCCGATTTCTTAAAGCTATAATTATTGCAAGCCATTTAATATTATCTATCAAATTATTATTCTTACGTAAGTTACGTACTAATATTGCAACCATTTAAAGAAAAAAACATATGGAGCTTTAAAGTTCATACATAAATTTAACGATAAAGCACTGAAACTTATCATGTATCATTGAAAATGTAAAGTTGATGTATTAATTTAAAGATAAAGCTTTGAGGCAAAGAAGTTTATTACGAATCACTTGGAAAAAAATATGGAGCTTTTAAAAATGCAAAGTTGATGTATTAATTTAAAAATAAAGCTTTAATGCATGGAGATCATTCAAGAACACATATGGAGCTTCAAATTAAAGTTGATACATCAATTTAAGGATAAAGCTTTGAATTATTATGAATATTTTAAATTATAGAGCTTTTTCAAATGTAAATTTGATATATTAATTTACAGATGAAGCTTTGAGGCATAGAAGTTTATCATGAATTGATAAAAATATGCAGCTTTTAAAAATGTAAAGTGTATGTATTATTTTAAAGATAAAGCTTTGATGAATAGAAGTTTATTATTATAATCATTAAAAAAAGAGCTTTGAATTAAAGTTGATACATAAATTTAAGGATAAAGCTTTGAATTATTATGAATATTTTAAATTATAGAGCTTTTTCAAATGTAAATTTGATATATTAATTTACAGATGAAGCTTTGAGGCATAGAAGTTTACCATGAATTGATAAAAACATGCAGCTTTTAAAAATGTAAAGTGTATGTATTACTTTAAAGATAAAGCTTTGATGCATAGAAGTTTATTATTATAATCATTAAAAAAAGAGCTTTGAGTTAAAGTTGATACATAAATTTAACGATAAAACTTTGAGGTTTATTGTGTATCATTTAAAAATAATAAGCAGTTAATTAAATAATAATACAGCCTCGAAACATCCGTAAATTAGTCATTTTTAAAGCTTAGATAAATTCCACAAATAGTATCAGCATCAAATCAAATATTGATGAAAGCTCAAAACTTACGAAAATACGTAAGTGTTAAAGTTCAAATCAAATAATTCCACGAATATCTGCAGTTACTAATAAATACACCAAATCTCAAAACTTCCGAAATTGTTAAAGCTCAAATCAAACATGTTATTTCATAATATCAAATAATAATAAAGCTGCGCTCATATCAAACACGGATGTTGATCTGCAGTTACTATTATTAAAATCAAACATCACTAAAGCTAGAAAACTTTCATGAATCGAATTAAACTAATTATTGCTAATTTAAAATTAAAATTAATTATTGAAAGCTCCAAGCATTTCCCGTATTTACACAACGAAGCCTTTATATTGCAAACAAACTCAACACCGCCCATCAAACCATCAAAAGTCTCTCTTCTCCTAATCTCCTAATTAAAGCTCTTCCGACGATTAAAACTAATTACCAACTAAATTAAAGCTTGAGCAAAATATTCGATGTGTCCGATGTTTTCGCGGGGGGGCTATCACATTCAATCCTAATCTCTACAAAAAGGCTATCACAGACGATTTAAAGCATGCCCGTGAACGGACCCTTAACACTAACTTTTATGAAATCGTGCCTAGAATAAGCTTAAACCTAACCTTAACGTAAATATTTACATGGGAATCCTTGCGGTTGTTGTTTTTTCGAACAAACCGGAAATGATGATCTAGTGGGACATTTCCGACATCTCGTTGAGGATGTTGTCATTGATCTCGTTGTCGGCGCTGGCGAGCTCGAGGATCGGGCAATGGGTCCTCGAGAGGTCCTCGAATTTCGACCAGAACTCGTTGAGGTTGATCCTGGATCCGGGCACTACGCGTCTAGTCAGCCTTGGCTTTAATTGCTGTCAAAGTTGAAGTTTGAGGTTAGTTAAATGAACGCGTGCGGGGGTGTGTATCTGTGTGTGTGTGTTTGTGAAATCACTTACCTGTCTCAAACGCCGCCACGGGCTCCTCGGAGGTGTAGCCGCCTTCGGCTTTACTGGTATTTCCTTTGGAAGACACATGGTGTTGTTTGTTATTTATTTGGGATTTAAAAAATCGCAAAAACTCGATACGAATATCCGAAACCGTGAGCACGTGTGTTACTCACGGAGGTCGTGATCGGAGTGTGCTGTGCATTTCGTCAGGTGAGTGTTATATAGTTGCAGGAGCTACCTGAAGACGAGATCGTGCGCCTAGCTCGCGCTGAACACGTGCACCGCGCGCGCAGACACGCCGCACCCCCGCGCTCCGCACCCCCTCACCTGTTTCGCTCTCTGTCGCAGTTCAGCGGGTAGGTTAGCGCCGTCTCTTTCGGTTTTCAGGTTTCCGCAAAGCTCGCGCGTGTTTTAGATCCGCGTAGCGCTCACTCTCGCTTGATATGATCAGTGCAACGCCATCTCGCTCGTTCCGTGGCTGTAGCTATCGTGCTCACCCTGCAACACCATCTCTCTCGACCCTCAGGTGTTCCCATCCCACTCACCCTTGACGACAAGCAGGTACATCCGTCGCAGTCAGGTGCTCCGTCCTACTCACCCACATGTGCACCTCGCTGTAGGCATTTCAGTCAATTCCACCCTTAATGGCACTAGATACTCCCATAAAATTCTTACAGCCATCCCTCTAGGCGCCCAATATAAATTCTTATTCCGCATCTCCATCCCTCTCCAATAAACGTTATTATTCCGTTCGTTTTGCGGCCGCCCTTTTCTAGCTAATACTACCGGTATTACCCCCATTGCTCTCTACAAATACCCCTATTTTATGTTACAAATTATCCGCCTAATAACAGCTATTTTAATACAGTAGCTGGCAATCTAAGACTACACTACAGGTAATTTAAAAAAATCTGAACGACCGTTGCTACGCGTTACTCCATAATTCAATATTTTAGAAGAAGACAGTTGTTGGCAATCTAAGACTACACTAAAGATAATAACGGCCGTTGTTAGGTGTTAATGCATACTTCGTTTTGTTAAAGAAGACAGTAACTGGCAATCTAAGACTACACTAAAGATTTAGAAAAAAATTTTATCGAACCGTTACGTATTCAATAATTGGATTTTAAACCCTGCGTGACTTTTTGAAACAACAATACTTAGGTGGGGTGTAACACACCCCAACACAAAAGACTTAAAAAAAAGAAAATTAATCAAACATTCATATTTTACTAAATCACAATGATATTTATAGCATGAGGAAGCATCATCTTTACCATAAGTTTCCTCAAAAACTAAACATAATCTTAGTCTTAAAATACTGAAAAAAAAGTAATAAAAAGATACTGAATGAAGTCCTGAAAAAGGACTTGAAAAAAAATTCCTGCAAAATAGTTCTGAAAAAAAGTCATGAAAAAAGTCCTTTAAAAAGTCAAAATTATTGTCGAACTGAAATTATAATAATGTTGTCATCTTACACAAGAAATGTTTCGAGTAAATCACAATTGAAAGCGAGAAACCGTAAATTTTATTGTCAACACAAAATAAACAAAAACTCCGTTGCCAAGCAAACGCAATTATTCAATTAAGTGTTCGAACTGCCATCTATCGACTTCTTGACAATACGCAAGCCCATGTAGAAATTTTTGGACATTTTGTATATTTTAGTGCGGGGGTTCGCCATCTTGTCGAAACCCTATTGTATTATATGGAAGGTCAAGATCATTGTTGTTTGGAAAATTTGCTGCAAGCGTTGGAACAAGGTCATTTTGCAAAAACTCTAAATATCGGGTTACCTCTCCCGAGGTATATATACTATTTTTTCACAAACGGGATATTTTAAGAGTAAAACGTTCGTTTCTAAAACCCAACCTAGAAAAAAACGCTGTCAGCCGTGACAGTTAAAATAAATAATGGAACCTCGTAGGGAGAGAAATAATTACTTCTCTCTATAGGCAAAGAAATGTTCCTTCTCGCCATCATAGCTTTATGAAATTTAGACGTACAGGAATTGAAAAAAGGTCTTGAGGAAAAAGTCTTTAAAAAAGTCCCAAAAAAGGTCCTCAAAAAATAGTCCTTTAACAATGTCCTAAAGAAAGGCCTGAAAAAGGCTTTAAAAAGTTTTGAAAAAAGAGTAAAAGAAGAGTCAGAAATATCCTGAAAAAAGTCCCGAAAAAAAGTTTTGAAAAAATATTGAAAAAAGTCCTAAAAGAAAAAGTTTTTTAAATAAACTTCTAAAAAATAATCATGATAAAGAAAATTCTTGGAAAGAAAGTCCTAAAAACGGTCCTGAAGAACCAGTTCTAAAAATTAAGTCCTGAAAAAAAGTTCTGGCAAAAAGTCCTGAAAAAGTTTTGGAAGAGAGTTCAGAAAATAGACTTGCAAAAAGACCTGAAAAAACAAACTCTGACAAAATAATCCTAAAAAAATGGTGATGTGGCCATCATGTTACTTTCTCCGACCTGATGGTATCGTAGCCATTGATATTTACGTTTTCATTGTTTATTTTCAATTGAAATCATATTTTAAATGTACATCGAGCGTTGCGTAAACTCGGATGAAACTGACGTTTAAAACGTCAAAATTATGAAAGATGGAAAAATTATACTTCAAATTCAAAAACTCGGTTTACTCAAAAACTTACGACATTTCGAAAAAAACTTATTCTTTAGAAGTTGTTCATTTTGGCATTCTCTACAATTATTGTTAACATAAATTTGCTCTAACTATTATCGTTTCATAATTATAAAACAAAAATTTTAAAAAAATTAATAAATTTTTTTCGAATAGCAATGATTTTATGAAAAATATTTTCAAGCAAAAGATGTTCATTTCTTTGTTGTCTTTAATGTTTGTTTAAATGTTTTTCTGATATTTTTTATATTCAAGAAAATATTGGCAAAAAACAAAAAACAGTTAAGGTAAACACCCACTTCCGGTGTACGAAATTTTACCAAAAGCTTTTCAGTTCTCCGGATTATCAAATACGACGGATGTCCAAAGTTTCATATCAATTTCTTTATTAGTTTTTGAGATACAGCGCGCACAGACACACACACACACACAGACACACACACACACACACACACAGACACAAAAAAATGTTTTCCAGAAATTGTTGAAATAGCATCTAGGGACCCCAAAACGGATATTTCCGTAAAAAAATGTTTTGAAAAAAAAATCACGATCACAATACTTTCTCGTACTTCGTAACGGAGAAAGTAAAAAAGCACAAAAAAAGTCCTTCGCAAAGACCTAAACAGTCCTGATACGAGAAAAATGTGCAGAGAAAAGAATCTTAAAAAGTGTTTTGAAAGAAAGTCCTGATCAAAATTTTCTGAAACAAAATCTATATATTTTTTAAGAAAAGTCAAGAAAAAAGTCCATATCCCTGAAAAAAAGGCTTGAAAATAGCCTTGAAAAAAGGTCCTGAGGAAAAAATCCTGAAAATAAGTACTGAAAAAGTCCCAAAAAGGGCCCTAAAAAAATCTATATATTTTTTAAGACAAATCAAGAAAAAAGTCCATATACCTGAAAAAAAAGTCTTGAAAATAGCCTTGAAAAAATGTCCTGAGGAAAAATCCTGAAAAAAAGTACTGAAAAAGTCCCAAAGAGGGCCCTTAAAAAAAATCTATATATTTTTTAAGAAAAGTCAAGAAAAAAGTCCATATAACTGAAAAAAAGTCTTGAAAATAGCCTTGAAAAAAGGTCCTGAGTAAAAATCGTGAAAAAAAGTACTGAAAAAGTCGCTAAAAGGGCCCTTAAAAAAAATCTATATATTTTTTAAGAAAAGTCAAGAAAAAAGTCCATATACCTGAAAAAAAGTCTTGAAAATAGCCTTGAAAAAATGTCCTGAGTAAAAATCCTGAAAAAAAGTACTGAAAAAGTCCCAAAAAGGGCCCTTAAAAAAATCTATATATTTTGTAAGAAAAGTCAAGAAAAAAGTCCATATACCTGAAAAAAAAGTCTTGAAACTAACCTTGAAAAAAGGTCCTGAAGAAAGAAATCCTGAAAAAGTCCAGAAAAGAGTCTTGAAGAAAAGTCCTGAAAAATCCTTCAATTGAATATAAGATTTATTCATGAAAATGGAAAAATATGTTTTTAAGAATTAATATAAACTTATTTGTAACTTACGCTTATATTTAATAGAAAACTTAGAAAATATATTTATTTATTTATAACTTTTTTTTTACTTTACATATCCTATTAATATAACATAATATTGAAAACTATTGAATAAAAGAGTCCTTTAAAGGGTCCCAAAATAAACTTTGGAAAAATAATCATGAGGTAAAGTCCCAAGTTCCTGCAAATAAAGTCCTAAAAAAGGTCGCGAATGACCAGTCCTGAAAATTAATTCCTGACAAAAAGTCCTGAAAAAAATTCTGGAAGAGAGTCCAGAAAATAGTCCAAAAAGTCACACAAAATTCTGAAAACAAAATCCTGAAAAAAAAAATCCCCGAAAAAAGACCTTAAAAAGTACCTGAAAACAGTCCAGATAAACAGGTTTGAAAAAAATGTCCTGTAAAAGGGATCCCTGAAAGTGTCTTCAAAAAAAGTCCCGATTTAAATGTCCTAAAAAAATCCTGAAAACAGACCCGAAACAAACTTCTTAAAAAAGACCTGAAAAAAATAAGAAGAAATTGAAGAAAGTCCTGATTAAAAAGTATTAAAAAGTGCTGAAAAAAGTCCCATAAAAAAAATTATTCATTTGGCTGCATTAAACACAATGTCAAAAGTAACAAAAACAAACTCACAAAATAACTAAAAACTGAATATAAAATTATAAAATTAACAATCCACAGTAGGGGCCGCGGTGGCCTAGTGGGTAGCGCTCCTGCTTCTGGGCCTCGTGGTCGTGGGTTCAAATCCCATCCGGGCGGTCACTTTTTCTGAATGAAAAATGGCCGCACGGGTCTAGTGGTTGTCCTTCATATCAATATATGAATTTATTATAAAAGAATCGGTTGTGGCAGAATAGCCAAGTAGCTTACGCCAATTTCCCTAATGTCATGCTCTCTCCTTAACCCGAAATCCCATCAACCATCCTTCCTTTAAATAAAAAAAATAAAAAACAATCCACAGTTTTAAATTCATTAATTGTGAAAAAACTCAACTAGTAATCAACATATTCCTTAATTTATTTTTAAATTCCTTCAACGTCTTACAATCGTTTATATATTATGGCAGTTTGTTCTAAAATCGACAGCTTGCATAAATTGGAGATTTTTTGTAAAAGCTATGGTGATGTTTTGTTAAATGAAAGTCATCCTTATTTCTGCTGTTATAATTATGGGTATTATTGTTTAATGAAAACTTAAATTTATTTTTTTAAATATGACATATTATTATCAATAAGTAGATTAAAGCCACTGTTAAAATGTTTTCTCTAACAAAAGTTTCACGTCAAGATATATTATATGGGATACTGTATACATTTTTCTAAATTTAAAAAAAAATCCTGAAAAAGATGTGAAAATAGCTTCGAAAAAAGATCCTGAGGAAAAATACTAAAAAAGTCCAGAAAAAGTCCTTATAAGGGTCCCAAAAAAGGTCCTCAGAAAAAGTGCTGAGGAAAGAAGTCCTGAAAAAAGGCTTGACGTTCTGAGAAACGTCATAAAAAAATCCTGAAGAAAGTTTAGAAAAAAAGTCCTGAAAAAATGTCATGAAAAAAAAATTCTTAGAAAAAAAAACGATTTCAAAAAACTTATTCTTTAGAAGTTGTGTATTTCAGTATTCTCGTCTAAAAATATCGACAGATAATACTACAAATGCAGTTTTTGGTAAAGTACCACGCTGGAATCGCTGGAACTGTACTTCTGATGTCGTTTATAAAAAATTAAATCAAAAACCAACAAACAAGATATACAGGATAGTAATAAGAAGTAGATATTAATTCCATCAAATAAAAACTCAGTTTGTGTTTTGAATATTATGGCATTTTCAAGAGAATACTAATAGTATATTAAAAAACAAGTTCAATAAGCGCGATTTTTTCGCACGCGTCGAAGTTTAGAAAACGACGAGCGTAGCGAGGAGTTTTCTAATGGACAAGTGCGAAAAAAGGCCTTATGAACGAGTTTTTCGCAGTATTTTTCCTATTTTGCCCCTTTTATTCCATTTCTTAATTTAAAAATCGGCCATACATATTTAAAAAATTGTATGGTGGTTGGTAACACTAATATTTGACATTTCAATTTGAAATTAGTTTGCGATTTCCACACATCACATCACCTCAAAACTATCTCGCGGAAAATGTAGCACAGGTTTACGGCTCTGAATTTCAACGGTGCCAACCTTGAAAATTTAAATTATTAAAGCACTCGGCGAGCCATTAACGAACCCATATGAGTGCGTTAATGACTCCGGTTTAGACGCAAAATAGAAAAAATAAATTTTATAACAAGAACCGCCAATTTATTCCGCTTTGGTTCGTTTCGACCCTTCCGATTTAAGTATCACAATGATTTACAATTGAGGAAACCGTGTTATTCTAATCTCCGCCGGGTCCCCTATTTGTTGCGGTGGAATGCGATGTAACGTAGGGGGAACAAAAGGGGCCCTTATCGCACCCTTTTAACTAACATGTTAGGGAAAGTTATCGAGGGTCGAAAACCTGTTGCGCCCCACATTAAGTTCACCCTTCGGCCCACGATTCATTATTATTCCTGAACAAGTGCAGGTATTCACGTATTATTATTCATCGCGATCGGATTCCCTCCAAAATGTACAGATTGAAGGAATGAACGGACTTAAAGGTAACAAAGGCCAAAAAGAAATAAAAACATTTCATAATTATAGACCAAAAATGACAAAAAATTTTATTTGTTTATTTATTTTTTCCTTCGTCGCTCTTGCTTCAAAAAATGCGCTCACGCAGGAATTGTCTGTATTATATACAGTATAGTCAAACGAGTTCATAAAAAGTATTACAAGGTCAACTTGTAATAAAAAAAAAAGTTATGAGAATAAAAAGTTTTAATGTAAACTTTCCGATGACTGACGTGTCAATTTATAACCTCTTTGGAGATATAGTGATGTGAAAATTATTGATGAAATAGGAAATTTTTTTAAACGGTGACCGTTACATTTATCCCTAGATATTTATTATTTAAATATTCCTTTTTTTACCCAAAAAAAAAATAAACGTATAATAGGAGGATTTCCAACCACTGAATATAAAAGTCTTACATTATTCCAATAAAAAAAAAAACCTAATTCGAAATCCATTCTCCGCATGCACACAGGGGGGCGCGCATAAAACCCGTTTGTTTTATTTTCCCTTCCACCTAACTTAATTCTACCTGTAACGCTTTCTCTTTCGGTGGATGTGTGTTTTTATAACTCCTGGCCGAAATTATAGGGACGACAGGTCGTTATCCCAGAATTAGTTTCTTTTCAATTCGTGCTATCAATGATTCCATCTTACCTGGGCCCTTATACGGTTTTTTTTTCGTGCGTCTCTGGAAGGTCTAACGAGCGTAACTTTCTCACCGTTCCTCTCGAAAAGGAAGATAAATAAGATATATGTGTACCCCGAGACGCTATCGGTAAAAGTCAACGGTGGAAAAAATAACATCGGCTAATCTTTAACGGTTCGAAAAAGGATCAGTTTATATAATAAACTCCCTTTGCCGTATCGTCAAATGGCTAATGAAAAAATTTTCAAGAAAGAAATTAAGAAATTATTAATCGAAATAGAACCATATACGGTACATGAATATTTTGCATATTTTTAGAGTAATTTGTGTATTGACTTTTTCTTATTTATGTACTTACTTATATTCTCTTGTAATATTTGTCTGTAAATCATTAAGAAATAAACATTATTATTATTATGTTTTTTCAATTCAAATGAGAAACCATTTTAGAGTGGTACACAAACGAATATTTTTGCACCAAAAAAATTAAATTCATAGCACCTTTTAACCACTCGATCTCTTTCATGTTTTAGATGGTGTCTGGAAATTTAAAAAAAATATCTCGCGTTCGTCTCAGTTCATCTCACGATACTTCCGTATTGTTGTGTCGTAACCCTCGAAAGTCCGTTAAACATCTTCTTTCGCTGACGTAGGTGTCGCTCCTAACCGATATTCCCAAGCTTCTGTATGAGCGTTACAAAAATGCCCAAATCTTATTGTTCGCGAGGGTAAGACGTTTCTTTTGTGTTCGATTTCCGAATAAGAAGTTAATTCTACGGAGGTTGTGTAGGGGTTTATATTTATACCAATTAGCTATCGGGTACAAGGTCGTTTCGCCATGCGATTAAGTGACAATTGTAATTTCAAAATTTTCACCAAAATTATTATCTTGTTAATCTTATGGAAGATAAAGCATAAATTTGTCCTCTGAAATAAATCAAAAAGACTAATTCGGAACTTGGGTCTTACAATGCAAAATTTGTATTTTAGTGGACAAATTTCTGATTTTAAGGTAGGTATGTATTTTGAAATTTTCATAGTTTCGGATTTTAGTGTCTATATTTTAATACACTCCGCAAAAAAATATCGCATCTCTAATATTATTGCACAGTTCAGCTTGTAACTGCCTTGAGGTACAATGTCTGATACGCAGTGCATTTAAACGTATAAATCAGTCATCTTTTGCTGTTGTTGCCCTCTTACGACGCAAAATTTAAGAACATTAAAGTTTGGCCCAAAATGCAATTTTAATTGAATTAATCTTTTCTTTTTTGTTTGTGTTTTAATTCAGTTCAAGAAACACCATTCTTTCAAATTGGTTTTTAAAAATACATTTTTTAAAATGCTAATCCAATCTCGATCCAAAAAAATTAAATAAATATAAAATGCGATGATAAAATTCTACAGAAAATAAATTTAGCTCAGAACATGTTGTTTTTACTATATTGAAATTCCACCGATTTTCTTGCGATTTGTGTGTTTTTTTTTTGTTTAGACGTGTTGAAAAAAATTCAAAATAAATTCAAAATGTTTGGATAAAACTCTACAAAAATTATATTTAGCTTGTAAAACACCACCTTTACGAAATAATTTTGAATTTTGAAATTCCGACGATTTTCTTGTGAGATTTTTTTTTTAAGTTGAAGACATAACGAAAAATAAGTTAAAATAAATTTAGAACGCCGAGTTAAAATTCTGCAAAAACTAAAATCATTTCAAAAAAACATCATTCATTCGAAATAATTTTGGTTTTCAAAAATCCACTGATCATTTTGTGATTTGTAAATGTTTTGAAATTACAGTTTTAATATGTAAACACGCAGTTATAATAACTATATAACCCGAGGTAAAAATTGTAAAAAAATTAAATTCAACGCAGAAAATGCCATTTTTTTAATTAATTTTGGTTTTTGAAAATTCGCCAATTTTTAAACCAGAAGCATTTTTTTAAATTTTATATTTATAGTTGCGAATCAAAAAAATATTGAAATATATAGAAATCGTGCAAGTAAAATTCCACAAAAATTTAATTCAGTTTTTGAATTGCTAATAAGAAATAAATCGCAAATTCTGAATGTTGCCTGTTATAAGCAAAATTTGAGAACAAAAATTCAAAATTTTGACCCCAAGATGCAAAAATATAATCACTTTAAAGTTTGGCTCAAAATGCAATTTTGATCGAATTCATCCTTTCTTTTTTTGTGTTATATTTTTAATTTTTGAATTGCGAATACGAAATAAATCGCAAATTCTGAATTTTGGCAAAATTTTATATAGGTGTCCTATTTTAAATTGCCACCCCAAATATCTCGAAACCTGAGCAACATGGCAAAAAATGTTTCATATGAAAGTTGTAGGGTTCGGAGGGGGACATATGCTCGTGACCTTGAAAATAACCTTGGGGTCAATTTTGAAGGTCAAATGAAGATCAACTTTGGTTTTTCAAATGGAACTCCCTATTTTTTATTGCGTATTCTACGGGAAAAAATACAAACTTTTTGCAGGAAACGTTTTTTTAAATGCTTTTTCTAAGATTTTTTTTCACGAATTTTGTCCGTTATGTTTCAGATGAATCCAGGCTATGATTCATGCATTACCCTCAGCATTAGCGTCACCCGATGTCCACCACGTGAAGGTTGCCGATGGGATTTTGCATATCATTGGCCCTGAATCCCTAATCCTTGCCTTCATGTTCTGCACAGTTGTCGGAGCTTCAGCAAATACTTTCTCCTTGACTAGTCCTCAGAAGAAAAAGGTCAAGGGGAGTAAGATCCAGGGATCTTGCTCCCGCACTTTTGATGCTAATGCCGAGGGTAATGCATGAATCACAGCCTGGATTCATCTGAGATTGACGGAAAAAATTGGTGAAAAAAACAGCATTAAAAAAAAAACGTTTCGTACAAAAAGTTTGTATTTTTCCCCAAAGAATACGATCCCGCAATAAAAAATAGGAGGTTCTGTTTGAAAAATCAAAGCTGACCTTCGTTTGACCTTGAAAATTAACGCCAAGGTCATTTTCAAGGTCACCAGCATATGTCCCCCTCCGAACCCTACAAGTTTTATCTGAAATATTGTTTGCCATGTTGCTTAGGTTTCGAGATATTTGGGGTGGAAATTTAAAATCGGACACCCTGTACAGAAATTCCGAATAAATAGGAAATGTACAGTAATAATACAGCGAGATCGAATAAAAAACTATTCAAAGCAGGCCACGAACAAAAAGTCGTATGTATTTTCTTAGTTCGTAAATTTGTAAATATCAATATACCGGGTGTAACTGAATTCTGGCAGACCGTAAATATTATTTTCATTTCAAGATATATATTTATGAAATTTAGTATGGTGTTTTTAGGGAATAAAGTGCGTCCAATTGTCTACTTTTAGTAAAAATTCCACTTCCGGTTTAAAATGTTTTTTATGTAAAAAATTGTCCAACTTTGACAAGCCGTACCGTGCGCAAAAGAAATCGGCGAGAAATTTCACCACAATGGCAGAAAAACTTAATCAATTTCCTTCAAATGCCTTGAAAATTCGAGTCATTTCGATGATTTGGAGCAAAGTTATGAATTTAAAAAAAAAATGACATTTTTCACTTTTTTGGCCATAACTTGAGTAATTTTGCACCAAAATCGATGAACTTTTGCAGTCTGAATAGTTTCAAACTTTCTCTTCAACGTCATGTGAATTGTTTTGTTGCTAAAACGATTCCACCCCCTGCCACCCTCTAAAGGAAAAAAAAATGTTTTTGAAGTTAAAATGTGCAAATTTGGCTTCTTGTACCGTGTGCAAAAAAAAATCGTGGAGCATGGCAATAAAGTTCAATCGTTTTCCTCCAACTTCCTCCAAAATTCAAGTCGATGCGATGATTTGGCGCGAAGTTATACAGTTTTGAAAAAAAAAAATACATTTTGCGCCTTTTTGGCCATAACTAGACGAATTTTGCACAAAACTAGATGAAATTTTGCGATCTAAGAAGTTTTCGACTTTCATGACCCCCTGAAAACTCCTACAAAAAGTGTTTTGGATTGACAAAAAATGTTAAACTTGTTTTCATTTTGCTCCAAATCATCGAAACCACTCGATTTTTTAAGGCATTTGAAGGAAATTGATTAAATTTTTCTGCCATTGTGGTGAAATTTCCCGCCGATTTTTTTGCGCACGGTACAGCTTGTCAAATTTGGACAATTTTTTACATAAAAAACATTTCTTTTTCCATCGCGTTGTTACGGGGGGGGGGGGGGGGGTTTGACTTGGGGTAAAAATCAACTACACATTCTTAAAGATAAAACTTGAATCTTTCCCAAACTGATAGATGATTTTTGACCAAATTGAACCAAGTTACGACGGTTTGAAAAATCGAGTTTTTTCGCGATTTTTCGAGTGACGCTTTTTTTTGACGAGTGTAATACGATTCCACAAAAATTTTAAAACCTTTTCGAAACATCCACCTTTAAAACTAACTAAAATTTTTGAAAATCAGCCAATTTCTCCGTGAGTTGAGTCGATAAAAAAATCTAAAAAAAAATACTTGAATAACATTTGATTAAATTACTCTAAATGTTTAATATATTCACAAGATCTTTAAAAGTGAATTAAATTTTTAAAAATATGTCAATTTTTCCATGAGTTATTAATTTTTAAAAATTAACTTTTTAATTTGTCGAACAACAATTTAAAAAAAATCGAAAAAAAAAATACCTATTTGATTACATCACTCTAAATGTTTAATGTATTCACAAGATCTTTAAAAGTGAATTAAACTTTTGAAAATGTGTCAATTTTTGCATGAGTTATTAATTTTTAAAAATTAACTTTTTAATTTGTCGAACAAAAATTTGAAAAAATCGAAAAAAAAAATACCTATTTGATTACATTACTCTAAATGTTTAATATATTCACAATATCTTTAAAAGTGAATAAAACTTTTGAAAATGTGTCAATTTTTCCATGAGTTATTAATTTTTTAAAATTAACTTTTTAATTTGTCGAACAAAAATTTAAAAAAATCGAAAAAAAAAATACCTATTTGATTACATCACTCTAAATGTTTAATGTATTCACAAGATCTTTAAAAGTGAATTAAACTTTTGAAAATGTGTCAATTTTTGCATGAGTTATTAATTTTTAAAAATTAACTTTTTAATTGGTCGAACAAAAATTTGAAAAAATCGAAAAAAAAATACTTATTTGATTACATTACTCTAAATGTTTAATATATTCACAATATCTTTAAAAGTGAATAAAACTTTTGAAAATGTGTCAATTTTTCCATGAGTTATTAATTTTTTAAAATTAACTTTTTAATTTGTCGAACAAAAATTTAAAAAAATCGAAAAAAAAAATACCTATTTGATTACATCACTCTAAATGTTTAATGTATTCACAAGATCTTTAAAAGTGAATTAAACTTTTGAAAATGTGTCAATTTTTGCATGAGTTATTAATTTTTAAAAATTAACTTTTTAATTGGTCGAACAAAAATTTAAAAAAATCGAAAAAAAAAATACCTATTTGATTACATCACTCTAAATGTTTAATGTATTCACAAGATCTTTAAAAGTGAATTAAACTTTTGAAAATGTGTCAATTTTTGCATGAGTTATTAATTTTTAAAAATTAACTTTTTAATTGGTCGAACAAAAATTTGAAAAAATCGAAAAAAAAATACTTATTTGATTACATTACTCTAAATGTTTAATATATTCACAATATCTTTAAAAGTGAATAAAACTTTTGAAAATGTGTCAATTTTTCCATGAGTTATTAATTTTTTAAAATTAACTTTTTAATTTGTCGGACAAAAATTTAAAACAATCGAAAAAAATATTACCAATATAATGAAATTGCTCAAAATGTTTAATATATTTACATGATTTACCTTTAAAATTGATTAAATGCTTTAAAAATGTTTTCCGTCAATTATGAACTTTTGAAAATTAATATTTTCAGTTCTTGAAGACTTGAACAAAAAACATCCAGAAAAATATGTATAGATATAATAGAATTCCACAAAAATTTTAGTATTTTTACAAAACATCTACCATTAAAATTAACTTTAATTTTGGAAAATGTGGCACTTTTTTCCGCAAGTTATGAATTTTTGAAAATTAATGTTTCAAGTTTCTGTTTTTTTTCTCTTGAAAAATATGTGTTTTGAAAATAAAGTTAAAATTGAAGTTGAATTACGCCAGTTTTCTCAAGAAAATCTGCCAGCCGCTGTAACAAAAATTATTCCGCAATTTAGTTACATAATCCGCCAGATCTAGCGGATTTTTCGTCGATTTGGTAACACTGCATAGGAGTCCGCAGAAATTTTTACGGGGGGTACTTTCATACATGAACGTCAACTTTTTCGGATTCATCGAACACAACGCAGAACACACTTTTCAATATAATTTGTAATTGTTAAAGTATACAAGTTTAGCATGTAAAATATTACTTTAATTTAGTAAATTCATACATTTCCCCCTTGTGGACGCCTTTGCAGTAATGTGGCACTTTCTAACGTTTCAACGGTCAGTAATGTAATACACAAAATAAAATATATACGTAAAACGGAAAAAGTCTCTCATCAAGTAAGTGTGTAAAATTTTCTTCCAAACTCGCAAAATCTGTTTTATCTATGGATTTTGATTATTTACAATGGATAATAGTGTATTATTAAACGAGTGAGAAAGTTGGGCATTGCCACGAGGGTGACGTTTGCAACACGAGCCGTAGGCGAGTGTTGCAATTCACCCGAGTGAATGAAAAAAACGAATCGTAACCATAGTAACAACTAAACTGTTGAGAAAGTAAAATCGTCGTCATGTCATTGGCTGAAACCTATTGGGCAATGAAACCGCCATCATTTGATTGGACGTCACCTGTTGGGCAATGAAATTGCTATCGTTTGATTGGACGTCACCTGTGGATAAAATGATTCGGCCGAATAATAGACAACTTTCTCAATCAAAAACGATTTAACAACGTTTATATTATTTAATAAGATGCGAAAAAAATGACTAAAGTTGATTTTGTAGATCTAAACTTTTCTAGAATTTTTGATATAAATATTATTGCTTCTGAAAGCTGAATTCAATCAACATCCGTATTATTATAGTGGCTGAATGTATTTTTAAGATCCGAACGATGTTTTAAAATATTCTCTTTTTTCGATAACTCTGAAAGATGTGTAAAAATCTTTAAACTCTTGTGACGAATCTTCCATAGGGTTCTTGTTTGCTTCACAATCGAAATGATCATTGATCCTGAATTTGGCCGCTACAGGCGACTGCCTGCCTTGCCTGTACGTTCCGACTGTAGTCACTGCAATTTATTTTTCCTAAATAATTAAGGGCAAAGAAATCGTGAGTTGATGAAGAACCAGTAGAAGTTATTAATGGATATGAATTAATCCGTCATTACCACTTGTTCATTTTCTCTTAGCAATTTACGAGAGGTAATGGCGTACTATTATTTATTAGAGGTAAAGCGGGAGGAATATATATAATTTCAGAGATAAAAGTTTCATCCTACACACAACGTACATAAAGACACATGTGCGTTGCGTTATGGTATAAATAACTAACGAGGGGAGCGTGAAGTAGTTCTTTCTGTTGGTGTTGGTGTTGCGTTGCGAACAGTAAACACCTGCCTCAGATTCCCACGAAATTTCGTACGGAATCGGGGCTATGACTCTCCAGCTCTTGCTCTACCTGATGAATATTAATGACCACCGGTACCTATTAACCACGTTAATTTGATAATTAGTCAGATTTTTAAATGCCTTATTAAATACGACTGATAAAAACCAAATAATTACACATTCGGATGTTGGTGACTTCGTGATTCACACTCGATACCATTCTATGTTTGGAGGGGCTATGAATGGTAATTATGCATAATCGGGGCTGAGATAAAGGAGGCGAGGTTTTGTGTAACCGATTTATTTTTAATCGACATTATGGTAATTTTTTTTTAATAAAGGTTCGACAGGTTCAGCAATGACAACGACTGCGAGGCATAATTCGAATCCATTATCTTTTCAATTATGCAATTTGTGTTGTATTTGAATATAATTCACCAATTTTTACTTTCTCCGTTACGAAGTACGAGAAAGTATTGTGGTCGTGATTTTTTTTTCAAAAATTTTTTTTACGGAAATATCCGTTTTGGGGTACCTAGATGCCATTTCAACAATTTCTGGAAAAAAAAATATTTTTGTGTCTGTGTGTGTGTCTGTGTATATGTGTTGACTTTACCAACAATACACTACCATAATCAATAAAGATTAGTACAACTCGTCGAAAATAAGTTGGCAAAGATGTAAATTTACGTCACACAAAACCCCTACATCATTGTTAAGAAACTCTCGTCATCCGAGTCGTTTATAACGAACAACAGAAACGAACGCTCGTTTCCCTTTTATCCCCAAAAAAAGCATTCAACCCTTATCGAAACGTCCCTCGAGGTACGGTCAAGTATCAACAGGTAAAATCATAACAAATCGAAAATATTTTTCAACGCGAAACACACGTGCGCTGCATTCCGTGTAACCAGACACCGGCGCATTCCGCCGAAAATACCCAAAATTCGAAAACCTTGAGAAGGGTTCCGACAAGCGTACCTGCCCACGCGCGATTTTTCGCTTGCGAAAAACCCGTGCTGCGCGACAATACACAAGAAAAGGGGACGAAGAAAAACGGCACTGATTAGAGGCGAAAGGTTTGGAAACACCGACGGTGCGCTTTGTGGAAAGAAGAATGGCGCACAATGAGCGGCGCTTTTTTGATGCACCAACAAAATCTTTTTTTTTGCCGAAAGGAGTGAAATCGGAGGTTAATTCTTTTGTCGATCAAAAAAATATGAAACATAATACTCATGGTTTGTACTCTACAGTGGCGGCTCGTCCAACATTTTGATGGTAGAGCCACATAATATTCTAACGAAATACCGTGCCAGAAGTAAGTTGGCACCGTAAAAGGCGCACGTTGTGGAATAATAATAATAGTTTATTGATGCTATCAACATTAATGTTTTATATAAATATAAATCGAATTATAAATATTACACTGATATAATTAAAAAGTATCACAGTCAGTTTCAGACAATATAATAAATACGCAGGTATTGTTTTAACATTTAAAATAACGAAATAGTGTTTTTAAATCAAATTAGAAATTCTTGCTGAGCTCGAAACTAGAGGTAGTGCCATGGCTCCTTGGCTCTACACGACAAGCCGCCCCTGGAGTACCAGGGGCGGCTCGTTATATAGAGCTAAGGAGCCATGGCACCACCTCTCGTTTTGAGATCGGCAAGAATTTTCAATTAATTTTTAAAATTCTTTCTGTTTAATGGTGAGGTTACGTGGACGAAGAATGGTGTTACATGTCTGGGATAAAATGTAAACGCACGATAAATCTAAAGTATACATAAATCATATTTTCAGCTTGTTCGGCTGTTTGAAATTATGAATGTTTACTTTACAACTCAAAATAATCTTGGACTATGAAGATTAATCGTTCTTTCTTTCTTCGAAAAATGAGGCGAGGGCCTCCCCATACTGTAAAAGTACCATCAACATGTTTCACGAGCCGCTACTGAGAGTCATACTCCAAGTGAATTGTTTTATTTTAATTATTCAAAATGTATCTACTTAAAGGTGGCACAAAAGATGATCCTAACAAAGTTTTATTTGAATTCTTTTTCAAATTAGTTTCACTTTTTTGGACGATTAAAGCGAAAATTTGAAAAACAATTTTTTTTTTTTTTTTAAGGGATGATTGACGGAAATTTGGGTTGGGGAATTATGGATATGGGACATTGGCTTAGACAGCGTAGGTCATTCAGCCACAACCGATTTTTTATAATATTTGATTCATATTAAATGAAAATCGACATCCACAAACATCCATGCCCTCGCCGGGATTCGAACCCAGGACCCTCCGCATTAGTTCTGGCGCGCTAACGCACGCGGATAGTGGGCCGGCAAAAAAAACAAAATTTCATATTAAAAAAAAAAAAATTGGAAAATTATTTTGAACAATATAAAAATTGAACAATCTCAAAATTACAGATTACGAAGAAGTTTGTTTTTTTTTTAATTAAATTACAATATTTTACTTTTAAACTGGGTGTGTCATATTTTCGGTAAAAAAAAAATAGTGAACCCTTTTATTTCTAATCCTCAATTATTGAATAAAGGGTCCCCCCGGATAAGATAGGTGAAATGCCCCCAGATTCGGAATTCCTAATTACCCAAATAATGTTGTATCTTGAGGTAATAATTATCGGCGGACATAGTTTATATGGTCCCCACCTCTCCCCTCACCCCCTGGGGTCAGAGGGTTATTTTTTGTATTAATTTTTTATCTGGCCATGTGTTTAATTTAAAATTCTGAAAAAATTCATCAAGATAGGTTACCAAGAGACCTATCAATAGAAATTTTTTCAAAGTCTCAAAAAAATTAAAAAAACAAATTTTTCATTTTTTGAGGCAGAAATCGTTGAGGTGCACGCCGTTTTTTTTTACTATTTTATAAAAGTCGATAAATTTTACCTCTGACAGCAACTTTTCTAGATGCCATTTCAACAATTTCTGGAATTTTTTTTGTGTCTGTGTGTGTGTGTGTGTGTGTGTGTGTGTGGCTGTGTGTGTGTGTGTCTGTGTGTGTGTGTGTGTGTGTGCGTGTGTGTCTAACTGTGTGCGCTGTATCTCAAAAACTAATAGACCAATTGATATGAAACTTTGAACATCCGTCTTATTTGATAATCTGAAGAACTGAAAAGCTTTTGGTAAAATTTCGTACACCGGAAGTGGGCGTTTACCTTAACTGTTTTTGGTTTTTTGCCAATATTTTCTTAAATATGAAAAATATCACAAAAATATTTAAACAAACTTTGAAGACAACAAAGAAATGAACATCTTTTGCTTGGAAACATTTTTCATAAAATCATTTTTATTCGAGAAAAAAATGTATTATAATTTTTTTAATTTTTGGTTTATAATTATAAAACGAAAATAGTTACAGCAAATTTATGTTAATAATAATTGTAGAGAATGCTAAAATGAACAACTTATAAAGAATAAGTTTTTTTAGAAATCCCTTTATAGTTTTTGAATAAACTGAGTTTTTGAATTTGAAGTATAATTTTTCCATCTTTCATAGTTTTGACGTTTTAAACGTCAGTTTCATCCGAGTTTACACAACGCTTCATGTACATTTAAAATATGATTTTAATTGAAAATAAACCATGAAAATATAAAGGCTATGATACCATCAAGTCGGAGAAAGTAACATGATGGCCACATCACCATTTTTAATTTATGCTCTTTGACAATAAAACGAACGTATTTAATCAATTGAAGCTCTGCAATGCGGCAGCTACTCGAAATTGCAACAAAAAACAATAACAGAGAATTTTGTAACACACCAGGTCTCACAGACCAGTGGGTCACCATTGGCGGGTTAAAGATCAATTCAAACAAATTGGGTTGAAAGGGGCGTTACGTTAAAGACTGGAAATTTGAAAATCTTTAAATCAATTAATTTCAAATACGGGAATAACATTTCAGTAGCATAAATTATGTCTTAATTACAGGTCTTACAGAAACTGACATTGACAAGTATTAGTTGAATTGAATGTCGAAATTCTCGGACGCTGTTGGTTCCTTTTTTAACGAGCTACATGAAGAAAACTTACGTAATTATAAAAATGCATTACAGCCGGATGTCAAATATGACTGAACTATCCAAGTAATAGATTATTGGAATTAAATTTAAATGGACTAATTGACAAGGCTTTTAAATATAATTGGCCGAGAGCGGTTTCAATTTGATTGATGTCCAATTTCGGAACGATTAGTTATCCCCGGGCCCGAAAGAGTTCATCGGCGGATAATCCATCATTTGGATAATTTGAGGAAACGGGCGGGTCAGGTAGGCGGTAATTGCGCATCCACGAGAATAACTCTTCGGCCGGGCCGGGCGACGGAATGGCCTTCTATTATCCTGACAATCGTGACGACCGAAGCAATCCTCGTATTTATGTGTGTGCGTGCGTTTAGTAAATGAATCCTTTGATTGCACACGCCTTGCACACGCTGACGGTTATAGTGGAGCGAGCAGAAAAGCAGAAGGCAGTAGAAGCACAAGCACAAGCATAAGCAAGCAGAAGCAGGTGCTCCCCTCGTCTCGAAGTCCTGGGAACCAGCGATCTCACCGAGTTCCCACACCCGAGCAGCACCTGGCACACACACGCACACACGTGGTCCACCGTCCGAAACTGGGGTGCCAAAATCCCAAAATCCCGCTCCTTTCACTTCTCCGGTTTACCGTTGCTAACCCCGATTTTAATTCAACATTAGGCACCATTTAATTTATTGTAATTAACACCGTTTGCGCATCGACGGAAATTCGAAATTGTCAACTAGAGCAGTTGTCACATTTTCCAAAAAAGAAAAATTGTTACGTCGTTCTAAAAGAAATTTTAAAATTGAATGAATAGAACAAAAAAGGCCCAATTCCTGATTTGTAAAAGTGTCTCAATAAATGTATTGTCTCTCTCTAGAACAAAAAGTGATATTAACAAATTGTTTATTTGTGTTGTGTAAACAATACTTCCAACCAAAATAAAATAAAAAATGGTGATGTGGCCATCATGTTACTTTCTCCGACTTGATGGTATCATAGCCATTTATATTTACGTTTTCATG
The DNA here is from genome assembly GCA_910593695.2 of Ocypus olens. Lineage (NCBI taxonomy): Eukaryota > Metazoa > Arthropoda > Insecta > Coleoptera > Staphylinidae > Ocypus > Ocypus olens. Next base: position 43,339,790 of record OU343062.1, on the reverse strand, counting down.
GTTTATTTTCAATTGAAATCATATTTTAAATGTACTTCGAGCGTTGTGTAAACTCGGACGAAACTGACGTTTAAAACGTCAAAATTATGAGAGATGGAAAACATTTTCTTCAAATTCAAAAACTCAGTTTTCTCAAAAACTGAAGGGATTTCGAAAAAAACTTATTCTTTATAAGTTGTTCATTTTATCTACAATTATTATTAGCATAAATTTGCTGTAACTATTATCGTTTTATAATTATAAACTAAAAATAAAAAAAATAAAAAAAATTTCTCGAAAAATGATGATTTTATGAAAAAAGTTTTCAAGCAAAAGATGTTAATTTCTTTGTTGTCTTCAATGTTTGTTTAAATGTTTTTGTGATATTTTTCATATTTAAGAAAATATTGGCTAAAAACAGTTAAGGTAAACACCCACTTCCGGTGTACGAAATTTTACCAAAAACTTTTCAGTTCTTCGGATTATCAAATAAGACGTATGTTCAAAGTTTCATATCAATTGCTCTATTAGTTTTTGAGATACAGCGCGCACAGATAGACACATACACACACATACACACACACACAATTTTTTTTTCCAGAAATTGTTGAAATGGCATCTAGGGACCCCAAAACGGATATTTCCGTAAAAAAACATTGAAAAAAAAATCACGATCACAATACTTTCTCGTACTTAAAGAAAGTAAAAATTTTAAACGTAAACTGAATTAAAGGCCATAGGGTAGAGTTCCGACCTCTGGACCGAGTCGGTGTGGTTCGAGTCCCATTCGGGAGACAACTATTCTAACGTAGCATCGTCGTGTCAGCCTATGGATACACATTATTTATCCCTTTATATTTACATCCATAAATTTATAACAACAGGTAGTGGCTGCGTGGCCTAGTTGGCTAAGCCAATTTTTAATCATCCGCGCTTCTCTAATCTTAAATTTTCTATCCTTCCATGGAAGGTGGATTTTTGAAATTGCACAAACTCGTTGTCCAATTTTGATGATTTTAACTTCAAAATTTCAAAATCCGGAGAATTTAGTAGAATTTAAAAACGGATTAAGAAATGTTCTGTTAAAATTAACGTAAAAGATCAAAATTGCTCGTTTTCAAAGCCAAAAGATTTAAAATTGCAATTTTAATTTTGGAAATTGCACAACTGCCAAACGCGTTGTTAGATTTTGATGATTCCGACGTCAAAATGTGGCGAATTTCGAGGAATTTAAAAAGGGATTTGGAACAGTTTGCGTGAAATTAATGTAAATGGTCAAAATTGCACTTTTCCAGAATCAAAAATTGCAATTTTGATTTTTTAAATTGCACAATTGCCAAATGCGCTGTCAGATTGTGATGATTCTAGCATCAAAATGTGGCGAATTTAGTACAATTTAAAAACGGTTTAAGAAATGTTTTAGTAAAATTAACACAAAACGTCAAAATTGCAAAATTGATTTTGGAAATTGCACAACTGCCAAACGCGTTGTCAGATTTGGGTATTTCTCGCGTCAAAATGTAGCGAATTTAGTACAATTTAAAAACGGTTTAAGAAATGTTTTTGTAAAATTAACACAAGACGTCAAAATTGCACTTCTACAAAATCAAAAGATTTAAAATTGCAATTTTGATTTTGGAAATTGCACAACAGCCAAATGATTTGTCTGATTTTGATGATTCAAATGTCAAAATATGGATAATTTAGTGCAATTTAAAAACGGATTAAGAAATGTTTTCGTAAAATTGCACTTTTGCAAAATCATAAGATTTAAAATTGCAATTTTGATTCCTGAATCTTAAAGATGACATCTTTTGCGAACACATTACTGCGGAGTTTCTGCAACGATTTGATTTTCTCCAGATTATATGTTCTTACTTCATCCTGAATAATTTCTGGTAAAGTGTCCCCCGAGCATAATAAATGGAATAAATATGTTTGAAGTTTTTCTTAACCATGATAATTACCTTAGTAATAATAAAAATGGTGATGTGGCCATCATGTTACTTTCTCCGACTTTATATTTACGTTTTCATGGGTTTATTTTCAATTGAAATCATATTTTAAATGTACATCGAGCGTTGCGTAAACTTGATGAAACTGACGTTTAAAACGTCAAAATCATGAAAGATGGAAAAATTATACTTCAAATTCAAAAACTCGGTTTACTCAAAAACTAACGAGATTTCGAAAAAAACTTATTCTTTAGAAGTTGTTCATTTTGGCATTCTCTACAATTATTATTCACATAAATTTGTTGTAACTATTATCGTTTCATAATTATAAACCAAAAATTAAAAAAAAAATATAAATTTTTTTCTCGAATAGTAATGATTTTATGAAAAATATTTTCAAGCAAAAGATGTTCATTTCTTTATTGTCTTCGATGTTTGTTTAAATGTTTTTGTGATATTTTTCATATTTAAGAAAATATTGACAAAAAACAAAAAACAGTTTAGGTAAACACCCACTTCCGATATACGGAATTTTACCAAAAGCTTTTCAGTTCTTCGGATTATCAAATAAGACGTATGTTCAAAGTTTCAAATCAATTGCTCTATTAGTTTTTGAGATACAGCGCGCACAGACAGACACACACACACACACACAGACACACACACACACACACACACACAGACACACACAGACACACACACACACAGACACAATTTTTTTTTTTCCAGAAATTGTTGAAATGGCATCTAGGGACCCCAAAACGGATATTTCCGTAAAAAACATTTTTGAAAAAAAAATCACGATCACAATACTTTCTCGTACTTCGTAACGGAGAAAGTAAAAATTATTTAAATTAATACATTTTTATTTTTATTTTAAGACTTGCTTCACACCTTTTGAGAAACACTGAATTAGAGCATCAGTTAAAATTTAAATAATAAAATGCTCCTATAACGGTACATGGTTACTACTACCGGATGAAATATTGGTCCTAAAAGGTGACAACTACAATTACAGATTTGTGGCAATCAATTTCTTTCTTACGATTTCTTTTTTGCGATAATTATTACAGCACGTAAGTTTTGTAGTGTTTAACAGTTTCATCGCGAGATCGCCACGAGCTTGAAGTTTATTTACATAACCAATTTTGGACATTAGAAATTTTATTGACTAACTATGATTCAAAATTAACCCTTAATTGATCCGCTGCCTTATTAGTTTTGCTGAAGGTCAGGTGTAGTCTCAGAGACTACTTAATTTGATAAGCCGAAATTTTGAATAAATTTTCACGATGAAAATACTTTCTCGTACTTCGTAACGGAGAAAGTAAAAATCAAATAGTGCAAGATTTGATCCATAAAGATGATCCTATCCACATTGGCTTTATGAACATATGTTACAGCTCATCCATAATCTATGGATTAGCGATGAGGCACATTTCCGCCTCAGAGTATGAGTAAATAAACATAATTTTCGCTATTGGGCTGCTGCCAATCCTCAAGAACTTCACGACCAACCTCTCCATTCGGCCAAAGTAATCACTTCGAATGGAATAATTGGCTCGTATTTTTTCGAGGATAATGATGCAATAATATCAGTTCGCTCCGTTCAAATGCTGCAAATGTAAACACTTATTTTCAACAAGATGGAGCATCAAGTAATACAGCAAGGGTGTCAATTAACCTACTGAGATATTCAGTGGCCGCCACGACCGCTAGACCTGAGATCTTGTGATTTTTTTATGGGGATATCTGAAGTTTAAAATTGTGAGACTCTCCAGCAACAATACTGAACTTAGAAGTGCGGATTGAAGAAGAGGTACCGGCAGTTCTACGACGTGTCAATGAGAATTTCAGTATGAGACTCAGACAATGTGTATAAAATAATGGTCGCCACCTTTAGCTTCAAAAAAATGAAACTTTTTTCTGCTTGTACAATAATTTCTTTTTACGGTCTTAAGATTTGTTGCAATATATGAACACAAAAATGTTTCTGAACATTTTTCTAATACCTATAAATCGGCACAAAGGACCAACGAATGGTCTAAGTGCTGCGACCATTTGATCGCCCTCCACAAACCAATACCTATAAATAGTGCGACTGTCCAACCCTGTATATGTAGAAATACACGTTATTAAAGCAAAGCATAAAAAATACTAACTTCTGAAAGTTTTGCTTAAAAAATCCATAAATTGTTGCTATAAATTATTATTAAAAATAAACAAGAGTTTATTTTGCGCTCCTTTCTCTATTGGTTATTGTCGAATCGTATGACAGCAAAAAGAATAATAAATCTCTTCTTCCCTTCCAGTTCCATCGGTTGCGAATGGTCTATATTTTCGAATTGAATATTTCCGTATATATATTTCACGTATCTGTGATTTTTCACTGGTATTGAAAAATCACAGGTCGTTACTGTTACTAATAGGCGACTTTCACTGCTACTTAAAATCACTGCTACTTTAAATCACTGTAACTTAAAATCACTGTTACTTAAGATCACTGATACTTAATATAACTGTTACTTAAAATCACTGTTACTTAAAATCACTGCTATTTAAACTGTGACAAACTGTGATTGCTACTTAAACTGTGACTGTTACTTAAAACTTAATTGTAAGAAGACAGTACAAGGTGGCATTTCTAAATGTTATTTAATATTCATTACTTTATTCGTCCATTTTTTATTTAAATTTTGAATAAATATTTAAGAAAAAAGTATCTCCGTTAAAAATTGTTGAATTTACAAAAACCAAATTAATTTTAAATAAACGATTCTTTGAGCATTGAAGATATTGTTTTAAGGATTTTTTTCTACGCGTTTTATATTTTTTTCTGCAATGTTTCCATTCAAGTGCTCAAAAAATTAAAACAAAAATTTTCAAAAATCCATATCTCTATAGAAAATTGTTGAATTTACAAAAACCAAATTGATTTCGAATAAGCGGTACTTTGGTCATTGAACATAATTTTTTATGGAATTTTGCCTGCACGTTTTATATTTTTTTCTGCGATGTTTTTGGTGAAGTGCTCAAAAAATGAAAACGAAAAATTTCAAAAATCCTTATCTCTATTGAAAATAGTTGAATTTACAAAAACCAAATTGATTTTGAATAAGCGATACTTCGGCCATTGAGGATGATTTTTTATGGAATTTTTCCTGCGTTTTTCATATTTTTTTTCTGCGATGTTTATGTTAAGGTGCTCAAAAAATTAAAACAAAAATTTTCAAAAATCCATATTTCTATGGAAAATTTTTAAATTTACAAAAACCAAATTGATTTTGCGTAAGCGAAACTTCAGCCATTGAGGATGATTTTTTATGGAATTTTTCCTCCATTTTTTATATTTTTGTTCTGCGATGTTTTTGTTAAGGTGTTAAAAAAATTAAAACAAGAATTTCCAAAAATCCATATCTCTATTGAAAATTGTTGAATTTGCAAAAAACAAATTGATTTTTAATAAGCGGTACTTCGACCATTGAGGATGATTTTTTATGGAATTTTTTCTGCGTTTTTTATATTTTTTTCTGCGATTTTTTTGTTGCCGTGCTCGAAAAATTAGAACACAAATTTTCAAAACTCCATATTTCTATTGAAAATTGTTGAATTTGCAAAAAACAAATTGATTCTAAATAAGCGATAGTTTGACCATTGAGGATGATTTTTTATAGAATTTTTCCTGCTTTCTTTATATTTTTTTTCTGCGATTGTTTTGTTTCCGTGCTCAAAAAATTAAAACAAACATTTTCAATAATCCATATCTCTATTGAAAATTGTTGAATTTACAAAAACCAAACTGATTTTGAATAAGCAATACTTCGGCCATTGAGGATGATTTTTTATGGAATTTTTCCTGCTTTCTTAATATTTTTTTCTGCGATTTTTTTGTTCCCGTGCTCAAAAAATTAAAACAAAAATTTTCAAAAATCCATATCTCTACTGAAAGTTGTTGAATTTGCAAAAAACAAATTGATTCTGAATAAGCGGTACTTCGGCCATTGAACATAATATTTTTTTTTATATTTTTTGCTGCGATGTTTTTGTTATTTATCAGATGGTCCTGAAAAATCGGCAAATGAAAGTATATTTGCTATTATACGGAAATCGTGGACCTAGACTTAAAAAATATTTCCACAGTTTTATTTAATTTGTTATTTTGCCTATCTGTCTGTCTGAATCGCTGGGCTAGAGTATACACCTAAAGTTACCGAAACATATTTTGTCAAATTTGGGGAAAAAATTAACTAACAATTGAAATGTGGAGATAACACTTAACATATATTAAATATAAATCATAAAATGTATGCAGTGGCGTAGCGTATGGGGAGCCAAGGGAGCGACCGCCCTAGGGGTTCCTCTTTACTCAAAGGTACTCTACTATGTGATTATCAATTTTAAAAACCTTGTTTCGCCACAGCGCTGTGGTACTTCTAATTACGGTCCAAATCGATAAGGGTAATCAATTTTAAATGGTAAGATATCCGAGATAAATTAGGTGCCATAACCGTTGTTTGTTAGTGTTGGGATGACAACTATATCTCACCATCATTTTGCACCATCCAATTAAATCCTCTTTTTTTCCAAACAAGATTGACGTTTTTGCCAAAATCAAACGACAATCTCATCTATCTGAGGGACTCTAATTTCTACAAAACAACCCAATTAAATCTAGACCGTAGAATGTCAAATGTTTGGATAGATGTATATCGATTCCATGATATTTTTACTACTTGGTACTCTAAACCAATTAATATTTCTATTTTTATTACTATCGTGTGAGCCACAAAATTTTGTTTCAGAGTTGGCTGTGAGATAAATGAGGTATGTGATTAGTTCAATTGAATTAGATTAAAAAAAATGAATTAATCTCAGACATAATAATAATAATATATATTTTACGGATAAACCAATTAACAGAAAATTACAAATTAAAAATTAAAACTAATATTACAACAATATATAAAAAATAAACATAAGAATTTAAAATGACTGCTATGTTTCTCTCTCTCAGGCATGGCCAACTATGAAACAAAATGCTGTGGCTGACGCCTTATAATCAATGTGTGCCTAAAATTTGAAATTACTTATTCGGTACGAATTAAAAATTTGGTACCTAGTAGAGATGGGCGAAATGACTCTTTTTTGTGAATCGATTGAAAAGAGACGATTCTTGAAGTGACTCATGACTTTTTTGAAAAATTAAAAAATAATTAGTCGGGACATTTACACAGGAGTTACTTGACTCTCGACTCATTTATTTGAATTTATATGTATTTGCAAATTATTTTATACTTATTTTGTAAGCAATACTAACAAAGCTTAATAAACTAAACTAAACTAATAATCGACTCTTTTAATCGTCTCACTCATGAGTTACCCGTTTCTAGCCCCTATGATACCTTAAATTATTTAAATTTAATTTGGAATGTCACACCACTATAAAAACTCCTTAGGAATTCACATTAAATCACTAATTGAACTAAACGATTATTCACACGTGGAGTGCAACACCGACCCAAAGTATCAAAGTAGTTGTTTGTTCACCTGTTTGCGGTGTATCATTTTCCCTTTTCCTTTTTTTTTGTTCATCGTCGATTTGTCTTCTTTTAGACCGTCGAACTTTTGAAGGAAGGCGAAGAGGGGAGGCGCGCGGGGAGGGCGGGTCAAGCGCCTCAAGGATGCTGCGCGAGAAAAGCCGTGAGAATTTTAGACAGGTGTTTCTTAATCATTTACCTGCATATACCGCGAAGCTACCGTATTACGGATCGCCTCTTTATCTCCTGTGTCATCTCACGTCCGTTTACGGTCGACCGTTTTAATTTTTTTTTTCCAGTCCTCGGCACACAAAAAATTGGAGCGGTAACGCGTGAGGTGGCTGGGTGTACAGTTCGAGGAATCGTGGTACCTTTGTTGAGATCTGAGTCTTATTAGAAATCAAAATTGGAAATTCATTTCGAAGAAGTTTGTTTCGAGTTTTGAATAAAAAGATAGTTTAAACTCTGAATGTTTAAAATTCTCGATTAGTTTCGTCTCGTCATTGTGTATTCGTGTGTAATTAAACATGTCGCTTCAGAGACAAATAATTATTTTCAAAACCACTTATTTGAAACAATTTGTTCAAAATCTAAGGTATATCGCTTAGAACACCATATTTCCTTTATAGAGTACCACAGTGGCGGCTCGTGGAACATGTTCATGGTAGAGCCACTAATACAATATTCCCCCTCCCCTCCTTTTTTGAAGAGACAAAGAACCATTTATCTTCTAATCGAATATTTTGGCCAAAACAGTCAAAATTTTGGGCAAAAAAATCAAAATTTTGGAACAGCCGAAGATCTAAAATATCAAAAATCCTGATTTAAAAATAAAAATGCAGAAAACACAAGCACATGAAAAATAATTTGCCATTTTCAGCCCCAAAAATAACTCTTTTTAGCTTAAAATAAGTTCCAACGAGAAATTCGAAAATAATAGCAAATATAAAAATTTTAAAAAATTCGCACAATAGAATCAATAAATCAAGTTAAGAAAATCTAAAATATGGGACAACAATAAAAAATCAAGACCAAAAATTTAGTTAAGGCAAACGCCCACTTCCGGTGTACGAAATTTTACCAAAAGCTTTTCAGTTCTTCAGATTATCAAATAAGACGGATGTTCAAAGTTTCATATCAATTGGTCTATTAGTTTTTGAGATACAGCGCACACAGTTAGACACACACACACACACACACACACACACACACACACAGCCACACACACACACACACACACACACACACACACACACACACACACACACACAGACACAAAAAAAATTCCAGAAATTGTTGAAATGGCATCTAGAAAAGTTGCTGTCAGAGGTAAAATTTATCGACTTTTATAAAATAGTAAAAAAAACGGCGTGCACCTCAACGATTTCTGCCTCAAAAAATGAAAAATTTGTTTTTTTAATTTTTTTGAGACTTTGAAAAAATTTCTATTGATAGGTCTCTTGGTAACCTATCTTGATGAATTTTTTCAGAATTTTAAATTAAACACATGGTCAGATAAAAAATTAATACAAAAAATAACCCTCTTTGACCCCAGGGGGTGAGGGGAGAGGTGGGGACCATATAAACCATGTCCGCCGATAATTATTACCTCAAGATACAACATTATTTGGGTAATTAGGAATTCCGAATCTGGGGGCATTTCACCTATCTTATCCGGGGGGACCCTTTATTCAATAATTGAGGATTAGAAATAAAAGGGTTCACTATTTTTTTTTTACCGAAAATATGACACACCCAGTTTAAAAGTAAAATATTGTAATTTAATTTAAAAAAAAAAACAAACTTCTTCGTAATCTGTAATTTTGAGAACCGTTCAATTAAAAGAAGAAATTATTACACAAAATAAATGTTCTCCGCGACGAGGGGCCAATTTTGGAGGGACAGTCACATCGAATTAACCACCGCCCGATTTGCATATCTCGTGATGGGAATAACTTAATTAGAATAAGCCGGTTTCGTTATTTCGGATGATTACACTCAAATACGACGCCCATTTTACGACCATCGCCAAACGTCAGATCCGGCGGGCAGATAGCATTATAGATCTGCGATAAACGATAATTGGACCCTCGTTATATTCACGAGAATGTTCCAAAATGTAGCAATTGCAATAAAGAAAAAACAAAGATTTTTTTATGAATACATAGTAACTTTCGTACCAAATAAAATGAGTATCCAGTAAACACCACAACCTTCCAAAATTATTTCGCTTTTGGGACATTGGTAATTAGATGAAAATTGTTGATCAATTTAATGTAAATACTTGTTAAGGTCCGTATTAAAAGATAAGAAAAATCCTACACGATTCCCTTCTAAACATCCATCTGCTCCTCTTTTTTCTATCCCACCCTAGGCCGCTAGATTGAACACACCATGAATTTAAAACTCCCGGTAATTAAACGGTCCACGGTCCACCCGAAAGCCGGCGCACGGATTATTGTTATCTTCACGAAGGAGATAAAAATTAAATTACCGCAATTAAAAGCCAGTGTGTCGGTCCGTATGTAAATGAAATCCGTGGCGGGTAATTGGCTCGCGCGCTCGCCCGAGAAAGAAGAAAGAAGAAAGAGCCGAGCCTGATTTTCAAGAAGCGAACGTGAGTTACTCCTCCCTTTAAACTGCGCCTGATTACTTTGTAATTATTGCCTGGACACAAATTACACAGTTGTTACGTGGCAACCTCGTGTGTTGTTCCACGATCGCTGGACTTTTTCTTCGCTTTTTTTCGTGCTTGTTCTTCCCGTGTTTTCACGTTTATTTTTTTTCTGCCCGGTACCACGCTTTATTGCGACTCAATGATACGAATAAGTGTAATTGGTTGATTGAATCTGCACCTTGTTGAGCTGAAGGTGTGCTCCGAGAATGCCTCGGATCGATCGAATACTTAAAGAAGTCAATTGCCGTGGAAATTGAAGAAATGCTTAGCTTAGGGCTGTAGCGAACTCAACAATCGATGATATAAAGATAGTGAAAGATCGACATTTATTTTATGAGCTACGTCTAGGAACACTGGACACAATATTTGGAACACCCGAATTTTTCAAATTTTGTTACAGGTATCTTAATAAAAATTGTATTTTGGAATGATTGAAGAACTATAATAACAAAAAACACCTTTTTTAAATAAACAGAGCCAGAAATAATCTTTTATTTTCGTTGCAAAAATGCGTTTTATTAACCTCGCGCTTAAATTTCTCGAAAATTTATCGAAGAATATTTTCATTTTTTTTTTCAAAGAACATCAAAATCCAATTAATTTTGAAGAATTTTTGCAACGGGCAAATCTGTATTTGCCGCCATAGTTTTGGCATTCTCGCTGCAAAAAATGCTATTTCTCATCTTAGCGGTCAAAATTCTCAAAAATTGATCAATCAATGTTTCTATCGTTGTATAGAACATCAAAATCAATGGCGCCATGGCGCTACCTGAAGTTTCAAGCTCAGCAAGAATTTTTTAATAAATTCTTAAAACACTTTTTCGCCAGTTACTTTGGCCTAGGAAGATAAATTGTACTTTCTTCAAAAAAAGAGAGGTGTGTATTGTATAAATGGCTTTACCATCAACATGTTCCACGAGCCGCCACTGAAATTAAGTACAGTTTTTGAAAATCCACTAGTTGTGAATTTTTTAAAATTTTAATTTTCGAATTATGAAATACTGGAGCAAAAAAATAAAAAAAATATATATAAAACGTGTCGACTAAATTCTAAAAAAATTTAATTAGATTTGCAAATCATCGTTTTATCAAATTAAGTGCAATTTTTGAAAATCCGCCGATTATTTCGCGAGTTATGAATTTTTGAAACTTTTAGTTTTAGAATTGTGTAATACTCGAGTGAAAAATTAAAATAAAATATAAAAAGTGTTGACGAAATTCTACAAAAATTAAATTATACTTACAAATCATCGTTTTATCAATTTAAGTAGTTTTTACAAATCCACTGATTATTTCGCGAGTTGTGAATTTTTGAAAATTTTAGTTTTCGAATTGTGTAATACTCGAGTGAAAAATTCTAAAAAAAATATAAAACGTGTTGTCAAAATTCTACAAAAATTAAATTAGATTTTCAAATTATCCTTTCATCAAATTAAATAGAGTTTTTAAAATTCCGGCAATTATTTCGCCAGTTGTAAATTTAAAAAAAAAATTGTTTCCGAATTGTGTAATACTCGAGTGAAAAATTAAAATAAAATATAAAAAGTGTTGACGAAATTCTACAAAAATTAAATTATACTTACAAATCATCGTTTTATCAATTTAAGTAGTTTTTACAAATCCACTGATTATTTCGCGAGTTGTGAATTTTTGAAAATTTTAGTTTTCGAATTGTGTAATACTCGAGTAAAACATTCTAAAAAATATATAAAACGTGTTGACGAAATTCTACAAAAATTAAATTAGATTTGCAAATCATCGTTTTATTATATTAAGTGCAGTTTTTGAAAATCCACCAATTATTTCGCGAGTTGTGAATTTTTAAAAAATTTAGTTTTCGAATTATATAATACTCGATTGAAAAATTCTAAAAAAATATAAAACGTGTCGACGAAATTCTACAAAAATTCAATTAGATTTGCAAATCATCCTTTCATCAAATTAAACAGAGTTTTTGAAAATCCACCTATTATTTCGCGAGTTGTGAATTTTTAAAAATTTTAGTTTTCTAATTATGTAATACTCTAGTGAAAAATTCTAAAAAAAATTTAAAACGTCTTGACAAAATTCTACAAAAATTAAATTAGATTTGCAAATCATCCTTTTATCAATTTAAATTAAGTATTTGAAAATCCACCGATTATTTCGCGAGTTGTGAATTTTTGAAAATATTAGTTTTTGAATTGTGTAATACTCGAGCAAAACATTTTTTTTTAATATAAAACGCGGCGACTAAATTCTACAAAAAAATAAATAAGATTTGCAAATCATCGTTTTATTAAATTAAGTGCAGTTTTTGAAAATCCACCAATTATATCGCGAGTTGTGAATTTTTGAAACTTTTAGTTTTAGAATTGTGTAATACTCGAGTGAAAAATTAAAATAAAATACAAAAAGTGTTGACGAAATTCTACAAAAATTAAATTATACGTACAAATCATCGTTTTATCAAATTAAGTAGTTTTTACAAATCCACGAGTTGTGAATTTTTGAAAATTTTAGTTTTCAAATTGTGTCGAGCAAAAAAATTTAAAAAAATATATAAAACGTGTTGACAAAATTCTACAAAAATTAAATTAGATTTGCAAATCATCCTTTCATCAAATTAAATAGAGTTTTTGAAAATCCACCTTTTATTTCGTGAGTTGTGAATTTTTGAAAATTTTAGTTTTCGAATTGTGTAATACTCGAGTGAAAAATTAAAAAAAGTATATAAAACGTGTTGGCAAAATTCTAGAAAAATTAAATTAGATTTGCAAATCATCCTTTCATCAAATTAAATAGAGTTTTTGAAAATCCTCCTTTTATTTCGCGAGTTGTGAATTTTTGAAAATTTTAGTTTTCGAATTGTGTAATACCTGAGTGAAAAATTTAAAAAAATATATAAAACGTGTTGACAAAATTCTACAAAAATTAAATTAGATTTGCAAATCATCCTTTCATCAAATTAAATAGAGTTTTTGAAAATCCACCTATTATTTCGCGAGTTGTGAATTTTTAAAAATTTTAGTTTTCGAATTGTGTAATACCTGAGTGAAAAATTTAAAAAAATATATAAAACGTGTTGACAAAATTCTACAAAAATTAAATTAGATTTGCAAATCATCCTTTCATCAAATTAAATAGAGTTTTTGAAAATCCACCTATTATTTCGCGAGTTGTGAATTTTTAAAAATTTTAGTTTTCTAATTATGTAATACTCGAGTGAAAAATTCTAAAAAAAATTTAAAATGTGTTGACATAAAAATTAAATTAGATTTGCAAATCATCCTTTTATCAATTTAAATGAAGTATTTGAAAATCAACCGATTATTTCGCGAGTTGTGAATTTTTGAAAATTTTAGTTTTCGAATCGTGTAATACTCGAGCAAAATTTTTTTTTTTTTAATATAAAAGGCGCCGACTAAATTCTACAAAAAATAAATAAGATTTGCAAATCATCGTTTTATTATATTAAGTGCAGTTTTTGAAAATCCACCAATTATTTCGCGAGTTGTGAATTTTTGAAAATTTTAGTTTTCGAATTGTGTGATTCTCGAGAAAAAAAAATATATGAAACGTTTACTAAATCTACAAAAATTAAATTTGATTCGCAAATCATCGTTTTATCAAATTAAGCAGGGCGGCTCATTATATAGAGCCAATGAACCATGTAGTTTCAAGCTGAGCAAGAATTTTTAATTTAATTTAATTTAATTTATTTGACGGATTCACCTTTTCTACAGATTTATTACATATGTATTATGTAAATAATATAGATTGCTGGCATTTTATGAAATTAAATAAATAAAAAAATATAATAAAAACATAATAGAAAAGAATGTACGACTTAATAATTAACTTAAAACTAATAAATAAATAAATAACTTTATTGACGGAAACTCCATTTCAAACTTTACATAAAACACAATTGAATACATTTTAACTGACACATATAATAAAATTTAACCTATTACAACTAAAATATATACACGAACATTATTAGTTACTAGTGACAATATTACTTTTAACCTTAAATTTAAAATTTGACATTGATGAATTAAATAAATCAAACCAGGACATATTATTAAGCTTATTTGCTGATAACATAAAACGATTCACAGGATTATTAGCGCAAAAATTTGATCTGTAAACACGAGTAGTAAAAATATCCTTCGATCTAACAGAATAATTTCTTACAGTTCGAAAATTTAATTCCTCCAACATGCTACTACTCTCAATGAACCCATTAATTAATCTATGATAGAAGTATAGATCCGCCATATTTCTACGATTTTCTAAACTAAAAAACAAAAATATAAAACAAAAAAACTTGGCCTGACGTGAATTGAAATGATGTCGACGGACTTATTCGTTGGGTTGAGAATGCGATGTTACTCTTACATTCTTAAAAACACTTTTTCGCTAGTTACTTCGGTTTAGGAAGATACATCGTTCTTTGTTTCTTTAAAAAAAGAAGGGGGTATATTGTATAAATGGCTCTATCATCAACTTGTTCCACGAGCCGCCACTGATGGCACTACCTGTAGTTTCAAGCTCAGCAAAAAATTGTAATTATTTCTTAAAACACTTTTTCGCCAGTTACTTTGGTCTAGGAAGATAAATCGTTCTTCGTTTTTTCTTCAAAAAAGAAGAGGTGGGTGTATATTGTATAAGTGGTTCCACCATCAACATGTTCCACGAGCCGCCACTGACGGCCCTCAAATTTTATGTTTAACTACTCTCAAAACTAGATGAAGGTTACTATTATTTATTAAAACTATTGATTTTCGTTCAGTTTTCAAGTTATTAAGCGATTCATATAATTAAGAAGTCAGAAGGTGATTTTAATTTGCATAGACGACGAACCCAGTATACAAGGTGTTTCAAATTTAAGGGATCTCGCTATATTTAAATTCGGCACTTTTTCATTGAAAAAAAAATGCCTTTTTCTTTATATCTCCGTTATTTGCGGTGATATTTTAAAACGGCAAAGAAGTTCTTATAGCAATTTTTTATTACCTAATAGATAGCATAAGATTTTTCTTCGTAACATGTTTCGTTTCTTTTGAACCATCATCAACTTTCTTATTTCTTATGGACGCCATATTTTTTTTTATCAAATCTGAATGCTTATTTTTTTTTGTGACAACGATATAACACAACATACATTTAATTTCATAAATGAACGAATAATCGTTCAAAACTCTTTCATTGATAATCTGTGTAGCGCTTACTAAAAATAATCTATGCCAACTCGAAAACAAAACATTGTAAGTATTTTTTCGATGGATTATTAATCAACATAAAATTCTGCAAAAGTAACAAATTCAAACTTTGTCGTAGGGTTGCGGTGGTTGTGGGCAGGGGCGGCCAGTGTTGCCAAGTCAGCGGAAAATCCGCTAGATCTGGCGGTTTTTGAATTCGAATTGCGGAATAATTTTCGATTTTGCGGCTGGCGGATTTTCTAACGGAATAATTGTGTTGGATTGTTGAGAAAACTAGCGTAATTTAAAAAATCAAATTTAAACTTTATTTTTGAAACATATATTTTACAAGAGAAAAAGCAAAAACTTTAATTTAAAAAAAAAATCACAAAACACATTTTCGAAAATTAAAATTAGTTTTAAAGGTAGATGTTTTGTGAATATTATAAAATATTTGGGGAACTCTTACCATATCAGAACTTATTTTCTATTCGATTTTTGTTTTATTTAAGTGTTCAACAACTTAAAACATTAATTTTCAAAAATTCATAACTTCCAGAAAAAGTGACATTTTCAAAAATTTAGTTTTATTATAAAAGTCAGTTTTAAAGGAAGATACATTTGTTATTTATCCATGTTACCGTTTTCTTTCTGAACGTATCTTTTGCATATTTACAGTTGTTCTACACCCTGTATGATTAAGTTTTTTTTTTATATCTGTTATCACTCATATTTTTTTATTTATTTATTGAAACCACTTATTTATATTATGTATATTGACCTATGTAAACCCATTATTACTGACACACGAAAGAAATTAAATTAAATAAATGTTTTGTGAATATATTTAAAAAAAAAATAGATTTTTCAAAAATTCATCTCACGCAATAATTGACACATTTTCAAAAATCTAAGTTGATTCTAAAGGCAGATGTTTTGTGAATTTACTTACTAAAATTTTTGAGAAATTCTATATCAGTATTTTTTTTTGTTCGACAACTTAAAAAGTTAATTTTCAAAAATTCACAACACATGGAAAAAGTGATACATTTTTAAATATTAGTTTTAAAGAGAGATGTTTTGTGAATATAATTAAAACAATAGATTTTTTTATTCAAGTCTTCAACAACTCGAAAAATAATTTTCAAAAATTTATAACACGCAATTTCAAAACTTAAAGTGAATTTTAAAGGTAAATGTATTATGACTGCATTGGACTTTTTAAGGAATTCAATCATATCAGTATTTTTTTTTTATTTTTTCATTTTCAAATATTCGACAAACTTAATTTTTTCAAAATTATAACTAACGCAAAAATTGACATATTTTCAAAAATTGAAGATAATTCTTAAGGCTGTAGTTTTGTGAATGTACTAAAATTTTTGATGAATTTTATCATATCCGTATTTTTTTTGTTCGAGAACTTAAAACCCAAAAATGAACACATTTTCAAAAATCAAAGTTAGTTTTAAAGGTAGTCAGTCGTTCTGTGGATTTATTAAAATATCTGAGGAACTCAATTTTGCTTTCGATTTTTGTTTTGTTTAAGTATTCGACAACATAAAATATGAATTTGCAAAAATTCGTAAGCCGCGCAGAAATAGACTCATTTTCAAAAATAAAAATTCTTTTTTAAGGTAAATACATACATTATGATGGCATCGGTGTTTTTAAAGAATTCAATCATATCGATATTATTTAATTTTTCTATTTTTTCTTTGTTCAAATATTCGACGACTTAAAAAAAATAATTTTTAAAAATTTATAACTCCTGCAGAAATTGACACATTTTCAAAAATCAAAGTTTATGTTAAAGATAGATATCTCGTGAATATATTAAACATTTTGAGAAATTTCATCATATAAGCATTTATTTATTTCAGATTTCGATTGTTCGCTTGTTCGACAACTTAAAACATTAATTTTAAAAAATTCATAACTCACGAAGAAATTGGCAGATTTAGTTGGTTTTAAAGGTAAATGTTTTGTAAAGATATTAAAATTTTGAATGAATTAATATTATATCAGTATTTATTTTTTAGATTTTTTTTTGTTTAAGCCAAAATATTAGTTTTCACAAATTCTGACTGATTTTTAAAAATTGAAGTTAATTTTAAAGGTAAATGTATTATGATTGCATCAGAGTTTTTAGGGAATTCAATTATATCGATAAGATTTTCTTTTTCTAGTTTTTTTTTGTTCAAATATTCGTCCACTTAAAAAATGTATAACTCAGAAAGGTGGATCTTGTGAATGTATTAAAAATGTTGACGTATTCCATCATATAAGTATTTATTTTCTCTAGATTTGTTCAATTGTTCGACAAATAATTTTCAGACAATCATAACTCGGGGAGAAATTGGCGAATATTCAAAAATTTAAGTTGGTTCTAAAGGTAAAAGTTTTGTCAAGATTTTAAAATCTTTGTGGAGTTCTATTATATCACTATTTTTGTTTTTTTTTTGTTTAAGCCAAAATATTAGTTTTCACAAATTCATAACTCGGGCAAAAATTGACTAATTTTCAAAAATCAAGGTTAATGTTAGAGGTAAATATATTATGATTGCATCAGAATTTTTAAGGAATTCAATCATATCGATATAATTTTTTTTCTAGATTTTCCTTGTTTAAATATTTGACCACTTAAAAATTCGTTTTTAAAAGTTTATGACTCAAGCAAAAATTGACACATATCAAAAATCAAAGTTTATATTAAAGGTAATTCCATCATATAAGTATTTTTTTTTTTAGATTTGTTCAATTGTTCGACAACTCAAAAATTCATAAGAAATTGGGAAATTTCAAAAAATCAAGTTAGTTTTCAACGTAAAGGTTTTAGGTAGATATTTTGTAGATATTTTAAAATTTTTGTGGAATTCTATACTCTACCTACTGATAGATTAGACTTTTTTTGATATCTTCAGTGACCAACACTTAAAAATGAAAACTACCACCACGGATATGAGAAAAATGTAATTTTCTGTCACTCACGATGACAAAAAAGTCCAATCTATTAGTAGACGGAGAATATAATATCACTATTTATTTTTTTAGATTTTTTTTTGTAGTCTTCTACTACTAAAAATATTCATTTTCGAAAATTCATTTAAATTTTTAAGGAATTTAATCATATGTGTAATTATATTTCTTTGGATTTGTTCATTGTTCTACCTACTATTCAACCCTAATTCGTACGCAAAACTTTAAATTTAATTGCTGAACAGTATGTTAAAATAAGAGATAGATTTATTTCGTACTTTATATTTTCATATTTTCTGGCGGAATTCTAGTGGAATTAGGTTGGCCATCTGGCGGAAATATTATTTGATCAGATGGCAACGCTGGGGGCGGCACTATCTGTAGACTCAAGCTCAGCAAGAATTTATAATCATTGAGAACGGATAACGCGAAAATAGATGTGCGGCACACGTTTGTACTTCCCCGAAACGTGAATCATGAGACTTGGATCATTTAACAAAGATACATGTTTTTATTGTGTCATCAATATATTCCACGAGCCGCCACTGGTTGTGGGCAAAAATAATGGTGGCGGCGAGTGTATTTTCTAGTTTTATTCTTTATACAATAATGGCGCTTAACCGCAATAAGTCATAAACATCTCTCTCACCGAACATAATTCTCAGCGCGCATAATCAACAATACCAACCTAAGTTATTGGCGCTAAATTTAAATTATCTTTATAATCTTTTAATAAACAAGATCCCTATGGTGAGCCTCGAATTTGAAACACCCTGTATATTAGGGCACGAATGAAAACGAAGTCATGAAGGTTTTTCTTAATCGCTGGTAACCAGTGTACGGCCTACTTTACCTTAATTAACGGCTTAATTACAAACTTAAAAATGCTTGCGTTTGGGTGGTACTTTGGGCGTATCTTGTAATCCAAGTCGTCCAGTTTTTTTTTTGAGCGATTCGGTCGAGATTTCTCTTAACGCAAGATTTAACATCGCGGAAAAACGCGGCCCGTGTGCGTGCGTGCGCGCAATTTTTCCGCACGGCGCCATTAGGGCGACATTAACCGCACGCACGCGTTATACGCGACTGTGGGAACCAACTCGGGGAACTTTCGCGGTTTTCACTTTTGGTCCGAGGCGGAAAAAAGCTCGTGCCGGGCGCTCTGTGTCTCTCGAATAGCAATAATGACCGATGGACGTTTTTCCCCCTTTTTGCTCTCGGCTTCCACTTTCAATTAGCGCCGAGACTCGACTTTCGCTTCCGCCTACATCCACTAGCGTGCACACGCTCCGCGGAAATTATCCATCGGTACGACCTAGGTATCTCTGGTGGGCGCCACCCAGTATCGCCCGAGCGGAACGACGCTAATAACTGCTCCTGCGGATGTAATCAAACCGATAAGTTCGATCCGATTTAATTGAACGCAAATGCCATATCTTTCCGTTCGTTAATAATTTCTTGTCTGATCTGGAGCCAATTGATCACAAATTGCAAATAATATGATACGTATGCCCGTTTTCACCAACTAT
This sequence comes from Ocypus olens, assembly GCA_910593695.2. Lineage (NCBI taxonomy): Eukaryota > Metazoa > Arthropoda > Insecta > Coleoptera > Staphylinidae > Ocypus > Ocypus olens. The sequence goes on along the minus strand of OU343062.1, from coordinate 43,319,951 downwards.
TCCTAAACAAATACTTTGTTAAATAGTACCTAAGCTAAGAAATACCTAAGCTAGTACTTTAGATCAATTCGGTTTCACCATTGCAATCGGTTCCTTGATAAGCAATTCCTACTAAGGTACTGTTTTTTAGGGAAATTTTAGTTGTCATATTGGTGAAATTGCGGGTGTGTGCTTCGCTAAATAGAGTGAAGTTCGCACAAGTGATGTTTTACTACTTCATTGAAGTAAGATAACGTTACTTGTTTAATTACTCGTGTTAATATTTTCAATGATTGATTTATTTATGGAATTATTATTATTTTAAACTAGCGTCACCATCAATCGCGAAGAAGAGAAGAAGAATTATAGCTAGGACATAATCAGATTAAAGGTAGACATTGAAAAGAAAAAGAATTGAATGAATGGCGCCAGAAAGTGCGCACCCATGTATTAGAGGAGTTTTTCAGAAACATTGAGAAGTAAGACAACTTTATTTTGCATTTAAATATGAATTAATTATTCTGACCCCAAATTCGGGTACGTCGGTCATCTTTTTCATCTGAATCTGAATCAAATAGCTTCAAATGTACAATAATACGAAAAAAAATCCATTAGAATTAGTGTGGCCCCGCGTAACAGACCAACGTAATCTGATTTGGATTATTTAGTTGAAATCCGTTGATTATTAAAAAAGTTATGAATTTTTGAAGCAATAATTGTTCGTTAAAGCGATCATGAATTTCAAAAATTAAAAAAAAAACAAATTTAACTGGCGATACATGTCTTTATTAGTAGCAATACACTTCGTACATTCTTTAGCTTTAATCATTTTCTTATTTAGTTCAAATCCGTTGGTTATTAAAAAAGTTATGAATTTTTGAAGCAATAATTGCATGTTAGTCATCATGAATTTCCAAAATTCTGAAAAAAATATTTTAACCGGCGATACATGTTTTTATTAATAACAATACACTTTTTCCTTCTTTAGCTTTCATAATTTTGTTATTTAGTTCAAATCCGTTGATTATTAAAAAAGTTATGAATTCTTGAAGCAATAATTGCACGTTAAAGCGATCATGAATTTCAAAAATTAAAAAAAATATATTTCAACTGGCGATATATGTTTTTATTAGTAACAATATACTTCTTACATTTTTTAGATTTAATAATTTTGTTATTTAGATCGAATCCGTTAATTATTAAAAAGTTATTAATTTTTTAAGCAATCATTGCACGTTAAAGCGATCATGAATTTGAAAAATTCGAAAAAAAAAAATTTTAACTGGTGATACATGTTTTTATAAATAACAGTACACTTCTTACATTGTTTGGCTTTAATAATTTTGTTATTTAGTTTAAATGCGTTAATTATTGATGAATTTTTAAATTTCACAGGGATGTATTAATCGTCCGTTAAAGTGAGCTTAAAGTTCAAAAATAAAACAAAAATATGTAGACTGTTAATACATTTTATTAATAATAACAGTTAAATTCTTACATTCAATTCAAATACACTAATTAACAAAAAAAAATGAATTTTTGAAGTTAATGCGGACGTAACCCGACTAGGATTTTCAAAAATTGCAAAAAAATATTTAGACAGGTGATGTATTTTTGTATTAACAACAGCCAACTTCTAGCACTCTTTCGCTTTAAAAATATTCTTATTTCGTTAAAATTCGTTAGTTAATAAAAAAGATACGAATTTTTGAAGTTGATGCGGACGCAACCCGACCAGGATTTTCAAAAATTGCAAAAAATATTTAGACAGGTGATGTATTTTTGTATTAACAACAGCCAACTTCTAGCACTCTTTCGCTTTAAAAATATTCTTATTTCGTTAAAATTCGTTAGTTAATAAAAAAGATACGAATTTTTGAAGTTGATGCGGACGCAACCCGACCAGGATTTTCAAAAATTGCAAAAAATATTTAGACAGGTGATGTATTTTTGTATTAACAACAGCCAACTTCTAGCACTCTTTCGCTTTAAAAATATTCTTATTTCGTTAAAATTCGTTGGTTAATAAAAAAGATATGAATTTTTGAAGTTGATGCGGACGCAACCCGACCAGGATTTTCAAAAATTGCAAAAAAATATTTAGACAGGTGATGTATTTTTGTATTAACAACAGCCAACTTCTAGCACTCTTTCGCTTTAAAAATATTCTTATTTCGTTAAAATTCGTTGGTTAATAAAAAAGATATAAGTTTTTGAAGTTGATGCGGACGCAACCCGACCAGGATTTTCAAAAATTGTAAAAAAATATTTAGACAGGTGATGTATTTTTGTATTAACAACAGCCAACTTCTAGCACTCTTTCGCTTTAAAAATATTCTTATTTCGTTAAAATTCGTTAGTTAATAAAAAAGATACGAATTTTTGAAGTTGATGCGGACGCAACCCGACCAGGATTTTCAAAAATTGCAAAAAATATTTAGACAGGTGATGTATTTTTGTATTAACAACAGCCAACTTCTAGCACTCTTTCGCTTTAAAAATATTCTTATTTCGTTAAAATTCGTTGGTTAATAAAAAAGATATGAATTTTTGAAGTTGATGCGGACGCAACCCGACCAGGATTTTCAAAAATTGCAAAAAAATATTTAGACAGGTGATGTATTTTTGTATTAACAACAGCCAACTTCTAGCACTCTTTCGCTTTAAAAATATTCTTATTTCGTTAAAATTCGTTGGTTAATAAAAAAGATATGAATTTTTGAAGTTGATGCGGACGCAACCCGACCAGGATTTTCAAAAATTGCAAAAAAATATTTAGACAGGTGACGTATTTTTGTATTAACAACAGCCAACTTCTAGCACTCTTTCGCTTTAAAAATATTCTTATTTCGTTAAAATTCGTTGGTTAATAAAAAAGATATGAATTTTTGAAGTTGATGCGGACGCAACCCGACCAGGATTTTCAAAAATTGCAAAAAAATATTTAGACAGGTGATGTATTTTTGTATTAACAACAGCCAACTTCTAGCACTCTTTCGCTTTAAAAATATTCTTATTTCGTTAAAATTCGTTGGTTAATAAAAAAGATATGAGTTTTTGAAGTTGATGCGGAGGCAACCCGACCAGGATTTTCAAAAATTGCAAAAAAATATTTAGACAGGTGATGTATTTTTGTATTAACAACAGCCAACTTCTAGCACTCTTTCGCTTTAAAAATATTCTTATTTCGTTAAAATTCGTTGGTTAATAAAAAAGATATGAATTTTTGAAGTTGATGCGGACGCAACCCGACCAGGATTTTCAAAAATTGTAAAAAAATATTTAGACAGGTGATGTATTTTTGTATTAACAACAGCCAACTTCTAGCACTCTTTCGCTTTAAAAATATTCTTATTTCGTTAAAATTCGTTAGTTAATAAAAAAGATACGAATTTTTGAAGTTGATGCGGACGCAACCCGACCAGGATTTTCAAAAATTGCAAAAAATATTTAGACAGGTGATGTATTTTTGTATTAACAACAGCCAACTTCTAGCACTCTTTCGCTTTAAAAATATTCTTATTTCGTTAAAATTCGTTGGTTAATAAAAAAGATATGAATTTTTGAAGTTGATGCGGACGCAACCCGACCAGGATTTTCAAAAATTGCAAAAAAATATTTAGACAGGTGATGTATTTTTGTATTAACAACAGCCAACTTCTAGCACTCTTTCGCTTTAAAAATATTCTTATTTCGTTAAAATTCGTTGGTTAATAAAAAAGATATGAGTTTTTGAAGTTGATGCGGACGCAACCCGACCAGGATTTTCAAAAATTGTAAAAAAATATTTAGACAGGTGATGTATTTTTGTATTAACAACAGCCAACTTCTAGCACTCTTTCGCTTTAAAAATATTCTTATTTCGTTAAAATTCGTTAGTTAATAAAAAAGATACGAATTTTTGAAGTTGATGCGGACGCAACCCGACCAGGATTTTCAAAAATTGCAAAAAATATTTAGACAGGTGATGTATTTTTGTATTAACAACAGCCAACTTCTAGCACTCTTTCGCTTTAAAAATATTGTTATTTCGTTAAAATTCGTTAGTTAATAGAAAAGATATGAATTTTTGAAGTTGATGCGGACGCAACCCGATCAGGATTTTCAAAAATTGCAAAAAAATATTTAGACAGGTGATGTATTTTTGTATTAACAACAGCCAACTTCTAGCACTCTTTCGCTTTAAAAATATTCTTATTTCATTAAAATTCGTTAGTTAATAGAAAAGATATGAGTTTTTGAAGTTGATGCGGACGCAACCCGACCAGGATTTTCAAAAATTGCAAAAAAATATTTAGACAGGTGATGTATTTTTGTATTAACAACAGCCAACTTCTAGCACTCTTTCGCTTTAAAAATATTCTTATTTCGTTAAAATTCGTTGGTTAATAAAAAAGATATGAATTTTTGAAGTTGATGCGGACGCAACCCGACCAGGATTTTCAAAAATTGTAAAAAAATATTTAGACAGGTGTTGCATTTTTTTATTAACAGCCAACTTCTCGCACTCTTTCGCTTTATAAATATTGCACGTAGGCCTCAATGGGCCCTTTATACATCCTCCCATCTGAGTCCGTATTCCCCGGTGCCGTCCAGCCAACCCACGGCATTGGCAAACGCCAGGACTGCACCAGGAGGGACTTTATGGATGTCTGATGATTGTCTTATTGAAGAGATGGTTGAATACTCCAAGAGTACATGTTCGGGGGTCTTCTCTTCAGCTTCACACCCTCTGTAGATGGGCTTGGGTCAGAGGTTCATTCTGTTTCTGCTTTCTTAGATTGCAGTGCCCAGTTAGAAGTCCCACGATTTTTCGTAGGTTCCCCCTGGACAGTTGCAAGCAGTATCTGAGAATCTTGGGGTTCATCTAGATGAAATATTTGACTACCCTGCAGCCAAGCTTGTCATTTCATCGATCTTCGTGATGTTCAGTCGATGTGTCTTTTAATAAGGATATTATGTCTGACATTGTAGGTGTTCAAGGTTGTGTCCTTGACATGAACATGCATTCTTCTTTTTGTAAAGAATTAATGGAGTTATATTCAAATAATTGTTCAAGTGCAAGATGCTTTGCTTCATCATCCAAGAGAGCAAGAAGTATTTTTTTCGAAATATCTCAATTCTTGAAATCCTAGTTACAGAACATTGTAGGTGTTCAAGGTTTGCTCCTTGACTTGAACATACATTCTTCTAAATAAAATGAGAAATACGATACTTCTCGTCTTCTACAATCTCTAAGAGACTACAATTAACAAATCATCTACCGAAACATTTTATTGAATACATTCTTCTGTTTGTAAGGAATGAATAGAGTCGTACTCAAAAAACCGTTTTAGTACGAGATCGTTGAGCTTCATTTTCCAAGATAGCAAGATGTGCCTTTTTTCATAATAACTCAATTCTCGATTGAAAATTCAAGGGTTTCCAACCGTGATGTCAAATAAGTTTTAACACCGCATCAGTACATTCGACACTCCTCCGCCCGTAATTCCCGCTATTACTTCTTGCACACAATTCAATCAAGTGATCCGTGTAAAGCTTCCAAAAAGTTCTCATCCACCTGACCAGAACGACAGGTTATTACCGTCCATTGGGGCGCATTTATACAATCATTAATTCTCTTTTGTGAGCGACGAGAAAGGGACAACCCGCGGCTCGGGAAACTGACCACATCCATCAATCAAGAAAATCTGGCCACTTTTTCTGAAGAAGGAGAATAGAAGCAGATAATCGCATGCTCACCCGTGTCAACGGGACGCACCCCCGTCACGTAAATCGCGCCCTCGGTTTTTTTGGTTTTGAATCTATTTTTTTTTTATGGGCCAATTGGCCCGGTAACAGAAAACTAAATGCGGACGGAGGCACAGGTGTCGTTCCCCCTCGTATACCCACAGCAAAAAAAAAAATCCGTATGTATAAATAGGAATGGGGAGACAGGTTAATTTCTTTTGTGTTTATGTGGGAACGAGGGGCGAAATCGACCCTACGTGCACTTCACCCCCGAGATTGTATAACACTTTTGTCCGCTGGACACCGCAAAAAAAATCAGGATTAATACAATCCGACAAGTGTGGGTGGTGACGTAAGATTTTACTCAAGCAGAAACTAATTTAATGACTTTTAATAATACAAAATGCAAACTCCTTCTCGTGTGGAATTTCTCGAAATACTCATCGAAACTAACAAAACCCCATTTGGGTTTTGCTAGTTTTAGCTGCTGTTCGGATTTTATGGCCTGATGTAATATTTTGGCTAAAACTTGATTTTTCCAAAGAACATGCAATTTTTCTCACGGCTATATCTCGGAAACCAATTGGAATTTTGTTTTCCTGTCTGCGGCACAATTGTAGCTATAGACTAGGAGAAAACAAGTGTAAAACAACTAACCCGAAAAAACTGCATGCAGTGCCTCAAAATTGCTAAAATCTCGAAAAAAATTCTTTTTAGCCATCTTTTTCACCATTTTTGGCCCATAGCTGCCAAACTGTGTGAATTTCAGTAAAATAATCTTCAGAAAAAATATTCTCTTTTTCATTAAACTTTATTTCCATCAAAATAAACAAAAATTATTCATTTTCCCGCAGTACTTTAAATCGAAAATTCGTATTAAAAATGTAGCAAAAGGCAAAAAAAACGTGAATTAATCAATATTCACTGAAGTTGATGCTTTCGGTGAAGCCTGTGAAGTTGGCATTCAATGGCATATCTCTTTCGGTGTGACAATAATTTTCAAGCGAGTTACAGATTTCTGAAATTTTTGATTTTCGCGACGTCGAGAACGTCGGAGAAAGGAAAATTAAGAAAAAAATAATAAACGTATCAGAAAAAATTTACAAAAATGAATTCTAATTACTTAAATCTGACTCTGCTTGGGTAACTTCGGTTTTTGAAAATCCAATAATTTTTAAGCGATTTACAAATTTTTGAAATTTTTGATTTTCACGACAACAAACATTTGTACACCGAAGAAAGAAAAATTAAGAAAAAAAATAGTAAACGTATCGGAAAAATTTATCCCAATTATTAAAACCTCACGCTGCTCAGATAACTTCAATTTTTGAAAATACAATAATTTTCAAGAGAGTTACAAATTTTTGAAATTTTTGATTTTCACGACGTCATCGAAAAAAGAAAAATTAAGAAAAAAATAGTAAACGAACCGGAAAAATTTCGCAAAAATTTATCGTAATTAATAAGACCTCACTCTACTCGGATAACTTCGATTTTTGAAAATCCAATAATTTTCAAACGAGTTACAGATTTTTAAAATTTTTGATATTCACGTCAAAAATTTGTGCATCGAAGAAAGAAAAATTAAGAAAAAAAAATAGTAAACGTATCGGAAAAATTTCACAAAAATTTATCCCAATTATTAAAACCTCACCCTACTCAGATAACTTTGATTTTTGAAAATCCAATAATTTTCAAGCGATTTACAAATTTTTGAAATTTTTGATTTTCACGACGTCATCGAAAAAAGAAAAATTAAGAAAAAAATTGTAAACGAACCGGAAAAATTTCGCAAAAATTTATCGTAATTAATAAGACCTCACTCTACTCGGATAACTTCGATTTTTGAAAATCCAATAATTTTCAAACGAGTTACAGATTTTTAAAATTTTTGATATTCACGTCAAAAATTTGTGCATCGAAGAAAGAAAAATTAAGAAAAAAAAATAGTAAACGTATCGGAAAAATTTCACAAAAATTTATCCCAATTATTAAAACCTCACCCTACTCAGATAACTTTGATTTTTGAAAATCCAATAATTTTCAAGCGATTTACAAATTTTTGAAATTTTTGATTTTCACGACGTCATCGAAAAAAGAAAAATTAAGAAAAAAATTGTAAACGAACCGGAAAAATTTCACAAAAATTTATCCCAATTATTAAAACCTCACCCTACTCAGATAACTTTGATTTTTGAAAATCCAATAATTTTCAAGCGATTTACAAATTTTTGAAATTTTTGATTTTCACGATAACAAACATTTGTACACCGAAGAAAGAAAAATTTAGAAAAAAATAGTGAACGTACCGGAAAAATTTCACAAAAATTTATCCCAATTATTAAAACCTCACTCTATTCAGAAAAATTCGATTTTTGAAAATCCAATAATTTTAAAGCGATTTACAAATTTTTTAAATTTTTGATTTTCACGTCAAACATTTGAAAAAAAATAAGAAAAAAATAGTAAACGTATCGGAAAAATTTCACAAAAATTTATCCCAATTACTAAAACCTCACCCTACTCAGATAACTTCGATTTTTGAAAATCCAATAATTTTCAAGCGAGTTACAAATTTTTAAAATTTTTAATATTCACGACGTCAAACATTTGTACACCAAAGAAAGAAAAATTAACAAAAAAATAGTAAACGTATCGGAAAAATTTCACGAAAATTTATCCCAAATATTAAAACCTCACTCTACTCAGATAACTTCGATTTTTGAAAATCCAATAATTTTCAAACGAGTTACAGATTTTTAAAATATTTGATATTCACGTCAAAAATTTGTGCATTGAAGAAAGAAAAATTAAGAAAAATATAATAAACGTATCGGAGAAATTTCACAAAAATTTATACCAATTATTAAAACCTCACTCTACTCAGATAACTTAGATTTTTGAAAATCCAATAATTTTCAAGCGATTTACAAATTTTTGAAATTTTTGATTTTCACGTCAAACATTTGTACACAAAAGAAAGAAAAATTAAGAAACAAATAGTAAACGAATCGGAGAAATTTCACAAAAATTTATACCAATTATCAAAACCTCACTCTACTCAGAAAATTTCGATTTTTAAAAATCCAATAATTTTAAAGCGATTTACAATTTTTTTAAATTTTTGATTTTCACGTCAAACATTTGAAAAAAAATAGTAAACGTATCGGAAAAATTTCACAAAAATTTATCCCAATTATTAAAACCTCACTCTACTCAGACAACTTCGATTTTTGAAAATCCAATAATTTTCAAGCGATTTACAATTTTTTGAAATTTTTGATTTTCACGACGTCAAACATTTGTACACCGAAGAAAGAACAATTAAGAAAAAAATACTAAACGTATCGGAAAAATTTCGCAAAAATTTATCCCAATTACTAAAACCTCACTCTACTCAGATAACTTCGATTTTTGAAAATCCAATAATTTTCAAGCGAGTTACAAATTTTTGAAATTTTTGATATTCACGACGTCAAACATTTGTACACCAAAGAAATAAAAATTAAGAAAAAAATAGTAAACGTATCGGAAAAATTTCACAAAAATTTATCCCAATTATTAAAACCTCACTCTACTCAGATAACTTCTATTTTTGAAAATCCAATAATTTTCAAGCGATTTACAAATTTTTGAAATTTTTGATATTCACGACGTCAAACATTTGTGCATCGAAGGAAGAAAAATGAAGAAAAAAATAGTAAACGTATCGGAAAAATTTCACAAAAATTTATCCCAATTATTAAAACCTCACTCAACTCAGATAACTTCGATTTTTGAAAATCCAATAATTTTCAAGCGAGTTACAAATTTTTGAAATTTTTGATTTTCACGACGTCAAACATTTGTGCATCGAAGAAAGAAGAAAATAATAAAGGTATCGGAAAAATTTCACAAAAATTTATCCCAATTATTAAAACCCCACCCTACTCAGATAACTTCGATTTTTAAAAATCCAATAATTTTCAAGCGATTTACAAATTTTTGAAATTTTTTATTTTCACGACGAAAAATATAAAATTTTATTCAATAATTATAAATTTTTATATTTTCTTTGTAATTTTTAATCAAACTATCTGATAATAATTAAAATCGCCGTTTGGAATTTTTGGGAAACACATTTTTACAATTATTTTGAAAACCTTTGAAAAACTTTTCAATTAAAAAAATTCGAGTTATTTGCCATGAAATAACGGACACCCTAATGTACATTATCGCAATTTTTTTCGAGAGGACTAGTTAAATGTCTTCATTTTATCTTAAATAACTATTTTGAAATAAAAAAAAATCATTGGTAACCGCATTTTCGCGTGCCTGCAGGCAAATCAAATTTCCCATTTAATTAACATCGTCCTTTAACGCTCATTTTTTTTTACAAATTGTAAGTCTTCATATATATCAACATACCGTGGCAAAACTTAAAAAACCGTGTTTTGAATACAGGGAATTTTTTTTTGCAACAAGAAAAATTGAAACTAATAAAGACGAAAAATAGCTGTTATTATTAACTACTTTTATCAAATAATAATGCAATAAGTGAGGTTGTTTCAAGTTAATTTTCTGTAAATTGAAATTTAATTTGCCTGCAGGCGAAAATACGGTTACCAATGAGTTTTTTTTTATTTCAAAATAGTTATTTACCATGAAAAGAAGACATTTAACTAGTCCTCTCAAAAGAATTTGCGATAATGTACATTGGGGTGTCCGTTATTTCATGGCAAATAACTCGAATTTTTTTAAATGAAAAGTTTATCAAAGGTTTTCAAAATAATTGTAAATATGTGTTTCCCAACAATTCCAAACGGCGATTTTAATTATTATCAGATAGTTTGATTAAAAATCACAAAGAAATCATGATATAATAATTATTGAATAAAATTTGATATTTTTCGTCGTGAAAATAAAAAATTTCAAAAATTCGCGATTTGGGAAATAACGGACACCCTATTGGCCACCTATAAATGCGTTTCGTAATTTATCTCTCATCGGCACAGCTTTACCTCCGAGTTTACAATCTAAACCGCTTTCGTGTAAAATTCCAAAACTGTAATTCCAAGTCCGTTTGAGAATAATTTCTGGAATTTTCTTGCACTCTTTTAAATCCATCAACCAATTTCATCACGATACCACAAAAACTTTGCACTGACATATAATTTCAGGGAATTATTTCATGTATAGTCCACAATCGCAATCTAAACTGATTTGGTGTTGAGTTGAAAACACAAATAAAAATTTTAATTTGATAAAAAGTTTATTGGCAAAATATTTTTTTTTAATTTTGTTACTCAACTAGAGTAAACGTAGAATACTAGAATTTAAAGTCCAATTGAGCACGTTTTCCCGCGTTTTTTTGGCACTTACAACTACAACATGTATTAACGAAAACTTGCACTAACAAACACATAATCCAAAATTTCGATTTGTCCCATACGGAATCCGGTAAAGCACTGAGGCTCTTGATGATCATTATTCCCGTCCGAATGGTGATTGCGATCGAGGGGCGCTTCCCGCCAATGAGGAACCCGGAAGGAGGAAGTGATGTCGCGAGGGTTGCACGGAGGGCACGTGCGCGACCCCATTGTTCTCCGCGCGAAGGGCGAAGGGGAAACCCCATGGGAATCATCGGGTCAAGATAACGAGCAGCTGTCGCCGACAATGCCGGATTTATTTCCCACGGAATATATGGGGCGCGTGTTACCCTTGAAGCGGACGGAATTTGATTGTGTAATCCGTGTGCAGATTTCCTTCACTAAAATCCGAACAGATGGATTAACAAGTACTTTACAATATAAATCTTAAAATTCAAGTCCAATGATTGTATAGTCGAATTTTCAAATCGTTAAAGATGGCAGATTTACGAATATATATTTCGTTTTAATTCTTATAATTACAATTAAGTTAATTCCGTCCAATTACCGTTTCCAGTTTAGTTTGTGAAATTTAGTGCCCATTAGAATTTCAATAAAATCTTCCAATTTGTTCCAACTATACGTATATTTTAATTTGAACAAAAATTCGAATCAATTATTGAGATTCTTAGCGTTAACGGTATTAATTTAATTAATTAACAGTTGCATGTGTAGTAGAATTTGGAATGTTTATAAAGTCTTTTATAAGTGATTCCCACGAAAATTTAAAATGTTTTACTATAGAGGCACAGATCGATTCTTTAGTAATAAAATCCATAGAGCCAAATTAGTTGTACCTGAAAAATAAAGACGCAATTGCGTATGAGCTAGACCCTTCCGCGAGATATTTTAGTTGGCGTAAAGTGACGCCATCTGTAGAAAATAATTATTTTTCTGCACTACTTACCGTTAAAAAGGAAACAAGTATTAACTTCTGTTTTTTCTCGTCCGAATTTTCACGAGCCGCCGCTGCTTTCATCAATCAATAACGCAGAACCGACAATTTAATTTTCGCATAAATTACAACACTTTTCGTAATGATTCCGAGCAATGAAGACGTGGCGATTAAATGCAAATTTAATTGCCCATCAATGGACAATGGATGATATATGTAGTTGGGCTACCGCGAACGCGAAGATGAGTTACGACCCGTTAATTTACGCCGACGGGTTTAGGGGCTGTAAACTATCTTCGAAGGGTTTTTTGTCTGTGTGTGTGGATGTGTGTGTGTCGAGGATATTATCCTCGTCAGGCACTGGAATCTAATTAGTATGATTAAATCGGGCGTAAATCTTATTGGATTCAAGTTTGAACGTTAGTTCGGCTGTTTGCCGCCGCTTTTATGATGGCGCTACTTTACAGGAGCGCGTCTCGGCGTGTTTAATATAGCGGAGAACAAGTAAAAACGTGTTATTTTATATATTGCAATTACGTTTTTAATACTATTAACATTATCTCGCCCAGGTAGAACAAAAATTGGGTTAAAATGGAATTAGAGTTCTGGTGTTGTTAGAAAGACAAAAAAATATTGTAACGATTCGCTGGAGCCCCATTGATGCATAAAAATGTTTTTAGTGGAAACGATTTAGTTTTTTGTAAATTGATTCATCGACCCAACTATAATCGCAAATGACATTTATGTATTCCATGCCTTCAGATGACTATTGAAATAAAAAAAAAGGCGGTATCCAGAACCAGTGGCGTCGACTGAGGCGATCGACAGTGCCGATCGACAGTGGCGATCGACAGTGGCGATCGACTCCTCGCCCTTATCACCCTCGCCTCTAGTACAGCCGATTTAATTTGATTAGCGGTGGATTTTACAAACATTTATTTAAGTCAGGATTTTCGTAAGCCGGTATTATATTTTCAGCTATGTAAACGTTCTTTATGCGCCATTATCACTGTCAGTCATCGAATACCTTTTTGAATTGTTATTGAAATGGTGCCTGGAGAAGAGGATTTAAGGTAAAAATACATATTACATTTTTTTTTTGTTAATAAACATTGTGAAAGAGTAACTGTCAATTAAAATATATGTAATGTAATCGCAGAACCTAAACTAAAATTATGTATTTTAAAGATCGTTTACACAGCCGAAAATATAATACCAGTATTACGCCAATTTAAGCCAGAGTTATATTTATTACCACCTTTGTGAAATCCACTGTAGTAGTTTTATTGGGCATATAACGAATAATTAACAATAATTTCCAATGTGGGCTAGCGCTCTATAAATAATCCCCCCCCCCCGTAATTTAACCCGTGTTACGCCACTGTCTAGATTCTAGAATATGCTGGTTTTGCATCCATCGGGGCGATTACTTTTGGTAAGAACGTTCATTATACATTTTTAGAAAATGAATCAATTCAATGTGGGTAATCTGAGCAATTGAAAAACGATTGTTCCCATCGTACATACCGTCGAATAATTGAGATGGAAAAAGCAAACGGCCTCGACGGCCAACCGACAATCCAACCGAGACAAATTAAGAGAGACCGCGCACCCACAAAAAACGAAACCGTTCTCTCAATGAGAGGAATGAAGAGATGAAATCGGTAACATAATACTGCATTCTGGTCGTGAATCACACAGAAAAGTTAAGTTTCCGAAGTAACACTTTGTTTTATAAAAAGTATATATTATTAGGACAACTAAATCCGTTATTGTGTTGCTACCGTTAATGATTTTTTTCCTGTTTTTAACTGTTTGGCCACTATGAAAATATGAAAATAAATAAATAATGTAAACACAACGGACCCGAGCGGATAATCGATCAGAAAAATGTTCCGCCCGGGCGGGGAATCGAGTCCACCCGACTTGGGATGCAACAGACAGATTCTGGCGCTCTTACCCACCACAAGTGGGTATCCTTCAAGTATTCTTTCGGAAAATAAAAGATTATTTAATTTTAAAGTGATTTTGACAGTTGCATATTAGTTCAATGGCAGATAAAACTTTGACAGAATTTTTGTAGAGTAATGCAATTCTTGTACTGAACCGTTCAGTTTTGATGCTTTCAGTTTCTCTTCCAGTGAAAATATTTCAAGTTTTCTTTCGGAAAATAAAAGAATATTGAATTATAAAGTGATTTTGACAGTTGCATTTCAGTGCAATGGCAGATAAAACTTTGACAGAATTTTTTTAGAGAAATGCAATTCTTGTACTGAACCATTCAGTTTTGATGCTTCCAGTTTCTCTTCCAGTGAAAATATTTCAAGTTTTCTTTCGGAAAATAAAAGAATATTGAATTATAAAGTTATTTTTACAGTTGCATATTAGTGCAATGGCAGATAAAACTTTGACAGAATTTTTTTAGAGAAATGCAATTATTGTACTGAACCATTCAGTTTTGATGCTTCCAGTTTCTCTTCCAGTGAAAATATTTCAAGTTTTCTTTCGGAAAATAAAAGAATATTGAATTATAAAGTTATTTTTACAGTTGCATATTAATGCAATTGCAGATAAAACTTTGACAGAATTTTTGTAGAGTAATGCAATTCTTGTACTGAACCATTCAGTTTTGATGCTTCCAGTTTCTCTTCCAGTGAAAATATTTCAAGTTTTCTTTCGGAAAATAAAAGAATATTGAATTATAAAGTGATTTTGACAGTTGCATTTCAGTGCAATGGCAGATAAAACTTTGACAGAATTTTTTTAGAGAAATGCAATTCTTGTACTGAACCATTCAGTTTTGATGCTTCCAGTTTCTCTTCCAGTGAAAATATTTCAAGTTTTCTTTCGGAAAATAAAAGAATATTGAATTATAAAGTTATTTTGACAGTTGCATATTAGTGCAATGGCAGATAAAACTTTGACAGAATTTTTTTGAGAGAAATGCAATTCTTGTAGTGAACCGTTCAGTTTTGATGCTTCCAGCTGCTCTTCCAGTGAAAATATTTCAAGTTTTCTTTCGGAAAATAAAAGAATATTGAATTATAAAGTTATTTTGACAGTTGCATATTAGTGCAATGGCAGATAAAACTTTGACAGAATTTTTTTGAGAGAAATGCAATTCTTGTACTGAACCGTTCAGTTTTGATGCTTCCAGTTTCTCTTCCAGTGAAAATATTTCAAGTTTTCTTTCGGAAAATAAAAGAATATTGAATTATAAAGTTATTTTGACAGTTGCATATTAGTGCAATGACTGATAAAACTTTGACGGAATTTTTTTGAGAGAAATGCAATTATTGGACTAAACCATTCAGTTTTGATGCTTCCAGTTTCTCTTCCAGTGAAAATATTTCAAGTTTTCTTTTGGAAAATAAAAGAATATTGAATTATAAAGTGATTTTGACAGTTGCATGTTAGTGCAATGGCAGATAAAACTTTGACAGAATTTTTTTGAGAGAAATGCAATTCTTGTACTGAACCGTTCAGTTTTGATGCTTCCAGTTGCTCTTCCAGTGAAAATATTTCAAGTTTTCTTTCGGAAAATAAAAGAATATTGAATCATAAAGTGATTTTGATAGTTGCATATCAGTGCAATGGCAGATAAAACTTTGACATAATTTTTTTGAGAGAAATGCAATTCTTGTACTGAACCGTTCAGTTTTGATGCTTCCAGTTTCTCTTCCAGTCAAAATATTTCAAGTTTTCTTTTGGAAAATAAAAGAATATTGAATTATAAAGTGATTTTGACAGTTGCATGTTAGTGCAATGGCAGATAAAACTTTGACAGAATTTTTTTGAGAGAAATGCAATTCTTGTACTGAACCGTTCAGTTTTGATGCTTCCAGTTTTTCTTCCAGTGAAAATATTTCAAGTTTTCTTTCGGAAAATAAAAGAATATTTAATTATAAAGTTATTTTGACAGTTGCATATTAGTGCAATGGCAGATAAAACTTTGACAGAATTTTTTTGAGAGAAATGCAATTCTTGTAATGAAACGTTTAATTTTGATGCTTCCAGTGAAAATATTCGAAGTTTTCTTTCGGTAAAGAAAAGAATATTGAATTATAAAGTGATTTTGACAGTTGCAAATTAGTGCAATAGCAGATAAAACTTTGACAGAATTTTTTTTAGAGAAATGCAATTCTTGTAATGAAACGTTTAATTTTGATGCTTCCAGTGAAAATATTCCAAGTGTTCTTTCGGAAAATAAAATAATATTGAATTTTAAAGTGATTTTGACAGTTGCATATCAGTGCAATTGCAGATCAAACTTTGACAGAATTTTTTTTAGAGAAATGCAATTCTTGTAATGAAACGTTTAATTTTGATGCTTCCAGTGAAAATATTCCAAGTTTTCTTTCGGTAAAGAAAAGAATATTGAATTTTAAAGTGATTTTGACAGTTGCGTATCAGTGCAATGACAAATAAAACTTTGGCAGATTTTTTTTAGAGAAATGCAATTCTTGTAATTAAACATTTAATTTTGATGCTTCCTGTGAAAACATTTCAAGTTTTCTTTCGGAAAATAAAAGAATATTGAATTATAAAGTGATTTTGACAGTTGCATATTGGTGCAATGGCAGATAAAACTTTGACAGATTTTTTTTAGAGAAATGCAATTCTTGTAATGAAACATTTAATTTTGATGCTTCCAGTGAAAATATTTCAAGTTTTCTTTCAGAAAATAAAAGAATATTGAATTTTAAAGTGATTTTGACAGTTGCATATTAGTGCAATGGCAGATAAAACTTTGACAGAATTTTTTTTAGGGAAATGCAATTCTTGTAATGAAACATTTAATTTTGATACTTCCAGTGAAAATATTTCAAGTTTTCTTTCGGAAAATAAAAGAATATTGAATTATAAAGTGATTTTGACAGTTGCATATTAGTGCAATGGCAGATAAAACTTTGACAATTTTTTTTTTTTAGGGAAATGCAATTCTTGTAATGAAACATTTAATTTTGTTGCTTCCAGTGAAAATATTTCAGTTTTCTTTCGGTAAAGAAAAGAATATTGAATTATAAAGTGATTTTGTCAGTTGCAAATTAGTGCAATGGCAGATAAAACTTTGACAGATTTTTTTTAGAGAAATGCAATTCTTGTAATGAAACGTTTAATTTTGATGCTTCCAGTGAAAATATTCCAAGTTTTCTTTCGGTAAAGAAAAGAATATTGAATTATAAATGATTTTGACAGTTGCAAATTAGTGCAATAGCAGATAAAACTTTGACAGAATTTTTTTTAGAGAAATGCAATTCTTGTAATGAAACGTTTAATTTTGATGCTTCCAGTGAAGCGGTAAAGAAAATAATATTGAATTATAAAGTGATTTTGACAGTTGCATATCAGTGTAATTGCAGATAAAACTTTGACAGAATTTTTTTTAGAGAAATGCAATTCTTGTAATGAAACGTTTAATTTTGATGCTTCCAGTGAAAATATTCCAAGTTTTCTTTCGGTAAAGAAAATAATATTGGATTATAAAGTGATTTTGACAGTTGCAAATTAGTGCAATGGCAGATAAAACTTTGACAGATTTTTTTTTAGAGAAATGCAATTCTCGTAATGAAACGTTTAATTTTGATGCTTCCAGTGAAAATATTCCAAGTTTTCTTTCGGTAAAGAAAAGAATATTGAATTATAAAGTGATTTTGACAGTTGCATATTAGTGCAATGGCAGATAAAACTTTGACAGAATTTTTTTTAGAGAAATGCAATTCTTGTAATGAAACGTTTAATTTTGATGCTTCCAGTGAAAATATTCCAAGTTTTCTTTCGGTAAATAAAAGAATATTGAATTATAAAGTGATTTTGACAGTTGCAAATTAGTGCAATGGCAGATAAAACTTTGACAGAATTTTTTTTAGAGAAATGCAATTCTTGTAATGAAACGTTTAATTTTGATGCTTCCAGTGAAAATATTTCAACTTTTCCTTCAGAAAATAAAAGAATATTGAATTTTAAAGTGATTTTGACAGTTGCATATTAGTGCAATGGCAGATAAAACTTTGACAGAATTTTTTTGAGAGAATTGCAATTCTTGTAATGAAACATTTAATTTTAATGCTTCCAGTGAAAATATTTCAAGTTTTCTTTCAGAAAATAAAAGAATATTGAATTATAAAATGATTTTGATAGTTGCATTTTAGTGCAATGGCAGATAAAACTTTGACAGAATTTTTTTTAAGGAAATGCAATTCTTGTAATGAAACGTTTAATTTTGATGCTTCCAGTGAAAATATTCCAAGTTTTCTTTTGGAAAATAAAAGAATATTGAATTATAAAGTGATTTTAATAGTTGCATAGTAGTGCAATGGCAGATAAAACTTTGACAGAATTTTTTTTAGAGAAATGCAATTCTTGTAATGAAACATTTAATTTTGATGCTTCCAGTGAAAATATTTCAAGTTTTCTTTCTGAAAATATACAAATAATAAATTATAAAGTGATTTTGACAGTTGCGTATCAGTGCAATGACAAATAAAACTTTGACAGATTTTTTTTGAGAGAAATGCAATTCTTGTAATTAAACATTTAATTTTGATGCTTCCAGTAAAAATATTTCAAGTTTTCTTTCGAAAAATAAAAGGATATTGAATTATAAAGTGATTTTGACAGTTGCATATTAGTGCAATTGCAGATAAAACTTTGACATATTTTTTTTTAGGGAAATGCAATTCTTGTAATGAAACATTAAATTTTTATGTTTCCAATGAAAATATTTCGAGTTTTCTTTCAGAAAATAAAAGAATATTGAATTATAAACTGTTTTTGACAGTTGCATATTAGTGCAAGGGCAGATAAAACTTTGACAGAATTTTTTTGAGAGAAATGCAATTCTTGTAATGAAACATTTAATTTTGATGCTTCCAGTGAAAATATTTCAACTTTTCCTTCAGAAAATAAAAGAATATTGAATTTTAAAGTGGTTTTGACAGTTGCATATTAGTGTAATGGCAGATAAAACTTTGACAGAATTTTTTTTAAGGAAATGCAATTTTTGTAATGAAACATTTAATTTTGATGCTTCCTGTGAAAACATTTCAAGTTTTCTTTCGGAAAATAAAATAATATTGAATTTTAAAGTGATTTTGACAGTTGCATATCAGTGCAATTGCAGATAAAACTTTGACAGAATTTTTTTTAGGGAAATGCAATTCTTGTAATGAAACATTTAATTTTGATGCTTCCAGTGAAAATATTTCAAGTTTTCTTTCGGAAAATAAAAGAATATTGAATTGAAACGTGCGGCGTATAACACGTGCCCGTGAATTACAAGCATTGTCCTGAGTACGTCTCTGTACGCCACGAAAGGTTACGATAAACGTTATGCCCACTAATATCGTGTCATTTTCGTGGTTTCTCTCTGTCTCTCTAATGGATTTGCTACGCCTCTGGCAGTTTCCCAGAGAGCAGAGATTGCAAAACAAATTAAAATAAAATATATATCGCATTTCTAATACAATCAAAAATTCGGCCACTGCGTAACAGCCGTAATTCAAGCCAATTTTCCCCAGCCCAATAATATCGTAATATTATACCCAAGGAAGTATCAAAATATCATCCTTATTACAACGATTTTTTTTTCTGCTGCAATTTGATAGCTTCAATTTTGCCTCCCGTAATTTTTTCTTTCATCTTTCAGATGAGGGCCGGCCGTCAAGGATTTTCGCCGAGGTGAGTTAAGTTTTTGCCATCTTTTTCTGCAGTTGCAAAGGGTAAAATGTCGCCCTTTTGGAAGTGCCGCCTCTACATTAATTTTTAATGAGCGTGTAGGGGTTAATTATCGGTATGGGGCCTTTATAATAGATTTACGCCTGCGGGGTCCCATCAGATAATAGGCCCATAGTTACGCCACTGATAGATTTTAATGTTACCATTCCTAAAGATAAATCGTCACCTACTGAAAAAAACATTTGTTTATGAAATCATAGATCAAGGTGAAGTAGAATCGGCACTAAAATTGCATTTTATTGGCCGTGCGGAAAGATTGGTGAAAATTGGGTTGCATACAAATATGTCTGGGTCAATCAACCAATCAATTCTGAATTTTATGCGGGATGGATATTAGACCTGTCACAATTATATTCTCTCGACTACTCCCAACGCTTTTAAGTTACGTAAGCCATCATCCACAAAAAAATGCAATTAGCCAAAGCAAGATGCTTTTGCAGTGGATGTGAAAGTCGAAAAAATTAATTCCATGTCGCCAAGGGGCGAGTTGAAACTCTGATTATTTCTGAACTGCATTAAATCTTTAAAAAAAAAACAATTTATATGCATCAATACCAATTTTATATCAAGAAGTAGAAATGCAATTTTGCGATTTAAAATAAAATGTCTACGTCTTCGGTTAGAAAAATACGATTGGACTTCTAGAACAAAAATCTCCCAACAAGAATCTTATATCTCTATCGGACAATGCCGGAAGCGTTATCACTGAGCAAATGAGTTTGCCACGGATGGAATTTCCAAGAAGCGTTCTGTTGTTTGCGTTTACTACGGAAACGAGACGAATTCCTCGGTGCGGTAATAGATCCACGACCCCAAAAACAGAAGAACATCCAACGGTCGATTAATGCGCGCCCGTCGATACCGGCCGGATTTATGTATTTATGGGCGCAGTCCGTCCCTGTTTTCATATAAAGAAGAAGTTAGCAGTGTTAGCACGTGTTGGTGATGGCAGGTGCTCGCCGCTCGCCGCACGCGGTAGCGTGACCAAGCCGAGCCGACTCTCGCATGCCATCACAGAAGCGTGGGAACGACTCCACTCCGAGCTTCCCAAAACAGTCTACGACTCGAAAGAGAGGACCTCTGCTCGCTCGCGCCTCTTCTACCATTCTTCCACATGCACACGTCCTGCTCGTGCTGCACGGCACTCCCATAGAGCCCTCTCTCTCTCTCGCTCCGTCTCTCTCGCTCGCGCGCGCTAATCGACCATTCATCCGTTCGCGACACCAACGCTTCATCCTGCTTGTCTCGCTCTAATAAAGCCAAGGCGCAATCTAACCTTATCTGCTGTAATTGCCTTGTTTTCTTTTGGGATTTTTATTTTATGTTTCTTCAAACACGCATTTCGGTTTTTTGATTGCACCGCTATAAAAATGCTTAGGCAGTTCATTTTTTATTGGAGTTGTCAACTGTTTACTTTTTTGGGACTCTTTTTTTTTTAAATTAAAGATACGCTTTTTTGGTGACCTCTTCGAATAGCACGAATTTGAAGATTCCGCGTTGGTCTGTATTGTCAGTCCTTCAATTTTTATCGTGTTGTCATTTTGTTCATAGCTGTGATTTATCAATTTTTGAGGAAGGATGCCAGAAAGAGGTTTATTTTGAAAGTATTTTGAATTTTTGAAGCTAATTCTAGTAGAAATTAATTTTTTACAATTTCTCAAATCGCCGCGTGCAGTTTTCTCAACTTCAATTCAAGTTTGCAGAGTTGCCATTTTGTCCATAGCTGTGGTATATCAATTTTTGATGAAGGATGTCAGAAACAGGTTTATTTTGAAGGTATTTTGAATTTTTGAAGCTAATTCTAGTTGAAATTAAATTTTTACAATTTTTCAAATCGCCGCGTGCAGTTTTCTCAACTTCAATTCAAGTTTGTAGAGTTGCAATTTTGTCCATAGCTGTGATATATCAATTTTCGAGGAAGGATGT
This sequence comes from Ocypus olens, assembly GCA_910593695.2. Taxonomy (NCBI): domain Eukaryota; kingdom Metazoa; phylum Arthropoda; class Insecta; order Coleoptera; family Staphylinidae; genus Ocypus; species Ocypus olens. The sequence continues at coordinate 43,298,276 of OU343062.1, read as the reverse complement.
CAGAAACAGGTTTATTTTGAAAGTATTTTGAACTTTTGAAGCTAATTCTAGTTGAAATTAATTTTTTACAATTTTTCAAATCGCCGCGTGCAGTTTTCTTTACTTCAATTCAAGTTTACAGAGTTGCCATTTTGTCCATAGCTCTAATATATCAATTTTTAAGGAAGGATGTCAGAAACAGGTTTATTTTGAAAGTATTTTGAATTTTTGAAGCTAATTCTAGTTGAAATTAATTTTTTACAATTTTTCAAATCGCCACGTGCAGTTTTCTTCACTTCAATTCAAGTTTGCAGAGTTGCCATTTTGTCCATAGCTGTGATTTATCAATTGTTGAGGAAGGATGTCAGAAACAGGTTTATTTTGAAAGTATTTTGAACTTTTGAAGCTAATTCTAGTTGAAATTAATTTTTTACAATTTTTCAAATCGCCACGTGCAGTTTTCTTCACTTCAATTCAAGTTTGCAGAGTTGCCATTTTGTCCATAGCTGTTATCAATTGTTAAGAAGGGATATCAGAAACAGGTTTATTTTGAAAGTATTTTGAATTTTTGAAGCTAATTCTAGTTGAAATTAATTTTTCACAATTTTTCAAATCGCCGCGTGCAGTTTTCTTTACTTCAATTCAAGTTTGCAGAGTTGTCATTTTGTCCATAGCTGTGGTATATCAATTGTTGAGGAAGGATGTCAGAAACAGGTTTATTTTGAAAGTATTTTGAATATTTGAAGCTAATTCTAGTTGAAATTAATTTTTTACAATTTTTCAAATCGCCGCGTGCAGTTTTCTTTACTTCAATTCAAGTTTGCAGAGTTGCCATTTTGTCCATAGCTGTTATCAATTGTTAAGAAGGGATATCAGAAACAGGTTTATTTTGAAAGTATTTTGAATTTTTGAAGCTAATTCTAGTTGAAATTAATTTTTTACAATTTTTCAAATCGCCGCGTGCAGTTTTCTTTACTTCAATTCAAGTTTGCAGAGTTGCCATTTCGTCCATGGCTGTGATATATTAGTTGTTGAGGAAGGTTGTCAGAAACAGGTTTATTTTGAAAGTATTTTGAATTTTTGAAGCTAATTCTAGTTGAAATAAATTCTTTACAATTTTTCAAATCGCCGCGTGCAGTTTTCTTTACTTCAATTCAAGTTTGCAGAGTTGCCATTCTGTCCATAGCTGTGGTATATCAATTGTTGAGGAAGGATGTCAGAAACAGGTTTATTTTGAAAGTATTTTGAATTTTTGAAGCTAATTCTAGTTGAAATTAATTTTTTACAATTTTTCAAATCGCCGCGTGCAGTTTTCTTCACTTCAATTCAAGTTTGCAGAGTTGCAATTTTGTCCATAGCTGTTATATATCAATTTTTGAGGAAGAATATCAGAAACAGGTTTATTTTGAAAGTATTTTGAACTTTTGAAGCTAATTCTAGTTGAAATTAATTTTTCACAATTTTTCAAATGGCCGCGTGCAGTTTTCTTTACTTCAATTCAAGTTTGCAGAGTTGCCATTTTGTCCATGGCTGTGATATATCAATTGTTGAGGAAGGATGTCAGAAACAGGTTTATTTTGAAAGTATTTTGAATTTTTGAAGCTAATTCTAGTTGAAATTATTTTTTTACAATTTTTCAAATCGCCGCGTGCAGTTTTCTTTACTTCAATTCAAGTTTGCAGAGTTGCCATTTTGTCCATAGTTGTGGTATATCAATTTTTGAGGAAGGATGTCGGAAACAGGTTTATTTTGAAAGTATTTTGAATTTTTGAAGCTAATTCTAGTTGAAATAAATTTTTTACAATTTTTCAAATCGCCGCGTGTAGTTTTCTCAACTTCAATTCAAGTTTGCAGAGTTGCCATTTTGTCCATAACTGTGGTATATCAATTTTTGAGGAAGGATGTCAGAAATAGGTTTATTTTGAAAGTATTTTGAATTTTTGAAGCTAATTCTAGTTGAAATTAATTTTTTACAATTTATCAAATCGCCGCGTGCAGTTTTCTTCACTTCAATTCAAGTTTGCAGAGTTGCCATTCTGTCCATAGCTGTTATCAATTGTTGAGAAGGGATGTCAGAAACAGGTTTATTTTGAAAGTATTTTGAATTTTTGAAGCTAATTCTAGTTGAAATGAATTTTTTACAATTTTTCAAATCGCCGCGTGCAGTTTTCTTTACTTCAATTCAAGTTTGCAGAGTTGCCATTTTGTCCATAGCTGTGGTATATCAGTTGTTGAGGAAGGATGTCAAAAACTGGTTTATTTTGAAAGTATTTTGAATTTTTGAAGCTAATTCTAGTTGAAATAAATTCTTTACAATTTTTCAAATCGCCGCGTGCAGTTTTCTTCACTTCAATTCAAATTTGCAGAGTTGCCATTCTGTCCATAGCTGTTATCAATTGTTGAGAAGGGATGTCAGAAATAGGTTTATTTTGAAAGTATTTTGAATATTTGAAGCTAATTCTAGTTGAAATTAATTTTTTACAATTTTTCAAATCGCCGCGTGCAGTTTTCTTTACTTCAATTCAAGTTTGCAGAGTTGCCATTTTGTCCATAGCTGTTATCAAGAAACAGGTTTATTTTGAAAGTATTTTGAATTTTTGAAGCTAATTCTAGTTGAAATTATTTTTTTACAATTTTTCAAATCGCCGCGTGCAGTTTTCTTTACTTCAATTCAAGTTTGCAGAGTTGCTATTTTGTCCATAGCTGTTATCAAGAAACAGGTTTATTTTGAAAGTATTTTGAATTTTTGAAGCTAATTCTAGTTGAAATAAATTCTTTACAATTTTTCAAATCGCCGCGTGCAGTTTTCTTTACTTCAATTCAAGTTTGCAGAGTTGCCATTCTGTCCATAGCTGTGGTATATCAATTGTTGAGGAAGGATGTCAGAAACAGGTTTATTTTGAAAGTATTTTGAATTTTTGAAGCTAATTCTAGTTGAAATTAATTTTTTACAATTTTTCAAATCGCCGCGTGCAGTTTTCTTCACTTCAATTCAAGTTTGCAGAGTTGCAATTTTGTCCATAGCTGTTATATATCAATTTTTGAGGAAGAATATCAGAAACAGGTTTATTTTGAAAGTATTTTGAACTTTTGAAGCTAATTCTAGTTGAAATTAATTTTTCACAATTTTTCAAATCGCCGCGTGCAGTTTTCTTTACTTCAATTCAAGTTTGCAGAGTTGCCATTTTGTCCATGGCTGTGATATATCAATTGTTGAGGAAGGATGTCAGAAACAGGTTTATTTTGAAAGTATTTTGAATTTTTGAAGCTAATTCTAGTTGAAATTAATTTTTTACAATTTTTCAAATCGCCGCGTGCAGTTTTCTTTACTTCAATTCAAGTTTGCAGAGTTGCCATTTTGTCCATAGCTGTGGTATATCAGTTGTTGAGGAAGGATGTCAAAAACAGGTTTATTTTGAAAGTATTTTGAATTTTTGAAGCTAATTCTAGTTGAAATAAATTCTTTACAATTTTTCAAATCGCCGCGTGCAGTTTTCTTCACTTCAATTCAAGTTTGCAGAGTTGCCATTTTGTCCTTGGCTGTGGTATATCAATTTTTGAGGAAGGATGTCAGAAACAGGTTTATTTTGAAAGTATTTTGAATTTTTGAAGCTAATTCTAGTTGAAATGAATTTTTTACAATTTTTCAAATCGCCGCGTGCAGTTTTCTTTACTTCAATTCAAGTTTGCAGAGTTGCCATTTTGTCCATAGCTGTGGTATATCAGTTGTTGAGGAAGGATGTCAAAAACAGGTTTATTTTGAAAGTATTTTGAGTTTTTGAAGCTAATTCTAGTTGAAATTAAATTTTTACAATTTTTCAAATCGCCGCGTGCAGTTTTCTCAACTTCAATTCAAGTTTGTAGAGTTGAAATTTTGTCAATGGCCGTGAGATATCTATTGTTGAGGAAGGATGTCAGAAACAGGTTTATTTTGAAAGTATTTTGAACTTTTGAAGCTAATTCTAGTTGAAATTAATTTTTTACAATTTTTCAAATCGCCGCGTGCAGTTTTCTTCACTTCAATTCAAGTTTGCAGAGTTGCCATTTTGTTCATAGCTGTGGTATATCAATTTTCGAGGAAGGATGTCAGATACAGGTTTATTTTGAAAGCACACTCGGCGTCAAAAAAAAGCGCCACTCGAAAAATCGCGAAAAAACTCGATCAAACCGTCGTAACTTGGTTTAATTTGGTCGAAAATCGATTAATCTTTCAGTTTGGGAAAGATTCAAGTTTTATCTTTAAGAATGTGTAGTTGATTTTGACCCCAAGTCCAACCCAACCCCCGTAACAACGCGATCGAAAAAAAATGTTTTTTATGTAAAAAATTGTCCAACTTTGACTAGCTGTACCGTGCGGGAAATTTCGCCACAAAGGCAGAAAAAATTAATCAATCTCTTTCAAATGCCTTAAAAATTCGAGTCGTTTCGATGATTTGGAGAAAAGTTATAAATTTTTGAAAAAAAATGACATTTTTCACTTTTTTGGCCATAACTTGAGTAATTTTGCACCAAAATCGATGAACTTTTGGAGTCTAAACAGTTTCAAATTTTCTCTTCAACGTCATGTGAATTGTTTTGTTGCTAAAACGATTCCACCCCTTGCCACCCCCTAAATGAAAAAAAAAATGTTTTTGAAGTTTGAATGTGCAAATTTGCTTTCTTGTACCCTGTGCAAAAAAAAAATCGTGGACTCAATCGGTCAGCATGGCAATAAAGTTCAATCATTTTCCTCCAATTTCCTCCAAAATTCAAGTAGATGCGATGATTTGGCGCGAAGTTATGCAGTTTTGAAAAAAAATTACATTTTGCGCCTTTTTGGCCATAACTAAGCGAATTTTGCACGAAACTCGATGGAATTTTGCGATCCAAGAAGTTTTCGACTTTCGTGATCCCCTGAAAACCCGTACAAAAAGCGTTTTGGATTGACAAAAAATGTTAAATTTTTACAACTTGTTTTCATTTTCAATGTCATTTTTTTTTCAAAAATTTATAACTTTAGTCCAAATCATCGAAACCACTCGAATTTTTAAGGCATTTGAAGGAAATTGATTAAATTTTTCCGCCATTGTGGTGAAATTTCCCGCCGATTTTTTTTGGGCACGGCACAGCTTGTCAAAGTTGGACAATTTTTTACATAAAAAACATTTTTTTTTCCATCGCGTTGTTACGGGGGTGGGTTGGACTTGGGGGTCAAAATCAACTACACATTCTTAAAGATAAAACTTGAATCTTTCCCAAACTGAAAAATTCGTCGATTTTCGACCAAATTGAACCAAGTTACGACGGTTTGAAAAATCGAGTTTTTCCGAGTGGCGCTTTTTTTTGACGCCGAGTGTATTTTGAACTTTTGAAGCTAATTCTAGATGAAATTTTTTTTTTACTTCAATTCAAGTTTGTAGACGTGGAACTACACTTCTGTTTAATTCAGGCTCTAACCGAGGAAGATCGTTTCTTGCCTCGTCTCTCTTCTGCACGGGGGGCACGAGGCGCGTGAAAGTCATCAATTATTCAAGACGTAATTTCTTTATTAATAAAACTTGTCCGATTATCGTTTCTCACATCGACGTACGCACATATTTAGGCGTAGGCGCATAGTTTATAAACTGTGAAGTAGTCACAGACTTCAGACATGTGTACAGACAATGGTGTTATTAACGGCCGCTTCGAATACGTAATTAATTGTCCGACGAGGAAAAATGCATGTAACCTTGTAAAGGACGCGAGGGCACGTCCTCGGCCACAGAGAAGATTTAAACATGGAAATCGATAGTTTTTCGTTTACACGACGGATATTGAATTATGCAGTGGCAAGATCATTTGCGAGTGTAGAAAATAATAAATACAAGTGTTTTCGTGCAACTAAATGCGAAAATTTCAAAATTTTAAAATCAAAAAATCAGCAATTTTAATTTAATCTGATTCATTTACATACAAGGAGCACAGATTTAAAAAATGCGTTCAATTTAGAGTTTTCGTTTGGCCGCTACGGCCGATCAAAGTCTGAAAAATCAATTATTTTATTTAATTTTCTAAAATGTTCATAGTGACTGACTAATTTTTTTGCTATTAAAGTTAGCTGAAATTTTTTAACGGCAATCAATTTCTCTCGTCTTTCTGATGAAAATAAAGTTAAATTCAATAGTCTACGATGATTTTTAAGAAAGTTGCATTTTTTAACAAATTTCCTAGGGGCTTACTCATGTCTTTTTTTCGAGTTTTTATCAAAAATTGAAAATCTCTAATCCGACTAATTGACGTACGAGGAGCTCAGATTTGCAAACCGCGTTCAATTTGGAGTTTTCGTTTGGCGGCTACGGCCGATCAAAGTCTGAAAAATCAATTATTTTCGTAAATTTTTCAAAATGTTCACTGTGACTGACTAATTTTTTTGCTATTAAAGTTAGCTGAAATTTTTTAACGGCAATCAATTTCTCTCGTCTTTCTGATGAAAATAAAGTTAAATTCAATAGTCTACGATGATTTTTAAGAAAGTTGCATTTTTTAACAAATTTCCTAGGGGCTTACTCATGTCTTTTTTTCGAGTTTTTATCAAAAATTGAAAATCTCTAATCCGACTAATTGACGTACGAGGAGCTCAGATTTGCAAACCGCGTTCAATTTGGAGTTTTCGTTTGGCGGCTACGGCCGATCAAAGTCTGAAAAATCAATTATTTTCGTAAATTTTTCAAAATGTTCACTGTGACTGACTAATTTTTTTGCTATTAAAGTTAGCTGAAATTTTTTAACGGCAATCAATTTCTCTCGTCTTTCTGATGAAAATAAAGTTAAATTCAATAGTCTACGATGATTTTTAAGAAAGTTGCATTTTTTAACAAATTTCCTAGGGGCTTACTCATGTCTTTTTTTCGAGTTTTTATCAAAAATTGAAAATCTCTAATCCGACTAATTGACGTACGAGGAGCTCAGATTTGCAAACCGCGTTCAATTTGGAGTTTTCGTTTGGCCGCTACGGCCGATCAAAGTCTGAAAAATCAATTATTTTATTTAATTTTCTAAAATGTTCATAGTGACTGACTAATTTTTTTGCTATTGAAGTTAGCTGAAATTTTTTAACGGCAATCAATTTCTCTCGTCTTTCTGATGAAAATAAAGTTAAATTCAATAGTCTACGATGTTTTTTAAGAAAGTTGCATTTTTTAACAAATTTCCTAGGGGTTTACTTATGTCTTTTTTTCGTGTTTTCATCAAAAAATAAAAATCTCTAATCCGACTAATTGACGTACGAGGAGCTCAGATTTGCAAACCGCGTTCAATTTGGAGTTTTCGTTTGCCGCTACGGCCGATCAAAGTCTGAAAAATCAATTATTTTCGTAAATTTTCCAAAATCATCATGGTGACTGACTATTTTTTTTGCTATTGAAGTTAGCTGAAATTTTTTAACGGCAATCAATTTCTCTCGTCTTTCTGATGAAAATAAAGTTAAATTCAATAGTCTACGATGATTTTTAAGAAAGTTGCATTTTGTAACAAATTTCCTAGGGGTTTACTCATGTCTTTTTTTCGAGTTTTTATCAAAAATTGAAAATCTCTAATCTGACTAATTGACGTACGAGGAGCTCAGATTTGCAAACCGCGTTCAATTTGGAGTTTTCGTTTGGCCGCTACGGCCGATCAAAGTCTGAAAAATCAATTATTTTATTTAATTTTCTGAAATGTTCATAGTGACTGACTAATTTTTTTGCTATTGAAGTTAGCTGAAATTTTTTAACGGCAATCAATTTCTCTCGTCTTTGTGATGAAAATAAAGTTAAATTCAATAGTCTGCGATGATTTTTAAGAAAGTTGCATTTTTTAACAAATTTCCTAGGAGTTTACTCATGTCTTTTTTTCGAGTTTTTATCAAAAATTGAAAATCTCTAATCCGACTAATTGACGTACGAGGAGCTCAGATTTGCAAACCGCGTTCAATTTGGAGTTTTCGTTTGGCCGCTACGGCCGATCAAAGTCTGAAAAATCAATTATTTTATTTAATTTTCTAAAATGTTCATAGTGACTGACTAATTTTTTTGCTATTGAAGTTAGCTGAAATTTTTTAACGGCAATCAATTTCTCTCGTCTTTCTGATGAAAATAAAGTTAAATTCAATAGTCTACGATGATTTTTAAGAAAGTTGCATTACAAATTTCCTAGGGGTTTACTCATGTCTTTTTTTCGAGTTTTTATCAAAAATTGAAAATCTCTAATCCGACTAATTGATGTACGAGGAGCTCAGATTTGCAAACCGCGTTCAATTTGGAGTTTTCGTTTGGCCGCTACGGCCGATCAAAGTCTGAAAAATCAATTATTTTATTTAATTTTCTAAAATGTTCATAGGGACTGACTAATTTTTTTGCTATTGAAGTTAGCTGAAATTTTTTAACGGCAATCAATTTCTCTCGTCTTTCTGATGAAAATAAAGTTAAATTTAATAGTCTACGATGATTTTTAAAAAAGTTGCATTTTTTAACAAATTTCCTAGGGGTTTACTCATGTCTTTTTTTCGAGTTTTTATCAAAAATTGAAAATCTCTAATCCGACTAATTGACGTACGAGGAGCTCAGATTTGCAAACCGCGTTCAATTTGGAGTTTTCGTTTGGCCGCTACGGCCGATCAAAGTCTGAAAAATCAATTATTTTATTTAATTTTCTGAAATGTTCATAGTGACTGACTAATTTTTTTGCTATTGAAGTTAGCTGAAATTTTTTAACGGCAATCAATTTCTCTCGTCTTTCTGATGAAAATAAAGTTAAATTCAATAGTCTACGATGATTTTTAAGAAAGTTGCATTTTTTAACAAATTTCCAAGGGGTTTTTTACTCATGTCTTTTTTTCGAGTTTTTATCAAAAATTGAAAATCTCTAATCCGACTAATTGACGTACGAGGAGCTCAGATTTGCAAACCGCGTTCAATTTGGAGTTTTCGTTTGGCCGCTACGGCCGATCAAAGTTTGGAAAATCAATTATTTTATTTAATTTTCTGAAATGTTCATAGTGACTGACTAATTTTTTTGCTAATGAAGTTAGCTGAAATTTTTTAACGGCAATCAATTTCTCTCGTCTTTCTGATGAAAATAAAGTTAAATTCAATAGTCTACGATGATTTTTAAGAAAGTTGCATTTTTTAACAAATTTCCTAGGGGTTTACTCATGTCTTTTTTTCGAGTTTTTATCAAAAATTGAAAATCTCTAATCCGACTAATTGACGTACGAGGAGCTCAGATTTGCAATTATTTTGACTACGAGGAGCTCAGATTTGCAAACCGCGTTTAATTTGGAGTTTTCGTTTGGCCGCTACGGCCGATCAAAGTCTGAAAAATCAATTATTTTATTTAATTTTCTAAAATGTTCATAGTGACTGACTAATTTTTTTGCTATTGAAGTTAGCTGAAATTTTTTAACGGCAATCAATTTCTCTCGTCTTTCTGATGAAAATAAAGTTAAATTCAATAGTCTACGATGATTTTTAAGAAAGTTGCATTACAAATTTCCTAGGGGTTTACTCATGTCTTTTTTTCGAGTTTTTATCAAAAATTGAAAATCTCTAATCCGACTAATTGATGTACGAGGAGCTCAGATTTGCAAACCGCGTTCAATTTGGAGTTTTCGTTTGGCCGCTACGGCCGATCAAAGTCTGAAAAATCAATTATTTTCGTAAATTTTCCAAAATCATCATGGTGACTGACTATTTTTTTTGCTATTGAAGTTAGCTGAAATTTTTTAACGGCAATCAATTTCTCTCGTCTTTCTGATGAAAATAAAGTTAAATTCAATAGTCTACGATGATTTTTAAGAAAGTTGCATTTTTTAACAAATTTCCTAGGGGTTTACTCATGTCTTTTTTTCGAGTTTTTATCAAAAATTGAAAATCTCTAATCCGACTAATTGACGTACGAGGAGCTCAGATTTGCAAACCGCATTCAATTTGGAGTTTTCGTTTGGCCGCTACGGCCGATCAAAGTCTGAAAAATCAATTATTTTATTTAATTTTCTGAAATGTTCATAGTGACTGACTAATTTTTTTGCTATTGAAGTTAGCTGAAATTTTTTAACGGTAATCAATTTCTCTCGTCTTTCTGATGAAAATAAAGTTAAATTCAATAGTCTACGATGATTTTTAAGAAAGTTGCATTTTTTAACAAATTTCCAAGGGGTTTTTTTACTCATGTCTTTTTTTCGAGTTTTTATCAAAAATTGAAAATCTCTAATCCGACTAATTGACGTACGAATTAGCAAACCGCGTTCAATTTGGAGTTTTCGTTTGGCCGCTACGGCCGATCAAAGTCTGAAAAATCAATTATTTTCGTAAATTTTCCAAAATCATCATGGTGACTGACTATTTTTTTTGCTATTGAAGTTAGCTGAAATTTTTTAACGGCAATCAATTTCTCTCGTCTTTCTGATGAAAATAAAGTTAAATTCAATAGTCTACGATGATTTTTAAGAAAGTTGCATTTTTTAACAAAATTTCCAAGGGGGTTAGTCATGTTTTTTTTCACGATTTCATCAAAAATTCAAAATCTCTAATCCGACTAATTGACGTACGAGGAGCTCAGATTTGCAAACCGCGTTCAATTTGGAGTGTTCGTTTGGCCGCTACGGCCGATCAAAGTCTGAAAAATCAATTATTTTCGTAAATTTTCCAAAATCCTCATGGTGACTGACTAATTTTTTTGCTATTGAAGTTAGCTGAAATTTTTTAACGGCAATCGATTTCTCTCGTCTTTCTGATGAAAATAAAGTTAAATTCAATAGTCTACGATGATTTTTAAGAAAGTTGCATTTTTTAACAAATTTCCAAGGGGTTTACTCATGTCTTTTTTTCGAGTTTTTATCAAAAATTGAAAATCTCTAATCCGACTAATTGACGTACGAGGAGCTCAGATTTGCAAACCGCGTTCAATTTGGAGTTTTCGTTTGGCCGCTACGGCCGATCAAAGTCTGAAAAATCAATTATTTTATTTAATTTTCTGAAATGTTCATAGTGACTGACTAATTTTTTTGCTATTGAAGTTAGCTGAATTTTTTTAACGGCAATCAATTTCTCTCGTCTTTCTGATGAAAATAAAGTTAAATTCAATAGTCTACGATGATTTTTAAGAAAGTTGCATTTTTTAACAAATTTCCAAGGGGTTTACTCATGTCTTTTTTTCGAGTTTTTATCAAAAATTGAAAATCTCTAATCCGACTAATTGACGTACGAGGAGCTCAGATTTGCAAACCGCGTTCAATTTGGAGTTTTCGTTTGGCCGCTACGGCCGATCAAAGTCTGAAAAATCAATTATTTAATTAATTTTCTGAAATGTTCATAGTGACTGACTAATTTTTTTGCTATTGAAGTTAGCTGAAATTTTTTAACGGCAATCAATTTCTCTCGTCTTTCTGATGAAAATAAAGTTAAATTCAATAGTCTACGATGATTTTTAAGAAAGTTGCATTTTTTAACAAATTTCCTAGGGGTTTACTCATGTCTTTTTTTCGAGTTTTTATCAAAAATTGAAAATCTCTAATCCGACTAATTGACGTACGGGGAGCTCAGATTTGCAAACCGCGTTCAATTTGGAGTTTTCGTTTGGCCGCTACGGCCGATCAAAGTCTGAAAAATCAATTATTTTATTTAATTTTCTGAAATGTTCATAGTGACTGACTAATTTTTTTGCTATTGAAGTTAGCTGAAATTTTTTAACGGCAATCAATTTCTCTCGTCTTTCTGATGAAAATAAAGTTAAATTCAATAGTCTACGATGATTTTTAGGCATCATCTTCAAAAGGGCATTGTACAGGGTTCCACCTAAGGTCCTTTGATTTTTATTCTATTTATAAATGACTTAAGTGATCACATATCCCAAGGGTGTGTGCTCAATTTTGCTGATGACACGACAGTGATTGTTAATGCATCCACCCAAGATGAACTAGTCGATAAGATCGAGGTAACAAACAACGAAATAAAAAAATGGTGCAATTCTAACACAATGATGTTGAACGCCGACAAAACTGTAAAAATACATTTCTATAATAGAAAGCCTCCGACAAATAGAAACATTAGTACTAGCACATCCACCAAATTTCTTGGAAGTTTTGTTGACGAATCGCTGTCGTGGAGTCAACAGATTAACCATATATGCGCAAAATTAGGAAGTGCATATTATGCAATATTAAAACTAAAAAAACTCTTGGATACAGAGTCACTTATGAACATATACTATGCACTTGCCTACCCTCATTTGTCATATAATATTCTTGTATGGGGAAGATCCAATTCCAACAATTTAAAAAGAGTATTCGTCCTTCAGAAAAGGTTGCTGAGGCTAATTTATAATAAAAAAAGAACGGAATCATGCCGGGATATTTTTAAAAGCAGAAATATACTTACCCTTACGGGTTTGTACATTTACAAATGTGCTATATATGTGTATCAAAATGAGAATAAATTTAGTAGAAACGGGGACGTACATAATTACCCTACAAGAAATTCTAACCAATTAATTATAGCCACACATAGAACTAATCTGTATGAAAAATCAGCAATATATTCTTGTGTTCAAATTTATAATAAATTGCCAAAGAGTATTAAAAATAAAACAAGCTTAAATAGTTTTAAAGTAAATTTAAAAACATTTCTCATAGATAAAAATTTTTACCTGCTATCAGAATTTATCTAGGACAAAAAAACAATAAAGATGTAAATACGTGGCAAGAATTTTAATATGTATAATATATGTATATACATATATATATATATATATATATTTTTTAATTATTTTAATTTTTAATTATAGAACGTGTATTAAAGTGTACCGTATACGTCCAATTATTTTATGAGCGAACAATTATTGTAAATCCTACATTGTATATTAAATTTTAAACATGTTGACGTTCACATCCACTATATGTAAAATATTTTGTAAAACTGTATGTACAGCATTTTATGTACCAAAGTGGCGATCAGTGAATAAAATTGAATTGAAATTGAAATTTTAAGAAAGTTGCATTTTTTAACAAATTTCCAAGGGGTTTACTCATGTCTTTTTTTCGAGTTTTTATCAAAAATTGAAAATCTCTAATCCGACTAATTGACGTACGAGGAGCTCAGATTTGCAAACCGCGTTCAATTTGGAGTTTTCGTTTGGCCGCTACGGCCGATCAAAGTCTGAAAAATCAATTATTTTCGTAAATTTTCCAAAATCATCATGGTGACTGACTATTTTTTTTGCTATTGAAGTTAGCTGAAATTTTTTAACGGCAATCAATTTCTCTCGTCTTTCTGATGAAAATAAAGTTAAATTCAATAGTCTACGATGATTTTTAAGAAAGTTGCATTTTTTAACAAATTTCCTAGGGGTTTACTCATGTCTTTTTTTCGAGTTTTTATCAAAAATTGAAATACTCTAGTCCGACTAATTGACGTACGAGGAGCTCAGATTTGCAAACCGCGTTCAATTTGGAGTTTTCGTTTGGCCGCTACGGCCGATCAAAGTCTGAAAAATCAATTATTATATTTAATTTTCTGAAATGTTCATAGTGACTGACTAATTTTTTTGCTATTGAAGTTAGCTGAAATTTTTTAACGGCAATCAATTTCTCTCGTCTTTCTGATGAAAATAAAGTTAAATTCAATAGTCTACGATGATTTTTAAGAAAGTTGCATTTTTTAACAAATTTCCAAGGGGTTTACTCATGTCTTTTTTTCGAGTTTTTATCAAAAATTGAAATACTCTAGTCCGACTAATTGACGTACGAGGAGCTCAGATTTGCAAACCGCGTTCAATTTGGAGTTTTCGTTTGGCCGCTACGGCCGATCAAAGTCTGAAAAATCAATTATTATATTTAATTTTCTGAAATGTTCATAGTGACTGACTAATTTTTTTGCTATTGAAGTTAGCTGAAATTTTTTAACGGCAATCAATTTCTCTCGTCTTTCTGATGAAAATAAAGTTAAATTCAATAGTCTACGATGATTTTTAAGAAAGTTGCATTTTTTAACAAATTTCCAAGGGGTTTACTCATGTCTTTTTTTCGAGTTTTTATCAAAAATTGAAATACTCTAGTCCGACTAATTGACGTACGAGGAGCTCAGATTTGCAAACCGCGTTCAATTTGAAGTTTTCGTTTGGCCGCTACGGCCGATCAAAGTCTGAAAAATCAATTATTTTCGTAAATTTTCCAAAATCATCATGGTGACTGACTATTTTTTTTGCTATTGAAGTTAGCTGAAATTTTTTAACGGCAATCAATTTCTCTCGTCTTTCTGATGAAAATAAAGTTAAATTCAATAGTCTACGATGATTTTTAAGAAAGTTGCATTTTTTAACAAATTTCCAAGGGGTTTACTCATGTCTTTTTTTCGAGTTTTTATCATAAATTGAAAATCTCTAATCCGACTAATTGACGTACGAGGAGCTCAGATTTGCAAACCGCGTTCAATTTGGAGTTTTCGTTTGGCCGCTACGGCCGATCAAAGTCTGAAAAATCAATTATTTTATTTAATTTTCTGAAATGTTCATAGTGACTGACTAATTTTTTTGCTATTGAAGATAGCTGAAATTTTTTAACGGCAATCAATTTCTCTCGTCTTTCTCATGAAAATAAAGTTAAATTCAATAGTCTACGATGATTTTTAAGAAAGTTGCATTTTTTAACAAATTTCCAAGGGGTTTACTCATGTCTTTTTTTCGAGTTTTTATCAAAAATTGAAAATCTCTAATCCGGCTAATTGACGTTCGAGGAGCTCAGATTTGCAAACCGCGTTCAATTTGGAGTTTTCGTTTGGCCGCTACGGCCGATCAAAGTCTGAAAAATCAATTATTATATTTAATTTTCTGAAATGTTCATAGTGACTGACTAATTTTTTTGCTATTGAAGATAGCTGAAATTTTTTAACGGCAATCAATTTCTCTCGTCTTTCTCATGAAAATAAAGTTAAATTCAATAGTCTACGATGATTTTTAAGAAAGTTGCATTTTTTAACAAATTTCCTAGGGGTTTACTCATGCCTTTTTTTCGAGTTTTTATCAAAAATTGAAAATCTCTAATCCGACTAATTGACGTACGAGGAGCTCAGATTTGCAAACCGCGTTCAATTTGGAGTTTTCGTTTGGCCGCTACGGCCGATCAAAGTCTGAAAAATCAATTATTTTATTTAATTTTCTGAAATGTTCATAGTGACTGACTAATTTTTTTGCTATTGAAGTTAGCTGAAATTTTTTAACGGTAATCAATTTCTCTCGTCTTTCTGATGAAAATAAAGTTAAATTCAATAGTCTACGATGATTTTTAAGAAAGTTGCATTTTTTAACAAATTTCCTAGGGGTTTACTCATGTTTTTTTCGAGTTTTTATCAAAAATTGAAAATCTCTAATCCGACTAATTGACGTACGAGGAGCTCAGATTTGCAAACCGCGTTCAATTTGGAGTTTTCGTTTGGCCGCTACGGCCGATCAAAGTCTGAAAAATCAATTATTTTCGTAAATTTTCCAAAATCATCATGGTGACTGACTATTTTTTTTGCTATTGAAGTTAGCTGAAATTTTTTAACGGCAATCAATTTCTCTCGTCTTTCTGATGAAAATAAAGTTAAATTCAATAGTCTACGATGATTTTTAAGAAAGTTGCATTTTTTAACAAATTTCCTAGGGGTTTACTCATGTCTTTTTTTCGAGTTTTTATCAAAAATTGAAAATCTCTAATCCGACTAATTGACGTACGAGGAGCTCAGATTTGCAAACCGCGTTCAATTTGGAGTTTTCGTTTGGCCGCTACGGCCGATCAAAGTCTGAAAAATCAATTATTTTCGTAAATTTTCCAAAATCATCATGGTGACTGACTAATTTTTTTGCTATTGAAGTTAGCTGAAATTTTTTAACGGCAATCAATTTCTCTCGTCTTTCTGATGAAAATAAAGTTAAATTCAATAGTCTACGATGATTTTTAAGAAAGTGGCATTTTTTAACAAATTTCCTAGGGGTTTACTCATGTTTTTTTTCGAGTTTTTATCAAAAATTGAAAATCTCTAGTCCGACTAATTGACGTACGAGGAGCTCAGATTTGCAAACCGCGTTCAATTTGGAGTTTTCGTTTGGCCGCTACGGCCGATCAAAGTCTGAAAAATCAATTATTTTATTTAATTTTCTGAAATGTTCATAGTGACTGACTAATTTTTTTGCTATTGAAGATAGCTGAAATTTTTTAACGGCAATCAATTTCTCTCGTCTTTCTGATGAAAATAAAGTTAAATTCAATAGTCTACGATGATTTTTAAGAAAGTTGCATTTTTTAACAAATTTCCAAGGGGTTTACTCATGTCTTTTTTTCGAGTTTTTATCAAAAATTGAAAATCTCTAATCCGACTAATTGACGTACGAGGAGCTCAGATTTGCAAACCGCGTTCAATTTGGAGTTTTCGTTTGGCCGCTACGGCCGATCAAAGTCTGAAAAATCAATTATTTTATTTAATTTTCTGAAATGTTCATAGTGACTGACTAATTTTTTTGCTATTGAAGTTAGCTGAAATTTTTTAACGGCAATAAATTTCTCTCGTCTTTCTGATGAAAATAAAGTTAAATTCAATAGTCTACGATGATTTTAAAGAAAGTTGCATTTTTTAACAAATTTCCAAGGGGTTTACTCATGTCTTTTTTTCGAGTTTTCGTTTGGCCGCTACGGCCGATCAAAGTCTGAAAAATCAATTATTTTATTTAATTTTCTGAAATGTTCATAGTGACTGACTAATTTTTTTGCTATTGAAGATAGCTGAAATTTTTTAACGGCAATCAATTTCTCTCGTCTTTCTGATGAAAATAAAGTTAAATTCAATAGTCTACGATGATTTTTAAGAAAGTTGCATTTTTTAACAAATTTCCAAGGGGTTTACTCATGTCTTTTTTTCGAGTTTTTATCAAAAATTGAAAATCTCTAATCCGACTAATTGACGTACGAGGAGCTCAGATTTGCAAACCGCGTTCAATTTGGAGTTTTCGTTTGGCCGCTACGGCCGATCAAAGTCTGAAAAATCAATTATTTTATTTAATTTTCTGAAATGTTCATAGTGACTGACTAATTTTTTTGCTATTGAAGTTAGCTGAAATTTTTTAACGGCAATAAATTTCTCTCGTCTTTCTGATGAAAATAAAGTTAAATTCAATAGTCTACGATGATTTTAAAGAAAGTTGCATTTTTTAACAAATTTCCAAGGGGTTTACTCATGTCTTTTTTTCGAGTTTTTATCAAAAATTGAAAATCTCTAATCCGACTAATTGACGTACGAGGAGCTCAGATTTGCAAACCGCGTTCAATTTGGAGTTTTCGTTTGGCCGCTACGGCCGATCAAAGTCTGAAAAATCAATTATTTTCGTAAATTTTCCAAAATCATCATGGTGACCGACTAATTTTTTTGCTATTGAAGTTAGCTGAAATTTTTTAACGGCAATCAATTTCTCTCGTCTTTCTGATGAAAATAAAGTTAAATTCAATAGTCTACGATGATTTTTAAGAAAGTTGCATTTTTTAACAAATTTCCTAGGGGTTTACTCATGTCTTTTTTTCGAGTTTTTATCATAAATTGAAAATCTCTAATCCGACTAATTGACGTACGAGGAGCTCAGATTTGCAAACCGCGTTCAATTTGGAGTTTTCGTTTGGCCGCTACGGCCGATCAAAGTCTGAAAAATCAATTATTTTATTTAATTTTCTAAAATGTTCATAGTGACTGACTAATTTTTTTGCTATTGAAGTTAGCTGAAATTTTTTAACGGCAATCAATTTCTCTCGTCTTTCTGATGAAAATAAAGTTAAATTCAATAGTCTACGATGATTTTTAAGAAAGTTGCATTTTTTAACAAAATTTCCAAGGGGGTTAGTCATGTTTTTTTTCACGATTTCATCAAAAATTCAAAATCTCTAATCCGACTAATTGACGTACGAGGAGCTCAGATTTGCAAACCGCGTTCAATTTGGAGTTTTCGTTTGGCCGCTACGGCCGATCAAAGTCTGAAAAATCAATTATTTTATTTAATTTTCTGAAATGTTCACTGTGACTGACTAATTTTTTTGCTATTGAAGTTAGCTGAAATTTTTTAACGGCAATCAATTTCTCTCGTCTTTCTGATGAAAATAAAGTTAAATTCAATAGTCTACGATGATTTTTAAGAAAGTTGCATTTTTTAACAAATTTCCTAGGGGTTTACTCATGTCTTTTTTTCGAGTTTTTATCAAAAATTGAAAATCTCTAATCCGACTAATTGACGTACGAGGAGCTCAGATTTGCAAACCGCGTTCAATTTGGAGTTTTCGTTTGGCCGCTACGGCCGATCAAAGTCTGAAAAATCAATTATTTTATTTAATTTTCTGAAATGTTCATAGTGACTGACTAATTTTTTTGCTATTGAAGTTAGCTGAAATTTTTTAACGGCAATCAATTTCTCTCGTCTTTCTGATGAAAATAAAGTTAAATTCAATAGTCTACGATGATTTTTAAGAAAGTTGCATTTTTTAACAAATTTCCTAGGGGTTTACTCATGTCTTTTTTTCGAGTTTTTATCAAAAATTGAAAATCTCTAATCCGACTAATTGACGTACGAGGAGCTCAGATTTGCAAACCGCGTTCAATTTGGAGTTTTCGTTTGGCCGCTACGGCCGATCAAAGTCTGAAAAATCAATTATTTTATTTAATTTTCTAAAATGTTCATAGTGACTGACTAATTTTTTTGCTATTGAAGTTAGCTGAAATTTTTTAACGGCAATCAATTTCTCTCGTCTTTCTGATGAAAATAAAGTTAAATTCAATAGTCTACGATGATTTTTAAGAAAGTTGCATTTTTTAACAAAATTTCCAAGGGGGTTAGTCATGTTTTTTTTCACGATTTCATCAAAAATTCAAAATCTCTAATCCGACTAATTGACGTACGAGGAGCTCAGATTTGCAAACCGCGTTCAATTTGGAGTTTTCGTTTGGCCGCTACGGCCGATCAAAGTCTGAAAAATCAATTATTTTCGTAAATTTTTCAAAATGTTCACTGTGACTGACTAATTTTTTTGCTATTGAAGTTAGCTGAAATTTTTTAACGGCAATCAATTTCTCTCGTCTTTCTGATGAAAATAAAGTTAAATTCAATAGTCTACGATGATTTTTAAGAAAGTTGCATTTTTTAACAAATTTCCTAGGGGTTTACTCATGTCTTTTTTTCGAGTTTTTATCAAAAATTGAAAATCTCTAATCCGACTAATTGACGTACGAGGAGCTCAGATTTGCAAACCGCGTTCAATTTGGAGTTTTCGTTTGGCCGCTACGGCCGATCAAAGTCTGAAAAATCAATTATTTTATTTAATTTTCTAAAATGTTCATAGGGACTGACTAATTTTTTTGCTATTGAAGTTAGCTGAAATTTTTTAACGGCAATCAATTTCTCTCGTCTTTCTGATGAAAATAAAGTTAAATTCAATAGTCTACGATGATTTTTAAGAAAGTTGCATTTTTTAACAAATTTCCTAGGGGTTTACTCATGTCTTTTTTTCGAGTTTTTATCAAAAATTGAAAATCTCTAATCCGACTAATTGACGTACGAGGAGCTCAGATTTGCAAACCGCGTTCAATTTGGAGTTTTCGTTTGGCCGCTACGGCCGATCAAAGTCTGAAAAATCAATTATTTTATTTAATTTTCTAAAATGTTCATAGTGACTGACTAATTTTTTTGCTATTGAAGTTAGCTGAAATTTTTTAACGGCAATCAATTTCTCTCGTCTTTCTGATGAAAATAAAGTTAAATTCAATAGTCTACGATGATTTTTAAGAAAGTTGCATTTTTTAACAAAATTTCCAAGGGGGTTAGTCATGTTTTTTTTCACGATTTCATCAAAAATTCAAAATCTCTAATCCGACTAATTGACGTACGAGGAGCTCAGATTTGCAAACCGCGTTCAATTTGGAGTTTTCGTTTGGCCGCTACGGCCGATCAAAGTCTGAAAAATCAATTATTTTATTTAATTTTCTAAAATGTTAGAAGTTAGCTGAAATGTTTTAACGGCAATCAATTTCTCTCGTCTTTCTGATGAAAATAAAGTTAAATTCAATAGTCTACGATGATTTTTAAGAAAGTTGCATTTTTTAACAAATTTCCTAAGGGTTTGTCTTTTTTTCGAGTTTTTATCAAAAATTGAAAATCTCTAATCCGACTAATTGACGTACGAGGAGCTCAGATTTGCAAACCGCGTTCAATTTGGAGTTTTCGTTTGGCCGCTACGGCCGATCAAAGTCTGAAAAATCAATTATTTTCGTAAATTTTTCAAAATGTTCACTGTGACTGACTAATTTTGTTGCTATTGAAGTTAGCTGAAATTTTTTAACGGCAATCAATTTCTCTCGTCTTTCTGATGAAAATAAAGTTAAATTCAATAGTCTACGATGATTTTTAAGAAAGTTGTATTTTTTAACAAATTTCCAAGGGGTTTACTCATGTCTTTTTTTCGAGTTTTTATCAAAAATTGAAAATCTCTAATCCGACTAATTGACGTACGAGGAGCTCAGATTTGCAAACCGCGTTCAATTTGGAGTTTTCGTTTGGCCGCTACGGCCGATCAAATTCTGAAAAATCAATTATTTTATTTAATTTTCTAAAATGTTCATAGTGACTGACTAATTTTTTTGCTATTGAAGTTAGCTGAAATGTTTTAACGGCAATCAATTTCTCTCGTCTTTCTGATGAAAATAAAGTTAAATTCAATAGTCTACGATGATTTTTAAGAAAGTTGCATTTTTTAACAAATTTCCTAGGGGTTTACTCATGTCTTTTTTTCGAGTTTTTATCAAAAATTGAAAATCTCTAATCCGACTAATTGACGTACGAGGAGCTCAGATTTGCAAACCGCGTTCAATTTGGAGTTTTCGTTTGGCCGCTACGGCCGATCAAAGTCTGAAAAATCAATTATTTTCGTAAATTTTTCAAAATGTTCACTGTGACTGACTAATTTTTTTGCTATTGAAGTTAGCTGAAATTTTTTAACGGCAATCAATTTCTCTCGTCTTTCTGATGAAAATAAAGTTAAATTCAATAGTCTACGATGATTTTTAAGAAAGTTGTATTTTTTAACAAATTTCCAAGGGGTTTACTCATGTCTTTTTTTCGAGTTTTTATCAAAAATTGAAAATCTCTAATCCGACTAATTGACGTACGAGGAGCTCAGATTTGCAAACCGCGTTCAATTTGGAGTTTTCGTTTGGCCGCTACGGCCGATCAAAGTCTGAAAAATCAATTATTTTATTTAATTTTCTAAAATGTTCATAGGGACTGACTAATTTTTTTGCTATTGAAGTTAGCTGAAATTTTTTAACGGCAATCAATTTCTCTCGTCTTTCTGATGAAAATAAAGTTAAATTCAATAGTCTACGATGATTTTTAAGAAAGTTGCATTTTTTAACAAAATTTCCAAGGGGTTTACTCATGTCTTTTTTTCGAGTTTTTATCAAAAATTGAAAATCTCTAATCCGACTAATTGACGTACGAGGAGCTCAGATTTGCAAACCGCGTTCAATTTGGAGTTTTCGTTTGGCCGCTACGGCCGATCAAAGTCTGAAAAATCAATTATTTTCGTAAATTTTTTCAAAATGTTCACTGTGACTGACTAATTTTTTTGCTATTGAAGTTAGCTGAAATTTTTTAACGGCAATCAATTTCTCTCGTCTTTCTGATGAAAATAAAGTTAAATTCAATAGTCTACGATGATTTTTAAGAAAGTTGCATTTTTTAACAAATTTCCTAGGGGTTTACTCATGTCTTTTTTTCGAGTTTTTATCAAAAATTGAAAATCTCTAATCCGACTAATTGACGTACGAGGAGCTCAGATTTGCAAACCGCGTTCAAATTGGAGTTTTCGTTTGGCCGCTACGGCCGATCAAAGTCTGAAAAATCAATTATTTTCGTAAATTTTCCAAAATCATCATGGTGACTGACTAATTTTTTTGCTATTGAAGTTAGCTGAAATTTTTTAACGGCAATCAATTTCTCTCGTCTTTCTGATGAAAATAAAGTTAAATTCAATAGTCTACGATGATTTTTAAGAAAGTTGCATTTTTTAACAAATTTCCAAGGGGTTTACTCATGTCTTTTTTTCGAGTTTTTATCAAAAATTGAAAATCTCTAATCCGGCTAATTGACGTACGAGGAGCTCAGATTTGCAAACCGCGTTCAATTTGGAGTTTTCGTTTGGCCGCTACGGCCGATCAAAGTCTGAAAAATCAATTATTTTATTTAATTTTCTAAAATGTTCATAGGGACTGACTAATTTTTTTGCTATTGAAGTTAGCTGAAATTTTTTAACGGCAATCAATTTCTCTCGTTTTTCTGATGAAAATAAAGTTAAATTCAATAGTCTACGATGATTTTTAAGAAAGTTGCATTTTTTAACAAAATTTCCAAGGGGTTTACTCATGTCTTTTTTTCGAGTTTTTATCAAAAATTGAAAATCTCTAATCCGACTAATTGACGTACGAGGAGCTCAGATTTGCAAACCGCGTTCAATTTGGAGTTTTCGTTTGGCCGCTACGGCCGATCAAAGTCTGAAAAATCAATTATTTTCGTAAATTTTTCAAAATGTTCACTGTGACTGACTAATTTTTTTGCTATTGAAGTTAGCTGAAATTTTTTAACGGCAATCAATTTCTCTCGTCTTTCTGATGAAAATAAAGTTAAATTCAATAGTCTACGATGATTTTTAAGAAAGTTGCATTTTTTAACAAATTTCCAAGGGGTTTACTCATGTCTTTTTTTCGAGTTTTTATCAAAAATTGAAAATCTCTAATTCGACTAATTGACGTACGAGGAGCTCAGATTTGCAAACCGCGTTCAATTTGGAGTTTTCGTTTGGCCGCTACGGCCGATCAAAAATCTGAAAAATCAATTATTTTATTTAATTTTCTAAAATGTTCATAGTGACTGACAATTTTTTTTGCTATTGAAGATAGCTCGATTTTTTTAACGGCAATCAATTTCTCTCGTTTTTCTGATGAAAAAGAGGTAAAATTCAATAGTCTACGATGATTATTAAGAAAGTTGCATTTTTTAACAAATTTCCAAGGGGTTTACTCATGTCTTTTTTCCAAGTTTTTGTCAAAAATTAAAAATCTCTAATCCGACTAATTGACGTACGATGAGCTCAGATTTGCAGACCGCGTTCAATTTGGCCTCTCAAAGCCAATTTTTGAGCAGAAGCAAGAATGGGGACCCTTCCATAGTTTTTCACGTTTAAAAAAAAATCATTGTCAATACCTCATTTCACCCCTAATATACAAAATACGAGACTACATGATGTACAAAATTAATTTTTTTTCATGCCTCCATAATTTTCAGACAGACAAGATTGTAGAAGAAGTTGATTATGTAAGCAGCACGTGCGATGCATTCGCAGAAGCTGAATCACACATACGACTTACATTTGTGAACAACGTTCACACTTATACTGTATAAAAAAATTGATAATAGTTAGCAACAATGTATCTTCAGTATTTGGGCGTCGCATGCGATCCGGTTCGAAGGACCACTCAATCAAACTTGAGTCGAAATCACGCTAGCACCTGCTCGCCGGTTCCCACGAGCCACCGGAAGTCCAATTAAGCAGTCACCTCTCGAGAGTAATAAGGATTCGGGCCGAGACATAACCGTGCTAATCATTAACCTGCCTCTTTCCTCCTTCCTCCTGCCTCCCCAGCTTGCTAGGATTTCACAAATAAACACATATCCTAGCGCGACCGTCCATCCATGTAATTGTAGCCGCCGCCGTCGCTGGCTCGCTTCCTGGTGGGGGGCCCGGCTCACTCAAACTACACACGGACGAGATGGACACTTAATTGGCCTCAAATGGACAGCCGACGAGATAATTTCAACAATTATATCACGACCGCAATTAGGAGACCGGTAATTGGGTCACTTTTAACAAAATGTTGTGCATAAGGGCCAAATGTTGTGTTATTATCGTCGCGGGCTATAATCACTTGGATTTTAATGGTGATTAAGTATTTGCGGATCGGTTTTACGAGCTGCAAAACAAGGTCGGCCTGCATCTTCTGTAAATTCTGAAGCATTTTCAAGATGTTACATTGAGTCTTTATAATAATAATCCAGTTGTTGTACTTTCTTTTATTCATTCATTATTCGCGAAACTTTTGAAACGCCCAAGATAATCTCCACCTGTCGTATTTGTGAATGTCATCTATTTATAAACAGGAACTATGACTTTTCCAACTTCCCAAAACCCTCGACGTTTTTTTTTTCACGTGTGTAACAGGAAACTTTTTAATATGGATACGGTAACCCTGTGGCATGGGGTGAGATATTTTTTTGTGCGTTCACGTGCTTTCGGAACGTGTAGAATCTGTTGCAAATTTACGACTAGCTCCCTTAATTGGGTACCCGTGTCGTCCATTCGTTTTCGTGAATTTTTTCCTATCGCCTGCACAGGAAGTCGCCATTTTTTCCGCACGTTTTTCCAATTCCTCAGAGGGTGTTCAGGAAATGGCATCGATTCTGAAGGTTGTGACAAATGTTCTACTTTTAATTAGCTATAAATCCTAAATATTCAAATATCAACCTTTTACCTTCTTTCAATTCCGCTAGCTTCGCCTTATCAAGAGCACATGAAACCAACTTAATGATGTCTTCTCAAAATTATTCATCGCAGTGATTGATAATTGTTAAAAAAAATGGTGATGTGGCCATCATGTTACTTTCTCCGATGGTATCATAATTTATATTTACACTTTCATGGTTTATTTTTAATTTAAATCATATTTTAAATGTACATCGAACGTTTTGTAGACTCGGATGAAACTGACGTTTAAAATGTGAAAATTATGAAAGATGAAAATGACAAATTTTACTTCAAATACTAATTGTCAGTTTACTCAAAAACTAAAGAGATTTAAAAAAAAAACTTATTTTTTATGAGTTGTTCACTTTGGCATTCTCTACAAATAGATGTAATTATTATCGTTTCATAATAAGAACCTAAAAATGAAAAATTAATTAATAATTTTTTTTTCTCGAAAACCAATAATTTTATCAAAAATATTTTCAAACAAAAGATGTTTATTTATTGTTATAAAAATTTTTCGAAAAATTTTCACGATCACAACACTTTCTCGTACTTCGTAACGGAGAAAGTAAAAAAGATTAATAAGACCTGAAAATAACGATGATAGTCTTGGCCGTCTTTTTCTTATATAATATTGTGTTGCGGATGGTGAACCGTTTGTGCGATGGCAAAAAGGGACAAACTAATAAAGTTAGTCGGATCCTGTCTTCCGGAGTTGATGGAGCGGTGTGCGCCAACCGCTGAAATTAAGCAGGATGTCGCTTAGATTGGACCAAATTGGAGTGGTTTCGGCCGTCGGCGGTCGCCTCTTTTTATTCATCACTTAAGGGGGTTCGCACGGACCAATCAACGGTAATAATCCACTACCGTGTCTACATCGAATCACATCATCCAATTAGAACTTTTTGCGTATTTGGTAAACAAGGTGATAATCGCAAACCTTCGTTTTATAAATCGAAGCAAACAGAAAATGAACAATCAAATCAAGTACAGAATGCCAAGAAATTATTTTTCAAGCTGAATTCGTAACGAATCCAATGTTTACTCTATGGAAAAAATAGATATATTATTTATCTACCTACCCATCTAGTTTAAAGCAGATTTTTCCGAAGTGTAAATATTAGATGGATCAGCCGGCGGATATCGTTACCCTATTTTTAACTAATTCTTAAAAAAAACTTTTAAATGTTAAACAACACCTGTAACACCGCGCCGTTAACGGTGGCACGGCATTTAATTAGAATATAGGCTACCGCGGGGAGGCGCGCGGTTGGAGGGGTGCAGGAAAGGTCGCTCTCTGAACGTGAATTTGGTGCCCAACAAATTCTGGCTCATCTCGTGCACGCGACGACGACGTGCACTTGTTGGTCATGTTCGCCAAGCAAAAACTAGGACGATTCTCCGTTACGTGCCATACGCAATTGATCAAATCAGATCATTACGGAATAAGCCTTTTTGCTATTTCTTTTTACTTCCCCACAAAGAATGAAAGTAACTGGACGAATTAACCCCGCTTGTCACAAACAAAATGGGATTTACATTCGCGGGGAGTCAACACGGTTTTCGAATATAGAAAAGAGTTGATAAAAATGAAAATGACAAAAATATCGAGTTGGCTTGGACGATTGAACAAGCTGGTTTCAATAAGCTTAAATTAAAGAACAAGCGCTTTGTATTTTGGTTGAGAATTTTTCATAAAATAATGCCCTATATTGAGATAAACCTCAATCAACTACAAAAGAAAAATACTGACGCTGTTGAGGTGAAACACGATTTTAAATCTTTTGAAAATGAAATGCAGAAAAATTATTACAGAATTAGAATTGGAATTAACAGAAGACGGACCTCCTCAGAAAAGACAAAATACGAAGCCTTGGAAATTTGTGCAGCAAATAAGAACGAGATTTAGACATCTTTTAGCCGTGAACTTATTTGTGGTGGGAAATTTTACTGGCGCATATATTATACCGGGTGCGCAGAAAGTCCGGTAACCGGTCAATATTTCCCGGGGGTAGGTTTCCAAAAAAAAAAAAAAAAGATTGGTACAAAAGTTGCTTGGTTACGAGTTACGAATTCTTTTGATACTAAACCATCCCTCACCCCCTCTCTACTTTGCGAGGGGTGGGAGTGACTTAAACATGTTAAATAGCAACCCCCATTTTTCTCGACGGATTCAGATTTTTGGGGAAAAAATATAAATATTTTATCTGATTTTTTTTTTATCCGAAACCTCCCTCACCCCACAGAACCAAAAATCGGTTTTCTGAGCTTTTACTAATTAACTAATTAAAACAGTTTACTTCTTTGAAAAATCCGACTGAAACAAAAGGTTAAAATTTTAGCCAAAACTATAAAAAATCTAAAAAATTAAATCGTTGCGCAATTGTTTTGAAAATCCTTACAGATACTTTAGCATCGATTTAGTAACTAGAGCCTTTAACATTTTTGAAAAATGTTAACTCATTCATTCAAAAGTTACGAATTTTCGAAATCGTCCCGACAGTAAGGTTAAAACTTTTGCCGAAACTAAAAAAAAATGTGAAAAAAATAAATCGCTGCGAAATTGTTTTGGAAATGTTCAGAGACACTTAAACAGAAAACAGTTAAAATTTTTGAAAAATTCCATCTCGGACAAAAGTTATGAATTTTTAAAAGAGTTCCTGCTGTAAGGTTTAAATGTTTGCCGTAACTAAAAAAATTGTAAAAAAAATAATTGTTTTGAATGTACTGAGAAAAACTTTGGCATCGATCTACTAAGTAAAGTAGTTGACATTTTTGAAAAATATTAACTTTAATATTTTAAAATTAAAAAAATTAAAATTTAAAATTTTTGTCCAAATAAAAAAAAATTGTAAAAAAATAAATTGTCGCGAAATTATTTTGGAAATGCTCAGAAATCATCAATTTACTAACTAAAATGGTTGACATTTTTGAAAAATGTTAACTCAAACAGAAGTTATAAATTTTCGAAAGGGTCCCTGCTGTTAGGTTAAAATGTTTGCCGAAACTAAAAAAATTGGAAAAAAATTAATCGTTGCGCAATTGTTTTGCAAACACATAGGGATACTTTGGCATCTATTTGCTAAGTAGAGAATTTGATATTTTTAAAAAATACCAATATGAATTTTCAAAATGTTCCCTGCTGAAAAGTTAAAATTTTTGCCGTAAATAAAAAATTGTAAAAAAATAAATCGTTGGGCAAATATTTTGGAAATACTCAGAAAGACTTCGGCATTGATTTACTAACTAATACAGTTGAGATTTTTGAAATAATGTTAAGCTCAGACAAAAGTTATGAATTTTCAAAATGGTTCCTGCTGTAAGGTACAAATTTTAGTCGAAACTAAAATAATTGTAAAAAAATAAATCGTTACTAAATTATTTTGAAAATGCTCGGAAAGACTTTGGCATCGATTTACTAACCAAAAAAGTTGACATTTAAAAAAAAATTCCAACTCGGTCAAAAGTTATGAATTTTTTAAATATTCTTTACTGTAAGGTTAAAATGTTTGCCGAAACTCAAAAAATTGTAAAAAAATAAATCGCTAAGCAATCGTTTTGGAAATGATCAGAAAGGCTTCGGCATCGATTTACGATCTAAAACTCTAACTCTGACAAAAGTTATGAGTTGTCAAAATAATCCCTGATAATAATTGTAGAGAATACCGAAATGAACAACTTATAAAGAATAAGTTTTTTTTCCGATATCTCTATGGTTTTTGAGTAAATTGACTATTAGAATTTGAAGTATAATTTGTTTAATAATTTTTACGTTTCAAACGTCATGATAGACAAACGCAAGGAATATGGACAAAACGGGAAGAAGATCAAAATAGATTGGAGTGCGAAGGAAAAGTTGACCCTGAAATAAATAACGTTTAGGAAGAAAAAATAAAAATGCTCTAAACACACGATCAAAATCTAATTGAGGAATATGGCTGGACTAAAGAACAAGACCGAAGGCTTCCAAAGTTCCGAATGATCGGATTAACAAAAAACGTGAGTAGAAAAAGAAAAAAAGGAAGGAAAATAAAATAAAAATAATCCAAAGCAAATTTTTAAAAGAAAAAAGGGTATTAGTCACTTATTTTCAACATAATTTTCTTTTAAGCCCCTCCTCAATCATCATTCTTGGCTGCGCTACTTACAAATGAACAAATAAAGATATAGCGAAATTCGAGTCTCGCGACTTGAAAAATTCTAAGAAAAAATATCACTTGCTAAATTGCCTTCAAAACTTCCAATTCTATTTTAAAATAATGTATTTTTAATATACCACAAAACAATTGACGTATCTTACCTGGAAACAAAATGGTTATAACTTGAATTGGAGAAAACGAAATTTACATCTTGCATATTAAAAAATTCAAAATAAAATTATCAATCGCAGAATTTCCTTCAAAATCTACTTAGAAATGATGTTTTATTAGGTCATTAGAAAACATTTGACGTATCCCAGCTGGAACCAAAATGACGCAAATTTTCGAAACTTTGAACTGGAAGATACGAAATTTGCATTTCGCGATTATAAATATCCCAAGGAATTGTTTTCAAAATCTTCATATTGACTTAGAAATAATGTACTTTCCACATACTATAAAATAGAAGAAATTTCTCTGCTGAGAACAAAATAGCGGCATTCGAAACTGGTATTTAAAATGGCGAACTTTGCATCTCGCAATTATTATTAATTATGAATTTAAAAAAAAAATCATCTTTCACGGAATTGTTTAAAAAAAATCAAATCTACTTAGAAATAAAGTATTTTTTGTCAAACTAGAAAACAATTGACCTACCCTAGCTAGAAACAAAATGGCGACACTCGAAACTAGAAATGGAAAAAGCGCAATTTATAAATCGCGATTAGAAATTATCTAAAAGCGATAGCACTTTCGGAATTGCCCTCAGAATTTCTAAATCCACTTAGAAATAATGTATTTTTTGTCAAACTAGAAAACAATTGACCTACCCTTACTCGAAACTTGAAATAAAAGAGCGCAATTTGTAAATCACGATTAGAAACTTTCTAAAAACGATAACACTTCCGAAATTGTCCTCAGAACTTCTAAATCCACTTTGAAATAATGTATTTTTGTCAAACTAGAAAACAATTGACCTACCCTTGCTAGAAACAAAATGGCGACACTCGAAATTTGAATTTGAAGAAGCGCAATTTGTAAATCACGCTTAGAAATTTTCTAAAAACGATGACACTTCCGAAATTGTCCTCAGAACTTCTAAATCTACTTAGAAATAATGTATTTTTTGTCAAACTAGAAAACAGTTGACCTACCCTTGCTAGAAACAAAATAGCGACTCTAGAAACATGAATTGGAAGAAGCGCAAATTGTAAATCGCAATTAGAAATATTTAAAAAAAAACAATAACACTTCCGGAATTGTCCTTAAAACATCTAAATATACTTAGAAATAATGTATTTCTTGTCAAACCACGAAACAATTGTCCTATCCTAGCTAGAAACAAAATAGCGACTCTAGGAACTTGAATTGGAAGAAGCGCAATTTGTAAATCACGATTAGAAACATTCTAAAAACAATGGCATTTCTAGAATTGTCCTCAAAACTTCTAAATCTACTTAGAAATAACGTATTTTTTGCCAGACTTGAAAACAATTGACCTATCGTAGCTAGAAACGAAACAACACTCGAAAACCATACTCTTGTGTAATTGTCTCAAAATTTAGTGATGTGAGGTGTTGAGACTCAAATAGAAGGATGTAGAAAAAAGTCAACTATGACCAGATTTAGAGCAGATGACTCAACATTTAAGTTAATTGTAAGCACATTGTGGGATCTAGTTGCTGCAGATAGAATGTACCACCATGACTGGTACGTTTGACTTTTCAAACATCACAATGTGTCCAAAAATAGAGGTCGATTTCAGGAGGATTATGTTGCTGAGGCCATGGATAAAATTTATGATTACATAGACAAAAATGTAGATGTCACTCAAGATGTCAAAAGGATGTTATTGCACTCATATTAATTCTCAATTGGCAATATTGCCAACAGGAATATCAATTGTACCACATGGGATGGTTAGATGAAATTAGA
Source organism: Ocypus olens (assembly GCA_910593695.2). Taxonomy (NCBI): domain Eukaryota; kingdom Metazoa; phylum Arthropoda; class Insecta; order Coleoptera; family Staphylinidae; genus Ocypus; species Ocypus olens. Next base: position 43,267,649 of record OU343062.1, on the reverse strand, counting down.
GATTAAGACTCAGATAACAAGGTTATACAGAACTGTTGATTGGGTATGAAACATACGACTTCCAAGGCAAAGAGATGCAATTCCACTAATGTTCATTCTCAATTTTGCCAAAGAGGAATATTCACTGTTACATGAGATAAAATCAGGGATTAAGACTGAGGAAAGAGAAAAAATATTTCTTGGCTTATTGTTGATCGAAAAACTTCGTACACCTGAAACAATCCTGTTCTCCCTCAAGCCTTTACAGAATAAATTCATACATCCATAAATGTATACAAGACCACATGACTGGTTGTTGTTTCAATAAGTTATTTGTTTATAGTCTTATTGTTAGTAACACTTAATTTTGCAGTAACGAACATTAGATATATTTCGTCTTTATTAAATTTATGACCGGTAAGCCGTTGGGTAAATTCAATTAACAATTATTGCAGATGTTCATCTTGTTACATATTCTAGACGTAAAGCAAGGAATCGATCGCGTCGATTAGTATTGTTTACACGACCATCTCGATCCTGTTAAGTGCGTTCAACGAGGAAGAACCGGACGATCGCTAATGGAGGCGATCTTCGAAAAGCCCTCCCGACACCAATTAGCCTCCGCCGGGCGTGCTTTTTTTTTCTCGTGCTGCCCGTGGACATCGAGAAATCTCGGCGTTCCCGTCCAAAGGAAGTGGTCACTCCGCGCCGCTCTTTTTTATGTATTCCGAAGCCCGAGCGCACGCTATGTGTGGCTGCTGTAGGTATTTTTTGAACTTTCTCACGGTAGTTCATGTCGAGGAGCCGCACGGACGCGTGGTGTCTTGCCTCTTCTTTCTTCATCCACTTGTTCACTATTCATGAAACGGCGACCGACGAGATACCGGCGGAATAAATTTGCATTCCAACAATTTTTTTTTTCGTTTTGTTTTAATCGCAGAAAAGGCGAGTCACTTCTTCTTCTCTGATGAATTAGCAACACACGCTCTACGTCAGCGTTCCAGTTTCCTCTCACCGGGCGATTAAATAAATTACCCACGGTATACCGGCGGCTCGCCAAAATTGGATGATTAAGGCAAAATCACAGCAACGGTTTTACTTTCTAAAAAGAAAAAAGTTAAGTGATTCAATACGTTGATCGAAACGATTTTCGATTTGGCGATGAAAATCTGCATAAATTGCACTTAAGATATGACTAATAACTATCAATATTAATAGTAAAGTCTCTTCGTTCTAGTATCCATCTAGATTAATAGTAAAAGATTACACCTTTTTCTGTGCAACCGACGACAATTATCTTGAGCAACGTGGATCTGAATTTAATTCATATAACTCCAAAATTCTTCAACAATTAATGGATTTTTGAATATTTTTAGTTCGTTTGTTTCTATTGCCCAAGCAAATGTAAACAATATTAAGAGTTACTCGGAGAAGATAAAAGTAATATGATTTGGGCTAACAATATTGAGACACTCTTTTCAGGTTCAGATGCCAAAAAAGTCATGAGGTAGAAAATAAATTTTGATTTGGGCTAAAAATCTTGTGACATTTTCATCTGGTCCAGACTATTGGGTATAAACGTTACAAAAAAATTGATCTTGCGACATTTTTTCTGTTTAAAACAGAAAAAATGCAATAGTCCTGAATGAAATGAAAACAATGATCTCGCGACATTTTTGCTACTTCACTTGCAAAAAGGCAATGATCGTGAGGGGTAGAAACTAACTGCCGCACAGTGGGACGGATGACTATTCTAGCGCGACAAAAGTCAAATGGACCGTTTTTTTTTAAATAAAAGTAAGATCCTATGTTTTTTCGGCTGCTGATTTCCAATTTGAGTGTACTTTTTTTTAATTTGCGTCCATCTAAAGGCTATAATTCAGAAAATACACCTAAAAATTTACATTTTTTTATGGAGGTTTTCAAATAATAATGGCTTAAATTTTATTTAGCAAAACAATGTAACCATAATAAATTTAAAAGTCATGCCCGGATTTTATTCCTATAAATCTTAATTTTTATTTTATAATTCAACAAAGAATTTTTTCCTCAAATCTAGATTTATTTTGAAGGTTAAAGCCTCTCAAAATAAAACTAACTTCTGTATCTAAAAAGTGTTTACTTTGAATGTTTTAAATCGTTTTTTTTTTTAATGGAAGCATACAACGGATCGCCTCGGCATCGATCGAATACGGAGAGTTACATATTAGTGTCCAAATATCGAAATGGAGGACATTTAGGAGGACACTATTCAAGGGAGGGTGGAACATACAAAAAGGCGTTAATTTTGTAAATTTACGAAATTACGCTACCATAATTTGTTGAGTTATAGCCGAAAAACAAAAATATAGCTGATTTTTTTAAGGGGTGAGTTAAGGGGTGAAACATGGTTTTCAGTCGAGAAAAAAAATACGTAACATGGGTTACTTCCCTTGCTAGTACATAACTTTGCAAGTTATCGTGAGTTATCGCAAGTTATCGCAGCTAGAACATGCTAAGAATCACGTGAAAATGTCTGAAGAAAAACGACATGAAAGCCGTTTTTCGGCAAAATTCGGCAATTTTGTTGTACAAGCCAAAATATATCCAAATTTATAATAAAATTAACGATGAAATCAAAAAATTATAACGACAAATAAGAACAACTGAAAAAATACTTATCACTGAAAAAACAATTGTTATTATGTACTAATTGCACAAAAAAAATCCCAATTATTTATATGCATATTTACTAACTGTTTTCTGCATTTGAATATGTACAAATACGCTCCTTCAATAGTCATGAGGTGAAAAAAACTTGATCTCGCGACTTTTTTTTGCTCCAAACTCTTGTAAAAAGGGCAATCGTCGTGATGTAGAAAAAAAAATTGATCTCGCGATATTGTTTTGCTTTAAACACTTACAAAAAAGGCAATAGTCGTGGGGTAGAAAAAACTTGATCTCACGATATTTTTTTTTGCCCCAAACACTTGCAAAAAGGTAATAGTCATGAGGTAGAAAAACAATGATCACGCGACTTTTTTTGGTCCAAACTCTTGCAAAAAAAGCAATAGTCGTGAGGTAGAAAAATATTATCTCGCGACATTTTTTCTGCTTCAAACACTTGCAAAAAGGCCATGTTTTTCTATTCCAAATAGAATTATTTTTACGTTTTCCTTGTTTATTTTCAATTGAAATCATATTTTAAATGTACATCTAGCGTTGCGAAAACTCGGATGAAACTGACGTTTAAAAATTATGAAAGATGGAAAAAATTCAAAAACTAGGTTTACTCAAAAACTAACGAGATTTCGGAAAAAATTCATTCACATAAATTAGCTGTAACTATTATCGTTTCATAATTATAAACCAAAAATTAAAAAAAAAAAAATATTTTTTTTCTCGAATAGCAATGATTTTATGAAAAATATTTTCAAGCAAAAGATGTTCATTTCTTTGTTGTCTTTAATGTTTGTTTAAATATTTTTGTGATATTTTTCATATTCAAGAAAATATTGGCAAAAAACAAAAAACAGTTAAGGTAAACGCCCACTTCCGGTATACGAAATTTTACCAAAAGTTTTTAGTTCTTCGGATTATCAAATAAGACGGATGTTCAAAGTTTCATATCAATTGCTCTATTAGTTTTTGAGATACAGCGCGCACAGACAGACACACACACACAGACACACACACACACACACACACATTTTTTTCCAGAAATTGTTGAAATGGTATCTAGGGACCCCAAAACGGATATTTCCGTAAAAAAAATTTGAAAAATACTTGAAAAAAGGCAATAATTGTTAGGTAGAAAAAAAAAAGATCTCGCGACATGTTTTTGCTCCAAACTCTTGCAAAAAGGCAATAGTCGTGAGGTAGAAAAAAAATGATCTCGCGACATTTTTTTGCTCTAAACACTTGCAAAAAAGACAATAGTCGTGAGGTAGAAAAACAATGATGTCGCGACTTTTTTTGGTCCAAACTCTTGCAAAAAAAAGCAATAGTCGTGAGGTAGAAAAAAATGATCTCGCGGTATTTTTTCTGCTTCAAACACTCGCAAAAAGCCATCTTTTTCTGTACCAAACACTTGCAAAAAAGGCAATAGTCGTGAGGTAGAAAAAATAATTGATCTCGCGACATTATTTTTTTGTTCCAAACACTTGCATAAAGGGAATAGTCGTGAGGTAGAAAAAAAATTATCTCGCGACATTTTTTCTGCTTCAAACACTTGCAAAAAGGACATCTTTTTCCTGCTCCAAACACTTGTAAAAAGGCAATAATTGTTAGGTAGAAAAAAAAAGATCTCGCGACATGTTTTTGCTCCAAACTCTTGCAAAAAGGCAATAGTCGTGAGGTAGAGAAAAAAATGGATCTCGCGACATTATTTTTTTGTTCCAAACACTTGCATAAAGGCAATAGTCGTGAGGTAGAAAAAAAATGATCACGCGACATTTTTTCTGCTTCAAACACTTGCAAAAAGGCAATAATCGTAAGGTAGAAAAAAAAAAGATCTCGCGACATGTTTTTGCACCAAGCTCTTACAAAAAAGGCAATAGTCGTGAGGTAGAAAAAACATTGATCACGCGATTTTTTTTTTTTGCTCCAAACACTTGTAAGAAAAGGCAATAGTCGTGAGGTAGAAAAATTGATCTCGCGATATTTTTTCTGCTTCAAACACTCGCAAGAAGCCATCTTTTTCTGTTCCAAACACTTGCAAAAAAGGCAATAGTCGTGAGGTAGAAAAAAAATTGATCTCGCGACATTATTTTTTTATTCCAAACACTTGCATAAAGGCAATAATCGTGAGGTAGAAAAAAAATGATCTCGCGACATTTTTTCTGCTTCAAACACTTGCAAAAAGGACTTTTTTTTCCTGCTCCAAACACTTGAAAAAAGGCAATAATTGTTAGGTAAAAAAAAAAAAAAGATCTCGCGACATGTTTTTGCTCCAAGCTCTTGCAAAAAGGCAATAGTCGTGAGGTAGAAAAAAAAAGGATCTCGCGACATTATTTTTTTGTTCCAAACACTTGCATAAAGGCAATAGTCGTGAGGTAGAAAAAAAAAGATCTCGTGACATGTTTTTGCACCAAGCTCTTACAAAAAAGGCAATAGTCGTGAGGTAGAAAAAACATTGATCACGCGATTTTTTTTGCTCCAAACACTTGTAAGAAAAGGCAATAGTCGTGAGGTAGAAAACTTGATCTCCCGATTTTTTTTTTGGTCCAAACACTTGCAAAAAAGGCAATAGTCGTGAGGTAGAAAAAAAATTATCTCGCGACATTTTTTCTGCTTCAAACACTTCCAAACAGGACATCTTTTTCCTGCTCCAAACATTTAAAAAAGGCAATAATCGTTAGGTAGAAAAAAATAATCTCGCGACATGTTTTTGCACCAAGCTCTTACAAAAAAGGCAATAGTAGCGAGGTAGAAAAAAATTGATCTCTCCATATTTTTTTGTTCTAAACACTTGCAAAAAAGCAATAATCGTGAGGTAGAAAAAAATGATCTCGCGATATTTTTTCTGCTTCAAACACTTGCAAAAAGGCCATGTTTTTCTGTTCCAAACACTTGCAAAAAAGGCAATAGTCATGAGGTAGAAAAAATAATTGATCTCGCGACATTATTTTTTTGTTCCAAACACTTACATAAAGGTAATAGTCGTGAGGTTGAAAAAAAAAATTATCTCGCCACATTTTTTCTGCTTCAAACACTTGCAAAAAGGACATCTTTTTCCCTCTTCCAAACACTTGAAAAAAGGCAATAATTGTTAGGTAGAAAAAAAAAAGATCTCGCGACATGTTTTTGCTCCAAACTCTTGTAAAAAGGCAATAGTCGTGAGGTATAAAAAAAATGATCTCGCGTCATTTTTTTGCTCTAAACACTACACTTGCTAAAAAAAAAGGCAATAGTCGTGAGGAAGAAAAAAATTGATCTCGCCATGTTTTTTTTGCTCCAAACACTCGCAAAAAGGCAATAGTCATGAGGTAGAAAAACAATGATCTCGCGACTTTTTTTGGTCCAAACTCTTGCAAAAAAAGCAATAGTCGTAAGGTAGAAAAAATGATCTCGCGATATTTTTTCTGTTCCAAACACTTGCAAAAAAGGCAATAATCGTGAAGTAGAAAAATAATTGATTTGAGCTTGCGAAAAGAGCAATAGTCGTAATTTTGATTTGGACTAATAATCCAGAGGCATTTTCTTCTGGACCTGACATAAGCCAAAAAATTTAATCAACTTTATTCGCTTTCATATTAACCATTTTTCGCTAAACAAAAAAAAGTTCTTACACCTGAAGGAGACATTTTGTATTACAGTTCTTGAATTTGATTTGAAAGTGGATTATTAGGTGATCCGGCATCAGCAATTCGCATAATTTTCACGATCAAGTCCGGAGAGCCGGAGGCTGTTTACAGTCGGTAACGAGCGCGCGGCCGGGCAAGAAGAAGAAGAAGAAAGTTAGTCGTCTAGTTCGCGAGTTAAGCCCTTGGGATGTGTTCTTAATAGGGGTCCAGTTTCACGGTTGTAATAGCGCACACTGTACACCTACATCGCGGCGAGACGGAGACGGAGTGCTGGACGAGAAAGACGGCCGTCGGTCAATGATTAAGTGGGCGTGAGGCTCGTGCAGCGTGAGAACCAGGCGAGTCATGCCTGCAGTCAGCGTGATTACTGCTTCCTGTTAACTGATTGAGCCGCTCGCTCCCACAATTATATACCAATCACCGCATACGCCTTTGATTGGACTCTACTCTCCACTGTCTCTACTGAGGCAGCACACACGGTCGGTATACCGATCCGGTATACCGCGGTGCGGTCTACCACCACGAGGTATATCACGCACACGCTCCTCCGAACGCCGATTCTTCATTATTCTTTATTGTTCGGCGGGAGAGCGTCCATTTGGGCTGAATTGGAATGGAACCAATTTTCATAAATCATCGCCCACATAGATTCTAATTTATGCAAAAAACATGTCCAACATTTTCTATTATCAATATTTCTCTGGAATTACCACATCAATAATCTATACCAGAAGTTCCCGAATCGATTCGTTGTCGGTACGCGAATATCGAGCCATCGGTACTTTTTGTGAGTCAACTTTTGATGAGCAAAAAAGAAAAAAATGTTGAAGAGCAAAAAAAAAACATTTCAACAAGTTGACAAAAAAATCTCATTTTGAGTCACTAATTTTAACTATGACTCACTTGACTACTCGACCCATTTCGATGAGTCGACTCTTTGAATAGACTCACTCATGAGTTACCTATTTCTAATCGGTACCTGCTAAATAAATGAAATAATAATGATAATAATATTTTTGCGAGAGACAAACGATTACAAAATGGTCATCACTTGAGAATGTGTGAAATGTTTTTTACGACTCGCTTTCCAAATATGTATTACCTACTGGTACAGGCCTCTAAATATCTGGTGTCACATTGCGCAGTGATCATCTTAAATTTCAAGAGCGTCGCGTGAGCAGAATGTAAATATGGACACAGAATTGTCACAGAGATTTGTTATCGCGTTCTTTCCGAATACTTTCTCACTCTACGCAAACTTTACCCCCATGTGACACCAGATATTTGGAGGCCTATACGTCACTATATTATCTACTAGATACCGGTACAACATCTTGAAAATATTAGGAACCTCTGATATACAAATATGAAACCTCAAATCCAGCACGCGGTAAACGACTTGAGCATTAAATATTAATTTGTCGACAGACCACATTCAAATCCTAAAATAATTGCTTTCCGACAAAAATTTCTTTTTTTGATTATCGAAAAATTGATTATTGAAAAATCCAAATTCTTCAGATAAGCATGTGTTTATCTGTGCAATTATACCCAAAATCACCAAAATCTAAATCTAAAGATTTTTGTTGAACAATTGTGAATTGCTGCAAATTTCTTTCCGCAGGTGTAACCTGTTGTTTCGGCATAAGTTAAATTTCTAAAAATTGTTTTGTAGCCTCTATTTGATGGGGTTATATTTTTTGATCTTGAATTAAAATACTTAATTTTTCGGAAAACTTTCCTGCCGCCTTAAAATTAAACTAGTTTTATTGAAACAATAGTGATGTGGCCATGATGTTACTTTCTCCGATTTGATGGTACCGTGGTTATTTATATTTACACTTTCATAGTTTATTTTCAATTTAAATCATATTTTAAATTTTTCATTTTTGTTCGTCAAATGGTGTCTTCTAGCGCAGCCATTTTACTTCCTGCAGAGTTCGGATTATTATCTTTAGACAATTACGCAGGTGTGATATTCATTCTTAATCTGTCAAAGTTTTAACCATCTGTCAGAAGAAATGTAGAATTTACAAGCCAATTTATTGAAATGGTGTTTTTTTTTGTCTTAAAAAATTGTTTTTTTAGCGCAGTCATTTTAGTTACGGCAAAGTTCGGATGATTATCTTTCGGCAATTACGAAGGCGTGGTATTCAGTCTTAATCTGTCAAAGTTTCAGGCATCTGTCAAAAGAAATGTGGAATTTACAGGCCGATTTCTTGAAAAAGTGTTTTTTTTTTTCGTCTTAAATTTTTTTTTTAGCGCAGTCATTTTAGTTACGGCAAAGTTCGGATGATTATCTTTCAGCAATTACGAAGGCGTGGTATTCAGTCTTAATCTGTCAAAGTTTCAGGCATCTGTCAAAAGAAATGTGGAATTTACAGGCCGATTTCTTGAAAAAGTGTTTTTTTTTCGTCTTAATTTTTTTTTTTAGCGCAGTCATTTTAGTTACGGCAAAGTTCGGATGATTATCTTTCGGCAATTACGAAGGCGTGGTATTCAGTCTTAATCTGTCAAAGTTTCAGGCATCTGTTGTCGAAAGAAATGTAGAATTTAAAGGCCGATTTCTTGAAAAAGTGCTTTTTTTTTGTCTTAAAAAATTGTTTTTTGAGCGCAGTCATTTTAGTTACGGCAAAGTTCGGATGATTATCTTTCGGCAGTTACGAAGGCGTGATATTCAGTCTTAATCTGTCAAAGTTTCAGGCATCTGTCGAAAGAAATGTAGAATTTACAGGCCAATTTCTTGAAAAAGTGCATTTTTTGGTCTTAAAAATTTGTTTTTTTGGCGCAGTCATTTTAGTTACGGCAAAGTTTAGATGATTATATTTGGACAATTACAAAGGCATGTTATTCAGTCTGAAGCTGTCAAAGTTTCAAGCATCTGTCAAAAGAAATGTAGAATTTACAGGCCGATTTCCTGAAAAAGTGCGTTTTTGTCTTAAAAATTTGTTTTTTTAGCGCAGCCATTTTAGTTAATGTAAAGTTCGGATGAATATCTTTGGACAATTACAAAGGCATGTTATTCAGTCTGAAGCTGTCAAAGTTTCAAGCATCTGTCAAAAGAAATGTAGAATTTACAGGCCGATTTCCTGAAAAGGTGCGTTTTTGTCTTAAAAATTTGTTTTTTAGCGCAGCCATTTTAATTAATGTAAAGTTCGGATGAATATCTTTGGACAACTACGAAGGCATGGTATTCAGTCTTAAGCTGTCAAAGTTTCAAGCATCTGTCAAAAGAAATGTAGAATTTACAGGCCGATTTCTTGAAAAAGTGCTTTTTTGTCTTAAAAATTTGTTTTTTTGCGCAGTCATTTTAAATACTGCAAAATTCAGATGATTATCTTAGGACAATTACAAAAGCATGGTATTCAGTCTTAAGCTGTCAAAGTTTCAAGCATCTGTCAAAATAAATGTAGAATTTACAAGCCAATTTCTTGAAAAAGTGCTTTTTTTGTCTTAAAAATTTGTTTTTTTAGCGCCGCCATTTTAGTTAATGTAAAGTTCGGATGAATGTCTTTGAACAATTACAAACGCATGGTATTCAGTCTTAAGCTGTCAAAGTTTCAAGAATCTGTCAAAAGAAATGTAGAATTTACAGGCCGATTTCTTGAAAAAGTGCTTTTTTTGTCTTAAACATTTGTTTTTTAGCGCAGCCATTTTAATTAATGTAAAGTTCGGATGAATATCTTTGGACAATTACGAAGGCTTGGTATTCAGTCTTAATCTGTCGAAGTTTCAAGCATCTGTCAAAAGAAATGTAGAATTTACAGGCAAATTTCTTGAAAAAGTGCATTTTTGTCTTAAAAATTTGTTTTTTGGCGCAGTCATTTCGGTTAATATAAAGCTAGGATGACTATCTTTGGACAATTACGAAGGCATGGTATTCAGTCTTAAGCTGTCAAAGTTTCAAGCAACTGTCTAAAGAAATGTAAAATTTACAAGCCAATTTCTCGAAAATTGATTTTCTATCTTAAAAATTTGTTTTTTTAGCGCAGCCATTTTAGTTAATGTAAAGTTTGAATGAATATCTTTGGACAATTACGAAGTCATGGTATTCAGTCTTAAGCTGTCAAAGTTTCAAGCATCTGTCAAAAGAAATGTAGAATTTACAGGCCGATTTCCTAAAAAAGTGCCTTTTTTGTCTTAAAAAATTGTTTTTAATGTAAAGTTCGGATGAATATCTTTGGATAATTACAAAGGCATGGTATTCAGTATTAAGCTGTCAAAGTTCCAAGTCAAAAAAAATGTAGATTTTACAGGCAAATTTCTTGAAAAAGTGCTTTTTTGTCTTAAAAATTTGTTTTTTAGCGCAGCCATTTTAGTTAATGTAAAGTTCGGATGAATACCTTTGGACAATTACAAAGGCATGGTATTCAGTCTTAAGCTGTCAAAGTTTCAAGCATCTGTCAACAAAAATGTGGAATTTACAGGCCGATTTCCTGAAAAAGTGCGTTTTTGTCTTAAAAATTTGTTTTTTTAGCGCAGCCATTTTAATTAATGTAAAGTTCGGATGAATATCTTTGGACAATTACAAACGCATCGTATTCAGTCTTAAGCTGTCAAAGTTTCAAGCATCCGTCAAAATAAATGTAGAATTTACAGGCCGATTTCCTGAAAAAGTGCGTTTTTGTCTTAAAAATTTGTTTTTTTAGCGCAGCCATTTTAGTTAATGTAAAGTTCGGATGAATATCTTTGGACAATTACAAAGGCATGTTATTCAGTCTGAAGCTGTCAAAGTTTCAAGCATCTGTCAAAAGAAATGTAGAATTTACAGGCAAATTTCTTGAAAAAGTGCTTTTTTGTCTTTGTTTTTTTAGCGCAGCCATTTTAGTTAATGTAAAGTTCGGATGAATATCTTTGGACAATTACGAAGGTATGGTATTCAGTCTTAAGTTGTCAAAGCTTCAACCATCTGTCAGAAAAAATGTAGAATTTACAAGCCAATTTGTGGGAAGCAAATATTTGAATTATGAATTTTGAAGAAAAATATGTTAAGTTTGAAATAGTAATCTGGGGTAAATTCCAATTAGATTATTTCCTGCAGTGGCATCACATTTCAAGATCTGGATTAATATGTCCTGAAGTTTTTCTCCAGGTGTCAGCAGTTAATTATTGCCGATCAAATATTTGAATTCTGAATTTTAAAGAAAAATATTTCAAGTTTGAAATATTAATCTGGAGTCAATTCTAATTAGATGATTTCTTGCAGTGTCGAAATCTCGATTAATATATGTTTTGAAGATTTTCTTCTTCGGGTCAGCAGTTGATCTCAAAGTGGGCAGCGAGCAGACATTTGAATTCCCGGGCGCTAATTATTAATGTGTTGGCCATTACGTTAATTACAAGTTCTTAGAAGAAAGAGAGCCGGGTAACCGTTTCTGATTGGATTCCGGCGTCGTCGTCCGGGCAAAAAGCGCAGATTTCTGTCCGAACGCGGCGCGGAGATATCGTGAGAAAGGCGGCCGTCCACATTTCACGTTGTCCGCTTTTTACGATGGGAGATAACCCGAGCCGATTTTATTACTTCTAAATCAATTCATCTCTCTTTCCTGTTCGCTCCTTCGTCCGTCGCGTCCGCGCGCGCGTTTTCTAATGGTCCTTAATTGTAACAGGCCGAGATTTCTTCGACGGGACTGGCAGCGAAATTGCCACCAAATCGAGACGCACACGATTCATAATCTTTTCCGTAGTTGGGAAATGAGGAGAATCGGTTTTATGGATTATTATATGGCGATTTGGTTCGAAGAGCAAAATCTGACGAATTTCGAAAATCATGGAAGTTTATTCATTGGTAGTGATGGGCAAGATCGAGTATCTCAAAGATCGATCAATCGGTGATCGATGTATCGAGCCACTCGATCTTTTGCTTTGTTGTAATTTTTTTTTTAATTTCATCTTAGTTCACATTGAAATATTCTAAAATTTAGAAACAATGCATTTCTAATTTTTACGGAAATGTAGAATCGCATGTGTTGACAGTTGTTTTGGAAAGTTTCACGTCGATGGTAATTGTTTTTATATTTTTTTCGCGTCGACGAATTTACTGCATTTTTTTTTTATTTCATCTCCGTTCACATTGAAATATTCTAAAATTTAGTAACAATGCATTTTTAATTTTATGGTGTGAATTCATTAGTTCACATTAAAAATTCTCCACCAATGAATCACGAATCAAACATCCCGCGGTGCCCGAGACAAACACGAGCGCTCGGGCGCGCGGTATCAATCGATCCTCAAAGCTTCTCTCCTCGGCGTCTTTCAGGTGGCTGGGCGGTAAGTGGTCTCCGGATCTGGGGTCTGGGAGGAGATCACCCCGTTCGGTTGCGTTTAAAGATAACGGGGCCCCACGACAAACACACGCACGCACGTTCACAAAGGGCCCTCTGTGCCATACCCGTCCTTCTTCGATCAACTGGCGCGGCAGATGGTACGTCTCGCTCTACGGACGGACCAGGTGCCCGTGCTGGCATTCGACTGCCCGTGGGAACGTTTCTAGAGATGTTTCCCCACGAGCCGGCGAGCGAGCGAACGGCCGTCGCGGCACGATATCGGCACAAGCCGGACATACGCTAAGAAGGGTGCCTTACCGTTTGTTAATGACCCCCACTGGCTGTGGCCCCCTTTAAATAATCGAAAGTCAACCCCGTTCGCATCTGTCGACAAATTGTGTACCGCTTTTGTGTACTCGTTTGCTAATTGGGTAACGCGAAACTTTACAGAATATATCAGTAGTACATTTTAACAATAATTTTTTCAAAATTGAGGGTTGGTCAAGACGAAGCAGGAGTAGGATAAAGTACCAGAGTACGGAAGAAAATAATTCCACTTTCGCGAGAAACGCGCAAAGCCTTCCAAGCAAGTCAAACATTGTACAGCTTTCATAACACATTTTGGAATTCTAATTACAAGAAACAGAAGCTTAGGAAAACTTTTCAAAATGGAAAATTCTTCCTTGGAAAAAGTTTGACGAGCAAAAAAAAGAAGAAAAAAAGACCTCACCTTTCAAAAATTTCGTGACTCAAATTGACCTGATCAGAAATCACGCGACTCACTTCTAGGAGTCTTTGAGTCAACTTGCTCATGAGTAGTAGAGGTTGGTACTCTAGTCGGCATTGACCTGTGATAGAAAAAAATCAATTATTTTCGGGGTCCGACCGATAGAAATACAATTTTGAAATAGCGTTAAAGAGAAGATATTGGACTATTATTTAAATCAATCAAAGTACATGTCATATAACAAAAGGATATAATGGCGCCGTTTTATAAAAAAAAAAATGGTGATGATAGAACGCATGGCCAAAAAGTTGTGATTTTTTTTTAAGATAACTCGAATTTTGAAAAGTTATCCGAGTGAATTTTATATCATATAATAATGGAATTAGAATACGATTTAATGATATTAATTCCAAAAAAAATGGTGATAAAGTTTTAAAAAAATTTGAAATTTGTAAAAAATTTAAAATCAATTTCGGCTTTTGAAAGAGTAAAAGTCGCTTATATGAAAAGCCATGTCGCTAAATTCATAGTATATGCTGGTTACAAGTGTCCTCTATCACGCCATACCAAATTCACTTTCAGGTTTATCCCACCCCGGGTGTGGTGATTTTTTTACTCTCGCGAATCGTTGAAAAAATTGCCAATTCTGCGATAATTGTTTATTTTACATCCAATTTTGAAAAGTTATCCGAGTGAATTTTATATCATATATAATAGAATAAAAATACGATTGAATGATATAAATTCCAAAAAAATGGTGACAAAGCTTTAAAAAAAAAATTGTAAAAAATTTAAATTAATTTCGGCCTTTGAAAGAGTAAAAGTCGCTTATATGAAAAGTCATGTCGCTAAATTTTTAATATATGCTGCTTACAAGTGTCCTCTATCACGCCATACCAAATTCACTTTCAGGTTTATCCCACCGCGGGTGTGGTGATTTTTTTTACTCTCGCGAATCGCTGAAAAAATTGCCAATTTTGCGATAATTGTTTATTTTACATCCAATTTTGAAAAGTTATCCGAGTGAATTTTATATCATATATAATAGAATAAAAATACGATTTAATGATATAAATTCCATAATAATGGTGATAAAGCTTTAAAAAAAATTAAATTTGTAAAAAATTTAAATTAATTTCGGATTTTGAAAGAGTAAAAGTCGCTTATATGAAAAGCCATGTCGCTAAATTTATAGTATATGCTGCTTACAAGTGTCCTCTATCACGCCATATCAAATTCACTTTCAGGTTTATTCCACCGCGGGTGTGGTGATTTTTTTTACTCTCGTGAATTCCTGAAAAAATTGCCAATTCTGCGATAATAGTTTATTTTACATCCAATTTTGAAGTTATCCGAGTGAATTTTATATCACATAAAATAGAATAAAAATACGATTTAATGACATTAATTCCAAAAAAATGGTGATGGAGCTTTAAAAAAATTTGAAATTTGTAAAAAATTTAAATTAATTTCGGATTTTGAAAGAATAAAAGTCGCTTATATGAAAAGCCATGTCGCTAAATTCATAGTATATGCTGGTTACAAGTGTCCTCTATCACGCTATACCAAATTCACTTTTAGGTTTATCTCACCCCGGGTGTGGTGATTTTTTTTTACTCTCGCGAATCGCTGAAAAAATTTCCAATTCTGCGATAATTGTTTATTTTACATCCAATTTTGAAAAGTTATCCGAGTGAATTTTATATCATATATAATAGAATAAAAATACGATTTAATGATATAAATTAGAAAAAAAAAGGTGATAAAGCTTTAAAAAATTTTGAAATTTGTAAAAAATTTAAATTAATTTCTGATTTTGAAAGAGTAAAAGTCGCTTATATGAAAAGCCATGTCGCTAAATTTATAGTATATGCTGGTTACAAGTGTCCTCTATCATGCCATACCAAATTCACTTTCAGGTTTATTCCACCGCGGGTGCGTTGATTTTTTTTATTCCCCCGAATCGCTGAAAAAATTGCCAATTCTGCGATAATAGTTTATTTTACATCCAATTTTGAAAAGTTATCCGAGTGAATTTTATATCATATAATAATAGAATAAAAATACGATTTAATGATATAAATTCCAAAAAAATGGTGACAAAGCTTTAAAAAAAAATTGTAAAAAATTTAAATTAATTTCGGCTTTTGAAAGAGTAAAAGTCGCTTGTATGAAAAGCCATGTCGCTAAATTTATAGTATATGCTGGTTACAAGTGTCCTCTATCACACCATACCAAATTCACTTTCAGGTTTATTCCACCGCGGGTGTGGTGATTTTTTTTACTCTCGCGAATCGCTGAAAAAATTGCCAATTCTGCGATAATTGTTTATTTTACATATAATTTGGAAAAGTTATCCGAGTGAATTTTATATCATATATAATAGAATAAAAATACGATTTAATGATATAAATTCCGAAAAAATTTGTAAAAAATTTAAAATCAATTTCTGCTTTTGAAAGAGTCAAAGTCGCTTATATAAAAAGTTCTGTAGCTAAATTTATAATACATGCTAGTTACAAGTGTCCTCTATCCTGCCATACCAAATTCACTTTCAGGTTTATTCCACCGCGGGTGATTTTTTTTACTCTCGCGAATCACCGAAAAATCTGCCAATTTTACGATAATTGTTATTTCGAATTTTGAAAAATTATCCGAATGATATTAATTCCAAAAAAATGGTGATAAAGCTTTAAGATAAAAATTTTTAAATTTGTAAAAAAATTAAAATTAATTTCGAATTTTGAGTAAAAGCCGCTTATATAAAAAATCATGTCGCTAAATTTACAGTATATGATAGTCCCTACTAGCCTCTCCATTGCCAAGCCAAATTCACTTTCAAATTGATCCCACCCCGGGTGTGGTGATTTTTTATTTACCTCGCGAGTCGCCAAAAAACTTAATTCTACGAGCATATTTGTTATTTACTGTTTATCGAATTTTGAAAAGTTAACCCAATGAATTTTACATCACATATAATTGAACGAAAATATGATTTAATTAATTAAACATTTTTGAAATTTGTAAAAATTTAAAATTAATTTCGGCTTTTGAAAGAGTAAAAATCGCTTGTATGAAAAGTCATGTCACTAAATTTATAGTACATACTAGTTACAAGTGTCCTCTATCATGCCATATTTAATAACATTCATTTTAAAAAATGGTGCTAAACCTTTAAACATTTTTTAAATTTGTAAAAATTACAACCTGCTGTTCCCTTTGATATTATATCTGTGACTGACTGAAGGTAATATTTTGGCTATATTATTGCTATACCAAATAAATATACGACTATCCTTGATTTAGTTCAAAATTCGAGAAGTATTTGGAGATTTTTGCAGAACAACAGAGTAAAGTAAATTTGAAAAGTTGGAAAGTTTTAGGTATGTGGCAAATGTTTTTCTATTTTGGTTTTACCTCTGAAAAAACACATCTTTTGAAAGATTATTTTGGAATAAAATCATTAAAATTTTCGTTTTAATTTTTTGAGCCAAAAACATCGCTGAAAAAAATATAAAACGTGCAGGCAAAATTCCATAAAAAAACATCCTCAATGGCCGTAGTACCGCTTACTCGAAATCAATTTGGTTTTTGTAAATTCAACAATTTTTAATACAGAAAATTCCCAAAAATCCTTTTAAAGATTCTCGTTTTAATTTTTTAACACTTGAACAAAAACATCGCAGAAAAAAATTATAAAACGCGCCGACAAAATTCCATATGAACTCAATGAATCGCTAATTCAAAATCAATTCGGTTTTTGTAAATCCAACAATTTTCAATAGAGATATGGATTTTTCAAGATTTTCGTTTTAATTTTTTTGAGCACTTGAATTAAAACATCGCAGAAAAAAATAAAAAACGAGTAGAAAAAATTCCTTAAAACAATATCTTCAAGGTCGAAGAATCGCTTATTCAAAATTAATTTGGTTTTTGTAAATTCAACAATTTTCAATAGAGATATGGATTTTTCAAGATTTTCGTTTTAATTTTTTGAGCACTTGAATTAAAACATCGCAGAAAAAAATAAAAAACGAGTAGAAAAAATTCCTTAAAACAATATCTTCAATGGTGGAAGAATCGCTTATTCAAAATTAATATGGTTTTTGTAAATTCCACAGTTTTTAATGGAGATATGGATTTTTGAAGATTTTCGTTTTAATTTTTTGAGCACTTGAATTAAAACATCGCAGAAAAAAATAAAAAACGAGTAGAAAAAATTCCTTAAAACAATATCCTCAATGGTCGAAGTATCGCTTATTCAAAATCAATTTGGTTTTTGTAAATTCCACAATTTTCAATAGAGATATGGATTTTTGAAGATTTTCGTTTTAATTTTTTGAGCACTTGAATTAAAACATCGCAGAAAAAAAATAAAAAACGAGTAGAAAAAATTCCTTAAAACAATATCCTCACTGGTCGAAGTATCGCTTATTCAAAATGAATTTGGTTTTTGTAAATTCCACAATTTTCAATAGAGATATGGATTTTTCAAGATTTTCGTTTTAATTTTTTAAGCACTTGAATTAAAACATCGCAGAAAAAAATAAAAAAACGAGTAGAAAAAATTCCTTAAAACAATATCTTCAATGGTGGAAGAATCGCTTATTCAAAATTAATATGGTTTTTGTAAATTACATAGTTTTTAATGGAGATATGGATTTTTGAATATTTTAGTTTTATTTTTTTGAGCACTTGAATGAAAACACCGCAGAAAAAAATATAAAACGCGTAGAAAAAATTCATTAAAACAATATTTTTCAAAGGTCGAAGAATCGCTTATTCAAAATTAATTCGGTTTATGTAAATCCAACAATTTTCAATAGAGATATGGATTTTTGAAGATTTTCGGTTTAATTTTTTGAGCACTTGATTGAAAACATCGCAGAAAAAAATATAAAACGCGTAGAAGAAATTCCATAAGAAATATCCTCAATGATCGAAGTATCGCTTATTCAAAATCAATTTGGTTTTTGTAAATTCCACAGTTTTTAATGGAGATATGGATTTTTGAAAATTTTAGTTTAATTTTTTTGAGCATTTGAATGAAAACATTGCAGAAAAAATATAAAACGCCTAGAAAAAATTCCTTAAAACAATATCTTTAAGGTTAAAGAATCGCTTATTCAAAATTAATTTACTTTCTGTAAATTCAACAATTTTTAATGGAAATATGGATTTTTGAAGATTTTCGTTTTAATTTTTTGAGCACATGAATGAAAACATCGCAGAAAAAAATATAAAACGCGTAGAAAAAATTCCTTAAAACAATATTTTCAAGGTCGAAGAATCGCTTATTCAAAATTAATTTGGTTTTTATAAATCCAACAATTTTCAATAGAGATATGGATTTTTGAAGATTTTCGTTTTAATTCTTTGAGCACATGAATGAAAACATCGCAGAAAAAAATATAAAACCTAGAAAAAAATCCTTAGAACAATATCTTGAAGGTCGAAGAATTGCTTATTAAAAATTAATTTGGTTTTTGTAAATCCAACAATTTTCAATAGAGATATGAATTTTTGAAGATTTTCGTTTTAATTTTTTGAGCACTTGAATGAAAACATCGCATAAAAAAATATAAAACGCGCAGAAAAAAATCCTTAAAACAATATCTTCAATAGTCGAAGAATCGCTTATTCAAAATTAATGTGGTTTTTCTAAATTTAACAATTTTTAATGGAGATATGGATTTTTAATTTTTTTTTGTTTTTTGAGCACTTGAGCAGTGTACAAGTGTTCATATGAAGTCTTGTGTTGAATTATTTCCGCTCGCGCAAAACGTCAGTGTGCAACAGGCCTAAGCCCTCTCTTTATTTTACATGATTGTCATATGGCCCGTTAAATATTCATTACTGCCTCACTTTACATTGCGATATTTTAATTACCAAAAACATCAACCAAATTGAATAATTTGATGACAGCTATTAAGTGGTCAGTGGTTAAATTGTACTTGGCACCGTCGGCAGTGTCAGCACGTTCGTGTAATTAGTTTAATAAACCCAACAATTGTATAAATGCACCAATTTGGTGCTGTAATTATGCATCCAAAACTTTTGATTAACAAACGTGGAATTTATAAAGGAGAATGTTTCGGTGAGCTGTTTAAAATTTAAGGTGGTTACTTCGTCGATAATTTATACTTGCTATTTGTCCGAATTCCACTAGGAGTTGGAATTAGTAGCACTTTTGTGGAAAATAATATCTTTAGGTTGAAAGATTTCGGTCGATGGCCATTTTCAATTCATTAAGAAATTGAAAAAAATGTTTTCTTTTAATAAACTTATTTAATGTATCAAATGTTCAAAATGAGCACTACTCACTTGACAAAAAGCCAATCGGTGATAAAACACATCCCTTACATTTTGAAACATTTCTGGTGGAATTTGAACATTTGATACATTAAATAAGTTTTAAAAAATTCAATTTCTGAAATAAAAAAACAAAAAAAGACAAAATATTTTTACACAGTCATAAAGAGAATAAAAAGGGCTACAAATTTAGTGAAATAGAAAAAAATGGTTTCCATTAAAAAAAATGTCTATGACGTCATACGTGAAAGACTAGCGACGTCATACTATTTTTAAAGACGCTAAAAAGTGCGCAATAAAAAACAATAATCGACGTATCCGAGGATTTTTTCTGGAACTTCTCGTTTAATAAATACCGAATTTGTTCCAGTTAAATTTTCCACCCTGTATAGTAGTATAACAAATATACAAGTGTTTTTATTCGAAATTACCATCAAGATGTATCATGAAGTAAAATCTCTCAGCATTAAATATTTTAAAGTTCGTTTTATTTTCCATAATATTACATGAGAAAAAAATCAAAAATATCTGTTTGAATTTTTATCGATTTTAAAGTTTACTTTATTTCTTTACAAAATTACAGGAGGAAAAAATTAAAAAAACTTTTATGAATTTTAACAATGAGTGTACTTTATTTTTCACGAAACTAGGGGAGAAAACAACAAAAGGAAAGTGTTAGGATTTTTAACTATATTAAAGTTTACTTTATTTTTTTTTAAATTCAAATTTCAAAAAACGTTTTAGAATTTTAACAATCAGTTTACTTTATTTTTCACGAAACTAGGGGAGAAAAAAACAAAAGGACAGTGTTAGGATTTTTTTGCGATATTAAAGTTTACTTTATTTTTTTACAAAATTCAAATTTCAAAAAACGTTTTTGAATTTTAACAATTAGTTTACTTTATTTTTCACGAAACTAGGAGAGAAAAACAAGGAAAGTGTTAGGATTTTTAACGATATCAAAATTTAATTTATTTTTTTACAAAATATCAAAAAATCAAAAAATCTTCTTGAATTTTTAGAAATTAGTTTACTTTAATTTTCACAAAAGTACGAGAGAAAAAAAAGAAAAAAAAATAATTGTTTGGATTTTTACCGATTTTCAAGTTTACTTTATTTTTACAAAATTACAGCAGAAAAAGTAGAAAAAAATCAGTTTGGATTCTAAAAAAAATATAAAACGTGTTGACAAAATTCTACAAAAATTAAATTAGATTTGGAAATAATCCTTTTATCAATTTAAATTGAGTATTTGAAACTCCACCGATTATTTTGCTAGTTGTGAATTTTTGAAAATTTTAGTTTTCGAATTGTGTAATTCTCCAGTGAAAAATTCTAAAAAAAATATAAAACGTGTTGACAAAATTCTACAAAAATTAAATTAGATTTGGAAATCATCCTTTTATCAATTTAAATTGAGTATTTGAAAATCCACCGATTATTTCGCTAGTTGTGCATTTTTGAAAATTTTAGTTTTTGAATTGTGTAATACTCGAAAAAAATTTTTTTTTTTATATCAAACGTGTCTACTAAATTCTACAAAAATTAAATAAGATTTGCAAATCATCGTTTTATTAAATTAAATGCGGTTTTTGAAAATCCGCCGATTATTTTGCGAGTTGTGAATTTTTGAAAATTTTAGTTTTCGAATTGTGTCTTACTCGAGTGAAAATTTCAAAAAAATATAAAAAGTGTTGACGAAAATCTACAAAAATTAAATTATACTTGCAAATCATCGATTTATCAAATGAAGTAGTTTTTAAAAATCTACCGATTATTTCACGAGTTATGAATTTTTGAAAATTTTAGTTTTCGAATTGTGTAATACTCCAGTGAAAAATTCTAAAAAAAATATAAAACGTGTTGACAAAATTCTACAAAAATTAAATTATATTTGGAAATGATCCTTTTGTCAATTTAAATTGAGTATTTGAAAATCCACCGATTATTTTGCTAGTTGTGAATTTTTGAAAATTTTAGATTTCGAATTGTGTAATACTCGAAAAAAAAATTTAAAAAAATATCAAACGTGTCTTCTAAATTCTACAAAAAATAAATAAGATTTGCAAATCATCGTTTTATTAAATTAAGTGCACTTTTTGAAAATTCACCGATTATTTTGCTAGTTGTGAAATTTTGAAAATTTTAGTTTTCGAATTGTGCAATACTCGAGTAAAAAATAAAAAAAAATATAAAACATGTCAACTAAATTCTACAAAAATTAAATAAGATTTGCAAATCATCGTTTTATTAAATTAAGTGCAGTTTTTTCATCTTGCAGTTGCGAACAAGTTGAAAACGGCGAAAAAATAGATTTCGAAATTTAATTCTAAAGCCTGTTTACAGCTCCCGTAGGAGGCCCGAAAATGGCAATTTTTAGCGTTTTTTTTTTTTTTTAGATTTGCGTCAGGGCAGATTAAAATATGCCTGCACTTATAGCGAGAAGGTATTGAGTACCAAAACACTGGTGCTGAATGAGGAAATAATTTTTTCGGAATTTTTTCCGACATCAGTTTTTGGTATTTTTGACACGAATTTACTTTCATGGAAGGCCCGATTCCACCAGAAATTGTTGAAAAACTTTGTTGTGTTTTTATCGAAGCAAGAAGTTTCTCTTTACGTAAGGTAATGTTTTCAAATTTGGAAACTCACGAAAGCGCTCAAATAAAAATTTTTGCTTTTTGGCATTTTCTACACGATTTTACGTTTTAATGTTTCTTGGAATATCGAAATGGCAAAGCATTGGCGAATTCCAGGCCTTCGTAGCCTAATATCCATATTTTAATGCTATTGATCGTGTTTATTTGTCTTTATTTAATTAATAATAAATATTTTTTTATTAAGCCGGGCGATAAAACAGATTCCGACGGCCCTTGAGAATTGAATAGTTTTCATCAAAATGTGTGCTACAGCCTTATTAGGCCATTCTAAGTCTGTTTACAGCTTCCGCAAGTAGCCTGAAAATGGCAATTTTTGGCGTTTTTTGACGTTTCACTATATAAGTATGAAATTGTCCATACATATTTGTGACAAGGCGGCTTAAAATATAGCCGCACTTATACAGAAAAGGTATTGAGTACCAAAACACTGGTACTGAATGGGGAAATGTTTTTTTCAGATTTTTTTCCAAAAGCAGTTTTTGGCATTTTTGACACGAATTTACTTTCTTGGAAGTTAGAGTGGCCCGATTCCACCAGAAATTGTTGAAAAACTTTGTTGTGTTTTTATCGAAGCGAGAAGTTCACTTTCCGTAAGGTATTGTTTTCAAATTTGGAAACTCACGAAAGCGCTCAAATAAATTTTTTTGATTTTTGGCATTTTCTACACGATTTTACGTTTTAATGTTTCTTGGAATATCGAAATGGCAAAGCATTGGTGAACTCCTGGCCTTCGTAGCCTAATATCCTTATTTTAATGCTATTGATCGTCTTTATTTAATTAATAATAAATATTTTTTTATTAGGCCGGGGCGATAAAACAGATTTCGACGGCCCTTAAAAATTGAATAGTTTTCATCAAAATGTGTGCTACAGCCTTATTAGGCCATTCTAAGTCTGTTTACAGCTTCCGCAAGTGACCTGAAAATGGCCATTTTTGGCGTTTTTTGACGTTTCACCATATAAGTATGAAATTGTCCGTACAGATTTAGGACAAGGCGGCTTAAAATATACCCGCACTTATACTGAAAAGGTATTCAGTACCAAAACACTGGTGCTGAATGGGGAAATGTTTTTTTTGTCAGATTTTTTTCCAACAGTAGTTTTTGGCATTTTTGACACGAATTTACTTTCTTGGAAGTTACAGTAGCCTGATTCCACCAGAAATTGTTGAAAAATTTTGTTGTGTTTTTATCGAAGCGAAAACACTGGTATTGAATGGGGAAATATTTTTTTCGGATTTTTTTCCGACAGTAGTTTTTGGCATTTTTTAAACGAATTTTTTTTTTTATTTATTAACGGGAAACCCCTTTATAATACATAATTTTACATGTGTGCAAAGCTTAAGAACTAATACATAATAGTTGATAAGTAACATTATTACAAGTTAACTAATTACTTAGAAATAATAGCAATGAATGGATTAATTAATATGAATGTTTAATTGAAATTTAAATATAAGATGAATTAAATAACTGATACCAATTAAATTGATTAAAATAATTTGCTGATCTTAATATACGTTCAAAACTAATTTAGAAGTTAGAATGGCCCCATTCCATCAGAGATTGTTAAAAAACTTTGTTATGTTTTTATCGAAGCGAGAAGTTCACTTTCCGTAAGGAATTGTTTTCAAATTTGGAAACTCACGAAAGCGCTCAAATAATTTTTTTTGCTTTTTGGCATTTTCTACACGATTTTACGTTTTAATGTTTTTTGTTTTGGAAATTCGAAATGGCAAAGCATTCGTAACCTAATATCCATATTTCAATGTTATTGCTCGTCTTTATTTAATTAATAATAAACAATTTTTTATTTTGTTTTGAAGGGTTTTTAATATGCAATACGAAATATTTTTTTCACGAATATTAATAAATGTAGAAGTGTGTCTTTAATGGCATTAGGGTACGGACGATTAAAAAAAAAAACCGAAAGGGAAATTTATGCACCCCACGAAGAATGCGGCGTCCGTCTGTTATTCTTTCGTTTCGAAATTCCGTAAGATTCCCACACTATTCAGCACCATTGGCATGTGACCGTCACACGCTCCAACAATGGGGCGCCCTTCGCGCCCTTACGCCGTGCCACCAACCCCCCGAGAAGAAGAATGACCACGGACCCCCACCAGACATCCGGGCCGCTCATATATAACCAACGAGCGGCATTCCTCAACATCATTCATTCAACGCAACAGTTAGTGAACAGTTCTCTCCCTCTCAGTGTGTACGCTTCCGTGCGAGTTTTTTTTTTTGTTTAATTTACGACAAAAAGTGTGATACAATGGCACCCACCGCTTACATGGTACCATCGGAATACAGCGAGGAGCCCATCTCGCGCACCTACCAGTACAGGAAGGTGATGAAGCCGATGCTGGAGCGCAAACGCCGCGCCAGGATTAACCGCTGCCTGGACGAACTCAAGGAGCTGATGGTGACGGCCCTCCAGAGCGAGGGCGAGAACGTCTCGAAACTCGAAAAGGCCGACATCCTGGAGTTAACAGTGCGCCACCTTCACACGCTCAAGAGGCAGCACCAGCTGGTGGTGCCGGCGGAGCAATCGTACGCCGACCGTTTCCGCGCCGGATTCTCGCAGTGCGCGCAAGAAGTGTCCCAGTTCATAACCGCCCCGAGCGAGATCATCGAGCCTGCAGCGGGGAAGAGGCTGCTCCAGCACCTGGGGGCCTGCGTCAGGCAGCTGGACACCCCCGCGATACAGCAGTACCCGCAGCCCAGTTACACGCCGCCGACGTCTCCGGTGAACAACACCAGCAACCAGCCCATGTGGAGGCCGTGGTGAATTTGTGCAAATTTCCAAACGAACCCGAGTTTAGCTTTATTGTTTCGTATAGTTTTTTTTTGTTTTTAAGAGTTTAATCACGCGTCTTCCAGATTTTATTTAATCGAAACCGATTTTTGTATTAATAAATCAACTGTAGCTTTAATACTGTGATAATAAAAAAAGATTGTTCTATATTGTAAATACTTGTATATTATGTACCTGACTGATTATAATAGGTATATTAATAATAAAATATGTTCTTTAATTATAAACAACATGCTATTATTGCCTTTTTTACCTTTTCAGCTTAAAAAAAGTGCTCAAAAGTGATAAAAAAATTATTACTACAGATAATCGTAAAAGCATCAGCTTGTAATGATAACAATTAAATTTGTTATCGACCTGATGGAACTACGTAATATGAATATTTAAATAAAATACATCATAACAAATACAATTCTCATAATCTACATCTGATAATCATTTTAAATTGATGGTCATTTTATGTAATTTAAAATATTACATAGATTTGAGCCTTACGTATTGATTACATTAAAAAGATTAATTAATGAATTATTAGTTGTGTAGTTAAATAATATCGTGTGCAATTATAAATTTTTAAACATCCATTCCATCATTTTAATATTAAATTCAATAAAGATGAAAAGTAGCCTGAATATATGAATACTCAACCAGGTAACTCGACAAAATTAAGACTTTCAATTCAGGCTACTTTTTGTCTTCATTGAATTTATTTAATGCTTCTGCAACACGTGAGGGTTACTTCGCGTCATCTGGACAGTTCTGCTCAATAAAGGTTAAATTGTTTTGCAATTTCAGTTTGCATAAAACTGCACTTTCATTTGGCAACATCATCTAAACACTAAAAGTTTACATTTTGCGAGCAAGTGCCATTTTTTTTTCTTCTAAAAAAAGGTCCAGCTGGGTATGGATAAGGTTTGTCGGATTGCTTTCGGCTAATGATCGTAAACAGTGGCGTAAATTCAAATTAGGGGCCCTGAGGCTAACCAATATTTTGGGACCCCTTTCATATTCAAATTCTCTCGCTCGATTGATGGACCTTGCCAACGACTGCAACAAACATCCCTGGTTTGATTTATTTAATGGATCAATCTCCGAATTCAAATATAAATTAAAATTAAAATTAGGACATTAATTCATAATTCATTTTATTAGATCATTAAATCACTTTATTTTAAGAATAAATTTATATAATTTCAATACGTGCATGTTTTTCAACTTTATGTTTTTGTATATATATATCATGTATTTAAGTTAATTATTATTGTTAATTTCATGTAAAGGTGTTTACCGTAATAAATATTATTATTATTATTATTATTATATACAAAGTGGGCCATGAACATATTTTACTTGAAAATATTTTTCATAAAATTAGTGTTATTTGAGAAAAACAATTTTTTTTTAAATTTTTGGTTTATAATTATGAAACGATAATAGTTACAGCAAATTTATGTTAATAACACGAAATGTTCGATGTACATTTAAAATATGATTTAAATTAAAAATAAACCATGAAAGCGTAATTATAAATGATACCAACTAGCCGGAGAAAGTAACCATTTTTTCAGATTTTTATAGTGCTTAAAAAACAAAAACACATTTTTCGAGGGTTTCATGGTCATATCTTTACAAAAAAATGGGGTTATTTATACGAAACTGAAAAAAAAATTAATTCTAAAATACTAATAATACATACATAAATTGACTGTTGATAAATATACAAAAAATATCGTAAAAATATTAGTTATTCAAATTTTTGAAGATTTCGCACCAAAACTCTGGCATTTTTTTAAGACAATTTTTTCCAGTACTCTTTTTGACATTTTTTTCAGTACACTGTTCCAAGACTTTTTAGCATTTTTTTCAGTACACTTTTTCAAGACTGTTTGGCATTTTTTCGGGACAATTTCTTTTAGTACTCTTAAGACTCTTTGGTATTTTTTCCAAGACAAATTTTTCCAGTACTCTTTTTAGCATTTTTTTCAGGACAACTTTTTCCACTACTCTTTTTGGCATTTTTTTCTATACACTTTTTCAAGACTTTTTGGCATTTTTTCGGGACAATTTCTTTTAGTACTCTTAAGACTCCTTGGCATTTTTTCCAAGACAAATCTTTTTAGCATTTTTTTTAGGACAACTTTTTCCACTACTCTTTTTGGCATTTTTTTCTATACACTTTTTCAAGACTTTTTGGCATTTTTTCGGGACAATTTCTTTTAGTACTCTTAAGACTCCTTGGCATTTTTTCCAAGACAAATCTTTTTAGCATTTTTTCAGGACAACTTTTTCCACTACTCTTCTTGGCATTTTTTTCTATACAGTTTTTCAAGACTTTTTGGCAGTTTTTCGGGACAATTTCTTTTAGTACTCTTAAGACTCCTTGGCATTTTTTCCAAGACAAATCTTTTTAGCATTTTTTTAGGACAACTTTTTCCACTACTCTTTTTGGCATTTTTTCTATACACTTTTTCAAGACTTTTTGGCATTTTTTCGGGACAATTTCTTTTAGTACTCTTAAGACTCCTTGGCATTTTTTCCAAGACAAATCTTTTTAGCATTTTTTCAGGACAACTTTTTCCACTACTCTTCTTGGCATTTTTTTCTATACAGTTTTTCAAGACTTTTTGGCAGTTTTTCGGGACAATTTCTTTTAGTACTCTTAAGACTCCTTGGCATTTTTTCCAAGACAAATCTTTTTAGCATTTTTTTAGGACAACTTTTTCCACTACTCTTTTTGGCATTTTTTCTATACACTTTTTCAAGACTTTTTGGCATTTTTTCGGGACAATTTCTTTTAGTACTCTTAAGACTCCTTGGCATTTTTTCCAAGACAAATCTTTTTAGCATTTTTTTTAGGACAACTTTTTCCACTACTCTTTTTGGCATTTTTTTCTATACACTTTTTCAAGACTTTTTGGCATTTTTTCGAGACAATTTCTTTTAGTACTCTTAAGACTCCTTGGCATTTTTCCAAGACAAATCTTTTTAGCCTTTTTTCAGGACAACTTTTTCCACTACTCTTCTTGGCATTTTTTTCTATACAGTTTTTCAAGACTTTTTGGCAGTTTTTCGGGACAATTTCTTTTAGTACTCTTAAGACTCTTTGGCATTTTTTCCAAGACAAATTTTTCCAGTACTCTTTTTGCCATTTTTTTCAGGACAACTTTTTCCATTACTCTTTTTGGCATTTTTTTCAATACACTTTTTCAAGACTTTTTAGCATTTTTTCGGGACAATTTCTTTTAGTACTCTTAAGACTCTTTGGCATTTTTTCCAAGACAAATTTTTCCAGTACTCTTTTTGCCATTTTTTTCAGGACAATTTTTTCCAGTACTCTTTTTGGCGTTTTTTCAATACACTTTTTCAAGACTTTTTAGCATTTTTTCGGGACAATTTTTTTTAGTACTCTTAAGACTGGCAATTTTTCCAAGACAATTTTTTCCAGTACTCTTTTTGGCATTTTTTCAGGACAATTTTTTCCAGTACTCTTTTTGACGTTTTTTTTCAGTACACTTTTTCAAGATTTTTTAGCATTTTTTTCAGTACACTTTTTAATAATAATAATAAAACATTTATTTTCAGAGAAAAGTACAGGTAGAGGTATACAGTACTAATTAGTGAAAACTTGTCAGGTGAGACAACTGAGACAAAGCCTGATTTGGCATATGAAAATAAAATTAAATTTAATAACTTAACACTAAAAATTAAAAAAAAACTTATAAAACCTAAAACTAAAACTTAAAGTGGCATGCTTTTATTCATAGGAGTTGTAATGAGTATGGTTCTTTCTCGCACAAGAAATTAAACAAACATTTTTTAAAGTTTTATAATTGTTTTGGGCTGTAATATCATTTGGCAAACGATTGTAATTTTCAAGACTTTTTAGCATTTTTCCAGTACACTTTTTCAAGACTTTTTAGCATTTTTTCGGGACAATTTCTTTTAGTACTCTTAAGACTCTTTGGCATTTTTTCCAAGACCATTTTTTCCAGTATTCTTTTTGGCATTTTTTTCAGGACATTTTTTTCCAGTACTCTTTTTGGCATTTCCTCAGTACACTTTTTCAAGACTTGTTAGCATTTTTTCGGGACAATTTTTTCCAGTACTCTTTTTGGCATTTTTTTCAGTACACTTTTTCAAGACTTTTTAGCATTTTTTAGTACACTTTTTCAAGACTTTTTAGCATTTTTTCGGGACTATTTCTTTTAGTACTTTTAAGACTCTTTGGCATTTTTTCCAAGACAATTTTTTCCAGTACTCTTTTTGGAATTTTTTTCAGGACAATTTTTTCCAGTACTCTTTTTGGCATTTTTGTCAATACACTTGTTCAAGACTTTTTAGCATTTTTTCGGGACAATTTTTTTTTAGTACTCTTAAGACTCTTTGACATTTTTTCCAAGACAATTTTTTCCAGTACTCTTTTTGGCATTTTTTTCAAGACAATTTTTTCCAGTACTCTTTTTGGCGTTTTTTTCAACACACTTTTTCAAGACTTTTTAGCATTTTTTCGGTACAATTTCTTTTAGTATTCTTAAGACTCTTTGGCATTTTTTCTAAGACAATTTTTTCCAGTATTCTTTTTGGTATTTTTTCCAAGACAATTTTTTGGAGTACTCTTTCTGGCATTTTTTCAAAGACAATTTTTTTTCAGTACTCTTTTTGGCATATTTACTTTCTCCGTTACGAAGTACGAGAAAGTATTGTGATCGTGAAAAAATTTGCAAATTTTTTTTTTACGGAAATATCCGTTTTGGGGTACCTATATGCCATTTTAACAATTTCTAGAAAAAAAAAATTGTGCTGTGTGTCTGTCTGTCTGTCTGAGCGCGCTGTATCTCAAAAACTAATGGAGCGATTGATATGACACTTTATTTGAGAATCTGAAGAACTGAAAAGCTTTTGGTAAAATTTCGTACACCGGATGTAAGTGTTTTTTTTTGCCAATATTTTTTTAAGTATGAAAAATACCACAAAAACATTTAAACAAATATTGGAGACAACAAAGGAATTAACATCTTTTGTCTGAAAATATTTTTCATAAAGGGAGTTTATGAAAAATATTTTCAATCTTGGTCAACACTTTCCAATAGCAGTTTTAAATCTACATTAAAATCATTTTTACAACAACATGTATTTTATAGCATAATAGATTTTAAAAATAGAAGCATCCATTTGAGTTCACTTTAAATTCTAATTAAACAGATATTACATTAGTAGTTTGATTCTTTTTATGTTATATTGTTATGTATACATACTTTATTTTATTTGGTTTTATTTCATTTTATTTATATCATCATATGTGTCTATTTATATATTTATTGTATTGACTTGTCTAATATTGTTAACTAGCAATAAAAAGAGCAATAAACTCTAATATCTAATATCTAATAAAATCATTGTTATTCGAGAAAAAAATTATTAATTTGTTTTGAATTTTTGGTTTATAATTATGAAACGATAATATTTACAGTAAATTTAAAAAATAAATAATAAATGTAGAGAATGCTAAAATGAACAATTTATAAAGAATAAATAAAACTCACTTTTACTTAGTTAGTATCACACTGTATTTAACTGCAGTGACTAATAAATAAACAGTGTGATATTAACTAAGTAAACGTGAGTTTTATTTATTTTTTATAAATTGGTGTTTTATTTAATTAAAAATGTATCACGAAGTTGCGCCGCCAACCTCAATCAGTTTATAAACAATAAGTTTTTTTCGAAATCTCGTTGGTTTTTGAGTAAACTGACCATTAGTATTTGAAGTAAAATTTATCATTTTCATGTTTCATAATTTTGACGTTTTAAACGTCAGTTTCATCCAAGTCTACAAAACGCTCGATGTACATTAAAATTGAAAATAAACCATGAAAGCGTAAATATAAATTATACTATCAAGTCGGAGTAACATGATGGCCACATCACCATTTTTTTCAGGACAATTTTTTTCAGTACTCTTTTTCAAGACCACTTTTGGCACTTTTGTGGGCAATTTTTTTTTTTATTTTCAAACATTTTTTTTGTAAATAACGTTCAATGACCTTGAAAAATTCACCTAATTTGGTATTTGGGTCAATAATATATGTGATTTTTTCAGATTTTTTAAATAATTTTTTAGTGGTTAAAAGAAATATATTTGAAATATAATCTTATTTTGGGGCTTCCCGGGTCATGTAGGGGTCTTTTTGCTATACGGCAGGCATGTCAAACTCGTTTACCACCAAGGGCCACATCAAGTATTACACACAAGCCGCGGGCCGCATTACCAAAAAAAAAAACTACAATGAAAACAAAAAAAAAAAAAATTACCTTTTAACAGTTGAAGAATAGATTTTTTAGATACACTGG
Organism: Ocypus olens; assembly: GCA_910593695.2. Classification (NCBI taxonomy): domain Eukaryota; kingdom Metazoa; phylum Arthropoda; class Insecta; order Coleoptera; family Staphylinidae; genus Ocypus; species Ocypus olens. The sequence continues at coordinate 43,236,250 of OU343062.1, read as the reverse complement.
TGGAAAAAAAATGAAACACTTGAAATTCGTGAAATTTCGACCATTTTTAAACTCGGCGTATTTTCAATAGATTTTGATGAATCTTTGAGGGCGAAAAACTTTAAAGTGTCTTCTTTAAAGTCATGCATGCTCTAGCACCCTTGTGAAAAAAAAAATATTTTTTCAGGAAACCATGTCCTACTTTGACGATGTCTATGGAGTTGGAAAAATTTTGTCGACTCGATCCACCATAAAGGCATTAATGTTTAATCAATTCCCTATACAGGACTCGAAGAACGATTTTGGCACATAACTCAATGACTTTTCAACCAAATTTCATGATTCTTTCAGGAAAAAATCTCATTTTGGCCCTACTTTAAGGGGGTAAACTCAGATTGGAATGATCACTTTTCGAACCCTTCAACCCCCAAACAAAAAACACGTTTTTGGGCAAAAAACGTCCAACTTTGGCAATGGATAAAATGTATACATTTCAGATTATATAGACGTATACACTTAATATTTGTACATACATCAAATAAATTGTGGTAAAAAACTTAGTAAGTGTTTTATTCAGTATTTCTATAATGAATTACCACGTAGTAACGGTCGCAACCATCACCATGAGTATACATTTCTTTTTCACCTCCAGATTAGTATATGCATTTAATTGCATTGTATTACCACATTTATATCATCAAAATAGCTGATTGAATTTTTAAATGCAGTAAGTTGGGACCACTCCTTTAATTTATCTTATCAATATTACGGAATTTCAATATCCTTCAAAAATTACGCAATAAAAGTTATCAGTAGGAAGTTGTAAAGATATAGGAACACTCATTTGAAATGATAAGTTTGCCTCTCGTCTTTTAAACCAATTCACTTATTATTATCTGCTACAAATTTGCGCAGGATATGCAAATTATGCGGTTGCACAGAGACCAGCGCTAATAAGGGACTCGCACCAGGCCCTTCTTAAGAAATGGTGATGTGGCCATCATGTTACTTTTTTACGACTTGATGGTATCATAGCCATTTGTATTGACGTTTTCATGGTTTATTTTCAATTGATATCATATTTTAAACGTACATCGAGCGTTGTGTAAACTCGGATGAAACTGACGTTTAAAACGTCAAAATTATGAAAGATGGAAAATTTTTACTTCAAATTCAAAAACTCAGTTTACTCAAAAACTAAAGGGATTTCGAAAAAAACGTATTCTTGATAAGTTACTCATTTTAGCATTCTCTACAATTATTATTCACATAAATTTGGTGTAACTATTATCGTTTTATAATTATAAACCAAAAATTGAAAAAAAATTAATAAATTTTTTTCTCGAATAACAATGATTTTATCAAAAATGTTTTCAAACAAAATAATCTCGTTTCTTTATTGTCTTTAATATTTGTTTAAATGTTTTTGTGATATTTTTCATATTTAAGAAAATATTGACAAAAAACAAAAAACAGTTAAGGTAAACGCCCACTTCCGGTGTACGAAATTTTACCAAAAGCTCTTCAGTTCTTCAGATTATCAAATAAGACTTATGTTCAAAGTTTTATATCAATTGCTCTATTAGTTTTTGAGATACAGCGCGCACAGACAGACAGACACACACACACAGGCACACACAGAGACACACACACACACACACACAGTACTTCGTAACGGAGAAAGTAAAAATACGAGAGGTCGGTATTCCATTTAAAATAACAAATTTGGTGCTACTTCCGGTGGAAAGTTGAAAATATTTCACATGAGGAGAACTGATTCAACTGTGTGATGAGTTTTTTTCAAATTTTTTATACAACGGCAACCCCGTAAACTTTTAACGAACGCTTTGCCGTAGACACCCTGATTGAAATATTTTTTGTGAAGTTGGTATCAAAGGAATTGACAGAACTGTGACGTAAGACATAGGCGCACCGGCACAGTATCGCCCGTAAAAGTAATACTTTTAGTAATTTTTTTTTTCGCGGATTGATATGAATTGTAACATTTTGGGCACTGCCGGTAGGCCGTGTACCGGCAGTGACTAAAATTTTACAATTCATATCAATCCGCCAAAAAAAAAAATTGTACGGTTGCCTTGGCGATTTGGTGATTTCTTCGACGTGTTAAAAAAAGTCGCCCTTCTCTGACCATTGTAGAACAAACTTTTTCAAAAAATAAAATAAATGTCAAAATTTAATCAACACAAAAATAGCACTTTTTCATCTGCCGAAGCGCAGGGCAGAGACACGCGTAATTGAGAGTCAAATTTCACTTTTAATCCGTATGAAAGAAACAATATTTTCGATAATTCAACTCATGTATAAAAAGGTGCATTTAAAACGGCGGACAAACAAATTTGCAAGTGGATAAAACAAGTAACTTCAGTTGAACAGTGGCCGTACATGTCAGTTCTGAATACGTCTGTAGTGGAATATAATTGAAATCCGTTTCGGACATGCTTCTGCGTGAAAAATTGTTCACGATTGTCATTCCGGTTCATGTGCCAGGGAGGCAGATATTGTCTTTTTACCAATTATAGATTTAGTTTTGTACATTTGATATTAAAGCCGGTGATACTGACAGAACTAAATTTCGTACTTCTGCCGCGAGATGTCGCAAGCGTACGGTAGCGCTGCCACCGATTAGTGAATTATAGAATTGGATTGCATTGAATATCCATTTTGTTCTATCATGTTCTAATAGTATGAAATAAACATTTATATATTAGTGAATTTGGCGTCTCTTTATGTGTGTCGGAAATAAGTGTACCGGCGATTAAACGATCAGCCGTTATTGGTCTCCTAACATCATGTCGCTTGTAGTGTGTGTGTGTGAGGTTATAACCTATAATATAATATAAGAAATGCCAGAAATGTGTGGAATTTATACTAAATGTAAGTAATAATATATATTTATACAAAACTATAATTATAAATATCATTTTAACGGCTGGATCCCAGTGTTTGACAACTCGCAAACGCGCACGCTCGAATTTCGCGATTCCCGTGGCACTCAACCATTTTAATTTTACCCACACACGATTTTGACAATTGGTGCTTATCAAATTCCATTACAAATAAACAATGCTCTTTCACCAATTATACTTTTAATTAATATAAATTGTTAATATAAATATAGTTCTTATTCGTTAAATTATCGCAACAAATACCACTCGCGGTTATAATTTCGGCAGGATAAATTTTATTTTAAGCACTCGTCATTTCATCGCAAATTTCTTGAATTAATTGAGATTAGGCAAAATTTTCCATCTCAATTCATTCTCGAAATTTGTGTCGATTCAATGGCTCGTGCAAACAAATAAAATTTATCCGGCCAAATTAAACCTCTTGTGGTATTACCCCCGACAAAACGACAGTTTTGGATGAATGTGCTATTGCGGCCGAAAAATAATACACCTGTCTAGTGTGAATCAATTTTTATTTACTCTATACAGATTGACCAAACCCAATTTACAAAAATAAATTTTAGAAAAAACACGCGCACTAGATTACAATTACAATGGTGTCTTATTTTTTTTTTGCCATGAAGACTACATATTTAAATGATACACCAAAAATTGAATACTCTAACGATTACTCACTAAACACACGCAATACCTCAATTAACATTACAACATGATTACAACAAAAACCCAACGCTATCACAACCTTCGATATATTCTTATCGATGATTATTTTTTTGATAAGACGATTCGCGGATAATCTACAAATGGCATTAAGGATAGGTCATTTGTTTAGTGAAAATGAAGCTGTGCAGCCTTTTGCTTCTCGTCGTAGTTTCTTCTGGAACGTACATCGACAATGAGATATATCACGCTCCGCAAATTAATTATCTGTGCCAGCAGTGGTGTTACCGGTATGACAACTACGGGGCTATATTCTTGACGTGTTGTGACATGACAGGTGTGTAGTTTTATATATTGTTTTGCCGGGACTAGAATCTATCTAGAGTCCTGGGTCCCCAAATTTTTTATTAACAATGATTTTTATGTTATTAAGAAGAATTTTAAACCTCAATTTAAAGATTCTTAATTTAATCTAAAATTGGATTATCTATCTTCACTAGTTTGTTCAAAGTGGCAACGTGAAATAAACGAATTTGAATTTGGACTGAAAAAACTAGATCCTCCGCTAATTGTAGGTCAAGATTTTTTGGGCAAAATTTTGTCCTGAATGCATTAATTGCAAATTGTTTGTGTTTTTCTGTGCGATGTATTGAAGATATGAGCAAATTAGCAGAATTTTACTTGGAACTTGTAAAATCGATTAATCTAATCGTGGATGAAATAACAGACAGAGACAGAGATGGAGCATTTCGTTTTTATTGTTTTCAATGTGACCTCGTAAATCAATTTTTGATTTATTAATTCTATTACCATTTCTGGTGGGAGGGAGGTAAACTAATGATCTGTGGCGATGTTTTTATCACTAGTAGTTATTATTGGAATCATGGTCAGCAATCTTGGAATTGGCTATTTTTGGATTTCGGATTAGTTTTGCATCTTTTCCAGTATATACAATCCAGTAGTTATTTTACACAAAGTTGACCTTGGAATTTTGTTTTTTGGTTAGCAAAATTAAAGATTGCTGTGGACATCAAAAATCAGCTTCATTCAGTAGTCATTTTCAATAAAGTTGACCTTTTGGTTGGTCCAAATTAAAGATTTCTGTGGATGTCAGAAATTAGCTGTAACTTGTGACGGTGACAATTTTTGTCACTAATAATAATTAAAATTCGTGTTTATTTTTAGCACGACACGGAAACTGCCCGAAAGGCTGCATTTTCGGTTACGGAGCAAACATCCGTCAACTTCTATGCCAGAAGGACGGAAACTGCCCGATGGGCTACAAATGTTGTCCCGACAGTTGCTCGTATTTTCAAACAATATGCAAACCGATCGTGTTTCAAACTGTCTGCGAAGCACCACCAAATCCTCCTCCGCCGGTCACCACCCAAACCCCTCACAAGCCTCACACCTGTCCAACAAATAAACCTCCAATAACAACTGAGGGTTTTGATGAAATCACCACGACAGAATCGTATAGTGGAGAATTGCCGACGGTTGTTTACTCCGGCAGTGGGGATGATGATGATGATTACGATGAAGATTGGGAAGTGGTAACTAAGGTTCGTGATGAAGTAACGGAAACTACGATTGTTGAAATCACTACAAAAGCAGAGGAAGAAACTACTATTCATGAAGAGGAAACGAAAACTACTCTAAAGGTTGACGAACAAATTACCATTCCAGAAGAGCCGGTGGTAACCTCTTTAAAGGCAGAGGAGGAAACTACCATTCCAGAAGAGCCAGTGGTTACCACTTTAGAGGCAGAGGAGGAAACTACCATTCCAGAAGAGCCAGTGGTTACCACCTTAAAGGCAGAGGAGGAAACTACAATTCCAGAAGAGCCAGTTGTAACCACTTTAAAGCCAGAGGAGGAAGAGCAACCAGAAATGACTACAAAGCCCGAGGAAAAAACTACAACGTTGGATCCGTTTAACGGTAGTGGTAGTGGTAGTGGTAGTGGCGATGGTGATGATGAGATCGTTCTTCCTCCAGTTGCCGATCAACCGTATGATGATGATGATGATGATTTTTATTACGAACGCCTATGAGAATTAGAAGGGATATGTATTGTTCTTTTATTAATCGAATTACTTTTCTGAATATTTTGTATTATTTTCTAACAATAGATTCGTGTTCAAATCGACAAGTTTTTGTTAATATTTTTTTTGTATTAAAAAATATTACACTTTCGTGATTTCATTGCAAAAATATTCTACTCATGGTTTTATAAGTGATAATTATCGATGTTTTTTACTTTCTCCGTTACGAAGTACGAGAAAGTATTGTGATCCTGATTTTTTTCCAAAATTTTTTTTTACGGAAATATCCGTTTTGTGGTCTCTAGATACCATTTCAACAATTTCTAGAAAAAAAATATATGTCTGTGTGTGTGTGTGTGTGGCTGTGTGTCTGTCTGCCTGTGTGCGATGTATCTCAAAAACGAATAGAGCAATTGATATGAAACTTTGAACATACGTCTTATTTGATAATCCGAAGAACTGAAAAGCTTTTGGTAAAATTTCGTACACCGGAAGTGGGTGTTTACCTTAACTGTTTTTTGTTTTTTGCCAATATTTTCTTAAATATAAAAAATATCACAAAAACATTTAAACAAACATCGAAGACAACAAATAAATGAATAGCTTTTGCTTGAAAATATTTTTCATAAAATCATTGCTATTCGAGAAAAAAATTTATTAATTTTTTTTCAATTTTTGGTTTATAATTATGAAACGATAATAGTTACAGTCATTTTATGTGAATAATAATTATAGAGAATGCCAAAATAAACAACTTCTAAAGAATAAGTTTTCTTCGAAATATCGTTAGTTTTCGAGTAAACCTAGTTTTTGAATTTGAAGTATAATTTTTCCATCTTTCATGATTTTGACGTTTTAAACGTCAGTTTCATCCGAGTTTACGCAACGCTCGATGTACATTTAAAATATGATTTCAATTGAAAATAAACTCATGAAAACGTAAATATAAAGTCGTAGAAATTAACATGATGGCCACATCACCATTTTTTACTTTCTCCGTTACGAAGTACGAGAAAGTATTGTGATCGTGATTTTTTTTTCAAATTTTTTTTTTACGGAAATATCCGTTTTGGGGTCCCTAGATACCATTTCAACAATTTCTAGAAAAAAAAATATGTCTGTGTGTGTGTGTGTGTGTGGCTGTGTGTCTGTCTGCCTGTGTGCGCTGTATCTCAAAAACGAATAGAGCAATTGATATGAAACTTTGAACATAAGTCTTATTTGATAATCCGAAGAACTGAAAAGCTTTTGGTAAAATTTCGTACACCGGAAGTCGGTGTTTACCTTAACCGTTTTTTGTTTTTTGCCAATATCTTCTTAAATATGAAAAATATCACAAAAAAATTTAAACAAATATTGAAGACAACAAATAAATGAACATCTTTTGTTTGAAATTTTTTTTCATAAAATCATTGTTATTCGAGAAAAAAAATTATTAATTTTTTTTTCATTTCTGGTTTATAATTTTGAAACGATAACAGTTACAGCAAATTTATGTTAATAATAATTGTAGAGAATGCCAAAATGAACAACTTATAAAGAATAAGTTTTTTTCGAAATCCCTTTAGTTTTTGAGTAAACTGAGTTTTTGAATTTGAAGTATAATTTTTTCATCTTTCATAATTTTGACGTCTTAAACGTCAGTTTCATCCGAGTTTACAAAACGCTCGATGTACATTTAAAATATGCTTTCAATTGAAAATAAACAATGAAAACGCTAATATAAATGGCTATGATACCATCAACTCGGAGAAAGTAACATGATGGCCCCATCACCATTTTTTGTATTAAAAAATATTACCAACGTGGAACTTTCTCTGTTTTAGTAGACATATTTTTGACTAATCAATTTACCTGTCATATTTCAAATTTGACCAATTAAATCAATTATGCAACGGACTTTCGTGATATCACTGCAAACATATTCTACTCATGTTTTTATAAGTAATAATTATCGATGTTTTTTTTTAATTTGGGGTTTAAGAAACCTATCCTTTATAAGATGTAACTATTACTATCTTTTTTTCGTAATCACAGTAATATTGTCCGTTTTTAATAAATAATCGGCTAAAAACTGAAAAAATACGCTGAACGGCAAAAAATACCAGTGATAGCTTCATCTGTTCAATTTCTTTTATATATTTTTTTTTCTAAAAAGTAGCTGTTATTTTTTTTCGGAATCAATCGTTTATTTACAAACCCAGAGGATTTTTAAGAATCATAATTTTTCATGTTGATAGCACTTTTTTTGATTTTTTTTTTCAAATTGCCAAAACAAACACACTTTTCTAAACTTTATATTTTTTTCAAATAAATTGGAAATCCAGGGATTGTAGTTTTCACAGAATCGTAATTTGACAACTCTTATGAGTAAATTTGTAAAGTTTCAGGTTGATGGCAATTGTTTTTATATTTTTTTCGCGTTGTCAAAATTAACACAATTTTCTTAACTCTATATTTTTTCAAATAACTTTTTTTATAAACCGCGAAGTGAGATGATTGTGGATTTTTTAGAATCATAATTTGGCATGTGTTATAAGTAAATCTGGGAAGTTTTATGCTGATAGCAATTGTTTTGATATTTTTTTTCAAATTGCCAAAAATAACACACTTTTCTTAACTTTGCATTTTTTTTAAATAAATTTGTAAATCCAGGGATTGTAGTTTTTACAGAATCGTAATTTGACAACTCTTATGAGTAATTTTGCAAAGTTTCAGGTTGATGGCAATTATTTTTATATTTTTTTTGCGTTGTCAAAATTAACACAATTTTCTTAACTGTATATTTTTTTCAAATAATTCTTTTCCTAAACCTAGAGGTGAGATGATTGTGGATTTTTCAGAATCATAATTTGGCATGTGTTATAAGTAAATGTATGAAGTTTCATGGTGATAGCAATTATTTTGATATTTTTGCCAAAAATAACACACTTTTCTAAACTGTATATTTTTTTCAAATAAATTTGTAAATGTAGGGATTGTAGTTTTTACAGAATCGTAATTTGACAACTCTTATGAGTAATTTTGCAAAGTTTCAGGTTGATGGCAATTGTTTCTATATTTTTTTCGAGTTATCAAAATCAACACAATTTTCTTTACTTTATATTTTTTTTCAAATAAATGTATATATAAACCTAGGGGTAAGATGACTGTGGTTTTTTCAGAATCATAATTTGGCATGTGTTTTGGGTAAATCTGGAAAATTTCACGTTGATAGCAATTGTTTTTATATTTTTTTTCGAGTTGCCAAAATTAATATAATTTTTACAATTTTATATTTAGCTCAAATAAATTTGTCCATAAACCTAGGGGTTATGATAGTAGTTTTTACATAATCGTATTTTGGCAAGTGCTATAAGTAGATTTGTAAACTTTCACGTTGATGTCAATTGTATTTTTTTTTTCAAGATGCCAAAGTTAAGACAATTTTTATAACTTATTTTTTTTTTTATAAATATTTATAAACCTAGGGGTGAGATGATTGTGGATTTTTTTTAAATCATAGTTTGGCTTGTGTTATGAGTAAATCTGGAAAGTTTCACATTGGTAGCAATTTTTTTAAATTTTTTTTTCGAATTGCTAAAATGATTACAATTTTCACAACTTTACATTGTGGATTTTTCAGAGTCATAATTTGGCATGTCATGAGTAAATCACGTTGATAGCAATTGTTTTTATATTTTTTTCGAGTTGCCAAAATTATTACAATTTTTACAGTTTTACATTTTTTTCAAATAAATTCAAATTTGTCTATAAACCTAGGGTTTAGATGATTGTGGATTTTTCAGAATCACAATTTGGCATGTGTTATGAGTAAATCTGGAAAGTTTCGCGTTGATGGCAATTGGTTTTATAATTTTTTTCTGGAGTTTTTTTATAACTTATTTTTCTTTTAATAAATTTATCTATAAACCTAGAGGTAAGATGATTGTGAATTTTTCAGAATCATAATTTGATATGTGTTTTGGGCAAATCTGGAAAATTTCACGTTGATAGCAATTCTTTTTATATTTTTTTCGAGTTGCCTAAATTAATACAATTTTCATAACTTTATATTTTTTTTTCAAATAAATTTGTCTGTAAACCTAGGGGTTAGATGATAGTTATTTTAACATAATCACATTTTGGCAAGTGGTATAAGTAGATATGTATACTTTCGCGTTGATGGCAATTGTTTTTATATATTTTTTCTAGTTGTCAAAATTAACACAATTTTTATAACTTACATACATCAACATCTTTATTCAGACACTTACATATATAGTATACACAGTAACGTTTTATTTATATACAAGTTTGTTAGTATGTCTCTGTCTGGGCTATCGACCTTAGGTCTTTCTGCCCTGTTTTATAACTTATTTTTTTAAATAAATTTATCTATAAACCTAGGGGTGACATGATTGTGGATTTTTCAGAATCATAATTTGGTATGTGTTATAAGAAAATCTGGAAAGTTTCACGTTGAAAGCAATTGTTTTTATATTTTTATTTCGGGTTGCCAAAATTAATACAATTTTCACAATTTTATTTTTTTTCAAATAAATTTGTTTATAAACCTAGGGGTTAGATGATTATAGTTTTTATAAAATCGTAATTTGGCATATGTCATAAGTAAATCTGGAAAGTTTCTCGTTGATAGCAGTTGTTTTTATATTTTTTTCGAATTGCCAAAATTATTACTTTCATAACTTTATATTTTTTTTCAAATAAAGTCTGTAAACCTAGGGGTTAGATGATAGTAGTTTTTACATAATCGTATTTTGGAAAGTGCTATAAATATATTTGTAAACTTTCACGTTGATGGTAATTGTATTTAATTTTTTTTTTTCAAGTTGCCAAAAAATTCAATTTTTATAACTTATTTTTTTTTAAATAAATATCTATAATATTTACGTGTTATGAGTAAATCTAAAAACTTTCTCGTTGCTAGCAATTGTTTTTATATTTTTTTCGAATTGCTAAAATGATAACAATTTTTACTTTACATTTTTTCAAATAAATTTAAATTTGTCTATAAACCTATGGGTTAGATGATTGTGGATTTTTCAGATTCATAATTTGAAATGTGTTTTGCGTAAATCTGGAAAGTTTCACGTTGATAGCATTTGTTTGTATATTTAATTTTCGAGTTGCCATAATTAATACAATTTTCATAACTTTATTTTTTTTTTAATATAAATTTATCTATAAACCTAGGGGTGTGATGATTGTGTATTTTTCAGAATCATAATTTGGTGTGTGTTATGAGTCAATCTGGAAAGTTTCACGTTGATGGCAATTGTTTTTATATTTTTATTTCGAGTTGCCAAAATTAACTCAATTTTCAGAAGTTTATATTTTTTCAAATAAATTTGTCAACCTAGGGGTTAAATGATTGAGTTTAAGTACAATAAACAAAAGATTAATAGTGACTAACCTTTATAAAGCTATTCTCTCTGTATCTTCATAAAGACACTTATTACACAGGGTGATAAAAAAAATGTGGTAGCCTAACTTATAAAGTTGATTAACTTCGTTTTTTCAAATGGCACACCCTGTATTTAGTAACGTATTCTCACGCAGAATCCAATTATCTTTCAGATTGTATTAGCGTTCCCTGTTAAGGGTTTGGGTTTTACGGCAGTTTACTTCAATGCGCCATTGGCAGAACCAGGAAATTGGTTAATTGTTGTAGGGATTGGATTGTTAAAGGGAGCGTTTGGTTGTGGGCGATTAGGGCAGTTGTAAATAACATTATTTGCAAAAACTATATTTATCTAAAATTCACTGCGAGGGCAAGTCTCTCGATAACATTGATCAACAGATATGATGATTCAAGGCAGTTGTGGTTTCCCAATTCATAATACGGTGAACCGTGATGTTGATTAAACTATTTCGAAATAAATAATTATCGTTACCTTCCTCGAAAATTACATTTCCAATAGGAAAATGCTCTTGTTTCAAACTTCGTTTTCTGAAAGTTCTAACTTAAAAATTTCTCAAATAATTTTCGAAATCGACAAATTCAGCACACGTTTAGCATTTATTTATTTAAAAATAATAACGTCCAACAGTAAATAAACCATTTGCCGGACAGCTTAACTAAATTAACATTTCTTCTGCCGAAGATGGATAATATCCGAAACTAGTACAGAAAAATAAAATATTAACTAAATACTGGGACGTACGTCATTTTGTTACCATTTAAATTAACATATTTTTTATATACCTCCCTACATATTTTAAACTTTGCAAATTTACTCAAAATAGATTCAGCCTTATAATTCAATCATAATCTAAAAACATCCTTTCGCCAAATTTGGAAATAATCATACGAGAGCATATTTTATAGTATTGCTGCCTTTTCCTTGTTAACAAAAAATATAAAAACAATTGCCAAGAACTTGAAACTTTCCAAATTTACCCAAAATAGATTCTGCTCCACAATTCAATCATAAACTGAAAACATCCCTTCGCCAAATTTGGAAATAATCACACGAGAACATAATTTCGAATCATTCTGAATTTGCTTGCTTTTTCCTGGTTTAAAAAAATATAAAAACAATTAACACAGACTTGAAACTTTCCAAATTTACTCAAAATAGATTCTACTCTACAATTCAATCATAAACTGAAAACATCCCTTCGCCAAATTTGGAAATAATCAAACGAAAACATAATTTCTAATAATGCTGAATTTGCTCGCTTTTCCCTGGTTGAAAAAAATATGAAAACAATTACCACAGACTGGAAACTTTCCAAATTTACTCAAAATAGACGAATCCTTATAATTCAATTCAAATCTGAAAATATCCTTTCACCAAATTTGAAAATAAACATACGGGAACACATTTTATAGTACATCTGAATTTTATTTAAATTTCTATAAACTAAAACTATTAAATATTTTCGAAGTAAACTTTGAGCTCCTGTTTTATTTGACCTGAATTTGTTTAAAAACTGAAACTAGCTGTTTATGTTTATCGTTTTTCGCCAGGACGAAATCTAACAAACTTTGATTATTCGAAATTTCTATAAAATGTCAAAATTAAATTGGCAATAAAAATTCTCAAACAAGCTCATCAATTTTGAACGTCATTTCACCACAATATATCAGGAAATTTTAATCGGTGACTACATTTTATCAATATAACTATCTATTACTCGCCAACCGCACGTAAACTAATATTTAATATTACGTCTCTGCGGGAATAAAACATGCATCACCACCATAGCAAACTATCACAACCTTGGGTATTTTTTATCGATTCACTTTTGATAAGACTGAATACATATGGTACTGCAAAACTGCACAAGGAACGCTTATTCAGTCAGACTTGAGAATGAAGCTGTGCAGTTTACTCTTCCTTGTGGCAGTATCTTCGGGCCATTACATTCACAGAAATGTAATTTACCCTCTCCAGAGCAATTACTTGTGCCAGCAGTGGTGCTACAGATATGATCATTGCGGTGCCGTTTTCTTGACATGTTGTCACATGAAAGGTAAGTTGTTTATTTTGAACGTGTACGCACACCATCCTACTGCTTTTATTTGGTCCATCTACTATTTGGAAAGTTATTATTATTATTATTATTATTTATAAACTTAGCAAACTAGGTATTTTATTGAAAGGCTTTAAGTTTCTATTACTGTGATTTTCCGAAATTCGTCGCTTGCAGCCACAAATCTCGAAAGAGTAGCAAGTTCGTCTTCCTAACGTCTTGCATCAGCCATAAATACAGCAAGTGAAGACTTAAAGAAGATCTAAAACGGCCATTTTGTTCCCGATGAATGTTGTTGACAAAAATACTTGAAGAGAAATTCGAAAGCAATATTTAGCAAACTTCACTCATAGCAGGGGAAAATTAATTAAATGAAAATTAATTAATGGATGAGAGAGAGGACGTAGCCGGGATGAAGACTCTGGCGAGATTGGGGTGGGAAAAGGAGAAGAGTAGGGAGATGAAGAGGTGAAGTAAATATAAAAGAGGAAAATGTAGGATATGCCAGAAAGGGTTCTTTTTTTTACTGATAACGCTATTTTCAATTATGAAAGTTTACATTTTTTATCGATAAAAACCAAAAATGACACTTGAAATGTCAAAAATTACATTTATCAACTGTTAAAAAAAACACTTTTCAACTGCTAAAACTGGCAATATTTAACCTTTAACAATGACACATTTCAAATGTAAACAATGACAATGACAATTTTCAACTACTAAAATTAACACTTTAAAACTGTCAAAAATGACACATTTTAACTGTAAAAAAAACAATTATCAACTGATAAAAAAAGACACGTTTAAGCAGCGAAAAATTAAAATATTCAACCTTTAAAAATGCTTCCTTCAGCTCCCCCTTTCAATTGTAAAAAAAAATACATTTTCAATCAACAAAAATTACAACTGGCCAAAAAAAGACAAATTCCAACTATTAAAATTAACCAAGTACTAAGCAACAAGTGACGCTTTTAATGTTCTTGGAAAAAATAATACATTATCTGATTAATGTTCGAGAAATTTAAGTGCAAAGTTAAGAAAATCCATTTTTGCTGCAAGAACAAAAGATTACGAATTTTGCCAAAATTATGGCAAGTACAGATTTTCCCATTACAAAAATGATGCCGAATCGATTGGATTTGAATGTCTTTTGAAAAAAATGAATACATTATTTGATAAATTTTGGAGAAATTTAAGTGCAAAGTTAAGAAAATGCATTTTTGCAGCAAGAACAAAAGATTACGAATTTTGTCAAAATTATGGCAAGTGCAAATTTGCCCATTGCAAAAATTATTCAAAATTGATTGGATTTTATTGTCCTTCGAAAAAAATAAATACATTATTTGATAAATTTTCGAGAAATTTAAGTGTAAAGTTAAGAAAATGCATTTTTGCAGAAGATTACGAATTCTGCCAAAAATATGGCAAGTGCAGATTTGCCAGTTACAAAAATTATTCAGAATTGATTGGCTTTTAACGTCCTTCGAAAAAAATAAATACATTATTTAATAAATTTTCGAGAAATTTAAGTGCAAAGTTAAGAAAATGCATTTTTGCAGCAAGAACAAAAGATTACGAATTTTGTCACAAATATGGCAAGTACAGGTTTGCCCAATACAAAATAATTCAAAATTGATAGGATTTTAACGTCCTTCGAAAAAAATAAATACATTATTTAATAAATTTTCGAGAAATTTAAGTGCAAAGTTGAGAAAATGCATTTTTGCAGCAAGAACAATCGATTACGAATTTTGTCAAAAATATTGCAAGTGCAGATTTGCCCATTACAAGAATTATTCAGAATTGATTGGATTTTAACGTCCTTCGAAAAAAATAAATACATTATAAGACAAATTTTCGAGAAATTTAAGTGCAAAGTTAAGAAAATGCATTTTTGCAGTAAGAACAAATGATTACGAATTTTGTCAAAAATATGGCAAGTGCAGATTTGCCCATTACAAAAATTATTCAGAATTGATTGGATTTTAACGTCCTTCGAAAAAAATAAATACATTATTTCATAAATTTTCGAGAAATTAAAGTGCAAAGTTAAGAAAATGCATTTTCTCAGCAAGAAGTAAAGATTACGAATTTTGTCAAAATTATGGCAAGTGCAGATTTGCCCATTGCGAAAATTATTCAGAATTGATTGGATTTTAACATCCTTCGAAAAAAATAAATACATTATAAGACAAATTTTCGAGAAATTTAAGTGTAAAGTTAAGAAAATCCATTTTTGCAGCAAGAACAAAAGATTACGAATTTTATCAAAATTATGGCAAGTGCAGATTTGCCCATTACAATAATGATGCGGAATTGATTCGATTTTAATGTCCTTCGAAAAAAATAAATACATTATTAGACAAATTTTCGAGAAATTTAAGTGCAAAATTAAGAAAATGCAATTTTGTAGCAAGAACAAAAGATTACTAATTTTGTCAAAAATATGGCAAAAGCAGATTTGCCCATTACAAAAATTATTCAGAATTGGTTGGATTTTAACGTCCTTCGAAAAAAATAAATACATTATAAGACAAATTTTCTAGAAATTTAAGTGCAAAGTTAAGAAAATCAATTTTTGCAGCAAGAACAAAAGATTACGAATTTTATCAAAATTATGGCAAGTGCAGATTTGCCCATTACAAAAATGATGCGGAATTGATTCGATTTTAATGTCCTTCGAAAAAAATAAATAGATTATAAGACAAATTTTCGAGAAATTAAAGTGCAAAGTTAAGAAAATGCATTTTTGCAGCAAGAACAAAAGATTACGAATTTGCCAAAATGATGGCAAGTGCAAATTTGCCCATTGCAAAAATTATTCAAAATTGATTGGATTTTATCGTCCTTCGAAAAAAATAAATACAATATTAGACAAATTTTCGAGAAATTTAAGTGCAAAGTTAAGAAAATGCATTTTTCCAGCAAGAACAAAAGATTACGAATTTTGCCAAAAATATGGCAAGTGCAGATTTGCCCATTACAAACATTATTCAAAATTGATTGGATTTTAACGTCCTTTGAAAAAAATAAATACATTATTAGAAAAATTTTCGAGAAATTTAAGTGCAAAGTTAAGAAAATGCATTTTTCCAGCAAGAACAAAAGATTACGAATTTTGCCAAAAATATGGCAAGTGCAGGTTTGCCCAATACAAAAATAATTCAGAATTGATAGGATTTTAACGTCCTTCGAAAAAAATAAATACATTATTTAATAAATTTTCGAGAAATTTAAGTGCAAAGTTGAGAAAATGCATTTTTGCAGCAAGAACAATCGATTACGAATTTTGTCAAAAATATTGCAAGTGCAGATTTGCCCATTACAAGAATTATTCAGAATTGATTGGATTTTAACGTCCTTCGAAAAAAATAAATACATTATAAGACAAATTTTCGAGAAATTTAAGTGCAAAGTTAAGAAAAT
Organism: Ocypus olens; assembly: GCA_910593695.2. Lineage (NCBI taxonomy): Eukaryota > Metazoa > Arthropoda > Insecta > Coleoptera > Staphylinidae > Ocypus > Ocypus olens. Next base: position 43,219,734 of record OU343062.1, on the reverse strand, counting down.
GGATTTTTGCTGCAAGAACAAAATATTGTCACAGTTTGGCATGTATTTTGAGCAGTTTTTGGAAATTTTCAAGTCGATGGCAATTGTTTTTGATTTTTTTTTCCAATCGCCAAAATGATTACAATTTTCACAACTTTTCTCTCTGTTTAAGTGAAATTATCCCAAAATGTAGGGATAAGGGATTTGTAGTTTTTACAGAATCACAGTTTGGCATGTATTTTGAGCAGTTTTGGAAATTTTCAAGTCGATGGTAATTATTTTTGAATTTTTTTCGAATCGCCAAATTTTTTTGCAATTTTCACAACCTCTCTGTCTGTTCAAGTAAAATTATCCCAGAATGTAGGGATAAGGGATTTGTGGTATTTACAGAATCACAATTTGGCATGTATTTTGAGCAGTTTTGGAAATTTTCAAGTCGATGGCAATTGTTTTTGATTTTTTTTTCCAATCGCCAAAATGATTACAATTTTCACAACTTTTCTCTCTGTTTAAGTGAAATTATCCCAGAATGTAGGGATAAGGGATTTGTGGTATTTACAGAATCACAATTTGGCATGTATTTTGGGCAGTTTTGGAAATTTTCAAGTCGATGGCAATTGTTTTTGATTTTTTTTTCCAATCGCCAAAATGATTACAATTTTCACAACTTTTCTCTCTGTTTAAGTGAAATTATCCCAAAATGTAGGGATAAGGGATTTGTAGTTTTTACAGAATCACAGTTTGGCATGTATTTTGAGCAGTTTTGGAAATTTTCAAGTCGATGGTAATTGTTTTTGAATTTTTTTCGAATCGCCAATTTTTTTTGCAATTTTCACAACCTCTCTGTCTATTCAAGTAAAATTATCCCAGAATGTAGGGATAAGGGATTTGTGGTATTTACAGAATCACAATTTGGCATGTATTTTGAGCAGTTTTGGAAATTTTCAAGTCGATGGTAATTGTTTTTGATTTTTTTCGAATCGCCAAAATGATTACAATTTTCACAACTTTTCTCTCTGTTTAAGTGAAATTATCCCAGAATGTAGGGATAAGGGATTTGTAGTTTTTACAGAGTCACAGTTTGGCATGTATTTTGAGCAGTTTTGGAAATTTTCAAGTCGATGGTAATTGTTTTTGATTTTTTTCGAATCGCCAAAATGATTACAATTTTCACAACTTTTCTCTCTGTTTAAGTGAAATTATCCCAGAATGTAGGGATAAGGGATTTGTAGTTTTTACAGAGTCACAGTTTGGCATGTATTTTGAGCAGTTTTGGAAATTTTCAAGTCGATGGTAATTGTTTTTGAATTTTTTTCGAATCGTCAATTTTTTTTTTGCAATTTCACAGCTTCTTTCTATTCAAGTAAAATTATCCCATTTTGTAGGGATAAGGGATTTGTGGTATTTACAGAATATTTGATTTGATTTGATTTGATGAAAAACGGCCAGAAACAACATTTTAAGAAATGATAATGCTGCAAAAATGTTAATTTCCAACGGCCAAAAATAGAAATTTTCAACTGTCAAAAATAGCACATTTTAACTGTGAAAAAGACATATCTTAACCATCAAAAACTACACTAATCACCTCCCGAAAATGATAATTTACAAGTTTTGAAAATTCCACTTTTCAACTGTAAAGAATTACACTTTTCAGGTATTGAAAGTTACATTTTTGAACTGTCAAAAATGTCTTTTTTAAACTGTTAGAAATTATGATTTTCAACGGTTAAAAATGGCACTTTTCAATTGTTAAAAATTACCATTTTCAACGGTGAAAAATTACATTTATCAATTATCAAAAATGGGTAAAGCCCAAGTCAAAAAAAAACTATCAAAAATAACATTTCTCAACGGCTAAAACTTTAAATTTACAACAGTGAAAAATCGCATTTTTCTCAACGTTTAAAAATAAACTGACGCTATTTACTTATTAAAAATGATGCTTTGCAACTGTCAAAAATGATAATTTTTAACTGTAAGAAATAATACGGTTCAGCTGTCAAAAAAAAAAATGACAATTTTTAAGTGTAAGAAATAATACAGTTTAACTGTCAAAATATCAAAAAACTTTTTAACTGTAAAAAACGGCAGTTTTAACTATCAAAAATTACACTCAACTGTCAAAACACCTTTCAACTGTAAAAATTATATGCTTGACTGCTAAAAATTATACTTTTAAGCTGCGAAAAAATATAATTTTCAGCTGCCAAAAATGAATGATACTTTTTAACTGTGAAAAATTCCACTTTTCAATTATTAAAAATGGGGCCGCGGTGGCCTAGTGGGTAGCGCTCCTGCTTCTGGGCCTCGTGGTCGTGGGTTCGAATCCCATCCGGACGGTCACTTTTTCTGAATGAAAAATGGCCGTACGGGTCCATGGTTGTCTAGTGGTTGTCCTTTCATATCAATATATGAATTTATTACAAAAAAATCGGTTGTGGCAGAATAGCCAAGTAGCTTACGCCAATTTCCCTAATATCATTCACTCTCCTTAACCCGAAATCCATCAACCATCCTTCCTTTTTTTAAAAAAAAAAAAAAAAAATTATTAAAAATCACAAGTATCAGCTGTCCACTACCTACTAGATTTAACAAATTCCAAATGATAATAACCGTAGGTAAGTACTTACAAGACTTTTAGTGAAGAGTCTAAAATATCTGTGCAGTTTCCTTGCATCTTTTTGCGTAATACACATTTCCAAAGTTTATCCTTTTCAATTTTTATGGATTCTTTCGAAGAAACGTTTGATGAATTTTCCGAAATTCGACGCTTGCAGCCACAAAACTCCAAACAGTAGCAAATTTGTCTTCCTAACGTTTTGCGCCAGTCATAAAAATAGCAAGTGAAGACTTTGACTTATTTCGTTCGAAGACCCAAAACTCCCATTTTGTTCATTATTTTTAATACCTCGATTAATGTCGTTGGCAAAAATACTTAAAGAGAAATTAGATATTAATATTTAGCAAACTTTACCCACAACACACCATTTTACATTGTTTTAGTGAGACACGGAAGTTGCCCAAAAGGATGCCTCTTCGGTTACGGAGCAAAGATACACCAACTTCTATGTAAAACGGACGGAAACTGCCCAATCGGTTACAAATGCTGTCCCGACAGTTGCTCGTATTTTCAGAAAATTTGCAAACCGATCGCTTACGAAAAAATTTGCAGAACACCTCCAATTCCCTTCTCCACTACTCGTAATCCACACACCTATCCAACGACACCTCCAATTCCCGCCACAACTCCAAAAATCACCACTCTAAATCCGCACACCTATCCAACGTCCAGAACTACAAAATTTGATATCACCACCCATAACCCTCACACGGCCACTACTAGAGCTGTTGAAGAAACTCCTACCACGCAAGTTCTTGAGGAAACTACGGAAGACGAAGTTACTCAAAAATTACCGACACCTGTTTATCAAAGCAGCGGGGAAATCAATATTGATGAGGAAGTCATGAAAACTACCGTTCGCGATGAAGAGTCGAGGGAAATTACTTCAAATAAAGAGGAGGAAACCACAACGATATCAAATGGTAATGGTAGCGGAGGTGAAGGCAGAAACGTCACTGGTGGTGATGATGATGGCGATGACGATGGAGATGACGGTGATTATGAGGAAGGTGATGACTATGGTGACGACCATGATAACTATGGTGACGGCGATGATGACTATGACCCCGAAGTAGAAATAGAAAGTGAAATAACACCATGAATTCTGTTCACCAAATAAATACGATATTTTAAATAGTTTATCATCAGGGACGGCTCGCGGGATGAGTTATCTGTATTACCACCTCTGCTACCTCGGCCGTACCTTGTGCTACCTGGGCCGTACCTTGAGTCACCCCGCGAGCCGTCTCTGTTTATCATCAACAATACCGATAAACTTACACGTTCTGAGATATTTTGAAGTATTTAGTAATTTGGTTTCTCAAAATTTTATAGAACACGCAATGCGCTACATATTTAATTTCATCCTAAAGTTCTCGAATGTTTAATGTTTGTTTTGTATCGATACACCTTCTGAGATATTTATTATTTATTTACTAATTCAGCTGGTAACACTTACTTTGTTACTCCAAATTTTGTAAAACGGACTAAGTGCTACATATTTCATTTAATTTTTAAGTTTTCGATATTTAATGTAAGTTATAATTGTATAAAATATACATTTTTATATTACACTACACATTATTTTTGCTTATTACGATTGCCGGTTTTTTTAGTCAAATAACTAAAAATATGATTCAAACAACTTCAAAATGAAGGAAAATTATTTTTCACAGTTTCGCAAGATTTTTATAACAAACTTCTCGATTAATTTTTACTTTCTCCGTTACGAATTACGAGAAAGTATTGTGATCGTGATTTTTTTTTCAAAATTTTTTTTTACGGAAATATCCGTTTTGGGGTCCCTAGATGCCATTTCAACAATTTCTGGAAAAAAAAATTGTGTCTGTGTCTGTGTGTGTGTGTGTGTATCTGGCTGTGTGCGCTGTATCTCAAAAACTAATAAAGCAATTTATATGAAACTTTGAACATACGTCTTATTTGATAATCCGAAGAATTGAAAAGCTTTTGGAAAAATTTCGTACACCGGAAGTGTATTTTTTGTTTTTTGCCAATATTTTCTTAAATATAAAAAATATCACAAAAACATTTAAACAAGCTTTGAAGACAACAAAGAAATGAACATGTTTTACTTGAAAACATTTTTCATAAATTTTTTTATTTTTTTTTAAATTTTAGAATTATAATTATAAAAGGATAATAGTTATAGCAAATTTATATTAATAATAATTGTAGAGAATGCTAAAATGAATAACTTATAAAGAATAAGTTTTTTTCGAAATCCCTTTAGTTTTTGAGCAAACTGAATTTTTGAATTTGAAGTATAATTTTGACGTTTTAAACGTCAGTTTCATCCGAGTTTACACAACGCTCGATGTACAGGACTAGTTAGTTTGATTAACTTATTTATTGTTAAAAACATGGGTGCGTGGGCAGCAGGTTGTATTGTGGGATATGATCCACCCAACCACCCTTTGCATCAACTTTATTTTTACCTAGGAAACTATGTTAGAAAAAAAAATTATTTGGCGATTAATTCGAGAAGTTGAAACTAAAAATTATACGAAATGTGATTTTGGAGCAGAACTGTCGGTTCTACTTTTGTTTAAGGTACAAAATGATGTTTCGTATTATTTTTAAACTTTTAATTTCTTCAATTAATCGCCAAAGGAATTTCTTTAACCCAACAGGGTTTTGTTGGTTAAAAAAAGTTGACACGAAGGGTTGATATGGGGATCTTTGATACGGATTAAATCGGTAACTGATATGCCGTCGTCAGATTTTAAATTTTCGAAAAAAAAATCGCAACATTCTTCGAAAAATTCCCGCAAAACATTCAAAAATCGGCCGTAGATCGTAAACGGTGCTCTCCACGAAAAATATAGCCCCTACCTTTTCGACGCAAAATGCAATTTCGAATGGCATGCCGTTTAAATTTCAAGCGTGAGATGAAAAATGGCCGCTGTACAATTTTTTTATTGAAATCGGGGGTGGTTTTCTTTGAATAACTCCTCGGGGGTTGGATATATCAAAAATTCGTAAGAGACATAAAATGTAGATAGGAGTTAGTTCTACAAAACTCTATGGAATTCGAAGTCGTGGCCATAAGGGGAAGCGCGCCCTTTTTTCCGGAAGCGTCCGAAATGTGATTTTTTAGAAAAACGCTCGAGGGATTGCAAAGGATTTTTTTACGGGAACGTGCGATAGCAAACGTTGTGTCCAGATGCATTGGGGATTTTTTGAGCCATATTTGAATCCTCCAACTCAAAAATCTTGAGAGGAGATAGGTTTGGCACGCACCTCTGCATCGCGAAAAATCGATTTTCAAAAATTCACCCCCGAGTCTAGGGATGAGTTGGAAAATCGCGGTTTTCACGGGCCCCTAGAGGACATTTCCGGCTTTCGGGGAAAAAAAATTATCGTTTTTTTTGTTTTCTGAGGGGTTGGCAACCCTATTGCCTGGGCCCGTCCCAACAAATTTTTATTGCATGCACTTTATATTTTTTGTAACTACCCTTAATGTATTTTTTATTGCATGCGCATTGTATATCTTGATATTTATGGTGTTTGCTCAAAAGTATGCAAAGTGGACTAGGAGCTATAAACATAAACGGCTCAGCGGGTAATTGTTCAAAAATGCGCAAATTGGACCAGAAGCCATAAACGGCTTAGCGAGTAATTTCAGGACCGTCCCTTTTCGTCCACAAAATTTTATGGGCGGGGTAGTTTATTTGGGGTAAGTGATAATCACCACTGCCCCGTAATTTAAACATCTGCGTGACAGACCCGTGGAGCTTAAGATGCGGTTGCAGAGAATTGACAACAGGGCCAAAGTTTTCAAAAAAATGCAGCGCGGGCATCTTTTGTATCCTTGGAAATCGAAAGGAAGAAAACCACGAGCTTCTGGTGAAGAATCGGGTGGCAAACTACTGAAATTTGGATTACAGGATGTCATTGACGACAGTGGCGGCTCGTGAAACATGTTGATGGTATAGCCACTTATACAATATATTTGTTGATGGCAACAAATGATTTGTCCATTTAATAATTCCCTTATTGCAATCAATTAACATTTCAACGCTAATTCTGTTACGGAATTATTTTTTTTATTAAATCCATTTTTAAATTAATCTGTCGCCACAGATTGATTTTTTTGCCGTTTTTTTTTAATGTTTTCTACTGAAAACATATAAATATTTTTAGAACATCTATACTTAGCTCTATTTCCTATGCAAAACATTAATTCAATGTTAAAACCGTGTTATCCGCTTATTTTATTTATTTTTATCCCTTAACATAACGTTCAGCAGTTAGATTTAACGTTTTGCGTACGAATTAGGACTGAATATTATTAGGTGTGAAAAATCTAAAGAAAAATAAATGCAGATGTGATTAAATTCCTTAAAAAATGAAGTGTATTCAATTGTTATGTGAGTTATTAATTTTTAAAAATTAATATTTATAGTTCTTGACGACTTGAACAAAGAAAAAACTAAAAAAATAAATACTGCTTTAATAGAATTCCTTAAAAATTATAATATCTTTACAAAACATCCATCTTCAAAACTAACTTTATTTTTTGAAAATCTGCCCATTTCTCCGTGAGTTATAAATTTTCGAAAATTATCGTTTTAAGTTGTCGAACAAATGAATAAAAAATTCTAAAGAAAATAAATACCTACGATGGAATTGCTCAAAAATTTTAATATATTCACAAGATTAACATAAACTTTGATTATTGAAAATGTGTCAATTTCTGCTTGAGATAAAAGATAATTTTTTTAAAAATGATTTTTTTAAGTCAAATATTTGAAATGGAAAAAATAGAAGAAACAATATACTGGTATGATTGACTTCCTTAAAACCCCTAATGCTAATACATTTATCTTTCAAATTAACTATGATTTTCGAAAATTAATATTTTCTGTTGTCAAAAACTCAAACAAAACAAGAATCCTAAACAAAATTGACCTCCTCAAATATTTTAATACATCAACAGAATGACTACCTTTAAAAATAACTGCGATTTTTGAAAATGTGTTCATTTTTGGATGTTTTTTAAATTATTTTTTTTAAGCTTGTAACTTTCAATTTGTCGAATACTTGTCAAAAAAATCTAAAAAATAAATACTGATATGACAGAATTTCTCGAAAATTTAAGTATATAATAAAACATTTGCATTTAGAATTAACCAAGATTTTTGAAAATGTGTCGATTTTTACGTGAGTTGTGAATGTTTGAAAATTATTTTTTTAAGTTGTCGAATATTTGAACAAAGAAAAAATAGAAAAAAAATACTGATATGATTGAGTTCCACTCTAATGTAATCATAATACATTTAACTTTAAAATATACTTTGATTTTTAAACGAGTCAATTTTTGCCTGATTAGAATTTTTGAAAATTAATATTTTAAGTTGTCGAACACTTAAACAAATATTTTAATACATCCACAGAACGATTACCTTTAAAAATAACTTAGATTTTTGAAAATGTCCATTTTTGGGTGTTATAATTTTTTTTTAATTGTTTTTTAAGTTTTTAACTTTTCAAGTTGTCGAACACTTGACAAAACATCTAAAAAATAAATACCGATATGATAGAATTTCTCGAAAATTTAAGTATATAATATATTCACAAAACATCTGTATTTAGAATTAACCAAGATTTTCGAAAATGTGTCAAGTTGTGAATTTTTATAAATAATTTTTTTAAGTTGCCGAATATTTGAATAAAGAAAAATAGAAAAAAATAATTAACACTGATATGACTGAATTCATTAAAAACTCTAAGGCAAACATATTACATCTGTTTTTAAAATTGACTATGATTTTTGAAAATAAGTCCATTTTTGCGTGATTTATGAATGTTTTCAAAATATTTTTTAAGTTGCCGATTATTTGAACAAAGAAAAAATAAAAATTAAAATTAAAACTGATGTGATTGACCACCTTAAAAACTCTAAGGCAATCATAATACATCTATCTTTGAAATTGACTATGATTTTTGAAAGTGAGTCCATTTTTGCGTGATTTATGAATTTTTTAAGTTGCCGATTATTTGAACAAATAAAAAATTAAAATTAAAATTAATACTGATGTGATTGACCTCCTTAAAAACTCTAAGGCAATCATAATACATCTATCTTTGAAATTGACTATGATTTTTGAAAGTGAGTCCATTTTTGCGTGATTTATGAATTTTTCCAAATATTTTTTAAGTTGCTGAATATTTGAACAGAGAAAAAATAGAAAAAAAAATTAGTACTGATATGACTGAATTTCTTAAAAACTCTAAGGCAATCATAATACAGATGTCTTTAAAATTGACCATGATTTTTGAAAATGAATCAATTTTTGCGAGTTGAGAATTTTTGAAAATTAATATTTTAAGTTGTCGAATTCTTAAACAAAACAAAAAGCTCCTCAAATACATATATTAATAAATCCACATAATGACTACCTTTAAAATTAACTTTGATTTTTGGAAACGTGTTCATTTTTGGGTCTATGAATTTTTTAATTAACTTTTCAAGTTGTCAAACAAAATAAATACTGATATACAATTTCTCAAAAATTTTAGTACATATATTCATAAAACATCTGCCTTCCGAATTAAACACGATTTTTAAAAATGTGTCAATTTTTGCGTGTTATGAATTTTCGAAAATTATTTTTTTTTAAGTTGTCAAATATCAAAAATTAATACTGTTATGATTGAATTCCTTAAAAACTACAATAAAATCATATTGCTTTAAAATTTTTATCTTTAAAATTAACTATGATTTCTGAAAATGAGTTAATTTTGCGAGAGTAGTTACGAGTTTTTGAAAATTAATATTTTATGTTTTCGAACACAAACAAAACAAAATTGAGTTCCTCTAATATTTTAATATATTCACAGAAGGACTACCTCTAAAAATAACTTTGATTTTTTTAAATGTGTTCATTTTTGGGTATGTGAATTTTTGAAAATTAAAGATTTATTAAAAATAAATATAAATATGATAGAATTTCGAAAAAATTTAGTGTAATCATAAAACATCTGCATTTAGAATTAACTTTGATTTTTGATATGTGTCAATTTTTGCGAGTTACGAATTTATAAAACAACTTGAACTTAAACAAAAATATATATATTTTTTTAATATATTTACAAAACATCTTTTTTTGAAAATGTGTCACTTTTTCCGTAAGTTATGATTTTTTTTTTAATTACTGTTTTACGTTTCCGCTTTTACCCTTATATCTTTTGAAAATAAAGGTTAAATTTAAATTAAATTACGCTAGTTTTTTAAAAAACCCAACATAATTAATAATAATAATAATAATAATTCGTTTATTAACGGCAAACGCCTTTTTACATAAATAATATAATATTAATAGAAAAGTATAATACAAGAATGTAAATCCAGTGTATACATTAAAACCAATTAGACAACAAATACGTCCTGGAAATAATAAACAGAATAAAGTATTAAGTAAACAAAATTGTATACAAAAATAAAAGAAAAAATAAAGAAAAAAAAAGAAAAAAATATGCTCTTATAAACTAAAGTCTATTGATTAAATTCCGTTAGAAAATCCGTCAGCCGCTGAAACGAAAATTATTCCGCAATTCGGATTCAAAATCCGCCAGATCTAGCGGATTTTCTGCTGACTTGGTAACACTGCTATTGTGACTGCGGCGGCTCGTGGATGTTCGGCGGTGAGGCAACGGAAGAAAATTTGACCGAAAAGGCAACGGAATATTTGCTTCCTTTATTAGAGTAAGTAGTGCAGCACGAGCGGCATCTTTGTCTTTGCCTCACCTACGGAAATCCACGAACCGCCACTGCCAACGACCCGTGAAACCCAAATGGTTAATATATCTTTAATACTTAAAATTTTACATTGTTTGTTATCCCATAGTTTAAATAATATTTGAATGGCCGAGTTATTATTGTAGCTGTGTAAATAAGACTTGTATGGCTTACGAAAAAATAAAAGTAAGCAGAACAAAGAAACCTTTCGTGCTACAATATTATTTTTACGGCCAAATTGGAAATCAGCTCTACAAATTTTGTATCTTATCGAAAAAAAGTAAAAAATTGTTGCCTTATGTAATCCGCCAATGATAATGATGAAAGGAAGTTCTAAGACCCCCATTACACGTACAGTTTTTCGTCAGTCAATTCAATGACTGTGGTTAGACTGACGCCAAACTGACCGTGTAACTCAGTGACTGAATGATTAGACTCGCAAATGTTTAATTTTTTTAATAAAATCTCTCAGTCTGGTCAGACCAGTGGCGGCTCGTCAGGGGAAGCAGGTGAGGCATTGCCTCACCATTAATTTTCTAAATTAAAAAAATATAAATAAATTCAATAAATTTATTCCGAGTTAGCTTTAATATTGATAATTAATAATTATGCAGTAATTATAAGTTGTTGTATTAACGGAATGTTCCCGATTTTTAATGATTAGAATTATCGCGCCCACCCAGGCCGGACTTGAGGCAAATGTAAACCAGCGCGATCGGAATTTATGCAACTTAATATGCCTCCATACAGTTTGCACATATCGCATTCGTTGTAATGTGCAGATTTATTTCGATATTTGAGGCGAGCCTCAGAGGCTTCTCATTGGTCGGAAATCACCCGCGTGATAGAAAGAGGACAGTCGCAGCGCTCGCCATTGTCAGTTGTGTTGCCAAGTCAGCGGAAAATCTGGCGGATTTTGAATCCGAATTGCGGAATACTTTTTGTTTTAGCGGCTGGCTGATTTTCTAATGGAATTATATTGAATCATTGAGAAAACTTCCGTAATTCAATTTAAATTTAAACTTTATATTCAAAACATCTATTTTACAAGAGAAAAAGCAAAAAGCAGAAACTTAAAACATTAATTAAAAAAAAAACATAACACACATTTTTAAAAATTAAAGCTAGTTTCAAAGGTAGATGTTCTGTGAATGTGCTAAAATATTTGAACAATTCTTCTCATATCAAAACTTATTTTATTTTCGATTATTGATTTGTTTAACAACTTAAAACAATAATTTTCAAAAATCCACGACTCACGGAAAAAGAGATACATTTAAAAAAATTAAAGTTAGTTTTAAAGGTACATGTTTTGTGAATATATTTAAAAAAAAAAATTTTATAGTGTTCAACAACTTTAAATATTAATTTTCAAAAATGCATATCTTCTGTTTAAGTGATCGACAACTTAAAATATGAATCTACAAAAATTCATAACTGATGCAGAAATAAACAAAACTCAAAGTTAATTTTAAACGTAAATGTGTTATGATTGCATTAGTAAATGCAATTATCAGTATTTTTTTTTCTGTTTTTTCTTTGGTAAAATATTCGACAAACCAAAAAAAAATGGTGATGTGGCCATCATGTTACTTTCTCCGACTTGATGGTATCATTTACATTTACGCTTTCATCGTTTATTTTCAATTTAAATCAAATTTTTAAATGTACATCGAGCGGATGGCACTGACGTTTTGACGTTTTAAACGTCAGTATCATCCGCTCGATGTACATTTAAAAATTTGATTTAAATTGAAAATAAATTATGAAAGATGGAAAAATTACACTTCAAAAACTCGGTTTACTCAAAAACTAAAGGGATTTCGAAAAAAACTTATTCTTTATAAGTTGTTTATTTATAAATGGCTATAATACCATTAAGTCGGAGAAAGTAACATGATGGCCACATCACCATTTTTTTGTTTGTCTTCAACAACTGAAAATATTTATTTTCAAAAATTCATAACTCATGTGGAAATTGACTCAGTTTCAAAAATCAAGTTTAATTCTAAAGGTAAATATATTATGATTGCATCAGAGTTTTTAAGGAATTCAATCAAATCGATATGATTTTATTTTCTAGTTTTTCCCTATTCAAATATTCGACCACTTAAAAAATTCATTTTTAAAAGTTCACAACTAAAGCAGAAATTTACACATTTTCAAAAATCAAAATTTATATTAAAGGTGAATCTTGTCAATATATTAAAAAATCTGAGCAATTCAAGTATTTTTTTTTAGATTTTAGAACAATTGTACAACTTAAAACATTAATTTTCAAAAATTCCTAACTCAGAAATTGGCAAATTTTCAAAAATTTAAGTTAGTTTTAAAGGTGGGTGTTTCGTGAAGATTTTAAAATTTTTGTGGAATTCTATTATATCACTATTTATTCTTTTAGATTTTTATGTTCGTCTCCTACTACTAAAAATATTCATTCAAATTTTTCTTCGGATTATTTCATTGTTCTACCTAATATTCAACCTTAATTCGTACGCAAAACGTTAAATCCAAATGTTAAAATACAAGACAGATTTATTTCGTACTTTATATTTTCATATTTTCTGACGAAATTCTAGTGGAACTAGGTTGGCTATCTGGTGGAAATATTATGTAATCAGTTGGCAACATTGGTTAAGGCAGCTTCACACCAACCCAGGAATGGTAACGAGAACGGAAACGGGAACGAAAATGTTCCTAGCTTGTTGTTCTCGTTACCGGAAATTATTTATTAGTTGTAAACATGTGTAAACATAATATACTTAATTTTTTAAGTACGGTTCGGAAAATTGAAATCGAAACGTATAATAACAACGTAAAGGAAAATAGGGAGGTTTTAAAAAGATGTGTAGTTATAGTCTGTTCGCTGGAATCTGGCGGCTGAGGTCGTAAAACGGTCGCTCCGCCCTGAGGACCGTCGCACCCTCGAAGAAAAGGTATTGGTGGTTCGTCTAATTGCATCCAATACATTTATTACTGTCCGTCACTCCTATTGGTATAAGCACTTTTACGCCAGTACTTCTCAACAAAGATTGGATTGAGATCAAATTTTTTACGTCCCCTACTTACCGAGCTCCGACCCTCTTTTACGACCACAGCCGCCAGATTTCAGAGAACAGGCTATAATATTAAATCTGTGCCTCACCAAACCAAAAGTTGACGAGCCGCCACTGGGTCAGACTGATGCCAGACTGATAGTGTAGCACTACTGTTGTCAATTTCTTATCAGTCACCGCCTGAACTGCGATGGATCACGTTGCTCAGCCATTGGAATTAGAAAAGGAATTTATAATTTCATTGGAAGCACTTCCTCTCCTATGGGATAAACGTGAAAAGAATTATTTAAACAAATACAAGAGGAATGTGGCCTTAGAAAAACTTTTCGAAAAAAATAAAAAACAAGCGTCTTTCATGCGAAAATAATTTGCATAATCGACGTCTTCATTTGTGGTTCTTATTTCATTCAACAAGTTCAAATGACTATACTGGTCTCTTTTCAGAAGCCATTCTTTGGACCATCGCTTCCTCTTAACGCGTTTCTTTAAACTTATTGCTATTATGACTGCAAGTGCAGCGTTTTTTTGTAAATCCATAAATATAATATAAAGTAAAAAAAAGTATTATTTTAACTGTGTTGAGCGCTCCAGTGAAGTTCTGGGCGTTGACTGATCGTGTGATACAACCGTCAAGTCTTGCGGTTTTCCATCAGTCAATACATGATCAAGGTCACGGAATTGACTGATGAAAAACTGTGCGTGTAATGGGGATCTAAAAATGAGAATATTCCAAAGGTGGCGGAGATTTTTACAATGCATTTTGTGTCAACAGATTAACACATTTCTGTTTGCGGGACGATTTAAGTAAGAAATAGCGTCAATTACGAAATCAGTGCGGGCGGTCGCGCGTATGCGGCGAAGGAAGTGCGTCACGCCATTCGGGCACACTTGAAGAGCCATGGGAAAACCACTTGTTGATCCTTTCACACGCGTGCAGCCGATGCGTCACTTCTATGCCACACATAACATCACAACATAAACACATGCGACCGATGTACAATTATAGAAACGAACCCACGTGGCGGTGCCGCCGAGCGCCGACACAAGAACCGATGTGATTAATAATCTAGATAATTTTCATTCATGGCTCCTTCCAAACAATAAAATGTTAAATTTAAAAGTGGCTCACGGCCAAACCAGAAAACGCACCGCCGATCAATCCAACTACAACCAACCACCAACACGCGCCGCGTTTAATAATACAAACAAGAGGCGCGGGTGCTCCCGCTGGTTTTTCGCTATTCCTGCCATCTCTCCGTGTATTTTTAGTGCGATAAAAAATAACAATATGTTCCAAATTATATTTGGAATGGCTATTTAATTTTTCAACTATTCTCACCGTCTAATTTTAGACTTTTCTTGTACCACATGGCACTAGTGGGGGAGATTTTCTATATATAGTTTGGGTTTCGTTTTGAAACGCACCATTATTTCGAATGCGTTCGGTGCGTCGAGAGTCCGGAACATGTCCGAGATCCAGTGCAGCAGCGTCACCAGCTCCAGGAGGAACCGCAGGAAGCCGCAGAAGACGGGCGAAAGGATTAACAAAGATTCCGAGGTGAGAGAGACAGCGCCAACTTTTACGTTCTAAATATAGAGACGGTTTTTCGACACGGACCGGGGGTTCGATCCCCGGACCTCTGATATTCCGCCAAAATAGAAAAAGTGTCTTTAGTTAACAATTCATAACTGTGTGAAAAGTGAGTTGGTTGCTGCATAATTCTTCTATCATCAAACGATGATAATTGACTCGAGCGGAAGACGAACTATTTCATTCTTTCGCGCATTTTCCGAGATGTTATTAATACGCGTGCGCGTGCTCTAATAATTACCAACATTGCATTGTTTGTATATGCAACGACAAGCTTGTGTGGACGAAAATAACTGCTTCTTCTACAATTGTTTACACTTTTCAAATTCAATTACACCCCCAGTCGTAGTTACATATTTAGAGCTAAAAACTCTACAATACATTTCAGATTACAAAAAGCCACACACCAGTAACGGTTCGCGGGGTTTTTTCTGGTACGGCCGAGGAACAAGAGGTAGGTGCGGTCACGCAGACAACAGTCTCTGCAACTGACCCTACCTATCTGTATTACCATCTCTTGTTCCTCGGCCGTACCAGAAAAAATCCCCCGAACCGTCACTGCCACACACCGTACCATGTCTACCAAGCGAATAAAAATAAACCCACGCTTTTATAACCGTTCTGTCTCATCAAAGTCTGACGTTGCAAGGTCCATGTGTATTTTAGATCGCTTTACTTTCCTGCTCCTCCAGCTCCCGCCCGCTTGCTTCCCGCCAAAAATTCTCAGCAACGACTTTCTTTCTTCTGTCTTGAGATCTTCGTGTATTCTTCAGCAACAACTTCCTTTTTTCTGTCTTGAGAACTTCAACACCTATAGTTCACTACTGTAATTCTAGTATTATCCAGGAGGACGCTAAAACGGACGCTAAAAAATTTAGGCGAAGAGAAAACTTTCAGAAAAAAAAATTACTTATAAGTTTGTACACATTGAGATTTTATTCTATGTGAGAGGAGGGGGGTTATGGGGACGGACGCCAACAGACACAAAGACGTCGGACACTACTTGCGCGCCACTGGTCTTATTATCAATTCGCACATGACACACCTGTTACTTTTACCTAGCTATTTCTGCTTGTCCTTCTCTTTCTCGATATTGTTCATTACAATTACTCATCGTTTGCTATTTGCTGTGTTAATAATTACATGATTGTTTTCAATTTTTTTTGTCTCTGTCCCAAATCACAAATCTTTTCGTCTTGATTTGATTTATTTTTAGTCACAATCCCTTTGCAGTTTATTCATTTGATCTGCCTAACTTCTCATTGAGTGCAATTTTAATTTTTTGCAGTTTAAGTTTTGAGTGTTACACTCATATAAATCGGCAACGGAGAGTTCTAAAAAAATTCTAAAAAAACTGTCATGCGCGGGATCGTCTTCATAAGTGCCACATCTACTTATAAATTATATATTTTTGACATACTAAAAAAGGATTAATATTCCTCAACTGCGTACAAAATGACGAGTCTCGAAATTTGAATTTTGAGGAAGTGAACAATTCTAAAAAATTTCTCACGGCCGGAATCGTCCTAAAAACTTCCAAATCCACTTATTAATTATGCATTTTTGACATATTAAAAAAACAATTGATATCCATCAACTGGATACAAAATGTTGAGTCTCGAAATTTGAATTTGGGGAAAGTGAGATTTGCATCTCGCGATTCGAAAAATTCTAAAAAAATTCTCACTGGCGGAATCGTCCTAAAAACTTCCAAATCCACTTATAAATGACGTATTTTTGACATGTTAAAAAACAATTGATACCCCACAACTGGATTCAAAATGTCGAGTCTCGAAATTTGAATTTGGGGAAAGTGAGATTTGCATCTCGCGATTCGAAAAATTAAAATCCACTTATAAATGACGTATTTTTGACATTTAAAAAAACAATTGATACCCCTCAACTGGATACAAAATGTCGAGTCTCGAAATTTGAATTTGGGGAAAGTGAGATTTGCATCTCGCGATTCGAAAAATTCTAAAAAAATTCTCACAGGCGGAATCGTCCTAAAAACTTCAAAATCCACTTATAAATGACGTATTTTTGACATTTAAAAAAACAATTGATACCCCTCAACTGGATACAAAATGTCGAGTCTCCAAATTTGAATTTGGGGAAAGTGAGATTTGCATCTCGCGATTTGAAAAATTCTAAAAAAATTCTCACAGGCGGAATCGTCCTAAAAACTTCAAAATCCACTTATAAATGACGTATTTTTGACATTTAAAAAAACAATTGATACCCCTCAACTGGATACAAAATGTCGAGTCTCCAAATTTGAATTTGGGGAAAGTGAGATTTGCATCTCGCGATTTGAAAAATTCTAAAAAAATTCTCACAGGCGGAATCGTCCTAAAAACTTCCAAATCCACTTATAAATGACATATTTTTGACATGTTGAAAAACAATTGATACCCCTCAACTGGATACAAAATGTCGAGTCTCGAAATTTGAATTTGGGGAAAGTGAGATTTGCATCTCGCGATTCGAAAAATTCTAAAATAATTCTCATTGGCGGAATCATCCTAAAAACTTCCAAATCCACTTATAAATGACGTATTTTTGACATTAAAAAAAAAACAATTGATACCCCTCAACTGGATACAAAATGTCGAGTCTCAAAATTTGAATTTGAGGAAAGTGAGATTTGCATCTCGCGATTTGAAAAATTCTAAAAAAATTCCCACTGGCCGAATCGTCTTAGATTTGGAAATTCACAAGCTAATTCATGATGTGATGAATTTTTTACAATTTTTTTAACAGATGAATGCAATTTTTATTTTCTTCAGTTTGGGTTTTAAGCGCTGCCATTTTGTTTCCAGCTGTGGTATATTGTTTGTACCAATGGAATATTAAAAACTGATTAATTCTAAGTAGATTTGGAAATTTACAAGCTAATTCATGATGTGATGAATTTTTTACAATTTTTTTAACAGATGAATGCAATTTTTATTTTCTTCAGTTTGGGTTTTAAGCGCAGCCATTTTGTTTCCAGCTGTGGTATATTGTTTGTACCGACGGGATATTAAAAACTGGTCAATTCTTAGTGGATTTGGAAATTTACAAGCTAATTCATGATGGGATGAATTTTTTACAATTTTTTTAACAGATGAATGTAATTTTTATTTTCTTCAGTTTGGGTTTTAAGCGCTGCCATTTTTATTCTAGCTGTGGTATATTGTTTGTACCAACGGGATATTAAAAACTGGTCAATTCTAAGTAGATTTGGAAATTTACAAGCTAATTCATGATGTGATGAATTTTTTACAATTTTTTTAACAGATGAATGCAATTTTTATTTTCTTCAGTTTGGGTTTTAAGCTCTGCCATTTTTATTCTAGCTGTGGTATATTGTTTGTACCAACGGGATATTAAAAACTGATCAATTCTAAGTAGATTTGGAAATTTACAAGCTAATTCATGATGGGATGAATTTTCTACAATTTTTTTAACAGATGAATGTAATTTTTATTTTCTTCAGTTTGGGTTTTAACCGCAGCCATTTTGTTTCCAGCTGTGGTATATTATTTGTACCAAGGGAATATTAAAAACTGGTCAATTCTGAGCAGATTTGGAAATTTACAAGCCAATTCATGATGGGATGAATTTTTTACAATTTTTTTAACAGATGAATGCAATTTTTATTTTCTTCAGTTTGGGTTTTAAGCTCTGCCATTTTTATTCTAGCTGTGGTATATTGTTTGTACCAATGGAATATTAAAAACTGATTAATTCTAAGTAGATTTGGAAATTTACAAGCTAATTCATGATGTGATGAATTTTCTACAATTTTTTTAACAGATGAATGTAATTTTTATTTTCTTCAGTTTGGGTTTTAACCGCAGCCATTTTGTTTCCAGCTGTGGTATATTATTTGTACCAAGGGAATATTAAAAACTGGTCAATTCTGAGCAGATTTGGAAATTTACAAGCCAATTCATGATGGGATGAATTTTTTACAATTTTTTTAACAGATGAATGCAATTTTTATTTTCTTCAGTTTGGGTTTTAAGCGCTGCCATTTTGTTTCCAATTGTGGTATATTGTTTCTACCAACGGGATATTAAAAACTGATCAATTCTTAGTAGATTTAGAAATTTACAAGCTAATTCATGATGTGATGAATTTTTTACAATTTTTTTAACAGATGAATGTAATTTTTATTTTCTTCAGTTTGGTTTTTAAGCGCTGCCATTTTGTTTCCAGCTGTGGTATATTGTTTGTACCAACGGGATATTAAAAACTGGTCAATTCTTAGTGGATTTGGAAATTTACAAGCTAATTCATGATGTGATGAATTTTTTACAATATTTTTAACAGATGAATGCAATTTTTATTTTCTTCAGTTTGGGTTTTAAGCGCTGCCATTTTGTTTCCAGCTGTGGTATATTGTTTGTACCAACGGGATATTAAAAATTGATCAATTCTAAGTAGATTTGTAAATTTACAAGCTAATTCATGATGTGATGAATTTTTTACAATTTTTTTAACAGATGAATGCAATTTTTATTTTCTTCAGTTTGGGTTTTAAGCGCTGCCATTTTGTTTCCAGCTGTGGTATATTGTTTGTACCAACGGGATATTAAAAACTGATCAATTCTAAGTAGATTTGTAAATTTACAAGCTAATTCATAATGTGATGAATTTTTTACAATTTTTTTAACACATGAATGTAATTTTTATTTTCTTCTGTTTGGGTTTTAAGCGCTGCCATTTTGTTTCCAGCTGTGGTATATTGTTGGTACCAACGGGATATTAAAAACTTGTCAATTCTAAGTGGATTTGGAAATTTACAAGCTAATTCATGATGTGATGAATTTTTTACAATTTTTTTAACAGATGAATGTAATTTTTACTTTCTTCAGTTTGGGTCTTAAGCGCTGCCATTTTGTTTCCAGCTGTGGTATATTGTTTGTACCAATGGGATATTAAAAACTGATCAATTCTAAGTAGATTTGGAAATTTACAAGCTAATTCATGATGGGATGAATTTTTTACAATTTTTTTAACAGATGAATGCAATTTTTATTTTCTTCAGTTTGGGTTTTAAGCGCTGCCATTTTGTTTCCAGCTGTGGTATATTGTTGGTACCAACGGGATATTAAAAACTGATCAATTCTAAGTAGATTTGTAAATTTACAAGCTAATTCATGATGTGATGAATTTTTTACAATTTTTTTAACACATGAATGTAATTTTTATTTTCTTCTGTTTGGGTTTTAAGCGCTGCCATTTTGTTTCCAGCTGTGGTATATTGTTGGTACCAACGGGATATTAAAAACTTGTCAATTCTAAGTGGATTTGGAAATTTACAAGCTAATTCATGATGTGATGAATTTTTTACAATTTTTTTAACAGATGAATGTAATTTTTACTTTCTTCAGTTTGGGTCTTAAGCGCTGCCATTTTGTTTCCAGCTGTGGTATATTGTTTGTACCAATGGGATATTAAAAACTGATCAATTCTAAGTAGATTTGGAAATTTACAAGCTAATTCATGATGGGATGAATTTTTTACAATTTTTTTAACAGATAAATGCAATTTTGATTTTCTTCAGTTTGGGTTTTAAGCGCTGCCATTTTGTTTCCAGCTGTGGTATATTGTTTGTACCAACGGGATATTAAAAACTGGTAAATTCTAAGTAGATTTGGAAATTTACAAGCTAATTCATGATGTGATGAATTTTTTACAATTTTTTTAACAGATGAATGCAATTTTTATTTTCTTCAGTTTGGGTTTTAAGCGCTGCCATTTTATTTCCAGCTGTGGTATATTGTTGGTACCAACGGGATATTAAAAACTGATCAATTCTTAGTAGATTTAGAAATTTACAAGCTAATTCATGATGTGATGAATTTTTTACAATTTTTTTTAACAGATGAATGTAATTTTTATTTTCTTCAGTTTGGGTTTTAAGCGCTGCCATTTTGTTTCCAGCTGTGGTATTTTGTTTGTACCAACGGGATATTAAAAATTGGTGAATTCTAAGTAGATTTGGAAATTTACAAGCTAATTCATGATGTGATGAATTTTTTACAATTTTTTTAACAGATGAATGCAATTTTTATTTTCTTCAGTTTGGGTTTTAAGCGCTGCCATTTTGTTTCCAGCTGTGGTATATTGTTTGTACCAACGGGATATTAAAAACTGATTAATTCTAAGTAGATTTGGAAATTTACAAGCTAATTCATGATGGGATGAATTTTTTACAATTTTTTTAACAGATGAATGCAATTTTGATTTTCTTCAGTTTGGGTTTTAAGCGCTGCCATTTTGTTTCCAGCTGTGGTATATTGTTGGTACCAACGGGATATTAAAAACTGATCAATTCTTAGTAGATTTAGAAATTTACAAGCTAATTCAAGATGGGATGAATTTTTTACAATTTTTTTAACAGATGAATGCAATTTTTATTTTCTTCAGTTTGGGTTTTAAGCGCAGCCATTTTGTTTCCAGCTGTGGTATATTGTTTGTACCAACGGAATATTAAAAACTGATCAATTCTTAGTAGATTTGGAAATTTACAAGCCAATTCATGATGGGATTAGCTTTTTACAATTTTTTTAACACATGAGCGCATTTTTCATTTTCTTCAATTTCGGTTTTAAGTGTTGCCATTTTGTTTCCAGCAGAAATATGTAATTTGTATAACAGGAAAATCAAAAACAGATCAATTTGGAAATTTACGAGTTTAGTTTTTCTTTGATCGTGCAATATTTTAATGAATTTTAAAATCAATTTAATTATTTTCAAGGTGGAAAACACAAGCAGCGATAAAGCAGCGATCCTGAAACTGGTCAAACGCAACCTGCAGAAGATGTGCCTGACGAAAACCTCCCTACAAATTAACGAATTGGAGGAGACTCCTCTGCAGAACAACAGGCTGAGCGGATACACGGAAACGGCGGAAAAAGTCGCCAGAATTGACTTCTCCACGACCATCCTCAGCGGGTACGACTACGACCGGAGCAGAAGCACCAAGGAACTGCTCAGGAAGGCCATTCTCGAAAGGAGGAAGCCGCACATAGCCATGGAGGAGATCAGGATCGACTTCAAGCAGAAAATTTGGAGACCGTGGTGATTTTCGCCTCTTTTTTCTTCTTAACTCAAAGGGACCAATTTATTTGTAAATACTTATTGTGATTTTTCAAGCTTTAAGATTAATTAAAAAATTCTATTTGTATGTGGGATTTCTTTTGTATATAAATAAAAATTGTAAATTACAAACTGTGTTGACTATCTTTGTCATGTATTATTAATTAATTATTATCTACTCATCACTGGCGTATTTAGAGGGGTGGGGGTTACGGGGTTGTATCTCCAAGCCGAGTGCTAATGTCATGTTTTTTTATTGCAAATATTTATGAAACTGGCCGTCGTACGGTATTATTTTAAAATATAGATATTTTTTGATTTGTACTGGAAAATGTGATGTTTTAACATAGGCAACCTGATCATCATTTTCGTTCATAATATGCAACCAAATTAACTTCGGTCCGATTTAAGCTGATAAAGAGGCTAATTATAAAACTCGGTGGGATTTAAAACATGGAACCAATTTAGTTAAAATTTAGTGTTTAGCATTTATCGTCTCGTGGAACCTCAAAATTAATATTTCCATTGAAATTTGGAATTCGAACGTTTTTGATCAGTTTAATTAATATATTTCTAATTCATTCAAATATGGAAAACCTTGACATGTATACGGGCAGAGCTTACGTGCAGATATCCTCGAATCTTTAGAGAGTTCATTAATTAATCTTTTTTTTTAAACCACCGTCATACTTTTACCTGCGTCACGTCACGTAGAAAAAAAAACATCTTATAATAACAAGTTATGTTTTACAATACCAATAAAATACACATTAATTCCCACGCGGAGCCATTAAATTTTATTAACAAATCAGCCGGAAAACCGCAGAAAATTCCGGTTATTCACTGGTGAATTCTCGCTATGGAATTTCGGAATTACAGAATTCCCCAAGAGATTGTGATGTACCAGACCAGTTTACCTGCGTAAGCATGGGACTCGTCTTCACCATTGTATAAATGCAGACGGCATTATTTTACATGCAGTAACAGTTTATCATCCGTTTGGTATTCAACAACGAAGTGAAGTAATTTGTGATAATTTAATTTTAAAAAAATATGTACAGAGAGGATAACAGCAAGAGAAGAAGTAGTTTGTGATATTTTATTAACAAATGCTCCAGAGAAGAAGACAGCTAGGCTTATTCTGGGATGATAATCATTTTGAGCAGTGTTGAAATATAAAAAAGTCTAAATTCGTGGATTAAAATGTGCTAAGATTGCAAGTGAATTTAGGATTTACACAATAAATGAATCTATTAAAACACCAAGTGTGTTTTTTTCATTGAATCCCAACGAGCTAAGATTACAAATCCCATTACTATTCACATAGACTTCTGATAGACTATTCGTGCAATTCTGAAAATACTGTTGTGTATTTTAGTCTACTAGCAACTTAATAAATCGTGTAGAAGATTCCATAAATAGGACATCATGACAATGGCCAATTTTGTGAAGAAATTAAGGTAAGTGCACCTGTCACCCAGCAACAATTGTATCGCGTCTGATTTCTCTTGTTGATCCTTTTTTTTTGTTATCACACCGTCACGTCTACGCAATTTTTCCGTTGTTTAATTTTTCTTATCTTAACTTCCACCCATCGTGAAGGCTACTTAATTTTATCGTGGAGTGTTTTATTTATACACCGAGGATCGAGGGTTTTTCGAAAACATATTTATAGTGCGCGAAACTACTTGTTTTATCGTATCAAGGTTGTGAGATTTCTAGTGAAATATAGTAAAATTTGAAATGTGTTAATATTGGCTCCCATAATTACATGAATGATTTGGTACCTTCCTCAATAGTTTCTGTAAAGTATTTGCAAAAAAATGGTGATGTGGGCGACTTGATGGTATCATAGCCATTTATATTTACGTTTTCATGGTTTATTTTCAATTTAAATCATATTTTAAATGTACATCGAGCGGATGAAACTGACGTTTAAAACGTCAAAATTATGAAACATGGAAAAATTATACTTACTCAGTTTACTCAAAAACTAAAGGGTTTTCGAAAAAAACTTATTCTTTATAAGTTGTTCATTTTAGCATTCTCTGCAATTATTATTAACATAAATTTGCTCTAACTATTATCGTTTCATAATTATAAACCAAAAATTAAAAAAAAATTAACAAATTTTTTTCTCGAATAACAATGATTTTATGAAAAATATTTTCAAGCAAAAGATGTTCATTTCTTTGTTGTCTTCAATGTTTGTTTAACTGTTTTTTGATATTTTTCATACTAAGAAAAATATTGGCAAAAAACAAAAAACAGTTAAGGTAAACGCCCACTTTCGGAGTACGAAATTTTACCAAAAGCTTTTCAGTTCTTCGGATTATCAAATAAGACGTATGATCAAAGTTTCAAATCAATTGCTCTATTAGTTTTTGAGAATGCCAAAATGATCAACTTATAAAGAATAAGTTTTTTTCGAATGAGTAAACTGAGTATAATTTTTCCATCTTTCATAATTTTGACGTTCTAAACGTCAGATTGATCCGAGTCCACAAACGTTCGATGTACATTTAAAACATGATTTAAATTGAAAATAAACCACGAAAGCGTAAATACAAATGATACCATCAAGTCGGAGAAAGTAACATGATGGCCACATCACCATTTTTTAAATGCAATCGACCAACATTTTCCTAAAGTTCACGACGGATTTGAATGTAGTTGCTATTTTTATCAGTAACTTCAACTACCAACACGTAAATATCGAAAATATTATTATTGCATATATTTTTAGAATATATTTTGTAACCTACTGGGAAATCCTAAAAATAAAACATATCAGTAAAGACTGATGACTTAATGATTCACGTATACGATAATAACACGATACGATCTACTACAGTTTCCCGTGACGACAGACTTTTTAATGATTAATTGTTTAATTGTGTAAAATTGCACTTATCGATTGCATTCTAATAAATATTTTTATCAGAGTAATGTCGTAAAACTTATGTGTTTACAACAATGGCAGTCGCTTTCCCTAAATTTTTAAAATACCTCTTTTCGTTCCTAGTCTCCTGTTACAAATCATGAAAATTTTTCGAAATTAATTTAGGGTACACATTCTGAACCGGAAAATTTGAGTCGATTTTTGAAGAGTAAAATACCTCTTTTCGTTGCTAGTTTCCTGTTACAAATCATGAAAATTTTTCAAAATTATTTAGGGTAGACATTCTGAACCGGAAAATTTCGATCGATTTTTGAAGAGTAAAATACCTCTTTGCGTTCCTAGTCTCCTGTTACAAATCATGAAAATTTTTCGATAATAATTTAGGGTAGACATTCTGAACCGTAAAATTTCGATCGATTTTTGAAGAGTAAAATACCTCTTTGCGTTCCTAGTCTCCTGTTACAAATCATGAATATTTTTCGAAATTAATTTAGGGTAGACATTCTGAACCGTAAAATATCGATTGATTTTTGAGGAGTAAAATACCTCTTTGCGTTCCTAGTCTCCTGTTACAAATCATGAAAATTTTTCGATAATAATTTAGGGTAGACATTCTGAACCGTAAAATTTCGATCGATTTTTGAAGAGTAAAATACCTCTTTGCGTTCCTAGTCTCCTGTTACAAATCATGAATATTTTTCGAAATTAATTTAGGGTAGACATTCTGAACAGAAAATTTTCGATCGATTTTTGAAGAGTAAAATACCTCTTTTCGTTCCTAGTCTTCTGTTACAAATCATGAAAATTTTTCGAAATTAATTTAGGGTACACATTCTGAACCGGAAAATTTGGGTCGATTTTTGAAGAGTAAAATAACTCTTTTCGTTGCTAGTTTCCTGTTACAAATCATGAAAATTTTTCAAAATTATTTAGGGTAGACATTCTGAACCGGAAAATTTCGATCGATTTTTGAGGAGTAAAATACCTCTTTGCGTTCCTAGTCTCCTGTTACAAATCATGAAAATTTTTCGAAATTAATTTATGGTAGACATTCTGAACCGCAAAATTTCGATCGATTTTTGAAGAGTAAAATACCCCTTTGCGTTCCTAGTCTCCTGTTACAAATCATGAAAATTTTTCAAAATTATTTAGGGTAGACATTCTGAACCGGAAAATTTCGATCGATTTTTGAGGAGTAAAATACCTCTTTGCGTTCCTAGTCTCCTGTTACAAATCATGAAAATTTTTCGAAATTAATTTATGGTAGACATTCTGAACCGCAAAATTTCGATCGATTTTTGAAGAGTAAAATACCTCTTTGCGTTCCTAGTCTCCTGTTACAAATCATGAAAATTTTTCGATAATAATTTACGGTAGACATTCTGAACCGTAAAATATCGATTGATTTTTGAAGAGTAAAATACCTCTTTGCGTTCCTAGTCTCCTGTTATAAATCATGAAAATTTTTCAAAAATATTTAGGCTAGACATTCTGAACCGTAAAATTTCGATCGATTTTTGGAGTAAAATACCTCTTTTCGTTCCTTGTCTCCTGTTACAAATCGTGCAGATTTTCGAAATTAATTTATGGTAGACATTCTGAACCTAAAATTTCGATCGATTTTTGAAGAGTAAAATACCTCTTTGCGTTCCTAGTCTCCTGTTACAAATCATGAAAATTTTTCAAAATTATTTAGGGTAGACATTCTGAACCGGAAAATTTCGATCGATTTTTGAAGAGTAAAATACCTCTTTGCGTTCCTAGTCTCCTGTTACAAATCATGAAAATTTTTCAAAATTATTTAGGGTAGACATTCTGAACCGGAAAATTTCGATCGATTTTTGAAGAGTAAAATACCTCTTTGCGTTCCTAGTCTCCTGTTACAAATCATGAAAATTTTTCAAAATTATTAAGGGTAGACATTCTGAACCGTAAAATTTCGATCGATTTTTGAAGAGTAAAATACCTCTTTGCGTTCCTAGTCTCCTGTTACAAATCATGAAAATTTTTCAAAATTATTAAGGGTAGACATTCTGAACCGTAAAATTTCGATCGATTTTTGAAGAGTAAAATACCTCTTTGCGTTCCTAGTCTCCTGTTACAAATCATGAAAATTTTTCGATAATAATTTAGGGTAGACATTCTGAACCGTAAAATTTCGATCGATTTTTGAAGAGTAAAATACCTCTTTGCGTTCCTAGTCTCCTGTTACAAATCATGAAAATTTTTCAAAATTATTTAGGGTAGACATTCTGAACCGGAAAATTTCGATCGATTTTTGAAGAGTAAAATACCTCTTTGCGTTCCTAGTCTCCTGTTACAAATCATGAAAATTTTTCGATAATAATTTAGGGTAGACATTCTGAACCGTAAAATTTCGATCGATTTTTGAAGAGTAAAATACCTCTTTGCGTTCCTAGTCTCCTGTTACAAATCATGAAAATTTTTCAAAATTATTTAGGGTAGACATTCTGAACCGGAAAATTTCGATCGATTTTTGAAGAGTAAAATACCTCTTTGCGTTCCTAGTCTCCTGTTACAAATCATGAAAATTTTTCAAAATTATTTAGGGTAGACATTCTGAACCGGAAAATTTCGATCGATTTTTGAAGAGTAAAATACCTCTTTGCGTTCCTAGTCTCCTGTTACAAATCATGAAAATTTTTCGATAATAATTTAGGGTAGACATTCTGAACCGTAAAATTTCGATCGATTTTTGAAGAGTAAAATACCTCTTTGCGTTCCTAGTCTCCTGTTACAAATCATGAAAATTTTTCAAAATTATTTAGGGTAGACATTCTGAACCGGAAAATTTCGATCGATTTTTGAAGAGTAAAATACCTCTTTGCGTTCCTAGTCTCCTGTTACAAATCATGAAAATTTTTCGATAATAATTTAGGGTAGACATTCTGAACCGTAAAATTTCGATCGATTTTTGAAGAGTAAAATACCTCTTTGCGTTCCTAGTCTCCTGTTACAAATCATGAAAATTTTTCAAAATTATTTAGGGTAGACATTCTGAACCGGAAAATTTCGATCGATTTTTGAAGAGTAAAATACCTCTTTGCGTTCCTAGTCTCCTGTTACAAATCATGAAAATTTTTCAAAATTATTTAGGGTAGACATTCTGAACCGGAAAATTTCGATCGATTTTTGAAGAGTAAAATACCTCTTTGCGTTCCTAGTCTCCTGTTACAAATCATGAAAATTTTTCGATAATAATTTAGGGTAGACATTCTGAACCGTAAAATTTCGATCGATTTTTGAAGAGTAAAATACCTCTTTGCGTTCCTAGTCTCCTGTTACAAATCATGAAAATTTTTCAAAATTATTTAGGGTAGACATTCTGAACCGGAAAATTTCGATCGATTTTTGAAGAGTAAAATACCTCTTTGCGTTCCTAGTCTCCTGTTACAAATCATGAAAATTTTTCGATAATAATTTAGGGTAGACATTCTGAACCGTAAAATTTCGATCGATTTTTGAAGAGTAAAATACCTCTTTGCGTTCCTAGTCTCCTGTTACAAATCATGAAAATTTTTCAAAATTATTTAGGGTAGACATTCTGAACCGGAAAATTTCGATCGATTTTTGAAGAGTAAAATACCTCTTTGCGTTCCCAGTCTCCTGTTACAACAAATTTTGAAGAGTAAAATACCTCTTTGCGTTCCTAGTTTCCTGTTACAAATCATGAAAATTTTTCAAAATTATTTAGGGTAGACATTCTGAACCGGAAAATTTCGATCGATTTTTGAAGAGTAAAATACCTCTTTGCGTTCCTAGTCTCCTGTTACAAATCATGAATATTTTTCGAAATTATTAAGGGTAGACATTCTGAACCGTAAAATTTCGATCGATTTTTGAAGAGTAAAATACCTCTTTGCGTTCCTAGTCTCCTGTTACAAATCATGAAAATTTTTCAAAATTATTTAGGGTAGACATTCTGAACCGGAAAATTTCGATCGATTTTTGAAGAGTAAAATACCTCTTTGCGTTCCTAGTCTCCTGTTACAAATCATGAATATTTTTCGAAATTAATTTAGGGTAGACATTCTGAACCGTAAAATATCGATTGATTTTTGAGGAGTAAAATACCTCTTTGCGTTCCTAGTCTCCTGTTACAAATCATGAATATTTTTCGAAATTAATTTAGGGTAGACATTCTGAACCGTAAAATATCGATTGATTTTTGAGGAGTAAAATACCTCTTTGCGTTCCTAGTCTCCTGTTACAAATCATGAAAATTTTTCGATAATAATTTAGGGTAGACATTCTGAACCGTAAAATTTCGATCGATTTTTGAAGAGTAAAATACCTCTTTGCGTTCCTAGTCTCCTGTTACAAATCATGAATATTTTTCGAAATTAATTTAGGGTAGACATTCTGAACAGAAAATTTTCGATCGATTTTTGAAGAGTAAAATACCTCTTTGCGTTCCTAGTCTCCTGTTACAAATCATGAAAATTTTTCGATAATAATTTAGGGTAGACATTCTGAACCGTAAAATTTCGATCGATTTTTGAAGAGTAAAATACCTCTTTGCGTTCCTAGTCTCCTGTTACAAATCATGAAAATTTTTCAAAATTATTTAGGGTAGACATTCTGAACCGGAAAATTTCGATCGATTTTTGAAGAGTAAAATACCTCTTTGCGTTCCCAGTCTCCTGTTACAACAAATTTTGAAGAGTAAAATACCTCTTTGCGTTCCTAGTTTCCTGTTACAAATCATGAAAATTTTTCAAAATTATTTAGGGTAGACATTCTGAACCGGAAAATTTCGATCGATTTTTGAAGAGTAAAATACCTCTTTGCGTTCCTAGTCTCCTGTTACAAATCATGAAAATTTTTCGATAATAATTTAGGGTAGACATTCTGAACCGTAAAATTTCGATCGATTTTTGAAGAGTAAAATACCTCTTTGCGTTCCTAGTCTCCTGTTACAAATCATGAATATTTTTCGAAATTAATTTAGGGTAGACATTCTGAACCGTAAAATATCGATTGATTTTTGAGGAGTAAAATACCTCTTTGCGTTCCTAGTCTCCTGTTACAAATCATGAAAATTTTTCGATAATAATTTAGGGTAGACATTCTGAACCGTAAAATTTCGATCGATTTTTGAAGAGTAAAATACCTCTTTGCGTTCCTAGTCTCCTGTTACAAATCATGAATATTTTTCGAAATTAATTTAGGGTAGACATTCTGAACAGAAAATTTTCGATCGATTTTTGAAGAGTAAAATACCTCTTTGCGTTCCTAGTCTCCTGTTACAAATCATGAAAATTTTTCGATAATAATTTAGGGTAGACATTCTGAACCGTAAAATTTCGATCGATTTTTGAAGAGTAAAATACCTCTTTGCGTTCCTAGTCTCCTGTTACAAATCATGAAAATTTTTCGATAATAATTTAGGGTAGACATTCTGAACCGTAAAATTTCGATCGATTTTTGAAGAGTAAAATACCTCTTTGCGTTCCCAGTCTCCTGTTACAACAAATTTTGAAGAGTAAAATACCTCTTTGCGTTCCTAGTTTCCTGTTACAAATCATGAAAATTTTTCAAAATTATTTAGGGTAGACATTCTGAACCGGAAAATTTCGATCGATTTTTGAAGAGTAAAATACCTCTTTGCGTTCCTAGTCTCCTGTTACAAATCATGAAAATTTTTCAAAATTTTTAGGGTAGACATTCTGAACCGGAAAATTTCGATCGATTTTTGAAGAGTAAAATACCTCTTTGCGTTCCCAGTCTCCTGTTACAACAAATTTTGAAGAGTAAAATACCTCTTTGCGTTCCTAGTTTCCTGTTACAAATCATGAAAATTTTTCAAAATTATTTAGGGTAGACATTCTGAACCGGAAAATTTCGATCGATTTTTGAAGAGTAAAATACCTCTTTGCGTTCCTAGTCTCCTGTTACAAATCATGAATATTTTTCGAAATTATTAAGGGTAGACATTCTGAACCGTAAAATTTCGATCGATTTTTGAAGAGTAAAATACCTCTTTGCGTTCCTAGTCTCCTGTTACAAATCATGAAAATTTTTCAAAATTATTTAGGGTAGACATTCTGAACCGGAAAATTTCGATCGATTTTTGAAGAGTAAAATACCTCTTTGCGTTCCCAGTCTCCTGTTACAACAAATTTTGAAGAGTAAAATACCTCTTTGCGTTCCTAGTTTCCTGTTACAAATCATGAAAATTTTTCAAAATTATTTAGGGTAGACATTCTGAACCGGAAAATTTCGATCGATTTTTGAAGAGTAAAATACCTCTTTGCGTTCCTAGTCTCCTGTTACAAATCATGAAAATTTTTCGATAATAATTTAGGGTAGACATTCTGAACCGTAAAATTTCGATCGATTTTTGAAGAGTAAAATACCTCTTTGCGTTCCTAGTCTCCTGTTACAAATCATGAATATTTTTCGAAATTAATTTAGGGTAGACATTCTGAACCGTAAAATATCGATTGATTTTTGAGGAGTAAAATACCTCTTTGCGTTCCCAGTCTCCTGTTACAACAAATTTTGAAGAGTAAAATACCTCTTTGCGTTCCTAGTTTCCTGTTACAAATCATGAAAATTTTTCAAAATTATTTAGGGTAGACATTCTGAACCGGAAAATTTCGATCGATTTTTGAAGAGTAAAATACCTCTTTGCGTTCCTAGTCTCCTGTTACAAATCATGAATATTTTTCGAAATTATTAAGGGTAGACATTCTGAACCGTAAAATTTCGATCGATTTTTGAAGAGTAAAATACCTCTTTGCGTTCCCAGTCTCCTGTTACAACAAATTTTGAAGAGTAAAATACCTCTTTGCGTTCCTAGTCTCCTGTTACAAATCATGAAAATTTTTCGATAATAATTTAGGGTAGACATTCTGAACCGTAAAATTTCGATCGATTTTTGAAGAGTAAAATACCTCTTTGCGTTCCCAGTCTCCTGTTACAAATCATGAAAATTTTTCAAAATTATTTAGGGTAGACATTCTGAACCGGAAAATTTCGATCGATTTTTGAAGAGTAAAATACCTCTTTGCGTTCCTAGTCTCCTGTTACAAATCATGAATATTTTTCGAAATTATTAAGGGTAGACATTCTGAACCGTAAAATTTCGATCGATTTTTGAAGAGTAAAATACCTCTTTGCGTTCCTAGTCTCCTGTTACAAATCATGAAAATTTTTCAAAATTATTTAGGGTAGACATTCTGAACCGGAAAATTTCGATCGATTTTTGAAGAGTAAAATACCTCTTTGCGTTCCTAGTCTCCTGTTACAAATCATGAATATTTTTCGAAATTAATTTAGGGTAGACATTCTGAACCGTAAAATATCGATTGATTTTTGAGGAGTAAAATACCTCTTTGCGTTCCCAGTCTCCTGTTACAACAAATTTTGAAGAGTAAAATACCTCTTTGCGTTCCTAGTTTCCTGTTACAAATCATGAAAATTTTTCAAAATTATTTAGGGTAGACATTCTGAACCGGAAAATTTCGATCGATTTTTGAAGAGTAAAATACCTCTTTGCGTTCCTAGTCTCCTGTTACAAATCATGAATATTTTTCGAAATTATTAAGGGTAGACATTCTGAACCGTAAAATATCGATTGATTTTTGAAGAGTAAAATACCTCTTTGCGTTCCTAGTCTCCTGTTACAAATCATGAATATTTTTCGAAATTATTAAGGGTAGACATTCTGAACCGGAAAATTTCGATCGATTTTTGAAGAGTAAAATACCTCTTTGCGTTCCTAGTCTCCTGTTACAAATCATGAATATTTTTCGAAATTAATTTAGGGTAGACATTCTGAACCGTAAAATATCGATTGATTTTTGAGGAGTAAAATACCTCTTTGCGTTCCCAGTCTCCTGTTACAACAAATTTTGAAGAGTAAAATACCTCTTTGCGTTCCTAGTCTCCTGTTACAAATCATGAAAATTTTTCGATAATAATTTAGGGTAGACATTCTGAACCGTAAAATTTCGATCGATTTTTGAAGAGTAAAATACCTCTTTGCGTTCCCAGTCTCCTGTTACAACAAATTTTGAAGAGTAAAATACCTCTTTGCGTTCCTAGTTTCCTGTTACAAATCATGAAAATTTTTCAAAATTATTTAGGGTAGACATTCTGAACCGGAAAATTTCGATCGATTTTTGAAGAGTAAAATACCTCTTTGCGTTCCTAGTCTCCTGTTACAAATCATGAATATTTTTCGAAATTATTAAGGGTAGACATTCTGAACCGTAAAATTTCGATCGATTTTTGAAGAGTAAAATACCTCTTTGCGTTCCTAGTCTCCTGTTACAAATCATGAAAATTTTTCAAAATTATTTAGGGTAGACATTCTGAACCGGAAAATTTCGATCGATTTTTGAAGAGTAAAATACCTCTTTGCGTTCCCAGTCTCCTGTTACAACAAATTTTGAAGAGTAAAATACCTCTTTGCGTTCCTAGTTTCCTGTTACAAATCATGAAAATTTTTCAAAATTATTTAGGGTAGACATTCTGAACCGGAAAATTTCGATCGATTTTTGAAGAGTAAAATACCTCTTTGCGTTCCTAGTCTCCTGTTACAAATCATGAAAATTTTTCGATAATAATTTAGGGTAGACATTCTGAACCGTAAAATTTCGATCGATTTTTGAAGAGTAAAATACCTCTTTGCGTTCCTAGTCTTCTGTTACAAATCATGAAAATTTTTCGAAATTAATTTAGGGTACACATTCTGAACCGGAAAATTTGGGTCGATTTTTGAAGAGTAAAATAACTCTTTTCGTTGCTAGTTTCCTGTTACAAATCATGAAAATTTTTCAAAATTATTTAGGGTAGACATTCTGAACCGGAAAATTTCGATCGATTTTTGAGGAGTAAAATACCTCTTTGCGTTCCTAGTCTCCTGTTACAAATCATGAAAATTTTTCGAAATTAATTTATGGTAGACATTCTGAACCGCAAAATTTCGATCGATTTTTGAAGAGTAAAATACCTCTTTGCGTTCCTAGTCTCCTGTTACAAATCATGAAAATTTTTCGATAATAATTTACGGTAGACATTCTGAACCGTAAAATATCGATTGATTTTTGAAGAGTAAAATACCTCTT
Source organism: Ocypus olens (assembly GCA_910593695.2). Lineage (NCBI taxonomy): Eukaryota > Metazoa > Arthropoda > Insecta > Coleoptera > Staphylinidae > Ocypus > Ocypus olens. The sequence continues at coordinate 43,185,628 of OU343062.1, read as the reverse complement.
TGCGTTCCTAGTCTCCTGTTATAAATCATGAAAATTTTTCAAAATTATTTAGGCTAGACATTCTGAACCGTAAAATTTCGATCGATTTTTGGAGTAAAATACCTCTTTTCGTTCCTTGTCTCCTGTTACAAATCGTGCAGATTTTCGAAATTAATTTATGGTAGACATTCTGAACCGGAAAATTTCGATCGATTTTTGAAGAGTAAAATACCTCTTTGCGTTCCTAGTCTCCTGTTACAAATCATGAAAATTTTTCAAAATTATTTAGGGTAGACATTCTGAACCGGAAAATTTCGATCGATTTTTGAAGAGTAAAATACCTCTTTGCGTTCCTAGTCTCCTGTTACAAATCATGAAAATTTTTCAAAATTATTAAGGGTAGACATTCTGAACCGTAAAATTTCGATCGATTTTTGAAGAGTAAAATACCTCTTTGCGTTCCTAGTCTCCTGTTACAAATCATGAAAATTTTTCAAAATTATTAAGGGTAGACATTCTGAACCGTAAAATTTCGATCGATTTTTGAAGAGTAAAATACCTCTTTGCGTTCCTAGTCTCCTGTTACAAATCATGAAAATTTTTCAAAATTATTTAGGGTAGACATTCTGAACCGGAAAATTTCGATCGATTTTTGAAGAGTAAAATACCTCTTTGCGTTCCTAGTCTCCTGTTACAAATCATGAAAATTTTTCAAAATTATTTAGGGTAGACATTCTGAACCGGAAAATTTCGATCGATTTTTGAAGAGTAAAATACCTCTTTGCGTTCCTAGTCTCCTGTTACAAATCATGAAAATTTTTCAAAATTATTAAGGGTAGACATTCTGAACCGTAAAATTTCGATCGATTTTTGAAGAGTAAAATACCTCTTTGCGTTCCTAGTCTCCTGTTACAAATCATGAAAATTTTTCAAAATTATTTAGGGTAGACATTCTGAACCGGAAAATTTCGATCGATTTTTGAAGAGTAAAATACCTCTTTGCGTTCCTAGTCTCCTGTTACAAATCATGAAAATTTTTCAAAATTATTTAGGGTAGACATTCTGAACCGGAAAATTTCGATCGATTTTTGAAGAGTAAAATACCTCTTTGCGTTCCTAGTCTCCTGTTACAAATCATGAAAATTTTTCAAAATTATTTAGGGTAGACATTCTGAACCGGAAAATTTCGATCGATTTTTGAAGAGTAAAATACCTCTTTGCGTTCCTAGTCTCCTGTTACAAATCATGAAAATTTTTCAAAATTATTTAGGGTAGACATTCTGAACCGGAAAATTTCGATCGATTTTTGAAGAGTAAAATACCTCTTTGCGTTCCTAGTCTCCTGTTACAAATCATGAAAATTTTTCAAAATTATTTAGGGTAGACATTCTGAACCGGAAAATTTCGATCGATTTTTGAAGAGTAAAATACCTCTTTGCGTTCCTAGTCTCCTGTTACAAATCATGAAAATTTTTCAAAATTATTTAGGGTAGACATTCTGAACCGGAAAATTTCGATCGATTTTTGAAGAGTAAAATACCTCTTTGCGTTCCTAGTCTCCTGTTACAAATCATGAAAATTTTTCAAAATTATTTAGGGTAGACATTCTGAACCGGAAAATTTCGATCGATTTTTGAAGAGTAAAATACCTCTTTGCGTTCCTAGTCTCCTGTTACAAATCATGAAAATTTTTCAAAATTATTTAGGGTAGACATTCTGAACCGGAAAATTTCGATCGATTTTTGAAGAGTAAAATACCTCTTTGCGTTCCTAGTCTCCTGTTACAAATCATGAAAATTTTTCAAAATTATTAAGGGTAGACATTCTGAACCGTAAAATTTCGATCGATTTTTGAAGAGTAAAATACCTCTTTGCGTTCCTAGTCTCCTGTTACAAATCATGAAAATTTTTCAAAATTATTAAGGGTAGACATTCTGAACCGTAAAATTTCGATCGATTTTTGAAGAGTAAAATACCTCTTTGCGTTCCTAGTCTCCTGTTACAAATCATGAAAATTTTTCAAAATTATTTAGGGTAGACATTCTGAACCGGAAAATTTCGATCGATTTTTGAAGAGTAAAATACCTCTTTGCGTTCCTAGTCTCCTGTTACAAATCATGAAAATTTTTCAAAATTATTTAGGGTAGACATTCTGAACCGGAAAATTTCGATCGATTTTTGAAGAGTAAAATACCTCTTTGCGTTCCTAGTCTCCTGTTACAAATCATGAAAATTTTTCAAAATTATTAAGGGTAGACATTCTGAACCGTAAAATTTCGATCGATTTTTGAAGAGTAAAATACCTCTTTGCGTTCCTAGTCTCCTGTTACAAATCATGAAAATTTTTCAAAATTATTAAGGGTAGACATTCTGAACCGTAAAATTTCGATCGATTTTTGAAGAGTAAAATACCTCTTTGCGTTCCTAGTCTCCTGTTACAAATCATGAAAATTTTTCAAAATTATTTAGGGTAGACATTCTGAACCGGAAAATTTCGATCGATTTTTGAAGAGTAAAATACCTCTTTGCGTTCCTAGTCTCCTGTTACAAATCATGAAAATTTTTCGATAATAATTTAGGGTAGACATTCTGAACCGTAAAATTTCGATCGATTTTTGAAGAGTAAAATACCTCTTTGCGTTCCTAGTCTCCTGTTACAAATCATGAAAATTTTTCAAAATTATTTAGGGTAGACATTCTGAACCGGAAAATTTCGATCGATTTTTGAAGAGTAAAATACCTCTTTGCGTTCCTAGTCTCCTGTTACAAATCATGAAAATTTTTCGATAATAATTTAGGGTAGACATTCTGAACCGTAAAATTTCGATCGATTTTTGAAGAGTAAAATACCTCTTTGCGTTCCTAGTCTCCTGTTACAAATCATGAAAATTTTTCAAAATTATTAAGGGTAGACATTCTGAACCGGAAAATTTCGATCGATTTTTGAAGAGTAAAATACCTCTTTGCGTTCCTAGTCTCCTGTTACAAATCATGAAAATTTTTCAAAATTATTAAGGGTAGACATTCTGAACCGGAAAATTTCGATCGATTTTTGAAGAGTAAAATACCTCTTTGCGTTCCTAGTCTCCTGTTACAAATCATGAAAATTTTTCAAAATTATTAAGGGTAGACATTCTGAACCGGAAAATTTCGATCGATTTTTGAAGAGTAAAATACCTCTTTGCGTTCCTAGTCTCCTGTTACAAATCATGAAAATTTTTCAAAATTATTAAGGGTAGACATTCTGAACCGTAAAATTTCGATCGATTTTTGAAGAGTAAAATACCTCTTTGCGTTCCTAGTCTCCTGTTACAAATCATGAAAATTTTTCAAAATTATTAAGGGTAGACATTCTGAACCGGAAAATTTCGATCGATTTTTGAAGAGTAAAATACCTCTTTGCGTTCCTAGTCTCCTGTTACAAATCATGAAAATTTTTCAAAATTATTAAGGGTAGACATTCTGAACCGGAAAATTTCGATCGATTTTTGAAGAGTAAAATACCTCTTTGCGTTCCTAGTCTCCTGTTACAAATCATGAAAATTTTTCAAAATTATTAAGGGTAGACATTCTGAACCGTAAAATTTCGATCGATTTTTGAAGAGTAAAATACCTCTTTGCGTTCCTAGTCTCCTGTTACAAATCATGAAAATTTTTCAAAATTATTAAGGGTAGACATTCTGAACCGGAAAATTTCGATCGATTTTTGAAGAGTAAAATACCTCTTTGCGTTCCTAGTCTCCTGTTACAAATCATGAAAATTTTTCAAAATTATTTAGGGTAGACATTCTGAACCGGAAAATTTCGATCGATTTTTGAAGAGTAAAATACCTCTTTGCGTTCCTAGTCTCCTGTTACAAATCATGAAAATTTTTCGATAATAATTTAGGGTAGACATTCTGAACCGTAAAATTTCGATCGATTTTTGAAGAGTAAAATACCTCTTTGCGTTCCTAGTCTCCTGTTACAAATCATGAAAATTTTTCGATAATAATTTAGGGTAGACATTCTGAACCGTAAAATTTCGATCGATTTTTGAAGAGTAAAATACCTCTTTGCGTTCCTAGTCTCCTGTTACAAATCATGAAAATTTTTCAAAATTATTTAGGGTAGACATTCTGAACCGGAAAATTTCGATCGATTTTTGAAGAGTAAAATACCTCTTTGCGTTCCTAGTCTCCTGTTACAAATCATGAAAATTTTTCGATAATAATTTAGGGTAGACATTCTGAACCGTAAAATTTCGATCGATTTTTGAAGAGTAAAATACCTCTTTGCGTTCCTAGTCTCCTGTTACAAATCATGAAAATTTTTCAAAATTATTTAGGGTAGACATTCTGAACCGGAAAATTTCGATCGATTTTTGAAGAGTAAAATACCTCTTTGCGTTCCTAGTCTCCTGTTACAAATCATGAAAATTTTTCGATAATAATTTAGGGTAGACATTCTGAACCGTAAAATTTCGATCGATTTTTGAAGAGTAAAATACCTCTTTGCGTTCCTAGTCTCCTGTTACAAATCATGAAAATTTTTCGATAATAATTTAGGGTAGACATTCTGAACCGGAAAATTTCGATCGATTTTTGAAGAGTAAAATACCTCTTTGCGTTCCTAGTCTCCTGTTACAAATCATGAAAATTTTTCAAAATTATTTAGGGTAGACATTCTGAACCGGAAAATTTCGATCGATTTTTGAAGAGTAAAATACCTCTTTGCGTTCCTAGTCTCCTGTTACAAATCATGAAAATTTTTCGATAATAATTTAGGGTAGGCATTCTGAACCGTAAAATTTCGATCGATTTTTGAAGAGTAAAATACCTCTTTGCGTTCCTAGTCTCCTGTTACAAATCATGAAAATTTTTCAAAATTATTAAGGGTAGACATTCTGAACCGGAAAATTTCGATCGATTTTTGAAGAGTAAAATACCTCTTTGCGTTCCTAGTCTCCTGTTACAAATCATGAAAATTTTTCAAAATTATTAAGGGTAGACATTCTGAACCGGAAAATTTCGATCGATTTTTGAAGAGTAAAATACCTCTTTGCGTTCCTAGTCTCCTGTTACAAATCATGAAAATTTTTCAAAATTATTAAGGGTAGACATTCTGAACCGGAAAATTTCGATCGATTTTTGAAGAGTAAAATACCTCTTTGCGTTCCTAGTCTCCTGTTACAAATCATGAAACTTTTTCAAAATTATTAAGGGTAGACATTCTGAACCGTAAAATTTCGATCGATTTTTGAAGAGTAAAATACCTCTTTGCGTTCCTAGTCTCCTGTTACAAATCATGAAAATTTTTCAAAATTATTAAGGGTAGACATTCTGAACCGGAAAATTTCGATCGATTTTTGAAGAGTAAAATACCTCTTTGCGTTCCTAGTCTCCTGTTACAAATCATGAAAATTTTTCAAAATTATTAAGGGTAGACATTCTGAACCGGAAAATTTCGATCGATTTTTGAAGAGTAAAATACCTCTTTGCGTTCCTAGTCTCCTGTTACAAATCATGAAAATTTTTCAAAATTATTAAGGGTAGACATTCTGAACCGTAAAATTTCGATCGATTTTTGAAGAGTAAAATACCTCTTTGCGTTCCTAGTCTCCTGTTACAAATCATGAAAATTTTTCAAAATTATTAAGGGTAGACATTCTGAACCGGAAAATTTCGATCGATTTTTGAAGAGTAAAATACCTCTTTGCGTTCCTAGTCTCCTGTTACAAATCATGAAAATTTTTCAAAATTATTAAGGGTAGACATTCTGAACCGGAAAATTTCGATCGATTTTTGAAGAGTAAAATACCTCTTTGCGTTCCTAGTCTCCTGTTACAAATCATGAAAATTTTTCAAAATTATTAAGGGTAGACATTCTGAACCGGAAAATTTCGATCGATTTTTGAAGAGTAAAATACCTCTTTGCGTTCCTAGTCTCCTGTTACAAATCATGAAAATTTTTCAAAATTATTAAGGGTAGACATTCTGAACCGTAAAATTTCGATCGATTTTTGAAGAGTAAAATACCTCTTTGCGTTCCTAGTCTCCTGTTACAAATCATGAAAATTTTTCAAAATTATTAAGGGTAGACATTCTGAACCGGAAAATTTCGATCGATTTTTGAAGAGTAAAATACCTCTTTGCGTTCCTAGTCTCCTGTTACAAATCATGAAAATTTTTCAAAATTATTAAGGGTAGACATTCTGAACCGGAAAATTTCGATCGATTTTTGAAGAGTAAAATACCTCTTTGCGTTCCTAGTCTCCTGTTACAAATCATGAAAATTTTTCAAAATTATTAAGGGTAGACATTCTGAACCGTAAAATTTCGATCGATTTTTGAAGAGTAAAATACCTCTTTGCGTTCCTAGTCTCCTGTTACAAATCATGAAAATTTTTCGATAATAATTTAGGGTAGACATTCTGAACCGTAAAATTTCGATCGATTTTTGAAGAGTAAAATACCTCTTTGCGTTCCTAGTCTCCTGTTACAAATCATGAAAATTTTTCAAAATTATTAAGGGTAGACATTCTGAACCGTAAAATTTCGATCGATTTTTGAAGAGTAAAATACCTCTTTGCGTTCCTAGTCTCCTGTTACAAATCATGAAAATTTTTCAAAATTATTTAGGGTAGACATTCTGAACCGGAAAATTTCGATCGATTTTTGAAGAGTAAAATACCTCTTTGCGTTCCTAGTCTCCTGTTACAAATCATGAAATTTTTTCAAAATTATTAAGGGTAGACATTCTGAACCGTAAAATTTCGATCGATTTTTGAAGAGTAAAATACCTCTTTGCGTTCCTAGTCTCCTGTTACAAATCATGAAAATTTTTCAAAATGATTAAGGGTAGACATTCTGAACCGGAAAATTTCGATCGATTTTTGAAGAGTAAAATACCTCTTTGCGTTCCTAGTCTCCTGTTACAAATCATGAAAATTTTTCGATAATAATTTAGGGTAGACATTCTGAACCGTAAAATTTCGATCGATTTTTGAAGAGTAAAATACCTCTTTGCGTTCCTAGTCTCCTGTTACAAATCATGAAAATTTTTCAAAATTATTTAGGGTAGACATTCTGAACCGGAAAATTTCGATCGATTTTTGAAGAGTAAAATACCTCTTTGCGTTCCTAGTCTCCTGTTACAAATCATGAAAATTTTTCAAAATTATTAAGGGTAGACATTCTGAACCGTAAAATTTCGATCGATTTTTGAAGAGTAAAATACCTCTTTGCGTTCCTAGTCTCCTGTTACAAATCATGAAAATTTTTCAAAATTATTAAGGGTAGACATTCTGAACCGTAAAATTTCGATCGATTTTTGAAGAGTAAAATACCTCTTTGCGTTCCTAGTCTCCTGTTACAAATCATGAAAATTTTTCGATAATAATTTAGGGTAGACATTCTGAACCGTAAAATTTCGATCGATTTTTGAAGAGTAAAATACCTCTTTGCGTTCCTAGTCTCCTGTTACAAATCATGAAAATTTTTCAAAATTATTAAGGGTAGACATTCTGAACCGTAAAATTTCGATCGATTTTTGAAGAGTAAAATACCTCTTTGCGTTCCTAGTCTCCTGTTACAAATCATGAAAATTTTTCAAAATTATTTAGGGTAGACATTCTGAACCGGAAAATTTCGATCGATTTTTGAAGAGTAAAATACCTCTTTGCGTTCCTAGTCTCCTGTTACAAATCATGAAAATTTTTCAAAATTATTAAGGGTAGACATTCTGAACCGGAAAATTTCGATCGATTTTTGAAGAGTAAAATACCTCTTTGCGTTCCTAGTCTCCTGTTACAAATCATGAAAATTTTTCAAAATTATTAAGGGTAGACATTCTGAACCGTAAAATTTCGATCGATTTTTGAAGAGTAAAATACCTCTTTGCGTTCCTAGTCTCCTGTTACAAATCATGAAAATTTTTCAAAATTATTTAGGGTAGACATTCTGAACCGGAAAATTTCGATCGATTTTTGAAGAGTAAAATACCTCTTTGCGTTCCTAGTCTCCTGTTACAAATCATGAAAATTTTTCAAAATTATTAAGGGTAGACATTCTGAACCGGAAAATTTCGATCGATTTTTGAAGAGTAAAATACCTCTTTGCGTTCCTAGTCTCCTGTTACAAATCATGAAAATTTTTCAAAATTATTTAGGGTAGACATTCTGAACCGGAAAATTTCGATCGATTTTTGAAGAGTAAAATACCTCTTTGCGTTCCTAGTCTCCTGTTACAAATCATGAAAATTTTTCAAAATTATTAAGGGTAGACATTCTGAACCGTAAAATTTCGATCGATTTTTGAAGAGTAAAATACCTCTTTGCGTTCCTAGTCTCCTGTTACAAATCATGAAAATTTTTCAAAATTATTTAGGGTAGACATTCTGAACCGGAAAATTTCGATCGATTTTTGAAGAGTAAAATACCTCTTTGCGTTCCTAGTCTCCTGTTACAAATCATGAAAATTTTTCGATAATAATTTAGGGTAGACATTCTGAACCGTAAAATTTCGATCGATTTTTGAAGAGTAAAATACCTCTTTGCGTTCCTAGTCTCCTGTTACAAATCATGAAAATTTTTCAAAATTATTAAGGGTAGACATTCTGAACCGGAAAATTTCGATCGATTTTTGAAGAGTAAAATACCTCTTTGCGTTCCTAGTCTCCTGTTACAAATCATGAAAATTTTTCAAAATTATTAAGGGTAGACATTCTGAACCGGAAAATTTCGATCGATTTTTGAAGAGTAAAATACCTCTTTGCGTTCCTAGTCTCCTGTTACAAATCATGAAAATTTTTCAAAATTATTTAGGGTAGACATTCTGAACCGGAAAATTTCGATCGATTTTTGAAGAGTAAAATACCTCTTTGCGTTCCTAGTCTCCTGTTACAAATCATGAAAATTTTTCAAAATTATTAAGGGTAGACATTCTGAACCGTAAAATTTCGATCGATTTTTGAAGAGTAAAATACCTCTTTGCGTTCCTAGTCTCCTGTTACAAATCATGAAAATTTTTCAAAATTATTTAGGGTAGACATTCTGAACCGTAAAATTTCGATCGATTTTTGAAGAGTAAAATACCTCTTTGCGTTCCTAGTCTCCTGTTACAAATCATGAAAATTTTTCAAAATTATTAAGGGTAGACATTCTGAACCGGAAAATTTCGATCGATTTTTGAAGAGTAAAATACCTCTTTGCGTTCCTAGTCTCCTGTTACAAATCATGAAAATTTTTCAAAATTATTTAGGGTAGACATTCTGAACCGGAAAATTTCGATCGATTTTTGAAGAGTAAAATACCTCTTTGCGTTCCTAGTCTCCTGTTACAAATCATGAAAATTTTTCAAAATTATTTAGGGTAGACATTCTGAACCGGAAAATTTCGATCGATTTTTGAAGAGTAAAATACCTCTTTGCGTTCCTAGTCTCCTGTTACAAATCATGAAAATTTTTCGATAATAATTTAGGGTAGACATTCTGAACCGTAAAATTTCGATCGATTTTTGAAGAGTAAAATACCTCTTTGCGTTCCTAGTCTCCTGTTACAAATCATGAAAATTTTTCAAAATTATTTAGGGTAGACATTCTGAACCGGAAAATTTCGATCGATTTTTGAAGAGTAAAATACCTCTTTGCGTTCCTAGTCTCCTGTTACAAATCATGAAAATTTTTCAAAATTATTTAGGGTAGACATTCTGAACCGTAAAATTTCGATCGATTTTTGGAGTAAAATACCTCTTTGCGTTCCTAGTCTCCTGTTACAAATCATGAAAATTTTTCGATAATAATTTAGGGTAGACATTCTGAACCGTAAAATATCTATTGATTTTTGAGGAGTAAAATACCTCTTTGCGTTCCTAGTCTCCTGTTACAAATCATGAAAATTTTTCAAAATTATTTAGGGTAGACATTCTGAACCGTAAAATTTCGATCGATTTTTGGAGTAAAATACCTCTTTGCGTTCCTAGTCTCCTGTTACAAATCATGAAAATTTTTCAAAATTATTTAGGGTAGACATTCTGAACCGGAAAATTTCGATCGATTTTTGAAGAGTAAAATACCTCTTTGCGTTCCTAGTCTCCTGTTACAAATCATGAAAATTTTTCGAAATTAATTTAGGGTAGACATTCTGAACCGTAAAATTTCGATCGATTTTTGAAGAGTAAAATACCTCTTTGCGTTCCTAGTCTCCTGTTACAAATCGTGCAAATTTTTCGAAATTAATTTAGGGTAGACATTCTGAACCGCAAAACCTCGATCGATTTTTGGAGTAAAATACCTCTTTTCGTTCCTTGTCTCCTGTTACAAATCGTGCAAATTTTTCGAAATTAATTTATGGTAGACATTCTGAACCTAAAATTTCGATCGATTTTTGAAGAGTAAAATACCTCTTTGCGTTCCTAGTCTCCTGTTACAAATCATGAAAATTTTTCGAAATTAATTTATGGTAGACATTCTGAACCTAAAATTTCGATCGATTTTTGGAGTAAAATACCTCTTTGCGTTCCTAGTCTCCTGTTACAAATCATGAAAATTTTTCGAAATTAATTTAGGGTAGACATTCTGAACCGTAAAATTTCGATCGATTTTTGAAGAGTAAAATACCTCTTTGCGTTCCTAGTCTCCTGTTACAAATCGTGCAAATTTTTCGAAATTAATTTAGGGTAGACATTCTGAACCGCAAAACCTCGATCGATTTTTGGAGTAAAATACCTCTTTTCGTTCCTTGTCTCCTGTTACAAATCGTGCAAATTTTTCGAAATTAATTTATGGTAGACATTCTGAACCTAAAATTTCGATCGATTTTTGAAGAGTAAAATACCTCTTTGCGTTCCTAGTCTCCTGTTACAGTCTTCTGATAATCGTGGCTAAAATTTTTCAATATTTTATTATGAGAGCACTTAGGTCCTTCATTGTTTAAACACATGCATTCATTCATTCATTGACAAAGAAGAATCTTTAGAATTAATTAGTTTTTATGGCCCTTAAAAGGGCCGTTGTTTTCGGGGGCGGGGTGCCCAAAATTTGCCGTTGTCATATCTCTAGAAGATGTTGGTGTGGTCTAGCCGGTTTCTCATGACGGTCACAAATACCTCTTGCTTCTTCTCATCCTGTCAATCATTGTGCAATTCTTGGATGCGTTTTCAATGATTTTATTTTGTCACAAATATTTAGGTAGGAAATGATTAGGGTATTAGGTTTTATTTATATAATTCACCAACGCTTACAAAAATATTCACCTGAAAATGGTTAAAAAAACGTTGACCGGAGTTTTAGTCGTAAAGACAAAATAATTTCAACTTATACCATAAGTTGCACTTAACTAAATGCAATAAAGTCCAATTTTTGGAATCATATCATATCAAGTTGAACATACATAAACACACACATCGCATGCAACATTTTTTGTACGCATTTTTTCCCGTAAGCAACAAACTTTTTTATTAAATAATTAAAGACGTCACTTGTGGTACTTGTACTATTGGTACGGTATTAACGTGGATAATTGGCTTCAATTGGGGATTAGTTTTATTGCAGATGGTTTTAAATTTATTGACCTTGTCAAATCCCTAAAAAAGGTATTGCGTTCCGCACGCATTTTCTTATTTATTTTTAATCCGGAATTTTTCCAAAGTAATAAGCCCTAATCTAATCTCTCTTCTTCAAGTACTTGAAACCGATATATAAGCAAAGATTGTATATTTTATTCGATAGATACCATCCAGATAGACTAAAACAATAGTTGGAAATTTTTGGAAATTTTTTAGGATTTTTGTTGTGTTCTTTGTTCGACATTTTAAGATTAAGGTGAGTTAAATCTAGTCAATTTCAATCGGTCTTCTTACATTATTTTTAAAGCTTGCATGATTTGGTATCTTACTCAATAGTTTCTGTAGAGTATTTACCGAGATATTTGCAAAAAACTTTACTATTATTTTGTATTAAAAACAAAGGTTTGCCATGAAATCATAATGGCGGATATTTAATTTTTCTCTAAAAAGTGACAGTAGCTGTCAAATAATTAGGGGAGCAAATATTAACACATTTCAAATTTTACATGTAAATCCCTATGACCTGTTTTGCAATTCTACACCCTGTATATGTAAATACATAAACGCCTCCTTCTTAAATTTTGCATAATTAAAAGTTTTAACCATTGTTTTTTTAATTCCAGCAAAAGCATCATGACGTTATCAATAAAGCAGTTCCACACATACCCAGCGAACCGGCACCCGCAGAAAACCATAGAAAATATAGCCCTTCAACTTAAATCCACCAACCAGTTGGATCGATTAGAAAACAAATTAAACGACTTCAATTCAGAACTGGCCTACACGAGCATCCACACTCGTCTAATCGAGGAATACGATTGCGCACAAACGAAGTACAAATCCCTAGAGAAAATGCGCAAAGCGAAACAGGACGATGGTAAGGAAGCGCTGGTACAAAATTTAGACCCGATCGTGACTTCGCTGCGGAGGAACCATATGATTCACGCTGAAGAAAAATACATACTCCTGGACGAAATTTTCGTGATGAAGACGAATAGTCACGTGCAGTGTGATTTGGAAAAGTTCGCGATGATGGTCGATATGGTGTTGGCGAATCCAGGAATAATTTGTGAGGAGGAACTGGGGAAGATGGAAAGGATACGAGGGATTCTTGATGCGGAGGAGAAACGATTGAAGGGGATCGAGTAGACTGGTTGAAATATGTATATTGTTTGATTATAAGGATGGAGATGATGAATCCCTCGGGAGGACAAATCTTGATTTTGATCATTATTACGAGACTGTAAATATTTTGTATCATACTGTTTATTTATTAAATTTGCTACTTTACTATAATTCTGTTAAGTTATTCCGTTCTCTATTAGCATTTAAAGAACCCAAGCATAAAGTAGAAGGAGGTGGATAATCGATTCTAATCTCAACTTCAATCCGCATTTATAATAAGGTACTAAAAAATTGTGATGTGGCCATCATGTTACCTTCTCAGACTTGATGGTATCATTTATTTTTACGCTTTCATGGTTTATTTTTAATTTAAATCATATTTTAAATGTGCATCGAACGTTTCGTAGACTCGGATGAAACTGACGTTTAAAACGTCAAAATGATAAAATATGGAAAAATTATCCTTCAAATTCAAAAACTCAGTTTACTCAAAAACTAAAGCGATTTCGAAAAAATGGTGATGTGGCCATCATGTTACTTTCTCCGACTTGATGGTATCATAGCCATTTATATTTACGTTTTCATGGTTTATTTTTAATTTAAATCATATTTTAAATGTACACGTTTTGTAGACGCGGATAAAACTGACGTTTAAAACGTCAAAATTATAAAATATGGAAAAATTATACTTCAAATTCAAAAACTCAGTTTACTCAAAAACTAAAGCGATTTCGAAAAAATGGTAATGTGGCCATCTTGTTACTTTCTCCAATTTGATGGTATAATAGTTATTTATTTTTAGGTTAAATCATATTTTGAATTGAGCGTTTCACATGATCGATTGGTAATGACGTTTAAAACTTCAAAATTTCGAAAGGTAAAAATGACAAATTATGTTTCAAATTCTAATAATCTTTACCATAAGTTTACTGAAAAACTAAAAAAAATGCTAAAAAAGTCCTCAAAAAGTTTAAAAAATAGTCCTGATTAAAAAGTCCTAAAAAGAAGCCCAATAAAAGTCCTGAACAAGAAAGTCTTGAAAAATATTTCTAAAAATAGTCCTAATTCAAAAGTCCTAAAAACCCTAATAAAAGTCCTGAATAAGAAAGTCTTAAAAAAAGTCCCGATAAAAAAGTCCTGAAAAAAGAGTCCCGGCAAAACAGGTCCTTCAAGAAGTCCAGAAATAAAGTCCTGAAAGTAATTCTAAAAAAAAGATATTCTGAACAAAGTCCTGGAGAAACAGTTTTGGAAGACTTGAAAAAAGAGTCCTGTTAAAATGTTTTGAAAAAGAGTCGTGAAAAATGTCTTGAAAAAAGTACTGCAAAAAGAGTCGTCATATAAAACATCAGAAATCAATGTCTTTAAGAAATCCTTAAAGAAGTCCGAAATAAGTCCTGAAGGAAAGTCCTGAAGAAAGTCCGGAAGAAAGTCCTGAGAAAAGTTCCAAAAAGATTCCTGATCAAATATCCTGAAAAAAAATGTCCTGTAATCACAGTCTTAAAAAAGAATTCCGCAAATAACATCGTAAAAATTCTAAAAAAGAAAAATCCTGAAAAAAAACCCTGTTAAAATATCATTAAAAAGATCTTTTAAAAAGACCTGCAAAAGTTCTGAAGAAGAAATCCCAAAAAAGGTCTTGAAAAAAGTCATGCAAAAAGGCCTAAAATACGTCCTGAAATAAAAAGTTTTGAAAAAAATGCTAAAAATATATTTAAAAAAAAATCTAAAAAATGAAGAAAATTTTGAAAAATTTGTTCTGAAAAAAAAAATCCCGAAAATAAGTTCTCAACAAAGGGTTCTGAAGAAACACCCCGAGAAAAAATTCCCGAAAAAAATCCTGTTAATAAAATTTTGAAAAGAAATCCTAAAAATAAAGGTCCTGAAAGAAAAAGAAAGAAATTTTTTTCGAGACTTATTTTTAAAAAGTTTTTGTTTGGTGCCTTTTTCTTGGGACTTCTATTTTCTATAATTTTCTCAGGTCTTTTTAGCATCTTTTTAATGATAGAATTTTTCAGGTCTTTTTAGGACCTTCTTAAGGACTCTTTGCAGGACCTTTTTCAGAAATATCTTTCAGGACTCTTTTTTAGGACTTTTTTTTCGGGACTATTTCACAGGCTTTATTCAGGACTTTTTAAGGTCTTTATTCTGACTTTTTTGTAGGATTTTTTAGTACTTTTCTTTAGGACTTTTTCTAAAACCTTATTTTCAGGAATTTTTTATCAGGATTATTTTTTCAAGACGATTTTCAGGATGATTTTTTTAATGCCTTTTATCAGGTCTTTTCTAAGTCTTTTTTCATGACTTCTGTTAGGACTATTTTCTCGACTTTTTTCGGGTCTTTTTTACGACCTTTTGTAAGGACTCTTTGCAGGCCTTTGTTAGACTTTCTTTTGAAGTCTATTATCAGTCCTTTTCTACTGGCTTTTTATCAGGTCTTTTTCGAGGATCTATTTTTTAGAATTTTTTTGTGACAACTCTGTTTTCGGGACTATTTTCAGGTCTTTTTCAAGGATCTGTTTTCAGGCACATTTTTCTGAAACTCTTTAATGCCTTTTTTTCAGGTCTTTTCTTAGGCATTTTGCAAAACTCTTTTTGGGATATTTTTGCAGGACAATTTCTTCAAAACTTTTGTTACGATTTTTTTCACAAATTTTTATTTTCAGAACTCTTTTCCGTGGCCTTTTTCACGACGTTTTTTCAGGACTTTTGTTTCAGAACCAGTCTTTTTTAAATTGTTTTCAGGGCTCTTTTTCAAGACTATTTAAAAACTATTATGTTCAGGACCTCTGACATTTTTTATCGGGGGTAATACCACAAGAGGTTTAATTTGTCCGGATAAATTGTATTTGTTTGCACGAATTTCGAGAATTAATTGAGATGACACGAACGGCCACTGCTCAACTGAAGTTAGCTGTTTACTAATAGTATATTATGCAACAAGTGTTATAAACGGCACTTTAGTCACGAGTTAATTAGGCACGAGCGGAGCGTAGCGGAGCGAGTGTTTAATAACGAGTGTCTAGAGAAGTTTATAACACGAATTGCATACTATACTTTTTCTACGACTAAATTGGTAAAATTTTGAAATTATTTTATAATCTCAAATGGACATGGTAATAGTACAATATTATTAAATTAGTCTACTTGGGTAAATATGCATTAATAGTTAAGTTAGAGACATTATGGCAATTGCTAAAGAAAATCATTGATTCTCCTAAATTTCTTTGATGTTGTTTATTATTCATTTGATTTAAGTTGAAAGTATTCCTTGTTTCATTTATTTATTAATTATTCTGACAGATTGTTGATAAGTGACAACTAACTTGATTTTGAGTTTCAATTGATTTTAGCGATTTAAAAATCTGCAGCTAACTTCAGTCCATGACTAAAATGCACAAAGTCACAGTTTGTCAAGGTGTATTTAAAGAATCACTTAGCGTCATGGAAACATATGCGATAAATGACATTTTAGAGGTGGGAGTAGAAAAAATTGTTAATATAAAGATCGTTGTCATGGTGAAGGTAAATAAATTTTTAACCATTTGCAAATTTTGTTTGTCCGCCGTTTTAAATGCACCTTTTTATACACAAGTTGAATTATCAGGGTTATTTTTTCAAGACTTTTTAATGCCTTTTATCAGGTCTTCTTCTAAGGCTTTTTTCAGGATTATTTTCTATAATTTTCTCAGGTCTTTTTAGGACCTTCTTAAGGACTCTTTGCAGGACTCTTTTTTAGGACTTTTTTCGGGACTATTTCACAGGCTTTATTCAGGACTTTTTAAGGTCTTTATTCTGACTTTTTTTGTAGGATTTTCGGTACTTTACTTCAGGACTTTTTCTAGAACCTTATTTTCAGGATTATTTTTTCAAGACGATTTTCAAGATGATTTTTTCAAGATTTTGTTAATGCCTTTTATCAGGTCTCTTCTAAGGCTTTTTTAGGATTATTTTCTATAATTTTCTCAGGTCTTTTTAGGACCTTCTTAAGGATAGAATTTTCTCAGGTCTTTTTAGGACCTTCTTAAGGACTCTTTGCATGACCTTTTTCAGAAATCTCTTTCAGGACTTTATTTTTCAAGACTCTTTTTAGGACTTTTTTTCGGGACTATTTCACAGGCTTTATTCAGGACTTTCTAAGGTCTTTATTCTGACTTTTTTTGTCGGATTTTTCAGTACTTTTATTCAGGACTTTTTCCAGAACCTTATTTTCAGGAATTTTTTATCAGGATTATTTTTTCAAGACGATTTTTTTAATGCCTTTTATCAGGTCTTTTCTAAGGCGTTTTTCATGACTTCTGTCAGAACTATTTTCTCGACTTTTTTTGGGTCTCTTTCAGGACCTTTTGTAAGGACTCTGTGCAGACCTTTTTTAGACTTTTTTTTTAAGTCTATTTTCAGTCCTTTTCTACTGGCTTTTTTTCAGGTGTTTCTCTAGGATTTTTTTTTCAGAATTTTTTTGTGACAACTCTGTTTTCGGGACTATTTTCAGGTCTTTTTCAAGGACCTGTTTTCAGGCATTTTTTTAACATTTCTTTGTCAGATGCCATTTCAACAATTTCTGGAAAAAAAAATTGTGTCTGCGTGTGTCTGTGCGCACCGATCAATGATGTTCATTTTTGTCGGGTCTCTTCGCAATCGATAAAGACAAGCGCGGTTTGGCGTTCTTCGACCATGTGCTTCCAACGACCCCCGGGATCCAAAGGGTCGCTCCTTATAGTTTTTCCTCAATCTCTCCAAACCAGACTTCTTGGCGATGTTCATAATTTCTTGATCTGTCTTTGTATTTCATGTCTACAAATTTTTTATGACACCGAATTAGTCAACGAGTCTTTCAAGGCCACCTTCCAATTAAAACCAGTACTTTAATCAACTCACTATCTCGCAAAATATCGTTATCTAAAAACTGATTTCGGGTTTTATTCTTGCAAATAACCTTATCGAAAACTTATCTTATCGCCGCGCACAATTATTGATATTAGTTGATTCATAATAGGGCGGAGATCGGTGTAATTAAAACCATTCCAACACAGCAGAATACCACAACGCGGGTGAGTTCACGTTTAAATAAAACATTTCCAAAGACAGTAAACAGCGCCCCTTTATCAGCAGATCGATGACGGGGCTAAACGTCCGCAACCTGATCAGCAGGTTCGAACAGCTGACGACAGGTTTCGAAAGCTACGAACCGAAAACGCCGTTAACACCGAAAACTCCCAGCAGGTCGTTCTTTCCGGAGACCGTTAGTTACACGCAGAAAAATAACAACTTGAAGCTGCTTAAGATAGAGGCGCAGATAGCGGGGGTGAAGGAGCAGATTCGCGTGATCGAGGAGGTGTCGAATGATGATTTCGTGAAGATACTATTTTCGCTGTTGAACCTTCTGATCGAACTCGGAGCCATCGAGGTCGAAGGGAATTACAACGTCAAGCAGAAGAAGACGAAATGCTTCAACGCGATCATCGAATGTAAGGATTGCCTGGTGCAGTCCCTCGACGAGGAGTTTGCCTTGGAAAACGGTATTGTGTACGAGAATGCGGCGTATGTCGCGAAAGAAACTGAGGATGAGAGCGAGGTGAGTGAAACGTATGCGGTTGAGGAAATTCCCGAAGAACCTCCCGTTTTCTACGTCGTGTCGAAAATTAAGAATTTCTTCGAAAGCAAGGCGAAAGATGAAATACCGCCCGCACCTACAAATCGCGTTAAAGTTGAACCGACCGCACGGACATCAGTTATGAAGTATTTCGGGGAATCCGCGAAATCACCAAAAAATTCCACGGATAGTGAAAATTCGGAAATTTCAGAACCAGAAACCGTCGTCAGTAAAGAGGCTTACGATGCGTACGCCTCTAATAACAGCGTTTATGAAACCAACACCGAAATCCAGTTGAATTCCGTGAAGAAAATGAAAGATCTTTTCGAAGCGAAATCAACGGAAAACATCAGCAAAGCTCGTTCTTCGACCACCTTGGATAAATTAATACGCGAATTAAGCCCTGAAACTGTAAGTGATGAAACAGAGCAAGAAGTTATGGTTGATAAACAACGAGCCCTTATGGAAACCTTGGTGGCGGAATTGGAGTATTACAAATCTTTAATCGAATCCATGGATCCCGCCGATGATGTAAGGGCTGAGGTTCTGGAAGAGAACCTGGTGGAAATGTTTGTGGAGCTCAACAAAATTGAAACGTGCGGAGATGAAGGATTGCGGAAGCAGAAGGAAGACGCGATTAGTTCGGCGTTGACGCTGCAAACTAAAATCAACGAGAATAAGACGAATATAGGGCATTACATCACCAACCTTGAGGATAGCGAGGAGGTCGAGCCTAAATTACCACCGGCTGGTAATTTCGAAGCTATACTAGCTGAAGTCGAACGTTACAAGGAATTGGTTGCGAATTATAACGCGGTTGAAGAGGGAGGTGGTAATGGTAGGTTTTTAGAGGAGAATATATGCGAGGTGCTTCTGCTGTTGGATAACTACGGTCCTGACGATGAGGTGGAGAAGGGTAGAAAAATGCGGGCTATTAAGGACCTGGGTTTGATACTGAATGAGTTAAGCGGGAAGAAGAATGAGGAGAATGGCGAGGAGAATGGCGAGGAGAAACATTACGTCGCTGTACGTCCGGAAGACCCGGATAGGGATGATAACGAGTTGATCTTGGATGTTAATTTCAAAAATTATATCGCGGTGTGCCCTCCTGCACCAGCTGGTTATCAACCAACCAATCATGTTGAAATCGACGATCAGTACAGCGAACTTCTTAGCCTTGATGAAGATGTTACAGAGAGGAATGGTAACGAAAAACTAAACCCGGATATTGAAGGCAATTTGAATGATGACACTCAACGCCATCTTGCGATATGCCCTACTCGTAACCAACCACCCAGCCCACTTCAAATGGATGGTGAACCCTACCTTGCGGTATGTCCCACTGCTCCACCTGGTTACCAACCACCCAACCCATTTAAAATGGATGACGAACTCAAGAGTCAATACAGCGAACTCCTTAGCGTCATCAGTGCGGATGATTACGAAGAGCAATTCGATGAACTGGTTAAGGAAAACTTAACTGTTGAAGACAAAGACGCTCTGCCCACGGCTGCTCGCTTGAAAGATATTCGCGTGGAGGTCAACATTTTCAAAAACATACTTGAGGAATTGGAGATTTTCGATCTTGAGGAATTGTCGATTTTCAAGACCAACGTGGCCGAGATTGAGGATATTTTGCTGCAGCTGGACTGTCGCGGGGATGCGGATATTGAGTTGCAGAGGAAGGACACGCTCGAGGCGGTGCGCGAGATTCAGGATCGTTTGGAGAAGTTTGTGAAGAAATGAATGGTTTTGTTGTTATTTAAGTTTGCTCAATTTTTAGAATAAAGATCCTGGTGCGGCGAAACGTAGCATAGGTTTGCCTCCCTCACTTTTTACTAGAAGTGTCTATTCTACGCAATATTTTATTATTATCAGTATGCGATCGTAACTCGTCGAAAATGCGACATTTCATCGATGAACAGAATAGATCTCAAATGCATTCTATTGAAAAGTTCCAGAATAGACCTATACTACGCTTCACCGACCCGTCTTATGGAGCCATCAAGTATTATAATCAAATTTTTACAAAGTGTCTTGGTTGAAGGGGTTTAAAATTAGTGATCATTTCTTGACTAAAGAATTCGGAACACAGATTTTAAATTCCTTGAAGATCATCAACTTTAGGTAACGGATAAGCGCCAGAACAAGAATACGCCAATTTGCTTGATGTTCTATCTTATTTGCTCAATTTATAACGATTGTCAACTTTTATAGAATGTTTGTAATTAAAGTTAATATATCCTTATTAGAAGAATAGATGATTTAATAATATATATATTTATTTTATTTATTATCCCCTTATCATAATTAAATCATTGAGAATGTTGGTTTATAGTAGAAATGGATAAAAAAAAAATTATATTGTATGCGTACTTAAATATTTTACATTTTATATTATAACTATATTTATTATTTTACCAACATTGACTTGTGTACAACTTTGTATAAGTTCTTAACATAAATAAAATTACATTACATTACATTACATAACTCATGAATGAGTCTAAGAAAAGAGTCTACTCTTCGAAATTAGTCGAATAAAAAAATCGACTCTTGGAAATGAGTCGAATGGTCAAGTGACTTCTGTGAAAATTAGTGATTCATTTTGAGTCATACGATTTGTACAGGTGAGAACTTTTTTTTATTGTTGCTCAGCGATATATTTAAGGGGAGACGAGTTCACGACAGTTTTGAATATGAGGACCTTTTGGTTTGCTCTCCAATGTTTTTTCAATGGCAAATTTTTAGAAGTAAGGAATTTTTTTTGCTCATCACTATTTAAGAGACATACTTTTTGAATGAGTCATGAGTCGACTTTTTTCAATCAACTCTTTTTCATGAGTCGACTTACAAAAAAGAGTCATTCCGCCCGTCTCTAGTATAGAGCAGTGTTTCTCAAATTTATCTGATCGCGGCCCACTTGGAAAAAGTATTTAATTCAAAGGCCTTCTAGGTACGTTTATAACTCGTATTTATAGGTAAAAATCCTCGCTCACCAGATCTACTAACGAAAAAAAATTGTTTTTGTTTTTTTTTTCGAAAATTAAAGAATAGAGCGCAGTCACTAAAAAAATCAAAACTCCAATTCGGAGCAATTTATTTTTAATTTTACGTATGCAATGCCTTTCTAGAAGTATATTTAACAAATATTAATTGTCAAACATCCGTGGAAATGTTTAATAAGCCCTAAGGAATTTTTTCAAAAATTAAAAAATAGAGCGCAGCCACGAAAAAAAAATCATAATTCCAATTTACTTATGCAATGCCTTTCTACAAGTATATTTAACAAATATTAATTGCCAAACATGCGTGAAAATTTTTAATAAGCCTTAAGGAATTTTTTCAAAAATTAAAAAATGGAGCGCGGACCCTAAAAAAATCATAACTCCAATTCTGCGCAATTTATTTTTAATTTTACCTGTGCAGTGCCTTTCTGCAAGTATATTTAACAAATATTAATTATCAAACATGCGTGGAAATGTTTAATTAGCACTAAGAAATTTTTTCAAAAATTAAAAAAATAGAGCGCGGTCACTAAAAAAATTATAACTCCAATTCAGCGCAATTTATTTTTAATTTTACTTCTGCAGTGCCTTTCTGCAAGTATATTTAACAAATATTCATTGTCAAACATGCGGTGAAATGTTTAATAAGCGTAAAGGATATTTTTCAAAAATTAAAAAATAGAGCGCGATCACGAAAAAAATTATAATTCCAATTCAGCACAATTTATTTTTAATTTGACTTATGCAATGCCTTTCTAGAAGGATATTTAACAAATATTAATTGTCAAACATTCGTGGAAATGTTTTATAAGCCTTAAGGATTTTTTTCAAAAATTAAAAAATAGAGCGCGGCCACGAAAAAAAAATCTTAACTTCAATTCTGCGCAATTTATTTTTAATTTTACTTATGCAATGCCTTTCTGCAAGTATGTTTAACAAATATTAATTGTCAAACAAGAGTGGAAATGTTTAATAAGCCCTAAAGAATTTTTTCAAAAATTAAAAAATAGAGCGCGGACTCTAAAAAAATCATAATTTCAATTCAGCGCAATTTAATTTGAATTTTACTTATGCTGTGCTTTTCTACAAGTATATTTAACAAATATTCATTGTCAAACATCCGTGGAAATGTTTAATAAGCCCTAAGGATTTTTTTCAAAAATTAAAAAATAAAGCGCGGTCACGAAAAAAATTACTACTCCAATTCTGCCCAATTTATTTTTAATTTTACTTATGCAGTGCCTTTCTGCAAGTATATTTAACAAACATTAATTGTCAAACATCCGTGGAAGTGTTTAATAAGCTCTAAGGAATTATTTCAAAAATTAAAAAAATAGAAAAAAATTATAATTCCAATTCAGCGCAATTTATCTTTAATTTTACTTATGCAGTGCCTTTCTGCAAGTATATTTAACAAATATTAATTGTCAAAGATGCGTGGAAATTTTTAATAAGCCTTAAGGAATTTTTCCAAAAAATAAAAAATAGAGCGCGGCCACGAAAAAAATCATAATTCCAATTCAGCACAATTTATTTTTACTAATGCAATGCCTTTCTGCAAGTAGATTTAACAAATATTATTTGTCAAACATCCGTGGAAATGTTTAATAAGCCTTAAGGAATTTAAAAAAAAATTAAAAAATAGAGCGAGGTCACGAAAAAAATTATAATTCCAATTCTGCGCAATTTATTTTTAATTTTACTTATGCAGTGCCTTTCTGCAAGTATATTTAACAAATATTAATTGTCAAACATGCGTAGAAATGTTTAATAAGCCCTAAGAATTTTTTTCAAAAATTAAAAAATAGAGCGCAGCCACGAAAAAAAAAATCATAATTCCAATTTACTTATGCAATGCCTTTCTACAAGTATTTTTAACAAATACTAATTGTCAAACATTCATGGAAATGTTTAACAAGCCTTGAGGGATTTTTTCAAAAATTAAAAAATAGACGATCACTAAAAAAATCATAATTCCAATTCAGTGCAATTTAATTTGAATTTTACTTGTGCACTGCCTTTCTGCAAGTATATTTAACAAATATTCATTGTCAAACATGCGTGGAAATGTTTAATAAGCGTAAAGGATATTTTTCAAAAATTAAAAAATAGAGCGCGATCACGAAAAAAATTATAATTCCAATTCAGCACAATTTATTTTTAATTTGACTTATGCAATGCCTTTCTAGAAGGATATTTAACAAATATTAATTGTCAAACATCCGTGGAAATGTTTAATAAGCCTTAAGGATTTTTTTCAAAAATTAAAAAATCGAGCGCAGCCACGAAAAAAAATCATAATTCTAATTCAGCGCTATTTATTTTTAATTTTACTTATGCAATGCCTTTCTAGAAGTATATTTAACAAATATTCATTGTCAAACATTCGTGGAAATGTTTAATAAACCCTAAGGAATTTTTTCAAAAATTAAAAAATAGAGCGCAGCCACGAAAAAAAATCATAATTCCAATTTACTTATGCAATGCCTTTCTACAAGTATATTTAACAAATATTAATTGCCAAACATGCGTGAAATTTTTTAATAAGCCTTAAAGAATATTTTCAAAAATTAAAAAATGGAGCGCGGACCCTAAAAAAATCCTAACTCCAATTCTGCCCAATTTATTTTTAATTTTACTTATGCAATGCCTTTCTGCAAGTATATTTAACAAATATTAATTGTCAAACATGCGTGGAATTGTTTAATTAGCCCTAAGGAATTTTTTCAAAAATTAAAAAATAGAGCGCCGCCACGAAAAAAAATCATAATTCCAATTTACTTATGCAATGCCTTTCTACAAGTATATTTAACAAATATTAATTGTCAAACATGCGTGGAAATGTTTAATAAGCCCTAAGGAATTTTTTCAAAAATTCAAAAATAGAGCGCCGTCACGAAAAAAAATATAATTCCAATTCAGGGCAATTTATTTTTAATTTTACTTATGCAATGCCTTTCTAGAAGTATATTTAAGGAATATTAATTGTCAAACATGCGTGGAAATTTTTAATAAGCCTTAAGGATTTTTTTCAAAAATTAAAAAATAGAGCGCGGTCACGAAGAAAATCATAATTCCAATTCAGCGCAATTTATTTTTAATTTTACTTATGCAATGCCTTTCCAGAAGTATATTTAACAAATATTCATTGTCAAACATCCGTGGAAATGTTTAATAAGCCTTAAGGAATTTTTTCAAAAATTAAAAAATAGAGCGCGATCACGAAAAAAATTATAAATCCAATTCAGCGCAATTTATTTTTAATGTTACTTATGCAAAGCCTTTCTAGAAGTATATTTAATAAATATTAATTGTCAAACATGCGTGGAAATTTTTAATAAGCCCTAGAGAATTTTTTCAAAAATTAAAAAATAGAGCGCAGCCTCGAAAAAAAAATCATAATTCCAATTTACTTATGCAATGCCTTTCTACAAGTATATTTAACAACAATTAATTGTCAAACATGTGTGGAAATTTTTAATAAGCCTTAAGGAATTTTTTCAAAAATTACAAAATAGAGCGCGGACCCTAAAAAAAACATAACTCCAATTCAGCGCAATTTATTTTTAATTTTACTTATGCAGTGCCTTTCAGCAAGTATATTTAACAAATATTAATTGTCAAACGTGAGTAGAAATTTTTAACAAGCCCTAAGGAATTTTTTCAAAAATTAAAAAATAGAGAGCGGTCACGAAAAAAATTATAATTCCAATTCAGCGCAATTTATTTTTAATTTTACTCATGCTATGCCTTTCTGCAAGTATATTTAACAAATATTAATTGTCAAACATTAAAAAATAGAGCGCGGACCCTAAAAAAAAATCATCAAAACAATCATCTCCCATTTCGCAAACGTACGTATTATGAAAAAAAAAGTATTTTAGGTGGATTGATATTTTTACGAGAAGCCTAGGTGCTGGGCGCCCTTAACACTCCCGCTTGACGCGGCCCTGCATATGTACACCAAAATCAGAAAGTTGTAAAGTGGAAAGTTTGCAGCGATCTCCATAAAAAAATTGACCGCTCATCGTTCTTTTAGATATCTTGCCACCAACCCGCGGACATTTTGAACATCTACAGCCACCATGTGCTTAACTGAAGACAGTACTACATATGTGATCAGTATTTAAATTTGCAAAACACATAATAAATACTTTTCGTTCCTTATAGTGTGTATACATTTTTCTGGCGGACTCATGAGTGAGTCAACTTAAAGAGGAAACTCCTCGAAGTGAGTCACCTAGTCATGTGACTCCTGTGCAAATTTGCAGCTCAATTTGAATCACGAAATATTTTTTGTTTTCAAGGGAAATTTTTACATTTTGAAAAAGGAATGTGCTTTCTAGTTGTAAATAAGCACGTTTCCCGGCCTTTTGAAGGCCTTTTTTTGATTATTTTTGCTCATCACTTTTTGCCGACATCCTCTTCATTTTCTACAAGAGATTCTTTTCGCTGAGGCTACTCCTCAAAAAGAGTCAAACTCGTTAAAAATTAAAAGTTGGATAGAGTAAGAAAGGTCAAAAAGTGTTCCTATTCTTGTACCCAATATTTATATTCCCTCAACAGATGTTTCCACAATGCCCGACTTAAAAAAAATCACATCTTCTCGAATAATTTATAGTGACAATGACAATGGCTGTCGAAAATCTGCCATTGCAGTCAAAATTTAAGTTAAAAAGGAGTCCAAACGTAGAAGCAAAATTTGCTCGCTATGTAAACTGCCGGTACGAAAAACGGCGCCCTCGCCGCCCAACAAATCTTGGTAAAATCGCTCTAATTAACAAAATCAGTACCTCTAATGACGTTTTTCCATTTATTTTTACAGAAAAGACAAGATTTCGTTCCGCACGCAGCCCGATCAATTCCTTCGAGACAAGCACCATCACATCGAAAAAACCCTTGGATTCCGAATTAGAATCCAATGTCAACTACACCGAACACATAATAACATGTTTCATTTTAATGTTTGGAATTGTAAAGTGGATTTGTATCCTGCGATGATTAGGTTTATCAGCGTTCGGTCGTGAAGATGGTGCTGCCATTGAGTTAGACCCGTTCTTGTTATCTAATCTGTTTTCGCTGTCCAAATAAAAGCGTGTTTATCGGAGAGTGACCTTATAATCAGTGATGAGTGCAAGTGCCGTCCTAGAGCGTTTGAGCGAACAGCTGGAGCTCTCGCGGGCCCGCGCTTATTTCTCTTCGGATTTCAAAGCCGGGGATGGCTGGCTGGGGAACATCACGCAGGCCAAGATCCGCCACGACGCCGGCGTCTTGCGGCTGGTCATCAAAAACGCGCCCAGCGACGACAGGTACAGGAGGCAAATCCACGTGTCCGAGCTGTACGAGAACGAGGCGTACTTCTACAAAACCGCGGCGCCGTTCCTTTCGAGCGTGAACACCCTCTTTCCGAAATTTTACGCATCATCGCACGCGCCACCCGAGGAGATGATCGTTTTGGAAGATCTCAAACAGTCGGGGTACGAAATGCTGGAGTACAAGGAGAGCAACGAGCTTCTCAATTCGTTGCTGGTGACGTACGCGAAGTTCCACGCGATGTCTTTCGTCGCCAAGGTCAAACGCCCGGGTCAGTTTAGGGAAGTCGCTTCCGGTTTGTACAAAAATCTCGAGCCGTTTTACGACGGCTTCTCGGATTCGATTATAGACCAGTGCGAACGCCTCGAGGGCGTCTTTAGAATGGATGGTGATGGTGGGGTTTTGGAAAAGTTGCAGGAATTTAGAAAGGATGTTAAAAATATCATGACGGGGTACAAACAGTACCACAATGAAAATTCCGTGATTATACACGGGGATGCCTGGATTAATAACATAATGATGCATAGACAGGTAAATATACAAAGTGAATTTTAGTTGAATAGCAGGGATGCCAACTTTTTCTCACAGAGATGGACGGAAAACTTTCTAGCAATAACTTTGAAATGTTGGTAACGCCAGTATCTCCGTCCCTGTTGGCAACCCTATTGAATCGATTGTCAGTAATTGTTGCTTAAGTAATACACAATCAAACCACTAACTGATATTGATGATTGTAGGCCAGATACAATGACAGTAACATTTTTTTCACAAGTGATAACTAATTTGTGTAATTTTCAATCAAAAGTTTTGACTTTCAAATGACGCCATTTTGTTTCCAGCAAAGATTTACTGTTGATTCTTGCGGATTATTGAAGACCAGTAATTTCTAAAGCGATAGAGATGATGGTAATCCAGATACAATGACAGTTACATTTTTTTCACACCTGATAACTAATTTTGTGTAATTTTCAATCAAAAGTTTTGACTTTCAACCCACACCATTTTGTTTCCAGCAAGGATTAACTATTGATTCTTGCAGATTATTGAAGACCAGTAATTTCTAAAGCGATATAGATGATTGTCGGCCAGTTACATTTTTTTTTTACAACTGATAACTAATTTTGGGTAATTTTCAATAAAAAGTTTTGACTTTCAACCGACGTCATTTTGTTTCCAGCAAAGATTTCTTACTAATTCTTGCGGATTATTGAAGACCAGTAATTTCTAAAGCGACATAGATGATTGTAATCCAGATACAATGACAGTTACATTTTTTCACAACTGATAACTAATTTTGTGTAATTTTCAATCAAAAGTTTTGACTTTCAATCGACGCCATTTTGTTTCCAGCAAAGATTTACTATTGTTTCTTGCGGATTATTAAAGACCAGTAATTTCTAAAGCGATATAGAGGATTGTAATCCAGATACAATGACAGTCACATTGTTTTCACAACTGATAACTAATTTTGTGTAATTTTCAATCAAAAGTTTTGTCTTTCAAACGACGCCATTTTGTTTCTAGCAAAGATTTACTATTGATTCTTGCGGATTATTGAAGACCAGTAATTTCTAAAGCGATATAGATGATTGTCCATCAGTTACATTTTTTTTACAACTGAAACTATTTTTTTGTAATTTTCAATCAAAAGTTTTGACTTTCAAACGACGCCATTTTGTTTCTAGCAAAGATTTACTATTGATTCTCGCAGATTATTGAAGACCAGTAATTTCTAAAGCGATATAGATGATTGTCCATCAGTTACATTTTTTTTACAACTGATAACTATTTTTTTGTAATTTTCAATCAAAAGTTTTGACTTTCAATCGACGCCATTTTGCTTCCAGCAAAGATTAACTAATAATTCTTGCGGATTATTAAAGACTAGTAATTTCTAAAGCGATATAGATTATTGTAATCCAGATACAATGACAGTTACATTTCTAAAGCGATATAGATTATTGTCGGCCAGTTGCATTTTTTTTTACAACTGATAACTAATTTTGTGTAATTTTCAATCAAAAGTTTTGACTTTCAATCGACGCCATTTTGTTTCCAGCAAAGATTAACTATTGATACTTGCGGATTATTAAAGACCAGTCATTTCTAAAGCGATATAGATGATTGTAATCCAGATACAATGACAGTTACATTTTTTCACAACTGATAGCTAATTTTGTGTAATTTTCAATCAAAAGTTTTGACGTTCAAACGACGCCATTTTGTTTCCAGCAAAGATTTACTATTGATTCTTGCGGATTATTAAAGACCAGTAATTTCTAAAGCGATACAGATGATTGTAATCCAGATACAATGACAGTAACAGTTTTTTTTTATCAACTGATAACTAATTTTGTGTAATTTTCAATCAAAAGTTTTGACTTTCAATCGACGCCATTTTGTTTCCAGCAAAGATTAACTATTGATTCTTGCGGATTATTGAAGACCAGTAATTTCTAAAGCGATATAGATGATTGTAATCCAGATATAATGACAGTTACATTTTTTCACAACTGATAACTAATTTTATGTATTTTTCAATCAAAAGTTTTGACTTTCAATCGACGCCATTTTGTTTCCAGTAAAGATTAACTATTGATTCTTGCGGATTATTGAAGACCGGTAATTTCTAAAGCGATATAGATGATTGTAATCCAGATACAATGCCAGTTACATTTTTTTCACAACTGATAACTAATTTTGTGTAATTTTCAATCAAAAGTTTTGACTTTCAACCGACGCCATTTTGTTTCCAGCAAAGATTAACTATTGATTCTTGCGAATTATTGAAGACCAGTAATTTCTAAAGCGATGTAGATGATTGTAATCCAGATACAATGACAGTTACATTTTTTTCACAACTAATAACTAATTTTGTGTAATTTTCAATCAAAAGTTTTGACTTTCAAACGACGCCATTTTGTTTCTAACAAAGATTTCTTATCGATTCTTGCGGATCATTGAAGACCAGTAATTTCTAAAGCGATATAGATTATTGTCGGCCAGTTGCATTTTTTTTTTACAACTGATAACTAATTTTGTGTAATTTTCAATCAAAAGTTTTGATTTTCAATCGACGCCATTTTGTTTCTAGCAAAGATTTCCTATTGATTCTTGCGGATTATTGAAGACCAGTAATTTCTAAAGCGATACAGGTGATTGAAATCCAGATACAATGACAGTTACATTTTTTTCACAACTGCTAACTAATATTGTGTAATTTTCAATCAAAAGTTTTGACTTTCAAACGACGCCATTTTGTTTCCAGCAAAGATTTAGTATTGATTCTTGCGGATTATTGAAGGCTAGAAATTTCTAAAGCGATGTAGATGATTGTAATCCAGACACAATGACAGTAACATTTTTTCATAACTGATAACTAATTTTGTGTAATTTTCAATAAAAAGTTTTGACTTTAAAACGACGCCATTTTGTTTCCAGCAAAGATTATCTATTGATTCTTGCGGATTGTTGAAGATCAGTAATTTCTAAAGGGTTATAGATGATTGTAATCCAGATAGAATGACAGTTACATTTTTTTTACAAATGATAACTAATTTTGTGTAATTTTCAATTAAAAGTTTTGACTTTCAAACGACGCCATTTTGTTTCCAGCAAAGATTTACTATTGATTCTTGCGGATTATTGAAGACCAGTAATTTCTAAAGCGATATAGATAATTGTAACCCAGATACAATGACAGTTACATTTTTTCACAACTGATAACTAATTTTGTGTAATTTTCAATCAAAAGTTTTGACTTTCAACCGACGCCATTTTGTCTCCTGCAAAGATTAGCTATTGATTCTTGCGGATTATTAAAGACCAGTAATTTCCAAAGCGATAAAGATGATTGTAATCCAGATACAATGACAGTTACATTTTTTTCACAACTGATAACTAATTTTGTGTAATTTTCAATCAAAAGTTTTGAATTTCAAACGACGCCATTTTGTTTCCAGCAAAGATTTACCATTGATTCTTGCGGATTATTGAAGACCAGTAATTTCCAAAGCGATATAGATGATTGTAATCCAGATACAATGACAGTTACATTTTTTCACAACTGATAACTAATTTTGTGTAATTTTCAATCAAAAGTTTTGACTTTCAAACGACGCCATTTTGTCTCCTGCAAAGATTAGCTATTGATTCTTGCGGATTATTAAAGACCAGTAATTTCCAAAGCGATAAAGATGATTGTAATCCAGATACAATGACAGTTACATTTTTTTCACAACTGATAACTAATTTTGTGTAATTTTCAATCAAAAGTTTTGACTTTCAAATGACGCTATTTTGTTTCCAGCAAAGATTTACTATTGATTCTTGCGGATTATTGAAGACCAGTAATTTCTAAAGCGATATAGATGATTGTAATCCAGATACAATGACAGTTACATTTTTTTCACAACTGATAACTAATTTTGTGTAATTTTCAATCAAAAGTTTTGACTTTCAAATGACGCTATTTTGTTTCCAGCAAAGATTTACTATTGATTCTTGCGGATTATTGAAGACCAGTAATTTCTAAAGCGATATAGATAATTGTAACCCAGATACAATGACAGTTACATTTTTTCACAACTGATAACTAATTTTGTGTAATTTTCAATCAAAAGTTTTGACTTTCAAACGACGCCATTTTGTCTCCTGCAAAGATTAGCTATTGATTCTTGCGGATTATTAAAGACCAGTAATTTCCAAAGCGATAAAGATGATTGTAATCCAGATACAATGACAGTTACATTTTTTTCACAACTGATAACTAATTTTGTGTAATTTTCAATCAAAAGTTTTGAATTTCAAACGACGCCATTTTGTTTCCAGCAAAGATTTACCATTGATTCTTGCGGATTATTGAAGACCAGTAATTTCCAAAGCGATATAGATGATTGTAATCCAGATACAATGACAGTTACATTTTTTCACAACTGATAACTAATTTTGTGTAATTTTCAATCAAAAGTTTTGACTTTCAAACGACGCCATTTTGTCTCCTGCAAAGATTAGCTATTGATTCTTGCGGATTATTAAAGACCAGTAATTTCCAAAGCGATAAAGATGATTGTAATCCAGATACAATGACAGTTACATTTTTTTCACAACTGATAACTAATTTTGTGTAATTTTCAATCAAAAGTTTTGAATTTCAAACGACGCCATTTTGTTTCCAGCAAAGATTTACCATTGATTCTTGCGGATTATTGAAGACCAGTAATTTCCAAAGCGATATAGATGATTGTAATCCAGATACAATGACAGTTACATTTTTTCACAACTGATAACTAATTTTGTGTAATTTTCAATCAAAAGTTTTGACTTTCAATCGACGCCATTTTGTTTCCAGCAAAGATTTCCTATCGATTCTTGCGGATTATTGAAGACCAGTAATTTCTAAAGCAATATAGATGATTGTAATCCAGATACAATGACAGTTACATTTTTTCACAACTGAAAACTAATTTTGTGTAATTTTCAATCAAAAGTTTTGACTTTCAACCGACGCCATTTTGTTTCCAGCATAGATTTACTATTGATTCTTGCGGATTATTGAAGACCGGTAATTTCTAAAGCGATATAGATGATTGTAACCCAGATACAATGACAGTAACATTTTTTTCACAACTGATAACTAATTTTGTGTACTTTTCAATCAAAAGTTTTGACTTTTTGTTTCAAGCAAAGTTTTTTGGTTTAATTAAAATTAATACAAAAAATACAGTACATATAATACATTATTGCATTACACTCCAAAATAATCGACGATGTCTAAGATGGACTCTTCAACTCTTTTAAAGTAAACTTCATCACCTTCAGCAAATGGAAACATCAAACTTCTGTCACAAGCAAACGCTTTTGCGGACAGAACGGGATCAGCCAATAATTTTGCCTTGGCTTCTGTACTCAACATTATAAGCGTGAAGTATCCAGCGGCTTGAATGACCCCGAAGCCCCTTTGCTCCTCGCAGCTGCTCAAAAATTCATCCTCGCGAACAAAATTGTTGATGCACCCGCCTGACCTTTCAAGACAGTCCGCCAGAGACGAATAGTAGAATCTTATCATATCATTTTCGTGCCTCCGCCTGAATTCTCGGGTTGTTAATAAAAACAATAACGACATCAGATCCTGCGCCGGAGGACTTACTCTGATCAACTGGAAATCAATAATTTTGCAAGCTTCCGGTTTTCCATCCACGAATTTCACTAAAAGATTGGCCGGCCAGAGATCACCGTGCACGATCACGTTTCTATATTTCCTGGATGGCGGAGTTAATTCGTATATTTTGGGTACATGTTTTGCAATTGCATCTTTCATGGATTTGTCCAGTCTCAAACGATCCACCGCTGTCGATAGTCCTTTCACCACGGATTTGATCAAATCTTGGCTGGATTTCAAGAGCTTGTTGTAGTACAAATCCTTGTATTTATTTTCGAATCCTTCCAAAAAATTCGGGTGCTTTTCTTGAGCAACAATAGAAGCGGCGTGAAACTTGACAAGGCTTGTAATTACCACTTTGATTACATCTACAGATTCGATGATTCTATCTAAAGTCTTGTAACCTTCGATTTCCAGATTCTCCATAACAATCATCCCGCAGCCGCTGTAGTAACATTCAGGTGCTGCTGGGGTATTCTTCACCAACTCATAGATAAACCTCTCTTTCTCGAACATACACGCCCCTTTTGCGTAAATTAGTGATAATTCGATAACAGGATATGATTTCACGAAAAAGGAATCTTCTCTAATTATTCCCCGCAGTTGAGATTTCGTGGTCAGAAACGAATATTGTCCCATTATACCCGCCACATTTGCCGCTTTAGCATCGTAACTTAACAATATAAAATCACTTCCTAATTTCATTCGCAGCACGTGCAAAACCACGTCTTCGCACAGCTGGTCTTGACTTTTCGGGTTCATTTCGTTACAGAGACTAAACTTGTAATGTGACTGTTTTTGTTATTTATATCTTATTCGAGTTAATGAGTGTTGCGATAAGTTATTAATTAGGGTGCCACATCATTTTCTCGCTAATGCAAATATTTTTATCATTATCGATAAAAGTGGATATTTTGAAAATTGAATGTTTATTATTTCGTAATCACTTTTTAATACCTAACAAGTATTTACTTGAAAATAAATGTGGATAGTTAATTACCGTTTCTATTGTCAAAATGTAATTTTAATGAAGAGGATGGTTGCGGCCGCTATTACATGGTAATCAATTAAATTTAATTTAGTCACTAGGATCTTCAACTGTGTCCTACAATCATGGGTGGCTATGGGATGAAACATGATCTCTTACCTCATATTAAATTATTGAACTGGACGATTGTAAAACCAAAATCAATTCCAGAAAAAGATGGTTATTCTTTTTATATTTATTTCAAGACAACAAAGTTATAACAATATTTCACGATTTCTCGCACTCATTACATGTTATCACAAAATATGGCGATGACGTGTATGTAGTTTTTCACGTAATAATAATCTCGAATGATTTTTGAGTAATTTTGGTAAGTTTTAATTCGATGACAATTGTTTTTTTTTATATTTTTTGGAACCATTAATATTACAATTATACGTACAATTACAGCGAATTTTTTCAAAGTAATATTTAATTAATCAAATGTTCTTTTTTTCTCTCTCTTTGTAGATTGTAATCTATCCAATTTATGTATTTGTTGACTTGTGTAAAACGTCGGTTAAAACACCAATAATAAATAAATATTACAATTTTTCAGTTTCCCGCGCTATTGAAATAAAATTTTGGCAAGATTTGGTTTTAGTGTTTCACGAAATCATAATCTCGAATGAATTTTGAGTCATTTTGAAAAGTTTCAAATCCCTAGCAATTGCTTTTATATTTATTTCGAGCCACAATTTTTCGCACTGATTACATGAAATTATGACAAAATCTGGCGATGTTGTCTATGAAGTTTTTCACGCAAACCATACTAGACTATCAAATCGGAGAAAGTAACCTGATGGCTACATCACCATTTTTACTTTCTCCGTTACGAAGTACGAGAAAGTATTGTGATCGTGAAAATTTTTTACATTTTTTTTTCGGAAATTTTCGTTTTGGAGTCCCTTAATGCCATTTCAACAATTTCTGGAAAACATTCTTTTATGTCTGTGCGTGTGTAATTTTTTTTAGGGTCTAAATGACCTTAGAAAAAATTTGTCAAATAAATATTTGGATAGACAATTTTTTTTGTCTCTGTGTGTGTGTGTGTGTGTGTGTGTGTGTGTGTGTGAATTTTTTAGGGTCTAAATGACCTTGGAAAAAATTTGTCAAATAAATATTTGGATAGACTATTTTTTTGTCTTTGTGTGTGTGCATTTTTTTGGGTCTAAATGACCTTGGAAAAAATTTGTCAAGTAAATATTCGGATAGACTATTTTTTTTGTCTCTGTGTGTGAATTTTTTAGGGTATAAATGACCTTGGAATAAATTTGTCAAATAAATATTTGGATAGACTATTTTTTTTGTCTGTGTGTGAATTTTTTGGGATCTAAATGACCTTGGAATAAATTTGTCAAATAAATATTTGGATAGACTTTTTTTTTGTCTCTGTGGGTGTGTGATTTTTTTAGGGTCTAAATGACCTTAAATGGCCTTGGAAAAAAAATTGTCAAATAAATATTTGGATAGACTATTTTTTTTTTGTCTCTGTGTGTGTGTGAATTTTTTAATTTGTTAGGGTCTTAATGACCTTAAATGGCCATGGAAAAAATTTGTCAAATAAATATTTGGATAGACTATTTTTTTTGTCTCTGTGTGTATGAATTTTTTAGGGTCTAAATGACCTTAAATGGCCTTGGAAAAAAATTGTCAAATAAATATTTGGATAGACTATTTTTTTTGTCTCTGTGTGTGTGAATTTTATAGCGTCTAAATGATCTTGGAAAAAATTTGTTAAATAAATATTTGGATAGACTATTTTTTTTGTCTCTATGTGTGTGAATTTTTTTGGGTCTAAATGACCTTGAATGGCCTTGGAAAAAATTTGTCAAATAAATATTTGGATAGACAATTTTTTTTGTCTGTGTGTGTGTGAATTTTTAGGGTCTAAATGACCTTAAATGGCCTTGGAAAAAAATTGTCAAATAAATATTTGGATAGACTATTTTTTTCGTCTCTGTGTGTGTGAATTTTTTGGGTCTAAATGGCCTTGGAAAAAATTTGTCAAATAAATATTTGGATAGACTATTTTTTTCGTCTCTGTGTGTGTGAATTTTTTTGGGTCTAAATGGCCTTGGAAAAAATTTGTCAAATAAATATTTGGATAGACTATTTTTTTCGTCTCTGTGTGTGTGAATTTTTTTGGGTCTAAATGGCCTTGGAAAAAATTTGTCAAATAAATATTTGGATGGACTATTTTTTTTGTCTCTGTGTGAGAATTTTTTTGGGTCTAAATGACCTTGGAATAAATTTGTCAAATAAATATTTGGATGGACTATTTTTTTTGTCTCTGTGTGAGAATTTTTTTGGGTCTAAATGGCCTTAGAAAAAATTTGTCAAATAAATATTTGGATAGACTATTTTTTTTTGTCTCTGTGTGATTTTTTTTGGGTCTAAATGACCTTGGAATAAATTTGTCAAATAAATATTTGGATAGAGTATTTTTTTTGTCTCTCTGTGTGTGTGAATTTTTTAGGGTCTAAATGACCTTAAATGACCTTGGAAAAAATTAGTCAAATAAATATTTGGATAGACTATTTTCATGATTTTTTTTAGAATTTTTCTTTTACTCGTTCGTTTGTAAAAAAATAATGTTTAAAAAAACCATTTTTAACCCCCAGAGGGGGTCGGTGGGTGTTGTCGGCCAAACATTTTATTATATACTTTCTAGTTGCCGAGATATTTTGAATTAAAAAAAAATTGATTTTCTGTTTTTAGTTAAAATTCAAAACAAAAGTTTGCCATTTGTTTTAATTCGAATTTCATCTAATTTTTAATTTTGGCTCTTGAAACCAAATGACTTTTGCATAAAACATTTTATGACTTTCTATTTAATTCGATTTTCATCTAATTTTTAATTTTGACTCTTGAAGTCAAATGACTTTTGCATAAAACATTTTATTATATTCTTTCTAGTTATTGAAATATTTTGAATTAAAAAAAATGATTTTCGGTTTTTTTAGTTAAAATTCAAAACAAAAGTTTGCCTCTTTATTTAATTCGATTTTCATCTATTCTTCAATTTTGGCCATTGAAACCAAATGACTTTTGCATAAAACATTTTTACTTTCTCTTTTATGAAGTACGACAAAGTATTGTGAACGTGAACGTATTTAAAAACAATTGCGGAAATGTCCGCTTTGACCTAGGTCGGCTGGTGGGTGGTCCCTATCCTACAATCCAATATGTTGCCCACGCGCCGATATTTTCACCAATAAATAAGTGAATCACAAAAACCTTTCTTGCTCTTGTAAACTCTTCTTTATCTTCCGTAAACTGGAGGGTGGAACTGGGCCCACCCACCAGCCCTTCGTTTTACTTAAATTTATACAACAAAATCGCGTTTTGTAAACTTTCAACTTTTCCAATTATTTTACCAGAGAAGTTCCTCTAACCTACAGGATTTAATCCCTAACAGGATTTATAGGTTAAAATAAAGTTGATACGTCGGGTGGCGGGTGGGCCCTATTCTACAATCCAACCTGTTGCCCACGCGCCGATATTTCCACCAATAAATAAGTGAATCACAAAAACATAAAATCTTAAATGTCTTTCTTACTCTTGTGTTATTAATTAATTTCGGCATGTAAATTCTTGTTTATCATCTGTAAACTGGAAGGTGGAACAGGCACCACCCGCCCACCCCTTATTTCACTTTGATTTAAACTACAAAATCGCCTTTTGTAAACTTTCAACTTTTCCAATTATTTGCCAAAGAAGTTCCGTTAACCTAACAGGATTTGTAGGTTAAAATAAAGTTGATACGGCGGGTGGTGGGTGGGCCCTATCCTACAATCCAACCTGTTGCCCACGCTCCGAGTTCCACCAATAAATAATTGAATCACAGAAACATAAAATCTTAAATGTCTTACATACATACATGTGTTATTAATTAATTTCGGCATGTAAATTCTTGTTTATCATCCGTAAACTGGTGGACGGTTGAGTAGTGAGGAGGGTCATCCGAGAGATAAGGAAGGGTAGCTGGGTAGGCGAGAGATAAAGGAATAGGTACCGAAGAAGAAGCACGTGGGCAGCCGTAGGGGCGAGAATCGCACGGAGAACGGAACGCGGCGTGTGAGTAGCAAAAACGGGCGGCCGGCGCACAGTGTGGCCGATTGAGCAAAACGCGGCCATCCGCGGGGCGGGAGGGTCGTTTTTCAACTTGAATTATTTAAAAAACTAAGTACAGCAACATGTTCCTCATACTTTAGAACCTCAAAGTCTAGAATTTCAACAAAGTAGCGTTTATCATTAACGAGTAATTAATTCACAAACATGGGCAATTTTAAGAAGTGAATTTTGAACGAAAATCGATGCGCGTTTAAATAAACATATTTTCGTAATGGGTTAAAATATGTATCTATTATTTTTTTCTGTAAAAGTTAAATGATCTCTGCTTCAGATAAATAAAGAACCAAATGATTATCATTATTATTTAATGAGTTATAAATTTATGAATTCACATAATTTTAAAATATAAATTTTAACTTTGCGAATCTCGCAAAAACGTATCTCAAATTTGTCCAACCTGTAATTAGCACTAAAATGTCGCCCCAAGCTTTGTCTATAAGAGGAAATCAATATTTTTCAAATATCGATCCAACTCCGTGAGAAAATGAATTTTTAATGTCGCGAGGCGGGCCAAATCGTCAATCGCGCGGGGCAATAAGTTGACTGGGCTGGAAGATATTCGCGCGGCAGCGCTTTCTTATAAAAATATTTGCTATTGCCACAAGTGATGAAAATCTTTTCGAATAGCAATCCATTAATAAATATATAGTTTACAAAGAAAGTGTATATAATACTTTTTTTATAAATTAAAACCAATAAAATGTATTTTTACACGATTAAACGCTTGGGTTATTTTCATTATTACATGTAACAATTTTATTGCAGTTGCACCAATTATAATAAAAATTAAATCATATTTGTAAGACGAGATTTCATCTGTTCCGCGTCCATTTTAATAGTTAATACAGACTTAAAAATTCCAATCATCCCAATAGCATTTAATAAAAAATGAAAATATGCATATCTTATACGCCGAATAAATCACTCCCTTCGTCTGTTTAAAATCATCCTCGGGTTCACTACTAATCACATAATACTAACACTACTACTATATGTAGTGTTTACGTCTGTGTTCTGCACTTCAAGGGCTTAGTTTTTTTTTTGTTTCCAAGGGGTGTCAAGTGGACCTGTGTTTCTCACAGTTCAAGGGATTTTTATATCAGTTTTCATTCGTTTGTCGATGCGTGTGCATTATAATAACCGAGCCTCTTTCTATTATTATTTCATTATTGACTTTTCTAAACTAAGACCCTAATTAACATTTTTGACATTACCATAGTTTTAGTGTTTGTTTAGTGTAGTGTAAATATAAATAGTTTAAGTGATAAAAATTTAGTGGTAATTTAGTTTGTAATAAATTTAGTGTTAATACAGAGACAATTGTGTAAATATAAATATGGATAAAATTACAAACTATGAACTTTTCCACATTTGGTATAATCAAACGGAAAGATTATGTGTAACATCCCAGTCCACACAAAAACTGTTAAAAACTGAATTATTAAAAGTCGTACCAGAAGCTGGTTATCCTGGTCTCGATAGAAAATTACGTATGTTTTGTGTTAAATTGAAATTAAGATGGAAAGCTGCATCATACAGTTATAATCATTTTATTAATAAACACGAATCTTGGTTAAAACAGTCGTTTAAAACTGTTGTCGAAAGCCAAGGTAATTTGGAAAATCTCCCTCCGATACCTAGTACTTCAAGGTCATTCCAGGAAGGTAATAATAATTTGGAAAATCCTGATTCAATGCCAAGCACATCAAACTCATTTGATGAAATGTGTAGCAGTTTGGAAAATCTACACTCAATGCCGAGTACATCAAAGCCATTTGAAGAATTAAGTATAAGAAGTAAAAGAAGAAAAATTCAGGAAATCGTACAAAACAAAAGTTCCGATGAAATATTAATGGCTGCCGGTAATGTTTTACGAAAACAAAAACAACCCCAAGCAGCAAAAATTGTTACTAATATTATAAATGAATCACCTCAAAATATGGATAACCTCCTGAGTAGTTATAGAAGATTATCACGTGGTGAAGAAACAAGGCCATTTAATGAGGACGAAGCGTTAGCCCTTATGCTGCTTGCTAAAATGAGTGTCCGTAGTTACTGCGAATTAAGGAAACAACTCAATTCACGTGGATTTAAAAATGTTTTACCATCATATAAAATGGTACAGCAGGCAAAAAAAAGATGTTATCCGAATAATATTACCACGACTACTACAGGTGCCTCAGTCCGGTTACAAGATCTTCTAGAACACACTTTTTTACGGCTAGTAGAGGGGCTTGCCTTTAAAAATACGGATGATTTCGATGAAATTAAAATGATATTGAAATATGGCTGTGACGGGAGTTCCGGTCATAATGAATATATGCAGATGTACCATAATGATAGTAGTTCAGACGATGAATACATTACAGACAAAACTGTATTTCTTTTTTCAATTGTACCACTGAGATTAATTACTAATAATAGCGAAATCCTGTGGAATAATGAGAAATCATCATCTACATGTTTTTGTAGACCAATCAAATTCAGGTATGTTAAAGAAACAATAACAACAATCAGGGAAGAAGTTGATTTAATGAAGAAAGAGGTAGAGAATTTAATTGTATTTAATACAGAAATAAATGGTACATTAGTCCAAGTTCAATTTGTATTACATTTTACAATGGTAGATGGAAAAATTATAAACGCACTAACTGGAACCCCAAGTACAAATTGTTTTATTTGTAAATGTTCACCGAAAAATATGAACAATTTGGAAAAAATTAAAGAATTGCCTATTGCTGCTGAAAATCTGGCATATGGAATATCTTCTTTGCACGCATGGATTAAGTTTCTGGAATGCGTTTTACACATATCCTATAAATTGGAGTTACAAAAACCTACAACCCATGGTGCCACTGCAGATGAAAGAAACACTATCAATCTCCGTAAAAAAAATATTCAGAAGTTGTTGCGGAAAGAGCTAGGAATTCAGGTGGATGCAGTAGTACAAGGTGGAGGTACATCAAATACTGGAAATGTAGCCAGAAAATTTTTCAGAAATCCTGAAAAAGTTGCATCCATAACAGGAATAGATGAAACATTAATTAGAAGGTTTTCTATCATTTTGATTGTTCTTTCGAGTGGGTACAACATCAACCCAGAAAGATTTGATGAATATGCATCAGAAACAGCCAAACTATTCGTGCAATTGTATGGATGGTATCGAATGCCTGTAAGCATTCACAAGATATTGATGCATGGATCAAAGTTTTTAAAACATTTTATGCTACCCATTGGACAATTATCTGAAGAGGCACAAGAAGCCAGTAATAAAATATATAGGAAACTGCGAGAAAATCACACCAGGAAAAATTCACGGGCGAATACAGTAACGGACTTATTTAATATGCTCCTAGTATCATCAGATCCATGTATTTCCTTAAAACGTGATACTCCAAAAATGAAACGGAAAATAATTCCAGCAGAAGCAGTCCCCCTTCTTGAACAATGCGTGATTAGTAGTGAATCGGAGGATGATTTTAACTCAGACGAAGAGATTGATTTTTTCGGCGTTTAAGGTATGCACATTTTGATTTTTTAATTAGATAATGAGTACTATTCGAAATTTAAAGACCGTATAACTATTAAAATGGAACCAAATGGGTCAATTACCGGGTGTTACTGAATTCTGGTAGACCCCAAATATCATTTGCATTTTTACATAAATCTTTATGAAATTGAGTATGATGTTTTTAGAGAATAAAGTATGTCAACATGTGGTCTTTTAATACAAATTCCATTTCGTGTTCAACCGGAAATTACCTTAATTGTTATATTTCAAATAGAACACCCTGTATATTTTTATATGTAATTTAATTTGCCCGTAAATTTAGTTTAAATTTGTTTTTTATTTAAATTTAATTTAAACAACCAATTTAAACAACCAAAAGGTCACTTATGATACATTTAAAAACTCAGAATTTAGAGACGAATTAAATTATGTAAAAATATACAAGGTATTCTATTTGAAATAGAAAAGTTAAGTTAATTTCCGGTTAAACCGGAAGTGGAATTTTTATTAAAAGTCCACATGTCGACACACTTTATTCCTTAAAAAGCCATACAAATTTTAATAAAAAATTATGTAAACATTCAAATGATATTTGGGGTCTACCAGAATTCAGTTACACCCGGTATATAATTACGGAAGATACATTTTTAGGTTTTAATTAAAAAAAAATATTATACACATTTTCTTTGTAAAGTATATATTTATTATGGATTGCTATTCGAAAAAAATTTGATCACTTTAGTGGTAATAACAAATATTTTTATAAGAAAGAGTTGCCGCGTTAATATCTTCCAGCTCAGTCGACTTATTGCCTCGCGCGATTGACGATTTGGCCCGCCTCGCGACATTAAAAATTCATTTTCTCACGGAGTTGGTTCGATATTTGAAAAATATTGATTCCCTCTTGTAGACAAAACTTGGGGCTACATTTTAGTGCTAATTATAGGTTGGACAAATTTTAAATACGTTTTTGCGAGTTTCGCAAAGTTAAAATTTATATTTTAAAATTATGTGACTTCATAAATTTATAACTTATTAAATAATAATGATAATCATTTGGTTCTTTATTTATCTGAAGCAGAGATCATCTAACTTTTACAGAAAAAAACAATAGATACATATTTTAAACTATTACGAAAATATGTTTATTTAAACGCGCCTCGATTTTCGTTCAAAATTCACTTATTGAAATTGCCCATGTTTGTGAATTAATTACTCGTTAATCATAAACACTACTTCGTTGAAATTCTAGACTTCGAGGTTCCAAAGTATGAGGAACGTGATGCTGTACTTAGTTTTTTAAATAATTCAAGTTGAAAAACGACCCTCCCGCCCCGCGGATGGCCGCGTTTTGCTCAATCGGCCACACTGTGCGGCGCGCGTACGAGACACAGCGGTGTAGACGCACGGGCCGCGGGAAGGATAGAAATATACGAGGAGCGACTGAAAAGTGAGTGCGGAACGGTCGAGAGATAAATGGGCAGTCGCCAGCGCACAAATAGTTGCGGGGATCTCAAGAACTTTTTTGAGCAAGTGAGCAAGAGGAAAAGGGCTGAAGAAAGCGGAACTGATACGATGGAG
Source organism: Ocypus olens (assembly GCA_910593695.2). Taxonomy (NCBI): domain Eukaryota; kingdom Metazoa; phylum Arthropoda; class Insecta; order Coleoptera; family Staphylinidae; genus Ocypus; species Ocypus olens. The sequence goes on along the minus strand of OU343062.1, from coordinate 43,142,654 downwards.
GCGAAAATTGATAAGTTGCTAAGCAAATTTGAGAAATTAGAAGGGAGGTTGGATGAGTATAACGAGCACATAAAGGAACTCAAAAAGGAAATAAGACAAAAAGAGCAAAAATGGGAGGTGGAGAAGAAGGAATTAACCGATAGGATTGTGAAGCTGGAAAATATGGAGGAAATCAGAGAGAAGGGAAGAAGAAGGAAGAATATAATTTTAAATGGAATAAGTGAGGAAGGAGACGTGGAAGAGGTGGTGAATAAGCTAGCAGAGAGTATGAAAATCGCGATACACTTTGAAGAGGCAGTGAGGCTAGGAGTTAAGAAGGAGGGAAAGAAACGGCCAATTCTAGTTAGATGTGCGAACATGGAGGATAAGCAGCGAATGATGGCAAAGAAGAGTAGCTTAAGGGACGCAAAGAGTACTATTTACATAGATGATGACCTCACGAAGAACGAGAGAGAGATTCAGATTAAAATTAAAAGGACAGCGTGGGAAGAAAGAAACAAAGGGAAGAAAGTACAATTATACTATCAAAAAATACGCGTAGAGAATGAGTGGTGGACTTGGAATACGGAGATGGGGGCTTTGGAGAAGGGGACATGGGGGTCAAAAAACGTGCGCAAGGACCAGGGGAGAGGAGTGGAAGAGAGAGGAAAGTAGATAACATACGAGGGGGAGGGAATGTGTCGTTTTGGAACGTCAAGCAACGAGACAAGGAGGGGGCAAGAGGAGCAAAAATAATGAGAAGGGAGGAGGAAGCAGGAGCAGAGGAGGGGGAAGAGAGAATGAGAAAGCAGGAAGTGAAAAAAAAAACTGAGGTGGAACGAAAAGAAGGAGAGGAAGTGAGGGGGAAGGTTAAGGGGAGCTGTGATGGAAGAGCCAGAGGGGCAGAGGGAAGGCAGGGGCAGAAGTCCAGTGAGAAAGGCAGGTGGCGAGGAGATACAAGTGGGGTAGTGGGGAAAGAAGGGTCGGTAACAATGGGGTTTTGGAACATAGCGGGAATAAAGTCAAAGGGCAAGGAGGGTAGGTGGAAGAAGGACTTTGAGGATTGGGTGGCTGGGAAAGACGTAGTGGGGATAGTAGAGACATGGATTGTGAAGGAGGAATGGGGAGAAGTGAAAAGATGGTTGCCGGAAGGTTTTAAATGGGAGATGAAGGAGGCAACAAGATGTGCGATGAAAGGGAGAGCGAAGGGGGGTATGTTAGTTGGATGGAGAGAGGACAGGAAAGGTGGCAAGATGGAGATTATGGAGGGAGGCGAAGGGCTGATGTGGTTGAAATGGCAACAGGGAAGATACCAGATTGATGTGGGAGTGGTTTACGTTAGTAAAAACTGGGGAGAGATTAAAAGGGAGATAGATAAGAGAGCTGGGAAAGGAGGAAGGTGGATGGTGGGGGGAGACTTCAATGCAAGGATAGGTGAGATGGGTGGAGGTATTGGGGAGGACGGGGCGATGAAGAAAAGAAATTCGCAAGATAAGCACATAAATGGAGATGGCAGAAGGATGAGGGAGTGGGCGATGGAGGAGGGATGGGAAATACTAAATGGATGCACAGAAGGGGATTGGGAAGGGAAGAGGACATACATCGGACCAAGGGGATCATCAGTGATTGACTATATAGCAATCAAAGGTATCTCGAGAGAAGAAGTGAGAAGAATGGAAGTGGAGGAAACCATGGGATCGGATCATTTGCCAATAAAAGTGGAGATACGGATGGACAAGGGGGAAGGAGTGGAACAAGAACAGGAAGTTGTGAGAATAGAGAGCGGGATAAGTGCAATTATACATATGAAGAAAAGGTTGGAGAAGGTGCAGTGGAATGAAGTTGTATCAATGGAGGAAATGGAGGAGGTCATACTGGGATGCGGAAGAAGAGTGAAGGGAAAGAAGGTGAATGAGAGTACGTGGTTTGATGAAGAATGTCAGCTGGCAAAGAGGGAAGTGAGGGAGGCAATGAGAGAATGCTTATGGAGCGGAGGGGAAGAGAGGCGGGTGGTGGCAGCTAGAAAAAAGTATGATAGTATATGTGAAAGGAAGAAGATACAGGCATTGGAGAGAACAAGTGAGGAAATGAGAAAGTGTAAGAGTGAAGCAGAAATGTGGAATATCCTGAAAAGAGGTGAAAAGAAGAGGCAGATAGGGGTATCAATACAAGAGTGGTCAGAGAAGTGCAAAGGAAGTAGCGGACGATCGGAGAGTATAGGGGACGGAGGACTAAGGGGAGTGATGGAGGATTTCTCAGAGGAGGAGGTTGAGAAAGCGTTTGAGGAAGTGAAACGAGGGAAAGCAGCAGGAATGGATGGACTGAAGGCGGAGATGTGGAAGGAGATAGGAAAAGAGGGAAAGGATAACTTCAGGGAGCTGTTAAATCAAATGTGGAGAGGGGAAGCAGACTTACCTGCATCATGGAGAGTAGGTGTGGTATGCCCAGTTCACAAAGGAGGAGAGCACGATAAGGTGGACAATTATAGAGGCATAACAGTCATGGGCAGTGGCTATAAGATTGCCATGATTGTGGTGAAGAACAGGTTGGAGAAAGAAGTAGAAGAGAAGAGGCTGCTACCGGAGACGCAGGGGGGTTTTAGAAAAGGGAGGGGCACCAGAGATCAGATCTTCACCCTGGCAAGGTTAGTTGAAAGAGTAATGGAAGAAAGAGGAAGTGTATATGCAGTGTTCCTGGACCTAAAAGCAGCGTATGACAGTATACCGAGGGAGAGCCTGATAGAGTGTTTGAGAAGAAAAGGGGTGAGTGACGGGATGGTAGAGTGGATAAGAGGAATGTATGAAGAAACGTGGGCGGTAGCGAAAGTGGGAATGGAAGTGTCGGAGAAATTTAGAACGTGGATGGGGGTGAGGCAGGGCTGCCCGCTGAGTCCTTTGCTATTTAACTTGTATATAAGCGAGTTTGAAGAAGTGTTAAGGAAAGGACAAGCGGGTGGGGTGGTGGTTGGAAGAAGCAAGGTATGGATGTTGGCGTATGCGGATGATATGGTGTTAATGGCGAGAGACTGGGAAGGGATGAGGGATATGTTGAAGAGAGCGGAGAGGTATATGGATAAGAGAGGGCTGTGTGTGAATGTAGGGAAAACGAAGTGGATGAGATTTAGGAATAAAGGAAGGGAGGGAAGAGTGAGAGAAATAGAGTGGAAGGGTGAGAGAGTGGAGAGGGTTAAGGTGTTCAAGTACCTGGGTTTCGTTTTTAAAGATACGGGGGGGTACATGGAACACTTAAAATGGATGCAGGGTAAGGCAAGGAAAGCGTGGGGTATGGTTTGGGGAAAGTGGGGAAAATGGATGGAAAACAATTTTAGAATGGCATGTAAATTGTGGGACGCATGTGTGAGAACGATCTTAATGTATGGTGTGGAAGTATGGGGAACGAAGGGGTATGAATGTGTGGAGAGAGAGCAACGGTGGTTCTTGAAGCGTATGTTGGGGGTGGAAGAGTCCACGCCAGGGTACATACTGCTTCAGGAAACAAATAGAGGGAATATGCAGAGTGTGGCAATGGAGAGAGTGGTTAGATATGAGATGAGGTTGTGCGAATTAGAGGAGGAGAGACTGGTGAAAGAGGTGTGGGAAACATGTGTGGGTGTAGGAGAGTACAAATGGAGAATGGAGCGAAAGAGAATGTATGAGAGGGTGGGGTTGTCGGAAGCCAAAGCGATGGATTGGATAAAGAGTGGAAGGAATGCGGCAGCGTGGGTGAAAGAGAAGGAGAAGGAAGTGGAAATTCAGGAGAGGCAGGGATGTATCAGGGAGAGTGAGTATAATGATATGTATGAAAGGTGGCAGGTGCATGGGAGGTTGCCGAGTTACCTGGGTGAGAAGGGGCTGGGCAGGGAGGAAATGGTGACGCTGGCAAGAGCCAGGTGTGGATCAGGAGAGAGAGGGAGGAAAGTATGGATGGGTACAGAGTATGGGAGATGTGTATTGTGTGAATGGGGGAGGGATACTTGGAGACATTTGGCAGAGGAGTGCGAGGGTGTGTGTGAGGAATGGGTGGAAGGGGGGAAAAGAGTGAACGAATGGATGAGAGAGGACGGAACCGGGGTGAAGACACTGGCGAGGTTGGGGTGGGAAAAGGAGAGGAGAAGGAAAGGAAGTTAATGTAATTTGTATTGTATTTTTATGCCAATAAAGGTCCTTTTTTTTTTTTTTTTTTTTTTTTTTTTTCATCCGTAAACTGGAGGGTGGAACAGGGTTTTATCTACTTTCTTATAAAATAAAATTCACAGTATTAGAAAAGATGAAAAGAACATTTTTACTGTGCGCAAAATTTATCCCCACACGATCTTAGCTATGACGGCTCGCGTGTTTATTTTTGATGCGGCCGAGGTAGCAGAGGTGGTAATACATATCTCTGCAACCGACCCTACCTATCTGTATTGCCACCCTTGTTACCTCGGCCGTACCAGAAAAAAACCCGCGAACCGTCACTGCCACCTCTGCTACCTCGGCCCTACCAAAAAACCCGCGAACCGTCACTGGATTTTAGATACAATTATTAAAATCGCCACCAATGATTTTAGGTAAAATTATTATAATCGCCACCATTACTCTTACAATAAACGATTATTATAATAATTTTCCCACTTTACCTTCGGTTGAATTAAAAAAACAAAACTCACCCAAAATGTACGCATTTCGTATCGTCTTGAATCCTCGAAACTGCTTCAGCTTTTGCCGGCTTCATAAAATTCCTCCATGTCCATTGCGGCACGCACACACTAATTTTCAATTTCTCAACAGTCGGCAAGTGATTGTTGAGTAAATAACCCGAAATTTAAGCAAGAAAAATTTCACTTTGAAACACCACCGTCGCCATTTTGTGAAGCGTCGCACAAACAAAATTTGTTTTGAACGATTCGCCAGCACGTACATAGATGGCGGCATTAAATTCTTCAATTCAGTTTAATTATGGATTACCATCATATTATACCCTGCTTTATGACCATAGATACATATTTAATTAGTCTTAAGAAAAAAGTTTCAACTAACAAAGAACTACACCGACTTGTATTTTCAGCAATCAAATTTTCGACTGATCGACTTTCAACTGGCCCGTCTGGGCTCAGTCGTCCAGGACCTCGCTTACCTTTTCTACACCTGCTGCGACCGCCCCCAGCTGAAAAACCTGAACCACTACCTTCTCGTGTACCACAACACGCTCTCGTTCGAGCTGGAAAGATTCGGATGCGACTCTGAAGTGATTTTTCCGTTCGCCAGTTTGAAGGACGAGTGGAGGCGGTTTTCCAAGTACGGATTGGCGATGGCCGTCGTCGTTCTTCACGGGATGATCAGTCAGCCGCACGAGTTTCCGGATCTGAAGAGGGTGCTCGACGAGAATAAGAATATCTTCGTGTCGTTAAATTTCGTGTCCGTCAACGAGGACGTTTACAACGAGAGGGTTCGGAATATTTTCTGTCACTTCGTGGAGAATGATTTTTTGTGATTAATTAATAAAGAGCAGGCTTGAAAGTAAGGTTTTTCGTTAAATAGCCCCCCCCCCATATCAGACCTTTCTTGTGATGAATTTAGTACGAACTTCAAAAGTTTAAAATTACTTAAACCAAAGGTGTGCTAATGTGTACTAGCACACCCAGTTTATTTGCTCCACCAACGCAAATAAAAGTAAGAACCAATCCACTAAAAAATGAGGGTACTAAATTGTATAAAGTTCTTCCCTGGTTTAAATAATCTAAATTGGCTAAATTGTTGCTTATAACGTGCTGAAAAACATTTAATGGGCTCAAGACATTTCAATGCATTCTGTCAAAGATCAAAAATTCAGGGTGGATTATATCTGAAACCATCAATGATTCAGATAAAATGGTTTGGAGGTGGGAAAACATAAGGATATTTATAAATAAACAAACATCGATTTAACTTGGTTTAAATTTATTCTTACCGAAAGAAACAAATACAAGTATTTCTACTAAATCTACATATAGAGAACATATAGTACATATAGAGCATCTCCAAACAGGGAACCCGGTCACGGGTCCAACAGGACGGGCATCCTGTGATTGTCCGGCTCAGAAAGCGAACCGCACAATCGCCTGCAAGCCACATGTTTCTGGCAAGGGACTGGCGCCCAACAGCTGATTCATTAAGAGACTGCATTCGTACTAAGATAGACAGAGTGCTGTGACTTGACCAATCACCTGTTTTATCTTACCGCGCAATCGGCACGAACCGCACAATTCAATACGAGTAATTACAAACGAAAACAAAAAACATAACAATCGGATTGCGCGATAAATAAAGCAGGGGGCTGCCAGTCCAACAGCTCGGCCTAAGCTGTGACTGACTCGTCGCCTGCCATTCCGATATATATTAATATGTAACTAAAAATAAATACCCAAGACTGCTGTTGCCGTGTCGATTGTGTGTGTGTGTGTGTGTGTCAATATGCCGTTAAACAAATAGTTTGAAAAACACCTTACACCATTACTAAAGTTATGTATATATAAGTATATCGTACCTTCTTTACGCTTTCGCACATATAAAAAAAAATGTTATTCGTTAATCGTATGCGTGGAGGAAAAATTCTACGCACCTACCTTTCGTAAACAAGTCGGTTTAAACAATACAAACCAGAGAAGTGTTTTCAAACTTGAGAGCCTCAACGATTAATCATTAGCAAAACGTAAATTAAAACAGTTCTCGGGTTAACATTTCTTTCTCTTTTTTCAAACTAAACATGAGTGTGGTGCATTAACTCTATGATTTGCACACGTGTTTGAATTTGATTCTTACCTTAAACTTCTACAGTATTTATAAATATTTACGTTTTAGTTTCAATATATATATAAAAGATTTTTATATAGTACAAACCTTAGATCCGTGTCAACAAAAAATACAGCCACATGTCGACAGTGAACGCGCGCTCGTGTTTTATTTACAAATGATTGAGAAAGGGGCGTTCATTGCGGGCATGTTAAAATAAAAAATAAAAAAATAAACACTAACCTTGCGATTCATATATTGTTGGATTTAATTTAAGGCCTGAAACGCAATGGCGATCTTTCGTTTCGGTAAATCTTTAACGGTATTAACTAATCGCAAAACAATCTTAGTAATGGTGATGTAATTGACAGTTGAAAAAAGACTTCTTCGTGTTAATGTTGGAAATCAATTTGCAAACAAACTTGGGTGAATAACTTGGACGTTATCAAAAGAGTGATGAATAAATATAATTCACAGTTGAATCAAAATAGTCATGAATAAATACAATTCACACTTGAAAAATAAAACTTCTTCATTTTAACGTTGGAAATAAATTTGCAAACTAACTTGGGTGAATAACTTGGACATTATCAAAATAGCGATGAATAAATATAATTCGCAGTTGAATCACAATAGTCATGAATAAATATAATTCACAGTTGAAAAATAAAACTTTTTCATGTTAATGTTAGAAATAAATTTGAAAACAAACTCAGGCACATAACTACTGCGAATAGTATAATAATTTGGAGTAATCAAAATAAGCAAAAACTTTTCAATTCGTTAAATTGTCAACAGCAGCTTGTGAGGAAAATTGGCCAGAAACATTTTTAGCACCCGTGCAGATAAACTAAATCAAAAACTATGTCTCGAAGGAAAAAAATTGTGGATTGTACAATTCAGTTTAATTGTGGATTACAACGGAGTAATGGACGTAACCAAAATAATCTCTAGAAACTAAGAAAACTAGTGGAATCATGTATTTAGTTAAGTGTAATTAAAATATGGCATTTTTTGACACGTCAGAGTGAAAAATTAACCGTTAAACCCATCTTTCGCGTGATTGCGCGCGCGCGCCAGAAGTTTATTGAATCAAGTAATCGTGCAAGAAAGCATGCTTTCTTTCTTGAGGCGACCTTATTTAAGCCTACATTACATTAATCCAGTTTACTCGCTACTGGCGCACTAATTCATGCAATGGCCGATGTCAAATTGGTGGAACTAGTGTACCGAGCTTGTGAAATCTTTCAACTTTTACTATTTACCAGTGAATGTAAATTCCCAACATGTGCCAACTTAAATTTTTAAAAATAATAAATCATGCACACTCGAGATTTTTTTTTAAATGAACATACCGGTTGACCCAGGGATCTGTAAAAGCCTCATAACTCATTTGCTATTTGAGATATCGACTTCTAGTTTTCCTGAATTGGTGCCGACACTTATTCTACATATTTTAAAAATATGTATGTTTTTGTACAGGGTGTCCCAATATACATTACCGACCAAAGTTATGTTTTTTTAAATGGAACACCCTATATTTTATACTTTATTTTCAACCCTCTTGAGAAGCTGATAAAAATAGTATAAGATAGTATGGCTCTATTATGGACGATTGGTTAGTTATGGGCAAATTTGTGGCAAAAACAAGGACACATTGCAAAGGTTGCAGAAGCGCTCCAAGCAATGCTAGAGTCGTTTTTTATACACTAAAGAATTTTCGACATCATGAAGAATAATACAAATCGGCTTTGGTTCTTTTTTGTTTGTACTGCTATACAGGGTGTCAACATACGCAAAATAATGGATAACTATTTTTTTCAAATGGAACACCCTATATATGCATGGAATTTTTAATAAGCTTTCCAATGATGTACAATTTGTATAATGAAATATTAAGGATTCTTAAGATTTATCCATAAAAACATTTTTCTTTTTTCACCTCCTGCTCATTTTTGGATTTTCAGCCAAAACTATGCATTTTCTGAAAAAATAATAAGAAAACAAAGTTGTAGAGCGGAAAATTTTCGATCGATATAGGTCTTTCAACTTTTCCAATAATGCGTGCATTGCCCGCCAGAGTGCGCAAAATCGTGAGCGTATATGCATTTCAGCGTTTTTCTCAAATTGTTTGTTAATTAATTGCACTATACTTTATTTTCCACGTCCTCTAGCAGAAAAACGGGTAATTATAGAATTATTTAAATGACCTACATCGATTGAAAATATTCCGCTCTACAACTCTTAAAAGAAGCAATTTTTGCCCAAAATGCATAGTTTTCGCTAAAAATGCAAAAAAGCATTGAAAAACGCAAAAATTGATATATACATTTTCAATTTGCATTTTTAGGAAAAACTATGCATTTTTGGCAAAAATTGCTTCTATTAAGAGTTGTGGAGCAGAACATTTTCAATCGATATGGGCCATTTAATTTCCCGTTTTTCCGCTAGAGCGGAAAATAAAGTATAGTGCAATTTATTAATAAAAAATTTGAAAAGAAAACGCTAAAATGCACATACGGTAACAATTTTGCGCGCTCTGGCGGGCACTGCACGCATTATCTTAAAAGTTGAAAAACCTATGTCGATCGGAAATTTTTCGCTCTACAACTTTGGTCTCTCATAATTTTTCCTGAAAATGCGTAGTTTTGGCTGAAAATCCAAAAATCAGCAGAAGGTGCCAAAACAAATATGTTTTTATTGACAAATCTCAAGAATCCTTAATATTTTGTTATACAAACTGTATATCATTGGAAAGCTTATTAAAAATGCCATAGATTGGTGGCAACTTATATAGAATGTTCCATTTGAAAAAAAAAATGCGTATGTTGACACCCTGTATAGCAGTATGAACAAAAAAGAACCAAAGCCGATTTGTATTATTCTTCATGATGTGGAAAATTCTTTAGTGTATAAAAATTAAGCTAGCTTTGCTAGAAGCGCTTCTGCAATTTTTTCAATATGTCCTTGTTTTTGCCACAAATTTGCCCAAAACTAACCAACCGTCTATAATAGACCCATACTATCGTATACTATTTTTATCGGCTTCTCAAGAGGGTTGAAAATAAAGTATAAAATATAGGGTGTTCCATTTAAAAAACATAACTTTGTTCTGTTATGTATATTGGGACACCCTGTACAAAAACATACATATTTTTAAAATATGTAGAATAAGTGTGGGTACCAGTTCAAGAAAACTAGAAGTCGATATCTCAAATAGCAAATAAGTTATGGGGCTTTTACAGATCCCTGGGTCACCCGGTATGTTAGTTTACTAGCATTATGGAATGAACGCAGCTTAAACTAACCTACAGCTAAGATGGAGATAGATAGCTCCACCTACGCACATTGGCCCTTGGATAAATTAGTGCACTATCCAGTGGCTCCACCTATTTCACATTGGCCCTTGGATAAATTAGTGCGCTATTAGTGGCTCCACCTATTCCACATTGGCCCTTGGATAAATAAGTGCACTAGCAGTAACTCCAACTATTCCACACTGGCCCTTGGATAAATTAGTGCGCTATCAGTGGCTCCACCTATTCCACATTAACCCTTGGATAAATTAGTGCACCATCAGCGAGTAAACTAGCATAACGTAATACAACCTTCACCGCACGCACAATCACGCAATAACGAGAGCCCGATGTTGGCCTACAATCCGTTCATCATTGGTTGTGTTTTTATCGGATAATCGATACATCACTGTAACTATATTTAGCGATTAATTTATGAATGAACCCGGCACACGAAAGACCCGCAAGTGCGTTTCAGCCTCAAATAGGTTTGTTTGCGTCAACGGGGGGAAAAAAAAAATTAAAATTAAAAAAATGAAAAGTATAATCTTACATACCGTGCCGGTAGTTAATTTTTAAACCTGTCGAAAACAAAATGGGTGTAAATATTTCGTTACTATCATACACGAACGGTCAACATGCAAAGTGTTGAATGTTCACAGAGGGGCCACGCCCCTTTTGAAATTGACTCATAGCGTCTCCCAAAAAAAAAATACAGAAACGAACTCAGGCTCGCTCCCCTCCCTTACTTCATTATACTTCACTAAGATCTAAATATAGGTTTAAACTTGCGGGTGGTAGACCAGGTACATTGGAGATCATCTGAAACGGGGTTGCATGATGACTGGACCTGCGCCGAACATCGGGGGCCCGTACAACACTCCCGGCGGCATCCCGATCATACCTGAATCAAAACGCTCGTATTAAATCCCGACTCCGCTACTGTCGATTCTGGTTGTTTTTTTTTTTTATGAGCCGATTGGTTCGAATACTGCCATTGCACACCTACATAATTCACACTGTTTTAGGATCAATTCTCTATACCATTGTCAGTAAACTAAACATAAACGTAATACTCACCTCCTCGTTCTTCACAATTTATCAACATAAATTGTCAATTATATAAATATTATATTGACACGTCTTCAATTGTTTTTCGATATATAGGTAGTAAATTATTTAAACCCAAAAATTACAATTATTTATCGATATAAATCCAATAACTAACACATACAAGCTCATATTATTTTAAGGGTAATTATAATGGGCCCTTTTCCTTAGTGCCATTTTTACGCTGTTTCAAGAGAGGTATAAATCAATTTCCGGTGATAAAAGTTAGAAATACTTACATCGAACATATATCTCATGGTGAGTGGGGGTGAAATTTGCACAGAGTGAGAAAGTATTCGGAGAGAAGGCAATAACAAATCTCAGAATGGGGAATTGAATAAGTGTCCCATCTCTTGAAATTTAAGATAGCCACTGTGCAACGCGCCTCGAGATAGTGGTACGGCTGTATCTGGACCAGCGATTTGGCAACCAGTGGAAATAAGGTCCCGTGTCCTGGCCTGCACGTTCTCCCCTTTAGTCTACGAGACACCCATTCATAATGAGGAATATCTTATCGCAAAAATAATGGCCGCTTGTGCGCAAGAAGAAGCAATCTTGGAATCTTCCATAAGGTGCGCGAGTCAATGATCCGGCGCTGCAATCTTTGTATTGAAGCAAATGGTCAACATTTTGAACAATGAAAGCCTTGTCTCAGGACATGGTTTAGAAAAGCTGCAGTGTCAAGCTTAGTGAAATCCAGGAAAAAAGTGAAGTGCAGGTCCTAAAATTTGCCCCAAAAATCTTTAAAAAATGATGCCATATGGTGTTGAAGAAGCTCTTGGTTTAATAATGGATCTTGGGTTGATAAAAGAGGATTACTTAACGATGCCCCTTGGAGCAAAATAAAGGGATGATGTTTATCCCTCGTACTACGTAATAACTGAGGCAAAGAGAAAGTGTTGTCCTCCAAAAATTAAAATATCTGGAACCGAGGCCGTGGTGCCATTACAGGATCTTTTAGATTTCACTATAGAAAGACTTGTAGAAGTACAAACAGAAGTGTTTCCATAGAATATTTCTAATGACTTAACACCCTACAAGTGTTTTATAAATGGGGTCTAGATGGCAGTAGAGGGAAACAGCCTATTTAGTGACGAGAAATTCAAAACTGGCAGGATTTAATGGCGGGAAATTCAAAGCCGGGGGATTCAAGTCTGCAGAATTTTAACTCAAAATGGTAGCCAACCTAAAAAAAAACTCTGTGGGATTTTAGTGGAGAGGGATTCAAATCCTGAGAATTTAGTGGTATGAAATTCAAATCTGAGGGAATTGAATGGCAGTAAATTCAAAATGGTGCCAACCTAAAAAATCCGTAGAGATTTAGTGGCAGGGGATTCAAATCTGGGGATTTGAAATTTATGGCCGTACTAATAGACAATGTTCCATCCTCGGATTAATCACGGATTGTAGAATCCTCGATTAGTCGATATTTATAATCGTATTAAATAGTCACGGATTCGGGTAAGATCGGCGAATTCGAGAATGAAACCAGGATTTGATAATATTTTTAGTGACATTACAATTTTACTAAATGTATGTTGGTGTTATATTCATAATGAGTAGTAACCTAACCTAATAGTTAAAATGGGCAGAAATAAACATTACACGGAGATGGAAAAGATTCTCTTAGCAACTCTAGTTAATGGATGTTCATCCCGAAATGCGGCTTCATCAATCAAATAAATATTGTAAAGTTTATAATATAGATTATTATATTAAACCAGCTGTTCTGGTGACATGAATAAATTGACAGATTGCATATAATCTGGGCTGACGGAAGATTATTTGAAGGAGGATTATTTTCAGATTAATCGACTATTGGATGCAGGGCCGTGCGAAGAGAAAACTGCGCCCGGGGCGAAAGTAAAATTGGCGCCCTTCTATCCCAAAAAAAAAAAAAAATGTTGCGGAAAGTGTTACTTATATTGCTGCAAAAAAAAACAATTATTCTAATTCTAAAATTGTCTAGAGCTTCGGAGATTCTATCGATTCCTTGACTTGTATGATTTAAAAAAAATAGGCTACGGAAATCTGGAAAATATGAAGTCAGATTGACGATCAGCCGACCTGACCGCGCGTAGCTTGGAATAGCCAACCGGGCAATCAGTTCGGACAAAAAATGTCACAGCATCTGGATTATAGGTATGTCTTGTCGACGGAGTGTTAATTAACGATATTTTCACAAAAGAACATTTCTAAGAATATTATATAACATTTTAGTATGTGACAAGGGAGCCATTAGAAATAATTTAGTTTTATTTATTTATTCCCCTTTAGTATGTAATCAAGAAATTTAAGGTAAAATAAGAAGAAATTTTAGATATGCTGACGTGTGATAAATAATAAAAATACATTAATTAACACTTTTATGAATTTTCCGTCATTCCGATGTAATAGCGATTTTGGCGCCCCTAATTTTGGCGCCCGGGGCGGGCGCCCCCTTCGGCCCCCCCCTTCGCACGGCCCTGATTGGATGCCTTCTAACCTGATCCGAGATTTAATCCTCAATCCCGCATCAATCCGCGACTATTAGTACGGCCGTTAGTGGTATGAAATTCAAATCTGAGGGAATTTAATGGCAGTAAATTCAAATTGGTGCCAACCTAAAAAATCTGTAGAGATTTAGTGGCAGGGGATTCAAATCTGGGGATTTGAAATTTAATGGTGTGAAATTCAAATCTGAGGGAATTTAGTAGCGGTAAATTCAAAATGGCTGCCAACCTAAAAACCTGCAGGAATTTAGTGGCTTGGGAATTCAAAATGGACGGAAGGTATCCGGCAACGCCAATGCCAACGCCGCCGATAGTTGGGTGGCGGGGAATTGAACACAATTGAGGCCTAAATTTCATGTTAGTTTTACGTGTGTACCACCGTCTAAAGTACCGACAACCAGGTTTCACATCAAAACAGCAAAGTGACGCAACGTGACTCGGGAGTGAGTCTACATCAAAGCAGCAACTCTGCAAGATATCGAATTACGCAACTTATTGAAACGTACTCAGAGGACTCGGGTGTGAGTCTGCATCAAAACAGCAACACTGCAAGATATCGAATTACGTATATAATATACAGGGTGTTTCAGAGCTCTGGGAATGGTCAATTACGTGCTTATTTGTCAAAAGTTTTGAAAAATGTTTTATACAAAAGTTATGCAGAATAGTGAGCTGCTCGCCCTAAAAATATTTAAATTTATACAGGGTGTCTCATACCAAAGTTACAGAGCAAACTTATGTTTTTTTTTTAATGGAACACCCTGTATATTTTAGCATTTTTTTAATACTCGTTACTTGAGAGATTAAAATGACGTAGATTGTGGGGGTTGATAACGGGCCGTTTTTGTGTTATTCAGTTGTTTATACAAAAATTTGAACAAAATTGTTAAAGTGCTCCCCTGAAACTAATAAAGATAATTCATTCTAATTTAGTGGTAAAGTTTAGTTGAACATTAGTCTTCAAAATTACTCCATCAACCAAAACATAACTCAGCGTATTATACAGGGTGATAGCCATTCGCAAACTGCACAATGTCTATTTTTTTTCCTATATATTATTTCATAATTTGAAAGTTCATTAAATAAGCTTTCGTTTCATATAAGGTTTTGTATATCTGAAGTTGATGGTTACTCTAATATTTCAAAATTCGTTGGTGAAACCTTATATAAAACGAAATCTTACTTAATGAACTTTTAAATTATGAAATAATATATAGGGTGTTCAATTTGAAAAAAATAGAAATTGTGCAGTTTGCAAATGGCTATCACCCTGTATATTATGCTTTGGTTGATGAAGTAATTTTGAACCCTAAAGTTCAACTTAACTTTACCACTAAATTATAATTAATTATCTTTATTAGTTTCAGGGGAGCACTGTAACAATTTTGTTCAAATTTTTGTATAAACAACTGAATAACACGGAAACGGCCCGGTTTCAATCGCCGAAACCTAAGTCATTTTAATCTCCAAGTAACAAGGAATCCAAAAATGCTAAAATATACAGGGTGTTCCATTAAAAAAAACATAAGTTTGGTCTGTAACTTTGTTATGAGACACCCTGTATAAATTTAAATATTTTTAGGGCGCGCAGCTCACTATTATACACAACTTTTGTGTAAAACATTTTTCGAAATTTTGAAAAATAAACACGTGATTGACCATGCCCAGAGCTCTGAAACACCCTGTATATACCCAAAGATTAGACTTTTTTGACAAACACTAGAAAGTGAAAAGTATCAACATGGCTATGAAAAAAAAAAAGTCGCCAACAGACACATTATTGACAGTTTGTTATTGTTATTGTTCTTGAGTTTTGACTACTTTTTTGCCAGTTGGATTCTCATGGGATAGACGATTATTCTTGAGTGCGGTAAATTGTATAGTTGTTTTTATGTAATTCGATTAATTAAAAAGGTCGTGACTGAATGGCGAATGCCTAAGCAAAAAAAAATAAAAATCTTGAGTGCGGTTTTCGTAATAAATTACAATTTTTACATTTCCCATAAGTACTACTTTTTGTGGTGAGAGTTGTTCGGCAACCTAGTGAGATTTCTGCCACTCAAGATGTCAAAAAAGTCTAACCCATGGGTAGATGTAGTGTAACGTGTAGAAACATGTTTTCAGAAAGTGCGGATAAGAGCGACCACCACCTCTCATAATTGAGCAATATAAATAAGAGCGCCGACAATACAATTATTTAGTTTATTCGAAGTTCTTAAAAAGGTCATGGCCTTGACCATGCAAAAGGGTTGCCAACTGCCACTAAATTTGAAATCCGTCAGATTTGAATTTCCGGCCATTATATTCTCCTCGACTTTTTTGACACGCGGGAAGGGAATGACTTCAAATCGCCTGTTTTACTCTATTGATGGCAGTGCTGGCCATGCCTTAAGTAAACGGAATCTTTCAAACAATTCTGAATACATTGATTCTAACATAATTTTATGCACCACTGTGCCCCCGAAACTGTCCACAAAAAGCAGAATTAAAACATTACGTTGTGTCAAGAATGCGAAAAATTGCTGCCAGGAGAAAATTCTGATTTGCACGTTTTCGAGAATTTTTGAATTTCATAAAACAAAGTGATGTTTTAGCTTCAATAGATACAAAATAAAACTTTTCAACGATTTCTGATAGAGTAGAGCCATTGAAACTCTGAATCAAGATCAAAACGTAAAATGGTGTAAAAAGTGCCAAAAATTGATTTTTCTACAAAAAAATTTCGACTAATGTTTCCGTATGCAAAACCTCTTCGGTGTAAGTATAGAAGTAGTTTAAGCCCGTTAGTCGAGTATTTGTACAGAAAATTTCATACTTATATAGTGAAACGTAAAAAAGTGCTAAAAAAGGCCATTTTCATCGCTCTTGCACACACTTAGAATGCTTTCCTAATGCTACAGCACGGTTCAGTAGGACCAGAATTACTCAATTTTTAAGGGCCGTCGAAATCGGAGAGATGACCCCTTTTTCGCTCCGGCCTAATGTATACGAATATTGGAATAATATATCCATTTGAGTTTTTTGTTGATGAAAAACACAAACCACGAAATAACCTCAAAATATATCATCATTTGTGTAACGTCGACCGTGTTGCTTAACATAGGAAATGTTAATATACATCGATGTTAGTTGACAGGCTTTGTGTTCAGAATCGTACATTCATAACTACTGTCGATGCTAGTAAATAACATCGCTGTTCACGCTAAAATTTTTGTTCAGAATAACACCATAAATTTTGCTGTCAAACCGACTACCAATCTCCAGAAACGTACAGCTTTAAATTATCTTTACTAGAGCGCCATCTCTTGACCGCCGCCTGAATAGTGGCTGGGGTTTTTCTAGCCACTCTGTATACATATATAAATATGGTAAAATTTCGAAGAAAAATAAACGTATCAGGGAATCCAACCAAAAAGGGCTATTTCATTGTCAGAGTCCCTGTGTTAGGAATTTGACGACTTCGGTGAGATTTTGCTGCCCGTGCCGGCCGAGGCCATGGACCGAATGTTCATCCCTCGACCCAAACTTTCTCGTCACCATTGTCCTCCTCCCTGCCCTCGCAAATGCATAAATACGGGTTTGGCACATATTTTCTGAGTATTAGTCTTGTAAATGTTGTACACGAAATGAACGTAAGTTATTTTCCGAATAAATACAGTTAAACTGAACATTGGTCTTTAACCCTTTCGCTGCTGTAGACGCATATTTACGTTCCGTTTTTGCGTCAACATGTTTCTTCATTTTTTGCGAAACGTTAGTTTCTAGTTCTTTAACTTTCCACAAACAATAAGTATACTGTTAACACATATATGTTTTCTTATTCCGCTAGATGGCGTTGCTGTTAACATATATGTAATGTTCCAGGCTAATCTAAAGTCGCACCACACATATGGAGCGTTTTCCTAACGCCGCAGCGAAAGGGTTAATAGATCACCCTTGCGATTAAGAACAAAGGTCGAAACACCCTGATAAGATTTTTCTTCGAAATTTTACCATTTTTCAACAAGTACGACCGTTACTTCCCTCCAGTATCTATATATATTCATGCAGCAAAATGCGTATGCCCTGAATCAGACAATATGCATGATATGTGGGCAATGTTACAGTGTAACGCGCTAAGTAATCAACACTGATTATAGTTGATTAGCTTAATAATATCACACCTCGTAATCGGCCTTGACCTATACACTATATTCACTGTTACAGAAATGAAACGGTGCATACTTAATATTTATGAAGTAGTCAATATAATAAATACATAATCAACGAATTAAATTATATCCACCATAATAACACTAAAATAAAACATAATTTCAAGCCTAGCATCAACACACAGCTATATGAAAGAAATAAACAAGAATTCTACATTGTTCACACAAGTGTTTCCAAGATAGCGACGTTCCAATCTAATCAAGTTATCACCTACAGACCAAATACTATAAATATATTACATTAAATGACGGCCGTCCTCGGGGGGGGGCGTCCTCACATTTTTGAAGGCTGCCCCCGGACGGCACACAGTATTCCAACCAACGCTCGTACAGTGATAAGATTTAGGTATGGTGTAAGTAAGATGTATTTATATATAATATATATAATGTAAAAAAAATAAACCAAAAAAGAGTACACAGGATATTATTATAAAAATTATTAATTAATCTGATGATGTTTGTAGCGCAGCATGTCCGAATAAACGTCTCATCGCGGTCAGTTTTGGATTATGAAAAGTTCAGTGTTGAATTGAAACTTTAGTCACTTTGCAATAAATAATAATAACTGAATTGAAAAATTATTTTTGCCATCACTGCAAGGGGTGACTCATGGTACGGACGAGGTAGCAATACAGATAAGTAGTGTCGGTTGCAGAGACAGCTGGTGGCGTGACCGTACCTACCTGTATTACAACCTCTGTTACCTTGGCCGTACCATGAGTCACTCTGCGAGCTGTCACTGGATGACATAAATGACCTTAGCTGTCAATGTCAATTCATTGAACGAAGAATGCGTTTTTATTTCAATTTACAAGAGGCATAACGAAGTAAAAGCCACAGCCATTAATCAAGTTACACATTTAATGAACATTGATGTTCATTAAATCAGTTTCACGCATGAATCTTCTAATTTTTCATAGTTTTTGCTAATATAAACGGACTGTAGGACAGCAATCAGTTTATATAAATTAATGAGCAAAACTTAGTGAACGTGAAATTTTGCACGATTGTTGCAAGGAATTATCAAAATCAGATTCATCATGAAATTTTATCATGTATAACAAAACATAGTCAAGTGAGTATACAGAATTATTGTTGGAGATTGGAAAAACTATTTTACCACAATGGCTTCATGAGAGAAATGATTTTTTTTTTGCAGTAAAGATTGCACAACTGTATTATATTTTTATTAAAGCTCAGAGCTGACAGACCTTTTCATTTTTTTATGTGCAGAAAAATACTGAATATTTTGAAATTACCATGCAATAAAGATCAGCACCAGTCTCAAGTCTAGCAAATAGTTTTAATTACTAATTTTCAATGACGCTTCCAATTCACTGAAAAAAGGCAGTGACAAAAAAATCTAATCATTTAAAACAGGTTTTTATCATACAGCATCCATTCACGGACACCAATTTTCTTCCTTGATAAACTTTTCATTATACAAAATTGAACCTTGCAAGTGATTTATTTCGACACGCCGCACAATAATAATAATGCAATCAACCATAATGACAATAAAAACCACTGGCAAACTAAGCAAGTGACAGAGTTCTTATGCAAACATGCCAACACTGAGTGCGTAAGTTATTTTTTGTATACCTGGGCAGAGGCAGACGAGCCCCATACAACTGACGAATCTTCAAAGAAAACACAAGACAACAAGGCATTATAAATACAGCAGTACTATATGCGCCACTGCCTTCTCTGTCTCAACACTACTTGAATTTTCTAGAACATCCTTAAACATCCCGATTTATACGATTTAAACGGGCCTCCGCAGCCGGGGAAAGAGTGTGCGCCTGATGTTTAAGAATATTGCCTCTCGGGTAAAGAATAAAGTAATCAAACAAGTAAACCTCGTGTGAATGCAGTAAGGGTAAAGGAATCGGTTCTCAACGTAAAAGTAAATTCTAGTCTAGAAAACAACCGTGTGGTATGTAGTAAAAAAAAATTAAGCAAAATCTTAAAGTAGTATTTTGAGTTTGTGTAACTGAACGAATAATATGGTACAGTAAATGGCACACACATTTCTATAAGGAGTTTGTTCTTATTTTAGCTTACGATTGTAGTTTTCTGTCCTTGCTTACATAACTACATTTATCGATGTTTAACACTGAATGAAACTCTTACTATGTTTTAAAATCACAATTATTTATTGTCAAATATAAACAGTTTTTACATTAATATGAAAATTGTACATATTTTCATTCTTACTTTATTGTAAAATATATACAATTTTTATATCAATGTACAAATTGTATATATTTTACAATAAATAATTGTGGTTTTAAAACATAGCAAGAGTTTCGTTAAGTGTTATTATGGATTACCACGTAGTAATGGTTGCAACCATCATCATGATTATCGACGTTTATTTTTGCCTATGCATAAATAAAATATAAATAATTTAATAATCATAAACGGAGCAATTATCAATGATGACTGATGGTATGTGCTTACCAGGGTTGAGTGACGACACAGCTAAGTAGGCCGGTCTATTCAATGCGGAAAGCAGTAATCTCAAGTTGTAATTTATTGAATTGTTTTTCGGTCTTTCATCATTATTACAACATGACAATGATCGTCTTAGGTTTTTTAAATAAATTCGTTTTTGAATGAGAGGGCACGCGCGTCTGCACTCAGCACGCTTTGCGCATCTGCACCCAGCATGAATGTGCGCGTTTGTCGCCTTGCAGCCGTATCGTCTCACTGTGTGCTGAGCTGTAGAAGCTTATAATGTTTAAACAGTGATAATGCTATGAGTGACGGTGAAGTTTGAAAGTGGGTGAAAATGTATGAGGACCGGCAGGTTAATGTGCTGACCGACGATTCACGATTTAAAGTTATCAATTAATTATACACAGGTTTAAAGGTTGTGTACATCATTATTTCGCAGAAACCGAATCATCAAAAATTGTGATGGTGGGTTCCAAGACTTTTCCGATGATCACAAAACAAAAAGACCAATCTCTTTGTAAAAAGATAAAACACAGTCCAAAGTGTGCTTTATCGTTTTCAACTCGATACAATCAGGAAGGAGACGAATTTTAGGACCATCGTCACAGGAGGTGAAACTTGGGTGTCTCACATAACTCATGAGGATACACATCATCACCAACCAAACTGAAAGCCAAACAGACAATTTCAACACGAAAGATCTGTCTTTGAGACGATTCGGTGCAGAGAGGCATTGAGAAAACTCTGGCGTGCATACAAAATAAACAGCATGGCCTACAGTCTTCCGGTGTGATGAAGCTCCATGACAATTGTATAGTACCATTGTCACGTATAAATTCTACTGTATACACATGAAACAGATTATTCATATGACCTTGTACTTGCTATTCAAGGTCATACTAATACTGTTATTGAATGCGCCATTGAAAATCCTACAACTTTCGTGGGAAACATTTCTTCCAAAATACATATTTTTGGAAATGTTCAAAGATACAAATTCTACTGTATAAACATGAAAAAGATGACGTTCATATGACCTTGTACTTGCTATTCAAGGTCACACTAATACTGTTATTTAATGCGCCATTGAAAATCCTACAACTTTCGTGGGAAACATGTTTTCCAAAATACATATTTTTGGAAATGTTCAAAGATACAAATTCAACTGTATAAACATGAAAAAAATGATGTTCATATGACCTTGTACTTGCTATTCAAGGTCACACTAATACTGTTATTTAATGCGCCATTGAAAATCCTACAACTTTCGTGGGAAACATTTCTTCCAAAATACGTATTTTTGGAAATGTTCAAAGATACAAATTCTACTGTATAAACATGAAAAAGATGACGTTCATATGACCTTGTACTTGCTATTCAAGGTCACACTAATACTGTTATTTAATGCGCCATTGAAAATCCTACAACTTTTGTAGGAAACAATTTTTCCAAAATACGTATTTTTGGAAATGTTCAAAGAAGTAGCCAAATTGGTTTTACGCAATTTTGAATACCTTCCCACCTTTGTGCACGTTTAGACAGCATTTTCAGCCGTACCGTCTGTCTGTATGCTGAGCTGTAGAGGATCTGTAATTCATTTCTTGATTGCAAGAAACTTGGCAGCAGCAGATTTGTGAAGTTTAAGGTAATAATACTACGAGTGATAGAAAAGTTCGAAAGTGGGCGAGAATGTTGAAGGACGGGGGGGGGGTTAAAGTGCACGACGAGCCACGCCCTGGCCCACCTTCTCTGATTTCTCAAGATTTGGTTCGTGATCTCGACAACAAGATTTGTGAATACCGACGATTCACAATTTCAAAGTTATCAAACAATTTTCCACAGGTTTCAAGGTCGTGTACACCTGAATTATCGAAAATTGTGTTGTCGGTGTGTTTTAACCGCTTAATGCACTCTGCCGTGTATAACCGGTTTAAAGAAACTATTATAAATAAAACACTTTTCTTTGTTAATGTCTCACGATTTATTAATATTAACAAAGAAAAGTGTTTTATTTATAATTCAAAACTTAAGACGAAGTAAACGCCTTCAGTGTCAATCAATTATTTAAAGAAACTGAATAATTCTTGCTCACCCGGATTCGAATTAGGTTTTCACAGACAAATTCTGTCGACTATGTGCGTTGAATAGTTTCATAAAGATCAGCGATTAATCCCATAAAATTGAAAAAATATTATTTGCATCCCCACCTGAAGGAAGCCCATCCATGTAAT
Source organism: Ocypus olens (assembly GCA_910593695.2). Lineage (NCBI taxonomy): Eukaryota > Metazoa > Arthropoda > Insecta > Coleoptera > Staphylinidae > Ocypus > Ocypus olens. Next base: position 43,120,126 of record OU343062.1, on the reverse strand, counting down.
ATCTTATTTGATTTGATATTTTATTGGTGCATTAAGTGGTTAAGACAACCTAACAATCACCAAACAAAAAGATTTATCATTTTTGACTCGATACAATCAATTTTTAGACCACATCGTTACAGGAGATAAGACTTGAGTGTCTCACATGACTCCCGAGTCCATGGTATGGCAATACCATCATTGCCAACCAAACTAAAAGCCAAAAGAAAATTTCAACAAAAAAGATCTGCCTCTTGGGACAGGAAAGGGATTTTGTTAGTGGATTTCATGCCGAGAGGCACAACAATCAATTCTGAAGCATATTGTGTGACCTTGAGAAAACTCCAGCTTGTCGACAAGCGGCGTGGCCTACTGATGACAATGCAAGGCCACATGTTTCTGCACAAACAGAAGGTCTAATCAGGCCTTTTGGTTGGGTAAAACTGGATCATCCACCTTATGGTGAAGAGCTTGGACCCAGTTTCGTTTACTTAAAGAAGTTCTTTGTTGGTCACCGATTTAACAACGATGAAGAAGTGAAAACTGCAGTCTGGAATCCAAAAACTTGTTGAACGGTATAACAAATGTTTGAACAAAGATAGAAATTATAAAGTGATTTTTACTTGTTTCGGTATTTAAAGGAGTTCCTTGGTGGTCAACAATGACGAAGAATCCAAAAACTTGTCAGTAAAACAGATGTTTGAACAGAGATGGAAATTATGTAGAAAGTTTTTGAACAAAATATGCATTACTTCAAAATTCATAGCCAATCGGCGGAGTCTATGCCGAGTCGTGCATGGATGTCAAAAACGCTGGCAGGTGGTGTAGAAAATTTACAGCCGGTTGTACTGAAATTCACGACAAGCAAAGGAGCTAACTGTCTCCCAGTCAATTTCCGACGAGACAGTCGTGAAGATTGAGTAAACCATGCGTGAAGATCGGCGGATCACTCTGGATGATCTCTGCAGTTTGGTTCCTGGGGTTTCTCGAAGCACTATTCACAGGATTTTAATGAAAAAGTTGAAATATCGGAAGGTCTGGGAAAGATGGATACGAACACCACAAATGATGACGGAAGACCACAAACGGCAACGAGGTGAATCTTCCCGCTGTGTAGATGAAACGGACAACTTTTGTGCTCCATTGTCTCCCGAGACTAAACAACAATCACGTGTGTGGCAGCATTCCTCTTCGTCTAAGCCGTGCAAATTCAAACAAACACAGTCTGCCAGTAAAGTCATTTTAGTTCACGACGAGGTGAAACTTGCGGTTCAACACTTCCTCAAGGACATGGCGGTGAGGGGGTATAACATGAGCATACAAAAATCTGCCACGTCTACAAAAATGCATCGACCAAAATGTAGTAAAATACAAAAATGTTCCACCTTTAAAATATTATAGAAAATTAAGGTCCCTTTGTATTTCTGAAAGATGGGAGGATTAACCTGATACATTAAATTAATATATTGTAAAAATTTACTACAAAAATGATAAGTTCAAAAAATGTTTCAATAAAAAGACATGAATATCAATTAAGCAGTCAACCATATTTTTCTTATTAAGTTGCTGACTATAGCTTCACACTTTATCGGATACTGGAAATGCATGAAGCCAACCCCAAAAATCATTATGCGTGATTATGAGTTAATTTCCACCTTTTTGGCTGTGTCAACAAACTTCCTCTTCAACTACTACGAGTTAGTTTAGTGTGGTTTTTGAGCTAAAACCATAATTGGACTGTACATTTTGTTTAAGGTTGAAGCTTTGGCATCCATTTTCAGCAGGATGGGGCTACACTCCATGCAAGTTAGGAAACAATCAAGTTGAATTCCTTTGATGCCAATTTCTTATTTCGCAGAATATATTCAAATGAAAAGCAACAAGAGCTGTAATTCAAATATGACCTTTCATATTGCTTTAGCCAACCTTGCTAGGTTGTTTAAGACCGAATTCAATTACAACTTAAATAAGTGGAAGCATTGCACAAAAGAGAAGAGTCCCAACTCGTAACACAATTATTTCATGACTAATGAAAATATTTACATGATGCGGTGCGGTTTAACGAAAAGTTGTGAGTTCTTTGAAGACAGTGGTTCCAGTCAATTCGCAACGTTGTCTGTTGATGTTGAGGAACTTCCTGATCCCTAACTTCAGAGGAATTGTTTAGTGGGCAGGAGGATGTGGTTCCAGCATGATGAGACAACTGCACATATGATGCTAATGAGATTATGGACTTTTTGAGGAGCAACTTTCATGGCCAAGTCATCTCGCATTTTGGGGATATTGCATGGCCAGCTCGCTCCCCAGACCTTAGCATTTGTTATTTTTTCTTGTGGGTGTTCCTTAAAGCAGGAGTTTACACAAACAAACCCTGCACACTGGAGGAACTGAAAGAAGCCATAAGCCAAGAAATCGCCAACCTGTCTCCTGTAATGTTAGAGAGGGTGTTTGACAGCTTCAGTGCAAGACTGGAAGAATGCTCTGTCAAAGAAGAAGAAGGACATCTTTTAAAGAACATTATCTACAAATCTCTCGATCTGATGTTATTTTCATTTTTTCATAAAACATTTTATCACTTTTATTAATTTTTGTGATGTTTTTACTTTAAAACCATCAGATCATTTTGACACACCCTGTATTATGAACTACAAAAAAAACCGGAATGGTCATTATTTTTGGCAAATAAAATCCATTTAAATTAGATATAACTATTTTATTTTATCCCATAATGTTATCATGCCAATAACTCCTTAGCAACGAGTTACGTTAATGTACCTTTAACAACACTAGTGTTGTTAAGAATTCTTAACAACAGTAGTGTTGTTATATTTATCTTAACGCAACTCGTTGCTATGGAGATATTGGCATACAAACATTATTTCGCCCATGGCGTTTTTCATTAAACATTTTTCTTATTAAAAAAATAGAAATAGGATAAAATAAACCGTGTTAAGACACACGTAACGTTATTTGTTTTTACATTACTCGAGAATTTAAAATCATTCGCTCCTACGTCACTCGTGCTTCCAACTTTTCTCTCGTAATGTAAAAACCTTCATTTACTTGTATCGTAAATTACTATTTCAACACCAGAAAAATTGTAGCTAATAAGTTTTCAGGTTCACATGATAGAAATTTGTGTCATTTAATAACAGTACCGTTTATAGAACAGTTACACAAACTCGCCAGCCTTAAACCTAGAAATTAAATGCGTCATACACAAATTCCTTGTACACGAAAATAAGAATTAAATAAGAAAATTACACCACAATTAAAAAAAAAAAAACTTAAACTTAAAGAGAAGAGGGTGTGGTCTACTGTAATAAAAATATTTCCGCTGCAAAAGAAAAATGATAATGAACTGAACCGTGTAAAGGTTTCCTCTCGTAAATCGCCGCCAGTCATTCCTACGGGAAGGCGCGCGTGATTCGGCACTTACCTGGAGGCATGCCCATGGGGGGCCTCATTATGGGCCCCCCCAGTAATGTCGGAGGTCCGGGAAGCGCCATGGGTCGCATGGGCGCCATTATCGACATGCTGGACACGGGCGTGCCCGCTATACTAATCGGTGGCCGCATGGGGAACCGCTGCATCATCGCCGCTTGCGCCTGGTGCATGATATCCTGCTGCCGGGCCACGGCCTGTTGCGCTGCGGAAACCTGCATTGCCAACTGCAAGTCAAACTGTTGTATTACTTTAGTCAGTATGCAGGTTCTAACAGGGCGTGCAAACAGTACTCACGTCGGACGCCGCCGAACTCGTGCTGGGCGTATTCGAGGAATCGTCTGAAGATTTCGAGGGTAAACACCTCTGGTATTTCGGCTGCCTCGCTCTAATTTCTTCTAACGATATGTCCTCGGCGGGATGTATTATCTTGCTGGCGGCTCCTGTTGTACTAATGGTGTTTATTTTGGCACCGTCGGAACTACTACTGCTACTGTTTGGATTGTTCGTCGTTGGCGGCGCGCTTATCGTGGCACCTGGAAAGGGAAATGAAAATTGTAATGCGCCTCCAGAAGCATCATTTTTAATGCCAAAAAAAGATTGAATAAATATACAGTAGTTTTTATTTGTTACAGTGTGACCACATCATTTGATTTTCAAAAATTGCCACAGCTAAAAAAAGGTTCATAGAGAATAACAAACGAAAACAGAATTATGTGAAATGAACTATTACTATGGTTGTAAATACCGTGAAGTCAGAATATCGAAAATAGTTAGCGAGTAATATTATGTCGGCTGCTTTGAATTCTCCAGTGCAGTGCACATGCGTTTTTTAAAAGAATTAACCTCAAAAAACCAAAATGTCAAAATTAACAAAATGCACTGCACTGGATAATTACTTGAATTATATATAAGAAATCTTTATTATCAGTAATTGCATTTAGTACATTTTTTTTTTATTCCTACAGTTACAATTTTTCATATGTTGATTCCTGATAAGGGCTATCGACCTTAGGTCTTTCCGCCTGCTTGAATTATTATCCCCATTTTCAGAAAATGTGCCCAAAAACGCCCAACGCCATAACTCTGTTATTTATTGACCGATTCGAATGAACTAAAAAATAAATTCAATGGCTGTTTAAATACTGTAAAATTATGGCAATTATATATTTTTTCAAAATCAACTTCATTGCCGAATGATAGTCAACTTTTAATTTTTAAATGGCTGCATATACTTTTCTAATTTTATAATATTAGACATCGTTTTTCTGAATCCAATTATGCCCGTTATGTTGGTTTTAAGTTAATATTTATGCCAGAAAAAGATAATAATAAATCTTGTTCACATGATTTTTTTTGGTAATAAATGGAGTGTGCCTTGAAAAAATTCGAATCGACAAATGTCATTTATTGTATAAGTAATGTCAACCATTTGTTATTAGTGTGTGTTTCAGACATAATCATGAACAATAGCGAATTAACGGACATGTTACAAATTTATTTTCTATGTAATAGAAATCGAAGAGCTGCGGCACGAATTTATCATCTACGGATTCCAGAGCGGCGAATACCAGAACCTAAATTTAGAAGGTTAGAAGGAAATTTGAGACGATATGGAGCCTTTAAAAAGTCGAAGACAGTGGATCGACAATTTCGTGGACTTGCAGAGTTAGACGTTCTACTTAGTGTTAACAATAATCACAGAACATCTAAATCGCAAGTGAATTAATACTTGCACTACTTATTTATTCTATTCTACATTGAGTTTTAACATAGGTACTCATTTATTGGGTCCTTATTATTCATGTTTGACATAACCTTACAACAAATGACATTTGTCACTTTAATTACAATTTTTTTAAATATAATTTTAAATGGAAGATTTATTTTAATTCCTTTCGACCAAAATATTGAACGAAAAAAAACATATTAGGCATTATTGGATTCAGAAAAATAATGTCGAATGTAAAAAAATTAAAACATTATATGCTGCCATTTAAAAATTTTAAGTTGGCCATCATTTGACAATGAAGTTATGATTGAAAAAAATCAATATTGATGTCATTTGTTAGTACTTTGGTTTTTAGTTCATTCATATCCGTCAATAAATAACAGAGTTATGGCGTTGAGCGTTTTTTTATCGAACACACGGTATACGTTTAAAATTCATTTGGTTTGTTTCACGATTAAATTAATTTATTTTCAACTTAGTGCCATTTTCAAGAATGATTTATACGGGGACTACATAAAGGGCGATGATGTAATCGTTTGTTTGTTGTTAAGTAAATAATTTCGCTTACCCGATGTGATTGGTTTAAAATCGGCTCCCACGATGGCGCCGCTGGGAGACGACGAGGGTACCGCACTGGGAAAGAGCGGCTTGGCGGGGTTGCCCTGCTGCTGCATCATGGCCATGTGCGGCGGCATCATCGGCATTCTGGAATAATGTCTGAAATGAGTGTTTTTTTGAATGAAATTTACAGCCCTGCATTTCCAATACTTGAAACTAAGGCTAAATCATAGTACCCAATCCAAGTATTGCTCTTGTCGGGCCCTTGCATCTTGTGCCATAATCTATGATAGAAACAAAACACTTCCTGTCAATTTACAAAGTCTCTCTTTCGTTTTCTTTTTTAAACTACGTGCCGGAAAATTCGGAATTATATGTGTGATCAATTTTGGGATTAAATGAGATTTTCCTAACACAATAATAAAACGTAGTTAAATAGATGGAGTGAACATGCATGGTGAAATGGTGATGTTTAAAAGCATTATTTTGTAGTAAATTCTGAGTGGTGACTTGTGAAATGTAACGTAAGGGATGGAATAGATGAATATTATCCAATCGACAGAATTTTCCTTCACTGCTCTACTTCTGACATCTTGTGGATGAATGCGGAAACAATGCGCAAAAACACAACTTTGAGGTTATCTTTCAAAAATACATGTCTCATAAGATGATACGTTTATTAGATTTCCTGTAATAAATAACTGAAATCAGGTCTATTATTTTGACTTGCTGTGTACATATTTTTGATGAGCTTGTGTGATAAAAAACCCATATTAACCAGGTCGTTGTCACTTGCACTAGTTTTTCTGTGTGTTCCTAACCTTTAATAACCGTTATGCCCGATCAAAGTCTGAAAAATCTTTTTTTTTTTATCTTCCAACATGTTTATGGTGACACGCTATTTTTTTGTATTGAAGTTAGCTGAAATTTTTTAACGCCAATCAATTTCTCTCTATGAAAAAGAATGGTCTACGATGATTATTAAAAAAGTTGTATTTTTTAACAAAAGTTCCAAGGGGTGTACTTGTGTATATTTTCATCTTTTCGTCAAAAATTAAAAATCTCTAATTTTAATTGAATCCAACTAATTGACGTACAAGGAGCACAGATTTGAAAACCGCGTTCAATTTGCAGTTTTCATTTAGCCGCTACGGCCGATAAACGAAAAATGAAAAAAAATTAATAAATTTTTTCTCGAGTAAAAATGATTTTATGAAAAATATTTTGAAACAAAAGATAATCATTTCTTTGTTGTCTTCAATATTTGTTTAAATGTTTTTGTAAAATTTTTCATATTTAAAAAAATATTGGGAAAAAACAAAAAACAGTCAAGGTAAACACCCACTTCCGGTGCACAAAATTTTACCAAAAGCTTTTCAGTTCTTTGGATTATCAAATAAGACTTATGTTCAAAGTTTCATATCAATTGCTTTATTAGTTTTTGAGATACAGAGCGCACAGACACAATTTTTTTTTCCAGAAATTGTTGAAATAGCATTTAGGGACCCCAAAAACGGAAATTTCCGGAAAAAAATTTTTTGAAAAAAGAAATCACGATCACAATACGTACTTCGAAATGGAGAAAGTAAACAAATAATTGTAGTACCATCAGAGATATCATCATACAGTATTACCAAGCACTTGAGACGTGTGGGGGTAAAGTTGAGAATACGAGAGAACGCAACAATTGAATTTAAGATGGTCACTCGAGTGCTTAGTAGAGTACGTTTGAATAGAGAAGAACCTTGCGCACGAACGAAAACTGGTTTTTAGCTGTTAGTCGAGTCTATTATGCAGAATAGGGTGTGGCAGTGTTTCATTAGCGTAGTTGCTTCCGAGTTCCGAGTGTCATTCTGCTTTTTATTGTTCATTGTTTTGCTATGATTCGTTTTTCCTGTGTTTATAAAAATCAGTTCTTTTTAGAACATATTAGTTGTGAACATTAAATATTGTTCCCCCATCAGAACACCTACAGACCGGTTTCGACCTTTCAGGTCTCATCAGTGTAGTTAGTTGCTGATGGGGACACGGAGATTACTATTGGAATATAAATATTCCAAACACCGTTAAAGGTAGAAACACCAAAGTGGCGGAATCTATTGCCTGAATGCTGTACTGAACCATATTGTTATATTTGCCGCCGCTGGCAATGTCCATATCTTGTCGGTGTTAAAGCCACCCGGATTTGGTTCAGTACAGCATTCAGGCAATAGATTCCGCCACTTTGGCGTTTCTACCTTTAACATATTAGTTGTTTCATTTTCGATTAAATCATTTATCGCTGCATTCCGATGGCCACGCAAAGGAAGTGTTTGTTGGGGAAACGTGGACAACTAATTCACTCTCAATCTCGTGCCATTATCTGTACAGAGTTTATGGAATACGAAGCAATATAGATGCTTTTGAAGGCGGCACCTATATTGGGATTTTCACGGATTATTTTCTGCACTCCCAAATATATTTACTTGAATTGCGCACGCCACTGGCACAAGCGACCGTTGAAATCTCACGCAACCTTGGGCTCTTCTCTATTCAAACGTACTCTACATGTAGATACATGCTTAACTGAAAGTAATAAAGTTGCTTCGACTCACCCCGGATGATGCATGAAGTGCGGTCCCATGGGTCCCATCTGCATCATATGCCCCATCGGCATCCCCGGAGGCATGCCGGTCATGTGGTGCGGCGGCATCATACCGGGCACCATCCCGGGCATCCCCTGCATAACACCGGGCGCACTACCCAATAGTCCTTCCGGCTTCACTTTTTTCGCCACCGGCTCGTCGTCCTCCTCGTCCTCGGACACTCCCCCGCCCCTGGGTCCGGACTTTTGCCTTTCGTGCTCTTTAACGTCCGCCGCGGGTATACCTGGAAAGTTCCGAGATTACTCCATCTGACGACCGGCAATACTTAAACAGTATTCAAGTACCCCCAGCATACACAGTTTATTATTGTTCCAAAGCACGAGTATTTTAATTGATGATTTTAGACGAAATGGAATTGTATTAAAAATGAACTACAGCAACCAATTAAGCCACAGGTAAGGTATAGGGAAAATGTTCGTGATTATTTACTCTTTTATTAAAACGCAATCTCACAACAGATGATGATTAACGTGCACAAACATTCCACTAGGGTACATCAGAATGAAGCTGAAAGTAGTTAAACAAAATTAACAAGAATCAGACGGATGAGTCTACCAAATAATTATGTAACGAGCGTATAATAAAAAAATTACGACGAAGTTGACGATGGAAATCTAAAGTCATGTCTGATGTTAACCCTTTCGGCCCTGGTGGTGGCAATTGCCACCGCAAAATTTACATGTCTCTACTTACTATGACAATCCATATTTTTCCTGTTTATCACTAGATGTCACTTCAGAAAAGCCTCACTAATTAATTCCTATACTAATTAAGCAAATGAGTTCAAATTTGGTATTTATGGTCTTAAGAAGCTCCCCATCAATAATAATTAGCAAATTTTTTTTTTCAAGTTTAAAAATCCAGGGCTGAAAGGGTTAATAACTGACATGCCACCTTTTAACCCATTAACGCCTGTGTTTGTTTTTTATTAAATTATATTTTTCTTTGTATTTTTCAATTACATTAATTTGTAAATTCATTACAAAGGCAGAACTTTAATTATATAATTTTTAGTATACAAAATATTGAATGTGCCATAGATGGAAAGCCAGACATAAAATAATAAAATCCAAAATAACATTACTATTTTGTGTTCCTTATATGGCACACTAGGTGGTAATGGGTTAACCGCAACCAGCAAATCACGTGCGTGATCTTAGGAGACTTGACTCAAGAGTTCTAACGCCAACTTCGTCGACAATTTTTGTTGTAAGCTCGATACTTTAAAATCCCACCAAGTTAGTGCAGTTAGTGTTAATAGTTAGGCTTTAATATGTTACTAATCTTTAATAGGGCATTAAAACTATGCATAATGCAATTTTAAAAGAGGGAGGGGAAAGTAATATCGTTTCTGTGCGTGTCAATATTTATCAGCTCATTGTGTACTTCAAGGTCATGGTAAAGACATTGTAAGGTTAAAGAGACTTGTTTACTTGTAAATAATTAAGTCTTAATTTTTTTTTTTGCAGTTTTGAATAAAATTGCCAGCCAAATTCCAGAAGCAGTATATATCTAAAGGACCCCGCACAAACCTCATGGAAAATGGGTCTCGGTGGATTTGGCTGAAATTTTGGGAATTTGTTGTTTACGTCATCGTCATGAAAAGTTCTCATGGTTGCAACTTGATTCGTTGAGCCATATGAGCACTAAAAACAGTCAGGACGAAGACTCTCCCAGCGAGAAAGATGGATCGTCGCCGAAGGCTACGGGCCGATCATGATCACGTTGACGAAATCGCACATATCTTATTGTATGCGCTGTATACCGCCTTTGTAAAAAGAAGATAATAAATAGTTTAATAAGTAAGAAAAAACGTAAAACAAAAGATTCAGTATTCATTTTCCTCCCATCACCGAACTGTGCGTATTCCACACACGAAAACTAGTCCAAGAAGAGAAGAAAAAGAAGGGGAGGGTGGTGGGAAAGGTGCCTACATAGCGGCAGCGGCAGTTGTGTATTTCTTACTTTTGACTATTTTTAGTGCTCATACGGCTCAACGAATCGAGTTGCAATCATGAAAACTTTTCATGAGGATGACGTAAACAACAAATTCCCAAAATTTCAGCCAAATCCACCGAGACCCATTTTCTATAAGGTTTGTGCGGGGTCCTTTATATGACTTTTGAGTTTCAAAAGGGAAACGCATCAGTTACTACTGAAAATATTTGCAATGCTTATCCAAGTGCAATAAGTAAATGCCAAAACTGGTTTTCTAAGTTCAGATCCGGTAAGTTTGATCTTTCTGACTCGTATCGATCAGGAAGACCAACAACTTTAGACAATGATATATTTGATTAATTAAAACATTTGGTTTTGTTTCACTGATTTTATTTTTCTCTCCGACTAGTTTCGACCTTAGGTCATTCTCAAGGAGATATCAATGACAATGACGTGTTAAGGGTGGAAGTCGATGCAAATCCTTGCCAGACAATCGAGGAACTGTCGAACACTCCTAACCAACCTTGGCCAACCATCCAAGAACTTTTGCAGCAGACTGGTGAAGTAAGCAGAGCACAATCTCTTCGAAGAAAACAAAGCTAACCGATCCACCACATGCAACCGCACAAAAGAGAATCATTTTTTGATCGCATGATCACTGGCGACCAAAAATGGGTCCTGTATGATAATACAAAACGCAAAAGGCAGTGGCTTTCTTGGAATAAATCGCCACGAAGTATTGCTTAGTAAGGTTTACATCCTAAAAAGGCACTTTTGTGTGTTTGGTGGAGTATTCGCGGTATCGTTCATTTTCAAGTGCTGAAACCTGAACAAACTGTGAATATAGTACAATCGCGCAGAGGTGACAGTGTTGCCTGAATCAAGTTTCTAGTAAACGTATGTCTATAAAATAATTCGAGTCAGTCTAGGCGGGAAATTTAAAAATTCTCGATCGTGCAAATATTTTCCCGACGAAACTTTGCGAGTGCATTTTTCGGCAATCGGTAAAGACAACTCGAAATTAATCATTGAATGTAACCTTTTTATAAATGAAATGGATACAATCAATTCTGCTCTTAACTAAATCGAAATCGGAGACGGTCAAAACCAGATACAAGCACGTGAATTTGGAGGTTAGAATAGATAGAATGAGAAAACACATACGTTGCACCCTTGAATTTACATATCGACATACGTTTAGTATTTAATTTAATTTTTCTTAAGCATGCGAACGAGTATAGATATTTATCCGGACGCGATGATTAGATTGAAAAAGCATGAGTCACTGTCACCTCTGCGCGATTGTACTGTAACAACTTCACGTACTCATACAATCCACCAATCACCAGACCTTTACTGTGAACAATTGGCTCGAGTAAATCAATCTTTAATCGAAAAATGTACAGCGATTGTCAACAAAAAAAGGCATTAATCCACAACATGATAATGCAAGATAAACCTGAAAAAAATGGATTAATACTCAGCCGACACTGAACCATCGGATTCCCATTTATTACGATCGCTACTTGTGACAAAAAAATTTGGACAATATTCAGATATTTTGATCAAAGACCAATTAATTTGTACCGATCTGGCATTGAAAAGATGGCTTGATAACGAGGGTGATTACGACATTGATTAAAATTAAAAATGTAATTATTTATTTGAATGTAAAAAACGACATTACTTTCCGGTCCCTGTAATATATTCTACTAACCTTAGTTGGCTACTCAAATGTTAATAGCTTGACAATCTACAGCTCGATCAAGCAATCAATATCCCCGGAAAATATGCAAACTAATTTCAAACAATCATAGGCAGACTTGATGAGAATTACAAGAAAGTGTCTCGGTATCTCCATCTACTCATAGATTAGACTTTTTTGACATCTTCAGTGACAAACACTTAAAAATGAAAAGTACTAACATGGCTATGAGGAAAATGTAATTTTGCAGCAAGTTAGGTTGGTACCATACTTCCAATATACAGGTGTCCCATTTTAATCCGCTAGTAGCGATAATTCTGAAACATTGCATTGAATCAAAAAGTGTTCCAAATGAAAAGTTAATGGTTCTGAGGGGGACATCTGATGCCGTAGACTTTGCCCCCCAGCCCCCCAAGGGGGGCGGGAACAGGGGGCAACTTTAAAATCTTAAATGGAAACCCCTATTTTTTATTGCAGATTCTGATAGAGGGTTAAAAAGTATGTAAGTTTTATCCGAAACATTTTTTTTATTGGTCGAGAGATGGCGCTGCAAATGTAAAAATTAGGTTTTTTGTCAATTAAATTGGTATTTGGGCAGGCTGAGAAAAAAACAACCTTGTAAGGTTGTGAGTAAGTCTTAAGTAATAATAACAGTTAATTACGTGACGATTTTCGCAATTTAATTGACAAAAAACCTAATTTTTACATTTGCAGCGCCATCTCTCGACCAATAAAAAAATGTTTCGGATAAAACTTACATACTTTTTATTTTTAACCCTCTATCAGAATCTGCAATAAAAAATAGGGGTTTCCATTTAAGATTTTAAAGTTGCCCCCTGTTCCCACCCCCCTTGGGGGGCAAAGTCTACGGCATCAGATGCCCCCCTCAGAACCATTAACTTTTCATTTGGAACACTTTTTGATTCAATGCAATGTTTCAGAATTATCGCTACTGGCGGATTAAAATGGGACACCCTGTATATTCATACGCGACGTTGCCGATACACATTGTTAACAGTTTGTTATTGTTCTTGATTTCAGCCATGGAGAATGTTCTAAATGATGTGACGAACCAATTACACACCTACACATAATATTCTTGGAGGCGATTTTCGTAATAAATTTGGTTTCATTAATACTACTTTTTGTGGCGACAGTTGTTTGGCAACTAACCACTCAAGATGTCAAAAAAGTAATCTATAAGTAGACAGAGTATATGACACTTTATTGTTGTGGCACGAATAAAGCATTTTTAAATTATAAATAAAACACTTTCTTTGTTAATATCACTCGATTTATTAGTAGCGACTATAGTTTCGATCACGTTCTGATCATTATCAAACTAAAAGTAATTTAGCTAACGAGAAACACATACATTTATACAGCGAGAAACAGTGGGGTCGGTTTGTTCGTTAAGTAGGGAAATACCAGGATTACGTTTTGCTTTGTGTACCTCGAGAGATTCCAGTAAATCCATTTTGGGCCCTTTTTTTCGGCAAAGTGGATCGTTAGCTAAATTACTTTTAGTTTGTTAATGATCAGAACGTGATCGAAACTATAGTCGCTACTAATAAATCGAGTGATATTAACAAAGAAAGTGTTTTATTTATAATTCAAAATGTATCACGAAGTAAACGCCTCCAGTGTCAATTAAAGCATTTTTATTATTATGTATGTTTCATTCAGTTCACTATTTACATTCCTTGTAAGTTTCGTAGATTTCGTTTTTCTAGAAATCATGCTTTTCAGACCGAATTGAAATGATTTCGGCTTGGACACTCTGCGGCAAGAAAATGTGTATTTGAGATTATGTCCATGTCAAAAAATTGTTAACGGTTAATAATGGAAGCTGAGGTGATGAAATTTGTTAAAAACAAGAAACTCCGACCTTGGGGAATAACTAGAACAATTAGGATTCATATCTACGATTGAAAGAAACTGCTAAAATGATTTGGACACAATTTCTATCTAAATCCTTGGATAAATTAACCCGTAAAAAAATAATTCCACAACACCAGTTTGGCTTTCGACAAGAACACGCGACAATCGAACAGATACATAGACCAACAGAAAAAATATACAAAGACCTCCAGGCGCCAATAGTTTTTTTTGAACTGCACCCCAGAAATGAATCAATAAAGTGCGCATCTGGTCGACATCAATAGTTCTTTTTGCGCCCCAGAAATTAAGCAATAAAACCGGTTTTATTCGAATTAAAAAAAAAATGGCATGCCTCAGTAGAAAGAAACATTTTAGCATAAAAAAGGCGGATTTAGATTTATGCAATTCCCACTAGTGTGCCAGCAGGATGAGCATCTGTTTTGTTGTAGTCTTATTTTTAGATTTAATGAGCGTTCGGTGATACGCACGGCTTTCGTTTACATTCATTTTAACCTTCTCTCTTCCGTTATTGTAAACATAAACATATCCCGGTAAATGATACATTTAAAAATAAAAAGTATGAATAATCGTTATACAAACTATTTCCCCAGTCACATAACGACCCAAAGGAGGTATGCGTAAAAAAAAAGAAACAAGTTACTGTGGTCAAGTTTTGGTCCATGATTGGTTAATAAGCTTGTTATGATGGAAACAACTTACGCCGCCAATTTCCATGCTCTATTGGCCAATTATATTTGAGAGAAAATATCACAATTGATAAAGTCAAGTGGTAACAATGGGAAACAAATAAATAAACATGTATCAATTAACCCGTTTTTTCCCGAATTATTTTTATTCTAATTTACTGGTATTGGTTAAATACTAATGATTAAAGCATAATGTAATAATACATCTAGTTTTTTTAAGGCACCTGTGTGTAGAGTGAGTGCACAACACAAAAAAACTCGTGCGACCATACGTTTTCCTATAATTAGGGAATAAATCTAATGTTCCATTTTTGGAACACCGGGAAAAAACGGGTTAAAATAGTACTATGAGATCAAAAATAGTACATTTTCAAGTAATATTATGTTGGCTGTATGAAATTCTCCAATGCAGTGCATTTTGTTTATTTTGACATCTTGTGGTTTTTTGAGGTTACTTGTTTTAACCCTTTCAGCCCTGGATTTTTAATTTGAAATTTTTTTAAAATTATTATTGATGGGAAGCTTCGTAAGACCATAAATACCAAATTTGAACTCATTTGATTAATTAGTATAGGAAAGAATTAGTGGCTTTGTTGAACTGACATCTAGTGATAAACAGCAAAAATATGGATCGTCATAGTAAGTAGAGACATGAAAATGTTGCGGTGGCAAATGCCACCACCAGGGCCGAAAAGGTTAACACGTTCGCTGCCACCAGCACGTCCAGATATTCAGCTGTCGGTATGCATCGCTATGGCACAAAGGACCAACGAATGGTTTAAGTGCTGCGACCGTTTGGTCGCCCTCCACAAACCAACATCATGCATCGCTACAAAATGTGGTCTGATATGCCACTTGCACCATAGTGCGTATAAAAAAAAACTTTGACTGAAGCGAGTAAATTTTCATTTCTGATGTAATTCCAATTGCAGCGAACGTGTTAAAAATAGTTTTGTGTTTATATCTGCAGATTTTGTCTATTTTTAAGACAAGTAAACTCAAAAATAAAAATGTCAAAATAAACATAACGCACGTAGTGCACTGGAGAATTCAAGGCAGCCAATATAATATTACTTGAATGATTAGAGATTTTTAGAAAATGTGCTGCCAACTATTTTCAACTTTCTGATCTCACGATGAGTTTTAACACGTTGAGTGCCGCATGGTGCTAACAACCGACGAGAAGTTAGCCATAACTTTCCAGCCACAGATTTTGGCGCCTCCACCATCGCCTGAATTAGCTGTTTTAAATTCGTCGAATGAATAAAAAGCATTCACTGCTAGAAATTGTTTTACCCGCACTTTAAATAAGGGAAGAGGCAAATCTTTAATAGATGTTGGTAAATGATTATAAAACATCGGTCCATAATAATTAATTCCAGTTCTTGTCCTGTTAATTCTGTGGAATTTATTTCTTATATTTGTTTTACTCCGAGTGTTATGTTCATGTACATGTTTGTGTTTTTCGTACTTGCTTAAATTAGATTTCATATGCAGTACACAATTAAGTATATATACAGTGCGAGTCTCTAATTTGGAATAAATTCAGTAAATCAAACAAAGTTTATTTTTCGGAAATATGCTCGGACACGTCGATTAGTATTTTAAATTGCGCTCTTTTTGTTGTAATAAAATTTTATACAGCGTGTCCCAAATTTGAGATATGACGTCATCGACTATTTTTTTTAATAGCAACCCTAATTTTTTTATCACTATTTTTAAAGAGTATATCAAGTTACACATGTGTGCCAAATTTCAAATTTTTATTTCCTGTCATTTAGAAGATATTTAACAAACATTATCAAATTTGTAGAATGAAGAAATCAAGTCACCTTAATCGAATTTTTATGCATTTTAAAAGTGGAATGCCAAAACGTGCTGGTTTGTCATTTTTTTTCAAACTGACGTTTATCATTTTGACGTTTAGTTATAAAAACAAGTAAGAAGTGTAGCATCGCATTCCACGCATATTCGAGTGAGGAGAGTATTAGTCGTTCCATTGTTGTGTTGACTGTTGTTCACCGTTGGTCGAAAAATTATACTAACATGCCGTACTTAACTGAAACCCACAAAATCGAAATTTTAATGATGATTGGCTATGGAGATAGGACAAGAACACAAAATGAAGTTATTTATTTATTTAGAGAGAAGTATCCTGACTTACCAGCCATATCTCAAAGTACCGTAAGCAAGATTGAAAGTCAGTTTCGGGAAAATGGGCATTTAAGAAAAACGAATAATCATCGTCAGAATGCGCTGAGTGAAGAGGTCAAAATTGATGTACTTCTCTCTGTTCAGGAAAATCATCATGTCTTCTCTAGGCAGATGGCTAGGGAACTCAAAATTAGCCAGTCTTCAGTGTCAAGAATCCTTAGAGAGCAAACATTTCATCCTTATAAAATGACAATCCTCCAGGAACTCACCGAAGATGATCCGGATAGAAGACTTCAGTTTTGCGAAAAAATGATGGATCTACTAGATAGAAATGTTCTAAAAATAGAAAATATATTGTTTTCCGATGAATCAACGTTTATGTTAAATGGTGAGGTAAATCGTCAAAATTGCCGTTATTGGGCAGACAAGAACCCACACTGGATGAGGAAAGGCCACACTCAATATCCAGAAAAAGTTAATGTTTGGGCAGGGATTGTTGGTGATCGAATTTTAGGACCAATTTTCTTTCCAAATAATCTCAATGGAGCGGGATATTTACAATTCTTGGAAGAAGAGCTAATTCCGAGTTTGGCCCCTTTGTTTCCTTGCCCTGTAGAAGCTGACGTCCCGAATAGAAACATCTGGTTTCAACAGGACGGTGCGCCTCCTCATTTTGCAAGGCGTGTCCGTGAGTACCTGGATAATGTATTTCCACGAAGATGGATTGGCAGAAGAGGACCAGTTGAATGGCCACCCAGGTCTCCGGATTTAACACCTATGGACTTTTTCTTATGGGGGTACTTGAAAAGCAAAGTTTTTAAGACCAAACCGCCAAATCTTGAGGAGTTGAAAGAACGAATAAGACAGGAGTGTAGACTAATTTCCTCCGAAGTAATTATAAATGTTCAAAACGAGTTTCAGTTCCGTTTAGGGTATTGTCAGTTAGAAAATGGACAACATTTTGAGCATTTATTGAAGAAAGACTATTAAGTTGAATTCATTTTTCAAATTTGATACTGTTTGTTAAATATCTTCTAAATGACAGGAAATAAAAATTTGAAATTTGGCACACATGTGTAACTTGATATACTCTTTAAAAATAGTGATAAAAAAATTAGGGTTGCTATTAAAAAAAATAGTCGATGACGTCATATCTCAAATTTGGGACACGCTGTATAAAATTTTATTACAACAAAAAGAGCGCAATTTAAAATACTAATCGACGTGTCCGAGCATATTTCCGAAAAATAAACTTTGTTTGATTTACTGAATTTATTCCAAGTTAGAGACTCGCACTGTATATACATGGAAATGTTAGTACCTTTTGCGTTTTAAACATTTCACGTACATCATCTCTATAATTAATTATGATCACTTCGATAAATTACCTTTTCGGACCTGGCCACAGTAGATTTAATTGCAAAAACATAATCAATGTTACCCAATAAATAATTTATAACCGTGTGTTTGCAATTTTTGTAAACATTGGTGATGTATAAAATGTCAATTTTAAAACTTCAAATAATCAGTCTTTTGGCCCCCGATAGAAATGAATTTTCCGGCCACAAACATGCTATGAAGTATGTTAGTCATTTTGGAATTGTCAAAAGACCGAGGAAATTGAATATCAACCCTTGGCGAATTTTTAAAATAACCGCTGTCCCTTCTCAGCATGGACGATTTTCAAAGACATATAATAAATTGTTGGGCCCCCGATGGAAATGAATTTTCCGGCCACAAACATGCTACGAGGTATGTTAGTCATTTTGGAATTGTCAAAAGACCGGGAAAATTGAATATCAACCCTTGGCGAATTTTTAAAATAACCGCTGTCTCTACTCAGGATGGACGATTTTCAAAGACATATAATAAATTGTTGGGCCCCCGATGGAAATGAATTTTCCGGCCACAAACATGCTACGAAGTATGTTAGTCATTTTGGAATTGTCAAAAGACCGAGAAAATTGAATATCAACCCTTGGCGAATTTTTAAAATAACCGCTGTCCCTTCTCAGCACGGACGATTTTCAAAGACATATAATAAATTGTTGGGCCCCCGATGGACATGAATTTTCCGGCCACAAACACGCTACGAGGTATGTTAGTCATTTTGGAATTGTCAAAAGACCGAGAAAATTGAATATCAACCCTTGGCGAATTTTTAAAATAACCGCTGTCTACTCAGGACGGACGATATTCAAAGACATATATTGATCATAATTCGGGTGATAGTGGAGGCGCTAAAATCTGGGGCTGGAAAGTTATGGCTAACTTGTCGTCGGTGTGCTGACATGGTCTCACGCACTTTTCTGCGTGAGACATACATAGAGTCACACGTTCCACGGAGCAAATTTGCCGTGTGTTGCCACTTTCGTCTCCCGGAATCTATTAACACGTTCGCTGCCACCGCATTAAATACAATCTATTTACGCAAGTATAAAGTCGGACGCACTAGCGCGTCGGTGGCAGCGAACGTGTTAAAATCAATTCATCAATTATTGTGATAAAAAAATAACGGCTTCCTGAGATTTTTTTTTTAATACATTGCGGCACTCAACGTGTTAAGTTATCTTCAGATGTTACATAATAAAAAAAAAGGTAAAATTGCACTCATTTCTGATGCATAATTCATTTAAGATAATTTCCAAACATATGGAATGTAGCTGTATGCCTCACAATAGTACAAACAGCCGACTCGTTTTAAAACCAATGAAATTAATATTTAGGTTATACATATTTGTAATATTATTATGTCTACATGTGCAGCGATAATGAAGTCAAATATGCAATACTATGGTCTAAAGTTTGTTTTCCTTTGTGTGATTAACTGTTTGTTAAAAAATAATAAGTTATAATTTGTAATAGTGACGGTTCGCGGGGTTTTTCTGGTACGGCCGGGGTAACAAGGGTGGCAATACAGATAGGTAGGGTCGGTTGTAGCGTGACCGTACCTATCTGTATTACCACCTCTTGTTCCTCGGCCGTACCAGAAAAAACCCCGAGAACCGTCACTGCTCTAATATTACATCTACATGTGCAACGACAATGCAATCAAATGTGTAATTAATAGGGTGTCCACAGTTGGTTAAAAAAACAAAGTTTTAGTAAGGTTAAAACACTCGCATGATATAAAATCCACACACATACTCGTAATATAATGTAACGATAATAAAATAATTGTAATTAAGAGTTAAGAGGTTAGTCATGATGTTGCGTCTCGACTAAACCAACAGCGATTAGAAGAGGTACCAAATGTGCGTTTCGTGTACGTTTATACTAAATAAACCTTACCGGTTACCGACCTGTGTTCATTGTTTATGCGGGTACGGTTAAAAAAGTTTTATTCTGGGCTTGCGTTCTCGTTTGGTGGCCTTACCTTCCATGCCGTAAATTTCAATTTCGATGTTAGACCTGTTAGGTAGTGAGTTAGGAACCTTATCGATGGCCTCTTTGTGCACCTGCATGCAGTGGATGGAGAGCCCCGGCCCGGTGTACAGCTTCTTGTGGCAAATGTGACACTTGAAGTGCTTGGCCTTCTGGTGCTGGATGAGGATCTTCTCATCTTCGAACTCCCTGTTGCAGTACCTGGAGGGTTCCCGTTAAGGAAAGTGCACGCGCTAAAAATATTGAAACGGGGGGCTAAATATAGAGCCGGGCGCGTGCATCGAGCAGGCGGCGGGCGGGACCGTCCCGAATGCGGGCAAAAAGGATACCAACACCAGGGTTTCGACTGCTTCTTCTTCTTGCGGCCCATGTTCTTCTTGATAAACGCTACGGGTTTACACTGGTGATAAAATGGTTTTAACGGCTAAAATCACAGATACGAGAACATTTACGTTGGCTTTTGATTATGGACGAAATTTATCACAAACGCACACACTGAACGGGCAATTGTCAATATGGCGGACGCTGCTGCGGCGTTGTCGGTTTTGCAATGGATGCGTACGCACGCCGGTGGCGTCATTGCGGACTTTTTAATGATATTTTTAATTCAACCGCAAATTGCAAATATATCAACCCCCTCGTACGTATATATGTATTGTTTATAATAATTATGAGCAGAATAAAAAAGAATTGTAAAAATAAATGGAACTATATTTGTTTATTGAGTTGCCTATAGTTACGTTCGACTTAGATTGAGGAATAATTCATCGGATTCTAAAGGAGGTTTCACAACAACTCTGTAAGATTCTCGTTCCCGTTACTGGAAATTAGTTATTAGTTGTATACATGTGAATCAAATCATGTAACCTTTGGTTCTCGTTCTCGCTACTTTTCGCGGGTTGTTGTGTAGCCGGCTTTAGTAGAAGTAACAACATGGTTGTCGTTAAGTTTTAACTAACTGGCTATTAATTACGATTTTCTTTTCCTAAATAAATTCGCAACGTTGTCATTGGCTAGTTTCAAATTCCCATGTCAACATGTGAATCAAATTATGTAACCTTTAGTTCTCGTTCTAGTTACTGTTCCCGGGTTGTTGTGCAGCCGCCGTAGAAGTAACAACATGGTTGTCGTTAAGTTTTAACTAAGTGGCTTTTAATTACGATTTTCTTTCGCCAAATAATTTCGCAACACTGTTATTGGCTAGTTCCAAATTCCCACACCTTTCCGACAATGGCGCGCTGGTGCATCCGACAAGAACAATCGACGCGCAAGTTTAATGGTAGTGCCGTTACTATGGAATTAAATCAGAATTTTGGGATTTACGTAAGTAGTTTTTAACATTAGCATATTCGTATATTATTAAGCGGCACAGTAGTACACATTTCTTCTATGTATATGCGCAGTAGTGCGCTTGGAGTTTAGTAAATAACATGGATATTTTCACTTTTTTAACTGACACTGAAAACAAGTCCATTGATGTACATTGGTAACATTCTCTAAGGTTTTTCAGCCAAAAACTGTTACACTAAATAGTATTAATCAATTGCCCACACAAACAGTGACGGTTCGCGGGTTTTTTTCTGGTACGGCCGAGGTAACAATGGTGGCAATACAGATAGGTAGGGTCGGTTGCAGAGATGACTGGCTGCGTGACCGCACCTATCTGTATTACCACCTCTTGTTTCTCGGCCATACCAGAAAAAAACCCGCGAACCGCCACTGCACACACACAAATGTAAATGTGCAAAATATCTTAATCAGTGCCGGATTATCCATAAGGCAATATAGGCAATTGCCTAGGGATGCCGATGGCTTGGCGGTGCCCGCGCACAATCAAAACATTTTGCACACCCTAGCCATTAAACAGGTGGGATCGGTACCATTCGTTTCAGTGACCCCTTTGCTAACAAATGTTCTTCAACGTCGTTTTTTGATTTGAATGTAATTTTATATTTATTTATTTCGATCATTTTTACGGTAATTCAACATTATTTTGCTATTACAATATTTACTATAGTCAGGTTATTGAAAAAATTGGCACCCTGCTTTTTGCATCAACAGATTTTAGTAACTATTGTGGATTTTGTGGTTTAATGAATTTATTTATATAAATTCTGGGGTCTGTTAAACAAGCTGGAGGGTGGGATAGAGCCCACCCACCACCCTTCGTTTCCACATTAACTTAACCCAGAAACCTCTTTATTGTTGACTTTGCAACTTTTAAAACTCTTTAGAAATTTCTTTAATCAAACCTAGTTTTGGTAGGTTAATTGTTATTGAATTGATAAGAAAAGAGTAAAATGGTTTATCTTTGCCTCGACAAAAAGAAAATGTTTGTAGAAACTCTGGGATATGTTTAACAAGTTGTAGAGTAGGATAGGACCCACCCACCGCCCTTTAACCTAACCCAGCAACCCTCTTTATTGGTGATCTTGCAACTTTTGAAATTCCAGTGATTTGACGAAGAAATTTCTTCACTTAAACAAAGTTTTTTGGTTAGGTGTCAGTGGTAACCTAGGGAGGGGGGTGGGCTCTATCCTGTCATCCAAGGGCGGCGGGTGGGCCCTATCCTATCATCCAATTCTTGGAACACAAACGAGGGTTTTGCAATTGGTAATTAATTCTTTAAAGAAGTACCGAACAATTTTTTTTTATTTTGTTTCCTCAACAAATGAATTTGTTAATGGAAACTCTGGGGTGTGTTTAACGAATTGGAGAGTGTAATAGGGCCCACCCACCACCCTTTATTTCCTCTTTAACTTAACTCAGCAACCTTGCTACTTTTGGAATTCCAGTGATTTGACGAAGAAATTTCTTTAACCAAACAGTGTTTTCTTGGTTAGGTTAAAGTGGAAACTCAGGGCGGTGGGTGGGCCTTATCCTATTATCCAATTCTTGGAACACAAACGAGGGTTTTGCAATTGTTAATTAATTCTTTAAAGAAGTACCGAACAATTTTTTTAAATTTTGTTTCCTCAACAAATGAATTTGTTAATGGAAACTCTGGGGTGTGTTTAACGAATTGGAGAGTGTAATAGGGCCCACCCACCACCCTTCATTTCCTCTTTAACTTAACTCAGCAACCTTGCTACTTTTGGAATTCCAGTGATTTGACGAAGAAATTTCTTTAACCAAACAGTGTTTTCTTGGTTAGGTTAAAGTGGAAACTCAGGGCGGTGGGTGGACCTTATCCTATTATCCAATTCTTGGAACACAAACGAGGATTTTGCAATTGTTAATTAATTGTTTAAAGAAGGACCGAACAATTTTTTATATTTTGTTTCCTCGACAGATGAATTTCTTAATGAAAACTCTGGAGCGTGTTTAACGAATTGGAGAGTGTAATAGGGTACACCCACCACCCTTCATTTTATCTTTAACATAACCCAGCAACTCTGTATTGGTGGTCTTGCAACTTTAAAAACTCCAATGATTTGACGAAGCAATTTCTTTAACCAGACAGTGTTTTCTTGGTTAGGTTAAAGTGGAAACTCAGGGCGGTGGGTGGGACCTATCCTATTATCCAATTCTTGGAACACAAACGAGGATTTTGCAATTGTTAATTAATTGTTTAAAGAAGGACCGAACAATTTTTTAAAATTTTGTTTCCTCGACAAATGAATTTGTTAATGGAAACTCTGGGGTGTGTTTAACGAATTAGAGAGTGGGATAGGGCCCACCCACCACCCTTCATTTCCTCTTTAACATAACCCAGCAACTCTGTATTGGTGGTCTTGCAACTTTAAAAACTCCAATGATTTGACGAAGCAATTTCTTTAACCAAACAGTGTTTTCTTGGTTAGGTTAAAGTGGAAACTAAGGGCGGTGAGTGGTCCCTATCCTATCATCCAATTCTTGGAACACAAACGAGGGTTTTGCAATTGTGAATTAATTCTTTAAAGAAGTACCGAACAATTTCTTTAAATTTTGTTTCCTCGACAGATGAATTTGTTAATGGAAACTCTGGGGCGTGTTTAACGAATTGGAGAGTGGGATAGGGACCACCCACCACCCTTCATTTCCTCTTTAACTTAACTCAGCAACCCTCTGTATTGGTGGTCTTGCAACTTTAAGAACTCCAATGATTTGACGAAGGAATTTCTTTAACCAAACAGTGTTTTCTTGGTTAGGTTAAAGTGGAAACTCAGGGTGGTGGGTGGGCCTTATCCTATTATCCAATTCTTGGAACACAAACTAGGGTTTTGCAATTGTTAATTAATTATTTAAAGAAGTACCGCACAATTTTTGTTATTTTGTTTCCTCGACAAATGACTTTGTTAATGGAAACTCTGGGGCGTGTTTAACGAATTGGAGAGTGGGATAGGGCCCACCCACCGCCTTTTATTTTCACTTTGACTCAACCCAGAAACCCTCTTTATTGTTGACTTTGCAACTTTTAAAACTTCAGTGATTTGACGAAGAAACGAGGAAACCGAGTTTTGTAGAGATAAGTTTAAGTGGAAACAAAGAGGGTTGAGTGGGCATGTGTTTATCGGGTTGGAGAGTAGGATAGGGCCCACTCACCGCCCTTCGTTTCCACTTTAACCCAGCAACCCTTTTTATTGGTGGTCTTGCAACCTTTGAAACTCTGCATGCGGTGATTTTGCTTCTCGAAGATCCAAGAGCCGCGCCGTTGATTTGCGTACGCTGCAATGAAAATCTCGCTAGTCGTTTTAGCGGTTTAAGGAAGACTTAAATGCTACGGTACAAACGGGCATACTTGATCTTCAATTAATTAGAACAAATACAAATTGATTTGTGTAGATAATCTGAGCCTCAGATAAAAATACGTGGAAATCGGAATACGATGATTTTCAAAATGTCTCGGTCGTTCTCGAAAATGTTTTCCATTTTGTTTAAAAAAACTGCGAACAACTATAAGCGTGAAGTTATGAATTATGCTGCTTACATCAAGCGTCCCTTCCAGGGCCGATCCTGTACCCTTGGCCGCCCGCGTGCAAATGTTGAGTTGGCCGCCCCCTCAAGTGCATATCTTGGGGGTTGCGTGTTTACTGTTTTAGTAATAAGACACCAAAAAGTAACTTATTATCAAGAATATGTATAATTTTAATTACATATAATACGTAACTTTTTGCTACAAAACGAAATATTCGCGATTTTTTGCATTTACGATTTTTTTCAAATATTGTTTCAATTAAATAATTTGTGCAAAGTTACGACAGTAGAAGTCACCCTAATGATGTATCTATCTATTACGAATACTTGGGGTTACAACTCCATAGTGAAAAACCGTTTCTCTGTCAGCGTCTATATTGACCTGATGAGATCTAATAAGATTGAAACTGGTGCTCGGTTGTACTAAGACTATAAACAAATAACTGATTGAAACAACTACTTCCCTGGCTGATGCCACGCCGGATATTGAATGATACAAAAGAAATTTGCATGTTATTGAATTTATTTAATACTCTCTGCAATAAGTAAGGTTGTTTCTATTTTATTTATTAATTAAAAATACTTGCTAAGCTTGAAACTGCAGGTTCCTCTTGGCTCTATATAACGAGCCGCCCCTGTCCTCAGCACTAAACTTATTGAGAATTGAATAGTTTTGTGGCTGATAATTGTTGATAAATTCATTATATTTAAGGATGGGTGATATTTCACGTACCTGCGATTTTTCACTGATAGTAAAAAATCACTGAATTTCACGGTGACTGTGATTGCGACTGTTAGCCAAACTGTGACTGCTAATTAAACAGTGATTGCTACTTCAAACGTGATTGCTAGGAAATTTGTAAGTGATACCCAAACTGTGATTGTTAGCGAAAATCCTAATTTTTTGACATTTTTCACCAATTTTATAGAAAATTTTCTTAACCATTTTTCAAAGCCCGTAAATTTTGGCACATTTGGTTTTCAAATAATCGAGATCACCTGACACGTTTTGGTATTATAAATCTTTAAAAAGTTACTTAATATACGTTTCTAAATTTCTGGACTCAGAAACCTTGTTTTTGGACATTTTTTTACACATTTTACAAACAAGTTTCTTAACAATTTTTTGTAGATATTTTAGTTTTCAATCAATGGATATCATCCAACGCGTTTGCAAGTTATAAACTTAAAAAAATCACCGGCAAAAACTATCTAATAACAAAAAAAAATATAAAAATCATTTATATTTTTCTTGAATGATTTTTTTCACATTTTAAAGCTTGCATTATTAAAATTGTCCAACATATTTGGAAGTGCTATTTTCAAAAATCCACAAACACCTTTTGTAAAAATGTCTCGATTTTGACGTTTCAATGATCAAAAAAACGAGAAAAAAGGGTTAAAAAACAAGATTTGCAGTGTTTAACATGTTTGGTCGCTATACGTTTCAAAGAACCAAACATTGAGGATTCGATTTTTAAAACGTATAACGACTAGACTTGAAAATCTTGATTTTCTAATCTTTTCTTTGTAGAGAAATTTTTTGAAAATCGTAAATTTGGCACTATTCTGCTTATGAATGATCATAATCAAGATTTTATAGGTGTTTTATTAACCTTTTCTTATTTTTTTCTATTTCGACTTGAAATCGAATAATCAAAATCAACATTTTATTATCTCTTGATTAATTTATTCATTGGTGAAAAACTAGGTGCGTGGGCAACAAGATATGGCCCACTCACCACGTAAAATAGCACCCACCCACCATTCACTCTACCAACTTTATTCTAACCTAGAATTCTGTATGGTTGAAGAAATGTGAAGAAATGAAAGTTTAAAAATAATGCGAAACGTATTTTGTAAATCAAAAACGCTTTATTAATTACTTTATACTCCATTTTTCTCTGCTCTCATGTTCAAAGTACTATTTTCATGAACTGAAAAAATAAAAACAAATGCTGAACTTCTCAAACGTACTCAAAATTCATTTAACTTTAATATTCGGTGCGAACAACTAGACATTCCTTTATTATAATTTTTGAAATAATACCACGGAACCAGCACTATAACAATTTTCAAATTACAAATTTCACGAACTAAAAAAAAAAAATATAAAAATTCTCTTAAATTTCAAAATATACTGGACGATTCGACGTTAATTATTTCATTTAAAAATAATCCCTCGAGAACAGAGCAAATCATCATTCTAAATATGCGAAATATGCGCTTTCTCAGAAGCAAAACACAAATTAAGAAAAAAAAAACGATTATCAAGTATTAGAATTGAAACTTTACAAAATGTCTAAAAATTAATTCCATTTTACGATTCTGCAAACATTTTTAAATGCTCCTCGTCTAGATTTTAAAACAACTCCCCGAGAACAGAGCAAATCGTTATTTTAAAGATGAGTTTTTTCAGAGACATAGAAAAACATTTGCAACATATGTTACTCAAAATACATTCCACTTTACGTTTCCGCAACAGTCTAGAAATGCTTCTTCACTAATTTTAAAATAATCACAATTTTAAAAGGTGTAACGATGTTTACTAACCGTGATCACTGTTTAAAATCACTGATATTAAAAAGTAGCAATCACAGATAGCAACGTGATTCAAAAGTAGCAGTTTTGCCTATCTCTAATTATATTTAAAAGTGTTATCGTGTATTAATTTATTTCTATACATAATCATTTGTGTAATTTCGATTATATTTCACCGTCGACAATAACCGATTTCGACGTACATTAGTCTCACATCAGCACACTACGATCGTCGTTGATGGAGAAACAGAATTCGACTATGCCCTTATAAACCAATCAAGTAACCGTCAGGATAGAAAAACAATTAGGGCGACATCTATCGCCGAAAATGTTACAACGTTCTGAAATTATAATATATCGGCGATAGATGTCGCCCTAATTGTTTTTTTATCCTGACGGTTAATTGATTGGTTTATAAGGGGCCAAAATTAAGAAAATTTGGTGTATTTTAAATTGATTAATGGTGTATTTAAAAAAAAATATAAAGAAATATTTATATGCAGGTAGTGCCATGGCTCATTGGCTCTATATAACGAGCCTCCCCTGCATACAGTGCAGGATTTCTTCTTCGACTTCTCTTTAGATTTTTCAATTTTATTTAAATGATCTGACAATAAGGGGTAAAATTTAGCTAGCATTTCTGCTGCCTTTAAAAAAATCGTTATTTAGAGATTGGAACTACATCGTCTAAAAGCAAGACATTGACTTGTTAAAAAGTGCACAATAGCAATCATTCTTTCTACAATAGCCCTCCATCGTTGTTTCTTGAATTCAAATTGCTGTTGTTGCTCTTTGTCTATGATTTTTATTTATTTAAACGGATTTTTAACTTCCGCAATTTTTGGAGATACTTAATATACTTTGCACTGTTCTCATGTTTTACAAATTGGTCAGCACAATGGCGTAAGTCTTTAAAACCCGTAGTTATAATTCTAAAATTTTCTTTTCTAAATAATTTACATAGGAAACAAAATCCGCAGTTTTGTCTTTCGTTTGGCGGGCTTCGCCGGTTTCACCGCCCCTCTAATCGCCGCCCACGTGCCATGCACGCTCTAGCCCTCCGGTAGGATCGGCCCTGGTCCCTTCGCGGCTTCACAACTCGAGAACGGGTATGGGAACGAAAATATTCCTGTTACTGTTAGTTAGTAGTGGTTCCCGTTCTCGTTACCTTTCCCGGATTGTTGTAAAAGCGGCCTTAAAAGTTATGGAAACCTTAACCTCCAAATTGACACTTCAAATAATGGTGCAAACCAAAGCCGGCCATTAATCTTTAACCGTTGCACGATTTCCACACACGGATCGGGCACCGGGCGAAGTTGTAAAGTATCCAACGATCTTGATTACCAAACATTTATCCTCAAATTACGTATTAATTAATGCCACACTTGACGTGGCCCCATGAATATTTAATCAAATTACACAATTCCGACTAAGTAATTATCAATTAAGATGTGGTAATGAGCACCGGAGATAACATCTAATGAATTGATAACATTCCATGTGTGGGCACTACTCTCAATGCCACACACATTAATTTTAAAATGTGTCCATTAATCAATTAACCATTTTTTAAATAATTTATTTGTGTGTGGTTAAAAAGTCTGTAACTATTTTTATGTACCAAAAACGCTTGGATGTATTTTTTCGCGGATTTACAGGCCGGGCGTTTTAGGATGGCGAGGGTGCGCAGCGGTGTCGTACTGGAAAGATAAAACGATTGATCTTCATAGTCCAAGATTAGTTTGAGTTGTAAAGTAAAGGTTCATAATTTAAAATATGATTTATGTGTACTTTCGATTTATCGTGCGTTTACATTTTGCCCCAGACATGCACTAAATTTGAAACACCATCCTTCGTCCACGTAACCTCATCATCATTCAAAAATAAATTTAAGAATTAATTAAAAATTCTTGCTGAGCTCAAAACTAGAGGTAGTGCCATGGCTCCTTGGCTGTATATGACGAGCCGCCCCTGGTAGATACAATAACTTCTACTACTAAGCAGTAAGAATCTTATACAAAACAAAACTTTCTTTCTAAATTATTTTATTTACAAACTGTAATATTTAGTTAAATTAAAATAACGGAAATCAAACAACTTTTTGTACTTCAAGACGTTATCATCGTAGATTCTAGGACTAGATAAGTATTTCACACACTCCGGGAGTAAATCTAGAGGACACGTTTCTTTGTAGTGGTTCATCTGGATCAAATCTTCGCCGAGGAAATGGCAACGACCTATGCCCGGCCTTAACACGTGCAACGCGTAATGATTGAAGACGGTGAGGGCGTCCCTCGTAGAAACGAAACTTTTCCCCGACTCCCCAAAATCACTAAAAATCGTCCGTTCGAAGGTTTTGAAAATCCTTTGCTCGCTCCCACGATTCGGACCGAGGAGGAAGTAAGCGTTCCTCACCAGATACGAAGCGTAGCCTTCGGGAAACTCGGGGAAAATCTCCTGCCATTTCATAACGGCTTTAGGCACGACCATTTCGTCGATGTCGATCGGTAAAATGTAATCTGAATCCAAATTCTCGTAAAAGCAATGGTTGTAAATTAAGACCTCGTATTTCCGCTTCTGCCAGAGCTTATTTTCCCGCCGCACCATCAAACCGGCGTCGATTATCCTGATCCTGACCGCCCCTCCGTTCTTCGCGTACCAGTTCAAGAAATTCAACGTCTTCTCGTGCACCCTGCCCACGTAAATCTCTATCCTGCTCGCGCCCAAAATTTCGTTCAGCAAGATCCACTCCAGCAGCCGACGCGTGATGTCATCCTCGAAATTCAGCGGTTTCACGCAGACGGTCACTTTCTTCGGACCGCGCGCGGGTCTCTTCGCCGCGTTATTTTTTGTTATTTTGTGCGTTCCATCGCCGGTTTCGCAAGGTGTTTTGCTTAGGTGAAGGTAAAGTGGGACAGCGCGTGTGGGCATCTGACAGGAAATTAGTACCGGCTTGTAGTTGGCGGAGGCGTCCTCGTCCACCCAGTTATCCGCCCAAATGTCCGTCCTGATTGCCCTCGTGACGTGTGTTTTACCGTTTTTGGAACGTAGGTTGCAATACAGCGATTCGTTCCAACTTCCTGAAAAATAAATTACGACAACGTAAAAACACGAATTCGTTTTATGTTATGGAAATACAAGTTTGACAGCTGGTGTTGGATTTACAAGTAACGCACATAAAAGGCTAATAAAAAAAAACATGTAATATGGAGAGGCGAAATTATTTACGAAAATGAGGAGGTTGATCTTTTTGATTCAAATCACATCCCACCATCCAAGCAATTGAACCGAAAAAAAGTTTCATCCGTATGTTTCTATTATGGCCTACTGAGATCACAATAAAATCAAAATGATGCATCTTTCACGAATGAGTATTGAAATGATTAAATTATTTTTTTGAGATGATGACCTCATCATGTTACTTTCTCTACTACTTCTCTACTACCAGAAAAAAACTACTGATCTAGTACTTTGATTCTGGCCATGCTGATGAGCCACTGTAAGAACAAGGTAATCGGTGCATAAGATATCGACGAATTATTCAACTATTTAACATGATACTGAAAAATCCATAAATATTAAACATTTACCTTTAACCATACCGAGGACCCTGACGTAATCGTAGGGATGCAGCCTGTCGTCCACGTGAACGGAATACACGTGGAACTCGGTTCCGGCGAAATTATTCCGCAAGCTTCCGTTTCCGCCGCACGTGATCGGCGCGCTTTCCATCTCCATCCGCTTCTGCAGGGAATACGCGACGATTTTCTTCACGAAATTTCCAGCGGCGCCTCCGCCATCCGCGGCCGCATACTGTCGCGGCTTTTCTCCGTCGCCTGTGGGCACCTGTCTGAGGTAGATGGTCAGAAGGAACATTAACGTTAGGACCGCCGACAAATTTCGGAGGTTCAGCATTACCGGAACGGACGGGCACCATCATCGAGGCATTGTCTTATTCCTTGGATGTGATTCGGATGGTAATTTTTAAGTGTTGCCTAGAAAATAAATAATTGTATTCTTATTCTTATTATTATTAGTATCGTATGTTCATTAAAAAAAAACATCAAGTGTGCCATGATTTTTTATTAAAAAAAATGAAGTTGGCACACATGTTAGGAATTGACATGCAAAACGTCAGATCGTTTTAAAAGTCACAATTATTCCGTGGTCAATGGTTTACAGCAACCAGCAAAAACGTTTCTAGTTGAAAGTTATTTCCGAAATGTGACTAAAGTAGACGGAAATTGGGTGTATTAATTCGACGCACCTATGGTAGAGTTTTAGGAAGAATTTCCTAACGTTCTCATTATTTATGATGAATTTAAAAATACCTTATCACGATCTGTTGTATTATTTCATGAAACGGGTAGTATTCTCCATAAACCAGTGGTAGACCAGTCAAACTTAACACAGCCCAAGGAATTTTGGAAGGTGAACCTACGTCTCCTCTGCGTCGTTTATCACAGCAAATTAATTTATCGGTAGGAACATGCCGCAAGTAACATAACCTCAGTATGTGTTACCAACTTAAATTTTTAAAAATAAAAATTCATGGCACACTTGAGGTTTTTTTTTAATGAACATACTTTAGTATTGTTCGTTATATTATAACACGGAGAAGATGCAGTCAGTAATAAGATCCTCGTAATAGCTTCGCTAGACGCATACGATTGGTCCGTTCAGTGATGTGAATTCTCGCCAGATCACACCGGTGATTAGTTTGTATTTTGTGCCTAAGCGCGCCGTGCATGTGTAGTGTTGTTAAAGTTGGATACATTTGTTAGAGATGTTCTGGATACATTTTATGATTGCTTTCAAATTTAAATTTCGCGACGGAACTTTCGGTGTGAAGCTCTGCAGGCAACGAAAGTTTGGCGTCCGGGTCTATCGATGTGTACTGGTTGCCCATCCATTTCATTAACCCGCTAATGGTCTGTGAGACCGGGTGTGTCGATCAACTTTATTCTCCGTTATTGTTTTTTGTCGCAATTTCGACTAGCTGCCGCATTGAAATTGATTAAATATCTTTGTTTTATTGTCAAAGAGCATACATTTAAAAAAATATATGAATTATTAATAACACGTTTCGAAAAATCTTCAGTTGAAAACCCCGGTGCGTGAGACCGGCGTCACCATTAAATTTGCGTCACCAATAGCGGATTCAATTGATGAATTGAAATGTAATTACAAATATTAATGATGGCAGACTGGCCTTCTAGCCGACGCCAAATTTCCCTATTTAATTTCACACACCTTAATCTGCAATTACTTGAAACATCCAACCTTAAAAAAAATAATAAAATTTTGGTTTTTGTGAAAAAAAAATGGCAAAAGTAAAATTCTGCAAAAATAGCACACATTGCACAGAATGTTGCTCTTTAAAAATAATTTTGTTTTATTAATGCGCCAATTTATAATATAAATAGAAATATTCAATTTTGCCGATTTTTGTAAAAAATTTAAAAAATGGGTCGCTGGCCCATTGTATTCCTCTAAGAATAAACTATTTTTATTATTATTAAAACAAATGGTGATGTGGCCATCATGTTACTTTCTCCGATTTCGATTTTAATCGTATAATAATAATTTATATTTATACTTTCAATTTAAATGTTTAATTGTAGCCAAAAAAAATTATAGGACACATTTGTAAACTAGTGCTGGTTTTTTTTAATACCTGCATGTGAAATGGGCTTCAAAGCCTAATCATTATTTTTTAATTGCCAATGTCAATATCGGTAAAAAATAAAAAAGGTAAAAAATAGATCAAGTGATTATCTCAAAATGTAGTGAAGGAGTGTTTTGCAGATTTTTACAATATCGTGAAGTAAAGTATTGTTTGAGTTGCATTAGAAAATTTCAAGTCAGGCAATTGTTTTTATATTTTTTAAGCGCTCGAGAAAAAGTGCATTTTTAGATAATTACAAATTGTGTTCTAGAGGGATTATCTCAAAATGTAGTGAAGGGGTGTTTGCAGATTTTTACAGTATCATGGAGTAAAGTATTATTTGAGTAGCATTAGAAAATTTCAAGTGTCTGGCAATTGTTTTTATATTTTTTTAAGCGCTCGAGAAAAAGTGTATTTTTAAATAATTACAAATTGTGTTCTAGAGGGATTATCTCAAAATGTAGTGATGGGGTGTTTGCAGATTTTTACAGTATCGTGAAGTAAAGTATTGTTTGAGAAGCATTAGAAAATTTCAAGTATCTAGCAATTGTTTTTATATTTTTTTAAGCGCTCGAAAAAGTGCATTTTTAAATAATTACAAATTGTGTTCTCGAGAGATTATCTCAAAATGTAGTGAAGAGGTGTTTGTAGATTTTCATAGTATCATGGAGTAAAATATTATTTGAGTAGCGTTAGAAAATTTCAAGTGTCTGGCAATTGTTTTTATATTTTTTAAGCGCTCGAAAAAAGTGCATTTTTAGATAATTACAAATTGTGTTCTAGAGGGATTATCTCAAAATGTAATGATGGGGTGTTTGCAGATTTTTACAGTATCGTGAAGTAAAGTATTGTTTGAGAAGCATTAGAAAATTTCAAGTATCTAGCAATTGTTTTTATATTTTTTTAAGCGCTCGAAAAAAGTGCATTTTTAAATAATTACAAATTGTGTTCTCGAGAGATTATCTCAAAATGTAGTGAAGAGGTGTTTGTAGATTTTTATAGTATCATGGAGTAAAATATTGTTTGAGTAGCGTTAGAAAATTTAAAGTGTCTGGCAATCGTTTTTATATTTTTTTAAGCGCTCGAAATAAGTGCATTTTTAGATAATTACAAACTGTGTTTTAAAGGGATTATCTCAAAATGTAGTGAAGGGGTGTTTGCAGATTTTTACAGTATCATGAAGTAAAATATTGTTTGTGTAGATTTGGAAAATTTAAAGTATCTGGCAGTTGTTTTTATATTTTTTAAGCGCTCGAGAAAAAGTGAAATTTTAAATAAATACAAATTGTGTTCTCGAGAGATTATCTCTAAATGTAGTGAAGAGGTGTTTGTAGATTTTTACAGTATCATGGAGCAAAATATTGTTTTAGTAGCCTTAGAAAATTTCAAGTGTCTGGCAATTGTTTTTACATTATTTATAGCGCTCGAAAAAAGTGCATTTTTAGATAATTACAAATTGTGTTTAGAGGGATTATTTCGAAATGTGGTGGAGGGGTGTGTGGAGATTTTTACACCATCGTATAGTAAAATATTGTTTGAGTAGATTTGGAAAATTTCAAGTATCTGGCAGTTGTTTTTATATTTTTTAAGCACTCGAGAAAAAGTGCAACTTTAGAATAATTTTATTTCAAAATGTAGTAAAGGGGCGTTTGGAGATTATTACAGTATCATGGAGTAAAATATTGTTTGTGTAGATTTGGAAAATTTCAAGTATCTGGCAGTTGTTTTTATATTTTTTTAATCACTCGAAAAAAGTGCATTTTTAGATAATTCCAAATTCTGTTTAGAGGGATTATTTCGAAATGTAGTGAAGGGGTGTCTGGAGATTTTTACACCATCGTATAGTAAAATATTGTTTGAGTAGATTTGGAAAGTTTTAAATATCTGGCCGTTGTTTTTATATTTTTTAAGCGCTCGAGAAAAAGTGCAACTTTAGATAAATTTTATTTCAAAATGTAGTGAAGGGTGTTTGCAGATTTTTACAGTATCACGAAGTAAAATATTGTTTGTGTAGATTTGGAAAATTTTAAGTATCTGGCAGTTGTTTTTATATTTTTTAAGCGCTCGAGAAAAAGTGAAACTTTAGATAAATACAAATTCTGTTTCGAGGGATTATTTTGAAATGTGTTAATGGGGTGGGTGTAGGAAATTTTTACACCATCATGGAGAAAAAAGTTGTTTGGGGTTACCCGTAAATAAATAATAATCATTATTATTAATTAGTTGTGAAAATAACTGCGAATTTATTCGGAATTGGAAAAAAAAATTCCTTACGTCAAAATTCATTGGTTATCAAAATTACTATAAAAACCTTCTATAACATTTTTAATATTGGTAAAATTTCAAATTTTATTAGATATGCCATAAGGCAAGTAATTCGTGATTTTTTTTTTATTTCAAAATTTCAACAAAAATATCCACTTTTGGTTCGACAAAACGTTTCCAACATTTTTTTAAAACTGTCTATCTTTTAATGAACGATGTATTTTAAACATTAATAGAGCTTTTGAAAATAAAACTTTATTTGACAATCCGAAGATTTTGGTAAAAATCCGTTTTCAAAATTTTACCAAAATCTTGTTAATACCATAATCGTTTTTTACATACTGGAGAATATTGCAAATAGTTTTAAATAAATATTGAAGATAACAAAAAACTGGACGCCTTTGTTTATATATGCAGAAGGAAAAAAAAATGAAACACTTTAAATTCTTGAAATTTCGACCATTTTCAAACCGCCATAACTCGGTGTACTTTCAATCGATTTTGATGAATCTTTAAGGGCGAAAAACTTTGAAGTGTCTTCTTCAAAGTCATGTACGCTAAATTAAGCGTAACTCTTTCCGCCCTCCTCTAGCGCCCCTGTGAAAAAAAAAGTTTTTTTCTGGAAACCATGTCCAACTTTGACGATGTCTACGTTGGAAAAATTTTGTCGACTCGATCCACAATAAAGGCATTAAAATTTGATCAATTCCCTTTGCAGGACTCAAAGAACGAAGTTCCTACGACGATTTTGCACCAAGTTATGGGTGTTTGAAAAAAACTGCATTTTGAGGTTTTTTGCACATAACTCAGTGACTTTTCAACCAAATTTGATGATTCTTGCGCAGGAGGTAAAAATCGTGAAAATGAAAACAATTTCGTCGAAAAACTTCGGACTTCAAAAAACCTCAAAATTCACTTTTTTTTCAAACAGCCATAACTTGGTGCCAAATCGTCGTAGGAACTTCGTTCTTCGAGTCCTGCATAGAGAATTGATCAGATTTGAATGCCTGTATGGTGGATCGAGTCGACAAAATTTTTCCAACTCCATAGACATCGTCAAAGTTGGAAATGGTTTCCTGAAAAAACATTCACAGGGGTGCTAGAGAGAGGCGGAAGGGGTTACGCTTAAGTTCGTATGCATGACTTTAAAGAAGACACTTCAAAGTTTTTCGCCCTTAAAGATTCATCAAAATCGATTGAAAATACGCCGAGTTATGGCGGTTTGAAAAAGGTCAAAATTTCACGAATTTCAAGTGTTTCATTTTTTTTCCTTTTTTTTTGAAAAATATCAATCGATCAATATCTTTTCTTCTAGTATTAGTAGAGTAGTCCGTTCTTTAATTTCCACGGTACCCTTAACGTTCTACTGTAACGCCATTCGGTGTACACATAAAAATATTTTTTTCTGACTCTTGTAACCCGTCATACAATTTCTTTTAACCTTGATTTAAGCATGAATAATTAAGCGTTTCCTTCATTTTAATGCGCAAGCGGTCTCATTTGAGATTTAATCCATTCGAATATAATTAGCCATTAAAACATTTAAAGAAGGATTCTTCACCCAACGTGAAATTTGTAAATTTCTTAAAGTAACTGTAATAAACGGTAATTCCGCTAATTGATTCGGCAACATGTATATGGACCGATCATTTGCATGTCCGGCTGTTGACCGCTCTTCGAGAAGATTCGCTTTTGATGTCTTCAGATCTGAAAACTGGACGCGTAACGGCGGCGGTAAGGCTCGCCGGGAATTTTAAGTGGCAGTCCGGGGGGACGTTTTACGGGGCATTAAAGAGACTAAATGTTTTGTTCTTCGGGTATAATTAGCCGCGGACATTAATTTCACATTTTCAGGGGCATTAAAACGCCGTCACGTTAACGCGTTCTTCAGCAAAACACGAATCACGCCGCAAAACTCACGAACGGCCAGTTCCCACGTGCATTAGCAACAATAACGATGCTTTTTTATAATATAACTATTAAATCCTTTTCGCACCTTACACGATGACTTACTTTAATGCCGAACCGAAACTGCTATCTCTGGTTGGGATCTTTACGTTTCTGCACTCTGGGTAATTTCAATTGAATCGCCGCTTTTGAGGCGCCGAATCTTTCGTGGCTTATTATATTTCCCATCGAAATGCATTACAGTTACGGATTTACTGCTGATGGAAAGATTCTTATCTGCTTTTACAATTCCTTATAAGGGCGGATTAACATCTGCGAAGGCTGGGATCTTCTAATTGTTGACTTAATTGAGGTGTTTGTGCCAGTAATTGAGCGATTAGCGTTGAAGGCCGTTGTACGGGCGATATATTTACTTAAAAAGTCATCATGGATTAAGGAACGTGAGGTGTTGACTTGTATCGTGATGAGCAAATTGTTTATCTAGAATTAAGTGCACGTTTTTCTAACAATTGAAAAAATATAATCTAGCAAAAGAAAAGTATCCAAAATTACTGAAGCACGTGCTTGTAGATATTGCAACAACAATGAAATATTGAAATTAAAAATATAGTATAGCTGTACTGATGAGAGTTAACGTAATTGCACAGTGGTTTTGTGGGTTATATTCCAGTTGATACGGAGGGTAGTGGGTGGACCTTATCCTACAACCCAACAGCGGCGGCTCGTGGATGTTCGGCGAGGAGGCTACAGAAGAAAATTGACCAAAATAGCCTCTTTAGAAATTAAGATCAGATTGAGTTCAAAGATGGGAAATTTAGAGACTGGAACCAAACATTCAAAGTTTAGGTTTAAAAATGTAAAATGTAGAGCCTAAAATCCATAAATTTAGATCAAATTGAGATCAAAAATACGGAATTTAAAAACTGTAACCAAAAATCCAAAGTTTATTACCGAATATGCAAACTGTATAGCCTAAATTCCATAAATTTAGATCAAATTGAGGTCAAAAATACGAAGTTTAGAAACTGGAACTAAAAATCCAAAGTTTAGTACTAAATATGCATGGGTCATTTTTGTCCAAAATTGCTATTTTTAAATCATTTTTGTCCAAAATTGCTATTTTTAAATCATTTTTGTCCAAAATTGCTATTTTTAAATCATTTTTGGGTAATTTTTGACCAAAATAGCTATTTTTGAGTCATTTTTGCCTAAAATTACTATTTTTTTGGGTCATTTTTGGGTTATTTTTGACCATAATTACTATTTTAAAGTCATTTTTGTCAAAAATTGCTATTTTTTGGGGACATTTTTGACCAAAATTGCTTGTTTCAAGTCATTTTTGTTCAAAATTACTATTTTTGGGGTAATTTTTGGGTAATTTTTGACCAAAATTGCTATTTTAAAGTCATTTTTGTCCAAAATTGCTATTTTTTGGGGTCATTTTTGACCAAAATTGTTAGTTTCAAGTCATTTTTTGCCTAAAATTGCTTTTTTGGGGTCATTTTTGACCAAAATTGCTATTTTTAAGTCATTTTTGTTCAAAATTACTATTTTATTGGGTAATTTTTGGGTCATTTTTAACCAAAATTGCTATTTTTACGTAATTTTTGCCTAAAAGTGCTATTTTTTGGGGTCATTTTTGGGTAATTTTTGACCAAAATGGCTATTTTTAAGTCATTTTTGCCTAAAATTGCTTTTTTTTTGGATCATTTTTGCGTAATTTTTGACCAAAATTGCTATTTATAAGACATTTTTGTCCAAAATTGCTATTTTTGGGGGTCATTTTTGGGTAATTCTGGACCAAAATGACTATTTTAAGTAATTTTTGCCTAAAGGTGCTATTTTTTGGAGTCATTTTTGGGTAATTTTTGACCAAAATTGCTATTCTAAAGTCATTTTTGTCCAAAATTGCTATTTTTGGGGGTCATTTTTGGGTAATTTTTGACCAAAATTGCTATTTTTAAGTCATTTTTGCCTAAAATTGCTTTTTTTTGGGATCATTTTTGCGTAATTTTTGCCCAAAATTGCTATTTTAAAATCATTTTTGTCCAAAATTGCTATTTTTGGGGGTCATTTTTGGGTAATTTTTGACCAAAAATACTATTTTTAAGTCATTTTTGCCTAAAAGTGCTATTTTTTGGGGTCATTTTTGGGTAATTTTTGACCAAAATTGATATTTGAAGTCATTTTTGCCTAAAATGTCTACTTTTTGTGGTCATTTGTGCGTAATTTTTGACCAAAATTGCTATGTTTAAGTAATTTTTGCCTAAAATTGCTATTTTTGAGTCATCATGAGTCATTTTGACCAAAATTGCTATTTTAAGTCATTTTTGCCTAAAATTGCTATTTTTTTAATCATTTTTGGGTAATTTTTGACCAAAATTGCTATTTTAAGTCATTTTTGCCTAAAATTGCTACTTTTGTGGTCATTTTTGGGTAATTTTCGACCAAAATTGCTATGTTTAAGTCACTTTTGCCCAAAATTGCTATTTTTTGAGTCATTTTTGGGTAATTTTTGACCAAAATTGCTATGTTTAAGTCATTTTTGCCTAAAATTGCCATTTTTGGAGTCATTTTTGGGTAATTTTTGATCAAAATTGCTATTTTTAAGTCATTTTTGCCTAAAATCGCTATTTTTGAGGATCATTTTGCAGAGCCTAAAATCTATAAATTTAGATTAAATTGAGGTCAAAAATACGAAATCCACCCCAAATTGCCCCAGATTTCTACAAATGAACTAATTTACCAATGAAAAAAAAATAAAGGAAATACTTCGGTGTGTCAAGTTTTGTTACAACATGTAAAAACCTCGATCGGATTCTATTGCTACGGGGGGTGGTGGGTGGGCCCTATCCTACAATCCAACCGGTTGAACATTGCCCCAGATTTCTATAAATGAACTAATTTACCAATGAAAAAAAAATAAAGGAAAAACTGCTGTTTTTTCAGTTAATATGGAGGGTGGTGGGCGGGCCCTATCCTACAATCCAACCAGTTAAATATTGCCCCAGATTTCTCAAATGAATTAATTTACCAATGAGAAAAAAGAAAGGAAATTCTTCTGTGTTTCATACGTTGTTACCACCAATAAAACCCTCGTTTATGGTCTACTCTTTGGAGGGCATGATAGGGTCCACCCACCACTCTCTGAAAACCTTTCAAGTCAAACTACTACACCTGTTTTTTTTGTGGGTGTTAAACTTGTAACATCACAGACGCATTGGCAAAAAATTTAATATAATTGCACTAAGGTTTGTCGGTTATGTTCCAGGGGATACGAAGGGTGGTGGGTGGGTCCTATCCTGTAATCCAATTAGTTAAACATTGCCTCAGATTTCTCAAATGAATTAATTTACCAATGAGAAAAAAGAAAGGAAATTCTTCTGTGTTTCATACGTTGTTACCACCAATAAAACCCTCGTTTATGGTCTACTCTTTGGAGGGCATGATAGGGTCCACCCACCACTCTCTGAAAACCTTTCAAGTCAAACTACTACACCTGTTTTTTTTGTGGGTGTTAAACTTGTAACATCACAGACGCATTGGCAAAAAATTTAATATAATTGCACTAAGGTTTGTCGGTTATGTTCCAGGGGATACGAAGGGTGGTGGGTGGGTCCTATCCTGTAATCCAATTAGTTAAACATTGCCTCAGATTTCTCAAATGAATTAATTTACCAATGAGAAAAAAGAAAGGAAATTCTTCTGTGTTTTATGCATTGTTACCACCAATACAACCCTCGTTCATGTTCTACTCTTTGGAGGGTATGATATTGCCCACCCACCACTCTTTGAATTACTTTCAACTCAAACTACGACACCTGTTTTTCGTGATTGTTAAACTTCTAACATCACAAACGAATAGGCAAAAAAATTCATATAATTGGACTTGAGTGTGTTCCAGTTGATACAAAGGATGGTGGGTGGGCTTTATCCTAATATCCAATCAGTTTAACATTGAACCAGATTTCTACAAATGAACTAATTTAGCAGTGAGAAAAATGGAATTTTTTTTTTATTTGCTCATAATCTAGCTGAATTTGTAAATATAAAAACAATTGCTAGAAGCATGAAACTTTCAAAATTTATTCAAAATTAATTCAACTTTATGTTTTTGCAAAAATCAGAAACACCCCATGCCTAAATTTCAAGTTATTTGCAAATATTCTAACTGGATTTGTAAATATAAAAACAATTGTTAGAAGCATGAAACTTTCAAAATTTACTCAAAATGAATTCAACTTTATGTTTTTGCAAAAATCAGAAACACCCCATGCCTAGAGTTCTAGTAAACCCCAGAGAAAAGTACTATTTAATTTTTTTTTATTTGCAAATATTCTAACTGGATTTGTAAATATAAAATATAGAAGCATAAAACTTTCAAAATTTACTCAAAATAAATTTCGCTTTATGTTTTTGCAATAATCTAAAACACCTTACCCTTAGATTTCAAGTTAACCCCAGGTAAAAGTATTATTTTACAATTTTTTATTTACACATATTCTAACTGGATTTGTAAATATAAAAACAATTCCTACCAAGCATGAAACTTTCAAAATTGACTCCTAATTAGTGCAGATCTATATTTTAGCAAAAATCATTAACACCCGACCTCTAGATTTTAAAAACCCCAGCAAAAGAACGATTTGATTTTTTTTTTATTTGCACATATCCTAATTGGATTTGTACGTATAAAAACAATTGCTGGGAGCATGAAGCTTTCAAAATTTACTGAAAATGAATTCCTCTTTATGTTTTTGCAAAAATCATAAGGGACCCCATTCCTAGATTTCAAGTTAACCCAAGGCAAAAGAACTATTTGACAATTTTTTATTTGCACATATTCTAACTG
Organism: Ocypus olens; assembly: GCA_910593695.2. Taxonomy (NCBI): domain Eukaryota; kingdom Metazoa; phylum Arthropoda; class Insecta; order Coleoptera; family Staphylinidae; genus Ocypus; species Ocypus olens. Next base: position 43,077,869 of record OU343062.1, on the reverse strand, counting down.
GATTTGTAACACTTAGACAAAACAATTATTTGACCAATTCAAGTGCAATGGACAATTTGTGAAATCGCTGCAAAAATATTCGACATAATTTTTCTGCCCCTCTACCAATAGTTTTGTGAGAAATTTCTTGCCCCCGAATGTGACAAACGACGCGACCCTATCAGATGTTGGTTACAATGATGCAAAAAGATATTATTTCTCTTTCTTAATTGATAATTGCTAAATTGTTACCGAGTATGCGATGATAATTAGGGCACTCTAGGTTTAGCTAACATCGTCGGAATTTTTACCATTTGATCAGCTCCTAGAGATTCCTCTTTGATAATTAACGACCAGGAATAAGTATGATTGCCCCTATTTAAGACTTTGATGACAGTCGCAGAATTTGAAGAATTTCACTTGTTTACATTGTTGAGACGTATGTCAATTGGGTGGTCTGGTCGCAGTTCTAAGATATCGAACACAAAAAAATTGACAAATGGTTGAAAGGTAGATTTTTAAGATTGCTTATTTAGAAAGGATAGTAATATACGTTTATTATTTAGAATAATAATGTTAAGTGAATATAACTAGAAATATTTTTTATGTTGGTTGGACCACTTCTGTCAAAAATGTGTATCGTGTAGCGGCCAGGACATAGGAACACCGGCCTAACAAGTAGCAAACAAATTTAAACATCCAAAGTAACGTTTAAAATGTCTAAAATTATATAACACTCGTCATTCTGGCCGGACGGGTTTTTTTTTTCTTCTCTTCCCATCGAGTGATTAATTCCAAAATCGACCCAGATCGTTTATAAGTGCGTTTCTTAATAGAGGCGCAACTGTCTATCCATCATGCGTTTAGTCGCAATCGTGATTATTAGGTTAATTGAGGTGTTCCACTATGTAATTGAGAGATTAGAGCTCTCAATAAAATGGTGATTCGGTTTGCTTTGATACATGAGCAATTGGAAACGTTACTCGTCGTAAATCTGATCAAAAATTCATGGGTATTACGGCAGTGTATCTATAATTAAATGCTTCATCAATGCGAACACCATAAAAGTGTGATTTTTATGGATCTGCGTGGGCTATAAAAATTTTACGTTTCGGATAAGTTTATGCTTCCTGTAGATTTCACAACGTTCTATACAATGACAAACAATGAAATTTTTACACAACTTGCATCGAATTTAAAAAAATCAATCAATATCAACTCATTGTTGCAATATGAGGCTCTGTAATAAAAAAAGCAAAGTTTTAATTGGGTATTTAAAATTTGGATTGAATAGAGCTGCGAGCGATTACCGTGATTAATCAAGACATAACCGTTTTGTAATAAAAATTAATCGCTCACCTTTGGTCCCAGAAATATTAATTAGTGCCCGTAAAAAATCAACACCAATCATCCTTTAATCAATCCTCACGGGGACGCTAATAACGCGGTAATGAATGTTAAACGCGAATATTTTATGTGGACGTGAATAATCTTAATAATTTAAATGTGGGAATATGTGTAATTAAAATTTCGTTCAATTATTAATGATAAATATTATGAATAGAAATAAAACTGTATTTGTATGTTTTTTTTTAATGATAATCCGGTGCCGGTTCACTACACTAAACAGAAATTAAAGTACAGTTTCACGCAAATGCAAACAATGCACATTGCTCATCTAATATTATTTATTTCTCAGCAAGCTGGAGCGACGTTAATGGTGTACGTACTTTTTGTTTTTATTATTTTTTAATAAAGTACGTACCGTTTCACGCAAATGCAAACAATGCACGATGCTCTTCAAATATTATTTTACAACAAGCTGGAGCGACGTTTATGGTGTACGTTTATTTTATTTTTTTAATTGGTTCAGATAAAATCGTCAATGAGTTTTTTCTTACTAAAGTACATAGAGTTTCACGCAAATGCAAACAATGCTTATCAAATATTATTTTTCGGCAAGCTGGAGCGACGTTAATGGTGTGTACGTTTTTTTTATTTTTTTCAATTAGTTCAGATAAAATTGTCAATCAGTTTTTTTTTAAATAAATTACATACATACAGCAAATGCAAACACACGATGCTCATCAAATATTATTTTTCAGCAAGCTGGGGTGACGTTAATGGTGTGTACTTTCTTAATTTTTTTCAATTGGTTCAGATAAAATTGTTAATGAGTTTTTTTAAAATAAATTACATACAGTTTCACGCAAATGCAAACACACGATGCTCATCAAATATTATTTTTCAGCAAGCTGGGGTGACGTTAATGGTGTGTACTTTTTTTAATTTTTTTCAATTGGTTTAGATAAAATTGTGAATGATTTTTTTTAAATAAAGTACATACAGTTTCACGCAAATGCAAACACGCGTTGCTCATCAAATATTATTTTTCAGCAAGCTGGGGTGACGTTAATGGTGTGTACTTTTTTAAATTTTTTTCAATTGGTTCAGATAAAATTGTTAATGAGTTTTTTTTTAATAAATTACATACAGTTTCACGCAAATGCAAACACACGATGCTCATCAAATATTACTTTTCAGCAAGCTGGAGCGACGTTTATGGTGTACGTTTATTATTTTTTTTAATTGGTTCAGATAAAATCGCCAATGAGTTTTTTTTAAATAAAGTACATACAGTTTAACGCAAATGCAAACACACGGTGCTCATCAAATATTAATTTTCAACAAGCTGGTGTGACGTTAATGGTGCGTACTTTTTTTTAATTTTTTTCAATTGGTTCAGATAAAATTGTGAATGATTTTTTTAAATAAAGTACATACAGTTTCACGCAAATGCAAACACACGGTGCTCATCAAATATTATTTTTCAGCAAGCTGGGGCGACATTAATGGTGTGTTTTTTTACATTTTTTTAATTGGTTCAGATAAAATCGCCACTGAGTTTTTCGCAAATACAAACAATGCACATTGCGCATCAAATATAATTTTTGAGCAAGCTGGAGCGACGTTATTAGTGCAGGTTCTCTAAAGAAACATTTTGGTTAATAAAAAATCGTCAATGATTTTTTTTTTCAATTGTAAATATCCTAAGAATATGTAAAAAGATTGATAACATATGACACATGAGTCGTATGTTATCCCATATTTTATAAATTTATTTTAATATTTTTTTATTCAATAATTGTGGCCAAGAAATACAAAGCAGCTATAATTGGATGTTAAATCGCTCTCAAATCTAAAAATATATTAGGGTTTTTAAGAATAGTTTTATACTAAAGTTTGTTGAGTATCAAATATGATTGTTCAGCAAGCTGGAGCAACTTTTTTACGGTGTACGTTTTTAGAGGCAAATTTTGGTTGAGATAAAATCGCTAATCAATATATCTGCACCTTCTATTTTTGATCCAAACTTAAAAAGCTTTACACACAATTTCTTTTAATTATTTTAAATCGTTAATGTATTATTTTTTTTTTAATAAAGAAAGTACAGTTTCAAGCAAATGCAAAAATTAGATACTGAATCTGTCCCGAATTTAAAAATACATTAGATCGAATTTTAAAGGGTGTTTAAGAATAGTTTTGTGGAAATGTATGTTGCATATCAAATATAATTGTTCAACAAGATGGAGTAACTTGAACGGTGTACGTTCTTTTAATTATTTTAATTGGATCAAATAACATCGTCAATGAGTTTTTTTTTAATAAAATACAGTTTCAAGCAAATGCAAACAATGCACATTGCTCATCAAATGTTATTTTTCAGCAAGCTGGAGCGACGTTATTGGTTCAGGTTCTCTAAAGGTACATTTTGGTTCAGATAAAATCGTCAATGAGTTTTATTAAATTTTGGATGACCTAAAAATATGTAAAAGGATTTGTAACATGTGACACATGAGTCATATGTTATCACATCTTACACAAAATTTTAATTGTGACTAAAAAATAAAAAGTAGCTATAATTGGATGCTGAATCTGTCTCAAATCAAAAAATTATATTAGACCGAATTTTAAAGGGTTTCTAAGAAGAGTTTTATGGTAATGTACCGGGTGGTCCAAATTCGATGTTTTTATAGGCTCAAGAGATAGAAAAAAATCAGATTTACACGTTATAACCTCTTTTTCTGGAATAATAACAATAGCATTAACAGATCATGGCTAACTTGATTAGTTTGGGAGATATCGGATGTTTTTTTAATTTTTGGCTATTTTAAAAAACGTCTTTTTCACAGTAACGGTAAGATATGCAGAGAAACAGTTAAGTATTTATTTGTGTGGTCTTCTTCGCAGAATTCAGTGGCGTGCATATTTATTTATTTTGATTTTAATTTAAGAGTTATGACACAATTTTTTGCCGCTACAAATTTTAAATTTACTTAACAAAACTTTTTGTGATTATAGTTTTGAACGTTCACAAAACAAAAATCATTTATTCGAAAAATTTAAATCAAAGTAGAATATCAAGAGTATTTATTTCTGTGCAACGTGTTTTAATTTTATAATTTTTTGCCGCTATAAATTTTAAATTTACCAAATTAACTTAACACAGCTTTTTGTGATTGTAGTTTTGAACGTCCATAAAACAAAAACCATTTACTTAAAAAAAATAAATCAAAGTAAAATATTAAGAGTATTTATTTCTGTGTAACATGTTTTAATTTTATATTTTTTTGCCACCACAAATTTAAAATTTACCAAATTTACTTAACACAACTTTTTGTGATTCTAGATTTGAACGTTCACAAAACAAAAATCATTTTTTCAAAAATCTAAATCAAAGTAGAATATCAAGAGTATTTGTTTCTGTGTAACGTGTTTTAATTTTATAATTCTTTGTCGCCACAAATTTACTTAACACAAGTTTTTGTAATTCTTGCTTTGAATTTTTACAAAACAAAAATCATTTATTCAAAAAATATAAATCAAAGTAGAATATTAAGAGTATTTATTTCTGTGCAACGTGTTTTGATTTTATAATATTTTTGCCGCCACAAATTTTAAATTTACCAAATTTACGTAACATGACTTTTTGTAATTCTTGCTTTGAATTTTCACAAAACAAAAATCAATAATTCAAAAAATATAAATCAAAGTAGAATATTAAGAGTATTTATTTTTGTGTAACGTGTTTCAATTTTATAATTTTTTTGTCGCCACAAATTTTAAATTTACCAAATTTACTTTACACAACTTTTCGTGATTCTAGTATTGAACGTTCATAAAACTTGAAAAAATATAAATCAAAATAGAATATCAAGAGTATTTATTTCTGTGTGACGTGTTTTAATTTTATAATTTTTTTTTCTCGCTACAAATTTAAAATTTACCAGATTTACTTAACACAACTTTTGTGATTCTAGTTTTAAACGTTCATAAAACAAAAATCAATAATTCAAAAAATATAAATCAAAATAGAATATTAAGAGTATTTATTTCTGTGTAACGTGTTTTAATTTTATAATTTTTTGCCGCTAGAAATTTTAAATTTACCATATTTACTTAACACAACTTTTTGTGATTGTAGTTTTGAACGTTCACAAAACAAAAATCATTTACTTAAAAAATATAAATCAAAATGGAATATCAAGAGTATTTATTTCTGTGTAACGTGTTTAATTTTATAATTTTTTTGCCACTAGAAATTTTAAATTTACCAAATTTACTTAACACAACTTTTTGTGATTGTAGTTTTGAACGTTCATAAAACAAAAATCATTTACCTAAAAAATATAAATCAAAGTAGAATATTAAGAGTATTTATTTCTGTGCAACGTGTTTTAATTTTATAATTTTTTTGCCGCTACAAATTTAAAATTTACCAAATTTACTTAACACAACTTTTGTGATTCTAGTTTTAAACGTTCATAAAACAAAAATCAATAATTCAAAAAATATAAATCAAAATGGAATATTAAGAGTATTTATTTCTGTGTAACGTGTTTTAATTTTATAATTTTTTGCCGCTAGAAATTTTAAATTTACCAAATTTACTTAACACAACTTTTTGTGATTCTAGTTTTGAACGTTCATAAAACAAAAATTATTTGTTTAAAAAATATAAATCAAAGTGAAATATCAAGAGTATTTATTTCTGTGTAAAGTGTTTTAATTTTATAATTTTTTTGTCGCTACAAATTTTAAATTTACCAAATTTACTTAACACAACTTTTGTGATTCCAGTTTTGAACGTTCATAAAACTTAAAAAAAAATACAAATCAAAATAGAATATCAAGAGTACTTATTTCTGTGCAACGTGTTTTAATTTTATATTTTTTTGCCGCCACAAATTTTAAATTTACCAAATTTACTTAACACAACTTTTTGTAATTCTAGTTTTGAACGTCCACAAAACAAAAATCATTTATTCAAAAAATATAAATCAAAGTAGAATATCAAGAGTATTTATTTCTGTGTAACGTGTTTTAATTTTATATTTTTTTTGCCGCTACAAATTTTAAATTTACCAAATTTACTTAACACAACTTATTGTGATTCCAGGTTTGAACGTTCATAAAACTTAAAAAAAAAATACAAATCAAAATAGAATATCAAGAGTACTTATTTCTGTGCAACGTGTTTTAATTTTATAATTTTTTGCCGCCACAAATTTAAAATTTACCAAATTTACTTAACACAACTTTTTGTGATTCTAGTTTTGAACGTTTACAAAACAAAAATCATTAATTCAAAAAATATAAATCAAAGTAGAATATTAATAGTATTTATTTCTGTGTAACGTGGTTTAATTTTATAATTTTTTGCCGCCACAAATTTACTCAACACAACTTTTTGTAATTGTTGCATTGAATTTTCACAAAACAAAAATCATTTATTCAAAAAATATAAATTAAAGTAGAATATTAAGAGTATTTATTTCTGTGTAACGTGGTTTACTTTTATATTTTTTTTGCCGCTACAAATTTTAAATTTACCAAATTTACTTAACACAACTTTTGGTGATTTTAGTTTTGAACGTTCACAAAACAAAAATCATTTATTCAAAATATATAAATCGAACTAGAATATTAAGAATATTTATTTCTGTGTAACGTGTTTTAATTTTATAATTTTTTGCCGGCACAAATTTACTTAACACAACTTTTTTGTAATTCTTGCTTTGAATTTTCACAAAACAAAAATCAGGTATTCAAAAAAATATAAATCAAAGTAGAATATCAAGAGTATTTATTTCTGTGCAACATGTTTTATATTTCATAATTTTTTTGCCGCTACAAATTTTAAATTTACCAAATTTACTTAACACAACTTTTTGTGATTCTAGTTTTAAACGTCCATAAAACAAAAACCATTTGCTTAAAAAATTTAAATCAAAGTAGAATATCAAGAGTATTTATTTTTGTGTAATTTGTTTTAATATTACCTATTTCAATTAATTAAAACAATATAAAATCGATTGCTACAAACTTTAAATTTAATGAACATCGATCCTGCTCGATGATTTAGTAAAAATAACAAAACCCTGCTGAATATTTAAAAATCTCGACTAGTTTTACCTTAATTGGGGCATTTTAAAATAAACTCTTAAAAACGCTATAATAATCATTAGATTTTGAATAAATCACACAAGTAAACAATTCCCGAGAATTTTAAAATTTCCCATAACTTTACTGATTTGTAAAAATTTAAAAACGATCGCCACAAATTTGCTCAATATCGGATCTACTCTATAATTCAGTAAATAATCAAGGTCAAATCACAGAACACACTTTTTGATATTTTTGGACTATTTTAAACTATATTTCGATTGATTAGAAATAATCTTAAATCAATTGCAACAATTTTTTTTAACATAAATTCTACTCTTTGTTTCAGAAAAAACCTGTAAACATCTCATCGCCAGTGAATTCAGCAAAATTTCAAAGTAAGTACTCTATTTATTACTAGACACTATTTTATAGACCTTCGCGGTCGATGGCTAGTTGGGCAAAGCCTAGCTACTAATATTACTTACGTATGTGTTGACTTTGATCCGTTAGTAAATAAATATTTTTCGCACCAATGCACATTTTTTTTTAAACCATAAAATAGAAAATCGTTTTACATTAAAGCACTATTTTTTAAAATTAATTATTTCAACACAACAATTTTGATTTTTTTTTATTATTACATCTGATGTCACCGTTCCGCGTCCCGCCGTTTTGAGAAATGCGAGAGTGTCAGAAACGACTTTGTTTATATATATGTATGTTACGGTATACAAGAAATACTTGCGTAGGTACTACCAAGACCGGAGACCACGAGGAAAGTAGTAAAGTTGTCGAGTGTAGTAAAGTAGTGGAGGTGTCCGCGAGTCACTCTCTTTGCGCCGAATGCACTCATCCGACTGATGGATCATTTCCCGAATCTGGGGAGAATTTCCCAATTTATGGACGACCATAAAAATACTTTACAAATGATTAACACGAGAATTTATATTCTTTCGTATCTATTCAAATTCTTCGGGCATTGTAAATTCACTATTTTAATACATAATTAGTATTCGAGTGCTGTTAACGTCATTAAAGTGTGGACATTTAATGGTAATCATTTACTGTCATCAATTTTATTTTACACAATCTCATTAGAATACGTGTTCACGGGTAATTTTATCTGTTAAATTATTAATTATTTAACACTATTTCTCTTACAGTACAAAGTTATTTAGAATTTAAAAAAATGTTTTTTTCGCAAACGGGAAATTCGAATCCTCAGCTGTCAAAATCGCGAGAGAAATAACCCTAGGGAGGGAAGTAATCATTTCTCTCCCTAGGGAGGGAAGTAAGCATTTTCCTCCCTAGGGAGAGAAGTAACCATTTCTCTCCCTAGGGAGACAAGTAATCATTTCTCTCTCTCTTAGGAGGGAATTAATCATTTCTCTTCCTACAAAAATAATTTATTTTAACTATCACGGCTGATAACGTTTTTTTTATAGGTTAGGTTTTAAAAACGAATGTTTTATTCTTAAAATATCCCGTTTGTGAAAAAAGTGTTATATACGTATATCTACTATTTTCTTGTTTATTACTTCTATTTTTAAATTTATTTTGCGGTTTCCGACTAAAACACACGAATTACGCTCAGTTTAATTGAAATCGGAAAAATGAACGTTCGCTTTTCTGCGAAATATTTAGTTTGCAATTTATTACTTCAGCAACGCACGTCTGACGATCAAATTCCTACACTAATTATATCGTAAACATCGTACGGACGTTTACGCTGCATATGAAATTCAATGGCGAATAGAGCTGTACCGGCTTCTCTGTCATCTGTCAGTTCATTAACACCATTGTGAAAAATCAGTGTTATTGTAAGGCTAGCAGGAATATTCATTGACAGCTCTCTAATAGAACTCTTTGTAATATATAATATATTCTCGTAAAATACATTAATATTGACGAACACGATTATTAACATTTTACAGATGTTTTATACTTAAAATAAATGCTTAAGTCAGAGCCGTCTTAAGAGTAATTACTTTTTTTACAGTGAATTGCATAGAAGATAAATATATTGATTCTTTTATGGTATCTCCATGGTTATTAATAATTTCTTTGCTAAAAGCAGATTCAAAATTCACTATTTCCTCTATACCAGTGTTTTTTTAACCTTTTGAGGGCAATTCGAACATCTCTTGTAAATTAAATCATTCAACAAAACGAAATACATCCTGAATAAATGAATATTCAACCTGTTCGTAACTTTCTCGTAAATTGTTTATTATTCATATTTTTTACGGGGATTCAATCAAATTAGTACCACTATAGGCAACACACAAAGCTTCACTGTACGATTCCTTGCGAACTGTCAAAGCACAATGCGGTTGAAGTGTGTTTTCTAAAATTGAACATACGAAATTTTACATGCTCGCAATTTGCATGTTCAGAGATAATAAATTCGCACTATATATGGTTTGTTATACTTTACTCTTAAAATAAAAACGTTAGAAGGGGCCGGAACACCAAACTTAATAACCCCGAAGAAAACAATCCAAACTTTACAGTAACATAAATATAGGTAATTTTTAAAAATAAAAATTGTTAAGCGAAAAATTCTTAGGGGCGGGGGGGGGACACCAAACTTAATAACCCCGAAGAAAATAATCCAAACTTTACAGTAACATAAATATAGGTAATTTTTAAAAATAAAAATTGTTAAGCGAAAAATTCTTAGGGGGGGGTTCAAAAAATGAGGCGAGGGTCTCCCCCTATTATATAAGTACCATCAACATGTTCCACGAGCCGCTACTGAGAATCAATGTAATTAAGTGAATTGTTTTATTTGAATTATTCAAAATGTTTCTACTAATTCTAAAGTTGTCGAAACTGCCGGCACAAAAGGTGAAATAATAAGGTGATCCCAACAAAGTTAATCGTTTTACTTGAATTATTTTTCAAATTAGTTTCACTTTTTTGGACAATTAAAGCAAAAATGAAAAAAAAATATTTTCCTATAAAAAAAAAATTGGAAAATTATTTTGAACAATAAAGTGATTTTTGAGACTATTGTACATCATTTTCTTACTGGAATATTCTGCATTTTTTATTACTATATTTTCGATTTTTTTTTTGTCTAAATATCTTTTATTTTGACCTAATTTTCGATTTTTGATCATTGTAAAAATTTCGACTATTTGGTCCGTATTTTCGATATTTTAACTTTTGGCCTAAATATCCGTTATTTTGACCTAAATTTGCGACTGAAATTTTCGACGTTGTGATTTTTGATTTTCCCGACGAATTTTTAATTTTTAGATTTTTGACCTGTATTTTCGATTCTTTTGGATCTAAATTTTTGATCTGTTGACCTAAATATTCTTTATTTTGACATAAATTTTCGATTTCATTGTAAAAATTTTCGACTATTTTTTATTTTTCCCGGCGAATTTTTAGTTTTTTTAATTTTTGGCCTGTATTTTCGATATTTTAACTTTTGGCCTAAATATCCTGTATTTTGAACTAAATTTGCGATTTTAATTTTCGACTTTTTGGCCCGCATTTTTGATTTTCCCGCCGAATTTTTAATTTTTAGATTTTTGACCTGTATTTTCAATTCTTTTGGGTCTAAATTTTTGATCCGTTGACCTAAATATTCTTTATTTTGACATAAATTTTCGATTCCATTGTTAAAATTTTCGTATTTTTTTTGGTTCGCATTTTTGATTTTCGAGCCGAATTTTTAGATTTTTGACCTGTATTTTCGTTTTTTTTTGGTCTAAATTTTTGATCATTTGCTCTAAATATTCTTTATTTTGACCTAAATTTTTGATTTCATTGTAAAAATTTTCGACTATTTGGTCCGCATTTTTTATTTTTCCTGACAAATTTTTAGTTTTTAAATTTTTGGTTTGTATTTTCGATATTGTAACTTTTGGCCTAAATATCCTTTATTTTGACCTAAATTTGCGATTTTAATTTTCGACTTTTTGGCCCGCATTTTTGATTTTCCCGCCGAATTTTTAATTTTTAGATTTTTGACCTGTATTTTCGGTCTAAATTTTTGATCTGTAGACCTAAATATTCTCTATTTTGACATAAATTTTCAATTTCATTGTTAAAATTTTCGTGTTTTTTTTTTTGGTCCGCATTTTTAATTTTTTGAGCCGAATTTTTAGAGTTTTGACCTGTATTTTCGATTTTTTTTTGGTCTAAATTTTTGATCATTTGCTCTAAATCAGGCATGTCAAACACGCGGCCCGCTTAAAAGTTGTCTGCGGCCCGGCAAGGTTGGTATTAAATATTTAAAAAAAAATTATATACAAGGTAAACATAATTATTTTTTGTTTGGTTTCAATTGTAGTTTTTTTTTTGGTAATGCGGCCCGTGGCTTGTGTGTAATACTTGATGAGGCCCTTGGTGGTAAACCAGTTTGAGATGCTTGCTCAAAATATTCTTTATTTTGACTTAAATTTTCGATTTATTTGTTAAAATTTTTGATTTTTCGGTCCTCATTTTTGATTTTTTGCGCCGAATTTTTAATTCTAGTTCAGAATTTTTTATTCCATTTTGGTTAAAATATCTATAACCTGAATTGTTCATTTATATGCGAGATTTTTTTATTTCTTCCGGTATTTTCGAGTTTTGTTTGTTGAAATTTTCGATCTTTTAGTCTGCATTTATTATCTTTAGGCCAGATTTTTCGATGTACTGTCTAAATTTTCGACTTTCTGGCCACTATTACAGACTTGTATTACTTTTTTAAATCTTTTGACCAATTTTTTTTTTAATTTTGACCTAACTTTTCGATTTTATTGTAAAATTTTCGATTTTTTGGCCCCCATTTTTGATATTTAGTTGGTATTTTCGAGTTTTGTTTGTTGAAATTATCGATTTTTTAGTCTGCGTTAATTATCTTTAGGGCCGAGTTTTCGATGTTTCGTCTAAATTGTCGACTTTTTGACCAACATTGTGGATTTTTTTAAACCATTTGCCCTATTTTTTTTTTGTAATTTGTCTGTTAAAATTTTTCTTTCCTTGGTCCACTATTTTTATTTTTAGGCCAGAATTTTAGATTTTTGGTCTCAATTTTTTATCGTAAAATATTATTTATCCTATATTTTAGAATTTTTAACTTGGATTATTGATTTTATTTCGTGTTTTTTTTTTATTTTTTGCTATTATTTTCGAATTTCTGGTCAGAAACTTATTTTTGGCGGCCGAAAGTTGCAAATTACTTTGCTTCTACCTAAGTTTTCAATTTTTTGTCGGCGTTTTTTATTTTTAGATCAGGATTCTTAATTCTTAGGCTCGTATATTAGATTTCTGTATTTTCGATTTTTTTGTTCCAGTTTTTGTATTTTTCTTTAATTTGGCCAAAATATTCGATTGGTTTGTAGAATTTTTCGATTTTTTTTGTCTGTAATTTTTAACTTTACGCTCGTTTTCGATGTTTCTTCTAAATTTTCACCATTTTAGGCCCTATTGTAGATTTTTACTTTTTTTGCCTATATTTTGTATCAATGTTTCAATTTTTGGTCTTTTGGCTGAAATTTTCTTTATTTCGACTTAAATTTTCGATATGTTTGTTAAAAATTTTGACTTTTTGGGCTACCACTTTGATTTTTGGGTACGAACTTCAGATTTATGGTCTTAATTTTTTATTTTTGTCCCATATTTTAGATTTTCTCAACTCGAATTATTAATTTTATTGTGCGATTTTTTTAAATTTTGATATTTGCTATTATTTTCGAATTTCTCGTAAGAACTTATTTTAAGCTAAAAAGAGTTCTTTTTGGGGCCGAAAATAGCAAAGTATTTTTCTTTTGCTTGTATTTTCAATTTTTTGGTCTGTATTTTAATTTTTAAACCAGGATTTTTGATTTTTTGGCCAATATTATAGATCTTTGGCTGTTTTGTTCCAAATTTTTGATTTTTGAAGCAAGAGCGACGAAGGAGTGAGGACCTTTATTTGGAAAGTGTGCCTTTCCGCCCTTGGTTCGTAAATAACTATTTTCGTAATTTTTGGATTTCACTTGCAGCCGTCTGATTCTGTCTTGCGAATTTTGAAATTAAATTCATAATAAAAAATGCTCCTATTTTGATTTAATTTTTATTGCAATGGTTATGTTCGTTTAAAAAAATATTGTGCAAACTTCACATGCGTGAAGAATTGTCCCGCGAGCGCGCAAACAAAGGCACTCGCTCTTTCGTCGCTCGTGCTTAAAAAATGCGCTCACGCGGAAAAATGTGCCTTCTCGCCCTTGGTTCGCAAATAACTATTTTCGTGATGTTTGGATTTTGTCTGTACTTTTTAACTTTACGCTCATTTCTCTCGTTTCTTCTAAATTTTCACCGTTTTAGGCCCTATTGTAGATTTTTACTTTTTTGGCCTATATTTTGTGTTTTCGATTATTTTGGTTTTTTGGCCGAAATTTTCTTTATTTCGACATAAATTTTCGATTCGCTTGTTAAAAATTTTGACTTTTTGGGCTACCACTTTGATTTTTGGGTACGAACTTTACATTTTTGGTCTTAATTTTTTATTTTTGTCCCATATTTTGGATTTTCTTAACTTGAATTATTAATTTTATTGTGCGAATTTTTTTTATTTTGATATTTGCTATTATTTTAGAATTTCTGCGAAGTCGCAGTGCTTCGAGTGCAAACCTAACTTGAATTTTGACTAACAGCCTCTACTATTCGATATATTTGCAAATAAGATAATCTACGGAGGAAACAGTTAAATTAATTACAATATTGACTTTAACCATTTTCTTACGCACACAAACACAAAAATGGTCGCCCGAGAATGCGATATAACGGACTTTACCACATTAAAACGTAATCTCTAATGGAATTCAAATAAACGAACGCTAGGCAAATAATTAGCCATTTACATAAAAATGAAATCGAAATTAATTACGACTCAAGTGCGTTTTTAGTAACCCGAGACAAAATCGAGAGAATGTCGTTAAATTAATTTACCCAAGAAAACCCGCCGACGTCGGCGATTTATCTTCGGAAAAGCGGCAATAATTAATCATTTCAACTACGAATTCGTGAATTTGTAGTTGAGCGTTCTGCGCCGCGCGGTGCGGCTTCCGCTGTAAAATCAATTTCGCAAGAAGTAACCGCTCGTAAAATGGAGACCAATTACAAATACATATATAGATGGCCGGTAATTTATCCGAGGCCGTTCGATTAGAATATAAATGAAGATCCAGTATATGGCGAATTAAAATATCGCCTTTCATCTGGAGATGTTGACTCTAATTACTGTCGGCCCGTACAGATTGATTGGTTATTGGTTGTTAGTTATTAATAATTCGCAAACAAATACGACCAAAACGATTTCCAATTAGTGTTAATGGAGTTTACGGGCTATCGGAATCGATCTACCAACGTCGAATTAAGCGAGATTATCATGGATTATCTGGATTTAATCAACTGGTTTTTGTTTTTCAACCGTTAGGTATACTGTATAATTATAAAAGTGAATTATACTCAGTGACATAGAAATTGCACCAAGAAGGAATAGGAACGTTTCCACCAATTTTAACAGAAACCTTTGACCATTTAACTATATAAGATCTAAAGATATCTTTGTGTATGACCAAGAGTAGTGAGAATGACTCACGGTAGTAAAGTATGTTCATTTAAAAAAAAACCTCAAGTGTGCCATGATTTTTTATTTAAAAAAATTTAAGTTGGTAACCCACATTGAGGTTATGTTACTTGCAGCATTTTTTGACATTTTTTAATTGTCAAAAATGGCATATTTCAGCTGTCAAAACTTGACTTTTTGTAGACAAAAATTGTAGTTTTTAGCAGGCAATAATGGTATGTTACAGTTGTCAATAATGGTTTGTTGCAGTTGTCAACAATGGTATTTTTCAGCTGTTTAAAATGGTAGTTTTCAGCCGTTAAGAAGTGTATTATTCAACTGTCAAAAATGGTATTTTTCAGTTGTCAAAAATGCCTATAAAAATGTTATTTTTCATCTATCAAAAGCATTTTTCGAGATTTTTTGAACTGTTAAAAATAACATTTTTAACCTGTCAAAACTTGTATTTTTAACCTGTCAAAACTTGTATTTTTGTGTTGTCAAAAATTGTATTTTTTAGCAGGCAATAATGGTATGTTACAGTTGTCAATAATGATATTTTTCAATTGTCAAAAATGGTACTTTTCAGCTGTCAAAAAGGTATTTCTTACCTATAAAAATGGTATCTTCAGCTAAAAGCAGCATTTTTTGACATTTTTTAATTGTCAAAAATGGCATTTTACAGCTGTCAAAAATTGCATTTGCTAACAATAATGGTATGTTACAGTTGTCAATAAAGGTTTATTGCAATTGTCGAAAATGGTATTTTTCAGCTGGTAAAAATTGTAGTTTTCAGCTGTTAAGAAATGTATTATTCAACTGACGAAAATGATATTTTTCAGTTGTCAAAAATGTTATTTTTCAGCTGTCAAAAAAGATATTTCTCATCTATTGAAATGGTATTTTTCAGCCATAAAAAAAAATATTTCTCAACATTTTTTATTTCTTAACAATTACATTTTTCCGCTGTCAAAAAATGTTTTTTTTGTTGTCAAAAATTGTATTTTTTAGCTGACAATAATGGTTTGTTACAGTTGTCAATAATGTTTTGTGGCGATTGTCAAAAATCGTATTTTTCGGCTGTTAAAAACGGAATTTTCAGCTATTAAGAGCTGTCAAAAATGATATTCTTCAGTTATCAAAAATGTTTTTTTAAGTCAGAAAATGTATTTCCCACCTATAAAAAAGTTATTTTTCTGCCATAAAAAAATCGTATTTTTCAGCTGTTAAAAACGGCATTTTTCAGCTGTTAAGAGCTGTCAAAAATGTTATTCTTCAGTTATCAAAAATGTTTTTTTGAAGAAAAAAAATGTATTTCTCACCTGTAAAAATTTTATTTTTCTGCAATCAAAAAATCGTATTTTTCAGCTGTTGAAAACGGTATTTTGCAGCTGTTAAGAGCTGTCAAAAATGATATTCTTCAGTTATCAAAAATGTTTTTTTTTTAAGTCAGAAAATGTATGTCTCACCTATAAAAATGTTATTTTTCTGCTATCAAAAAATCGTATTTTTCAGCTGTTAAAAACGGCATTTTTCAGCTGTTAAGAGCTGTCAAAAATGATATTCTTCAGTTATCAAAAATGTTTTTTTTTTAATCAGAAAATGTATTTCTCACCTGTAAAAATTTTATTTTTCTGCTATCAAAAAATCGTATTTTTCAGCTGTTAAGAACGGAATTTTTCAGCTGTTAATAGCTGTCAAAAATGATATTGTTCAGTTATCAAAAATGTTTTTTTTTTGAAGTCAAAAAATATATTTCTCACCTATAAAAATGTTATTTTTCTATCAAAAAATCGCATTTTTCAGCTGTTAGAAACGGCATTTTTCAGCTGTTAAGAGCTGTCAAAAATGATATTCTTCAGTTATCAAAAATGTTTTTTTTTTTAATCAGAAAATGTATTTCTCACCTATAAAAATGTTATTTTTCTGCTATCAAAAAATCGTATTTTTCAGCTGTTAAAAACGGCATTTTTCAGCTGTTAAAAACGGCATTTTCAGCTGTTAAGAGCTGTCAAAAATGATATTCTTCAGTTATCAAAAATGTTTTTTTTTTAAGTCAAAAAATGTATTTCTCACCTAAAAAAATGTTATTTTTCTGCTATCAAAAAATCGTATTTTTCAGCTGTTGAAAACGGCATTTTTCAGCTGTTAAGAGCTGTCAAAAATGATATTCTTCAGTTATCAAAAATGTTTTTTTTTTAAGTCAAAAAATGTATTTCTCACCTAAAAAAATGTTATTTTTCTGCTATCAAAAAATCGTATTTTCAGCTGTTAAAAACAGCATTTTTCAGCTGTTAAGAGCTGTCAAAAATGATATTCTTCAGTTATCAAAAATGTTTTTTTGAAGAAAAAAAAATGTATTTCTCACCTGTAACATTTTATTTTTCTGCTATCAAAAAATCGTATTTTTCAGCTGTTAAAAATGGCATTTTTCAGCTGTTAAGAGCTGTCAAAAATGATATTCTTCAGTTATCAAAAATGTTTTTTTTTTAATCAGAAAATGTATTTCTCACCTATAAAAATGTTATTTTTCTGCTATCAAAATCAGCATTTTTGCGACTTTTTTTAAATTGTCAAAAATGGCATTTTTCAGCTGTCAAAAATTGACTTTTTGTAGTCAAAATTTGTATTATTTAGCGGGCAATAATGATATGTTATAATTGTCAATAATGGTTTGTTGCAGTTGTCAAGAATGGTATGTTTTATCTGTTAAAAATGGTAGTTATCAGCTGTTAAGAAGTTGACATCACAAAAAATACAAGTTTTGACAGCTGAAAAATGTTATTTCTGACAGTTAAAAAAAATCTCGAAAAATGCTGCTTTTGATAGATGAAAAATAACATTTTGATAGGTTGGAAATCGCATTTTTGACAACTGAAAAATATCATTTTTGACAGTTGAATATTGATATTTTTCAGTTGTCAAAAATGCGATTTCCAACCTATAAAAATGTTATTTTTCATCTATCAAAAGTAGCATTTTTAAAAAAAATTTTAACTGTCAAAAGTAACATTTTTCAGCTGTCAAAACTTGTATTTTTTGTGTTGTCAAAAATTGTATTTTTTAGCAGGCAATAATGGTATGTTACAGTTGTCAATAATGGTTTGTTACAGTAGTCAAGAATGATATTTTTCAGTTGTCAAAAATGGTACTTTTCAGCTGTCAAAAAGGTATTTCTTACCTATAAAAATGGAATTTTCAGCTATTAAAAGCAGAATTTTTTGACATTTTTTAATTGTCAAAAATGGTATTTTACAGCTGTCAAAAACTGTATTTCCTAACAATAATGGTATGTTACAGTTGTCAATAAAGGTTTGTTGCAGTTGCCAAGAATGGTATTTTTCAGCTGTTAAAAATTGTAGTTTTCAGCTGTTAAAAAATGGATTTATTCAACTGTCGAAAATGATATTAGTCAGCTGTCAAAAAAGGTATTTCTCATCTATAAAAATCGTATTTTTCAGCTATCAACGGCAGCATTTTTGGTCATTTTTTATTGTCAAAATGGCCTTTTTCAACTTCCAAAATTTGTACTTTTTGTTGTCAAAATACTGGTATGTTACAGCTGTTAAAAATTGTATTTTTCAGCTGTGAAAAATGATATTTTTCTGCTGTCAAAAATTATATTTTTCAGCTGTCAAAAATTATATTTTTTAACTGTTAAAACAGTGGCGGCTCGTTATATAGAGCGCACTACCTGTAGTTTCAAGCTAAGCAAGAATTTTTAATTCATTTCTAAAACACTTTTTCGTCAGTAACTTTGGTCTTGGAAGAGAAATCGTTCTTCAAAAAAAAACAGGGGGAGGGGGCATATTGTATATGTGGCTCTACCATCAACATGATTCACGAGCCGCCACTGCTCCACCCTATTATAATAGATTTGGATGATCGTATTTCAAATTCATTTAAAAAATTGCACGCCCCAGAGTTAAATCTGCGTATATCTTTAGAAAAAACTTATTATTTATGGTCCGAAAACAGCTACCAGTCGGAATTTATGTATGTTAAGTGTAAATTATTCAAATTAGATTGACCCAAACCACAAATGTGTATTCCTAATAAGCAATCCATTAATCATTTTCGAAGTGACAGTCGCACAATCGACGCGGAATTAAAATTCCCGCCGTATAATTGCCCCTGATTGCATTTTACTAACATAATATATTATTGATCTAGGATCGAGGCGGCCATTTAGTGGGCACTTTCGAATTAATTAACGGAAAAATTTATAACGAGCCGACCAGAAGTTAATTAATTTTTATTTGGGAGTCGAGAGCGCGATTGTAAATCAACGCCTCGGATTAGCGAAGCGTGACCGATTTTCAAAATGCCATTCATTAAACTGTCAAATAAAATGATTAAGTTGTTGTTTGCGAAAAGAAGAAATCTCGTTTAATCTCATAACCAATAAAGTAGTAGATTGTATTAGCTGTAGTCTTAACGGTGTATAAATAAACAATGCATTATAAAATTGTTGGAATTTTCTTAATTCTATTGCGCTCAATTCGCAATATTTTGACGTTTGAATCATTGAAATCCAACAACGCGTTGGGCAGTTGTGCAATTAAAAAAAATCAAAATCACCATTTTAAATCTTTGAAAACGTGAAATTTGACGTTTTGCGTTGATTTCACAAAAATATTTCTTAACCAGATCTTAAAGTCAGCTGAATTCTTCATATTTTAACATTAGAATAATCAAAATCGGATAACGAGATTACGATTTCATAACCTTCGAACTTGAAAGTGCAATTTTTTAATTTTGTATTAATTCACGAGAAAATTTTGTAATCCATTTTAGTGTCACGAAATTTTCCACATATTGACGTTTGAATCAGTAGAACCCAAGAACGCGTTTGGCAGTTGTGCAATTTCAAATATCAAAAGCTCGATTTAAAAATCTCCGAACTTTTAAAAAGTGCAATTTATGCAGTTTGTGTTAATCAGAAAATGTTGTTCTCTATTTTAAAGTAACATAAAATTCTCCACATTTTGATGTTTGAACCACTAAAATCTAACAACGTGTTTAGCAGTCGTGCAATTTTAAAAATCAAAATCTCTATGTAAAAATCTTCGAACTTTAAGAAATTGCAATTCGTGCACTTTGTGTTAATTTTATTACTATTATTATTATTATTATTTTATAAAATTCGTAATCT
Source organism: Ocypus olens (assembly GCA_910593695.2). Classification (NCBI taxonomy): domain Eukaryota; kingdom Metazoa; phylum Arthropoda; class Insecta; order Coleoptera; family Staphylinidae; genus Ocypus; species Ocypus olens. The sequence goes on along the minus strand of OU343062.1, from coordinate 43,057,734 downwards.
ATTTTAAAATTTTACCAAACTGGCCATTTTTTTGACGTTTGAAATCTAAAAACGCGTGTGGCAAAATCAAAATTACAAATATTTAAATGTTCGCACTTTGAAAAAGTGCAATTTTAAACGTTTTGCATCGTTTTCACAAAAATATTTCTTAACCAGATCCTAAAGTTCGCCCAATTCGCCATATTTTGACATTAGAATAATCAAAATCGGACAACGCGTTTGGCAGTTTTTGCAATTTTTGTATTTTGTGTTAATTGAAAAAAGTGAAAATTTCGTATTCTATTTAAAAATTACAGGAAATTTTTGCACATTTTGGCGTTTGCATTATTAAAATCTAATAACGCGTTTGGCAATTGTGAAATTTCAAAAATCAAAATCTCGATTTTAAAATCTCCGAACTTTAAGAAACCAAAATTTTTGCATTTTCTGTTAGTTCCACGAGAAAATTTTGTAATCTATTTTCAAGTTACATGAAATTCTCCACATTTTGACGTTTCAATCATTAAAATCTAAGAACGCGTTTGGCAGTTGTGGAATTTCAAAAATCAAAATTACGATTTTAAAATCTTTGAATTTTAAAAAAGTTCAATTTTAAGAGAAAGTTTCGTAAATTATTTTGTACACGAAATTTTTCATTTTTTGACGTTTGAATAATTAAAATCTAACAACGCGTTTGGCAGTTGCGCAATTTCAAAAATCAATATCTCGAACTTACATTTTGTATTAATTTTAAGAGAAAATTTTGTAATTTATTTTAAAATTACATAAAATCATCCATATTTTGACGTTTCAATAATTAAAATCTAAAAACGCATTTGGCAGTTGCGCAATATAAAAATCAAAATTATGTTTTTAAAATCTTCGAACTTTAGAAAAGTGCAATTTGTGCATTTTGTGTTAATTTTTTGAACAAATTTCGTAATCTATTTTAAAATTACATGAAATTTTCCGTATTTTGACAATAATATCAAAAATCAAAAACAAAATTTGAAACCTTCGAAAAATGTTGATGTTGTTTTCAAGAAAACATTTCTTGGCCAGTTCTTAAATTGCACGCAACGCAATTTATCACATTATAACGTTGGAATCATCAAACTGTGACAACGCATTTGACAGTTGTATAATTTCAAAAATTGGACAGTTGTAAAATCTTCGAACTTTAAAAAAGTGAATTTTTTTCAATTTTTGGTGATTTTTCGAGAGAAATTCGTAATCTTTTTTAAAATCAGGCGAAATTCGCCATATTTTGACATTTGAATCATTAAAATTTAACAACGCGTTCGGCACTTGTGCAATTTCAAAAATCAAAAACAAAATTTTAAACCTTCTAAAAATGTTTTGCGTTGTTTTTAAGAAAACATTTCCTGGGCAGTTCTTAAATTACACGCAATTCATCACATTATAACGTTGGAATCATCAAACGCTAACAATGCCTTTGGCAGTTGTACAATTTCAAAAATTAAAATCTTCGAACTTTAAAAAAGTGAAATTTTTCATTTTTGTTAATTTTTCAGGAGAAATTCGTAATATTTTTTAAAATCAGACCAAATTCGCCATATTTTGACGTTGAAATCAACAAGATCTAACAACGCATTCGGCAGTTGTGCAATTGCAAAAAACAAAATCGCAATTTTGAATTAAAAAATTCACAGATTTTTTGAAAATAAGAATTCATTCGGAAATAATTGTATTTTTTGATAAAGCCAATTAATTTTGAAATAATCACGTTTTCATTTTTTTGGGCCTCTATCCTACCGCCTGCGCCGAAAGCAGGTGCCAAAACTCAAAGTAAATCATGATTATTAAATAATTTAAATTTAAACGATTCAAATTACAGATTAACTAATTCGAAGTGCTAATGGTTGAATTTCAGCTTGTACGTTTGAGTTTCAGCTACCCCACCCATAAAGCCAGCTGTCAGTGATCATCTTTTGATTGAAAAGAGAACGAGTTAGAAGAGGAGTAAATGTTAGTTATTGTATTTTTCTCAGTGTGCTCACTGACAATTCCATAAATAACTCAATCCGGAGTGAAATGTTTAAAATCCACATCCATAAATAATTGATCGATAGCATTAAGCTGATTTTCTGCACATTAAGCGCCGTTGGTTTTGATCTACATTTGTAACATCGCGAATTTACGATGTTTCTTTTGATCCAGATACGTTTTATGCATCCGCTAACATCTGGTGCTTTTTACATGCTCCACATTCCGTTTTACGTTTTAGCATCACTTGCGGAGTTTAATTTCCCATCGACTTTGCATACATAAAACAAAACGATGAAGAAATCTCCAGTCACGGTTCGCATAGATCCAAACTTTTATACACTTCTGGATATGTAAATATAATTATATCCATTCTTGGATAAACAGCGTTAATATTTCCACTTCATGTCTGACGTTTGAAACAATTGAATTCCTCGATGATTTCGAAATATGTTTGAGGAACGTTGGTATTCCGGTATGACAAATTTGATGAGTTGGTATGTGGGCGTGGTGGAGCTCGGAGGAATAGATGGTTTTGCAAATTATTCGTTTGGATGTCACGATGAGAGCTGGGAGGAATACTGTTATTAAGGTATGCAGGGACGGTGTGCCACCTAAGGCCGCTCGTTTATTTCGCGCGGATGATTGACGAAAAAATTGGTCTTCATTACGGCCGTCTGACACCGGCGTGTCCAATCAAACGTCGTGACTTCGGTTTTGCGCGCGGATCGACCCATCATCATTTGTCCAACACGACGTCTTACTTGTTTATTGAATTTTAGAACGTGTGCTTTCACAATACCTTTTTGTAAAAGTAAAAAAATAAACCGATCGGATGATGTAAATTGGCCATTGCGCATAATGACGTAGGCACGGCAAAATTGGATCATTTGAGTGTTATCCAAGTTTTTTTTAGGAATGTGCAAATCATATTCAATTGGAGCTTTTAGGTGTGTTTTCAAATTGCTTTCAATCAGCAATAAAGATGTCAAGAAACGCGAACTGCTGCTACAAATCGGTGCACTGAATTGATCGGTTCATTCGATTTTGCAACTGCTAAATAAATATTTTTCATACTGCCCAAACAGCATAGACAGACTCTCATTATTAAATTTCAAGTAGATAAAATGGTAAAAAAGTTGGCATGTCTGCAAGAAGAAATGTCAATTTCTAGCCCGTGCACAGTGGTCCCGAATGCCCAAAATGTTGCCAAAATATGAAGGAGTTATCCGGATTGTATGAAAATTAGGATTTCGAGTTTTTTGAGGTCGCTGATTGAGAATTTGAAATTTAAAATTTAAAAAACAAACTGGCGGATCCAATATGGCGGACAAAAATACAAAACTGGTTTTATTTTCAAGATAATGCGGACATAAAGATTTTAAAGGTCGCTAAACAAAAATATGTAATTATAAATTTGAATACCTAAATGGCGGATCCAATATGGCGGACAAAAAATACAAAAATTGTTTTATTTTCATGATAATGCGGACATGCAGATTTTCAAGGTCGCTGATTCAAAATATGTAATTATAAATTTGAAAACCAAAATGGCGGATCCAATACAGCTGACAAAAATGATAAAAATTCTCGAACTTTCAGAAAATTGCAATGGCGGATTTAGCACTTGAGAGGTTCCAGGCACAATTCAATTTTAAGCCCCCCCCTCCATAAATATTTTCACTACCCCTATGTGCATTCTACGCGCACGTTTTGTTTTACCCATGTACTATACCGGTGTTCCAAAAAAGGAAGACAAATAAGATTGAAAATTAAGTAATATAAAATTATAACGGCAAATGTTCAGATTGTATTAATTATAAAAATTGATTGATTCAATGATTCAATAAGCAAAAGTGTTCAAACAAAAAATCTAGTAATTCGTGATATAAAAATAAAATAATAATAATTTTGTAAAATTTACTACTGAATTGTATTTTATGAAGTCGGTATAAAAAGAGTGCAAATAGTCTTAAATAATTTTATTTTTAACAAAAATTAATATAATCTTTTTTTTAGCAATTTTGGACAGTCGAAAATTGTTATTTTAAGCAGGTAAAATGATCTTTTGGCGCTTGAAAATGGTCACTCTTTTCATCTGAAAATTATCGTTTTTTGCGAGTTAAAAATTGTTTCTTTTTTGATTGAAAAAACGTAATTTAAAAATGGTCACCTTTTCATTCGAAAATTATCGTTTTTTGACAGTTGAAAATTGTCTTTTTTAACAATTTTGGTCATTTGAAAATTATCGTTTTTTGACAGTTGAAAATTGTCTATTTTGGCAATTTTGGTCATTTGAAAATTATCGTTTTTTGACAGTTGAAAATTGTCTTTTTTGGCAATTTTGGTCATTTGAAAATTATCGTTTTTTAACAGTTGAAAATTGTCTCTTTTGGCAATTTTGGTCATTTAAAAATTATCGTTTTTTGACAGTTGAAAATTGTCTTTTTTAGCAATTTTGGTCATTTGAAAATTGTCATTTCAGGCAGTAAAATTGTAATTTTTTGTAGTTCAAAATTATTATTTTTGACTGTTGAAAATAACTTTGGATTGCCAAAAATGATAATAGATTGGAATAAAACACTTTAACTTTTGGTCGAAACTAGTCACATAAATAAAATATAGTGGTATAAAAAAGTTAAAGTGTTTTATTCCAATCTACAATCAAGATGTACCACGAAGTAAACGCCGCCGCCAACATTAAACATTTAAAAATGATAATATTTACTGGCAAAAATTATAACTTTGACAGTTGAAAATTGTCTTTTTTGGCAATTTTGGTCATTTGAAAATTATCCTTTTTTGGATGGTTGAAAATTGTCTTTTTTGGCAATTGTGGTCATTTGAAAATTATCCTTTTTTTGACAGTTGAAAATTGTCTTTTTTGGCAATTTTGGTCATTTGAAAATTATCCTTTTTTGGATAGTTGAAAATTGTCTTTTTTGGCAATTTTGGTCATTTGAAAATTATCCTTTTTTGACAGTTGAAAATTGTCTTTTTTGGCAATTTTGGTCATTTGAAAATTATCGTTTTTTGACAGTTGAAAATTGTCTTTTTTGGCAATTTTGGTCATTTGAAAATTATCCTTTTTTGGATGGTTGAAAATTGTCTTTTTTGGCAATTGTGGTCATTTGAAAATTATCCTTTTTTTGACAGTTGAAAATTGTCTTTTTTGGCAATTTTGGTCATTTGAAAATTATCCTTTTTTGGATAGTTGAAAATTGTCTTTTTTGGCAATTTTGGTCATTTGAAAATTATCCTTTTTTGACAGTTGAAAATTGTCTTTTTTGGCAATTTTGGTCATTTGAAAATTATCGTTTTTTGACAGTTGAAAATTGTCTTTTTTGGCAATTTTGGTCATTTGAAAATTATCCTTTTTTGGATGGTTGAAAATTGTCTTTTTTGGCAATTGTGGTAATTTGAAAATTATCCTTTTTTTGACAGTTGAAAATTGTCTTTTTTGGCAATTTTGGTCATTTGAAAATTATTCTTTTTTGGATAGTTGAAAATTGTCTTTTTTGGCAATTTTGGTCATTTGAAAATTATCCTTTTTTGACAGTTGAAAATTGTCTTTTTTGGCAATTTTGGTCATTTGAAAATTATCGTTTTTTGACAGTTAAAAATTGTCTTTTTTGACAATTTTGGTCATTTGAAAATTATCGTTTTTTGATAGTTGAAAATTGTCTTTTTTAGCAATTTTGGTCATTTGAAAATGATCGTTTTTTTGACAGTTGAAAATTGTCTATTTTGGCAATTTTGGTCATTTGAAAATTATCGTTTTTGGACAGTTGAAAATTGTCTTTTTTGGCAATTTTGGTCATTTGAAAATTATCGTTTTTTAACAGTTGAAAATTGTCTCTTTTGGCAATTTTGGTCATTTAAAAATTATCGTTTTTTGACAGTTGAAAATTGTCTTTTTTAGCAATTTTGGTCATTTGAAAATTGTCATTTCAGGCAGTAAAATTGTAATTTTTTGTAGTTCAAAATTATTATTTTTGACTGTTGAAAATAACTTTGGATTGCCAAAAATGATAATAGATTGGAATAAAACACTTTAACTTTTGGTCGAAACTAGTCACATAAATAAAATATAGTGGTATAAAAAAGTTAAAGTGTTTTATTCCAATCTACAATCAAGATGTACCACGAAGTAAACGCCGCCGCCAACATTAAACATTTAAAAATGATAATATTTACTGGCAAAAATTATAACTTTGACAGTTGAAAATTATCTTTTGGAAATTTTGGACAGTTGCCATTTTAGGCAGTAAAAAATATTTTTTTTTACAGTTGAATATTGTCATTTGTGGCAGCTGAAAATTGCAATTTTGTGGAATATGATAATTTTATTTTCGACCGCTGAAAATTGTCATAATTCAAAGTTGAAAATTATCATTTATCGCAGGTGGAAATGTTAATTTTTGTTAGTTGAAATGGTCACTTGACACTTGAAATTTTTCTTTTTCACCAGTTAAAAATTGCCATTTTGATAATGCCTGAATATTGTCATTGTTTTGACACTTGAAAATGATCATTTTGGGCAGTTGAGAATGACCATTCTCGAGACTTGAAATTGTCATTTTTGGCACTTGAATAGAATGTAATAGAATTTTTATTGGTCTATACAATTGTTCATTTTCAGAACAGTTTCTTTGACAGTTGGAAAAAATGTCATTTTTGACTGTCGGAAAAATATCATTTTTGGCACTTGGGAATTGTCATTTCAGGCAATAAAATTGTAATTTTTTTGTAGTTCAAAATTATTATTTTTGACAGTTGAAAATACCTTTGGACTGCCAAAAATGACAATATTTACTGCCAAAAATTATAACTTTAACAATTGAAAATTGTCTTTTGGCAATTTTGGACATTTGCCGTTTTAGGCAGTAAAAAATATTATTTTTGACAGTTGAATATTGTCATTTGTGGCAGCTGAAAATTGCCATTTTGTGGAATATGATTTTTTTTTATTTTTTACCGCTAAAATGGTCATAATTGAAATTTGAAAATTGTTATTTATTGCAGTTGGAAATGTTTATTTTTGTCAGTTGAAATGGTCACTTGACACTTGAAAATTTTCTTTTTCGTCAGTTAAAAATTGCCATTTTGATAATGCCTGTTATTGGCAGATGAATATTATCATTTTTTGAAGCTAAATATTGTCGTTTTTTGACACTTTTTCGTCAGTTAAAAATTGCCATCTTGATAATGCCTGTTATTGACATATGAATATTATCATTTTTTGAAGCTAAATATTGTCGTTTTTTGACACTTGAAAATGATTATTTTGGGCAGTTGAGAATGACCATTCTTGAGACTTGAAATTGTTATATTTGGCACTAGAATAGAATGGAATAGAATTTTTATTGTTCATTTTCAGAACAGTTTCTTTTGTTGGAAAAAATGTCATTTTTTACTGTTGGAAAAATGTCATTTTTGGCACTTGGAAATTGTCAATTTTGGCAGTTGAAGATGATCATTTTTGGCAGAAAATATTGCCAGTTTCGGCAATCAAAATCGTCGATTTTTGCGTTTGAAAATTGCCATTTTTGCCAGTTGAAAATGATCAATTCTAATCGTTTTTGTCATTCAGAAATTTTTATTTGTGGCACTTGAAAATTGTCTGATCATTTTTGGCAGAAAATATTTTCAGTTTCGGCAATCAAAATCGTCGATTTTTGCGTTTGAAAATTGTCATTTTTGGCAGTTGAAAATGATCAATTCTAATCGTTTTTGGCAGTTGGAAATTTTTATTTGTGGCACTTGAAAATTGTCAATTTTGGCAGTTGAAATTATTATTGTTGTCTTTTTCAGTAGCTGGAGTTTCTTGTCCTTTGACAAATGATTTGATTTATAGAAACCCTTATGGCACATGAAAATGGTCACTTTTCTCAGTTGAAAATTATCAATTTCGGCAGTTGAAAATTGTTTCTTTTTTGGCCGAAAAATGGTAATTTTGCACAGTTGAAAATTGTCAATTTTGGTAGTAAACATAGTCGTTATTGGCAGTTGTATACAGTCATTTTTGGAATGTGAAAATTTTCAATTTTTACAGTTGATAATTGTCATTATTGGAAGTTGAAAACGATCATTTATCGTAGTTTAAAATTAATTTCTTTAGTATTTTATGGATCAAAAATGGTAATTTTTTGACATTTTTGGCAGTAAATATTGTCATTATTGGCAGTTGAAAATAGTCATTTTTGGAATGCGAAAATGTTCAATTTTGACGGTTGATAATTGCCATTATTGACAGTTGAAAATTATCATTTTTCGTAGTTGAAAATTGTTATTTTTGTCTGTTAAAATAGTCATCTTTGACACTTGAAAATTGTCTTTTTTTGTCTTTAGTAGCGGAAAAATTGTCATTTTGACGGTTGTAAATGATCATTTTTGGCAGAAAAAATTGTCAGTTTGGGCAATTAAAATCGTTGATTTTCGTTTTTTGATCAAAAATGGTAATTTTTGGACAGTTTTGGCAGTAAATATTATCATTATTGGCAGTTGCAACTAGTCATTTTTGGAATGTGAAAATGTTCAATTCTGACAATTGATAATTGCCATTGTAATGTAATATGTAATGTAATTTTTATTTATGTTAAGAACTTATACAAAGTTGTACACAAGTCAATGTTGGTAAAATAATAAATATAGTTATAATATAAAATGTAAGATATTTAAGTACGCATACAATATAAAAAATTTTATACGTAGATTTCAAATGTCTGTTAAAAATTCACTTAATGTGTAGGATGGCTTTTTTGAAAGATACGCCCTTAGATTTAATTTAAATCCATCTATATTGTTGCTATCTTTTATTAATTGTGGAATTTTGTTATATATTTGGATAGAACAATACAGGGCGGATTTTTCATATAGGCTAGTTTTGTGAGCTGTGCTACGTAGGTTATTCCGATATCGTGTGTCATAGTTATGGATATCGGCATTAGTTATATATTTGTGCCGATTTGAGTGGACATATATGGCGGCTTTATAAATATAAACACAAGTAAGAGTAAGGAGGGCATTGTCTACAAATATTTTTCTACATGTTTCAGTTCTTTTAAGCCCATTATTGACAGTTGCAAATTATCATTTTTCGTAGTTGAAAATTGTTATTTTTGTCTGTTAAAATAGTCATCTTTAACACTTAAAAATTGTCTTTTTCAGTAGCTGAAAAATTGTCATTTTGACGGTTGAAAATGATCATTTTTGGCAGAAAAAAATGTCAGTTTGGGCAATCAAAATCGTTGATTTTTGCGTTTTGCCAGTTGAAAATGATCAATTCTAATCGTTTTTGGCAGTTGGAAATTGTTATTTATGGCACTTGAAATTTGTCAATTTTGGCAGTTTAAATTGTCATCCTGTGTAAACTTATTGTATCGTACCAATAAATTGTTTTTTTTTTTACTTTGGCGGGTGCCCTTCAGTCACACCCATAAAATCCCAATAAATTGTCTATCTATCATCTTTGTCACTTTAAAATTTTTCAGTAGCTGGAAAACTGTCATTTTGACAGTTGAAAATGATCATTTTTGGCAGAAAATATTGTCAGTTTCGGTAATCAAAATAGTCGAAATTTAAAAATTGTCATTTTTGGCAGTTGAAAATGTTCAATTCTAATCGTTTTTGTCAGTTAAAATTTTTTATTTGTGGCACTTGATAATTGTCAATTTTGGCAGTTGAAATTATTATTGTTGACACTTGAAAATTGTTTTTTTCAGTAGCTGGAGTTTCTTGTCCTTTGACAAACGATTTGATTTATAGAAATTCTAGGGGGTTCTTAAAGGGTTGGAAGGTAAAGCAGGGCCCACCCACCATCCTCCGTTTCATCTTTGACACTTTTTGACACAAATTTTTCAGTAGTTGGAAAACTGTCATTTTGGCAGTTGAAAATGATCATTTTTGGCAGAAAATATTGTGTTTCGGTAATCAAAATAGTCGAAATTTGAAAATTGTCATTTTTGGCAGTTGAAAATGATCAATTCTAATCGTTTTTGTCAGTTAAAATTTTTTATTTGTGGCACTTGATAATTGTCAATTTTGGCAGTTGAAATTATTATTGTTGACACTTGAAAATTGTCTTTTTCAGTAGCTGGAGTTGCTTGTCCTTTGACAAACGATTTGATTTATAGAAACTCTAGGGGGTCCTTAAAGGGTTGGAAGGTAGAACAGGGCCCACCCACCGCCCTCCGTTTAGTTTAAATTTTCCCACAAAAGCTATTTCTTTGTGCCTTTGAAATTATTACATCACTCGATGTCTGACTAAGAAATTAGTTTCATCAAACGATAGGTTAGGTTTAAGTGGAAATGAAGGGCGGTGGGTGGTACCCATATCACCCTCCCACCTTAGAACAGAAGCGAGTGTTTTACAAGTGTAAGTTAATTGATAATCTGACGGTTTTCTGATCCTTTGACAAACGTTTTTATTTATGGAAACTCTGGGGAGTATTTAAAGGGTTGTAGGGTGGGACAGGGCCCACCCACTGATTCTTTTTATTTAAATTTTTCCCAGAAATGCTCTTTCTGTACGCTTTTGAAATTATTACACATCTGGTGATCCGACTAAGAAATTATATTTATCAAAATTTTTTTTTTATGTTAGGTGGGTGGGCCGTAATGATTGCAATCCATTGACAGAAGAATTTTGAAAATGGGTTGGCGCTGCCCATAATAAGCGTAATTTAAATTATAAAATACGTAAATTTTTACTTATTTCTTTCACAATTTGCGAAATACAATTAATTTTAATTTTGATTTTTTTTTTCCATTCTGAGAGCTAAGTTTTGGCCCCCCTGAATTTACGAGGCCCGAGACACCCGCCTCGTGCGCCTGTTCGTTAATGCTACGATTAATTGTATTCTTGAATTATACACTTTACTTCAATAATTACTCAAAAAAATTCTTATGTAAGTAGGCAACATTTTTATACCGTTAGCTTGACAATGAAAAGATCTATCAAAGTCAATTACAAAAATAGGGGGTTGTTATTAACAAAAAAATGGATAACGTCATTACTCAAACATGACGTTATCATTAAAAAAATGACTGAAAATTGACTTTTATGCAAAAATTTGTATTTTTATCAAAGATAAACGACCTGTTCGAACATTTTTCCTAAAATATTTTATTTAGGTTTTACTGAATTTATTCCATACTCTGGGCGCGCACTGTATAACCATAATAACGATAATACCAATCAAATTTACATTACACGAACGGTCATTAGTGTTTTGAAGAAGAGTGATGTTATTCAAGATGTATCAATAAGCCTGTGATTATTAGTAAGAAAAAAAACAACAATAAAGTTTTGATTGATGTAGGAGTGCCGAAAAACAATGGATGTGTAATGACCATTTGTTATTACCTTCCCGTGGGGCCGTAATAACGAAGCAAGCCACGGGAAGTCTATTGTTTCCTTTTTTGTCTCGACCAAACAATTACAAAAGCAGTGATGTCACTGCACCTCCGAAACGGAGAATTGTGGGAAATAAACGTTTCCATTTTTTTTGTTCCTTTTCGTAATCAGTGCATTCGCAACGAAAGGCGGCATCACCAGAGGCGGCGCAAAATAACGTGTACCGTTGGTAATTGCTGCAAAATCACAACTGGATTCTGTTTGTGATTGCATCACGCCTACTGCAATTACGGCGACGTCCCGAAAGAAAGAACGAGGAGAGTTCCGTTGCGGGGAAAGCCACTTCCGGTCGGTGACACATCGTGTTTCGTTTTTAATTGGTGGCGGCGAGATGTCGATGGAACGAAGAACTGTTAAAAAGAGGCGCACAGTTATGTCGTACGTCTTGTCAGTACCGCGCTTGGGCGATTACGCGGAGGGCAAAAAACGAGTTAAATACGGGATTCAGGCTGCTTTTTCAGTGACATAAACGGAGGTAAATGTTCTTCTGAAGATCGGATGCGAACGGTAAAGTGCTCCCGATATTGACCAATCGAGTGACATCTGTTTTGATAAATGAAGGGAAACGTGCTGAGCGTACGTGACTCGGGATGACCTAAATGATTCATTGTAAATAATTTCCTTTCTTCGTGAAGTATTGTTTTCTTCAAAAATTCTGAACGAACGCCTCTTCACATTTCCATAGCGGAGGCGGACACGAATCCGAGTTCACGGGAATATTTTCATGCAGCGCTGCCCAAAAAGTGTTGATGCTGAATCCTCATTAGAATTTTAATCGAAAGCGCATAAATTTCCTCACCTCTTATCCAGAAGGTCACCAAATTTACATCTCAATGAAGTCGATCTTATCAACTGACACCTCGTTAATTGCGTTGTCCTTCAAGCATGCAAGGATCTCTTGCGTTACAAAAAAAAAAAATTAGGATTACGTGATGAGTTAATTGCAGTATTTGGCCGTCTAAATGGTTATTACAGTACTAATGGTACCTCATTAGTTACGACACTTTTTGTTTGGTTAATTTGTAAACTCGTTTAATTCCAATGCACGCGGGTTATAATTCGCTGAGTACGGTTATCCTCGCGAGAGTTATTGGGTATCTTTGGCGGAGGTGGGCAAAAATGCACGCCCGCACTCTAACCGTAAATTTGCGTGCAACACATAATGACAGCGATAATGGCCATCGGAGATTGAATCGTGCCAGGATCTGCCCATCGCGAAAGGCCGAATGTACCTTTCTTCGCAAAACACTGACCTTCCGGGTCTCCGATGACTCTTAGCGGTCGGGTTAAAAACATAATTTTCCTAAGATTTATTATTTGAACAGGGCCGATCCTACCGGAGGGCTAGAGCGTGCATGGCACATGGGCGGCGATTAGAGGGGCGGCGAAACCGGCGAAACGAAAGACAAAGCTGCGGATTTTCTTTTGTAAATTATTTAGAAACGGAAATATTAAAATTATAACTACGGGTTTTAAAGACTTACGCCATTGTGCTAACCAAATATGAGAAGTGCAAAGTATTAAGTATTAAGTGTCTCCAAAAATGGCGGGAGTTAAAAATCCGTTTAAATAAATAAAAATAATAGACAAACGGCAACAACAACAATTTGAATTCGAGAAAAAACGATGGAGGGCTATTGTAGAAAGAATGATTGCTATTGTGCACTTTTTAACAAGTCAATGTCTTGCTTTTAGACGAAGTAGTTCCAATCTCTATAGGAGAAATAACGATTTTTTTAAATGCAGCAGAAATGCTAGCTAAATTTGACCCCTTATTGTCAGATCATTTAAATAAAATTGAAAAATCTAAAGAGAAGTCGAAGAAGAAATCTTGCACTGTATACAGGGGAGGCTCGTTATATAGAGCCAAGGAGCCATGGCACTACCTGCATATAAATATTTCTTTATATATTTTTTTTAATACACCAATTTAAAATACACCAAATTTTCTATCGCCGATATATTATAATTTCAGAACGTTGCACAGTGGTTCAGAATTCGAAAAAGCTGGCCAAAAGTCGAAAAATGAAAGTTAATATTTTGAGTTTAGTACAATATAGTCGTGTCCAGAGGGCTCCACGGGATGCCACACTGGAAAAATATGATTGTATCTATTTCAAAATGCTTCGTAATTCGCGTTCAAACTTGTTACTTTGTTAGACGCGTGAGAGACGTTCGGACGAAGTGAAAGTTTGGCGTCGGTTTTTCACTATAAATACTAATCTTTATGTCCTGGGATTTTTTCCTTGTTATTATGGATCTTCCTAAAGGTAAATTAATCGTTATTACATTTAATATGCATATAAAATTTTTGTTAGCAATTATAGGAATTTGCCTTAAAAATAGGTAGATGCATTTTAAATATTCATGAAAATATTTTTTTGCCTGTATATGCCTGTGTTCCTATAGCAATACAACTATTTATTAAAGTGTCCTTTAACGTGATAAACAACAATTAGCTGCATTCACTTGCATTCCTCAGTGTAGGATTATTTTTATTGCTGATGTGCAATATCGTTGAAAAATTCGACTTTATATTTGATTAAATATCTTGTATTTATGATGTGTATATGTATACAGGGTGTAGATGAACAAAACGGAACATAGAATTTTCAATGTTAATTTTTTTATATTGGAATATTATCTTTCCTGATCATTTTAGAGGAAAGATCTCCTCCTAGTCAAATTAGTAAAACAGAACAAATAAGAAATTTGAAAGAAATGAATAAAAATGACAGACAGACACAAAGGCAGATACTCACACAATTTTTTTTTTAACAAAATTGCCGAAATCGACGAAATGGATATTTCCGAAAAAAAAATGTTTGGAAATTCTTTTCGATCACCATACTTTCTCGTAGTTTGCACGGAGAAAGTAAAAAATAAATATGACAGACATGCAGACACACAGACACACATTTTTTACAAAAATTGTCGGAATCGACGGAAATAGATTTTGCCACAAAAAAAAAATGTTTGGATTTTTTTTTACGATCACAATAGTTTCCCGTAGTTAGTATGGAGAAAGTAGAAAATAAATATGACAGGCAGACATATACAAAGGCAGACTCACATTTTTTTTTACAAAAATTGTCGTAATCGACGAAATGGATAATTTCGCAAAAAATATTTGAAAATTTTTTACGATCACAATATAATCCCTTAGTTTGTAAGGAGAAAGTAAAAATAAATATGACAGACAGACACAAAGGCAGTCACACAGACACATTTTTTTTCACAAAAATTGTCGGAATCAACGAAATGGCGATTTCCGCAAAAAAAAATGGAAATTATTTACGATCACAATACTTTCTCGTGGTTTGTAGAAAGAAGAAAGTAGAAAATAAAAATGACAGACAGACGCACATAAAGGCAAACACAAAAGTTGTCTGAATCGACGAAATAGATATTTCCACAAAAAAAGATATTTTGAAATTTGTTACGATCACAATATTTTCCCCTAGTTTGTAAGGAGAAAATAAAAAAATAGATATGACAGACGGACAGACACAAAGGCATACACACAGACACTTTTTTTTCACAAAAATTGTCGGAATCAACGAAACGGCTGTTCCGCAAAAAAATGGAATTTTTTTACGATCACAATATTTTGCCGTAGTTTGTACGGAGAAAGTAGAAACTAAATATGACAGACAGACAGACACAAAGCCAGACAC
This sequence comes from Ocypus olens, assembly GCA_910593695.2. Classification (NCBI taxonomy): domain Eukaryota; kingdom Metazoa; phylum Arthropoda; class Insecta; order Coleoptera; family Staphylinidae; genus Ocypus; species Ocypus olens. Next base: position 43,042,653 of record OU343062.1, on the reverse strand, counting down.
ACATTTTTTTTTACAAAAATTGTCAGAATCGAAGAAATTTATATTTCCGCAAAGAAATATTTGGATTTTATTACAATCACAACCCTTTCCCGGAGTTTGTACAGAGAAAGTAAAAAAATCAATATGACAGACAGACAGACAGAAAGGCTGACACACATTTTTTAACGAAATGGATATTTCCGCAAAAAAAAATGTTTGGAAATTTTTGATAATAACAATATTTTCCATTACTTTGTAACGAGAAAGTAAAAATAAATAAGACAGTCAGGCACAAAGGCAGACACATTTTTGTCACAAAAATTGTAGGAATGGCTATTTTCGCAACAAAATATTGGAATTTTTTTTTACGATCACAATACTTTCCCGTGGTTTGTACGAATAAAGTAGAAAATAAATATGACAGACAGACAGACATAAAGGCAGACACACAGTTTTTTACGAAAATTGTCGGAATCGACGAATTGGATATTTCTGCAAAAAGAAATTTTTTGGAATTTTTTACGATCACAATAGTGTCCCGTCAATTGGCACACACCCTGTATAGTATAAGTTATGGTTTTGGCCCGAGGGTGGAGAGTGCCACTGATTCGAAGCCTAAGGCCAAAAACCATTTTATTAATTAATCCGTGGTGATTTTTTGGTACATTATTTTTTTTAATATAAGTTTTAATTTATAGAAAATTCAAATTACAATTTATACGAGAGAATAGGAATAATCGTAATTTATATGACACGTTTATTCTATTCGTAACCATGGTAATAGGTGTAAATAAGAATGGAAGTTTTTCACTAATTTTGAAAATAATCATTAAATTGTTGTTAAAGTCGCGAATTTCTTCAGTGTGGCCGAATAAATGTAAAAACAATTGTGACCAACTTAAAATTTTCAAAATGTACTCGAAATTATATACCATTTTATGCTATAAAAAAGACCTTCTACACACCCTGACTAAATTATAAAATAATCACCGGAGAGCTGGATCATTGGTTTTTTAAACTTTCATTTCTTCACATTTCTTCAACCATAGAGAATTTTAGGTTAGAATAAAGTTGGTAGAGTGAATGGTGGGTGGGTGCTATTTTACATGGTGAGTGGGCCATATCTTGTTGCCCACGCACCTAGTTTTTCACCAATAAATTAATCAAAAGATAATAAAATGTTGATTTTGATCATTAGATTTCAGGTCGAAATAAAAAAAAATGAGAAAAGGTTAATAAAATACCTATAAAATCTTGATTATGATCATTCATAAGCAGAATAGTGCCAAATTTACGATTTTCAAAAAATTGAAAACATTAGAAAATCAAGATTTTCAAGTCTAGTCGTTATATGTTTAAAAAATCGAATCCTTAATGTTTGGTTCTTTAAAACGTATAGCGACCACACGTGTTAAACACTGCAAATCTTGTTTTTTAATCCTTTTTTCTCGTTTTAGAGATTTTTTTTTGATCATTGAAACGTCAAAATCGAGACATTTGTGTGTTAAATTTTTGCAAAAGGTGTTCGATTTTTGAAAATAGCACTTCCAAATATGTTGGACAATTTTAATAATGCAAGCCTTAAAATGTGAAAAATATCATTAAAGAAAAATATAAATGATTTTTATATTATTTTTTTTTTGTTATTAGATAGTTTTTGCCGGTGATTTTTTCGAAGTTTATAACTTGCAAACGCGTTGGATGATCTCCATTGATCATTGTTAAGAAACTTGTTTGTAAAATGTGTAAAAAAGTGTCCAAAAACAATTAAGTAACTTTTTAAAGATTTATAATACCCAAACTTGTCAGGTGATCTCGATTATTTGAAAACCAAAATTTACGGGCTTTGAAAAATGGTTAAGAAAATTTTCTATAAAATTGGTGAAAAATGTCAAAAAATTAGGATTTTCGCTAACAATAACAGTTTGGGTGTCAATTACAATTTTACGTAGCAATCACGTTTGAAGTAGCAATCACTGTTTAATTAGTAATCACAGTTTGGCTAACAGTATCAATCACAGTCACGGTGAAATGCAGTAACGACCTGTGATTTTTTACTATCAGTGAAAAATCACAGGTACGTGAAATATCACCCATCCTTAAATATAATGAATTTATCAACAATTATCAGCCACAAAACTATTCAATTATCAATAAGTTTAGTGCTGAGGACAGGGGCGGCTCGTTATATAGAGCCAAAAAGAACCTGCAGTTTCAAGCTTAGCAAGAATTTTTAATTAACTCTTAAAACAATTTTTCGCCAGTTATTTTGGTCTAGGAAGATAAATCGTTCTTTCTTTCTTTAAAAAAAATGACGGGGGGGGGGGTATATAGTATAAGTGGCTCTACAATCGACATGTTCCATGTTCCGGTGGCACTGTGACAACTTGAATGTAAATAATTAAAATTTCAAACCGTAATAGCAGGGCAACATCTATTATCTTAACATTGGACAATTTCCTTGACTGAGTGGAGAAATCCACAGACAATAAGAAACCATAAACTAGCGACAATTATAACAATATCATTGATAAACATTAAAATATTGTTTCCCCGTGCGACAACCGAGCACCAGTTTCAATCTTATTAGATCTCATCAGGTCAATATAGATGGTGACAGAGAAACGGTTTTTCACTATGGAGTTGTAACCCCAAGTATTCGTAATAGATAGATACACCATTAGGGCAACTTCTATTGTCGTAACGTTTCACAAACTATTTAATTGAAACAATATTTAAAAAAATCGTAAATGCAAAAAATTGCGAATATTTCGTTTTGTAGCAAAAAGTTACGTATTATATGTAATTGAAATTATACATATTCTTGATAATAAGTTACTTTTTGGTGTCTTATTACTAAAATAGTAAACACGCAACCCCCAAGATATGCACTTGAGGGGGCAGCCAACTCATCATTTGCACAGGATCGGCACTGTATTTGAAACAAAAACCGCAAAGAAAGCCCCGATCATACATCAAGATTGTCACTCCGAAAAAGGAAACATCACCGAAAAGGACGTAAGCCATTAATACACGTCAAAACCTTTGCCTTCTCCACTCCTAATTAATACTTGATTAATTTTCGTTTCCACTTTAGTGATTCATTATTAATTACGCGGTCGGGCTATTTGCGGAAAAACTCATTTGATCCGTCCGTCCAATTACTACACCGGTTTCACCCGGGTATCACCCAAATGAGTCGAAACCGGTCTCACGAAACAGATGCAGATCGGCGCTACGAGTGCACTCGTGAGACTTTCTCGTGTTAGCCGAGGCGTAATTTGTTGATGCCTTATCGGACGTCTATTATGTTAATTGAATCGGATTTATCGGATCGTGTGTCACTGTTAATCAGTCAAAGTTTGGATTTATTTTGAAACTGAATATTACTCAACGTTGTTTAAATTAGGTACGAACGTGATGAAATATTTAGGTACACACGCAGTTTGCTTGATACTCTGATACATAATTTATCACGTGAAGATGGCCATGGGGTTAATGATCTACATCGTGTGCTTCTCATTCGATGAAAATCGAATACAATGTCTCCTCTTATGTTTCATGTTTTCGTGTTCAGTGCAGTGGCGGTACGTGAACTTTCGTAGAGTTTATTCCACTTAAGGGGTCTATTCACCCTTCACTATTTTATGTATGAGAATAGTAGCACTGATCACACTAGCAGTACCAGTATGACATTCTGCGCAGGTGCTCTGATGTGGTCTGAAGTTGCATTTTAAGATTACAACCTTAATATCCAATAATTATATCTTAATGCTCTCGTCGCTGTTGCATTACGTTTTGTGGGAGAAATCTGCTACTGCTTTCCACGTATCTAGATCTTCAATCACCAGACTGATCACTGATTCAGCACATACGTCCTCTCCCAGGCTTGTCCTAAACCACCATCTCTTTGGTTCCCAGTCAGGACTATGTAGTAATGTGTGTTCAACATCGTCCTTTGTATATCTGAAGTATGAGCACTTGCTATCCTTGGCTCTTTTATGTTTCGCCAGAAAAGTCTACTGTGGGGGTTGCGTTGCGTAGTTCGTTGGATCCAAGAGAATGCAATGTGGTCGTAACAGTTTATTTACAGAATACGAATATATACAGGTACAGATGTACCTAGAGGATGCCTCTATGAGCAATATAATTGGAAACTGTCAAAGAAGTTACAGGCAGATTTAAAGTTGCCCTTTTGAGGACAGAAATAATTAATTTTCTCGAAAACTAAAATAGATGTTTACAAACGCTTCTACAAAATATATTGGAATTTTTAATTTTTAATTTTTAATTTTTAATTTTTAATTTTTAATTTTTAATTTTTAATTTTTAATTTTTAATTTTTAATTTTTAATTTTTAATTTTTAATTTTTAATTTTTAATTTTTAATTTTTAATTTTTAATTTTTAATTTTTAATTTTTAATTTTTAATTTTTAATTTTTAATTTTTAATTTTTAATTTTTAATTTTTAATTTTTAATTTTTAATTTTTAATTAACCTTGTTAGCACATTTGTTAATTGTCGGCCCATGAAAGTATCATAATCTAATTGACTCAATCTGTCCGTCACCGCCATAATCTAAACATATTTTTTGCATTAATGCACGAGATACAAATTATTGATTTCATTACTTAATTTTGTAGTACCTTACAGGCTCATCTAAAATATTTCAATGAAATACGCAGAAATCGACGAAAAGCCCTCGGGTAGATAGCCGGTTGTCAGGACCAAAGAGAAGAAATTTTAATCATAAATACATTGTATTTGGCAATAAAGATTTGCTATATATTTATTGAAACCCAATAATTCCACACAACTGTTTTTGTATGAGTCGTTAATCCATCTTCACGAAAGAGGTATATGTTTAGTAACACCACTGTGTAATTTAGATAACGCGGCTAAAGTTACAGCGAGAAACCGCCTTGGGAACGCCTCCTCTCATATGCACAGCCTGTTACACAAGAAAGCCGCAGAGGGCGCACCAAGACAGAGTATTAAAATGAATAACTTATTATTCAAATTTCGGATACAGTTTCGAAAATATGAAAAAATATTATTTAAATAATAAATTTTAAATAAATTACCCCAGGGTACGACGGATTTTTTTTCTAAATTACAGAAATATTAGTATTAAAATTGTTTATAAACAATATTATAAAAAAAATAAATCCGTGCTACTCTTTAGAATATATTTATAGAGGTGAATTCAAAATTTCACTTTTAAGTCTTTATCCGTTTGTGAATAATATTTTAAATGAATTTAGAGGTACGCTCCAAGAACTACAGACTCCACCGGACTCTGGCATTATTGTTTTACGTTCTACCCGACACTGTATTTTTAATTTATAGCTGTCACTGTAAGTACCTTCCTAAATATCGGTATTCTCTAACATAGTGTATAGAGTAATCATTCACAATTAATTTGTGCACTAAAATCAGATGTCCGTGGTCAATGGTTAAATTAAATATACACTCTTTTCCAAACCACCCAGGAGGTAGAGTTTTTTGGCTCATTTTTTTTATTGTGGTATCCCCCGTAGGTATAATCCAGTCACTTTCACTGTTAATTTTTATTGATTGCATCACACTTTTTCACTTCACTCTAAGATAATAAATTATATGTAAATACTTAAGTACTTATATTTACACTTTCTTTCTAACTGTCACTTCACTGAAAAATAATAAACTATATCTAAACACCGTGATTATATTTTCTCTTTTTTTGCCTCTTCTTTGCATATTCAAATGCCTGATCGTAAATTGCATCTCTTTTCCTTTTTCCAATTCGATCATCCTTGTTAGTTAAAACTTTGTTTACTCCATTGCACCAATTGTAGCAACATAATTTGCTAAAGTTATATATAATTTTCTTGATTATGTCCTTGGTGTGTTCACAAGGTTCAAAGGTAAAAGATTTTTGCATCTCAATACTCTGAATTAATATATTAAAACAATTTTCGACGTGGCTAATTTTTGGAAACAAATTCTTGAAAATGTAGCAATAAGCTAGTCCTTCCATAAATGTAGGTGTACAGTATTTTAATCTGTAACGAATGCTATCATTGAATTCTTTTTATAAGGTGAAATTTCGTTCATTTGCATCTTTGCATAAAATGCAATTCTTGCATATTTCACAATTATAATATTCACCTAATTTTTTTGTAACAAATCCACTAACATATCCTACAGAAATTGTATCCACCGGAGAATATCTTCTTATTGCTTGCACTTCGTATTCACTGCACTGATGATTTTGTGTTGTGTCCTTACATTGTTGTGTGATGAATTCTTCGACTCTTGAAATTATATTAAAACTGTTGTCCTCTTTACAATTAGCTCCAATTGAATGTACAGTTACAAAATTATTCACTAACAAAGTTCTGTAGGAATTGATGAACGAATTTGCTCCAGGATGTTGGTTTGGTCCAGAATGTTGACGGATCTGCCCAAAAAAGATTTCCAAACAATCTTGATTAAGAGTCCTTGGCATAAAGAAAGACATATCCTCTTGCAGCAAATCTTTCACCAATAATTTCAGACCTTTGAAAGTGATAATCCATTTTTTTAAAGATGGCGAAATAGATTTTTCCGTTGAACCTTCCTTCTGAAAGTACATTTTTGACAAATTTTTCCTTGCTTCCTTCCAAAATGCAACGTGTGGTGAGGTCTTAGAAACTGCACATCTCAATGTTTTTCCATGTTTTGGATGTAATGTTTGCCCGTTACAGCTGTCAAATAATTGATCCTAAAAATGTACCACTTGTGAAGTTTCCTTTGCTCGCTTTTCCAAGCAAGTTCCATCTTCAGCTTGAAGTGACGTTTTTGCAAAAAGACCAATTGCTGAAGCTACTGTGTGACTGAGAACTTGAGTTGCAGGTGCCACCTTCATTTTAGACATTTTATGCTCCAACATATGTTTATCTGTCAGATTCGGCATGAGTCGAAGTTCTCCACTGTGGTTATCAATATTATATGCCTGCTGAATCTCATTCCATTTGCATGTTAACTTTTCATTACTTCCTTTCTCACAGATTAAATTCCTTCTTAACAGATTGTTGCGAATGCCTTTAATTACACGAGGAGCATTGTACAATGGTATAATCTTCTTCCCATCTACATTGAAGGTGAATTCTTGTAGTGTTTCTCCTTTTCTGGGAGCTTCTTCTGCTGACCTTTTGTGTAGGTAATTGAGAGCTGCCACATTGGATGATCCTTGATCGCAAACTGTAGATACTACACGTAATCCACATTCTTGACATTTCCTGATGACTTCTTGTATGGTCCATACCAAATCAATTGTTTTCATGCCGTTTGCAGAAAAACCGTAGTAAATGGGTTGCTTCCATTTTTTTTGATATTCCTTTTATCATGAAAACTATCACAGTATTAGCAATTTTGTTTGACTTTTTTTCTCCAAAGTCTTCATACCCTACTACATTTCCTGTGTCAATATTCATTTGTAAATGGGGTTCATCGAACACCAATATACAATTTTTCTCATGCTCTTGCAGTTTATCAACAATTTGTTTTAAATTATTGAATATGATTTCACTGAATCCTGGCTTTAGTGGCACTTGCTTTAAAGTTCTCATTAACGTATTCTTTGATGGCATATTAAAAACTTTGGAAAGCAACCTGTACATTTTCGGGCTTTGTTTGTAGAACGATAATCCTAACACCTTATCTTTAAGGGAAAATCTTCTTCCCTTCTTCTGTTGTCCCTCCATATCCACTTGGCTCATTATGAATTGCTTCAATACAGGATTAATGTCTAATGTGGCCATATTTATTATCTCCCTGTTGAACAAACTTTCGTATGTATCCAGACGTTTCCTTAGGGTTCGCTGTTTCTTTTCGAGTGACCAATTCTTTCTTTTTAGACGAGCAGCTCTTTTGTATAATTTTCTCGCGTTTGGCGTTAGTCTTCCACTTTGACCAATTCCCTGTAATAAAGGCGGTGAAATTGATTGTTTATCTTCTTTCGTCACGGTATCTGTAGCTTCAGTAAGAATGCAGGGAACCTCGTCCAGTTCTGCATCTGCTGCGACAATTAAATTCTCTTCACTTTCATGACGTGCTTCGTTAATGGTTACCTGATTTTTCGGTAAAAATAATGTGGGTACAGCATCATTCGTTAGGTAGTTATTGGCTGCACGATGTTTGTTGGAAAAATGAACATGGCAAATTCTTTTCACTGCATAAATTCTAGCGGGAGTTAAATTCTTTAAATTATTATTATTGCAGGCTTCAACCCATATCTTAAATCTTGCCAGATTCTTTTGTGGATTTGGAAATGTATGCCTGGTCGACGTTTTATCTTCATAATTTTTAACCATGCAAGTACGATAATCTGCCATTTCACTTAATCGACACACACACAATCACAAAGAAATGTCACACAAAAGCAACGGTAAAAGTACACTGCAAGTATCACGGTAGAATATAATACACTTGCACGATCAGAATAAAATATAACACGAAAGCACAACCAATAACACTAGCCAACGAAATTAGACTTTTTCTCTGTCCTTGGGACTAGACTGGAATTTTTAGATTGCTTGGGTGTAACAAAGTACCGAAATCCCGATGAAACCCCCGAGACTTTGGTTTTGAGGTTAGGATTAGCTAAAAACATCTTTTTTTACTTTTTTCACTGTAACTTTGGAACAATGTAAGATAATTTGAATCTGAAAATACTGCTTGAAAGCTTATAAACAGGGCTACATTTGGTATATAAATGACCTTGGTAGCATAATCAAAACCCTAATAAAAAAAATCCGTAAAAAAACCGCAAAAATCGCGTATTTTGAAACATTTTTGCGATTTCAATCGATTATAAAAAAAACGACGATAGATAGCTCAGATAAGTTTCGCTGACCTGAAAGCTTATTAAATGGGCTACAATTTCTGTATGGCACACCTCTGTGACTTAATGAGAAGTCTTCGAAATAATGGGATTTGTTTGAAAAAAAATTTTTTCGGCCTTTTTCCCCTTCAAATATAGAATTCCACAACGCATTTAAAATCTGTCGTATGCATTTGAATGTCTATTAAAAGGGCTACAATTTCTACATGGCACACCTCTCTTACGTGATCAGAAGTTTTGTCAACATTAATTTGTGTTCACGAAAACTGCATTTTTTCGAGTTTATTTTTCATAATTCATCAATATTTTTGAATAACATTTACATAGGATTTAGAAATCAGTCTAGAAAATATAAAAATCGTCACCGACATCAAAAACGTAACAACATTTTCCGGGGCCGTTTGTCACCGGCGTCTCGTTTCGTAGATGTTCAGCAGAGGTCTGCTTAGTTGTTTCATTTGCAATTTTTCTTAGATAATACCTGCGCAAAAAGGCTTATTTTGTAATGAACTAATTTTATTTAATCATGTATGGCGCGGAAATACGATTAACGCCCTGTTAGGGTGACATAATTCACTCTGAATCACTGTCGTCAATTAATATCCGATATTGGGTTATGATTAAATCTCAATTTAATGTATAAAAATCGATACCGTCGCAAGCAACAGCTGATTTTTGACATCCACCAACCAAAAACCAGATTTCCAAGGTCAACTGTCACAAGCTACAGCTGATTTTTGACATACATCAATCAATAAACAAAATTCCAAGGTCAACTGTCACAAGCTACTGCTGATTTTTGACATCCACCAACCAAAAACCTTATTTCCAAGGTCAACCGTCACAAGCTACAGCTGATTTTTGACATCCATCAATCAATAAACAAATTTTCAAGGACAACTGTCACAAGCTACAGCTGATTTTTGACATCCATCAACCAATAAACAAAATTCCAAGGTCAACTGTCACAAGCTACTGCTGATTTTTGACATCCACCAAAAAAAAAACAAGGTCAACTTTGCGGAAAATAACAACGGATGGAGTGTGCGAGGGCTTGTCCGGAAAGGACAAGAGAGACCAACCGATGGCAGCCAAATATTCTCCAGAAGAAGAATCCGGCCCTTCCAAGCCCCTTGAGAGAACATCCGCTTGCACGGATCTCATGATGCATCCGAAACGCGTCGTCGCCAATCTTCAGGACGAGGAGGAGAAGAAACGGCAGGAGAAGTTTGAGGAGCGCAACGAGACCGTTAAGAACGTGATTGATTTGCGGCCGAAATAGGCAGCGGAGAAGAAGAAGTAGACGCCGACAGAATCGGTCACTGTCAGTTTGACCGTTGCTCGATCGGATTTACACCCTTTGGCGCCTTTGACTTTAATAAGTATATTTTGTGTTTAATACAAATACATCAACCTGAATTTTTCTTGATGATTTTTAATCCAAAAAAAACCAAAAATCGTCGAATTAAATAGTAACTATATCGAGATGGCGTCCACGCACCACTCCCTAAAAATCTGACACTTCCGGCACGAAAATGACAGCTAGAGAAACGGCACTGGTAAATTTTCGAAAAATGGAATGAGATACAGGACGGCAAACGTAACTTGCCGTTGCGCAGTGGCAAAATTGTGGGCGGTACGTTCGAAGGGCGCTCTCGATAGATTTCGTGAATAGTTCGTGCGCCTGGTACATTCATTTTCAATGTGGAGGAGAGCGATTGAGTTTTAAATGAATAGCGCAGGGTGACCGCTTATTACAGAGACTGTACTCGGCCGGCTGTAGAGAGAGAGAGAGAGCTTTCGCTTGCTCTCTGCGCGTCTAGCCAACTTACATTTGCCGTCCTGTACACCCACAAACCCGAACTAGCAATAATTTCAAAATAGTAATCTTAATATAAAAATATTTATTAAATAACAGTATTAAAATCTAAATATTTAAAATACAAATGGCGCAAGTATCACAATTTATTATTCGAGTCCATAGACATCACCTCCCTTCCGACCGTCGGCGTTCGCGTATATCGTATCACCCATCCGGTAGATGGCGCAAATGACCGAGAACGAATTCAGTCTGGACATGTTGTGGCCGAGTTTACTCAAACCGTCCACCACTTGCTAAAAAAGAAATAGAAAATGTAACTTATAAAATCAAACGGTGGTGGCAGATGACCTCGCAGTCGACGCCAAAAAAAAAGTAACTTATAAAATGTTTTAATATGTTTAACTTGCTATCAGCAAAGATGATTTTCAACGACGGCTCGCGGGGTGACTCATGGTACGGCCGAGGTAGCAGATGTGGTAACACAGATCACGGTGCAACCGACCCTACCTATCTGTATTGCTGCCTCGGCAGTGCCATGAGTCACCCCGCGAGCCGTCACCGATGATTTTGTGTTTTCAAGCTTGTATAAGTGAAGAATTTGATAAGAGTACATTAACCCTTTGCACTCCAGCCTTGTGGCTCGTATAGTACACCAAAACAAAATCAAATTTATATTCACTTATTTCAGAATTTTCTTCGTAATAAAAAGACGTTAAAATAAACGCAAGCATCAGTTACAAAAACGCTCAAATAAGGCTAAACAAGGTGTCGCCGCAGAAGCGACAGTGGATTTAAAGTTCATATTTTAAATGCCGCGTAAAGCTACGCGCACACTTGTCGGAATCGGACGGACGGCACGCATCGGAAAAAATTGCTTAACACAGTTGTAAACGAGTCAACGCACATTTATCCGATAAATGTGTGTTGACTCGTTTATAACTCTGTTAAGCAATTTTTGCCGGTGCGTGCCGTCCTTACAACTGTGTTAAGCAATTTTTGCCGGTGGGTGCCGTCCGTCCGATGCCGACAAGTGTGCGCGTAGCTTTATCTGCGACAACGGAGTGGTGGAAAGGGTTTAAACACAAGTTATAAAATTAATGTTTTATCGTACGAGCCCACGTTTAGTGCGACAAAACAACTATTGTTTTCCTAACACCATTTTAGTAACGATGATAATGTTGAAAAATTTAGAAGCATTGAATCTCAGTTCCGGCGGTCACCGGTGACCCCCATGGCAGTCAACGTATTAACGTATACTTATTGTGATTAATCTAAGAGTAATTCCTTTTATCAATTTGTTATGTTATAAAATGTAATACCTGCAAGGTTCCATATTCATAACTCAACTCCATAGGATACAATTGATGATGAAGTCTGGGAGCATCAACGGCCTCTTTGATGTTTTGTTGGAACCACCTTAATCGCATTATCACCTAAAAACAGAAAAAGATTTTGATCCTATACCATATCTACCCATAGATTAGATTTTTTTAGCATCTTTAGTGACAAACACTATACTCGGCGCGGCGACTTCGTGGTATGATCACGTTGCGTTCACACCGTGTCCTCGTGATAGTTCGAAAAACCTGATTCACATTGCCTAGCCACAACATCTACCCATAGATTAGATTTTTTTAGCATCTCTAGTGACAAACACTATACTCGTCGCGCCGACTTCGTGGTATGATCACGTTACGTTCACACCGTGTCCTCGTGAAAGTTCGAAAAACCTGATTCACACTGCCTAGCCACAACATCTACCCATAGATTAGATTTTTTTAGCATGTCTAGTGACAAACACTATACTCGGCGCGCCGACTTCGTGGTATGATCACGTTGCGTTCACACAGTGTCCTCGTGATAGTTCGAAAAACCTGATTCACACTGCCTAGCCACAACATCTACCCATAGATTAGATTTTTTTAGCATTTCTAGTGACGAACACTATACTCGGCGCGCCGACTTCGTGGTATGATCACGTTGCGTTCACACCAAGTCCTCGTGATAGTTCTAAAAACCTGATTCACACTACCTAGCCACAACATCTACCCATAGATTAGATTTTTTTAGCATGTCTAGTGACAAACACTATACTCGGCGCGCCGACTTCGTGGTATGATCACGTTGCGTTCACACAGTGTCCTCGTGATAGTTCGAAAAACCTGATTCACACTGCCTAGCCTCAACATCTACCCATAGATTAGATTTTTTTAGCATCTCTAGTGACAAACACTATACTCGTCGCGCCGACTTCGTGGTATGATCACGTTACGTTCACACCGTGTCCTCGTGAAAGTTCGAAAAACCTGATTCACACTGCCTAGCCACAACATCTACCCATAGATTAGATTTTTTTAGCATCTCTAGTGACAAACACTATACTCGTCGCGCCGACTTCGTGGTATGATCACGTTACGTTCACACCGTGTCCTCGTGAAAGTTCGAAAAACCTGATTCACACTGCCTAGCCACAACATCTACCCATAGATTAGATTTTTTTAGCATGTCTAGTGACAAACACTATACTCGGCGCGCCGACTTCGTGGTATGATCACGTTGCGTTCACACAGTGTCCTCGTGATAGTTCGAAAAACCTGATTCACACTGCCTAGCCACAACATCTACCCATAGATTAGATTTTATTAGCATGTCTAGTGACAAACACCATACTCGGCGCGCCGACTTCGTGGTATGATCACGTTGCGTTCACACCGTGTCCTCGTGATAGTTCGAAAAACCCGATGCACACTGCCTAGCCACAACATCTACCCATAGATTAGATTTTTTTAGCATTTCTAGTGACGAACACTATACTCAGCGCGCCGACTTCGTGGTATGATCACGTTGCATTCACACAGTGTCCTCGTGATAGTTCGAAAAGCCTAATTCACACAGCCCTACCACATTTTAGTTTTGTGCCGGAAATATAAATCTATCTAACCCATAAATACTAACTATTTATCACTTGCTATTTAATTGTAATTGACTGATTTGGGGATAGAAAGTAATCACTACATTTAAATAAGACAGAAACACGAGAGTACATGGCATGCAACCTGATTAAAATTGTCGGCTGCGTGACACACGCTTCACGTGCGTTCGCGCTGACCAATCAGCGAACATCACGCGATGATCACGCAAACCCATTATACCACGAATTCGGCGAGCCGAGTATAGGTAATGAAAAGACCAACACGGCTATGAAAAAACGTAATTTTGCAGCACATTATGTTGGTACCCGAAGATCATGCAAACCCATTATACCACGAATTCGGCGAGCCGAGTATAGGTAGTGAAAAGACCAACACAGCTATGAAAAAAATGTAATTTTGCAGCACATTATGTTGGTACCCGAACATCACGCGAAGATCACGCAAACGCCGCATTATACCACGAATTCGGCGAGCCGAGTATAGGTAGTGAAAAGACCAACACGGCTATGAAAAAATGTAATTTTGCAGTGTCCTCGTGATAGTTCGAAAAGCCTGATTCACACAGCCCTACCACATTTTAGTTTTGTGCCGGAAATATAAATCTATCTAACCCATAAATACTAACTATTTATCACTTGCTATTTAATTGTAATTGACTGATTTGGGGATAGAAAGTAATCACTACATTTAAATAAGACAGAAACACGAGAGTACATGGCATGCAACCTGATTAAAATTGTCGGCTGCGTGACACACGCTTCACGTGCGTTCGCGCTGACCAATTAGCGAACATCACGCGATGATCACGCAAACCCATTATACCACGAATTCGGCGAGCCGAGTATAGGTAATGAAAAGACCAACATGGCTATGAAAAAATGTAATTTTGCAGCACATTATGTTGGTACCCGAACATCACGCGAAGATCACGCTAACCCATTATACCACGAATTCGGCGAGCCGAGTATAGGTAATGAAAAGACCAACATGGCTATGAAAAAATGTAATTTTGCAGCACATTATGTTGGTACCCGAACATCACGCGAAGATCACGCAAACCCATTATACCACGAATTCGGCGAGCCGAGTATAGGTAATGAAAAGACCAACATGGCTATGAAAAAATGTAATTTTGCAGCACATTATGTTGGTACCCGAACATCACGCGAAGATCACGCAAACGCATTATACCACGAATTCGGCGAGCCGAGTATAGGTAATGAAAAGACCAACATGGCTATGAAAAAAATGTAATTTTGCAGCACATTATGTTGGTACCCGAACATCACGCGAAGATCAGGCAAACCCATTATACCACGAATTCGGCGAGCCGAGTATAGTATATATGAAAAGACCAACACGGCTATGAAAAAATGTAATTTTGCAGCACATTATGTTGGTACCCGAACATCACGCGAAGATCACGCAAACCCATTATACCACGAATTCGGCGAGCCGAGTATAGGTAGTGAAAAGACCAACACGGCTATGAAAAAAATGTAATTTTGCAGCACATTATGTTGGTACCCGAACATCACGCGAAGATCACGCAAACCCATTATACCACGAATTCGGCGAGCCGAGTATAGGTAATGAAAAGACCAACACGGCTATGAAAAAACATAATTTTGCAGCACATTATATTGGTACCCGAAGATCATGCAAACCCATTATACCACGAATTCGGCGAGCCGAGTATAGGTAGTGAAAAGACCAACACAGCTATGAAAAAAATGTAATTTTGCAGCACATTATATTGGTACCCGAACATCACGCGAAGATCACGCAAACCCATTATACCACGAATTCGGCGAGCCGAGTATAGGTAGTGAAAAGACCAACACGGCTATGAAAAAAATGTAATTTTGCAGCACATTATGTTGGTACCCGAACATCACGCGAAGATCACGCAAACCCATTATACCACGAATTCGGCGAGCCGAGTATAGGTAATGAAAAGACCAACATGGCTATGAAAAAATGTAATTTTGCAGCACATTATGTTGGTACCCGAACATCACGCGAAGATCACGCAAACCCATTATACCACGAATTCGGCGAGCCGAGTATAGGTAGTGAAAAGACCAACACCGCTATGAAAAAATGTAATTTTGTAGCACATTATGTTGGTACCGGTATACACTCCCAACACGGCGCGAAGTCGCGAACAGACACATTATTGACAGTCTGTGATTGTTATTTTTCTCGAGGTTTGGCTACTTTTTGCCAGGATAGAAGATTCTTGAGTGCGATTTTCGTAATAAATCACAGTTACCATTTTTACATTTCCAGCAATGTTTCTAAGTACTACTTTTTTGTGGCGAGACCTATAGTCTATTTTTCGTAAGATTGCAAACAGGTAAGGATAGGGCAAATATGACCTTGTTCAGTGATTGGTTGAAATTGTGGGAAAACTCACACCGGAGACATTTAATTCTCCATCTTCATTTTTTCGACTGGTCTCTGTCATTTTACTAGCTGGCATAAGCGTAGCATAAGGGGTAAATATTATACTGTTAATGTAGTATTACCGAAGTATAAAATAAGAGTACTATATTTAAATAGCATAATTGACAATGAATTATTAAACTCTTGTAGTTAACTGAAATGTTAAATTCTAATAAAATATTAATTTAAGGAGTACTGTGGCGCGTACGCTCATGAAGCGTAAACATGCGCAGTGTGTACACATGCCAGCTGTGCGAGCGTCCGCCATTATAGATACACCGTTCACGTGTTACTGTTTTGTTTTGTTTAGTGTTTATCCTTATTGCTGTGTGGTATTTCTTTAACTTTGTATTCGTACAATAACTGATAAATTCATCCCATGCTTTTCCCTCACACTGTCCATTATACATGTAATCCACTAGATTTAAATTTCCCACCAATATTTGTCACCAGATTCACATATGTTAATGGTGTAAATCAGTCTTCTAGTGTTTGTCATCTTAAGAAAAATAGGGTATAGAAGTATTCTGTTACTAAAGGTGTCAAAAAAGTCTAGTAAAGTAATCTATGGCTAGATGTAGTATATTTGAGGTTATTTTTATACCTGAGCGACGGCGGTGGTAATTTGTGTGCCTCCGGATGCGCCGATCACCATAATCACGTCACCGGTTGAGTTGGTGATGATGGAAGGACTCATAGAGGACAGGGGACGTTTCCCGGGAGCGATGGCGTTATTGGGGGATCCCGGCAAACCGAAATAGTTGATGAAATTCGGACTGGAGAAGTCGTCCATCACGCAGTTGAAGGTGATGCCGGTTTGTTCGGAAATAACCTCTGATCCAAAGCTGCAATTCAAATATATATACACTTTTTGAGAAATAATTATTTCGAAGAATAAATGTATACAGTCAATATATTTTAGGGAACTTTAACACGTTAAGACTCGCGTGACATCAACGTGGTCTGCCCCCTGGACGGTGTGACATCAACGCAGTGTCACGCCATTTTTGGATGGCGTTTGCCTAGAATCAATCTGTAAAGCTAAATATATAGCATACGATACGCCATCATTCCAAGAACCATTTTATGCTCTAGGGTCGGCATTTTCTTGGGTAATTTTGTTTTTTTCACTCGTGGGACGAAAGAATTTTGGCCCCGGGACTGAAACTTTTGCAGTCCACGCCCGGGCTTATCCCAAAAAACCTTGAAAATCCTACCAAAAGTAAAGAAAAAAATACAAAAACATATAATAATTTAGGGCACTTTCTTAGCGGAAGTCATAAAATGTTCTTCCACCCCTAAAAGGTATTCGTAGACTGCCACGGTCTCATGAACTGCTTTAAACAGCTTCGTGTATTCTTGTAGTTTTGCTGACTGTCAAAACTTGTTAAGAATATTCAATAATCACTTCTACTATCAAATAAGTTCTAAATATGCATCCATCAACATACACATCACCGAATGTATTCAATTGTGTTTTATGTAAAGTTTGAAATGGAGTTTCCATCAATAAAGTTATTTATTTATTTACAAGAAGATTCTACTCGGAGGAGGATTTTATTCACAAATTCTATGGAAGAATAGCAAGAATGTATTTCATTATTTTCTTCCTGAAGCCGATTTGACACTTACTACAGGAACTTATACTTTGTAGATATCACACAAAGGAATTATTACTTAAGTGTAGTTCCTGATTCAAGAATAATTGGCTTCAAGCATTAAATACTTACTAGAGGTTTAAGGTACTCGTCACAGACACGGCGTCTCCATTCTCCGCCAACACTGAAATATGCGCCGTTCCATTATCGGGTGATTGGCTGTAGAACACCGCTCCGTAATGTTTTGGATCTTGAAATGTGCCAAAATCATTGATCCTTTGCATAACTTGTTTCGCGTAACTAGAAGATGTCAAGTTGGCCAAAAGCTGGAAATGAAAGAAAACATATTCATGTTATACCACGTAAGAATCAGACCAATCAATTTGGAGAGGAATACGGGCAAAATGGTAGAGTTCATTTGAATAGAGAAGAATCCAAGCGCACGAAAACAAACATTGGTTTGATGCCGTTAGCCGAGTCTATTATGCCGAATAGGGTGTGGCTTGGTTGCTATCGAGTATCATAACGCTTATTATCAGTGACGGCTCGCGGGGTGACTCGGCCGTACCTTGATTCACCACGCAAGCCGTCACTGCTTTTTTATTGTTCTTTGCTTTTATTCGTTAAAATTATGATTCAGAATATTATTAAGTAACACATGTGATCCTACAACATTTATTTTGTATATTCGATGGTTTCCCGAATTACGGAGGCATGTTCACACTTTTGATTCAGTTATATACGGAGCAACTTCGTTTATTATTTATTTCATTCTTTATTTTGTATTTGAAATGCGTACGCTATTGGCAACAATCTCTACCTTTAATGAACAAATGAACAAACTTACTTTTCTTCGTTATGCTGTATTAAATGTAATTAAAAATTGCAGGAATTTTGGTAGCGGGTTTTTATGAAGTACGAGGGATTTGCCAAATATTTCCGGCCTGATATAGATCTAGGTACCGCACCGGGTCAAAGTTTTGGTAACACAATGGTTCAAGTCTTATTAGCCTTGGAAAAAACAAAAATGGATTTTATATCAATTAGTTTTCCTATAGCGAAAATCTAGTATGGTGCTATTATCAAATTTCTTACTCAGGAAGGTATGTCTCCTCAAAGCATCAAAGATCGTCGGGGAAAATTCACCGTTTTATTCTGTGGTAAAAACGGTTTCGATTGGGGCAAGAATCATTGTAGGATGATGCAAGAACAGGAAGGACGTTGGAAGTGGTGACGACGGACGACAAGATTGTCCTTATCAAAAAGAAATATCAAAAATGTCGAAGCTTTCAGATGCCAAATCCTGCACGATCATTCAACTCCAGTGAACGGAGCCCGATAAAAAGGTTTTATCCTACAAAAGGTCGGGTAGTTCTAAATTTTTGATATATCGTATAGGTCTGAATATTTTCCAGGCTAATTCTGCGCATTCATCTCTTTCGTGGGCTATTCTATCGGTCCTCGTCTGCCAATCCACCTATTAGTAACGCAATTGTTTGGAAAACAGCGCTGGAACAAGGTCATTTCGCAAAAACTCTAGATATCAAGTTCTCACCTTTAATTGTCATATACTCGAAAAATTTCTTATATAAGATGGCAATATTTTTATACTGCCAGTTCGACAATGAAAATATCTCTCAACATCAAGAACAAAAATAGGGGGTTGCCATTTAAAAACAAAATGGCGGACGTCATTACTCAAAAACAAATGACGACTGAAAATCGACTTTCATGCAAAAATGTGTATTTTTATAAAAGAAAATCGACGTGTTCGAGGATTTTTTCCAAAAATATTTTATTTCGATTTTACTGACTATATTCCATACTTTAGGCGCGCACTGTATAATTCTATAGTTATAATAATTCGAAGCTCCGCACCTTTCAAGTTTTGAAAAATCCGAAAAAGCGAAGATAATATCGAAGTTTTCGATTATTTTGAAGATTTTTTCGAAATTGCAAAGTTTTTGAATTTTGCGATGAATTGAAGTTTTCAACTTTTCGATTTTTCCAATCCCAAAACCCTAGCAGTTACAGTGGATTGCATAATGGTGGTAATAATTATAACTCTGGCTTAAATTGACATAACACTGGTATTATATCTTCGGTTTTGCAAACGATCTTTCAAATGGTAAATGGAATGCATAATTTAAGGTTAGGTTAGGCGATTACATTTCACATACTTTAATTGATATTTACTCTTTCACAATGTTTATTAACAAATTCTTTTCTGTTTCGATGTATTTTTTACCTTACGTCCTGATGTCCTTTTTTAATTTAAACAGTAACGATTCACAAATGTATTCGGTGACTGACGGTGATGGTCAATGGCGCATAAAGAACGTTTACACTGCTGAAAATATAAAACCGGCTTACAAGAAAACTGGCCTAACCGTTTCAGCGCTGGATTTTTTAAATTTGAAAAAAAAAAACATTTTTTTGTTAATTATTATTGATAGGGAGCTTCTTAAGACCATAAATACCAAATTTTAATTCATTTGATTAATTAGTATAGGATTTAATTAGTGAGGTGACATCTAGTGATAAACAGCAAACATATGGATTGTCATAGTAAGTAGAGACATGTAAATGTTGCGGTGGCAATTGCCACCACCAGGGCCGAAAGGGTTAAATAAATGAAATCCATTGTTAGGGATTAAGGGCCGGTATTATAAAGGTCAGTTAAATTTATTCGCAGATTAAAATTTAAGTGAAGTTTGGTTAAATAATAAAAATAAAATATTTTTGGAAAAAATCCTTTTTTTTGCATGAAGTCCATTTGTTTTTGAGTTATGACGTCCGCCATTTTGTTTTTAAATGGCAACCCCCTATTTTTGTTCTTGATTTTGAGAGATCTTTTCATTGTCGAACTGGAAATATAAAAATGTTGCCAGCTTACATAAGAAATTTTTCGAGTAAATGACAATTGAAGGTGAGAACTTGATATTTAGAGTTTTTGCAAAATGACCTTGTTCCAGCGCTTGTAATAGCAATTTTTCCAAACAATTATCTTGACCTTCCAAATAATACAATATGGTTTCAGCAAGACGGCGCATCCCCGCATTTTTTCGAACAAGTAGAAATTCTTCTTAAACGTTTTGAATATTTTCCAGGCTAATTCTGCGCATTCATCTCTCTCGTGAGCTATTCTGATCTGCCAATCCACCTATTCGTAAAGCAATTGTCATGCGGAGATGCACAGTCTTGTTGAAACCATATTGTATTATATGATTATATAGAAGGTCAAGATCATTTTTGTTTGGAAAAAAAGCCCTGGAACAAGGTCATTTTGCAAAAACTCTAAATATCAAGTTTTCACCTTCAATTGTCATTTACTCGAAAATGTCTTCTGTAAGATGGCAATATTTTTATACTGCGAGTTCGACAATGAAAATATCTCTCAAAATCAAGAACAGAAATAGGGGTTGCCATTTAAAAACAAAATGGCGGACGTCATAACTCAAAAACAAATGACGACTGAAAATCGACTTTCACGCAAAAATGTGTATTTATTTAAAAGAAAATCGACCTGTTCGAGGATTTTTTCCAAAAATATTTTATTTCGGTTTTATTGAATATATTCCATACTTTAGGCGCGCACTATATAAACAAACGTACTTTATGTCAGACACAAACATATTTATGTAAATACGCATTGAATTCTCTGCCAAAAACAAATTTTCTTTATTAACTATTTTTTAGCGATCGTTATATTTTTTTTTAAACATTGCCTGTTCTAATAAAACTTCCAAGCTTCAAAAATTCTAAACTTTGAAACGTCAATCTTCGAAGATTTTCTATGAATCTTCGAATTTCCGAAGCTTCAAAATTGGAAATCTTCGAAGAAAGACTCCAGCCCTATTTCTTACCTATACCTTAGTTCTAGAGCATTTTGGCGCAAAAATATCAGGAAGTGACTTGTAGATGACAAAATTTACTACAAGTTTGATAAGTGAAGTTTTTTGCGCGATGAATAGCAGCGGAGCTGGGAAGCTCCCAAAAATTGCGTACTTTTCAAAATTTTGAGTTTGTTGACACTCAACACCGCGAAAACTCCGTAACACTTTATTTTAGTGTAAGTGTCTTCAAAATTAATCTTATAGAGCATTTAATTAGATACAAATCAGTGACGGTTCGCGGGGTTTTTTCTGGTACGGCCGAAGTAACAAGGGTAGGGCCAGTTGCAGAGATGGCTGGCTGCGTGACCGCACCTCTTGTTCCTCGGCCGTACCAGAAAAAAACCCGCGAACCGTCACTGATACAAATTCCATGCATCAATTATTTTGTTACGCTTAATACAATGGAATGGGGTAAATTTAGAAAACAGTGGCTTATGCAATGTATGTAATTTTAAACTTTTTTGGGAGCTTCACAGCTCTGGTACTATTCATCGCACGAATCTCAAAAAGTTGCATGCAGACTTGTAGAGGCCAAAGTTTGGCATTTAAAGTATAGAACATTTTGTCATTTACAAGCCAGCTTGTAATTTTTGCACTAGAATTAAGATATAGGTAAGAAACTAAGAAAATGAGCCGATTTTAGACGGTTTTTCTGGATGGTGGAGGGCGCGAATGAAGGAGTGGGGAAAGTTGAATTTTTCACACCTTGCCGACCTACATAACATATGAAAAATTATGAACTACCCAACCTTTTGTAGGGTAAAATTCCTTCATTCACTGGACTATTTAGGCATGACTAACGCTATACTCGACGCGCCGAACCCGTGGTATAATGGGTTTGCGTGATCTTCGCGTGATATTCGCTGATTGGTCAGCGCAAACGCATGTGAAGCGAAATTTTTAATCAGTCCTGTTGTTTGCTATGTGCTTTCGTGTTTCTGTCTTATTTTTTTTTTTTTTTAATTTAGATGTAAAGTCTAATTTTAATTATAATTGTAATTGTAATTATAAGTGTAATTGTGGTTGTAATTTAATTTTAATTTTGAATTTTAAATTGTAGTTTTAAATTTTAAGTTTTAAATTTAAATTTTAATTTTGATCTTATTTGTAATGTTATTTCTTCTCTTGTGACTTGTGTAAAACTGGGTAGGTTATTGGCACTAAATAAATTATTATTATTATTATTATTATTATTATTATTATTATTATTTAAATGTAGTGATTACATTCTATCCATAAATCAGCATTTTTCGATTACAATTAAATAGGAAGTGGTAAATAGTTAGTATTTATGGGTTAAAGTAGTAAGATTTATATTTCCGACACAAAACTAACATGTGGCTAGGCAGTGTGAATCAGACTTTTCGAAGTATCACGAGGACACGGGGTGAATGCAACGTGATCATACCACGAAGTCGGTGTGCCGAGTATAGTGTAAGGTATGTACCGTCGTGTTGAATGTGTTCTATCCCTTTTTGAAGCTCTGTTGAGAAAACCCTAGACATGTTGAAGACAGTTGTTATAGGGCATGAAACTGTGGTTTTGTATTTTGATCATTTATCCAAAAGAGAGTCGGTGAAATGAAGGCGAGAAGGAAAAGCACTGCCTAGAAAGTTTAGGGTCTGCCGGCAAAAAAGGAGATGGCTACGATTTTTTGGGATTGTTTTTAATGCAACACAGTTAACCCTTTCAGCCCTGGATTTTTAAATTTGAAAAAAAAATGTTTGCTAATTATTATTGATGGGGACCTTCTTAAGACCATAAATACCAAATTTTAACTCATTTGCTTAATTAGTATAGGAATTAATTAGTGAGGCTTTGTTGAAGTGACATCTTGTGATAAACAGCAAAAATATGGATTGTCATAGTAAGTAGAGACATGTAAATGTTGCGGTGGCAATTGCCAACGCCAGGGCCGAAAGGGTTAAGCATGAAGCGCTCGTGCACAAATTACGACAAAATATTTGGTAGAAAAGACGTGATGGAAAAGACGTAGGAAACTAACTGCACGATAATGCATTCGTGCACACAGCTGGAATTGCGCAAGCCGTAATTTGTGACTGCGGATTCCAACAAATCTATCACTATAATCGAGATTTGCCCCCCCCCCCCATGACTATTACCTGTTTGAAGATTTGAAAATCACCCTTTGCAGGCGCCATTTCACGGACGACCGCTGCAGTTTGAGCAGATTTTGAAAACAAACAGAAGGAATATTGTTTAAGGGTATTGAATTGTTGCTGAAATGCTCTGATAAGTACATTCATGTCAGGGGTGGTTATATAAATAAGATAAATAAAATTTATTTGTGGTTCTATGCCGTTTCTTTCATCGTTAGGACGGGAAATTTCGGCGCTTTCCTAGTGGTAGTCGTGATTGAATTGCATTAGCACTCGGTAAGAAAAAATTTAAAATGTTGGTGCGACTCTTGGCTCATTTTGGTGCTTCCCTCAAAGTAGTAATCGTAATTGAATTACATTGCACACGGTAAAAAAAAATGAAAAAATATTGATGCGACTCTTGGCTCGTTATTTTCCACCTTAAAGGTCGAAAATTTAAAGTTATGGACAAACAACAATACGAGGAATTGATGATAGTTTCGGCAATTATCAGAAGGAAAATTAAGTTGCCGAAACTATAGTTAATTATTATACAGACAAAGCAAAACGGGTTTTAATACACTGAGAAGTTAGAAGTAGAAACGCCAAAGTGGCGGAATCTATTGCCTAAATGCTGTACTGAACCAAATCCGGGTGGCTTTAACACCAATGTAAAAGCCACCCGGATTTGGTTCAGGCAATAGATTCCGCCACTTTGGCGTTTCTACCTTTAACGGTGTTTGGAATACTTATAATCCAATAGTAATTCGCGTTTCCCCATCAGCAACTAACTACACTGATGAGAGCTGAAAGGTCTAAACCGGTCTGTAGGTGTTCTGATGGGGGGACAATATTTAATGTTCACTAAGTTGTTTATGCATTATTTTTCGATAATTTTAAAGAATGCGATATAGACTTACATCGGTAATGTTTACAAAATTCGTGTCTCCCAATTCGGTTCTCTTGGCGTAAGCAAACTTAAAGGCTTCAGCGATCCTGTGGTACGTTTCAACGGTGTTGTTCACGCCATCGATGCTGCTTTGCGTGAAGTTGTAGTTGTCGAGAATGTTCAGTATGAAGCCCAAAAGTGCTCCTGATCCGGGCGGAGGCATCGTGTACAAGATGTCTCCATTGGAGAAGGAGACTTCCACAGGATCTGGCCAATCTACTCTAAAAAATTAAAATGTTAACAAAAGGAAGTATGTCTAGAAAATATTTCAGCTGATAGGAAACACCACAGTACGAAGGAATTAACTTAAAACTAATTAATATATAAAATCTAAAACTTCCGAAACTTCACAACTTCAATTCTTCGAAAAAATCGAAAACTTCAAAACCTCGTAACTACGAATCTTGGAAACTTTGAATCTTCGAAGACTTTCTAATCGTAGACAGAAAGTCTTCAGAAGTTTAAAACCGTCTTCAAAGCTTTGAAATTGGAAATCTTCGAAGACTTTCTGATCGTAGACAGAAATTCTTCAGAAGTTTAAAACCGTCTTCAAAGCTTTGAAATTGGAAATCTTCGAAGACTTTCTGATCAAAGACAGAAAGTCTTCAGAAGTTGAAAACCGCCTTTGAAGCTTCGAAATTGGAAAAATTTCAGCCCTACATGTAATATTATTATTACTTCAAATATTTTCGAAATTTGCGTTTTTTTTTCACTTTTATCATTCACTATTCAACCGACTCACTTGTAATTGAGTAGATCCTCTTCTTTAATAATCGAGCCAACTTTTTTCAGATCTTCCAGGATCATGGCGGAGAGGGTGCCGTTGTAAAAATCATCCCCACCTTTCTCCGCAATTGTTCTCAGAGTCTTACAAAGCTGCTTCGGTATTACGGTGTCCGTCAAATTTTTCGTTTGATTTTTATCATTGAAAAACCATTCTCTGAAAAAAAGTAAAGGAATATGTAACTCATACTAATGTTAATCGGTATTAAACCTGCGATTGAGCTTGAAATCTTTTGTGTGCAAGACTAAGGTAGTTACTTCAAGATCAACCAAATATTTCTTAGGGTTTTTGTCTTTGTACAAAAACGTAAGTATTTAATATTTGAACTGAATTGAATAATTCGTTGTTTTATTCGATTCAGTTTAATTATGGATTAGTACGTTCAGGGGCGGCTCGTTATAAAGAGAGAAAGAAAGCAATCGCAAGTTTACCACAACAAAAATGGTTGCATTAAAAAGAAAATTTTGATGACCAAAAAGGCGCATTTTTCAAAAATTCACGTAGGGATTGCGCATTTATTTTAACAGATGGTTTAGACTGTGACTGACTAATTCTGAATAATGCGTCTTTGCAAATTTCCAAAGAAAATAATCGCAAGTTTACTATAACAAAAATGGTTGCACTAAAAAGAAAATTTTGATGACCAAAAAGGCGCATTTTTCAAAAATTCACGTAGGGATTGCACATTTATTTTAACAGATGGTTTAGACTGTGACTGACTAATTCTGAATAATGCGTCTTTACAAATTTCGAAAGAAAATAATCGCAAGTTAACCACAACAAAAATGGTTGTTGCACTAAAAAGAAAATTTTGATGACCAAAAAGGCGCATTTTTCAAAAATTCACGTAGGGATTGCGCATTTATTTTAACAGATGGTTTAGACTGTGACTGACTAATTCTGAATAATGCGTCTTTGCAAATTTCCAAAGAAAATAATCGCAAGTTTACTATAACAAAAATGGTTGCACTAAAAAGAAAATTTTGATGACCAAAAAGGCGCATTTTTCAAAAATTCACGTAGGGATTGCACATTTATTTTAACAGATGGTTTAGACTGTGACTGACTAATTCTGAATAATGCGTCTTTACAAATTTCGAAAGAAAATAATCGCAAGTTAACCACAACAAAAATGGTTGTTGCACTAAAAAGAAAATTTTGATGACCAAAAAGGCGCATTTTTCAAAAATTCACGTAGGGATTGCACATTTATTTTAACAGATGGTTTAGACTGTGACTGACTAATTCTGAATAATGCGTCTTTGCAAATTTCCAAAGAAAATAATCGCAAGTTTACCACAACAAAAATGGTTGCACTAGAAAGCAAATTTTGATGACCAATAAGGCGCATTTTTCGGAAATTTGCATGTAAATTCCATATTAATTGTAATAGATGGTTGAAATTTTGACAGACTAATTTTGAATACTGTGTCTCTACAAATTTCAAAAGGAAATAATTGTCTTCTAAATTTTCGATTTTTTTGTTAAAATTTTCGAATTTTTGGTTCGCAATTTTGATTTTCAGGATCGAATTTTTGGTCAAAGTTTTTAACCTAAATGTTTTTCTAAATTTTCGATTTGTATGTTAAAATTTTTGATTTTGTGGTCCGCAATTTTGATTTTTAGGATCGAATTTTTGAATTTTTTATCCAATATTTTAGATTTTTTAACCTAAATGATTGATTTTTATGCGCGACTTTTTGTATTTTTTTGTCGACATTTTCAAGTTTTTTTGACAGTTTTTGATTTCTTGCCCTTGATTTTAGATTTTTAACTTGAATTATTATTATTTATGAGCGATTTTTTTTTGCTTTTTGGTTACTTTTTGACTAAAATCGATTAAATTTAATTTTTTTCAATTTTTTTCAAGACCGTATTTGTCCATAAAATTTTGTTGTGGGACTTCCAGGAACTGAGGTTTTCGAGTTTCTGGTCGGCAACTTATTTTGGGCTAAAGAGTTATTTTGGGGGCTGAGAAAGGCGAATTATTTTCGTTTTCTTTGATTTTTTAATTTTTTGGTTTGAATTTTTAGCATTTTTGATTTTTTTCGTCTATATGTTAGATCTTTGACCTGTTTATTCATTTCTTCGTTCCAAATTTTAAGAGTTTTTGCCCCAAAAATTTTCTTTATTTTGGTTAAACTTTTGTTGAAATTTTCGGATTTTTTTTTTAACCGCGAATTTTCGATATTTGTGTAAATTTTGGTTTTTTGTGCATATATTTTTAGTTTTTTACCTTAATTAAGAGCGTATTTTTATTGGTCTATACTTTAGATTTTTAACGCGTGTGATTGATTTTTATGTGCATTTTTTTGATTTTTCGGCCGGTATTTAATTTGTATAATTTGTCATTTCCTTCTTTCATAATTTTGACGTTTCAAATGTCAGTATCATCTGATCCAATAAATTGTAAAAGTGGCTCTACCATCAACGTGTTCCATGAGCCGCCACTGACTACGTTACTGACATCTTCAGTTAATATTTGCGTTAATTTTTTGTTACAGCAACTTGTGCTCGGAAATGTGAGCACATTGCTTTGCGTCACCTTGTATAGTAATCAAATATATGTGCGTAGGTAAACGATAGTGTCTTCGTTCCACACAGCAACATATCAACGTACAACTTTGGCCGATCCAAAGTATTAAAGCGATCCGTCTTTATTTAGCTTTACAACTCCTGCATACAAATTACATTTAAAATCTAACATTTTGAAAATTCACGTGACGTGCTCTTCTATTGTTATAAGCACCGGATATAAATCTTTCATTCTTCTCGCTTGGAAGGGCGAGTTTTCTAAATTAATAAATTGTGTGAGTTAAATCTTTACCGGTATAATGGATTCCACTTGGCCATGAGCTTGATCGAAGTGAGCTGTGGCCACCTAAGTTTGTAACCAGTTTCGCACAATTGGACGGTCGGCTGTACTATGTCCGCCCAGGGAAGTCTTCCGAAGCGTTTATGGGCCTCCCAGTAACCTTTAAGCTCGCCGGGAACTCCTATAGCTAATGGGCCTGCGAAAATATTAATACATCATCAATATTTGGTTTGGTGGTTTCATTATGAGTTAATAAATTCGTGCACTTTTTTTTGTCTAATCATTTGAAGACAAAAAATATCATTTACGGAGGGATATCACCTCTTCATCAGTCGAAAAAAAGCCTTTCTTAGTATAAAAGGCTAAGCTGAAACAGTCAGCAGCAATAAACAAAATAGAAGTCTTTGAGATGTGGCCAAAAAGAGTTATTCGCAAAGAAGTCCTACGACAAAAGTCACGAGGTTCTAATGTACTAAAACTGCATATCTGGTTATAATATCGTGTGAGCCACAAAATTCTATTTCAGAGTTGGCTGTGAGATAAATGAGGTACGTCATGAGACTAGATTAGTCCAATTGAATTAGATTAAAAAAAAATCATCTCAAACATGACTGCTATGTTTCTCTCTCTCTCTCTCTCAGGAATGGCCAACTCAGAAAAAAAATTCTGTGGCTCACACGATATTATACCCAGTTTTAGTGCATTAGAACTTCTTCGCGAATAACTCTTTTTGGCCACATCTCAAAGGCTTCTATTTTGTTTATTGCTGTATAATATTCTATAGCTTATAATCGAAGGCAAAATTGAAGGAAGAAGGGAGATATTGTATCTGAGGAGCGTAAGTAAGATAACAGGCGTGGGCAAGAAATCGCGAAGAACTGAATCATAATGTCAAAAACGATGAAAAATACTATTTGAAGGTGGAGTGAGTATCATTCAATTTGGATTTTATAGAGAATCGAGTATACCTTTTCTCGATTTCATTTGGTCGTCTCCAAACATGGAGGAATTGGAATCGATGGGAGCCACTTCTCTGGCATTCAGGGTGTAGGCTTTCCTCTCCGATTTCTGGTAGATGGTCATCAGGAAACCGCCGCCCAGACCCATGCTCTGCATGTTGACCAAACCGTTGCAAAACATCGCGGCGATTGCTGCGTCCACTGCTGATCCATTCTTCTCCAATATTTTTCTAAAAGAAAAATTCCAGAATAAATCTTTTACTTTTAACACAATTAAAATGATTCATAAATTGGTAATTTATTACTGAACTTTATATTGTAATTTAAAAGATGAAAATAGATACACCATAAAGCTATTGTCTAAACGTTGCACAAATTCCTTAAAGCACTGAAGAAATTTACCGACAATAAGGCTATACCGTGCTGATGAGATAAGATCGAAACCGGTCCTTGATTGTCGCAGGGGGAAACAATATTTAAATATTAAATAATAATAATAATAATAACAATAATATAATAATATAATATATACAAAAATCTTTATTTAAGAATTGAAACAATTATATATAACATTCATATAAATTTATGTTTTTTCGCAACTCTTAATTGGCTATCGACCGGAGGTCTTTCAGCCAGTAATATAATATTTTTTCCTTTTTTAAAATACATAAAATTAAATAATATAATTATATATATATTACAAAAGAAAAACGTCAAAAAGAAATGATAATAATAATATAAAAGATGAAATTATCTTTTCAATATTTGTTTGATGATAATACGCGAGATTCCCATGTTTAGCTTGATTATGTGCCTTCTCGCCACAACTTTTTCACTTTTTTAATTAATCTCCCTTTTCTATGATTTCTAAAAAAAAAACAATTTTTGCAAATCCCGATAATAAACTATAGGAGAACCGTCTAAAAAACTATGCCATGCAGGATTTGGCATCGGTTCGAGCACCAGTGTATCAAAGTGAGGGTGAGCTCGAATTAAAAAAATATTAAAACATTTTTCGAGTTAATTACATTTTTAAAAAAACCCGCCAACATATAGAAATAATCTCAGCCATTTTTATTGGTATTGATACCACCTTTAAAACCAAACATAAATCGTGTTTATAGCTTTGATAGTTTTGGAGAAAAGTGTACCTAAATATAATTTTTTTTTCAGAATTATGGCTTGAAAAAAAGAAAATTTTTCGAGTTAATTACATTTTTTTAAATCCCGCCAACATATAGAAATAATCTCAGCCATTTTGATGGGTATCGATACCACCTTTAAAACAAAACAAAAATCGTGTTTATAGCTTTTATAGTTTTGAAGAAAAGTGTACCTAAATATAAAAAAAGTTAATTTTTCAGTAGAGCCAAAAAAACTTAAAAGCAATAATAATAATAATATGATAAAAAATTGTTTTAATATTTACAATATTTACTTATTGGGCGAATGAGTTGGGCCGGGGGATTTTGTCGAGTCAATAAAATTTGCCAAAATCCGAAATTTTCTAAGTTGAAAGTCAACAATATCGCGTTTTCGATTTTGAAAAATTGCTTAACTTTCGAAGACTTTTTTGCTTTTGATGATTTAAATGCGAAAATGTAGCGAATTTATTCTATTTTAAGAACTTGACAAGAAATTTTCTCGTCGAGTCGATGAAATTTGCCAAAATTAGAAATTTCCAAGTTGCACGTCAAAAATATCGCGTTTTAGATTTTCAATTATTGTTTAACTTCCGAAAGCTTTTTTTGATTTTGATGATTTAAATGCCAAAATATAGCGAATTTATTTTATTTTAAGAAGGTAACAGGGAATATTCTTGTCGAGTCAATGAAATTTGCCTAAATCCGAAATTTTCCAAGATGAACGTCAATAATATCGCGTTTTTGATTTTCAATTATTGTTTAACTTCCAAAGCTTTTTTGATTTTGATGATTTAAATGCCAAAATGTAGCGAATTTATTCTATTTTAAGAAAGCGACAAAACATTTTCTCGTCGAGTCAATGCAATTTGCCAAAATCCGAAATTTTCCAAGTTAAACATCAACAATATCGCATTTTTGATTTTGAAAAATTGCTTAACTTCCGAAGGCTTTTCCGATTTTGATAATTTAAATGCCAAAATGTAGCGAATTTATTTTATTTCAAGCAGGTAACAAGGAATATTCTTGTCGAGTCAATGAAATTTGCCAAAATTCGAAATTTTCCAAGTTGAACTTCAACAATATCACGTTTTTGATTTTGAAAAATTGCCTAACTTCCGAAGACCTTATTTGATTTTAATGATTTAAATGCGAAAATATAGCTAATTTATTTTATCTTAAGAAGGTAACAAGAAATTTTCTTGTCGAGTCAATGCAATTTGCCAAAATCCGAAATTTTCCAAGTTGAAAGTCTACAATATCGCGTTTTTGATTTTCAAAAATTGCTTAACTTCCGAAGGCTTTTTTGATTTTGATGATTTAAATGCCAAAATGTAGCGAATTTATTTTATTTTAAGAAGGTAACAAGGAATATTCTTGTCGAGTCAATGAAATTTTCCAAAATTCGAAATTTTCCAAGTTGAACGTCAACAATAACGCGTTTATGATTTTGAAAAATTGCTTAACTTCTGAAGACCTTATTTGATTGTGGTTAATTAAATGCCAAAATGTAGCGAATTTATTCTATTTTAAGAACGTGACCAGAAATTTTCTCGTCGAGTCAATAAAATTTGCCAAAATTCGAAATTTTCCAAGTTCAACGTCAACAATATCTCGTTTTTGATTTTGAAAAATTGCCTAACTTCCTTATTTAATTTTGATGATTTAAATGCCAAAATGTAGCGAATTTATTTCATTTAAAAAAATTAACAAGGAATATTCTTGTCGAGTCAATGAAATTTGCCAAAATTCGAAATTTTCCAAGTTGCACGTCAAAATATCGCGTTTTTGATTTTTAAAAATTGCTCAACTTCCGAAGACCTTATTTGATTTTGATGATTTAAATGCCAAAATGTAGCGAATTTATTCTTTTTTAAGAAAGTGACAAGTCATTTTCTTATCGAGTCAATGAAATTTGCCAAAATCTGAAATTTCCTCCGTTGAAAGTCAGCAATTTTTTTAATTTTGACGATTTAAATGTCAAAATGTGGCGAATTTAGTGTATTTTAGAAAAATGTAAAGGAATGTTTATGAAAAGTAAACGAAAATTGCCAAAATTAGAAATTTTCCAAGTTCAAAGCAACAAAATTGCGTTCTCGATTTTTAGAAACTGTTGAGGTGGACTTTGTTTGTCCAGGCCTCCGTATAAGAGGTCACGTCCTCCACTTTGCTTACAATTTAATCATTTCTACTAATCGGAAAAATGTAAAATACAATTTTTTATACGCAGAAATGAGTGTTGTATCAAAATCTGCGATATAAAAAATCGACTTTTTGTTTGTGTGACCCCCTTAAGTTGATTTTCTTTTATTTTTCTAATTATTCTTCCTCTCTTACGATTTTTGAATTTAATTGTTGCAGATACCGATAATAAACTATGGGAGAACCGTCGCAAAAAACTATGCAAGGCAGGATTTTCAAGCGCCTCGAGCAGCAGTGTATCGCGTCCCTGATTTGCTCTCTATCGGCGTAGGATGTTACTATAACGACGACACCAACGCTATTCTACTGAGTGTGCGCTAGGTCACCAGACCGTGACCTTCGTTTCTCTGAGCCGTCCCGCTTCAATTTGTTTTATTTAGTTTCTTGCTATTGGTAAGTTGATTTTCTTTACTTTAACCCTTAAATGCTTGAAATTTGATTTTAAATAAATTGAATTTGAAGTCAACATTTCGAGATTGAGTTAATGGGAAAATACAAAAAAAAACAAATAAGATTATTTATCTTCAAAAAACACTATACATCAAGTGTTTTTTTTCTACATCATTATGAATAATCACTCCTTGAGCTACAAATCTAGACATTAATACCTCTCATTACATTTCAAAACAAGAAAATTTATGAAAATAGTAATAAATGTTTTACAAAATAACTTTAGGATTAGTGATTAGTGAACACAAAAATGGTACATTTTTCCTGCATATATTTATCAGTATATGCAAACATACAGGGTCTTTTTTTAACTCAGAACATATCATTGTTAATGTCTATGTTCTATGTTATAATAATCAACGTATTGACAATGTAGGCAACCATACTTACACTCAGTTTTATTTAATTGTCAAAATTGTGTTATTAATAAAAATGTATTACACCACCGAAGAAAGAATACAGATAATTAATTGGTACAAGAGTGGGAATGCGTTGATGTGATTATTGATAACATAGAACATAGACATTAACAATCATATGTTCTGAGTTAAAAAAGATCCTGTATAAATATTATTCGTTACTCTTTCCTTGTTTCTATCCGAAAACAATTTTTCCTGTATGTTTTCTTATTAATTTTTATATAAATAATCGTAATTCGTAACGGTGTTGGGGCACTTGCGCCCCCGTCAAAAATCGGGACAATTGCACCCAGATGGCGCTCCGGCGGATCACTTGCGCTCACCCACGGAAAAGGGTTATCAATATATTCCATCACGCTTTAGGTGAATGCATAGGAAGTAGTTATACGGGCTCGCTGTAGTCGATGGCGGAGCATTGCGTTTGCAACCATTATCTGCCAGTTAATGGTTGCAAATGGTAGGTGCTTATAGTTAGGTTAGGTGAGGATACGCCTATAGCAGCGCGAGCAACATGTGCTCGCGTACTCGACTCGCTCTCTATCGGTGTTGGGTATTACCATGAGGACAAAACCAACTTCATGGACTCGCCTCCATTATTAGCCTCTCTCGCTTCGCTCGCACGGCCATAAAACGTCTCGTCCAAGAAAGTATATTGTGAACTTGTTACATAAGTAGATATTTTAGAACGCAATTAATAATTGATATTTTCTCGTCGTTTTATTTATTAATGCTTGAATCACTCTGGTAACGAATACTGTAAACGAGAACAACGACGTAAATTTAAAAAAGTTGTATTATATGGCAAAACTAGTTTAAACAAGAGACCACGCCTTAGCCAGTTATTATCCGGCGTGTGTCAGTCTCTTATTATCAAACATAAAATCAGTAAATACTCAACAACGTCGGAATAAAGTATATACAGACAGATACATATATTGGAAAAGATTCCAATTACAGGGAAATTAATAGTAACTTGATTTTGGGGAAGTATTGGAACTACGAATACATAATTTGGACAGGAATTGGTAGATTTTTTGTAAATTCCTCTGATAAATAGAGCAGGCACTTCTCTACTTGGGAAATACAGGTTTTGATACATAGGAGTTCGTTAATATTAGATAAATAAAATAAAGCAGATTGTAAGAAGATTACAAATTGATTATTAAAATTATTTGTAACTATAGTCGTCTATTGTTATTATAATGATTTATAATTATATATATTGTTATTTTGTTAAAGAAAAAATCATAATTATGTTTCTATTTATGAGTTACACAACAATTATGAATTGTTGACAATTTCTACCACTGTTATCACCGGCACGTTCTAAGATTAAACAAAAATATTTTCACAATGTGCGCAGTAAAAATACAATCCGCGTGGGTGGCAGATTGGTTTGGTATTTTTAAACGTAGATAAAAATAATTATTGCCTACATATTTATTTTTTTACCTTTCGACGAGTTCAATGATGTTTTGTTTGTCAAAATTATAAGACTTTATCATTTCACGAGGTACGTCTGTAAGATGAATTTTTATTTTAAAATTAAAATAAACAAATGTTGATCGACTCACTCTTTTCTATCCCTAAACTTGAATTGAGCTGATAAGCTCCCGTCGTCAGGATGCGATAAGCTCCCGTCGTTAAGTAAATAGTATAAGCAAACGGCGATTGACTATTTTAATCCAACATGGCGTAAAATTAACAAATTTTATTGGGTAATAAGATACCATACAAAAATAATCATAAAAAATCCATACTTCAGATTAGTTTTTCTCTTTTAATTACACTCAAAATTAAAATTTTAAGCTCGTCAACATTATCGGTTTAACAATTCATTACATTCAATCATACAAATATGCAAATGAGTGTGTGAAAGTCCACTAAGAATATACTCTAGTCTAGTATTAATTGAGAAATTTGTATTTTTCCTTTCTATTTCCACGCGAGCTTCTGCGTTATATTCGTTTGCCTTGTCTACTTTGGCAGCCTGACTTAATACACTAGCCGTGTATTAATTTTAGAAAATAATTTAGATAGACAGGTCATAGAACCTGCAAACTAGAACGGTTCGTTTTTTTTTTTCTTAAAGAATATTGTATATCTGGATTTACGTATTCAAGTTTCTCGAATTTACAGTTATTGATATTTTATATTATGCACGAAAAATTATTGCAAATAAAATTTTAATTAATGCTTTTCCTCACTACTTATTTTCAAGAGAATTTTAAAATAAATATATTGATATATTGCACCTCATACGGCGTGATCATTTTATGAAAAACCATGTAACTTCGTATTATTCTTTTCACTTATATTTTTTAAAATATCTTTTGACAATTTTAAGTGTTATCTAATTGGGATTGTAAAACTGCACTTCATTGTCCATTTAACCGTTTCTCTATCTCTTAAAGTTTCTGAGATTCCCATACTAAACACCTAAAAAATCGCCCTGTATATTGTATAATCGCAAAAAATTTTGGAGGTCCATCAATTTTTTAGCTTAACACATCTGGTCAGTTTAGCTTCACCTCTTCTAGTCTGCCAATAATTGAAAAGTATCACTTGGCACATTTTCAATTATCCAATTCAATATATCAAGAAATAAATTAATAATGGCAGAACAGACTGTTACGTCCGGAAAGAGTTCATAAAATCATAATATTCTGGTGGTCATGTTGATATGCGTGTATTCTTTTTTTGGTCACCTCGGAAGTATTTATAGAGGCGGAGGTTGGTGCCAACACAAAACGTACACATGTTGACAAACAACCTCCTTCTACTGCTTATAAACTCGTAGACCGAAGACCCTGGTATTGGAACATTAATGGCTTGTGAAATTATCACAACGACCTTACAAGAGCGAAGTGTAATAAAACCGGTTAATACTTAATACCATACATTAAATAAATACAATCGGTGTATAATTCAAAATTCGTCGTAGTTGTTAATGCAATACATCATTTTTTGTCTTGATTACGAAAAATTTCTTCTTCTACTTTAATTACCATATATTTCCATTTATCGATCGAATGAAGACATATTATACAAGAGATTAGTGCTAATTTTACTCAATCAAAATGTAATGATTTTCCTAGACATGAAACTGAGAAAAAAATTAAGCACACGTGGCTGAAGAAAACAGAAAATTCATTTAAAGCCTTCTGTAAGATTTATTCTTCTGCTTTAAATAAGCATGAAAATCAAGAAAGCCATAAACAAACATTTGGAGCGACCAGTTTCACAAACCTAATATCGAATTTTTCGAAATAATAATAATAATAATAATAATGTATTTCGTATTAATGCAAGAATGCTTACACACGCTTACAGATTCGATTTCGAAAGATTCCGCTAAGGAACTTCAAGTAATTGCAATAGAAACTTCTCAAGTGAAATACAATCAAACCTATAATGCATTGGACTGTGAAATTAAATTAATAAAAAAAGACCTTCACTGTTTAAAAAAATAGGGGAAAATTATCTTGTGGTCGCACAAAGGCTGAAGTATTGGCCGACAAAATGTCGTAGATTCTATTAAAAGCTTAAATATTCCATCCTCGCCACAAATTAAAAATGAATAGGAAAATGTTTCCAATCTGCATCCAATTCTTCTCTGCTGAAAAGGGTATTGTACATAAACCATTAGATTTTATGGTGTTCGCCTACTCGTGGTATAACCACTGAAAATGCTGATGAGTCAGCGGCATGAATGTTTAATATGATCCCTGATTATTTTCACTTCAAATTTCTTGATTTAGTGCAGATAATACTAAATCAAATTATGGCAAGAACAAATCGGTTTTTGTAGAATTGAAAAAGAAAACAAAAGCATAGCAAAATCCAGAAAACTTTACGAAAAGCATTAAATGAATTAAACGTTGATGTCAAAAATATTATTTTAAAAATATATTCCCACTTTTCTATATCGTCTAAAAGAAGGGAAGAATATTTTTGTTGATTGTGAATTTCGAAATTTATTTCGATGGCTTTCTTTGCAGTTACTTGGTGCATGCAATCCAATTATAAGCTATTTTTTAAGTGTAGACGAATTAAATCAGCCAAAATTGGTACAAACCTATCTCTATTTTTTTGATCATATTTTATGTATTTTCACTGAAACTTTAAGGATATTAAAGGCCAGCGAAACAACTTTTGTTAATTTATACGATGTTTTAAATTTCAAGACCAAAACATACCGTTTTGGTCTTAATCAAGGATGAATGATAATTTTTTTGGAAAACTTTGAGTATATGAAATCAAAAATAGAATCTGACTTTCTCAACTCTTGGAAGAAGAAGAAGAAGAAAGGGTTTTGATTAATAATGAAGAAAGTAATTAGCTTCGTGTTGTTATCATTTGAAAAGAATGCATTTCCTGAATATAATTTTACATTAAGGGTTGTGAATTGCTTAAATCTGCAAGTCGATATTGACAAATTATATGATGAATTATTACCAATTCGCAATTGTTTTTCTCAAATTATGTTAACAGACGAATTGAAAGAACAGAAAAACAAAAAAATAGAAGCTTCTATTGAGCAAAATGGAAAATAGAGAAAATATTCGTAAAACAATTGAAGGGTGATGGTTTCTATTGTTCAATATTCAAATTTTAATGTTTAAAGTCGATTATGTTAGGTTCAAGGTACTCACTCTATAGTAAAAATATTGTATTTAACTTTTTTTTAAATATTATTAAAATAAAAAAAAAAACATTTGTTTTCAAAAGAAGGAGTGGACATTGATCGTTTTATCATGTTAAGGACCCTCATCAATGGGTGGGTCGTCACTTTCATTTTCTGATGTCAGAAACCAATGCTTGATAGAAAGACTTAGCATGAGGATTTGCCAAGATCTGATTCAGTAATAGGTCCTTCACTATTGCAGCTTTGATAGGCAATAGCTCATGTATTTCATCATCCTGACTGATCTTTGTTGGCATAGGTCATTTCGGCGTGTATGTTTATGAAAGTAACTTTGTCCAAGTTTGAAAGTTGACTTCATCCGTACAGTTTATTATTTTAAAAGATGAAGGCTTGCTTCTGGTATTTCTTACGACATAACTCCAGTCATCTGGTATCTCTATTTTGAGTTAACGAGGCTCATATCCTTATCACATTCCAGATAGGAATGTCCACGGATAGGACATCAAAACGGTTCATCTTGTGCACCACGTAATGCAGAAAGCAAATTACTGTGAAATTTTTATTTTGGCCAACGCCGAGTCAAAAATTTATCAGATGCAATATATTCTTGTCTTCTTCTGTATAGATTCATTCAATGATATTTTCTTAGTTTCATCACCCCCACATTTAGCTATATTGTCTTCCATGACCACAATTTCAGCTTTAACTATCTCACAAGCATTACACGCATCTTTGCGAGAAAAACCAAAGTATATATTAAAATTTTGCAGAAAAAAAGGTTTTTTTTTAAATCTGATCTTTTCTACCTATCGGTGTGTAGATTTTGATCGTTGTTATGCGGCACCTCATATATTCCGCCTTTATTCTCTCGTATACTGCAATATTTCTTGGACGTAAGTGAATCATAAATTGATTCTGTCTGTAATAAGCTACAAAATGGCACCAATATCTCAAAATAGACCAGAAATAGGCCCTTATTATTTTTCGCCATGGCCATTTAATTGGATACGTGTGCAGATGAAGATGGAATACTCACCAAGAGTATAAAATGGCGTGATGGAAGAAACCGAGCCAGCGTTAATTTAAAAAGAGACGAATTGTTAGTTCATTTTAATATAAATGCTTTTCCGATTCAATGAATTTGAATCAACAAAAATATAAATTCAAATAGTTGCAAAAAATATGTATGCATTATATTTGATAGACTGTGTTCAAAAATAATTGTCGCCTTAATTTTTAACCCCTATAACCCAATCTAACCTAACCCCCCTCCCCGTCCCGACCATTTGAAACAAAAATAGTTGGCAACCCTGGATCATTACCACCATTATAAAGCTTTAAAAATTATTGAATAAAACTTCAAAACTAACAGTGAAATGACAAATTGCTCACATGTCATGGGTACAGTGGTGCAAATGTGGAGAAAAATCATATCATATTAAGAAATATTTAATATACGAAAAAAAGTTGTATCACATCAGGGGAGACATATGATGCTGATATTTATTTGACCTTCGAATGACCTTGAAACCCACTACCAAGGTTAACTTTGAATTTTTGTGCAGGAACCGGTACTTTTTATTACATATTCTTGTAGCTGACGATAAAAAGTTTAAAGAACACTACCTATTTGTGCCATTTTCATAGGCAATTTCCGAAATATGAAGCTTTAAATTTAAGCTAGAACACCGCGGTTACCATTACAGTCAAATAGCAAGTAAATTTAAGCAGCACTTAATTTACATAGGACAGTTTAGTAATAGTATCTGCAGATAATAACTAGAGCTTAGAGCTCGAGGAAAAGTGGGGATTTTTTTTATAACCAAACAAAAATACCTAAAATTTCGAAATATCGAGTTGAAATTTCAAAAATCCATTTAAAATTCATTTGGGATTACGCTACTATAAAAATTTGTAAACACCTTATCACTTAACTTTGAAATAATCTCATTCGAACAGCGTGTAGAATTGTGGAAAACACAATAATTTCGACGACTTGAAAAAAAAATATAAAAACAACAGCCATCGGCTGGAAATTTCTCAAATCTAGTCAAAATTCATCCGGGATCCGGCTACTGTAAAGATTTGTACACACTCCATCACTTAATTTTGAAATAATCTCATTCAAACTTTGTAAAGAATTGTGGAAAAATACAATAATTTAGATGATTTGAAAAAAATATAAGAACAATTGCCATCAACTTGAAATTTCTCAAATCTATTCAAAATTCATTCAGGATAATGTTACTATGAAAATTTGCAAACATCCCATCACTTAACTTTGAAATAATCTCATTCAAACAGTGTGTAGAGTTATGGACAAAATAGAATCATTTCGACGACTTGAAAAAATTGTAAAAACAATAGCCCAATCGAATTTTTGGTTTCAGAAATCTATTCAAAATTGATTTGCGATTGTTATTCCATAATAAATTGTTAACACTTCATTCCAAATTTTCGGGAAAATTGTATAGAACTAGGTTCTGTATGATTCATATTAAATTAAATTATGATTAACAATATTATATTTTAATTATTTGTATTACCCGAAAATTATGAAAGAACTTCGCAGCAGGGCGCCGGCTACCCTTGGGCCGGCCCTGCTTGGATACTTCTATTTTTAGTAGATTTTTAAATTCTGAACATATTTCTACTCTTGTACTTTTTCTCTAAAATAATCAGGGAACAGCAAAATGGATAATTGTCCTTTTATATGTAGAATTCCTAGGTTCGCCCTTTACTCAAACAAAGGGTATAACACTGTTGGCCTACATGGAGAATATAATTTATGAGTTTTAACTAAACCATTTAATATTTGTTGAATTTGGTTCCTGTTTATCACGTGGTGAAACATTTTTAATATTTAGGATTGTTAAAACGAGGCACTTGGTTGTGCAACAACTCTAAATAAACCGTTTAATTTTGGAACAATTTTAATTTCTAATAATTTTTTCAAGTCAAATTGATATCTGCTTGTTGGGCTGATACTAATAATAACTGGATTTTCTTATATCAAAAAGTTTTCATTTTATAATTCTTTCCTTAATTACTATTACTAAATTTAATTTATCAGCATTCGCGTAAATTAACGAAATAGCATCTGCTTCATTCTTAACAGATTCAATAATTTGTTCAAACAAGTTTTATGACATTTTATTAATTTATTTTGACTTTAACATCACATCTATCTAATTTTGATAAATTTATTTCAGATTTTAGTATATCAACAGAAATTTTTTAAAATTCTCTTGAAATAAGGCAAACATTCGAACTCGTCTTTATTTAGTGGTACCATCATTCATATTGTTATCCTTAGTTTTATCAGCCAACTATACATTTTTACTTTCAAATTTAGCCCGAATTTATGACTATTCAACTTGGTCATCTACAAAAATAGCTCAGACTAAGGCTATGAAACAGGTTGTAGATTGTTGACTTTCATATTTCAGAGTATTAACCACTTGAACTCGCCACGGTGTTTTTAACGATAACACAAACTCATTTCAGATACCGATGTTATTGTTTATCTTATAATATAAACAAAACACGCCCAGAATTACCGAATAGAAAAACGCTGAACCGTTTAACCTTCCTGCGAACGTTTACCCTTGAGAAATTGTTGCCGAGCGAGCCGGACGCTGCCGCCACCTTCCTGCAAACACCAAACAAAAGACACGATGAAGCAACAAAAAAAAAGAAACAAAATCAACTCAACTATTCCATATATTTCTCCAATTCAAATTCAACAAACATCCAAACATTATTATTCATGTAATAGAAACCATTTACAATAAATAAATCGATTAACTCTAGCGGATATTATAAAATAATAACACAGAAATTTCCCCCGGGGCCTTGACACGCACGAACGAGCAACTACGCCTCGGATATTTGTTTCGTTTATCGTTTGCTTAAGAGAGTACATTACAAGAAATTACGCGTAGACCATGATCACAAAATCCCAAATTAAACAAGGCATTAAACGTTATCGTAACAGTCTGTTTTTTGCATCAAGCTCGGTGTGTCACTGTTTCGCCTTCACTTCCAAGTTCTTCTTGTTGTTTTCGGTGTTCATAAGTTTGGTGACGATTTTCCTCGAGTGTCCACTGGGATCGAAATGATTCGTGTGTTCGCTCACCTCCTTCTTCGTCCTCTGCTTTCCGCTATGGCCGGAGTACATGTGCTTGTCATGGTCGTAGTTGTAGTGCTCGTACTTGTCGAAGTCAGTTTCTGAAGACATGGTGTACGGTTACTTTTTTTTAGAACGGATAGTATTCACTGGTTGC
This sequence comes from Ocypus olens, assembly GCA_910593695.2. Lineage (NCBI taxonomy): Eukaryota > Metazoa > Arthropoda > Insecta > Coleoptera > Staphylinidae > Ocypus > Ocypus olens. The sequence continues at coordinate 43,000,357 of OU343062.1, read as the reverse complement.
TTTGTGCTCACTGCGGTGCGGAACGCTCTTCCTGATATTTATAGCGGGGTCGCGGGCCGCAGGAGGCGCGCATGTCCAGCGGGAGTAATCGCCCGCTGCTGCTGCAATGGCGGGGAAAATGCGAACGCCAGCGTAAAAGTTGTCGCGTCGACTTTCGGCGCGATGATTTTTGTTGTTTGTTGGAGTCGAACGAAAGCGAATTTTCCATGGAAACGTATTTTAAATTACGGCAGGAAATCAATTTTTCGTTTCACCTCGGTAACAAAATTGTTTGAACCGGTGTTATCATAAAAAATAATGCAAAAGTTTGGAAATTCTTAAATCAAGACGTAATTAATAATATTATGTTAAGAACAAGTGTAGGTATTCTATGCAGTTGTTATAATAATAATAATAATAAGTAAATTTATTTACCAACAGAAAAACTTATACAGGAAAATTCATAATTTAAAATAACATATGAACATTTTCTAGCATAGAGAACTGGTTCAGACACGAGACCGATCAAGAGTACCAACTTGAAATGGGACATATGTTACATAATCTTGTCAAACTGACGTTTAAATTTTCAAGGCCTACTTGATTACCAGTGAATCCGACAGTGGCGGCTCGTGGAATATGTTGATGGTAGAGCCACTTCTTCAATACTCCCCCCTCACTTTTTTGAAAAAACAAAGAACGATTTATCTTCCTAGACCAAAGTAAGAATTAATTAAAAATTCTTGCTTAGCTTGAAACTACAGGTAGTGCCATGGCTCCTTGGCTCTATATAACGAGCCGCCCCTGACTGCGATTACTGTCTATTTGAAACACATTGTATAAACTAATCAATAATAAAGCTTCTGCATTGCTTATAATTGACTTCCATCAATTTTTTTTTAGAGAATAATTCTTGAATGGAAGACTAGATTTCGAAAAAAATTCAGGTTTGGTTACAGATACAGAAATTAAATTCACCCTTCAGATTTTTTCAATTGTTTGTTGTTCTCGGATAACCCTTGAACCAGCGGCGGCTCGTGGATGTTCGGAGAGGAGGCCACGTAAGAAAATTTGACCAAAACAGCAGTGGAATATTTGCTTCCTCTATAAGAGTAAGTAGTGCAGCACGAGCCTCCTCTACGAAGATCCACGAGCCGCCGCTGCCTTGAACGAATGATGAATGAAGTCTAGTATTGTACTTAGCAAATAAGTTTAGATCAGATAACAAAAAAAACTAGATTATACATTTCATTGTTTGATGCAAAAAAATCCAAAAGTCCTGCAAATATTTGAAAATTAAATCATTCTCTAACATAAATCCCGCACACTATATTTTCCTAATAAATATCAAAGTAAATTAATTTTATTTAAAAATAAACTAAAATTAAAAATAAAAATTAAAATAAATTTAAAAATTAATTAAAGCCCACCCCGAATATAAAAAATATAATATTAAATAAATAACCTGAAATGAATACAAAACCCTTGAAAATACAGGTCAAAAAATTCTAAAATGTAGGTGGTAAAATCTAAAAGACAAAAATCAAAAACTTCGACCACAAAAAAAAATCCGCAAAAAATCAAAAATTTCCGGGTAAAAATAAATAATTCAGGTTAAAAAAATCAAAAGTGTAGGACAAAAAATCCAAAATTTTGACCAAAACGTCGGGCCTGAAAATCGAAAATGCGGAAATATCGAAAATTTTAACAAACCAATAAAAAAAGTAGGCCAAAATAAAAAAATATTTATTTATATGCGAGATTCTTTTTCGGTAATTTCTTTTGTTTGTTGAAATTTTCGTTTTTTTGGTCTACATTTTATGTGTATTTTTATTTTATCTAAATTTACGACAAAAGGTCAAAAACTCAGGTCCAAAAATAAAAAATGCAGACCAAAAGATCCAAAATTTCAATCGAAATATCGAATATTTTGGCAAAAAAAAAATTAACAAACCTAAAATATCGGCAAAAAATTTAAAAAAACCTGATCTAAAAATAAAAATGCAGACCAAAAAATTGAAAACACAAGCAAAAGAAAAATAATTTGCCACTTTCAACCCCAAAAATAACTCTTTTTAGATTAAAATAAGTTTCGACGAGAAATTCGAAAATAATAGCATTTTTTTTAATCGCACAATAAAATCAATAATTCAGGTTAAGAAAATTTAAAATATGGGACAAAAAATAAAAAAAATGAAGACCAAAAAACTAAAATTCGTACCTAAAGATCAAAGTGGTGGACCAAAAAATATTTTTTTCTTAACAAACAAATCTAAAGTTGAAATAAGAATAATAAATAAACGTTTATTAACTGGTAACCCCCTTTTTTACAATATATATATATATATATATATATATATATATATATATATATATATATATATATATATATATATATATTAATTACAGGAATGAGATTTAAATTAAAATAATTGATTAATTAACAAATTCAAAAAAACGAAATATACCCTGAATATATAAATATTCAACCTGTTCGTAACTCTGCAAGTAAAAAATTAAGTCTTAATAAGACTATAAACAAATAACTTATTGAAACAACTACTTCCCTGGCTAGTGCCACGCCGGATATTGAATGATACAAAAGAAATTTGCGTTATTACTAGTACTAAGTACTAAGTGATTAATTAACAACTTAAATTATAATGTATAAGTGTAGAAACATATAAATTAAATAAATTAAAATTAAAGTAGTAAGAAAAAACAATTAAATAAAATAAAGAAAATTTCGGACAAAAGACCAAAAATTGAAACCAAAATAATCGAAAATACAAAATATAGGCCATAACAGTAAAAATCTACAATAGGGCCTAAAAAGGTGAAAATTTAACAAAACATCGAAAATTCCCACAAATTAATCGAATATTTTGGTCAAAATAAGAAAAAACAAAAAAATCGAAAATACAGAAAAAAAAATATGAGAGAGAGAATCAAGAATCCTGATCTAAAAATAAAAACGAAGACAAAAAAATCGAAAATTTAGGTAGAAGCAAAATTATTGGCCACTTTCAGCCGCCAAAAATAAGAAGTTAATAATAGTCAAAAAATAAAAAAAATCACGAAATGAAATCAATAATCCAAGTTAAAAAATATAAAATTAAGGATAAAAAATAGACCAAAAATCTAAAATTCTGACAAATAAAAAACAATTTTAGAGCAGAAGATAAAAAAATATAATCTTCAATGTTGTCAAAAAAGTTAAAAATTTGGACACAACAACGAAAACTCGGGCCTAAAGATAATAAATGCAGACTAAACGAAAAATCAAAAATGGGGGCCAAAAAATCGAAAAGTTAGGTCAAAATAAAGAAACATTTAGATCAAAAAAAAAATTGTAATGTTAGTCAGAAAGTCGAAAATTTAGACGGTACATCAAACACTCGGGCCTAAAGATAATATATGCAGACTGAAAAATCGAAAATTTCAACAAACAAAACTCGAAAATACCGGAAAAAATAAAAAAAATCTCGCATATAAATCAATAATTCAGGTTATAGATATTTTAACCAAAATCAATTCAAAAATTTGGGACTAGAATTAATAATTCGGCCCGCAAAATCAAAAATGCGGGCCAAAACATAATTTTTTTTTAATAATTAATTCGAAAATTTAAGTCAAAATAAAGAATAGTTGGGGCAAAAAATCAAAAAATTGAAAATACAGGTCAAAAATCTACAAATTATAAATACGGCGGGAAAAATGGAAAATGCGGTCCGAAACGTCGAAAATTTTAACAATTTAATCGAAAATTTAGGTCAAAATAAAGAATATTTAGGCAAAATTATCAAAAATTTAGACCCAAAAAATGGAAAATACATGCTTAATAATAAAAAAATGCAGAATAATTTAGTAAGAAAATTGTAAATTAGTCTGAAAAATCAATATTGTTCAAAATAATTTTCCAATTTTTTTTAATTGCAACATTTTCGAGCTTGAAACTACTGTTAGTGCCATGGCTAGTGCCATGGTTAGTGAATTAATGATTGGCTACGTTGAACGTTTCCATCGAAATCGTATGTAATATTACCGCACACATTCTGCATTACTTTACAGTGATTACATATCGAAATGTGTAATTTATCAATTCACAGAGTGAGAGTAGGTATAGAAATTAATTGTAATTCTTGCGAGTTGAGAATAGACAATTTTATCGTATTTTCTTTTATCGGAGTCTTTGAGAAATGAAAACTTCAAGGTGTTATCACCTTCAAGTCGAAGAGCGATAACAAAGTGCAACTCATTTTCTAATACGCCTTGGTTATGCAGGTGCACATTCCGAAGGCTCGGGAAGGTTGTAAGGATTCACATTTTGTAAACCGCAATGCGATTAAAATTCAATCGGAACGAAAATAACAAGCGGTAAAATTTGAAATATTAAATCGACGATTGGAATAAAACACTTTAACTTTTTTATACCACTATATTTTATTTATGTGACTAGTTTCGACCATTCACTGGTCATTTTCAAACATAAGTCTTATGATCTACAATCAAGATGTACCACGAAGTAAATGCTGCCAACATTAAACATTTAAATCGACGATATTGTTGCTTATGGTTCTTAAATTTTGTTCTTATTTATGCGAAATGTTTACTGTATCGTGTTCTCGCTTTAATTCAATCGTTAATTTTAGAAGACTACGTACTAACCAATATATCTTCCACTAATGATTTTCTAACGGAGACCATTCTTTAGTTCTTTTTTTTGCTGGCGTTACACTTCCAGCCACCAAACAGGACTTGATCTTCAAATCAGATCCACAGATTGTGATGTGTGATAACTACTTTCGCCAGTTCACAATCTGAAGGATATGGTCGGATGGACTACTTTCTGTGGCGCCTATCCACCGGTGAAATTATAACCCTAGGTAATGGCAAAACGAGGTCAAGGTAAATAGACACAAAAGTGAACAGCATGAAAAGAGAACTTTTTTGTAACTTAATTAAGAGTCAATACCAGTTTTTATAGAAAAAGTTCATCATAGTGATAAGAATACAAAGTTGACTTTTAAATATATTCACTACATTTGTTAATATACAAAGAGGAGAGTGATGAAATAAGAGTATTGTTTTCGCAAAAAATATTACTTCAAAATAGGTAATTGCTGCCGAGCCTTCTTCAATTTTGAAAACAAGAAATAGTCGCTTGGGGCTGTCTTGGAATAATAATTCCAGGGCATCTGAACTTCCAAAATGTCAAGGGCTTCTTTTATCTAAATAATTGTCGATCGCACGGTATCGCCATAGCAACGGGTGCTCATATGTGCACCAGAATTATGTTTTGTGTTGTTATCTTGAAAACCAATGATGGCGCATTTTCAGTTTTTTTGAGGTTTATTTAGATTAATGTATTTTGAGTAAACTTGAAAAGTTTCAAGTGTGTTATAGTTGTTTTTGTATTTTTTTTTCACTCCGAAGAAGTGAAACTTAAAAAATTTTAAGGGCTGTTCTCGGTCGGTTATCTTGAAAACACATGATGGAGTTTTTTTGAATTTTTTGAAGTTTATTAAGATTATTGTATTTTAAGAAAATTTAGAGTTCAAGGTTCAAGTATTTTATAGCTGTTTTTACATTTTTTCGCGTCAGCAAAAAAAATATTAAAATTTTTCATAAATTTACATGAAAAATTGCCAAAGAAATCGATGGAATGTATTGGCATTTTCTACCAAATCACTCTTGAATTAATATTGAGTGATTTTGCGAAATTTGAAGTGGATTGCAATTGTTTTTATATTTTTTTTGAGTCAACAAAATTTTTTTTTTTATTTTTCATAAATTTACATGAAAAATTGCCAAAGAAATCGACAGAATGTATTGGCATTTTCTACCAAATCACTCTTGAATTAATGTTGAGTGATTTTGCGAAGTTTCAAGTGGATGGCAATTGTTTTTATATTTTTTTTGCGTCAACAAAAAAATTAATAAAATTTTTCATAAATTTACATGAAAAATTGCCAAAGCAATCGACGGAATGTATTGGCATTTTTTACCAAATCACTCTTAAATTAATGTTGAGTGATTTTGCGAAATTTGAAGTGGATTGCAATTGTTTTTATATATTTTTGCGCCAACAAAAAAATGATAAAAATTTTTCATAAATTTACTTGAAAAGTTGCCAAAGCAATCGACGGAATGTATTGGCATTTTCTACCAAATCACTCTTGAATTAATGTTGAGTGATTTTGCGAAGTTTCAAGTGGATGGCAATTGTTTTTATATTTTTTTGCGTTAACAATTTTTTTTTTTAATTTTTCATAAATTTACATGAAAAATTGCCAAAGAAATCGACGGAATGTATTGGCATTTTCTACCAAATCACTCTTGAATTAATGTTGAGTGATTTTGCGAAGTTTCAAGTGGATGGCAATTGTTTTTATATTTTTTTGCGTCAGCAAAAAAAAAATAAAATTTTTCATAAATTCATATGAAAAAGTGCCAAAGCAATCGACGGAATGAATTGGCATTTTTTACCAAATCACTCTTGAATTAATATTGACTGATTTTGCGAAGTTTCATGTGGATAGCAATTGTTTTTATATTTTTTTTGCGTCAACAATTTTTTTTTTAATTTTTCATAAATTTACATGAAGAATTGCCAAAGAAATCGACAGAATGTATTGGCATTTTCTACCAAATCACTCTTGAATTAATGTTGAGTGATTTTGCGAAGTTTCAAGTGGATGGCAATTGTTTTTATATTTTTTTGCACCAACAAAAAAATGATAAAAATTTTTCATAAATTTACATGAAAAATTGCCAAAGAAATCGACGGAATGTATTGGCATTTTCTACCAAATCACTCTTGAATTAATGTTGAGTTATTTTGCGAAGTTTCAAGTGGATGGCAATTGTTTTTATATTTTTTTTGCGCCAACAATTTTTTTTTTAAATTTTTCATAAATTCACATGAAAAAGTGCCAAAGCAATCGACGGAATGAATTGGCATTTTCTACCAAATCACTCTTGAATTAATATTGAGTGATTTTGCGAAGTTTCAAGTGGATGGCAATTGTTTTTATATTTTTTTGCGCCAACAAATTTTTTTTTTAAATTTTTCATAAATTCACATGAAAAAGTGCCAAAGCAATCGACGGAATGAATTGGCATTTTCTACCAAATCACTCTTGAATTAATGTTGAGTGATTTTGCGAAGTTTCAAGTGGATGGCAATTGTTTTTATATTTTTTTTGAGTCAACAAATTTTTTTTTTAATTTTTCATAAATTCACATGAAAAAGTACCAAAGAAATCGACGGAATGTATTGGCATTTTCTACCAAATCACTCTTGAATTAATATTGAGTGATTTTGCGAAGTTTCAAGTGGATGGCAATTGTTTTTATATTTTTTTTGCGCCAACAAATTTTTTTTTTTAATTTTTCATAAATTCACATGAAAAAGTGCCAAAGCAATCGACGGAATGAATTGTCATTTTCTACCAAATCACTCTTGAATTAATATTGAGTGATTTTGCGAAATTTGAAGTGGATTGCAATTGTTTTTTATATTTTTTGCGTCAACAAAAAAATGATTAAAATTTTTCATAAATTTACATGAAAAATTGCCAAAGAAATCGACGGAATGTATTGGCATTTTCTACCAAATCACTCTTGAATTAATGTTGAGTGATTTTGCGAAGTTTCAAGTGGATGGCAATTGTTTTTATATTTTTTTTGCGTCAACAAATTTTTATTTTTTAATTTTTCATAAATTTACATGAAGAATTGCCAAAGAAATCGACGGAATGTATTGGCATTTTCTGCCAAATCACTCTTGAATTAATGTTGAGTGATTTTGCGAAGTTTCAAGTGGATGGCAATTGTTTTTATATTTTTTTTGCGTTAACAAATTTTTTTTTTTAATTTTTCATAAATTTACATGAAGAATTGCCAAAGAAATCGACGGAATGAATTGGCATTTTCTACCAAATCACTCTTGAATTAATATTGAGTGATTTTGCGAAGTTTCATGTGGATGGCAATTGTTTTTATATTTTTTTGCGTCAACAAAAAAATGATTAAAATATATCGAAATTCCAGGACAAAACCAAACTTAAGACCGGTTTCCGACTATTTGTCTCACCAGTCCACGAGTCAGATGATTGACAATCGACAATTACCAGGAATGTGATAGCTCAACCTAAATATCGAAATTACAGGATTAAACCAAATTGGAGACCGGTTTCCGACTATTTTGACCCATATGTACACGAGTCAGATGATCGACAATCGACAATTACCAGGACTGTAACAGCTCAATTCAAATATTGAAATTCCGGGATTAAACCAAACTTGAGACCGGTTTCCAACTATTTAGTCTCATCAGTCCACGAGTCAGATGATTGACACACGAACATAATATCTCAATTTATAAATAGAAATTCCAGGATAAAACCAAACTTAAGACCGGTTTCCGACTATTTTGTCTCACCAGTCCACGAGTCAGATGATTGACAATCGATAGTTACCAGGAATGTGATAGCTCAACCCAAATATCGAAATTACAGAATTAAACCAAATTTGAGACCGGTTTCCGACTATTTGGACTCATATGTGCACGAGTCAGATGATCGACAATCGACAATTACCACGACTGTAACAGCACAATTCAAATATTGAAATTCCGGGATTAAACCAAACTTGAGAACGGTTTCCGACCATTTAGTCTCATCAGTCCACGAGTCAGATGATTGACACACGTACATAATATCTCAATTCATATATCGAAATTCCAGGATAAAACCAAACTTAAGACCGGTTTCCGACTATTTATTTCCGACAATCGACAATTACCAGGAATGTGATAGCTCAACCTAAATATCGAAATTGCAGGATTAAGCCAAATTTGAGACCGGTTTCCGACTATTTTGACTCATATGTGCACGAGTCAGATGATCGACAATCGACAATTACCAGGACTGTAACAGCTCAATTCAAGTATTGAAATTCCGGGATTAAACCAAACTTGAGACCGGTTTCCAACTATTTTAACTCATCAATCCACGAGTCAGATTATTGACAATCTACAATTATCACGAACACAATATCTCAATTCATATATCGAAATTCCAAACTTAAGACCGGTTTCCGACTATTTTGTCTCACCAGTCCACGAGTCAGATCATTGACAATTGGCAATTACCAGGAACGTAGTGGCTTCATTTAAATAACGAAATTGCAGGATTAAGCCAAACTTGAGACCGGTTTTAGACTATTTTGTCTCGTCAGTACGCGGGTCAGATGATTGACAATCGACAATTACCAGGAATTCAAATATCGAAATTATAGGATTAAGTCAAAGTTGAGACCGGTTTCTGACTATTTCGTCTCACCAGTCCACGAGTCAGATGATTGACAATCGATAACTGCCAGGAACGTAATGGCTCAGTTCAAATATCGAAATTACATGATTTAGCCAAACCTGAGACCGGTTTCCGACTATTTCGTCTCATCAGTCCTCGAATCGGATGATTTACAATCTTGTGACCGGTTTCAATACCGCCCCGTACTTCATAACGGAGAAAGTAAGAAGGCAATTAATCAGCTACACTAATAGTAAATTAATCAATAATCAATAATCAATAAACCGCCAATGGTGACGTCATCGACGCTTGCCTCTCAGATATGACCATATATGGTCATGTGGCCGCGAACGAATTCCGAGAATTGCGTTCGTTTCACCGGCAACGCCGTAAACAACCGAAGAGCGCTTGCGCAGTCGAAAACAACGCACGCCACTTACTACGATGTAAACAGAGTGCGCGTACACTTCAATTTGTCCCTCTAGATTTTAATGTGTGTAAAAGTGCAAATCAATCACGGGATTGCGTTTCACGCGACAAACGATTAACTAACGGTGTAGTGAATTAGTTGGCTTAGTGTAATTAGTGAAAATGAACGAATTGTAAGCAGTGAGGTGTCGAGAAACAAGCAGGAGACGCCGATCAAACATGGAGAGGGCGAATCCACTTCCTGCACATCACACGGTAGAGTTCCTTAATTTTATCCATTCTAATGTAGGGCTGATCTTACCTGTAAAAAGCTCCAAATATGACGACAAATTTAAATTTGCACTGAAAATTCTAGTCTAAAATATTCATTCTTCCACTACACTGCGGTCTGGTGTTTATTTATAAATTTTCGTGACATCAAAATCTAGTATTTTCGTTATGTAGTGTAAATATTAATTCATTCATAAAACGAGTACGATGAGAGCAAAATTACGATTTCGGTTTGATCTGTCTTGCATTTTTTTTTGTAGAATGTACACGTAAATCTATCTTTAAATTGTATGGAGAATCTTCGTAAAATATTGCCGATATAAAACATTTTTTTTATGATGAAAACTCTTTCTTCATTCGAATAAACAAATTGCTGTACTTCCCTAATTGTCAAATCTAAAAATTCGATGAAAATACAAAATTGCATAAAATAGATTCTGCTTTATAAAATTCGATAAAAAATCTCGAACCAACGTTCACTAGATTTCGAATTAATAACACGAAAACGTGACTTGTCATGCTGAACTTGCTCACAGTCGAATGGTCTTAAAAAAAAATTTAAAAAAAAAATTGTCATCGACTTGAAACGCTCCAAATTTACTCAAAATTCATACAGGGTGGGGCAACGCATACGACGAATAAAAAAAAATCAATTGTGATCGACTTCAAACGCTCCAAATTTACTCAAAATTCATCCAGAAATTATAATATACACGGTGGAGCAACGCATACGACGCGGTCATTGTATGGAAAACCGTGCAACTTCGCGTTATTCTTTTCAAATGGATAGACGTGGTATCGTTGTATACACAATTTAAAATTATTACCAGATCTACAGGGTGTCTCATAAAAAAATATCCACATCGAAGTTATGTTTTTTTTTAATGAAACACCCTGTACTTTTTGTCATTTTTTAATTCTTTGAATTTAATTTATGATCACTAAATTAGAATGCAGGGGAGTACTTTAACAATTTTATTGTTACACAAAAACGACACCGTTTCAATCCCTACAACCTAGGCCATGTTAAACCCCAGGTAACATGGAATTTAAAAATGCTAAAATATACAGTGTTCCGTTAAAAAAAAAACATAAGTTTGGTCTGTAACTTTGTTATGAGACACCCAGTATAAATTTAAATATTTTGGGTACGAACTTCAGATTTTTGGTCTTAATTTTTTATTTTTGTCCCATATTTTAGATTTTCTTAACTTGAATTATTAATTTTATTGTGCGAATTTTTTTGGATATTTGCTATTATTTTCGAATTTCTCATTGGAACTTATTTTAAGCTAAAAAGAGTTATTTTTGGCGGCGGAAATAGCGAATTATTTTTCTTTTGCTTGTATTTTCAATTTTTTGGCCTGCATTTTTATTTTTAAACCAGGATTTTTGATTTTTTGGGCCGATATTTTAGATTTTTGGCTGTTTTGTTCCAAATTTTTGATTTTTTGGCCAAAATATTCGATTGGTCTAAGGAGATAAATGGTTCTTTGTTTCTTCAAAAAGGGGTGGGGGTATTTTATATAAGTGGCTCTACCATCAAAATGTTCCACGAGCCGCCACTGTGCAGATATGGTCCAAAAGCTATAATATACATATAATTACAAAAATAGGTTTCTTATAAATGGCCATCGACCTGGGATCTTTCAGCCTATTTGATCAACTTTAGTTGCTCGGATGTTCTTCATTATTATTGATGAATAGAATTTTTTTTTGTTTTTTTTTGCATAGATTTTTTTTTCAAATGTTGGGTTTTTACTTTCACCGTTAAATTTTTCAAAATTTTTTTAACAGAAATATCCGTTTTGGGGTCCCTAGATGTCATTTCAACAATTTTTGGAAAAAAAAAATTGTGTCTGCGCGCTGTATCTCAAAAACTAATAGAGCAATTGATATGAAACTTTGAACATCCGTCTTATTTGATAATCTGAAGAACTGAAAAAATTTGGTACACCGGAAGTGAGTGTTTACCTTAACTGTTTTTTTTTGTTTTTTGCCAATATTTTCTTAAATATGAAAAATATCACAAAAATCTTAAACAAATATTGCAGACAACAAAGTAATTAACATCTTCGAGATGAAAATATTTTTCATAAAATCATTTTTTTTTCCATTTTTGGTTTATAATTTTGAAACGATAATAGTTACATTAAATTTATGTTAATAATAACTATAGAGAATGTCAAAATGAACAACTTATAAACAATAAGTTTTTTCGAAATCTCTTTAGTTTTTGAATAAACTGAGTTTTTAAATTTGAAGTATAATTTTTTATTTTTTCATAATTTTGACGTTTTAAACGTCAGTTTCATCCGAGTCTACAAAACGCTCGATGTACATTTAAAATATGATTTCAATTGAAAATAAACCATGAAAGCGTAAATATAAATGATACCATCAAGTAGGAGAAAATAACATGATGACCACATCACCATTTTTTAGAACTTTTTTTCAGGTCTTTTTAGGATCTTTTTATTGATTTTTTTATTTACATTTTTCAGTACTTTTTTTTAAAGACTTCTTTCCTCAGTACTCTTTTAAATTCTCTTTCAAGACATTGTTTTGGTTTTTTAAGGACTTCTTCTTCAAGATTTTTAAAACTTTATTTTCAAAACTTCATTTCGTGACCTTTTTCAAAATTAATTTCAGGTTATTTTTTTAGGACAAATTTCAAGACTTTCTCAGGATTTTTTTCTCAGAACTTTTTCCAGGGCTTTTTCAAGATTTTCTTTTCAGGGCTGTTTGAAGGACAATTTTTGCAGATTTTTTTCAGTAGTTTATCAGGTAGTTTTTGAGGATTTTTCTTGAAGAAATTTTTCAAGAATTTATTGTGAGGACTCTTCTTTCAGAATGTTTGTCAGAACTTTTTTTCAAGAATTTTCTTTTAGGACTTTTTCGTTTTTTTTTTTGAGGACATTTTTTCAAAATCCATTTCTCGATTTTTTTCGGAACTTCTTAAGGAGTTTTTTTTTTGTACTTTTTCTCAGAGATATGTTTGGGACTATTTTTGTCGGAAGTTTCTTCAGGATTTTTCAGGACATTTTCTTCGGAACTTTTATTCAGGACTCTTTTTCAGAATTTTTTTCAGGGCTTCTTGCTTCCAAACTTTTTTTAGGGACTGTTTTTTAGCACTTTTTTCAGTACTGGTTTTCAAGATTATCTTATAGGACTTTTTGTTCAGAAACATTTATTTGAGACTTTTTTTATGATTTTTTTATCTATTATATATCTACGTCCAGGACTATTTTTGACGGCATTTTTTAGGCTTTTTTCAGGATTTTCTTTTAGGACATTTTTCCGTTTTTTTTTTTGAGGAAATTTTTTCAAGACCCTTTTTTCGGAACTTCTTAACGAATTTTTTTAGTACTTTTTCTCAGGATATTTTTGGGACTAATTTTGTCGGAAGTTTCTTCAGGATTTTTCAGGACATTTTCTTCGGAACTTCTATTCAGGACTCTTTTTCAGGATTTTTTTCAGGACTTCTTGCTTCCAAACTTTTTTTAGGGACTGTTTTTTAGCACTTTTTCAGTATTGGTTTTCAAGATTTTTTTTATCTATTATATATCTACTTTCAGGTAGTTTTTGAGGATATTTCTTGAAGAATTTTTTCAAGAATTTATTGTGAGGACTCTTCTTTCAGAATGTTTGTCAGAACTTTTTTTCAAGAATTTTCTTTTAGGACTTTTTCGGGAAATTTTTAAATTTTTTTTGAGGACATTTTTTCAAAATCCTTTTCTCGTTTTTTTTCCTAACTTCTTAAGGAGTTTTTTTTTGTACTTTTTCTCAGAGATATGTTTGGGACTATTTTTCTCGGAAGTTTCTTCAGGATTTTTCAGGACATTTGCTTCGGAACTTTTATTCAGGACTCTTTTTCAGGATTTTTTTCAGGGCTTCCTGCTTCCAAACTTTTTTTAGGGACTGTTTTTTAGCACTTTTTTCAGTACTGGTTTTCAAGATTATCTTGAGACTTTTTTTATGATTTTTTTATCTATTATATATCTACGTCCAGGACTATTTTTGACGGCATTTTTTAGGCTTTTTTCAGGATTTTCTTTTAGGACTTTCTCGGGACATTTTTTTGTATTTTTTTGAGGAAATATTTTCAAGACCCTTTTCTCGACTTTTCTCGGAACTTCTTAACGAATTTTTTTAGTACTTTTTCTCAGGATATTTTTGGGACTATTTTTGTAGGAAGTTTCTTCAGGATTTTTCAGGACATTTTCTTTGGAACTTTTATTCATGACTCTTTTTCAGGATTTTTTTCAGGGCTTCTTGCTTCCAAACTTTTTTTAGGGACTGTTTTTAGCACTTTTTTCAGTACTGGTTTTCAAGATTTTCTTATAGGACTTTTTGTTCAGAAACATTTATTTGAGACTTTTTTCATGATTTTTTTATCTATTATATATCTACGTTCAGGACTATTTTTGAGGGCATTTTTTAGGCTTTTTTCAGGATTTTCTTTTAGGACTTTCTCGGGACATTTTTCCGTTTTTTTTTTGAGGAAATTTTTTCAAGACCCTTTTTTCGGAACTTCTTAACGAATTTTTTTAGTACTTTTTCTCAGGATATTTTTGGGACTAATTTTGTCGGAAGTTTCTTCAGGATTTTTCAGGACATTTTCTTCGGAACTTTTATTCATGACTCTTTTTCAGGATTTTTTTTCAGGACTTCTTGCTTCCAAACTTTTTTTAGGGACTGTTTTTTAGCACTTTTTCAGTACTGGTTTTCAAGATTTTTTTTTAATCTATTATATATCTACTTTCAGGACTATTTTAGAGAGGATTTTTTAGGCTTTTTTCCGGATTTTAGAACCTTTTTCAGGTCTTTTCAAAGGCCTCTTTTTCAGGCCTTATCACAGGCCTTTTTTCAGGACTTTTCTTTTTTCTTTTCGGGTTTCGGGCCAATTTTTCCTAGAACTATTTTGGGACTTTATCAGGAATAAACTCAAAATTTAAAGACGAATTAAATTATGTAAAAATATACAGGGTGTTCCATTTGAAATAGAAATGTTAAGGTAATAAAACCGGAAATGGAATTGTTATATAATTTATATATAATATATAATTTATAATTTATAATCGACCCCTTGGTTAACACTTGGTTTTTTGTTTAAAGTCAATTTATAATTGTTTTTTGTTTAAATTTAAATTTAATAGAAAAACTAACAACCGAAAGATACCATTGCAGGTGTTACATTACGAAATAGTATTTAATTAATTTTAGTACCAATTTGAAATAAAACGTATGTACCACTAATTTAACATTTTTAAACATTCCGTCAGGCCATAATCTATTGATACATAAAATACTAGTTTTAGACCACATTATGTCTCAATATACGTATTTACCGAAATAAACGCCTCCAGAATTAAACCGTACATAATTTTCGGTATCGTTTTTTTTTTTAACAAAACAACAAAATGAGTCATAATGTTTACCCACAGCTCGCCTCTTAATATTTAAAACAGTTATTGCATCAGCTCGCATTAAGCTAACGAACTGATAAACACGAACGAAATAACAGAAATACGCGATAAGTGTTGACAACTTTCCACAATCGAAGTTTTTAGTTCATTTACATAGAAAACACAAATACGTTTGCAATCAGAGTAAACAAGTTAACTATTGTTTGCGTACTATTGTACTTTTAATGGACGATTTCGAACAATTGAAATTGTGGTGGAATTTTAGACAATTCTCCCAACCATTTGGTCATCGATCGCGAGATCGATTCAGCAGTGTAGGTTTATGTATTTGATGTGATGGCATAATGGTAATCATTTCTTTGCAATTAAAAAAAAAAAAATAATAATTTTACATATGTCATAAAGGAAATTATAGAAATATAATTCTGTGGCTTGGTGCCAAAAAGGTCAAATTTCTTGGCATAATCGAGGTAAAAGTTTTTTTATTAAAAATTATGTTGTTTGCTGCTTTTGTAATGTATAATTTTTTAAAATCTGCTATTGCTAAACTAGACAGTGGCGTATTACAGATATTGAGTAAAAAAATCTAATGTACTGCTTAACTCCAAAGAGTAAACTGTGATATTGGTCCATTTAGCACCAAGCCACAGAATAGTGCGCCTAACGTACTTTTAGAAATCTTGGAAATGTCCAGTTACGCCAGAACAGTGTTTCTCAAACTTTTTAGACCAAACGCCCACTTTGTTAGATCCGTTGCTTAATTTTTAACCATCTTAAAATTACATGATAATCCCTAAAATAATGTAGTTTAGGTATTAGGGACGATATTTTATAGTAGGACGGCAGAATTCAGAAGAGGTGGTCAATTCGACAGTGTTGCAAAATGTACAGTGCCTGAAGAAAATCAGCTGTGTGAGTAATTTTTCAGATTTACATCATCAAATCTGATACCATTATAGATGGATGACATAGATTGATAGATAATCGACTTACCTTCAAATGATTTTGATCATTTTAATCATCAAGAATCAATTTTGGATAAGTTGGTGACATCTCGAGATGAACACAATTCGTCGCCAACACATTCCCTCCTCGCAAAATCTACTCTAAACTTTTTAGGTGTCAAGAATTCTTTTTGTATTGTATGATGAGGAATTGGATTAATTTTGCTTCTCAAACTATTTAACTTATATCTCGTTCCACACCGACGCTCCAGCTGAAAGCGAGGTCTTCAAGGCCAAAGAGCCGTCACGGTTCCGAGGTAAACGTACGTGCGATTCAATTAAGCGTACATTAATTAGCAACGTTGCGAGATCTACTCGCTGTATTGCTTAATATCGACACAATGAATTATTTTGCGATTGCTTAAATAACCATGGCGAAAACTTTGCACGCAAGAGCAGGATGACAATTAGTCGATTCTGCACCGAATCTGTTCATAAACTTACAAAATCTCTAATCGTAAAAAGGTTTTATTATATCCAAACAAAATATAATTTCAAAACGCTTTATATTATAAAGTCTCTTGGACGAAGAAGAAAATGAACAAATTTTGGACCTGGAGCTAAGATGTTTAATTGAAAATAAATCTTCAACACCAAAATATTTATGATACATTTATGGTTACCATATAAATAATAAAAAAAATCTATCAACCTGACATTATATTTCCCAAGATGGTATAATAATGCCTAAATGAACAAATAAAAGGTACGACCCTCCTAAAATCGAAAAAGCTTTTGCGAATATTAAAAAAAGGGTTGCCAACCCCTCAAAAAAACGATACATTTTATTTTTTTCCCAAAAGCCGGAAACGTCCTCTAGAGGCCCGTGAAAACCGCAATTTTCCAACTCACCCCTAGACTCAGGGGTGAATTTTTGAAAATCAATTTTTCGCGATGCAGAGGTTCGCGCCAAACCTATCTCCTCCCAAGATTTTTGAGTTGGAGGATTCAAATATGGCTCAAAAAATCCCCAATGCATCGGGACGCAGCGTTTTCTGCCGCACGTTTCCGTAAAAAATTCCGTTGCAATCCGTTGCAAGCGTTTTTCTAAAAAAATCACATTTCGGACGCTTCGGGAAAAAAGGGCTCGCTTCCCCTTACGGCCACGACTCCCAATTTTACAGAGTTTTGTAGAACTAGCTCCCATCTACATTTTATGTCTCTTACGAATTTTTGATATCTCCAACCCCCGGGGAGTTATTCAAAGAAAACCACCCCCGATTTCAATAAAAAAATTCTACAGCGGCCATTTTTCATCTTACGCTAGAAATTTAAACGGCATGCCATTTGCAATTGCATTTTACGTCGAAATTTTTGGTGGAGCGCACTGTTTACGATCTACGGCCGATTTTTGAATGTTTTGCGGGAATTTTTCGAAGAATTTTGCGATTTTTTTTTTCGAAAATTTAAAATCTGACGACGGCATATCAGTCACCGATTTAATCCGTATTAAAGTTTTTCGATCCGATTTGTGGTTTTCGAAATATGACGTTGTATACGAGGGAGAAGCACAAATTTTTTTCTCCAATCGGAAATCCGATTACACCACCGGAAAGCCCTTCTCAAGCCCAACAGAAAATCCAAATAAAATTTCTCGATCCGACCCCTCCTTCTAATTTAAAAAAATCATTAAACTTTTATTTATTTTGCCGGTAAATATTTTCGATCGTTTTAAAATGAATTTTTCTATTCCTTTTGAAATCACGAATGTAACGACGGATTATCATTGCGGTATTGCGTGT
Organism: Ocypus olens; assembly: GCA_910593695.2. Taxonomy (NCBI): domain Eukaryota; kingdom Metazoa; phylum Arthropoda; class Insecta; order Coleoptera; family Staphylinidae; genus Ocypus; species Ocypus olens. The sequence goes on along the minus strand of OU343062.1, from coordinate 42,982,187 downwards.
ACGTAAAACAAACTTCGAATTTTTTAAATCGCCCGGTTATTAACCGAGATATGGATTTTTGAATTATTGTCGCTTTTGAACGTTGAAAATTTTTCCCCTGAAAATCAATTTCGAAAAAAATAATTTCCGGGAGGGTTAGAACAGTGAAACTTTGGGAAATCATTAAGCGTTCCATTTGAAGCAGACCACCAAAGTTTGGTAACATTTAGGTCACCCCGTCAGCCCCACCAGCCGAAACGGGGTGCCAAAGAACAAAACAACCCCTATCAGTAGCGGCCTAAATGTTGTTTGTATGTTGGTTTGTAATATGTATACGCTTCTCAGACGCTCACCAAATAATTTTTAGAGGCCCAAAGTTAATGAAAAAAATAAGCTTCTTCCTGTTAACGTCCGAGTGCTTTCCAAACAGCAAATTAAGAAATGCATTGATAGTGCATTGTCATATTTGACAGATGTCAGATTCAGAAACTGGGGTTACCACCAGATTACATTTCCGAAGTTCCTCGACACGTGTGGTTTGTGAAAGTTTTTTTATTTTTCCTTAAATTCGTTCACCTGTTACCTTCTTCAATTTTAATAGGCTGCGCACAGTTTAATTGCTTAATTTTAATAGGCCACGCACTGACGATGGCGCAACGCAGCGGAGCCGTCGTTCGTCACGGTTGCACCGTGACCACCCCTGCTACCTCGGCCGTACCATGGTTCCCCCAGCGCGCCGTCACTGGATCTTGAGCTCGCGTCCGAAACAGTTAAATTACGATAGGGGTTTCATTGTTTCGCTGGCGATAAATCCGTTCTGGAAATTTCCACAGATAACTTGAAATAACCTCATTTCAGCATAAAGCAGGCTCGGTAGCAACGTTTTTATCGAAAATCCTTGAATCGGCATAATTGTAGAAGCGATAGCCGGCGGTTATATTTTTGTTTTGTAAACATTTCGCCACGACAAAAACACTTACATATGCATAACTCGCCTTTACAGATAAAATGCAAATGATATAACTAACGGAACACGTGTTTCTTTAATATATTTCTACAATTAATTTGGTACCCAAAACGTAAAACATTTTTATTTGTTTATGGCTGATTGCAAACTTTATAAAAAATCGACATTTCTATCGCCTGATATGGATTTTTGGAAGTGATAAGAGATATAATTTTTTTAGGGATTGAAGGGATGCACAAAACACATTTTTTACTTTTTATTTAAAAAATAGCACGTATTGGTGATATCTAGAGAGAGGATTTTATACATTATAAAATGCTGAAATATGTACATAAATATGCATTTAAAACCTCGAAAATATGCATTATTATATGCAAACATGCAAGTAATAAATTAAAATATGTCATTAAAAAAATACATGTTTATTTATATACATTTTTAAGAAAAACAAGTTTTTATTAATGTTAATAATATGCCATACTTGTTGTAATTAGTAGTTAACAAATCACTTTTTGAAACAACCACTTTCCTGGCTAATGCCACGATGAATATTGAATTATACAAAAATCGCAAACCACATTTTTCGAAAATTCAGTTTTCTTTATGGAGAGACCCGATAATTATAAGAATTTCCTGGACGGCCTAAACTGTTTCTTTCTCGTTCTACCTCTTCCGCTTTACGCATATTTTGAACTAAGCCATCAACAATATGTGAACTTTCTACATGGTCCTATTTTTTTTTCCTTTTCCAACGTCCAATTATAAGAAGTTTGAAAATCAATTTTTTTAAAAATTCATAACTCGTTTAGAAATCAGTGAATTTTCAAAAAACAAAGTTATTTTAGAAGATGGATATTTTCTTAATTAGGTGTAATTTTTGTGAAATTTTTTCAACAAGTTTCCCACCTTTTCTCTTTCGGTTTCTCGAAAATCAAGCATTTGAAACATCTGAAACTCACTTGAAAATTGGTGAATTTTCAAACACCAAAGGTATTTTAGAACAGCGAGATTTTTTAAATTTGAATAATTTTTGGAAAAAAAAAACATTTCTACACGTTTCCAATTTTTTGTTCAAATGTCGAAAATCAAAAGTTTCAAAAATCTGTAACTCTTTTGAAAAGAATCGATTTTTCGAAACCCCAACTTATTTAAGAAGATTGAAATTTTGTTAATTAGACCTAATTTTTGTAAAAATTTTCAAGTATTAGTTGTTCGAGAATCGAAAATTTCAAAAATTTGTAACTCTCTTGAAAAGAGGTGGATTTTCAAAATCTCAACTTATTTTAGAAGAATATAATCAGTTTTGTTAATTAGACTTAAATTTTCAGAAATTTTGCCCACACGTTTCCTATTTTTCTTAAAATTCAAAAAAGTATTATTTGTTACGGGCAGAAAGACCTATGGTCGATAGCCCCTGACAGTTCATCATTAATGTAGTATGTAAAAATTAATGTAATAAAATTATGTCTGTCAATAAAGATAATTCATGTATATTATTTGTTAAAAAAATTAAAAAAATTAATTCGTTTAAAAATAAGTGGATAAAACCGATTTTTTTTTTTGAGAAGAATGGTATTTTCTTAATTAAGTTTAATTATTTTTGTGAAATTGTTTCTACACGTTTCCATTTTTTCTCTCGAAAATCAAATATTTGAAACATGTGCAACTCACTTGAAAATAGGTGAATTTTCAGCAACCGAAGTTATTTTAGAAGAGCGAGATTTTTTAATTAAGATTAATGTTTAAAAAAAAATTTTTTTAGACGTTTACAATTTTTTGTTAGAATGTTGGACGTTTCAAAAATCAAAATCTTCAAAAATCTGTAACTATCTTGAGAAGGGTGGATTTTCAAAACCCCAACTCATTTTAGAAAAATATACGTTTTTTTTAATTAGACTTAGTTTTTCTAAAAAGTTTCCTATTTTTTAATTTTTTTTTCGAACATCCAAGTACTAGTTGTTCGAAAATCAAAAATTTCAAAAATTTGTAACTCGTTTAAGAATAAATGGGTTTTCAAAAACTAAAGTTTTTTTTAGATGAGTGATGTTTTTTTAACTAGGTTAAATTTATGTAAAATTTCTTCTAAACGTTTCCTTTTTTGTATTTTCTTCTTTTCCAACGTCCAAATATTAGTTGTTCGCAAAACAAATATTTCAAAAATTTCTAACTCGTTTAAAAATAAATATATTTTCAAAAGCCAAAGTTGTTTTAGAAGAGTCATTTAGGTTGAATTTTTGCAATTTTTTTGCTATACGTTTCCTATTTTTTTATTTTTTTTTATTTTTCAAAAATCAAAATCTTTAAAAATCTGTAACTATCTTGAGAAGAGGTGGATTTTCAAAACCCCAACTCATTTTAGAAAAATATACGTTTTATTTTTAATTAGACTTAGTTTTTCTAAAATGTTTCCTATTTTTTAATTTTTTTTCTTTTCGAACATCCAAGTACTAGTTGTTCGAAAATCAAAAATTTCAAAAATTTGTAACTCGTTTAAAAATAAATGAGTTTTCAAAAACCAAAGTTGTTTTAGAAGAGTGATGTTTTCGTAATTAGGTTTAATTCCTGTAAAATTTCTTCTACACGTTTAATATTTTTTTATTTTTTTTTTATTTTGCAACGTCCAAGTATTAGTTGTTCCAAAGTCAAAAACAAAAATTTCTAACTCGTTCAAAAATAAATATATTTTCAAAAGCCAAATTTGTTTTAGAAGAGTGATGTTTTCGTAATTAGGTTTAATTCATGTAAAATTTCTTCTACACGTTTCCTATTTTTTTATTTTTTTTATTGTTTTCCAACGTCCAAGTATTAGTTGTTCCAAAATCATAAACAAAAATTTCTAACTCGTTTAAAAATGAATATATTTTAAAAAGCCAAAGTTGTTTTAGAAGAGTCAATTAGGTTGAATTTTTGCAATTTTTTTGCTATACGTTTCCCATTTTTTTATTATTTTTATTTTTCAAAAATCAAAATCTTCAAAAATCTGTAACTGTCTTGAGAAGAGGTGGATTTTCAAAACCCCAACTCATTTTAGAAAAATATACGTTTTCTTTTTAATTAGACTTGGTTTTTATAAAATGTTTCCAATTTTTCTTTTTTTTTTCTTTTCGAACATCCAAGTACTAGTTGTTCGAAAATCAAAAATTTCCAAAATTTGTAACTCGTTTAAAAGTAAATGGGTTTTCAAAAACCAAAGTTGTTTTAGAAGAGTGATGTTTTCGTAATTAGGTTTAATTCCTGTAAAATTTCTTCTACACGTTTAATATTTTTTTATTTTTTTTTTATTTTCCAACGTCCAAGTATTAGTTGTTCCAAAATCAAAAACAAAAATTTCTAACTCGTTTAAAAATAAATTTATTTTAAAAAGCCAAAATTGTTTTAGAAGAGTCAATTAGGTTGAATTTTTGCAATTTTTTTTTTGCTATACGTTTCCCATTTTTTTATTATTTTTATTTTTCAAAAATCAAAATCTTCAAAAATCTGTAACTATCTTGAGAAGAGGTGGATTTTCAAAACCCCAACTCATTTTAGAAAAATATACGTTTTCTTTTTAATTAGACTTGGTTTTTATAAAATGTTTCCAATTTTTCTTTTTTTTTTCTTTTCGAACATCCAAGTACTAGTTGTTCGAAAATCAAAAATTTCCAAAATTTGCTACTTGTTTAAAAGTAAATGGGTTTTCAAAAACCAAAGTTGTTTTAGAAGAGTGATGTTTTCGTAATTAGGTTTAATTCCTGTAAAGTTTCTTCTACACGTTTAATATTTTTTTATTTTTTTTTTATTTTCCAACATCCAAGTATTAGTTGTTCCAAAATCAAAAACAAAAATTTCTAACTCGTTTAAAAATAAATTTATTTTAAAAAGCCAAAATTGTTTTAGAAGAGTCAATTAGGTTGAATTTTTGCAATTTTTTTTTTGCTATACGTTTCCCATTTTTTTATTATTTTTATTTTTCAAAAATCAAAATCTTCAAAAATCTGTAACTATCTTGAGAAGAGGTGGATTTTCAAAACCCCAACTCATTTTAGAAAAATATACGTTTTCTTTTTAATTAGACTTGGTTTTTATAAAATGTTTCCAATTTTTCTTTTTTTTTTCTTTTCGAACATCCAAGTACTAGTTGTTCGAAAATCAAAAATTTCCAAAATTTGCTACTTGTTTAAAAGTAAATGGGTTTTCAAAAACCAAAGTTGTTTTAGAAGAGTGATGTTTTCGTAATTAGGTTTAATTCCTGTAAAGTTTCTTCTACACGTTTAATATTTTTTTATTTTTTTTTTATTTTCCAACATCCAAGTATTAGTTGTTCCAAAATCAAAAACAAAAATTTCTAACTCGTTTAAAAATAAATATATTTTCAAAAGCCAAAGTTGTTTTAGAAGAGTCAATTAGGTTGAATTTTTTTGCTATACGTTTCCTATTTTTTTATTTTTTTTATTTTTCAACGTCCAAGTACTAGTTGTTCGAAAATTAAAAATCAAAAATTTGTAACTCGTTTAAGAATAAATGGGTTTTTAAAAACTAAAGTTTTTTTAGATGAGTGATATTTTTTTAACTAGGTTTAATTTATGTAAAATTTCTTCTAAACGTTTCCTTTTTATTTTCTTCTTTTCCAACGTCTAAATATTAGTTGTTCGCAAAACAAAAATTTCAAAAATTTATAACTCGTTTAAAAATAAATTGATTTTCAAAAACCAAAGTTGCTTTAGAAGAGTGATGTTTTCGTAATTAGGTTTAATTCATGTAAAATTTCTTCTACATAAATAAGACGTAGGAAGGTTGCGACTGTTATTGCGTGATAATCCTCAATTAAACAGAATTGAAAAATTCACTTCAGAGTATTGAAGAAACCGGGTGTAATTGATTTTTTTTTTACTTCAAAAAATAGGGTGGCAAAATATTTTTCCCACCCAAGAGATATGCCTTTACGAATCGCTAATTTCCCAACTTTTTGAAGGTTAAAAATATACATATTATTACAGTGATTGCGAATAAAAAAATATTACATAAGCCTACGTTGTTTGTTTTGAATTCAGGAGTCATAATATTGATAAGAGGGCGAATATTAAATTATCTCCACATTGTATGTTTTGTCAACCCATTCATATCTGTTTAATTAACCTCTCGACGTTATCAAAAACTCAATATTTGCACACACCACTCGTCTTGATAACTCGTCTATTTCTGGATTGAGATAATTTAGTTTTTAAAAAGAAAAAATAAATACATACAGTTTATTACTTCCACTGCTACATTCTCGACAGAACAATTTTGAATTTCGAAAATCAAAAACGCAAATTCCATATTTGATTGAGAGAGAAGATTTAGAGTTAGACTATACAGTTATGACGAAAATGTTATATCTGAACGGTATCTCTATTTTGTAAGAACGGGTTTCTTGGACCAATGTCGCAATAAACCGGTCAAAGATTTTGTGGTTTCAACAAGATGGTGCATCTCTACACAATACCCAAATAGTAACTAATTGTTTCGTTTAAATGTTGCCAAATAAATTCATTTCAAATAACGGTGATATCTGAAGTTGGTCGCAAAAATCTACAGTAAAATTGCATGTGAGAAATTTTTAATTGTGACACTACACCATTTTTAATGTAACAATAAATGCATTATTAAACCAAAGTAGAAAATCAAATTTAATCACCTGCCTGATGACGCCCACTGTGTGGCGAAACATATGTCGCAGTGTTTCGACATTAAAAATTTGTGAAAATTCTCAACACACATATTTTACTTACCACATATATTATGGAATTTCACCCCCATCAATCCAATATTCAAAGTAGAAAAAATTGTATATAATTTACCTTATAGTTATGTTCAGCTGCAAAAATAATTCTACTGTTATCGACATGGCTTTCTTTAGCCATTACAGCGACATCTATTGTCTGGATAGTTGCACAATGCTGTAGCTATCCTAACAGAAACTTTTAGAAGCCCTATAGCCAGTGGCGGCTCGTTATATAGAGCCAAGGAGCCATGACACTACCTGTAGCTTCAAGCTAAGCAAAATTTTTTTACCGTTGAAAACGGATAACGCGAAAACAGATTGCGGCACTCGTTTGTACTTCCCCGAAACGCGAATTATGAGAATCATTCCTCACACTTGTATTATTTAACAAAGATACATGTTTATATTGTATAAGTGGCTCTACCATCAACATGTTTCACGAGCCGCCACTGCCTATAGCAACTACCATTTCCCCGTTAACAAATATACTGAGTATAAATAAGATAGAAATTGGTCTGTAGTTCTCGTTCGGTGTGGAAACAATAAATAATAGTTTATTTAACCAGTGTAGTAACACAATTTTTCTTTGCATTAATTCTAATTTGCTGAACAAATATTCATAACATTAACAAAACGATAACGATGTTATGACCAGGAAATCGATGGTTTCAGCATGTTTCGACCAATTAACGGTCTCTCTAACACTTTCGTAAACAAATACAATGACGAATCGGACGTCCTTGATATTTCGAATTTATAGAAACACGTGGTTGTCGATGGACGTTCTTTTGTAATAATTAAAACTGGATTTTTGGTGTTTTCCCAAAAACAATATGAGTAAATCAAATTACACATTTCACCAGGCAATGCGTATAATTAAGCCAGATGACTAGCGACTGATTATTTAATGTTAGTAATCATTAATATAATAATTAATATATTTATAAATAGCCAACTATCGATACAATCTATTTGTGAATAGGTCACATTAACTAAAGTGTTTTCTTATATTCGATGATCGCTAGAATTCAATTAAAAGTATATAAACAATATACACACATATGCCTTATAAAAGAAAAAATAAAAACGCATTTTGGTTTCTGAATTAAAAAAAAAATAAGTTATAATAAAACAACAGATGTTACTCAGAAATCAGGTGTTCCGAGCCATTTGTTCAACCCTGCATATGTTTTTAGACCTTAAAAAAAAAGATTTAAAAATACAGCTATTTTAACAAAAAACAGTGATTTTTCGAGGATTTGAACTTTGATCTTTACAAACCATGATAACGTAAAAAGGGGATGTTGATTCACATATATGAATTTTGCGTAGTTTGCGTCCTAGAGCGGATTTTTTGCCTGGGGTAATTATTTACCCGATGTGCCAGCTATGTTACAGGAGCGAAGTGTGCCAGCTAAGGGTTAAGTTAAATGTGTCCGGGGATATAAAGTGCAAAATTACTAAGTATTTTTATATTTCATATTATATTTACATGCCTCAAATTATGGATTATTATTTTTTGCTGTTAATTATACAGGGTGTCCCAAATAGAATAGGATTGCATGGGTATCTTTCTTATTCTTAAAGCTAGATATTTGAATAAATGGGTAGAAATGTCGTGCAGTTTTGTATGCTGGTTCAGACCATGTCAAAATATTTTCAAAATTCCGAGCAGTTTAAAAATTAATAAAAAAAAATTAAAATTGCGATTTTCTAAAAAATCAAATATCTCAATAATTATTAAAAATGCCGAAAAAACTTTCAAATTAAAGTTACTTGGTTAAATTGCGCAAACATTTGAGTTAAATCAAAATAAAATTCGATGGCGGTTTCCGAGATATTAATACCAACTTTCTTTTTCACTGTGTACATAAAGTAAGGAATAAATTCGATTTAAAATCAGGGCATTTTCTTCCAAAAAAATGCTCGGACACGTGTATTATTATTTTTTAACGCGCATTTTTTGAGATAAAATTCAAATGTACAGGGTGTCCCAAAATCAAGATACGACCCCTAAGTTAAAATTTTCAAAGGTGAACCCCCATTTTTTGTTGCATTTATGGATTCTACGTAAAATTCTGAGTATTTTTCATGTAGCATACCCCATATCGCTATTCATTTGTTTTCGAATAAATGGCGTTTAAAAAAGTACAACTACTATTTTATTTATAGTAAAAGATAACATGGTTTCATCGAAACATTGAAATTAATAAGCAAAAATCATTATTTACTTAATGAAATGATTTTTCCTTATTAATTTAATTTTTAAACTTCCACGCAGTTGCATATTTCTATTCAATCTTTTAAATAAATAATTAAGACAGCTTAAAACAATACACAATCAATATTACAACAGCTGAAGACAATACACAAGTATTAATTTTATACACCTGATAAACTAATGTAACATGACAGTTACAGTCTGGCCGCGCTATGAAGGTATCTGAGGTGATTAACTTGGACCGCCCTCATTTGCGTTTTGGACGGGTGCTTTATGCGTCTCGAATGTCTGAGGTTCTCAATAAGCGAACATGAGATGTTGGGTTGCATGCAGATTTATTTCCAAAGTTATCCACTGATTTATAAATAGAAGCCGATAGTGCACCAATATCTAGCAAGTAAAGTGTAAACATTTGTGAGTGTAAAGTAACAAAATATGCAATCACTGCTGACCCTTCGTTAATCACCTCAGATGCCTTCATAGCGCGACAAGAGTGTAGTCGTCATAATACATTGTTTTTATTTTTATTCATGCCTACTTGTTTTAAACTTAAAACAATTAATATTTCTCATATTTTTTTTTTATTTTTACATAGTTTGTTATATACATCGTTGAAAAGAGAAAAAAGTCTATTTAGGGGTGTAAATAGATCAAATGGCCATTTGAAATAAAAAAAGTTGGTATTAATATCTCGAAAACCGACATCTTGAATTTTATTTTGACTTGATTCATATGTTTGCGTAAGTGAACCGAGTAACTTTCATTTTAAACTTTTTCCCGTATATTTAATAATTATTGAGATTTTTTTTTTGTAAAACGCAATTTTCAGTTTTTTTAAATAATTTTTAAACTGCTCGGAATTTTGAAAATGTTTGAACTTAATCTGAACCAGCATTCAAAACTGCACAATATTGCCCATTTAATCAGATCTCTGGCTTTATGAATAAGAAAGATACCCATGCAATCCTACTCTATTTGGGACACCCTGTATATGTAAGTATATATATTTTATGTTTTATATTTTAGTCGCTATGTATTTTATAATTCTATACACATTTAATAAATAATTATTATTTTATTATTACTCTATGGTAACGTATGCAACCACGTATACGCACCTGTACTGGCAGTAGTACATATTATGCCGCGGGAAATAATAATACCGTTTGAAAACGCGCACTCAGGCTAGAGAGTAATAAAGGGTGTTCCTAAAATAGGGACGAATTTTAAAGTGCTATAGAACATATAAAATTTATTGAAAATTAAATTGTTTTTTACAAACACATTAAGTAACTACTTAAATTTATGAAAAATTATATCCGCCATATGACCACCCAAGGCCGCGCGGCATTGAGTAATGCGTTCATTGAAATTCGCGATGACGCGTTCACAAACATCTGGTGGGATACCGCTAATAACCCTTGCAATTTCATCCTTCAGTTGGGCTATTGTTTGGGGTTTGTTCACGTAAACTTTTGATTTAACAAATCCCCACAAAAAAAAGTCACAAGGCGTAAGATCGCATGATCTAGCAGGCCATACATGGTTGCCACGCAAAGAGATAATGTTTTGAGGAAATTTTTCATTCAGCAGTGCAATTGTTTCGCGGGATGTGTGACATGTCGCACCATCTTGTTGGAACCAAAAATCATAATTTTCCATACCTTCCAAAACTGGGGACAAACACCCAGAAAGCATGTATCTCTAACGGTCGCCGTTTACAGTGACAGTAGCTCCCTCATCATCTTCAAAAAAGAATGGGCCGACCACTCCTGCCCAGAACTCACACCACACAGTTGTGCGTTGTGGATGCATCTGATCTTCCATAGTCACTCGCGGATTTTCGTTACCCCAAATTCTGCAGTTTTGCCTATTGACGCACCCACTGGGTGACGTACCCACTGAAGTGCTCCTGATCCGAGAAAATCATTCTTTTTGTGAAGTTCTGGTTCTCCGCTTGTCGAGCCAAGACCCATTGAGCAAATCGATGTCTCTCTCCATGATCTGCAGGCTTTAACTCTTGTGTAAGTCGAATTTTGTACGCATGCATTTTCAGATCTTTTGAAAGGATTTCATGCAGTGAAGTTGGTGATAAATTCAACTGTTGAGCTCGCCGGCGAACTGATTTTCCGGGGCTTGCGGTCACATTGTCACGCACGACAGCAATGTTTTCTTCAGTTCGAACAGACCGCCCGGTTTTCTTAACGTTTAACAAAGAACCCGTGTGCTCAAACTTCCACATCAACTTCCGAACTGATGACTCCGTTGGAGCAGCATTACGTCCGAGTATCACACGCAATTTGCAAACGGTTGCCGTGGCACTTTCATTGTTTTTATAATAACTTTTTACCACTTGTATCCGTTGCTCAGTCGTCATCGTCTCCATGAATAACCAGAACTACTAATGGGAATGACAACAGCTATCAAAAATTATAAAAACACGGCTACCAACCGTTATATAACAAAATGGCGCCAAATTCAAATTCGTCCCTACTTTACGAACACCCGAACATTTATGATAGGTTAATGCCCGTTTGCGTCGCACTCACTTAACTTAACGGGTTATAAGAAATCTGTTTGCATCGATACAGTCCCAATTTTGAATAGGGCGAATTTGCCTGGTAAGGAAATGCGCGTGCGCTCGTGGTCAAGACGACAACGTGAAACGATATAAAATCATTACGAAGATCGAATACAATTTATTAGACGACGATGATTTGGAAAGTTAGATTCAAATCTAACATCATTTACGTAAGCCGCCTAATAAGTGTAATATCCCTTATGAAAAAAGCGGCGAACTCTTTCGTTCAAGGGCGTTCCAGGGTATTTGGGGTAATTACTAGCTTCAAAGTATTTCTAATGGGACATCCACACGTGCGAGCTTTACTTAAGGCTTTTCTGCACAAACTGATTTCTGCAGGCAAGTCCGTCTGTATAAGTTAACGCCTTGTATATTGGGTTGCCTACTACAACAGCCAATATCCACCATCTTAAATAAATTGTATTTTCGATTAGTAAAATATAAGGATGGCGAATTTTAACATGCTGTTAAATTTAACGTTTTACTTACGGAAAAGGGCTGCATATAAAGCATCTAAATTCAATCTAACAACTTGATAAAATGGACGACCTAATCATAATTTAGTTGAACATTTTTAAATATAATATTTATCCAAAATCGGGTGTAATAATCGAATTACAGTGGTCTTTTGAGCCATGTAATGTTGTTCATTACCCCCTAGTGAGAGAATAAGTTTCTTTCACGGAATGTATAGATCCTTCATGGCATTTTTGAAATATTTTAAATTGATACCAAGTACGTCAAAATTTCTTGTCAAAATTTTATAAACATGATTTCAATATTTAATGCAATTACAGACGATTTTGGATAAAATTTTATATTATACTCATGTGGAATTCCTCACTAGTCCCTTAAGAAAATTACTTAAACTTTGCTTGCGAGACTAATTACGTACATTCCACATTCGCAAATAAATAACTATTCCTTGTTTGGCGTTATAAAACATAATTTTATTTAATAAAAAAATAGTGTGGCGGTACACTTCTCAGTCACCTGCAACCATTGATACTTTGTTAGCCGTTCGAGTACGGGGTCATTAGTCGAAAAATGACGAACAGCGCATGCCTTTATGGATTGCGAAGAGACCCGACCGGCGCCATAGCACTCGTCATATTTCGTGTTGAAACATTTAAAACCGGCGGCAAAGCGCTTGTCATAATTTAGGTTAGTTGTCAGTTGTCCATACCGTTCGAAATTTACTGGCATTTTTCGACACAAAATCTCGCGCGCTGCTTGGGACTCGAACGGTTAAACCTTAAGCTGGTAGATAAAAGCAAACAGCAAATTACTTACTTTCCGATTTCGGCACAAGGAATTCCATCCGAACAAACGGCCGCCCTCTTGAACATGTGCAGCGTTGACCCAGAAGGCGGAAGTGGCTTCGTGGGATTCTCAGGTATCAGTTTCGAAATGGGGTCGGGTCGTTTCAACGCTCCGGTTAGGTACAAGATGAGGACGAGTGCCAAAATTGCCAAAATCAGAACGCCACCAACCACGTAATTCCGTTTCACGCTCGGCCTGGTAACAGAAAAACATCTTACTTTAAAAAAATGTCAAAATCCGAAACTGCGGATTTGCAACAAAAGTTGTCCATTGTTTCTCCGCCATCTAAGAAGCCACCATAAATCTGATTCTCCATAAAAAAGAGCTTCAATAATGTTACAGTCAAAATTGGGTAGTATATTAAATTAAAATTTTCATTTTGCGCAATTTTTTTTTAAACAAAGTCAAATTTCTCAACAGATTATTAATCAACGTTATAATACACAACTTTGCACTAATTTAACCAACCTCATATCTCTTAAGGCTAAACTTCCGCTTGGGTTTGTATTCAATTTGAAATGGGCGTTGACGAACTTCTTGCCTTATTTAAGTAAACACGAACGTGAAGTGATCTTGATACATTTTTATTTGCAAATACAGAGGAAGTGTAAGGAAACGTCGTCGAATATTTGCAACTTGTAACTCTGCAGTCCCAGATTGGCAATTCATCCAAAAGAATAAAATTTTATTTCCCATATCGCACCTTTATTTGTAGTGATTTTTTTTTAAATATTTTTTGCTGTAGTTGGTTACTGAAATATTTGTGGTAAAGGCCGTGTTTTTCTACCTTTTCAAAATGTTTTTTATGATTTAAGGCCTTTTTAATGTTTTATTAATTTTTATATAATTATAATTATTTTTAATGTTTTATTAATTTTTATATAATTATAATTATTTTTAATGTTTTATCAATTTTTATATAATTATAATTATTTTTAATGTTTTATTAATTTTTATATAATTATAATTATTTTTAATGTTTTATTAAAAATAGCTCTGTATCAACCCAAAGATTTTTTAAATAATTTTAATTAAGCATTTGTAGTTGTCATTCACACTATATTGACTATTGTGCAAAAAACGTTAATCTGCGACATGCGCATTTCTCATCTGCGATTAATTTCTTTTTAAAACACACTGTATACAATACATTTTGTTTAAAGTTTAATTGCTTTAAAATTCGTATTTATTTCGGTAACCAAAGAAGATGAATAATTAGCAAACATAAATTATTGCTTAACAAAGTAACATAGGCAACCTAAAATACAACCAACTCGATGACCGCAATTCCCGTTTTTTTTTTAAATCATCTAAAAATTAAATCGTGAACTTACGCAACTTTTTCATTTTCTAATCGATTCACGCCGTTCACGTAAAACGTGGATTCGACCACGCGGTGTTCTTTGGAGACGGAGCGTCCCGGCGCCCTCGAACACGTTCGGCGTCTCCTTACGCCCCCCGATTTTTGGTCAACCATCGTCGCCACGTTCTTTAATTTTAGACATAATAACACTATTCACCCGAAACACGTTCACCGGAAACGTCAGAGTTTTCCGACTGACGCTTCCCAAGGGCGCGATCGATACTCCAAGGATTGCCAACCTCCCTTTACTATACTGGAGTAAATTAACAGTGCTATTCCGGACAATTGCGATGCTATTAACATCAATGGTATTAACATTGCAATGTTATGTGAAATTGAACAGTGTAACTTCCACAGCGCGGCCAACTTCATGTATATTATTATTGATTATAAGTTTTGAGGTTATTTTCAGGTCAAAATATATCGAATAGGGAATAAGTAGTGCTTTTTACGTTTTGTGTCTACTGTTATTCATTGTAGGCAACCAAAAAAGCGGTCATGGACAAAATGAATTGGAAGTATAAATCCGACCTTAGGCGATCATTACATTTCAAACACGTAATTAAAAATGATGGTGATGTGGCCATCATGTTACTTTCTCCGACTAGATGGTATCATAGCCATTTATATTTACGTTTTTATGGTTTATTTTCAATTAAAATCATGTTTTAAATGTACATCGAGCGTTGCGTGAACTCGGATGAAACTGACGTCAAAATTATGAAAGATGGAAAAATTATACTTCAAATTCAAAAACTCGGTTTACTCAAAAACTAACGAGATTTCGACAAAAACTTATTCTTTAGAAGTTGTTCATTTTGGTATTCTCTACAATTATTATTCATATAAATTTGCTGTAACTATTAGCGTTTTATAATTATAAACCAAAAATTTAAAAAATAATAATACATTTTTTTTCGAATAGCAATGATTTTATGAAAAATATTTTCAAGCAAAAGATGTTCATTTCTTTGTTGTCTTCAATGTTTATTTAAATGTTTTTATGATATTTTTCATATTTAAGAAGATATTGACAAAAAACCAAAAACAGTTAAGGTAAACACCTACTTCCAGTGTACGAAATTTTACCAAAAGCTTCTCAGTTCTTCGGATTATCAAATAAGACGTATGTTCAAAGTTTCATATCAATTGCTTTATTAGTTTTTCAGATACAGCGCACACAGCAGACACACACACACACACACAGACACAATTTCTTTTTCCAGAAATTGTTGAAATGGCATTTAGGGACTCCAAAACGGATATTTCCGTAAAAAAAATTTTTGAAAAAAAAATCGCGAACTTCGTAACGGAGAAAGTAAAAATCGAATTTCCAGACTATGAATGGCCTTAGCGGGAAAAATGAAATCCGATTCGAATGCCGTCGACAAATCTGTGCTTTTTGCATGCTAATTAGTTAGATTTACCTTAAAACAGGCGATTTTAAAATTTTACGAAAAACATTAAAAATTAAACAAAGACTTTTCTTACTTTCGCTCATAAATTGCGCTTAAAACGATTTCCTGGAGAAACCACTCACACGATTCTAATTTTCTACAAGTCATTGCAAAGATCTCATTGAGACCCAACTCGGCGCCAAAAAAAATCGTCACTCGAAAAATCGAGAAAAAACTCGATTTTTCAAATCGTCATAACTTTGTTCAATTTGGTCAAAAATCGATTGATCTTTCAGTTTGGGAAAGATTCAAGTTTTGTCTTTAAGAATGTGTAGTTGATTTTGGCTCCAAAGCCAACCCACCCCCCGTAACAACGCGATGGAAAACAAATGTTTTTTATGTAAAAAATTGTCCAACTTCGACAAGCTGTACCGTGCGCAAGAAAAATCGGCGAGAAATTTCACCACAATGGCAGAAAAATTTCACCAATTTCCTTCAAATGCTTTAAAAATTCGAGTCGTTTCGATGATTTGGAGTAAAGTTATGAATTTTTGAAAAAAAATGACATTTTTACTTTTTTGGCCATAACTTGAGTAATTTTGCACCAAAATCGATGAACTTTTGCAGTCTGAACAGTTTTAAATTTTCTCTTAAAAGTAATGTATATTGTTTTGTTGCTAAAACGATTCCACCCCCTGCCACCCCCTAAAGGAAAAAAATGTTTTTGAAATTTAAATGTCTTTTGTTCGCAATTTCAATTAAAATTAACAAATTTTATCACCCTGTCGAAAACCTTTTTGTGCACTAGGGGTGACAGAGGGTGGAATGAAACTTATACTTTTCAGATCGCTGAAGAATCATCGGCTTCTGAGTTATGACCGAAATGGAATTTTTACAAGTTGTAAAAATTTAACATTTTTTGTCAATCCAAAACACTTTTTGTTAGCGGGTTTTTAGGGGGTCACGAAAGTCGAAAACTTCGTAGATCGTAAAATTCCATCGAGTTTCGTGCAAAATTCGCCTAGTTATGGCCAAAAAGGTGCAAAATGTATTTTTTTTCAAAACTTTATAACTTCGCGCCAAATCATCGCATCGACTTCAATTTTGGAGGAAATTGGGAGAAATTGATTGAACTTTATTGCCATGCTGACCGATTGAGTCCATGATTTTTTTTTTACACGCGGTGTAAGAAACCAAATTTCCACATTTAAACTTCAAAAACATTTTTTTTTTCCTTTAGGGGGTGGAATCGTTTTAGTAACAAAACAATTCACATGACGTTGTAGAGAAAATTTGTAACTGTTCATACTGTAAAAGTTTATTGATTTTGGTGCAAAATTACTCAAGTTATAGCCAAAAAAGTGATAAATGTCTTTATTTTTCAAAAATTCCTAACTTTGCTCCAAATCGTCGAAACGACCCGAATTTTTAAGGCATTTAAAGGAAATTGATTACATTTTTCTGCCATTGTGGTGAAATTTCCCGCCGATTTTTTTTGCGCACGGTACAACTTGTCAAAGTAGGACAATTTTTTACATAAAAAACATTTTTTTCCATCGCGTTGTTACGGGGGGGGGGGGTGGACTTGGGGTCAAAATCAACTACACATTCTTAAAGATAGAACTTGAATTTTTCCCAAACTGAAAGATTCATCGATTTTCGACCAAATTGAACCAAGTTACGACGGTTTGAAAAATCGAGTTTTTTCGCGATTTTTCGAGTGGCGCTTTTTTTGACGCCGAGTGTACATTTGCGTAAGAACAAATAAGAATTTGAAGCCCGCAGCGCAATCGCTAAGAAAATTAAAAAATGTTCAAAATTGAGAAAACCATCTTTTTAAATAACCATTGTTTCCCAAACCCGATAGCCACCGCCCTGGGTGCGCGCCTGATGCACACAGAAACAAAAATCTATGGGACGACTGTAGGAGCTTGCCAAAAAAATAAAGAGAGCTCTTCCTCATTTCGACATTTTTAAGAAAAACAAAAATTTCGCAAAACTGTAGCCCGTTGATCATTTTAACATTGATGATAATTTCAGCTTAAAATAATCCGTAATTAAAATGTAAACGGGATTTCAGGTTGCACTTGACCTTGATGCAATACTGCATGGAATCGTGGGAGAATAACCAAAATTTACATATTTAGCAGTTTGTAATCGGGCATTTTCCGCAAATAATCGCCGTCATAAATAATTTATAACAGCAATTAAAGTGAATAATCGCTCGCAATTGTGCTGCCCCGGGGTTTACAATGGAATAACAATGAAGAATACTCGACGGCCGCGATTTTCTTCGAAAATGTGTGTCACGATAAATGTCCACTGTTGTATAATCCTATTATTAACAATTCGGTAATATGTTGTGGTGGTCGACCTTGAAATAATCGCAAATTATTGCCTCGGCAATTTTAATTATATATT
This sequence comes from Ocypus olens, assembly GCA_910593695.2. Lineage (NCBI taxonomy): Eukaryota > Metazoa > Arthropoda > Insecta > Coleoptera > Staphylinidae > Ocypus > Ocypus olens. The sequence goes on along the minus strand of OU343062.1, from coordinate 42,964,192 downwards.
TTTAAATAATAATAATAGGAGTTTGTGGCCAAACAATTTTAAAGGATTTTTTGATGTAATTTATTGTCCCAAAAAGATTGAATAAATGTTTCCATTAAAAAACAAGAGACACGTAATTATAAGCAAATTTCAAAAGTATCAAGTCGATGCCAATTATTTGTATGTTTTTTCCAAGTCTCTACAAGTATTAAATTTTTTCAAAAGTTAATATTCTGTTCACATTAAATTATTTCAAAATTTAGGGATGAAGTGTTAAAGATTTTGACTGAAACATAATTTAGCATTCATTCTAAGCAAATTTGAGAAGTTTCAAGTCGATGGCAATTGTTTTTATATTTTTTCCAAGTCACTAAAATTATTACATTTTTTCTAAATTTCACGCTCTGTTCACATTATTCCAAAATTTAGAGATGAAGTGTTAATGATTTTGACAGAAACGTAATTAAGCATTCATTCTACGCAAATTTGAGAAGTTTCAAGTCGACGGCAATTGTTTTTATATATTTTTTTCAAGTTACTAAAATTATTACGTTTTTTCAAAACTTCACGCTCTGTTCACATTAAATTATTCCAAAATTTAGGGATGAAGTGTAAATGATTTTGACAGAAACGTAATTTGGCATTCATTCTACGCAAATTTGAGAAATTTCAAGTCGATGGCAATTTTTTTATATTTTTTACAAGTCTCTAAAATTATTACATTTTTATCAAAAGTTCACGCTCTGTTCACATTAAATTATTCAAAAATTTAGGGATGAAGTGTTAATGATTTTGGCAGAAACGTAATTTGGTATTCATTATAAGCAAATTTGAGAAATTTCAAGTCGATGGCAATTGTTTTTATATTTTTTCCAAGTCTCTAAAATTATTACATTTTTTTAAAAGTTCACACTCTGTTCAAATTAAATTATTCCACAATTTTGGGATGAAGTGTTCAGGATTTTGACAGAACCGTAATTAAGCATTAATTCTTCGCTAATTTGAGAAGTTTTAAGTCGATCGCAATTATTTTTATATTTGTTTCAAGTCACTAAAATTATTACATTTTTTCAAAATTTCACGCTCTGTTCACATTAAATTATTCCAAAATTTAGGGATGAAGTGTTAATGATTTTGACAGAAACGTAATTTGGCATTCATTCTAGGCAAATTTGAGAAATTTCAAGTCGATGGCAATTTTTTTATATTTTTTTCAAGTCTCTAAAATTATTACATTTTTTCAAAAGTTCACGCTCTGTTCAAATTAAATTATTCCAAAATTTTGGAATGAAGTGTTAATGATTTTGACAGAAACGTAATTAAGCAATAATTCTACGCAAATTTGAGAAATTTCAAGTCGATGGCAATTGTTTTTATATTTTTTTCGAGCCACTAAAAAAAAATACATTTCTTCAAAACTTCACGCTCTGTTCACATTAAATTATTCCAAAATTTAGGAATGAAGTATTTATGATTTTGACAGAAATGCAATTAAACATTAATTCTACGCAAATTTGAGAAGATTCAAGTCGATGGCAATTGTTTTTATATTTTTTCCAAGTCTCTAAAATTATTAAATTTTTTTCAAAAGTTCACGCTCTGTTCAAATTAAATTATTCCAAAATTTTGGGAAGACGTGTTAATGATTTTGACAGAAACGTAATTTGGTATTCATTCTAAGCAAATTTGAGAAGTTTCAAGTCGATTGCAATTGTTTTTATATTTTTTTTCCAGCCACTAAAAAACAATACATTTTTTCAAAACTTCACGCTCTGTTCACATTAAATTATTCCAAAATTTACGGATGAAGTGTTAATGATTTTGACAGAAATGTAATCAAGCATTCATTCTATGCAAATTTGAGAAGTTTCAAATCGATGGCAATTGTTTTTATATTTTTTCCAAGTCTCTAAAATTATTACATTTTTTTCAAAATTTCACGCTCTGTTCACATTAAATTATACCAAAATTTGGGGATCAAGTGTTAATGATTTTGACTGAAACATAATTTGGCATTCATTTTAAGCAAATTTGAGAAGTTTCAAGTCGATGGCAATTATTTTTATATTTTTTTCAAGTCACTAAAATTATCACATTTTTTCAAAACTTCACGCTCTGTTCACATTAAATTATTCGGAAATTTAGGGATCATGTGTTAATGACTTTGACAGAAACGTAATTTGGCATTCATTCTAAGCAAATTTGAGAAATTTCAAGTCGATGGCAATTGTTTTTATATTTTTTTCAAGTCTCTAAAATTATTACATTTTTTTTAAAAGTTCACGCTCTGTTCAAATTAAATTATTCCAAAATTTTGGGATGAAGTGTTACTGATTTTGACAGAAACGTAATTTGGTATTCGTTATTAGCAAATTTGAGAAGTTTCAAGTCGATGGCAACTGTTTTTATATTTTTTCCAAGTCTCTAAAATTATTACATTTTTTTCAAAAGTTCACGCTTCGTTGAAATTAAATTATTCCAAAATTTTGAGATGAAGTGTTAATGATTTTGACAGAAATGTAATTAAGCATTCATTATTCGCAAATTTGAGAAGTTTGAAGTCGATGGCAATTGTTTTTATATTTTTTCCAAGTCTCTAAAATTATTACATTTTTTTCAAAAGTTTACGCTCTGTTTAAATTAAATTATTCCAAAATTTTGGGATGAAGTGTTAATGATTTTGACAGAAACGTAATTTGACATTCATTTTAAGCAAATTTGAGAAGTTTCAAGTCGATTGCAATTGTTTTTATATTTTTTTCGTCACTTTTTTTTCAAAACAACGCTCTGTTCCCATTAAATTATTCCAAAATTTAGGATTGAATTTGGAAATAGTTTTGACAATCAATATGAGTTCAGTGACGAATTTATCAGTGAACCAGGAATTTTGACTTTTTCAGGATCTGACGATTGGGAACCTGCTGATTCAGATAATTCTCTGGATTTGGGTAAGTTTAATTTTTAATTTTTTTTTTAATAACCTAACATTGTATTTATGAATATCAGCATGACAGTTGAAAGTTATGAAAATTTTTAGGTTAATAATGAATAATAAAATAATAATAATAATTTTTTACATAAATTTTTAATGTCAGTAATAAAGACGTGCGTTCTTTCATGTAATGAAGAGGATGAACATTATAATAAAATAGCCGAAAACCCTAAACAAATTCGTAAACGGTAGAAAACCGAAAGCAAAACAGAGGGAAAGAAATCTTGCAACAGAAAAAAAAATCAGAGGAGTCAAGAAAACAAGTTTTGGAGTTATTTTGGAAGCCGGGGTTATTTACAACGCAAAATGTTTTCATTTGTAGCTTGATTAAACAGAACATACCCAAAATTAGGCGGCCAAAAAAATCCTCAAAGCAAAATCTATAAACAATCAGTATTACGTTCAATCTACTTAAAATGCAGTCAAGGTCTGTAAAAATGCAATTCTATATTTTTATTGCAAATTTGGATTCTACATGAAATTCTATAAATAACATAACCTCCAAATTTAAGCGTTTACGAGATGACATTTTTTTTTAGAAATTCACTTTAAAATTACGTATCTCCGAAAAGAAAAAAACAAAATCGAAGGGGTGCGCTGTTGGCTATAAAAACGGCAAAACCCGAATTTATTTTTGGAATAATAAAATACAGTGTTCAAAATTTCACTCAACCGTTAAACTTTAAACCGTTATATCTTTTTTTTCTTCTAAAGAGAACACCGTGTATATGTTTACTATTCAATTGTGCATTGATTTATACTAGCATACCCAATATCCATCTTCTATCGTTAATCAAGTTTTCAAAAGTTTCTAAAAATACGTCAATATTCTGTTCAATAGAAAAACAATGGGAATATTATTTATCAAGCGATATTAGCGATTATGATTTTGAATGGCATAATCATTAAGGCGTGAAAAAACAAATTTTAAATGAGATAAATTTACCTTAGTGATGAAAACAAAATGTGTTGACTTACTTCCATTTTTTCTGCATTTTCCCGCCATCGCTGATGTTGAGAGTGGCACTTCTGTCCAGGACCCCCATAATTACTGAAGTGGTCCAAGTCGTTCACTGTAACATCGAAGCAGATCACCAATTAATAAGGGAGTGCAATTATTCTATTGAGGGAATTACAATTAAACATTCCCAGACATGTGCCGTTAATAACGAAAGAATGACATGTTGGAAATGAAACTGCTCAAGTAGGTTCATCAAACACATAAATTGTTAATTATTATTGTAACGTATAAATTTAATTTTTATTTAAAAACGATGTTTTGAAATTATATAAAAGTTCAAATCCCTAAATCCACGTTTAGGGTTTTGGGATTGCAAACATCGAAAACTTCGAATCTTCACTACTTCGATTCTTTCCAAGGAATCGAAAGCTTCTTCTTCGGATTCTTCGAAGTTTCGAAGTTGCGAAGCTTCGAATTATTAGGACCCTTACTATGAATCAACAAAAATAACTTAACACTCTCACGCTAATTTTGAGATAATCGCACTTGGACACAGTATTGTCATCCAAAAGTTGGGCATTACAATTGAAAGAAAAATATATAAAACCAGTTGCCAGAAACTTAAAAATTGACCAATTTACTCAAAAACCACTGCGTTATCATGATCAGTAAAAATCAGCAAAAATCGAAAAATTATTTTCGAAGTTCCTAATTACCACTAGGCCAAGAAAATTGAAACAATTGCTACCAATTTCAAACAATCTAAAATGTTGAAAGTTCATTCTTCTATTTCATCGAACATAAATATGGAAAATCTAATGTCTAATTTGAGATGTAATCGTATTCTCTATTGCCAATACCATCATGACTTTTGTCTTCTTATGCACTTTCATTCCGCATTTTGTTAATACTTCATTGCATGATTTTAGTTTGTTTTCCAGTAACTTCTTGTTTTTGGCCACAACCTCTATATGATCAGTAAAGGCGCATTCCACAATACCTAGATTCTCCATATTTCTGTAACCGATGTCAAACATTGGCAATAGCATAGTTCGGCATTAGGGAATTCCATAGTTATATGTTAGTCAGTTAAACAATCGCCAATTTGAAGGTACGACACAATGCATCGTACTTTTTATCTGTGCGGTAGGTTACGCCACCAAAACAAAGGAGGTACAATGCAGCCGTTACGTCAAAGCGCACGAACATTTGAAAGTCGCGAGGGGCGGGTCGGAATAATTGAATAACGTGTTCGACATGAATCAGAATAGAGACGTGCCCGGTGTGGTCTCGGTAACGTGAAAGTGGTCCACGTTGCCCTTAATTGAAGCCAATTTTGTCATTGCGTTGCGTTGCCGCAACGCGCGCGCGTTCTCATTACCTTGCAAAAATGTTGCCATCATCTCGGCAAATATGTAATTAACGTGCAAATCGCTACGAATGGCCTGAAAGCTATAAAACACCTTTTATTCAATTCAAAAATAGTGTCTGCTGTACTTATTTGTGCCAGACTAGAAGCCTTTTTCTGTTGGTTCTTGATTATCTTCATACAATCTGGTCAAAAAATCTGGAACACCTGAAGTATCTTGCAAAAAATTTGTTTGTGCCAAAAACGCTTGGAGAGATCGATATTTAAAGGAACGAATTCGGAAATACGCAATATCGGCGCAGAAATCATCATTTGTTTCTCGGATTGGTCCTTGGTTATCTTCATGCAATTAATTATACAGTGTGGTCAAAAAGTCCGAAACACCAGTCCAGTATGTTTAAAAATATTTTTTTGTGTCAAAAACGCTTGGAGGGGTCGATATCTAAAAGGGACGAAATAAGAAATACGCTATATCAGCCCAGAAATAATTGACAAAATACATAATGAATTTATTTGGAGCATAGGACATTGTCAAACAAGTATTGGGAAACAGTTGGAACATCTCATTACATATTTTTTTAAATTTTGTGTTGTTTATAAAATAATAAATTTTTCCAATTAAAACTTTATTTGCTTCTTCTAGAATATTTCTTCAGCAACATAATAAAATGTGTATACTATAATACCTAAAAAATGTTCTCTTTCACTTTATCGCACAAAAAATAGAGTTGATCTTGCAGGCGTACGTCGCTATACAAAAATAGCAAATTCAACCAAATTTATATCAAATAAAAGATTATTTATTGGACTTTCATATTATGAAATAATATACAGAGTGTTCCATAAAAAATGAGGAATGGTGCAGTTGGCGAATATTCATCACCCTGTATATATATAGCCAATTATGTGCCACATGTTAATTTATTATTGAAAGCCAATTATCAATAAAACTACACATAGAATTAGTGATCATTCTATCTATCAATAAAAGCAGGAAAAATTGATTAAATTGCATATGTTTTTAAAAGTAATAAAGACGAAAAATAGTCTGAATATTTGAATATTTAGCCTTTTCGTGATTCTGTAAGCAAAAAATTAAGTCTTACTAAGACTATAAACAAATAACTTCCTTGGCTAGTGCCACGCCGGATATTGAATGTATCATTATTTTTATATTATGTATATCCTAGAGAAATAAATATATATTATTATTATTATTAATAATAATAATAAATTCATATCAAACTAATGTATTCGCAAAGTAAAAATAATAATATATCTTGCAAAATGAATCGCTTCTGTTAGTTTTGAAATTTAATATAAATTAACTTTATTACTTCGTGAAATGATACAACATTACATTTTAAATAAAGATATACAATAACTTCTTTAAACAAAACTATCGCTTCTACAATGATTTTTTTTTTAATTTTTGGTTTGTATTTCGCACTGTGAACCAACAATTCCGAAATTGAATGCATTGAATTCAATAACATAAATTCTCTGCCATTGACATTTTTTCTTATTAATTATTTTTTTTTACAATCGTTATATTTCTTACAAAAACTGCTTGTTCTGATAAAACTTCGAAATCGAAAAAAAAAAAATCGGAGTTTCGAATCTTCGAAACTTCGAATTTTCAAAACTTCGAATCTTTGAAACTTCGAACCTTCGAATCTTCGAAATTTCGAATCTTCGAAACGTTAATCTTTGAAGATTTTCTATGAATCTTCGAAGCTTCTAGCCCCAATGATTCTTAAAACAATGGGCAAATTTTTAAGCTTGTGGCAACGGTTTTCATATTTTGTTCACTATCGGACAAATACCCAACTTTTGGATCACTATACATGCTGGTCAGTTGCGATTATTTTGGAGTTTAGTGAAGAAGTGTTTGTTCTGATTTATAGAGCACAATGGTTTTTGTGTTAATTTGGAAATTTTTAAGTTTGTGGGAACTGTTGTTATATTTTTCCCATCGGTGAATTGCCCAACTTTTGGATGACTATATACGCAGTCCATTTAACAGATATTTACTGATTTTAACTGATTCATAGAGCATAGAAGTATTTGAGTTAATTTGGAAATTTTATAATTTGTGACAACTGTATTTATATTTTTTTTACATTTTAAGAAATGCCCATCTTTTGGATGACTATACACGGTGTTCATTTGCGATTATTTTGAATTTAGTTAAGAAGTATTTGCTGATTTTTACTGATTTATAGAAAACAATGGTTTTTGAGAAAATTTGGTAATTTTGAAGTATGTGGCAACTGTTTTTATATCTTTTTTTTCGATCGAAGGAATGCCTTACTTTTGAGTCTGCTCAATTACGATTATTTCAAAATTAGCGTAAAGATGTTAACTGATTTATTATGAATGACAGAGAACAGCGGTTTTTCAGTAAAATTTTTTTTTTATTGCAATCAGAGACTTGACCAACTTTTAGAGGACTATGCACATTGTTCAATTGAAATTATTTCGGAATTTAGGAGAGGCGATTTTTACTGATTTATAGAGCACAAATATTTTTGAGTAAATTGGGTAATTTTTTAGTTTCTGACTGTTTTTATATATTTGTTTTTTTTTTGAGCAAAGGAATTTCCGACTTTTGGATAATAATACACTCTATTCACGTGCGATTACCTCAAAATTAGCTGTTTTAATTTATTTTATGTATAGGGAACAATGGTTTTTGAGTAAATTTGCAAATTTTCGGGTTTGTGGTAACTGTTTTTATATATTTTTTTTTCGATCCAAGGAATGCCCAACTTTTGGATGAACATATACACTGTCCGTGTGGGATTATTTTAAAAATTATCAAACGGATGTTTACTGATTCATGCAGCATAAAGGTTTTTGAATAAATTTGGAAAGGTTCTAATTTGTGACAACTGTTTTCATACTTTTTTTCCTTTTGGAGAAATGTCCAACTTTTGGATGACTATACGCGCTGCTCAATTGCGATGATTTCGGAATTTAGTGAAGAGGTGTTGTTTGAGTTTACGGATTTATAGAATGCTGGGGGTTTTGAGTTATTTTGGCTATTTTCAAATTTGTGGCAACTGTTTTTATATTTTAAGGAATGCCCAACTTTTAGATGAACATATACACTGCCCAGGTGTGATTGTCTGCGAAATTAGTGAAGAAGTGCTGATTTATTTCATTGCGTGCAGAAATTATATAACTTATTAGCTGAAAAATACTGTTTTTGACAGCTAAAACATAGCATATTTGGTAACTGAAGAATATCATTTTCTACAACTGTAAAATACAGCTTGAGACAGCTGAAAAATACTATTTTTAACAGCTGGGGATTACCATTCTTGACAGCCGAAAAAAGACAATTTTTTTTACAATTTTTGACAACAAAAAAAATCAATTTTTGACAACAAAATATACAAGTTTTGACAGCTGAACAATGGCGTTTTTGACAGTTAAAAAATGACAAAAACGTTGCTTTTGATAGCTGAAAATACCATTTATATAGGGGGTAATGCCATTTTTGGCAGCTAAAAAATATCCTTTTTGACAGCTGAATAATACAATTCTTAATATCTGAAAAACACCATGCTTGATGGCAACACACTATTATTGACAACTGTATCATACCATTATTGTTAGCTAAAAAATACAATTTTTGAAAACTAAAAAATGCCATTTTTGACAATTAAAAAAATGTCGAAAAATGCTGCTTTGATAGCTGAAAAATACCATTGTTGACAGCTGAAAAATGTCATTCTTGACAGCTGAAAATATAATATTTGACAGCTGATAAATATAATTTTTGACAACTGAAAAATATAATATTTGACAGCTGAAAATATCATTTTTGACAGCTGAAAAATATAATATTTGACAGCTGAAAATATCATTTTTGACAGCTGAAAAATATAATATTTGACAGCTGTAAAATATCGTTTTTGACAGCTGAAAACTATAATTTTTGACAGCTGAAATAAAATGAACATCTGTGTTAATCGTTTATATATGTATGTTTTTATGTATGTGCATGTATCTGAACGTTTGTGTGCGTGCATGCATGTGCATACATGTGTTCCAACCAGGGATAGCTTGTCGGTCAGTGTGCCACTCTCAAATACCCTTCGTTTTTTCTATGTTTAATTATTGTATGACTTGTCTATGATATTATTTGTTAATTTAGCACCAATAAGGAATACTAAATACTATAATTTTTGACAGCTGAAAAATATTATTTTTGACAGCGGAAAATATAATTTTTGACAGTTGAAAAATATCATTTTCAGCAGTTGTTTAATACATTTCTTAAAAGCTGAAAACTACTATTTTTAACATCTGAAAAATACCATTCTTGACAACTGCAATAAACCATTTTTGACAACTGTAACATACCATTGTTGTCAGCTAGAACATACAATTTTTGACAACACAAAAAATACAATTCTTGACAGCTGTAAAATGCCATTTTTGACAATTAAAAAATGTCAAAAAATGCTACTTTTAATAGTTGAACAATACCATTTGTATAGGTGAGAAATGCCTTTTTGACAGCTGAATAGTACCGTTTTGACAAGTGAAAAATATTATTTCTAACAGTTGAATAATACTCTTCTCAACAGCTGAAAAATACCATTATTGACAACTGCAGCAAACCATTATTGACAACTGTAACAAACTATTATTGTTAGTTAAAAAATACAATTTTTGACAACACAAAAAATACAAGTTTTGACAGCTGAAAAATACAATTTTTGACAACTAAGAAAAATGCTGCTTTTGATAGCTGAAAAATAACATTTTTATAGGTGGGAAATCGCATTTTTGACAGCTGAAAAATATCATGTTTGCCAGTTGAATAATACACTTCTTAACAGCTGAAAACTACCATTTTCAACAGCTGAAAAATACCATTATTGACAACTGTAACACATCATTATTGCCTGCTAAAAAATACAATTTTTGACAGCTGAAAAATGCCATTTTTGACAATTAGAAAAATGTAACAAAATGCTGTTTTTGATAGCTGAAAAATAACATTTTAATAGGTGAGAAATACCTTTCTGACATTAAAAAACATTTTTGACAACTGAAAAATATCATTTTTGACATTTGAATAATACACTTCTTAACAGCTGAAAAATGCCACTCTTGACAATTACAACAAACCATTATTGACAACTGTAACAAACCATTATTGTCAGCTATAATTTTTGACAGCTGGAAAATGCTATTTTTGACAAATAAAAAATGTCGAAAAGTACTTTTTTTGTGGCTGGAAAATACCATTTTAATAGGCGAGAAATGCCTTTTTTGACAGCTCAAAAATAACATTTTTGACAACTGAAAAATAACATTTTTGACAATTGAAAAATATAATTTTCGACAGTTGAATAATACATTTCTTAACAGCAGAAAACTACCATTTTTAATAGCTGAAACATACCATTCTTGACAACTGCAATAAACCATTATTGTTGAGACTAAAAATTTTTTATTTGCTAAAAATATAATTTTCTACAACAAAATGTATAATTTCTGGCAGCTAAAAAATGTCATGCTATTACAAGGTTTACACAAGTCATAAATATGTAAGCGAATGGACGTTGAACAAACGAAACCAGATTTTATATCCAAAATCCAAATATAGGTAACAGACTTACATAATGGTAAAATAAATAGATAAAAACAAAGACAAATATAAACAAAAAGCACATTTGTATAGATAAAATTGATATTAAAAGCAATAAATAAAAATTTAAATACATGCATGCAATAATAGAATATATAAAAATTATGTAAAAACTAATGTATGGTTCAATGAAATTATAAATAACAATCACAACATATTAAAATTTAAAAAAATTACTAAGGATTTTGGTTAAAATTAAAATCTAAAAATCTATTTGACATGCTGTAGAATGCCTTCTTGCAAAGGTACTCTTTTATGCAGGTAATGAATTTTCTTTCTGGGAGTGATTTTACATGTCCAGGAAGAAGATTGTATAATACATTTAACTATTCTTGTAAGTTAGAATCGGTACCAATGGTTTTGAATTTGTTTAGCGCAGTAGGAAAATGTACAACTTCAAAAATTATTTCACCTAGGTTTTAAACGTAGACATGGGAGTTTCCAAATTTATAAATAATTCTCTTCAACACTTTCCAAAAGTCTTAAATCGGTAGCAGTTGTTTTGCATTTTGTTAGCCAACTGTGGGCAACATACGTTTTTTTTTAATTAAAAAAACCAGTTCAAATCATCAAAACTATAACCATGCAGTATTATTACATAATTACTTGTATTAGTAGCAAACATTAACGATAATAAATAAATTAGAGACAACGTCATTTATTGCAGAAGCATTCAATAAATTTAATAAAGACGAAATATAGCCTGAATATGTGAATATTTAAACTGTTCGTGACTCTGCAAAGTTTAACGAGCTTAACGTTTAGTTAACAATAATAATAAATCAAATAAAAAAAAATATTTTATGTGCATCAAGTAAGGTTGTTTCTAATTTATTTATTAAATCATATTTTAGTTCCAAAGTTGAAATTTCAAGAAAACGTTGTACGAAGAAACTAAAATATCTAGAGGTTATTAAATGAGATATCTTCTTTAATAATAATACACCTATTACTGCAAATTGCAAATCACCGCAAGTTATTAAACTGTACATCCTCTTTAATCAGTTGTTTGTGCGCCTCGAGTGATTAGAATGCGTCGACAAAAAAACGTAATCAAATTACGCGCACGGTAATTTAAGACCTGCTGTAATTAGGATGAAGAAACGAATAGCTTCCTAATAGCCGACGTTAATAAGGAGGTCAATCGTTTCCGCCGAAAAAATTAGCAAAGGTCAAATTCCTATCGTTTACCTTTAATCCGTCACCTTAATCTGTAACGGTGTGGAATATTTTAGTGTTAACGCGTTGATTGTCGTGCCCGCGTCAGTTCTTTAATTTCGTGAAAATAATTGAAATTTTACAGTGAATGGTGAAAGGTGAAAGTTATAAACAGTACGGGAATACAGATAAGTTGTGAGGAATATGGAATGGTTGAGGAATTAGCGATTTTATTGTGGTGAGTAATTTTTATTTGCCCATTTGTTTCTAATGTTCGTGTTAAATTATGTTTATGGTTACAACGTTGAAAGTGGTTTTAAATAGTTTTCTCAATTGGGTAATTGATGTACAAGCTTTGAAACACATGTCCGTATCGTATGTGAAGAAAAACACATCTAAAGCTCTCAAAAAATTAACCATAACCATAAAACGCAATTACTCCAAATTCTGTAGTGTAGAATCCACTAAAATAATCCGTACAATCCGTAGTACAAGTAGTTTTCGAATTTTATTGAAATTTTATAAAAAAAACAATTGCCATATCTTGACTAAAAGAGAAGAACAGCAGCATTTCAAACTTGAACGGGAAAACGAAAAATGCATTCAACGATTTGAAAAATTGTAAAAAATTATTTCATCAACGAATTTCCTTCAAAAGCTCAAGATCTATGAAAATTAATACATTTGTAATTTCCCATAAAAACAATTGTCACATCTTCGCCAAAATAAAAGAACAGCAGCATTTCAAACTTGAACGGGAAAACGAAAAATGCATTCGACGATTTGAAAAATTGTAAAAAATTATTTCATCAACGAATTTTTAATTCTCCAGTTTAAGTTTTGAGTGTTGCTATTTTTATTCTAGCCATGGTTTGGCAATTGTTTGAGTGGAATGTCGAAGATGGGTTCATTCTGGATGTATTTTGAAATCTTGAAGCAAATTCCAGAGGAAATGATTTTTTTACAATTTTTCAAATCTCCGAATGCAATTTTTAATTCGCCAATTTAAGTTTTGGGTGTTGCTATTTTTATTCAAGCCATGGTTTAGCAATTGTTTCAGTGGAATGTCAAGGATGGATTCATTCTGGATGCATTTTGAAACCTTGAAGCAAATTCCAGAGGAAATGATTTTTTTACAATTTTTCAAATCTCCGAATGCAATTTTTAATTCTCCAATTTAAGTTTTGAGTGTTGCTATTTTTATTCTAGCCATGGTTTGGCAATTGTGTCAGTGGAATGTCAAAGATGGGTTAATTCTGGATGTATTTTGAAATCTTGAAGCTAATTCCTGAGGAAATGAATTTTTTACAATTTTTCAAATCTCCGAATGCAATTTTTAATTCTCCAATTTAAGTTTTGGGTGTTGCTATTTTTATTCAAGCCATGGTTTAGCAATTGTTTGAGTGGAATGTCAAAGATGGGTTCATTCTGGATGTATTTTGAAATCTTGAAGCAAATTCCAGAGGAAATGATTTTTTTACAATTTTTCAAATCTCCGAATGCAATTTTTAATTCGCCAATTTAAGTTTTGGGTGTTGCTATTTTTATTCAAGCCATGGTTTAGCAATTGTTTCAGTGGAATGTCAAGGATGGATTCATTCTGGATGCATTTTGAAACCTTGAAGCAAATTCCAGAGGAAATGATTTTTTTACAATTTTTCAAATCTCCGAATGCAATTTTTAATTCTCCAATTTAAGTTTTGAGTGTTGCTATTTTTATTCTAGTCATGGTTTGGCAATTGTGTCAGTGGAATGTCAAAGATGGGTTCATTCTGGATGTATTTTGAAATCTTGAAGCAAATTCCAGAGGAAATGAATTTTTTACAATTTTTCAAATCTCCGAATGCAATTTTTAATTCTCCAATTTAAGTTTTGAGTGTTGCTATTTTTATTCTGGCCATGGTTTGGCAATTGTTTCAGTGGAATGTCAAAGATGGATTCATTCTGGATGTATTTTGAAATCTTGAAGCAAATTCCAGGGGAAATGAATTTTTTGCAATTTTTCAAATCTCCGAATGCAATTTTTAATTCTCCAATTTAAGTTTTGAGTGTTGCTATTTTTATTCTAGCCATGGTTTGGCAATTGTTTCAGTGGAATGTCAAAGATGGGTTCATTCTGGATGTATTTTGAAATCTTGAAGCAAATTCCGGAAGAAATGAATTTTTTACAATTTTTCAAATCTCCGAATGCAATTTTTAAATCTCCAAATTAAGTTTTGAGTGTTGCTATTTTTATTCTAGCCATGGTTTGGCAATTGTTTCAGTGGAATGTCAAAGATGGGTTCATTCTGGATGCATTTTGAAATCTTGAAGCAAATTCCAAAAGGAAATGAATTTTTTGCAATTTTTAAATCTCCAAATTAAGTTTTGAGTGTTGCTATTTTTATTCTAGCCATGTTTTGGCAATTGTTTCAGTGGAATGTCAAAGATGGGTTCATTCTGGATGCATTTTGAAATTTTGAAGCAAATTCCAGAGGAAATGATTTTTTTACAATTTTTCAAATCTCCGAATGCAATTTTTAATTCTCCAATTTAAGTTTTGAGTGTTGCTATTTGTATTCTAGCCATGGTTTGGCAATTGTTTCAGTGGAATGTCAAAGATGGGTTCATTCTGGATGCATTTTGAAATTTTGAAGCAAATTCCAGAGGAAATGATTTTTTTACAATTTTTCAAATCTCCGAATGCAATTTTTAATTCTCCAATTTAAGTTTTGAGTGTTGCTATTTGTATTCTAGCCATGGTTTGGCAATTGTTTCAGTGGAATGTCAAAGATGGGTTCATTCTGGATGCATTTTGAAATTTTGAAGCAAATTCCAGAGGAAATGATTTTTTTACAATTTTTCAAATCTCCGAATGCAATTTTTAATTCTCCAATTTAAGTTTTGAGTGTTGCTATTTGTATTCTAGCCATGGTTTGGCAATTGTTTCAGTGGAATGTCAAAGATGGGTTCATTCTGGATGTATTTTGAAATCTTGAAGCAAATTCCAGAGGAAATGAATTTTTTGCAATTTTTCAAATCTCCGAATGCAATTTTTAATTCTCCAATTTAAGTTTTGAGTGTTGCTATTTTTATTCTAGCCATGGTTTGGCAATTGTTTCAGTGGAATGTCAAAGATGGGTTCATTCTGGATGTATTTTGAAATCTTGAAGCAAATTCCAGAGGAAATGAATTTTTTGCAATTTTTCAAATCTCCGAATGCAATTTTTAATTCTCCAATTTAAGTTTTGAGTGTTGCTATTTTTATTCTAGCCATGGTTTGGCAATTGTTTCAGTGGAATGTCAAAGATGGGTTCATTCTGGATGTATTTTGAAATCTTGAAGCAAATTCCAGGGGAAATGAATTTTTTGCAATTTTTCAAATCTCCGAATGCAATTTTTAATTCTCCAATTTAAGTTTTGAGTGTTGCTATTTTTATTCTAGCCATGGTTTTTCAATTGTTTCAGTGGAATGTCAAAGATGGGTTCATTCTGGATGCATTTTGAAATCTTGAAGTAAATTCCAGAGGAAATTTTTCAAATCTCCGAATGCAATTTTTAATTCTCCAATTTAAGTTTTGAGTGTTGCTATTTTTATTCTAGCCATGGTTTGGCGATTGTTTCAGTGGAATGTCAAAGATGGGTTCATTCTGGATGTATTTTAAAATCTTGAAGCAAATTCCAGGGGAAATGAATTTTTTACAATTTTTCAAATCTCCGAATGCAATTTTTAATTCTCCAATTTAAGTTTTGAGTGTTGCTTTTTTATTCTTGCCATGGTTTGGCAATTGTTTCAGTGGAAATTCAAAGATGGGTTCATTCTGGATGCATTTTGAAATCTCGAAGCAAATTCCAGGGGAAATGAATTTTTTACAATTTTTCAAATCTCCGAATGCAATTTTTAATTCTCCAATTTAAGTTTTGAGTGTTGCTATTTTTATTCTAGCCATGGTTTTGCAATTGTTTCAGTGGAATGTCAAGGATGGGTTCATTCTGGATGCATTTTGAAATCTTGAAGTAAATTCCAGAGGAAATTTTTCAAATCTCCGAATGCAATTTTTAATTCTCCAATTTAAGTTTTGAGTGTTGCTATTTTTATTCTAGCCATGGTTTGGCGATTGTTTCAGTGGAATGTCAAAGATGGGTTCATTCTGGATGTATTTTGAAATCTTGAAGTAAATTCCAGAGGAAATTTTTCAAATCTCCGAATGCAATTTTTAATTCTCCAATTTAAGTTTTGAGTGTTGCTATTTTTATTCTAGCCATGGTTTGGCAATTGTTTCAGTGGAATGTCAAGGATGGGTTCATTCTGGATGTATTTTGAAATCTTGAAGCAAATTCCAGAGGAAATGAATTTTTTACAATTTTTCAAATCTTCGAATGCAGTTTTTAATTCTCCAAGACCTATGAAAAATAATACACTTGTAATTCTCTATAAAAACAATTGCCATATCTTTGCTAAAATAAAAGAACTGCAGCATTTCAAACTCGAAGCGGGAAAGCGAAAAATACATTCGACGATTTGAAAAATTGTAAAAAATTATTTCACCTACGAATTTGCTTCAAAAGCTCAAGATCTTGTCATATCTTAGCTAAAAAATTACAAATGTCAAAAGTGACAATTTACAATAAATTTTTTTGTCAAAAAACAATGATTTCATAAAAAATGTTTTTTTATGACTGGTGTTTATTTCATTGTTGTTTTTAATATCCATTTAAAAGTTTTTGTAATATTTTTCATTTTTAAAAAAATTATCGTAAAAAGTTACATTTTTTTTTTTAATTCCAAAAATGGTTGAAATCGCCTCTAGGGACATCAAAACGGACATTTCTTGATAAAAAAAAATTCACGATCACAATTCTTTCCCGTTTGTTACGGGGAAAGTAATAAAGCTTGTAAATAGTTTAAATCGAATTATAACTTCATATTCGTGTTTTGAGACAATTTCAATGCATTTTTAAATTTTTGACTTTTTTTAACAGTGAGGATAAAGGATTGCAAAATACGCCGCAATAACTATAATTATAGCCTAAACGAATGACTTTAGCAATTTTACGGTGTATTATTTATCAATTGGAATTTACCTGCGAATTACAATCGGCAACACTCGAACAACACAACACCGTGAGGCACGGAAATCCAACTGAGCGGCACCAGACGACCACCGGCCGCGGCCGCAAAAATAATCTTCGCTTTTCGTGCAGCCCTGAATCACCAACACACACACACACTCACTATCGACACAATCCGATAAGAATTGCACTATTTTCACACTTTGCTAAATCGCCAATCCCGCGACAACAAACGCAACGGTCAAACTGGAGGAATTCCTTTAGCGGTTCTCTCGAGTTTCATGTTCAAAAATGCGGTCCCGTGAGCGAGAGAAGAGCGAAGAGCGAAGGAACGCGCGCTGGGCCACAGACACCGAGAGATTAGTTGTTTGGGGCCCTCTCTCGCAAACTCTCACCTGTTGGTCGTCGTCGGGGGCCACGCGTGCCCGGCGACCAGCGGGAATTCCGAAGGTGGGTTCAGGGACAGGTACCAAGATTTTCGATTTGCAGCCGCGCCGGATGACCGCTTGAATACAAATGGGTTTTCTTGTGGCTTTCGAATAGCCGGGTTTTCGCTGAAATTTTGTACGTCAGATTTATTTTATTGCAAAATTATCAAATTCACGTTCAGACAGTTAACGCCAAAAATGTTGATCATTGTGCAAAAGACTTGCCTTACGCGCCTCAATGTCTAGGATCTTTCGCTATTTTTCTTTTGCCATTGATACTCGTATGTATTTTACTTTAACGAATCACACTTATTTTATTATAATTCATTGTTTTCATATTTACGTGTTACTATTAAGAGTAGCATACAGACGCAAACAAAGCAACAAATCAACTACTTGAAACAAAGAAAAATTACATAACATAAGGAATAGAATAAAATCATGAAGGGAGAAGTGAAAAAAAAATATCGTGTGAGCCACAAAATTTTGTTTCAGAATTGGCTGAGATAAATGAGATCATGAGACTAGAATTAGATTAAAAAAAAATGAATTAATCTCAGACATGACTGCTGTACTCTCTCTCAGGCATGGCCAACTCTGAAACAAAATTCTGTGGCTCGCACCTTATAATGAGAGCATAATGAATTAAATTAATTAATTCTTCCTAAACAGATAAATATGTGAAGATGTCATTGCGTTAAGTAGATTCATAAAAGACAGAGACCATCAGCTATTGAGAGCTAGGGTATGTATCAACCACATACCAGGGATAAAAACCAGTGACGGTTCGCGGGGTTTTTTCTGGTACGGCCGAGGAACAAGAGGTGGTAATACAGATAGGTAGGGTCAGTTGCAGAGACGGCTGGCTGCGTGACCGCACCTATCTGTATTAACACCTCTTGTTCCTCGGCCGTACCAGAAAAAACCCCGCGAACCGTCACTGGATAAAACAGAGAGGCTCGAAAAGAATAAATGAAGGGAGAAGTGCGAGGAGTTCAAAAACATTCTGAAAGAAACGAGTAGCACAGAATATAATTGGGGATTTATAATTAATAATTTAATAATCCCTAGGCAATAAAGATCCTAGGTGGCGCATTTAACACTTGAGAGGTCCCATGCGGTGTACGAAATTTTACCAAAAGCTTTTCAGTTCTTCAGATTACCAAATAAGACGGATGTTCAAAGTTTCATTTAAATTGCTCTATCAGTTTTTGAGATACAGCGCACACACACAGGGAGAGAGAGAGAGAGAGAGAGACACACACACAGACACAATTTTTTTTTTCAGAAATTGTTGAAATGGCATCCAGGGACCCCAAAAAGATAATTTTCGTAAAAAAAAAAATTTGAAAAAAAAATCACGATCACAATACTTTCTCGTACGGTGAAAGTAACAATAAATCAATATAAAATTAGGCAGTTAAGGTTGCTGATGTTCAGATTGTACCGTGAGATTAGAAAGTCGAAAATAGTTGGCAACCCTTAAAACGTGAGGTAACTAACAGAAGTTCAGTGGCGTGTTTAAAATAGGTAAAATCGGCAGATAAAAACACACGAAAATATTTTAAATCATTAAGTAACCTTGAAAAACACAAGATGTCAAAATTAACAAAATGTATATTGGATAATTCCAGACGGCCAATATAATTTTATTTTAATTATTATAGGGATATTCAGAAAATATGGTGCCAACTGTTTTCAACTTTTTGATCTCACGGTATTAATTATGAGCATTTAAACTTATTGATACAAGAATTATTAAGTTTCAATAGGTCCAACTGTTAAAAAAAATCAAGTAATTCATTAATATAAACAAATTATTAATTTTTAAATTTACTTATAAAGTCGGTATAAAAAGGGTGCAAATAGACTCAAATAATTTTATTTTTAAGAAAAATTAATAAGGATACATTTTTTTGAAAAAAGAAACTTATTGCTTGTGAGTTCAGACAAGTTCAGAAATTGGTTTAAGCAAAGAGTATTTGCTAAGTTAGGAAATTAAGGGGAGGCGCTGCACCTATTAAATTTCTTTTTCGATGTCTCCTAAACTATTTTATATTAAAAAAAATCTCTGCATTAGTTCTCCATTATTTCCAATTGTCTAAGGCTTACCGTGCAGATTTCTAACGAATTCATAATAATAACAAAAATTATTTATAAAAAATAATAACATTGAGAACGGTATGTTCTGGTATTTATTATTTTAAATTTATTATATTAGTAACGTTTTGTTTATTTTTGGGTATTAATTGATATATCTAATAAAATGTAACTTCGAAAGCGAGCACTCTTCTATTAATTGACAGGTATATTTTATATATGTTTATTACTGTTTTACTACAGTGGTCTTTCCATTTAAAATCGGATGCGCTCTTCTAAGGCTTTCACGGGTTAGTTACAGGGGAAAGGAGTTTACGTTTAAATTTTCGGTCGGGTAGCGTCGGGTCTTAAGGGCGGTGAGTGGGCCCTATCCTACCCTCCAATCCTTAGAATACAACCAAGGGTTGTGTAAATTAATCGTTCAGAATCTTTTTTTTCTGCAGCCGTCCCGAAAATAAAACTTTCGGTATGATTTATTAAATCGAAAGTACCGCTTTACATAAATCGTACCGAAAGTAGTTATTTTCGGGACGGTTTTCTTTCACTTTCGGAACGATTTCTTTACTTTCGGGACGATTTTCGTTACTTTCGGGACGAATTTGCGTATATATGTAGGCGGCCTTGACAAAAACATCAACTTCGTATTTAATTATGACAGCGCTCGTCATATAACATTCGTATTGTTTTTGTTTTTTAACATAAAAAACGGCTGCAGAAAAAATATTGTACGTAACACGTTCCAAAAGTGATTTTATGGGACTCGCAGGACTCCAGGAAACTTCCTACTCAACCCGTAAAATATCAATTTCGGAACTTGTTACGTAAATTACTATTTTGAAAAAAAGAAAGTTTTTTTTGGTTTAATCAAAGAGTATTTGGAAGGTTAGAAAATGAAGGGCGGTGAGTGGGCCCTATCCTACCCTCCAATCCTTAGAATACAAATAAAGGTTGTGCAAGTGTAAATTAATCGATCAGAAATAATCTTTTTTTTTAGTCAGAGCCTATGCAAAAAAACAAAAAAAAACGGTTTTTTGGACCATTGACAATCGTTCTCTTTTATAGAAACTCCGGGAGGTGTTTAAAGGGCAGGAGGGCAGGATAGGGACCACCCACCACCCTCCGTTTTCACTGAAACCTAACCTAGAAAACAATGTCTGATTCAAAATTCTTATTCAGATCACGAGAGATGTAATAATTTCAAAAGCATAAAGAATGCGTTTGTGGGTAAAATGTAAATGAAACAAGGAGTGGTGGGTGGGCTATATCCTACCCTCTGATTCTTTTAACACGCCCCGGATCTTCTATATAGTACGTTTGACAAAGGTCTAAAAAATTATTTCTTTATCAATTAATTTACACTTGCGAAACCCTCGTTTGTGTTCTAAAGATTGAAAGATTGAATAGATCCCACCCACCGCTCTTCGTTTCCATTAAAACCTAACCTAGAAAACACTGTTTGATTGAACTAATCTATTAGTCAGATCAGAGAGGTTGCTGGCTGAGCCCTATTCCAACCTCCAACCTTTTGAACACTCCCAGTGTTTCTATAACACAAAATTCATGAAATAAAAAGTTTTGAAAAAAAATGCCAAAAATATCTGCAAAAGTCATTAAAAAGGTTATGAAAAGGAGAATTCTAAAAAATGTCATGAAGAAAATTCCGAAATATATAAAAAATTGTCCTGTAAAAACAGTCTTGAAAAATTGCCATAAAAATAACATTTTTAAAAAATAAACAAAACATTTTCTGAAAAAAAAGCATTGTAAAATGTCCTTAAAATGGTCTTTGAAAAGATCTGAAGAAATTGTCCTAAAAAAGATATTCCAAAGAGTCTTGAAAAAATGTCCTGCAAAAAGGCCCAAAATAAGTTCTTAACAAAATTCCTTAAATAAAAAGTTTTGAAAATAGTGTTGAAAAAAAGCTAAAAACATCAGAAAAAGCTTAAAAAGACGAAAAAAGGTTATGAAAAGAGCAATTTTATAAAATGTCGTGAAGAAAATTTTGAAAATTTTTTTCTAAAAAAAATCAGGAAAAGAAGTCCTTAACGAAAAGTCCCGAAAACGTCCCGAGAAAAAAAAATCCCGTTTTTGAAAAGAAATCCTGAAAATAAAGGTCCTGAAAGAAAAAGTCCTAAAAATAAGTCTTGAAAAAGAATCCTCGAAGAAAGGTCTCTTAAAAATGCCCTTAAAAAAGTTCTGAAAACATTGTCCTGAAGTACCAAAAAGGCTAACAGAACAAAAACCTGTTAAGGTAAATATTCGGAAATACGAAATTTTACCAAGAGCTTAGTTCTTCAAATTCTAAAATAACACTTATGTTCAAAGTTTCATGGTCTCATTTCTGTATTAGTTTTTGAGATACAGCGACCGTTATGTAGAGAAAAATGGTGATGTGGCCTTCATGTTACTTTCTCCGACTTGATGGTATCATTTATATTTACGCTTTCATGGTTTATTTTCAATTTAAATCATTTTGTAGACTCGGAAGTGACGTTTAAAACGTCAAAATTATGAAAGATGGAAACATTCAAAAACTCAGTTTACTCAAGAACTAAACAGATTTCGTAAAAAACTTATTCTTTATAAGTTGTTCATTATAACATTCTATACAATTATTATTTACATAAATTTGCTCTAACTATTATCGTTTCATAATTATAAGCCAAAAATAAAAAAAATAATCTTTTTTTTCTCGAATAACAATGATTTCTAACATTTCTTTGTTGTCTCCAATGTTTGTTTAAATGTTTTTGTGATATTTTTCATATTTAAGAAAATATTGGCAAAAAACAAAAAACAGTTAAACACCCACTTCAGGTGTATGAAATTTTACCAAAAGCTTTTCAGTTCTTCGGATTATCAAATAAGACGTATGTTCAAAGTTTCATATCAATTGCTCGATCAGTTTTTGAGATACAGCGCGCACAGTCACACACACACACACACGCACATAGACACAAAAAAAATTCCAGAAATTGTTGATATGGCATCTAGGGACCCCAAAACGGACATTTCCGTAAAAAAAAATTTTGAAAACATTTTCACGATCACAATACGTGACGAAGAAAGTTACAAAGTATATGTTTTCTAGAATTATACAAAATTTTAATTATAAATTAGTATGTGGATCAGAGATCTTAAATTCTCACACACGGGTGTCCAGATTTCCATATTTTCAAAATCTTCCTTCTTTACCTTTTTTTTTTAATAAAAAATTTCCGTTCAATGGTATTCATTTAATTTGATTGTTACAAGAAGGGTAATTTATTAATTTCTCATATTGAGCATTCGACCTTTACAGTCTCCGCCGGAGCCCGGATCGCGCACGATTATGTCATTTTCTCTCATTGCCGTCAACGCGTTGCGCAACAATGCGCAGATTGGACCATTTTCGTACCAGAATGGTGTAACCGGTCAAGGTGACTCGAATGGCCCCTATACGGGTGTGTTTTAATATTTAACACCAGGAAATTTCGCGGAATGTCATTAACACGGCCGATTGTTGTAATAATTAAAAAAATAGCGATTTGTAGAAGTTGAAAAGAAATATCGTCAACCCGAAATATTATTATTTGTGTTTTATAATAATTTAAATTTCTTACATATTTGCTGAAAAAACTGTTCCTTACCAAAAATTTATGTTTCCAATTAATTTGTGTGGTTGGCGTATTAAAAAAAAAATGTACACCCAACTTTCGCTTTATACGATTTTCAACAAATTATTTCTTCAAAATCATTTTATAATAAAAAAAAATATTGCAAGTTTATCCGGTATACCTTCTGTACAGTAATTACCCCCCCCCCCCCCCCCCAAGAATTTTTCGCTTATCAATTTTTATTGCTAAAAATTACTGATATTCCATATTCCAAACAAATAATATAAGCGGTAAATTTTTTCAACGCTTTAAAACTTTGGAAAAGGATAAGGAGATTTAACGGAATAAGTGTACGAGAGCGGAAGCACCAGTTTATTTATCTTTTTTTTAATTACCCCCTTTAGACTAGTTGGCTGGAAACGCCCTTGCTTCTGTAACACAAACATCAATTGCGTGTGCTGAAATTATAACTTTAGCATAGACGGCGAAAACTTTAGCAGCATGCATTGATGAATTGATGATGAGATAACTTTGGATAAGGAAGATCTGATTGAAGTTGAGGGTAGTAATGAGAACGTGAACCCTGATGACTAAGCCAAAGGTGACTAATAGTTAATTTAATTCGCGAAGGTTCGAAATTTGTTACCAGTATGGAACATCATTTTCCGAGTCTTGATTCGGACATGCATTAAAATATTCAACGTAACTTTCAGATTTGTACGGCTGGATACCAAGAACTATATAAGCAACTTCAGAAACCAAAATCCAGTATAACAGACTTAATAATAAATAGAAAGTAAATATCAGAAAAATCTTATAAACCCAGCATTAAACACTATATGTATTTGACTTGTGAAACATTGTTATGTGGTGCATCAAATAAGTTATTACTTATTACTTATTACTATTATAGCAAACTAAACCTGGAAAATGTAAAAAATGTAAACTGTTTTGGTGCCTAATATTGTTTTCCGAACGTAGTCTTGCCACTTTAACAGGTATCATGTTGGCAAACGTTAAGCTTCACAAAGTTTTGAGGCGATACGGTTGATATCAACGTGACCTTGAAAGATAACATTCTGTTCAAAAATCAATGCCTGCTCTTCATTTTTTTAAAACTTCAAATACCTCTTATAGCAAACAATTTTGCGATAAGTGTGAAACATCATTACTTTTGGGAGATGAAAAGCTACACAAAAATGAAATAAAAAATCCAGATCCGCATTTAAAAAAATAAAGTTGATGTGAGAATGAAAAAAAATGTTTTCCAGAAGACCTTATAAAAGTCTCTTGCTTTTTTAAAATACCCAGTAATAAAGTCTTAAAAACATAAAAACCAAAATTTATTTTTATCGGTTATTTTTACGCGGAAAATCTGCGGAAGAAGGGTATGCAATTTTTACGGATTCATAATCTTAATTAAATTTTGAATAATTTTGAACAGTTTCAGGTCGGTGGCAATTGTTTTTATATTTTTTTCTAGTCGCCAAATGTGGTGCATTTTTTTCGCAAATTTAAGCTTTGATTATATGCGGAAAAAGTTTATGTAGTTTTTACGGATTCATAATCTTGATAGAATTTTAAATAGTTTTGAACAGTTTCAGGTCGGTGGCAACTTTTTTCAATTTTTTTTCTAGTCGCCAAATTTAGTGCATTTTTTTTGCAATATGCAATTATCAGAAAATCCGCTGAAGAAGTGTATGTAGCTTTCACGGATTCGTGATCTCCGGAAGTAGTCGGAATATTCTAAATTTTTTAAAAAAAAATTATTAAACATTAAATTGCGCAACTTTGTATTCCTTCAATCAACTGTCTATCTCCTATAGTTACTGAGATAACAGTGCTAATGCATAGAATTTGTAACACCCTGTACAGAAATCCTAGGCTTGTTTGCGATTGATTTTGGATTACGAACAAGCCAATAATAATTTATTATGTTGAGTATTTTTTGTATTTCCAAGTAAACAAATGAGTCATCTAGATTATTTTTTTCGCACAAATTCTTGGGATAAAAAAATAAATACTACGACGCGCGAAACAATGAAATAAATTCTTAGAGGTAGTTGTTTATATTTAATACGCAATTTTTTATCATTTGCTTTATTTATAGGCTAGTCAAGGCTACCTGAATGAAAATAGGGCATTTTTTGTTGCTATTATAAAAATTAATTAAGAAATGTTTGCGTATTTTCTTTATATATATATATACAAGGTGTCTAAAAAAGACACCACCAAAATGATATGGTGCATTCCTGAGACAAAAAAAGAGCAAATTAACTAAATTTATCTATATGAAAAATTACATAACTTCCAAGATACAGCAAGTCAAAGTTTAAGATTTTTAAAATATTTTAATCTATATCTCGAAAATGGCAGATGAGAATGATTTGTTTATTTTTTTCTGACAACTACATTAGGTGTACTACATTGTTTAAAAATTTCAAGAAATTTCTTCAAGTACAAAGGTGCTCCAGAGGACATGCTGTTTACATTATTACATAGAACTTTTTTGTTCTTCATATTTTTTACAATTTAATATTTTTTTCAATGCAACTCATCACTTTTAAAGAATTTATAACTCTTAAAGTTTTTTTGTTTACGCCTTATTTTTAACAAAAAAAAATAAAAAAGAACTTATTGTTCATTGTTTAATTGCGCTCGTCCTGCAAGAAAAGTCTTAAAAATAACTATAATCCAAAAACTGCTTTTATTTTAACATATTAAATTATTTAACAAATTACAAAAATTGTTCAAAATGACCCTCATAAAAAAAATCACAGTACACATTGTATGCGCGTGCGAGCGTCGCGTCGATGCGCTTCAGCCACCGGCGATACTTCGGTCACCACCACTCCACCTGTTAACCAGTTTTACTTGCATTGAAAGTTTTAATTGTATTGACACACGTTTTCAACGAATTGACACCCGCCTAGTTAGATTATTTCATTTTTTAACACGAAATTTTCCAAAAACAATAGGTTTTTTTTTATTTTTTTTTTGTTAAAAATAAGGCGTAAACAAAAAAACTTTAAGAGTTATAAATTCCTTAAAAGTGACGAGTTGCATTGAAAAAAATATTGAATCGTAAAAAATGTGAAGAACAAAAAAGTTCTATGTAATAATGTAAACAGCATGTCCTCTGGAGCACCTTTGTGCTTGAAGAAATTTCTTGAAATTTTTAAACAATGTAGTACACCTAATGTAGTTGTCAGAAAAAAAATAAATAAATCATTCTCATCTGCCATTTTCGAGATATAGATTAAAACATTTTAAAAATCTAAAACTTTGACTTGCTGTATCTTGGAAAGTATATAATTTTTCATATAGATAAATTCAGTTAATTTGCTTGTTTTTTGTCTCAGGAATACACCATATTATTTTGGTGGTGTCTTTTTTAGACACCTTGTATATATATATACATGAACTTTATTCAAACATACATACATACAAAATATACATATGTTAGAAAGGGCCATCGACCTAGTCCTTCAGCCCGGCTTTTCTTTATATTTCTTATTGTACTGGAAAAAAATATTATTTGCGAAAATTGTGATTTTATTTTTCAACAAAAAAATCTAGATGGCGCTAGTGATTTGACGGCTATGACGTCATCGAAGAATTTTTAAACATAATGATTTTAAACGCGCAAACCCCTGCCTTGACGAGGCCTCGAACGACCTAAATTAATCTAAATTTATAATTAAAAAAACACAAGTCGCACATCCACCAAACCCTATATCATTGTAATTGTTAAAAAGGTGTCGATTTGAAAATGTAAAAATATACAGTGTTCCATTTAAAAAAAAAAACTGCCGATGACGTTATATTTCGAAAAATTGGTTACCTGTAGAAAATCAAAATATGTCGCTGAATAGAATAAATAAAACTATCAGATTTCTTTTTCAAGAAATAAGAAAACAACAGACGTTTGGCCAGAAAACTCTGTATACGAAACGGTTGCATGCTAGTGTTACTTCTAGTGACTACATTTAGATGGCGCTTATTTACTCCAATGTATCCATATTCCCTGCCGTTTTCTGTTATTTCAAGTTAAAAATTTCTTTTTAGGCAGGCTTCAGACAATGATACCAAGAGGTTTTTAAATTAAGCGTTCAGTTCATTTTACGCATGTTTAAGTTGATAGCGCCATCTAGCGAAACCCAACCCCCCCACCCCCCTGATTGTCATTTTGGCCGAAACTCTTCAATTTCGATTTCCTAGTTCGTGTTTTTGTGGTAATTTTTTTCAGAAAAAATCATAAATACTCATTATTTAATAGATATTAAGCTTTTTAAGCATATTTCATAATTAATTATTTTTTTACAATTTTTCAAACCGTTGAAGGCAAATTTTGATTTTGCAGTTCAAGTTTGGAGCGTTGTCATTTTATTTTGATGAGGGATGCGGTAATTGTTTTAACAGGAAATCATAAATACATTATTATTTTATAGATATTTAGCTTTTGAAGCATATTTCTTGATTCATTAATTTTTTACAATTTTTCAAACCGTTCGTTGAAGGCAAACTTTGATTGCGCAGTTCAAGTTTAGAGCGTTGTCATTTTACTGACAGACTAACTCCTACAACTTAAATTGTATATAATGTAAAAAAATTGTTAGTGTTTTGAATTCAATTCAATTTAAAAATCGGAAAAAGTCACATCACCATTTTTCAATTCAAAATTCTGCAAAAATTAGGATTTAAAATAATGCCCGAAATATAACCTTACTAGTGAGACGATTTTTATTATTCCAATTGTTCAGAAATGACACGCTTAAAATACAACACAAAGAACAAGAACGCACACTAAATACTCGTCCAACGATCAAAGTCCATTTCAATCATCTATTTCATTCAGGGCTAATTTTTTCCCCATTCACGCGATCCAAAAGTTCATTTCAATTAACCTTTTTTTTTTCTATTCAACCGCTCTAAAAGATAATAGAATACAAAAACCTAACAACACACAAACAAAAATAAATGTTCGCTTTATATGATACACTGATTTGTTATTCAACCTTGAAATTCATCATTGCGAATGAGGAAATTAATCCTTCCGAGATGTAATACGATAATGGATGATCGCACAAGGATCCGTTATGATATAAGTGTTAACCAATTAGCAGATAACTCGAGAGTGATTCACCTGTATTTGACATTCGTGGATTCGCTTGAATTTGTGCCGTGCGATCATCGAATAGTTTTGGGTAGAATCACAGAATGAAATGCATCATTGTTCTTTGGAAAATTATTAATTGTGTATGATTGAATCAATTCAACTGAAAAAAATGCAATTCCTGATAATCGATTTTCCAGACTTTGAACGGCCGTAGCGGCTAAATGAGGAATCCAAATCGAACACGGTTTGCAAATCTGTGCTACTTGTGTGCAAATTAGTCGGATTCAATTAAAATTTGCGTTTCGAAATTTTTGAAGAAACTTGAAAAACTACCCAAGGTTTTTTTTTTGCGAACGCGCCACAGTCTTCAAATTGACACTTGTTCTTGTTCGCAAATACATTTTCTGATGAGTCTCCATGAGATCTTTACAGTGACGTATAGAAACTCCCAATCGAACCAGTGGAAATCATTTCAAAACCAATTTTGGGAAACCACTAGTTCGATTCGGAATTTCTTTACGTCACTGTAAAGATATCATCAAGACTCATCAGAAAATGTACTTGCGCAAGAACAAGCGTGAATTTGAAGCCCGTGGCGCGTTCGCAAAAAAAACTCGAAAATTAAAAAAAATCGAAAAAACTCAACTTTCTTAAAAATCATCATAGACCGTTAAAGTGCCCATACTTTTTCATCAGAATAAAGAGAGAAATCGATTTCCGTTATAAAAAAGTAACTAGCTAATATAGTAACAAAGTTGAAAATTTTAGAAAATAATTGATTTTTCAGATTTTGAACGGCTGTAACGATGAAATGAAACTGTTTGCTAAAGCAGGCATGTTAAACACGCTGTCTGTAGCCCGGCAAGGTTGGTGTATCAAATATTTAAAAAAAAATTATATACAAGGTAAAAATAATTATTTTTTGTTTGGATTCAATTGTAGTTTTTTTTTGGTAATACGGCCCGCGGCTTGTGTGTAATACTTGATGTGGCCCTTGGTGGTAAACAAATTTGACATGCCTGTCCTAAAACTTAAGTTTTGGGCAATATCTGGATGGGTTATTCAAATTTTAGTCACAGAATATTTACTCGACGCTTCCACTGCCTGGGCGATAATTTATTTATTTATTTAACACCCAATAGACATAAAGTCCAATTACAGGGGCATATACAGGAATACATATAAAACCAATATAATAATAACAAAAACTTTATACTGGAAAGAAATTATCCTTCACTGACCGTAACAAACTTGAAATCTTTTCGCAGCTTCCAAGGAAATCATAATTTAATGCTTAGATTGTCACTTGGCACCGCGGTTAATGATCAAATAATACGTTTGTAAGTTAATGGAGAAGTTATTATCTAATACCAATGCCACATTGTAATTAACACGAATATAAAAAGCATGATTGAGGCACTAATTACAGTCTTTGCAAGGTTTTCAGCGCGGTTCAGCTCGTATAATTTATATAATTGCGGCGAGAATATCTTTGAAATGGTGCGACTTTAAAATGCTCACTTTCAGACCATTTATGATACAAATTTGAACTGCGAAATCAAAGATTTCAAAAGTTGTGAAAAATTATTGAATTAAGAAATATGCTGCAAGTGCTTAAAATCTATAAAATAATAATGTAGTTATGATTTCCTGCTAAAAAAATTGCCGTATCCCTTGTCAAAGCAATATGACAACGCTCCAAACTTGAACTGTAAAATCAAAATTTGCCTTCAACGGTTTGAAAAATTGTAAAAAATTAATGAATCAACAAATATCCTTCAAAAGCTAAATATCTATAAAATAATAATGTATTTATGATTTCCTGTTAAAACAATTACCGCATCCTTCGTCAAAACAAAATGACAACGCTCTAAACTTGAACTGCGAAATAAAAATTTGCCTTCAACGGTTTGAAAAATTGTAAAAAATTAATGAATTAACAAATATCCTTCAAAAGCATAATATCTATAAAATAATAATGTATTTACGATTTCCTGTTAAAACAATTACCGCATCCCTCGTCAAAACAAAATGACAACGCTCCAAACTTGAATTGCGAAATCAAGATTTGCCTTCAAAGGTTTGAAAAATTGTAAAAAATTAATGAATCAAGAAATATACATCAAAAGCTAAATATCCATAAAATAGTAATGTATTTCTAATTTCCTGTGAAAATAATTGCCGTATCCCTCGTCAAGACAAAATGACAACGCTTCAAACATGAACTGCGAAATCAAAATTTGCCTTCAAAGATTTGAAAAATTGTAAAAAGTTAAGGAATCAAGAAATTTGCTACAAAAGCTTAATATCTATAAAATTATAATGCATTTCTGATTTCTTGTGAAAACAATTGCCATTTCTCTCGCCAAAACAAAATGACAACGCTCCAAACTTGAATTGCGGAATCAAAATTGGCCTTCAACGATTTGAAAAATTGTAAAAAATTAATGAATTAAGAAATTTGCTATAAAAGCTTAATATCTATAAAATAATAATGTATTTCTGATTTCCTGTGTGGAACAATTGCCATTTCCCTCGTCAAAACAAAATGACAACCCTCTAAACTTAAGCTGCGAAGTCAAAATTTGCCTTCAACGATTTGAAAAATTGTAAAAAATTATTGAATCAAGAAATATGCATCAAAAGCTAAATATCTATAAAATAATAATATATTTATGATTTCCTGTTCAAACAATTACCGCATCTCTCGTCAAAACAAAATGACAACGCTCCAAACTTGAATTGCGAAATCAAAAGTAAGACAGACTAACTCCTACAACTTTAAATTGTATATAATGTAAAAAAAGTGTTAGTGTTTTGAATTCAATTCAATTTAAAAATCGGAAAAAGTAACATGATGGTCACATCACCATTTTTCAATTCAAAATTCTGCAAAATTAGGATTTAAAATGATGCCCGAAATATAACCTTACTAATGAGACGATTTTTATTATTCCAATTGTTCAGAAATGAAACGCTTAAAATACAACACAAAGAACAAGAACGCACACTAAATACCCGTCCAGCGATCAAAGTCCATGGCTTATTTTCTATTAAAATGTTATATTCTTTTACTCTTTGGAAACATTCTTATACCTGCAAATTTTCCGTGACGTCAAAATGATTTTTTTTTCGCTTGATCTCGCGTGCACTTATGATTTCACTGCTAAGAAATATTTATCTCATGATGTAATTGATATGAAATATATTTTTGATGATGTAATTTTCCACGAATAACCTTAAAAATCACAATGAACAATAGGCGTGTTATCGCAGCTCCAGGTGAAAACGTTGTCAAATAATTACCTTTTCAATGCAATCATTCGAGTTATTAAAACTTGAGAGAAAACCTTCAGCTTTAAAAAAGAACTATGCCAAGAATACGACATGGTATGAATCGAGAATTACTCACCGTTACAATCATCATTGCTAGAATATACAGGGTGTTTTTGAATCGGTAGTAGAAAAAAAATATAATAGTAATTGTTGCTGGTGATGAGGCTCTACACAAAAAAAAGTTTTTTCCAAGATAAAAATAATATAAATGTTGATCAAAATTGTTAATTAGTTGCAAAGGTAATTCTCGTAGCTTAGCAATATATTTATAAAAAATAAGCTCATTTATTTGTTTAAATGTTTTTGTGATATTTTTCATATTTAAGAAAATATTGGCAAAAAACAAAAAAAAACAGTTAAGGTAAACACCCACTTCCGGTGTACGAAATTTTACCAAAAGCTTTTCAGTTCTTCGGATTATCAATTAAGACGTATGTTCAAAGTTTCATATCAATTGCTCTATTTTTTTTCCAGAAATTGTTGAAATGGCATCTAAGGACCCAAAAACGGAAATTTCCGTAAAAAAATTTAAAAAAAAATCACGATCACAATACTTTCTCGTACTTCGTAACGGAGAAAGTAAAAAGGGAAGTATTATGATCTTGGAATTTGTTTAAGAAATAAAATAAATATACGTTTTGACGATTCTAGAGGCGAGTTCAACGATTGGTAAAAAAAATTGAAGATGATGTGGCCAGTATGTTACTTTCTCCGATTTGATGGTATTATGTTCTGCTTCTACTTCCAATTCAATTCAATGTTTTCTTCATCGTCTATATTTCCGGGTGATGTATTGCTTTTCTCATGTTTTCCCACCACGTCTTCAATAATGTCAAGATAAAACTGATGCTTAATTGATGGAACATAATTTGAAAGTTTCTGTAAATCTTTTATTTTTCATTCATTATATTGGTTACCAGTCTTACTCCTCGTTTTCTAACGATTTATATTTTTTTGTGACTTATGCAAGACTTGTCGATAACATCAATAAATGAAATGAAATGAAATGAAATGAAATAACATTCACCTCTTCTTACCGAGAGAAAATCTTTTTTTGTATCTTCGGGAAGATCGTATGTGGCATCACTCTGATAATTAGTTGAGAGTTTTAAATATCCATTCTCTAAAGTGTCTTTCTATTGGGTAATATTTGTATCTATACCATATAGCTAATGTAATAATGCAAATAATAATAATAATAAGAAATTTTATTTAAATGAATTAATTTTATGTTAAGCAAAATGGATCCAATTGATTTCCTCTATTGTTCCTACAATTTCTCAGATTAAGTCATTGCTAATTTTAAGTGTGTTATCAGCGGTAACCCTGTCGATGTGAAAATTAACCGATTGTGCACGGGCATGCAGTTTTAGAATCGATTTACCACGTACTAATTTATCAGCAATCATTTCCCTGAAATGCAAATTTAAATTACCAATTATTCAACTTAGTCAGATATACAATACCCGGAAATTTATCTTTGAAGGTATTTATTCAAAATGAGTGTTCATATTTTGCCTTTATATATTTTTCAGAATGCTTCTTCATAAATTTCGCATAAATTTATATTATTTGGCAGATAAATTCTATAAGTTTTAGTATTTTGTGTAATTCTTGATTGTTTTGCAAAACGCTTAATTAATGTTTATCTTTAAAAATTGAAAATTTAATTTCTTCATTATGTATTTCCCTGTAATATGTCTGTTGGGATAATAAGCTTATTATTATTATTATTAACTCGCCTGTTATACTTATTTTAATGAAATTTACAACTAGAGTCAGGTTTCATTTATATGCGGCTTTTGAGTTATACTCTGGCCGCGCTATGAAGGCGTCTAAGGTGATTAACAAAGGGTCGGAAGGGCCGTCCTCATCAGAAGTGATTGAATATTTTGTTACTTTACACTCACAGATGTTTACAGTTTACTTGCTAGCTATTGGTACTTCTATTTACAAATCAGTGGTTCTTGAAAGGTTACAGATAACTTTGGTCTAAGTTAATCATCTCATATGCCATCATAGCGCGTCCAGACTTTATACGGAATTTTTAGCTTGCAAAGGATGACTAATCAGTTTCTTTAAAATAAATTTCATAACACAAATACGGTCGGGTCGGGCTTAGATGAATTGAAATTTATTATAGACTCTTGTATTTTTTTCAATTCGCAAATTCACAAAAATATTATTCTATCAATATCTGAAAAAGAATAATATTTGATTTGGTTATTAATTTTTTTTCGGAATGGTATAATCGAAATTAAAAATTTTCAAACTTAGTCGGGCCGGGCTTTCAGAACCCCTCAGGGCCCATACACAAAATATAAAAACAATTGTCATCGCCTTAAAACTTTTCTAAATAACTTACAATACATTCAAGAATGTGTTTTCGTGAAAAACTGAATTGGATACGGCCTACACACCACATGGATTAAAATTGATTCAAAAATCAATTGTCATCGGCTTCAAACTTCCTAAAACAACTTAAACATATATTTAAAAATGTGCCTTCGTGAAAAGATTTACAAAAAGAAAAAATATATAAAACAA
The DNA here is from genome assembly GCA_910593695.2 of Ocypus olens. Lineage (NCBI taxonomy): Eukaryota > Metazoa > Arthropoda > Insecta > Coleoptera > Staphylinidae > Ocypus > Ocypus olens. The sequence goes on along the minus strand of OU343062.1, from coordinate 42,929,884 downwards.
ATTGTCATCGACTTTAAGTTTTTAAAATGACCCAAAATACATTTAAGAATGTGCATTTATGAAAAGCTCGATTGAAGGATACGCCCACCCACCACCTGGATTGTAGTATTTGTAGGATAAGGCCCACCCAATACCTGGATTGTAGATTAGTGCCTAGCCATAAAAAAATTAGAAAACAATTGTCATCGACTTACATTTTCCAGAATGAGTTCAAATATGTTTAAGAATGCGCTTACGTAAAAAAAATGGATTGTACCCACCATGTGGATTGTAGGATAGGGCATACCCAACAAAAAAACAATTGTCATCGACTTAAAACAACTTTCTAAAATGATTAAAAATACATTTAAAAATGAGTTTTCGTAAAAATCTGGTTTGTAGGATACGGCCCACCCATCACATGGATTATATAATCGGGCCCACCCACTACCTGGATTAAAAAATGGGGCCCACCCACCAGATAAAAACAATTGGGATCGACCTGAAACTTTCCTAAATGACTTACAATATAATCAAGAATGTGTTTTCGTAAAAAGCTGGATTGGAAGATCCGACCCACTTACCACACGGATTGTACGATAGGGCCTACTTACAAAAAATAAACAATTGTCATCGACTTAAAACTTTCCAAAATGTCTCAAAATACATTCAAGAATGTGCTTTCGTAAAAAGCTAGATGGTTGAATATGGCCCACCCACTACTCAAATTGAAGGATAGGGCCTACCTACAAAAAAAAAACAATTGCCATCTACTTAAAACTTTCCAAAATGACTTAAAATACATTCAAGAATGAGCTTTCGTGTAAAGCTAGGTTGTAGGATACGGCGCACCCTCCAACTGGATTGTAGGATAGGGCCCACATACAAAAAATATAAAAACAATTGTATTAAAAGCTTTTTGAAATTACTTAAAATACATTAATAATATGCTTTCGTGATAAGCTAGTTTGTAGGATACGGCCCACCCACCACCTGGATTATGGAATAGGGCTCACCCACCAAAAAAATTTAACAAAATTGTCATCGACTTAAAAGTATCCAAAATGACTCAAAATATATTCAAGAATATGCTTTTGTGAGAATATAGATTTTAGGATAGGATCCACCCACCACCTGGATTGTAGGATAGGGCCCACTCACTAAAAGAAAATAAAAAAAAACAATTGTGGTCGATTTAAAACTTTCCAAAATTACTTGAAATACATTTGAGAATACGCTTACGTAAAAAGTTGGATTGAAGTACGGGCAATACACCACCTGGATTGTACGGAACGGCCAACTAAACACCTAGATTGTAAGATAGGGCATACCCACCGAAAAGAATTCAAAACAATTGTCATCGACTTAAAACTTTCCAAAATTACTTAAAATACATTCAAGAATGTAAAAATAAATAAACCATTATTATTATTAAAAACTGGATTATTGGATACAGCCCACCCACCATCTGGATTGTAGTCTAGGGTCTGTCCTGGGGTCTCAGTCCTGAGATCTGCGTCGAAAGGTACGAGGCATGGGGGTCTAAGTTCGGGGTCTGGTCCTGGGGTCTGAGTGTTGTGGTTTGAGACCTAGTCATGGAGTCTGGGCTATGAGTCTGTATTGGGGTCTGAATCCTGGGATCCGAGTCCTAGGTTAAAGAGCCTGAAGTTTGAGACTCGGTGTCTGAGGGCTAGGGTCTGTCATGAGGTCTATGTCCTGGGGACTACGTCTTGAGGTCTTGATTCTGGGGTCTGAGTTCTGAGGTCCAAGTTTTAGGGTCTGAGTCCTGGGGTCTAAGCTCCAGGGTATGAGGCCTGGGGTCTGAGTCCTGGGAACTGAGTCTTGGGTTATAGAGCCTCGAGCTTGAGGCTTGGGGCTTCGGGGCTAGGGTCTGAGTCATGAGGTCCGAGTCCTGAGTTCTGGGGTCTAAGTCTTGAGATTTTGGTTCTGGTGTCTGAGTTCTGAGGTCCAAGTCTTGGAGTCTGAGTCCTGGGATCGAAGTATTAGGTTCTGTCCTAAGGTCTGAGCCCCAGGGTATGAGGCCTGGGGTCTGAGTCCTGGGAATTGAGTCTTGGGTTATAGAGCCTCAAGCTCGAGGCTTGGGGTCTCAGGGCTAGGGTCTGAGTCATGAGGTCCGAGTCCTGAGTTCTGGGGTCTGTCTTGGTTCTGGTGTCTGAGTTCTGAGGTCCAAGTCTTGGGGTCTGAGTCCTGGGATCGAAGTATTACGTTCTGTTCTGGGGTCTGAGCCCCAGGATATGAGGCCTGGGGCCTGAGTCCTGGGGCCTGAGTCCTGGGGTCTAAGTTCTGGGATCTGAGTCCTGGGGTCTGATTCCTGGGGGCTGAGTCTTGGGTTATAGAGCCTGGAGCTTGAAGCTTGGGGTCTTAGGGCTAGGGTCTTAGTCCTGAGGTTTAGGTCTTGAGATCTTGGTTCTGGTGTCCGAGTTCTGAGGTCCAAGTCTTAGTGTCTGAGTCCTGGGGTCTAAGTCCTGAGGTCTGAGTCGTAGGATTTTAGTATAGGGTTTTAAGTCCTGGAGTCTGAGTTCCAGGGTATGAGGCCTGTGGTCCGAGTTCTGTAATCTGTGTCTTGGGGTCCGGTCCAAGCCCTTGGATCTGAGTGTTGGGTTCTAAGTCCTGGGATCCGAGTTACAGGATATGAGGCCTGGGTTCTGAGTTCTGGGGTCTGAGCTCTGGGAACTAAGTCCCGGATTATAGAGCCTGGAGTTTGAGGGTTGGTGTTGGAGGGCTAGGATCTGAGTCCTAGTGTTTAAGACCTGTGGTCTGAGTCCTGAGGCTTGTCTTGAGATCTGTGTCCTGAGATCTGAGTTCTGGGGTCTGAGTCTGTCTTGTAAACCGGAAGTGGGTATTTACCTTAATCATATCTTGTTTTATATGAGACTTGCAGCCCGACGCAATGGTCTGGTGGCCAGGGCGGATTTGTTGCGCTTCTCCTCTTTGGCGTTTCTACCTTTAAATCTTTTAAAATTCATCGCCTAAGTTTCAGTCATTGCTCAGCATGGAGAGTGATTTGAGAAACAGACTTTAGAGAAATCAATGATTTTGCCGCAAAAAGTGTCTTTCGCCTTAATATAAGCACTTTAGTTGTTCACCATTACTGATCAGGAAGTCACAAAGATTTAAAAAAACTCCAAAGTGTGGTATATTTTTCTATATTGAAAATTAATATCTTGACTTTCTTTAAAATCCGGCTCTGGCTCTAGGCTATAGTCTACTTAGCCTATGAATAAATCTGGTACTGCTAATATCAAAAATATTAAATTTTGCACATTTTCAGTAAACGTTACTTATTATCTTAAATGCTTAAAGCAACTTACATAGAGCAAATAGATGATCCTATTTGTATTTGCAAAGTTCAAATTCTTGTAGTGGAGGTATTATCATATTTTGAAGCTATAGTGACAGATCTGGGTTGGAGAAAAGAAAACTAACATTTCTGACATAAATATATATATTTACTCTCATTTTCCATCACGTGTCGAATGAAACTCCCTTTGCACTTTATTCAGCATCCATCTCGTGACAATCCACCAACGAAGAAAAACCAAAAGAGACGGGCATATCATTTTTTTTTACACATACAAAATCTGTCTACCTTAAAAATAATTTATAATACTGATTGAGGATATGCATTATCTTATTGATTGTTCTCATTTGTACCCTGTGGACAGCCGAAATAAAATCGGAAAGTTATAAAGGAACAACTAATTTAAATAAACTAAAAACAAAAAAAAATAGATCAAGCCGGTTAAGCCACATTAAGACATCGAAGCTCAGGCCACGCGTACGCAATCGTAGAGTTTATTATTTCTTAGGCCGATGTAGTTTGCATCAAGATGTTGAGATACGAATCGGCGAGGATTGGTTTTGTTGCAGCGACGGATAGTAAAAATTCGGAGAAATATTTTACATGTGACGCGTCTAGCTGTTATAGAGTAAACTGTTGTTATTGAAGCATAGTTTCCTTATCTACGAATTTTCACTAGCCGCTGATTTGTTGGAAGGTTTGTGGTTTGCCCAACAACGAGTTGTTGTAAGCACGGGCGAGTAAACCAGGGAAAGCATTGGTTTGTTGTAGCGACGGATGGTGAAAATTCGGAGGTGAAGCGCTTTGAGAGAGATGTGGCATGGCTGTATTTCTAGCTCTTCTAAAGGAAATTGATATTGAAGCACAGTTTCCTTATCTACGAATTTTCACTAGCCGCTGATTTGTTGGAAGGTTTGTAGTTTGCCCAAGAACGAGTTGCTGTAAGCACGGGCGAGAAACCCAGAGAGAGAATTGGTTTGTTGCAGCGACAGATGGTGAAAATTCGGAGGTGAAGCGCTTTGAGAGAGATGTGGCATGACTGTATTTCTAGCTCTTCTAGAGGAAACTGATATTGAAGCACAGTTTCCTTATCTATGAATTTTCACTAGCCGCTGGTTTGTTGGAAGGTGTGTAGTTTTCCAAACAACAAGCTGTTGTAAAAATGGGTGAGTAACCCGGGGAGAGCGTTGGTTTGTTGCAGCGACGGATGGTGAAGCGTTGCGAGAGAGATGACACGCATCTCTATGACAACTGCTCATGCCGTGCTACTTGCTCTTATAGAGGAAACAGGTATTGAAGCAACTACGAATTTTTACTAGCTGCTTGTTGCAAGGCTTGTAGTTTGCCGAAAGAAGCACAGGCGAGTAATGGAGCGGTAATTTATCAAATCGCCAAATTTTTTCTTCGACCTCCTTTGCCACCCCTGCGCGCTTCGTCACTCGCGCTTCGATTACACTCCCTATACGCCTGATAACATGCTGTACTAATTTATTTCTTGTAAGAAGAAACACTGGTTTCTTGCTCGGCTCGTGGTTTGCCAAACGACGAGCCGATTACAGCTGTTCATAATTGCATTATCTAAAATGACAGATAATGCAATTATGAACAGCTGTAATCTTCTTCCAACATTAACGTCAGAATTGCCTTTCTATCGATTATTACGTGTGGCTTGAGCATTACAAAGGGTAACAATTTCGGGAGCGTACATCCTAAATTTTTATATATATATTTGCAAATATTAACAGTAGTTAAATTTCTTTCTTTTAAAAGTACAGTCAGAGAAAATACAAATGCGAAACTCGCTCGGCGAGGGAATGCTGCCGCATGTCGGTGCTTAGTTCGGTCGAAACCGGTCAGTCCCTGTTTAAAATAGAATTATGAGGTAATAAAATTTATAAGCCTAGTTCCCTTCTCGCCCCTAAGTGATCGAGCGACGGACTCCATATCTGTGATTTTTTTCATCTTCCAATTTTTGGTGCGTCATCTTCAAAAATTTGAATAACTAAATTTTTTACGTTATATTGATATTTTTTATATATTTATCAATTGAAGAGAAATTTTATTTAAAATAATTGGTAATATTTTGATATTAATAATTTTATTTCAGTTTCGTGTAAATAATCCCATTTTTGCCAAGATATGACCTTGAAACCCTCGAAAATGAGATTTGATTTTTTTGACCACTAAAAATTATTATAATAATCTGAAAAATTCACATATATTTTTTACCCAAATAAAAGGTTATTTAGGGTATTCATGTTTTTATTAGCTTTAACCAGTTTTTTTCGCCCCGAACCGATCAAGTGACAGACAATTTTATTTAGTCAATGTTTTTTCAATGTTTGGTACGTCATCTTGAAAAATTTGAATAACTAATCTTTTTTAGATATTTTGTATATATTTATCGACAATTGAGCAGCAAAATTTTATCAAATTAATAATAGAGTAACAGTATGTTTATGTTAAGTTTAGATTCTTTTTTTTAAATTTTAAATACCTTATATCTTTACCAGTGGCGTCTCGTGGAACATGTTGATGGTAGAGCCACTTATATAATACCCCCCCTTTTTTTGAAAAAAAAGAACCATTTATCTTTTTCTAGACCAATCGAATATTTTGGCCAAAAAATCAAAAATTTGTATCAAAAATGATCTAAAATATCGGTCGAAAAAATAAAAAATCCTGGTTTAAAAATAAAAATTCAGACCAAAAAATTGAAAATACAAGCAAAAGAAAAATCATTTGCCATTTTCAGCCCCAAATATAACTCTTTTTAGCTTAAAATAACTTCCAACGAGAAATTCGAAAATAACAGCAAAAATTAAAATTAAAAAAAATCTAAAATATAGGACAAAAAAATAAAAAATCTAAATCTAATCTAAATTTCGTACCCAAAAATCAAAGTGGTAGACTAAAAAATCAAGATTTTTAACAAACGAATCGAAAATTTAAGTCGACTTAAATTGAAATCAAAACAATCGAAAATACAAAATATAGGCCAAAAACGTAGGGCCTAAAAAGGTGAAAATTTAGACAAAACATCGAAAACTCGGGCGTATGCAGACAAAAAATCGAAAATTTCTACAAACCAATCGAATATTTTGGTCAAAATTATGAAAAATAAAAAGAATTGGAACAAAAAAATCGAAAATACAGAAATGTAAAATATGGGCCAAAGAATCAAGAATCCTGATCTAAAAATAAAAAGACAAAAAATTAAAAACTTGGGTAGAAGCAAAATAATTTGCCAAAAATAAGTTTCTGATCAGAAATTCGAAAATAATAGCTAAAAAATAAAAAAAAACACGAAATGAAATCAATAATCCAAGTTAAAAAATCTAAAATATTGGATAAAAAACAGACTTTAAATCTAAAATATTGTATACAAAATTTAGACCAAATATCTAAAATTCTGAAATAAAATAAAAAATGGTGGACCAAGGAAAGAAAAATTTTAACAGGCAAATAAAGAAAATTTTAGGGCAAAAGATAAAAGAAAATAAAAATCTACAATGTTGGCCAAAAAGTCGAAAATTCAGACAAAACATCGAAAACTCGGACCTAAAGATAATAAACGCAGACTAAACGAAAAATCAAAAATGCAGACAAAAAAATCGAAAATTTTGACAATAAAATCGTGAAGTTAGTAAAGAAAAATTAAAAAAAAATAATAATTCAAATTTGTAATGTAGGTCAGAAAGTCGAAAATTTAGACATTGCATAGAAAATTCGGCCCTAAAAATAACAAATGCAGGCTAAAAAATCGAAAATTTCAACAAACAAAACTCGAAAATACCGGAAAAAGTTAAAAAAATCTCGCATATAAATCAATAATTCAGGTTATCGATATTTGAATCAAAATCAAATCAAAAATTTGGAACTGGAATTAAAATTTCGTCCCGAAAAATAAAAAATGCGGACCAAAGAATCAAAAATTTGAACAATTAAATCGAAAATTTAGGTCAAAATAAAGAATATTTAGAATATTTAAAAAAAATAAAAAATTCAAAGATAAAATATTTTGACCAAAAATATCGAAAATACAGGTCAAAAATTTAAAAATTAAAAATTCGTCTGGAAAAATAAAAAATGCGGACCAAACAGTCGAAAATTTTACTAATTAAATTTACGCCAAAATAAATAAGGTTTGGGCCTAATAATCAAAAATTTAGACAAAAAAAATCGAATATACAGGTCAAAAATCTAAAAAAAATGTATTTGCTGAGTACAATACTTTGTACTGATTCTGGATTCTAATCCAAGAATTTCATGAACATTCTCCAATTTGAACCACGGTTTTGGATCTTAAACGCATAATTTGTGACCAAAAATTAAACATTAGGATTTTAATTTGATAATCATATGTAAAATCCGAAATTTGAAATATTTAATCTAAGTTTTTGGCCCCTAAACGCAGGATTTGAGACTTAAAATTCAAAATTTGGATTCTAATACAAGAATTTCAATAAACATCTCGAATTTGGACCATAGAATCTATGGTTTTTAAACACAAACTTTGTGTTGAAAAATTTAATTTGATAATTATATCTCTAATTTGAAACTTTAAATCCAAGTTTCTGGTCCTTAAACGCAGAACTTGAGACCCAAAATCCAATATTTGGATTCAATTGATTAATTGCATTTAAAATCTGGCATTTGGAACATAAAATTCAAGTTTTTGACCCTTAAACGCAGAATTTGAGTCCTAAAATCAAAAATTTGGATTATAATCTACGAATGTCATGTAAAATCTCAAATTTGGATTATAGAATTCATGGTTTTGGACCTTAAACACAAAACTTTTGCAATAAAATTCAAGATTTTGATTTGAATCCGATAATTTGATTAAAGGTTTTATTAAAATACAAGGTGTTCCATTTAAAAAAAAACACAACTTTGATATTTTAAGGCGTTTGGAACACCCTGTACAATATGAAATTAATTTTAAAGAGTAACCATAATAGACCCCCATATATCCTAAAAGTCAAACTTTTTGAAAGTCACCATATTCCGTGCCGTATAGCGTGAATAACCCTATACAGGGTGTTTCAAATTCGAGGCTCACCATGGGGATCTCGATTATTAGAAGATATAGAGGGTATGTTTAAATTTGGCACTTTTGCAGAATTTTATGCTGATTAATAATCCACTGGAAAAAATCACTTATGCCATCTATTAGATAATAAAAAAGTGCTATAAGAAGGTCTTTACCGTTTTTAAATATCGCCTCAAATAACGAGGATATAAAGAAAAAACGAAAATCAGTTTTTTCAGTTTTTTGGACTTTACTCGAAAACAAAAGAATTTAAGTATTTTTTTTCAGTGGATTATTAATCAACATAAAATTCTGCAAAAGTGCCAAATTCAAACATATCCTCTATCTCTTCTAATAAGCGAGATCTCCATGGTGAGCCTCGAATTTGAAACACCCTGTATATTTCAATCTATCCTAAATTTATTTTAATTGTTGATACATTTATAAAAATATAAAATGACCTTGAAAAATTCATCTAATTTGGTATTTTGATCAATAATATATGTGATTTTTTCAGATTTTTTTTAGTGGTTAAAAAAATTATATTTGAAAAATTCTTATTTTGGGGAATTCTTAAATAAATCTTAAATTAAAAGACGGAATAAAAAAAAAATAAGCACGCCACTGAATTCTGCAAGGAAAACTACACAAATAACCATTTAACCGTTTCTCTGTATATCTTGCAGTTACTGAGAAAAAAAAAACGTTTTTTCTAATTTTTGGTTAAAATAAACTTTGATAAAACTGTTTTAATCTGTACCAAACTAGATATTTTTGTAGGCGGTTGTGTGGTATTCTTCGTAGAATTCAGTGGCGTGCTTATTTTTTTTTTGTATTTTGACTTTTATTTAAGAGTAATGACACAAAGTTGCATGTTTAAAAATAGAACACCCTGTATATTTTTATGCTATTAAATACAACTTTAAATCAGCTTTACATTGATATAACATGATTAATAAAAATCTATGTAAATTAATGAGAAAATCGATTATATTAGAAATTTCCTGCCATAAATCTTAAATTAAAAGTAGAAATAAAAAAAAGCACGCCACTGAATTCTGCAAGGAAGACTACACAAATAACGATTTAACTGTTTTTTTTTTTGTATATCTTACAGTTACTGAGAAAAAACTGTTTTTTTTAATTTTTGTTAAAAACGATTATATTAGACATTTTGTGTCACAAATCTTTAAAAGTCGATATAAAAAAATAAGCAAGCCACTGAATTCTGCAAGGAAGACTACACAAATAACGATTTAACTGTTTTTTTTTCGTATATCTTACAGTTACTGAGAAATAACTGTTTTTTTTAAATTTTAGTTTAAAATTCATTTTGATAAAACTCTTTTAATCTGTACCGGGTGGTCCAAACTAGATGTTTTTATAGGCGGTTATGTGGTCTTCTTCGCAGAATTCAGTGGCGTGCTTATTTCTTTGTATTTTAACTTTTATCTTAAAAGTTATAACACAAAGTTGCATGTTTTTAAATGGAACACCCTGTATATTTTATGTTATTAAATAGAATTTTAAATCAGCTTTATACTGATATAACATGATTAATAAAAATCCATGTAAATTAATGAAAAAATCGATTATATTAGAAATTTCCTGTCATAAATCTTAAATTAAAAGTAGAAATAAAAAAAAATAAGCACGCCACTGAATTCTGCGAGGAAGACTACACAAATAACGGTTTAACTGTTTTTTTTTTGTATATCTTACAGTTACTGAGAAAAAACTGTTTTTTTAATTTTTGTTAAAAACGATTATTTTAGACATTTTGTGTCACAAATCTTTAAAAGTCGATATAAAAAAATAAGCAAGCCACTGAATTCTGCAAGGAAGACTACACAAATATTTTTTTTTCGTATATCTTACAGTTACTGAGAAATAACTGTTTTTTTTTCAATTTTAGTTTAAAATTCATTTTGATAAAACTCTTTTAATCTGTACCGGGTGGTCCAAACTAGATGTTTTTATGGGCGGTTATGTGGTCTTCTTCGCAGAATTCAGTGGCGTGCTTATTTCTTTGTATTTTAACTTTTATCTTAAAAGTTATAACACAAAGTTGCATGTTTTTAAATGGAACACCCTGTATATTTTATGTTATTAAATAGAATTTTAAATCAGCTTTATACTGATATAACATGATTAATAAAAATCCATGTAAATTAATGAAAAAATCGATTATATTAGAAATTTCCTGTCAAAAATCTAAAATTAAAAGTAGAAATAAAAATAAAATAAGCACGCCACTGAATTCTGCGAGGAAGACTACACAAATAACTATTTAACTGTTTTTCTGTATATCTTACAGTTACTGAGAAAGAAAAACAGTTTCTTCTTTAAAATTATGTTTAAAAAATTCATTTTTATAAAACTGTTTTAATCTGTACTGGGTGGCCCAAACTAGATGTTTTTGTAGGCAGTTCTGTGGTATTCTTCGCAGAATTCAGTAGCGTGCTTATTTTTTTATTTTTATTTTTAATTTAAGAGTTATGACACTAAATTGCATGTGTTTAAATACAATTTTATATTGATATATCATGATTAAATAAAAATCCATGTAAATTAATGAGAAAATCGATTATATTAAAAATTTTGTGTCATAAATATTAAATTAAAAGTAGAAATAATTAAAAATAAACACTCCACTGAATTCTGCAAGGAAGACTACACAAATAACGATTTAACTGTTTTTTACTTTCTCCGTTACGAAGTACGAGAAAGTATTGTGATCGTGATTTTTTTTTCAAAAATTTTTTGTACGGAAATATCCGTTTTGGGGTCCCTAGATGCAATTTCAACAATTTCTGGAAAAAAAAAAATTGTGTGTGTGTGTGTGTGTGTGTCTGTGCGCGCTGTATCTCAAAAACTAATAGACCAATTGATATTAAACTTTGTAGATAAGTTTTATTTGATAATCCGAAGAACTGAAAAGCTTTTGGTAAAATTTTGTACACCGGAAGTGGGCGTTTACCTTAACTGTTTTTTGCCAATATTTTCTTAAATATGAAAAATATCACAAAAACATTTAAACAAATATTGAAGACAATAAAGAAATGGGATTATTTTGTTTGAAAACATTTTTCATAAAATCATTGTTATTCGAGAAAAAAAATTATTAATTTTTTTTCATTTTTGGTATACAATTATGAAACGCTAATAGTTACAGCAAATTTATGTTAATAATAATTGTAGAGCATGCCAAACTGAACAACTTATAAAGAATAAGATGTTTTCTAAATCTCTTTAGTTTTTGAGTAAACTGAGTTTTTGAATTTGAAGTACATTTTTACATCTTTCATAATTTTGACGTTTTAAACGTCAGTTTTATCCGAGTCTACGAAACGTTCGATGCACACTTAAAATATGATTTAAATTGAAAATAAACCATGGAAGCGTAAATATAAATGATACCATCAAGTCGGAGAAAGTAACATGATGGCCACATCACCATTTTTTTTGTATATCTTACAGTTACTGAGAAAAAAGATTTTTTAAATTTTTGTTAAAAACGATTATATTAGACATTTTGTGTCACAAATCTTTAAAAGTCGAAATAAAAAAAATAAGTACACCACTGATATACGGCTTACGACTACTTTGGTTAAGGTCAGAACTAATGATATTTTCATATTTATTTAAAAATCTGTGTCGGGTGGCATTTTGATCATCTTATCTCGGGATACCCTTTTATTACCTCATAAATGGATTTTAAGCAGGGACTGACTGGTTTTGACCGAACTAAGCACCGACATGCGCCGAGCGGGTTTCGCATTTGTATTTTCTCTGACTGCACCTTTACTTATTTTAAATGCACTGCAACAGGTGACCTGAAACATTTACGAGAATGTGGACAACGAGGAGTACCTACGGTCCCACCGAACTATCATTTAATATCACATCGAGACATCACAATTAAGAAATAAATGGTTCATTTACAAAAATATATAGTTCTTAAAAAAGAGTTTGCTCAGAGTACGATCTCGCGGGACGATGGGCCGTTGAAGCGGTTCGCGAACACGTCCTCCGGATCGACGTCCGTCGGCCACGAGAGGAGCGCCTGCTCTTCCAGAAAACCGGCAGCGCGGGTTCCCTCCTTGGCACCTAAAATGTTGCACGAGTGCACCCTGTCCAGGTTCACGTAGAGGCCGCTGGAGGTCTCCGACGTTTCCGATGAGTCGCTGCTCCTGTCCAGCAGTTTGGTTTTCGAGTTGGGACCGTCGGTGTCGTAATCGGGTTCCTTGTACTTCATCTGCCTCCACTTTTTTTCCAAAAGATTCGTAACGGAGGAAGAGTGTCGCCTGCTTAGATCCTTGGTCGGTGTCTGAGGATTGGAATGCGTTTTATCGCTATCTTCGGAAAGGGCGCGCGTGATTAAAATTTTCGGCGACCTCTTCCCCACCACTTCCGGTTTCCTATCGTCTAACCCGAAGAATTTCTGCAGGAGCAAATTGGCAGCGCTTAGGTTCCTAGTTGGAGGTTTGCTCCCTGCATCATCCTCAACCTTCACATCATCAATGTCGGCAGTAGGTACCTGTAGAGTGTTGCAACTGTTAGTCTGAGGCATCCTCCCCCGCCCTTCACTGGGTGAAAAATTCAACACACCGGTGGAATTGGGTCTCCAACTAATTTCAGAAGCTATCCTTTTTATGGGCGGCTTCGACGGACTGTTACCGGTCCTGTGGATGTCCAGCAGAGCCTCGCTCAACCTCCTGGGTATCGTCGGCCTTGTAAAAAACCCCAGCGGGGTCAAGCTCTGCCTGCGCGAACCGCACGTGCTCGGCGTCCTCGCTTGAATCTCGTGATTCACCTCGTTCTTCGTCAGTTTCTTCCTCCAATAATTCTGGAATGTCTTGCGAAGCATCTTGTTCTTCAGTCCGTACAAAAAACCGTTGATCAGCGGGGAAACCGTCAGGACGCTCAGCACGACGTGGTATATCAACGGGTCGATGGACAGAGAGCGCGTTTTCAAAAGGAAATTCATCGACGATTCCCAGAGGATGACGCCGTAGTAAGGAAGATACAGGAGCAGCGCCGAGCCGAGGAGTTGCAACACCGACGACACTGGAGAGCGCGATCTGAATTTTGGACCACCGGCGCCCGGGGCTGTGACGGTGGGCACGAAGAACGGGTTCCGTTGGTGCGTTATTGTCACTTGCGCGGATAAAGTCACTTCGTAGATTGCGGATGCTATCCGGTGACGGTGGTAACGGGCAATCATTAAAACCTGCAGAAATTACTTTGATTAGTAACCACGAGCCGCCGCCGAAAACAATGTAGTGTTTACTCAGTAAAACTAAAACTGTTGATATTCATTGAAGAATGGTACGGCCGAGGTAGCTGAGGTGGCAATACAGATAGGTAGGATCGGTTGCAGAGACATGACATGACGATCTGTATTACCACCTCTGCTACCTCGGCCGTACCATGAGTCATGATACAGAGGTTGCAGAGATCTGTATTACCACCTCTGCTACCTCGGCCGTACCATGAGTCACCCCGCGGGCCGTCACTTTATTTTACTTACCTTTGCATTACAGCAAATAATCAACGTGACAGGAAGTAATAAAGTAAACGCCGTGTACGCCGCTGAATACCAAAGGGTGTCCTTCTCGGAATCAAAGTCCGGTATACACGCACCCAAACCTAGGTTAAATTTGAACGGCGCGACGGAGAAAAACGGTGGTATTGACAACGCCAGCGACAGCAGCCAGCCAATTCCTAGACAGGCCAGCACCTGAAAATTTTGGATAAGTTTATATTAACATTAGGTTTATGGGACGCAATGGCGGCTCGTGAACTTCCGTAGAAGAGATACTAACGTTCGTGATGTAGAGCCATTCCAAAATGTCGTGACACCGAGAGGTAAAGTTCAGAGTGAGAAAGTATTCGGAGAGATACGCAAAATGACTTTTTCCGTAAATTGTGCTTAAATCGACTGGAAACGCCTAAAAAACGATTGAATTAAATTTTTCGTAAACATTCTGAGAGCTTATTCTGAACACTATTTGTTTATACAAAAAAAATGGGGAATTTCCAGGAACGGAGATACGCAAATTACTTTTTTCGTAAACAGTGCTTAAATCGACTAGAAACGCTTAAAAAACTATTGAATTTAATTTTTCAACAGAATTTTTTTTTAAGTATAAGACAAATCTCACATGGCCACATCACCGATTTGAAGAAGAATCATCACTTCGCAACTAACTCTGTGTCTATAGTTACTAGAGACGGGCAAAACTGCTACTTTTGAATCACGTTGCTACCTGTGATTGCTACTTTTTAATATCAGTGATTTTAAACTGTGACTATAATCACAAAAACATCGCAGAAAAAAATATAAACAACGCAAAAAAAATCCATAAAAAATGATCCTCAATGGCCGAAGTATCGCTTATTCAAAATCAATTTGGTTTTTGTAAATTCAATTATTTTCAATAGACATATGAATTTTTGAAAAATTTTGTTCTAATTTTTTGAGCACCTGTACATAAACATCGTAGAAAAAAAATATAAAAAAGCAGGAAAAATTCCATTATAATCATCCTCAATGGCCGAAGTATCGCTTATTCAAAATCAATTTGGTTTTTGTAAATTCAATAATTTTCAACAGAGGTTTGGATTTTTGAAAATTGTTATTTTAATTTTTTGAGCACCTGAACACAAGCATCGCTGAAAAAATATAAAAAAGCAGGAAAAATTCCATAAAAATCATCCTCAATGGTCAAAGTATCACTTATTCAGAATCAATTTGGTTTTTGTAAATTCAATAATTTTCAATAGAGATGTGGATTTGGAAATGTTTTGTTTTAATTTTCTGAGCACTTTAATAAAAACATCGCAGAAAAAATATAAGAAACGCAGGAAAAATTTCATAAAAAATCATCCTCAATGGCCGAAGTATCGCTTATTCAAAATTAATTTGGTTTTTGTAAATTCAATAATTTTTAAAAGAGATGTGGATTTTTGAAAATTTTTGTTTTAATTTTTGAGCACCCGAACAAGAACATCGCAGAAAAAAATATAAAAACGCAGGAACAATTCCATAAAAAATCATCCTCAATGGCTGAAGTATCGCTTATTCAAAATCAATTTGGTTTTTGTAAATTCAATTATTTTCAATAGAGATATGGATTTTTGAAAAATTTTGTTCTAATTTTTTGAGCACCTGAACAAAAACATCGCAGAAAAAAAAATATAAAAAAGCAGAAAAAAATTCCATAAAAAATCATCCTCAATGGCCGAAGTATCGCTTATTCAAAATCAATTTGGCTTTTGTAAATTCAATTATTTTCAATAGAGATATGGATTTTTGAAAAATTTTGTTCTAATTTTTTGAGCACCTGAACATAAACATCGTAGAAAAAAAATATAAAAAAAGCAGGAAAAATTCCATTAAAATCATCCTCAATGGCCGAAGTATCGCTTATTCAAAATCAATTTGGTTTTTGTAAATTCAATAATTTTCAACAGAGATATGGATTTTTGAAAATTTTTGTTCTAATTTTTTGAGCACATGAACAAAAACATCGCAGAAAAAAAAATATAAAAAAAGCAGAAAAAAATTCTATAAAAAATCATCCTCAATGGCCGAAGTATCGCTTATTCAAAATCAATTTGGTTTTTGTAAATTTAATAATTTTCAATAGAGATGTGGATTTTTGAAAATTTTTGTTTTAATTATCTGAGCACCTGAACAAGAACATCGCAGAAAAAAATATAAAAAACGCAGGAACAATTCCATAAAAAATCATCCTCAATGGCTGAAGTATCGCTTATTCAAAATTAATTTGGTTTTTGTAAATTCAATAATTTTCAAAAGAGATGTGGATTTTTGAAATTTTTTGTTTTAATTTTCTGAGCACTTTAATAAAAACAGCGCAGAAAAAATATAACAAACGCAGGAAAAATCCATAAAAAATCATACTCAATGGCCGAAGTATCGCTTATTCAAAATCAATTTGGTTTTTGTAAATTCAATAATTTTCAATAGAGATATGGATTTTTGAAAATTTTTGTTTTAATTTTCTGAGCACCAGAACAAAAACATCGCAGAAAAAATATAAAAAACGCAGGAAAAATTCCATAAAAATTCATCATCATTGGTCGAGGTACCGCTTATTCAAAATCAATTTTGTTTTTGTAAATTTAACGATTTTCAATAGAGATATGGGTTTTTGAAGATTTTTGTTTTAATTTTTTGAGCACCTGAACAAGGTGGAGCATTTGGAGAATTTCGCAGTTTGGTGAATTGTTTTTATTTTTAATTTTCAGTTAATGAAGTTTGCAATTTAAAAATTGGTTTCGTGGTATTATTTCAAAATGTATGTTTAGATATTCGCACTGATTAATTAAATTAAAATGAATTTTGAGTCATTTTAGGTTTACCATTTGTAAATTGAAATTGTTTTTATATATTTGTTTTTAAATTGATAGTTGTGATTTTAAGGAGCAATCACAGTTTAAATAGCAGTGATTGAAAGTAGCTGTGATTTAAAGTAGCAGTGATTTTAAGTAGCTGTGATTTAAAGTAGCAGTGATTTAAAGTAGCTGTGATTTAAAGTAGCAGTGATTTTAAGTAGCAGTGATTTTAAGTAGCGGTGATTTTAAGTAGCAGTGATTTAAAGTAGCAGTGAAATTCGCCTATTAGTAACAGTAACGACCTGTGATTTTTTAATACTAGTGAAAAATCACAGGTACGTGAAATATCGTCCATCTCTAATAGTTACATCATGTTCACTGAATATTAGGAGTTTCCGGCGTCCCCTCTCTTGAAATTTAAAATGTTCACTGCGCAATGTGACACCAGATTTTGGGATGGCTCTACTACTTAGTCCTCTGCTAATCTTTGACGAGCCGCCGCTGATGCCTGATGTACCTTTTTGGGATTAACCAAGTGGCCATAGTGTAACGGTGCCGCGATTGCGTAGTAGCGATCCGCGTTCAGACCGCATATAGTCCAGAGCACCAAGGGATGGAGTAGTGTAAAGAGGAATCCGTGGATGTTGCAGGGCGCTCCCGTTGATAGCCAAGTCGGTCGAAACAGTCCCGGCGCCGAAAACACCAGGAATAGTATGCCCAGGAGGACGTCTAGAGCTCCTAGATGTAACAATAACAGGTTATTGGCGGATGATGCCTGAAAATAAACATGCGGATATTATTATAAGTCAGTGACGGCTCGCGGGGTGATTCATGGTACGGCCGACGTAGCAGAGGTGGCAATACAGATAGGTAGTGTCAATTGCAAAAACTGCACCTATGTATATTACCACCTCTGCTACCTCGGCCGCACCATGAGTCACCCCACGAGCCGTCACTGTTAAAAGTGAATACAGTGATTTTATTTCTGACTCGGCAAGAATTTAATTTCAAATCTGAAACCACTCATAACCTTTGTTATACTAAATTATTGAAAATAATATAATGATTTTAACACACTGTAATTTTAATTTAAACACATTTGACCTTGAACATTTTGGGGGGGACGAGAGGTACTAAGTGTTACGAAAATTATAGAAGAGGTCTGATCTACGTTATTATCATGACCCGTGTTTTCGATTTTTGGTCTAAATTTTGGAATTTTTGGCCACGATTGTTGATTTTTGTCTGTCTGTGCGCGCTGTATCTCAAAAACTAATAGAGCAATTGATATGAAATTTTGAACATCCGTCTTATTTGATAATCCGAAGAACTGAAAAGCTTTTGTTAAAATTTCGTACACCGGAAGTGGGCGTTTACCTTAACTGTTTTTTTTTCTTTGCCAATATTTTCTTAAATATGAAAAATATCACAAAAACATTTAAACAAACTTTGAAGACAACAAAAAAATGAACATCTTTTGCTTGAAAACATTTTTCATTAAATCACTTTTATTCTAGAAAAAAAATTATAATTTTTTTTTTAATTTACAGCAAATTTATGTGAATAATAATTGCAGAGAATGCTAAAATGAACAACTTACAAAGAGTAAGTTTTTTTGGAAATCCCTTTAGTTTTTGAGTAAACTGAGTTTTTGAATTTGAAGTATAATTTCATAATTTTGACGTTTTAAACGTCAGTTTCATGCGAGTTTACATAACGCTCGATGTACATTTAAAATATGATTTCAATAAACCATGAAAACATAAATATAAATGGCTACGATACCATCAAGTCGGAGAAAGCAACATGATGGCCACATCACCATTTTTATTTATATGCCCGTGTTTTCGATTTTTATATATCTTCTATATTTTTTGGCCACGATTGTTGATTTTTCATTTATTTCGCCTATATTTTAGATTTTTGACACGTATTTTCAATTCTGTGATTTATATTTTTAATGTTTTGCCCTAATTTTTCTTTATTTTTTGTCCTATATTTAAGATTTTTTACTTGAATTATTGATTTTATAGCGAGACATTTTTTTTTTTATTTTTTGACTATTATTTCCGAGTTTCTGTTCGGAAACTTTCTTTCAGCTAAGGAGTTATTTTAGGAGTGGAAATAATAATAATAATATATTTACGGGATTCACCCTGTACATTAAGGTATTAATTAGAATATAAAACAAAATATAAAATAAAATATAAATGTAAAATATGAAAATACAAAAATTAAAATTACAATTTAAAATTTAAAATTGCGACAAATGGCAAATTGTTTTCCCATCACTTGAATTTTCAAATTTTGGCTATACATTTTTTGTATTTAGAAAAAGATTTTTATTTATATTTGGCTTTTTCTGTTTAAATTCCGCAATTTCTGACCTAATTATTCTTTATTTTTTAATTTTCGAATTGTTTGTTAAAATTTTTTAATTTTCGTCCGCATTTTTGATATTTAGCCCCGAATTTTAGTGTTTTGCTCTATATTTTAGATTGTTTAACCTGAATTATAAATTTTTATGTTAATAATTTTTGAATTTTTTGCCGGTATTTTCGGTCCGTTTTAATATTTTGTCCCTTGTTTTAAATTTTTTAACCTGAATTATTGTTTTTCATTTGCAATTTAATTTCTGAGATAAAGAGTTATTTTGGGGGTGGAAATGGCAAATTATTTTTCCTTCTCTTGAATGTTCAATTTTTGGGTGTAAATTTGTAATTTTTAGACAAGGATGTTTTATTTTCTGGCCGATATTTTACATATTTGGCCCGTATTTTCGTTTTCTGTTCAATTTTTTTTTTATTTTGGCCTAAATATTCTTTAGAAATTTTCTAATTGTTTGTAAAAATTTTCGATTTGTTGGTCTGCATTTTTGATATTTTGGCCCGAATGTTGTTTTTTGCCCTATATTTTAGATTTTTGACCTAAATAATTATTTTTTTAAATTTCTTGCCGATATTTTCCAGTTTTTTGGTCTGTTTTTAATTTTTGGTCCTTTATTTTAGATTTCTTAACCTAAATTATTGTAGATTGGAATAAAACACTTTAACTTTTTTATACCACTATATTTTATTTATGTGACTAGTTTCGACCATTCACTGGTCATTTTCAAACATAAGTAAATTAAATTACGGCTTTACATTTCTTATATATTACAGGGCTTCAAACAGGGGCGAATACATTATGTCAACCTGGTCGTTAAGCACGGAAATTCCCGGATTAATTTTTGCTTTGTGTATTTCGAGTGCTTCCAGTAGATCCATTTTTCGGCCTTTATCCGCTAAATGAATCACTGAAAGTACATCTGTGCCGAAATTATGCCGATTTTCCAACAAATGGTTCGAGAAGGTGGATTTATTTTGGTTTAATTTGAATGCTATCTCGTGCTCTTTTAGTCTTGTATTAAAGTTTCGACCAGATTGACCAATGTATACGCCTTTACAATCTGGACATGTTAATTTATATAGATTGTAAAGGCGTATACATTGGTCAATCTGGTCGAAACTTTAATACAAGACTAAAAGAGCACGAGATAGCATTCAAATTAAACCAAAATAAATCCACCTTCTCGAACCATTTGTTGGAAAATCGGCATAATTTCGGCACAGATGTACTTTCAGTGATTCATTTAGCGGATAAAGGCCGAAAAATGGATCTACTGGAAGCACTCGAAATACACAAAGCAAAAATTAATCCGGGAATTTCCGTGCTTAACGACCAGGTTGACATAATGTATTCGCCCCTGTTTGAAGCCCTGTAATATATAAGAAATGTAAAGCCGTAATTTAATTTACTTATGTTTGAAAATGACCAGTGAATGGTCGAAACTAGTCACATAAATAAAATATAGTGGTATAAAAAAGTCAAAGTGTTTTATTCCAATCTACAATCAAGATGTACCACGAAGTAAACGCCGCCAACATTAAACACTAAATTATTGTTTCTTATTTGCAATTTTTTTATTTTTTTTTGTTATTACTTTCGAGTTTCGGGTCGGAAACTTATTTTGGGCTAAGAGTTATTATAGCAAATTATTTTTCTTCCACTTCAATTTTCAATTTCTTAGTCTGCACATATTTTAAATCTTATTTTCGCCTTTTTTGTTCCAATTTTTTGCTTTATCGGTCTAAATATTCTTTATTTTGAAAAAAAAGTTCGATTTGTTTGTTGAAATTTTCGACTTTTTGGGCTGCGTTATTTGTGTTCAGGTCAGAGTTTTCGATTTTTGGTAAAATATTTCGATTTTTTGGACCTATATTTTATTTCTTTAACCTTAATGATTGATTTTTATTGGCAAATTTTTGATTGGCGAATATTTTAGATTTTTTACCTGAATTAGTGATGGCTATGAGCGAATTTTTAATAATGATAATCAAATAATAAAACTTTATTCAAAAATAGTTATGGTAGATTATGACAAAATTATAAGAAAACACGACTTTTTTACACGATTCATGACTTTTTTCACGATTTATTCACGATTTTTTTTTTCACTGTTTCTGTGCCTTTTCTGATGAAAATGTGCTTCTGCACATGTGTAGCCACAGAAACAAGAACATGACGGGATTTTTAAGTACCTGTGTGTGGGGAATTTTGGTAACGAAATTGATTTTATACCCAAACTTTAACCTCTCCTCATTCATAACTGGTTATCGTCAGTGACGGTTCGCGGGGTTTTTTCTGGTACGGCCGAGGAACAAGAGGTGGTAATACAGATAGGTGCGGTCACGCAGCCAGCCGTCTCTGCAACTGACCCTACCTATCTCCTTCCTCGGCCGTACCAAAAAAAACCCCGCGAACCGTCACTGGTTATCGTAACAAACGATAATGATAGTTTTTTTTATTCAGATCTTTCGAACGACATATAACTTGACAAACTTTTCCATTTGGAATTTTAAAGTTGATCCCCGCCTTCATGCCCCCAGGGTTTGCACACCAAAAAAATTCTCTCAAAATGTTTGCCTCCAAAAACAATATTATATAAAAAAATATTGGGGGTCAGACTTTGTAGACACCCTGTATAAAAATATCAAGTAAATATATTCAAGGTAGAAACGCCAAAGTGGCGGAATCTATTGCGTGAATATTGTACTGATCCCAATGGCCAAACCACCGACAGATATAACTAACTGCACTGATGAAACTTCAAAGGTCGAAATCGGTCTGTGGATGTTCTGATGGAGAAACAATATTTAATGCTTACATTATTATTGTTACATTTGCCGCCGTTGGCGTTCCCATATCTGTCGGTGGTTAGGCCACTCGTATTGACTTCAGTACAACATTCAGGCAATAGATTCCGCCACTTTGGCGTTTCTATCTTTAACGGTGTTTGGAATACTTATATTCCAATAGTAATTTCCGTTTCCCCATCAGCAACTAACTGCACCGATGAAACCTGAAATGTCTAAACCGGTCTGTAGTCTGATGGGGAAACATTATTTAATGTTTAAATACATTCAATAATATTCCCAATACTAATTGTATTAATATTTCATATCCTCTACAAATTCTTTAAACGTGTAATAACATTTACCTTTTTCGAACTGCTGCTGAGGTCAGAGCAAACCTTTACGCATTAGTATTATATGCAACCAACATTGACTTCACGCAGAAAGAGTCACATACAATAAATGAATGAAAAACACGAATCAAAAAACGCCGGGCGTAACGACAATGGAGAAAATTAATGTAAGAGAAAGTTAAATTAAAGGTAATCATGATGCATGCATCCATAACCAGAGACCGAATCTGATCAGAACTTCCTGTAGATATCAAATACATTTTTTAATGTCCCGAGTGCATCAACTTGGCGTCTCTTTAAGATGACTGAAAATACTTCATACGGCATTGAAAAAGTCTCGGAACTCCGAAAAGAAAACATTGTAATATGTCTCAAAATGTGAAACAACATAATGCATCAAATGTACGACTGTTGATAAGTTTGGAACAGTTTTGATCGATACATGAAAAATGGTGTTCACGTTCTACAGAATTTGAATTTGCCTCAAAATCTGACACTTTAAGATAAAAGAACAATGCCAAACACTACACAAGAATACAAAAAGCTACAGCAAAGAAATTAAAGCAATAAAGAATGAGAAACTGACAATAAACTAGAGGAGAAAATGTAGAACAGAAGGAAAATGTAAAAAATTACTAAAAAAAACCATAAAGATTACCAAAAAGCTACAGCAATTAAATTAAAGCAAAAAAGAATGAGAAATTGACAATTAGTAAACTAGAGGATATAAAGGAGAATGCAAAAAACCCAATTAAACATAAAGAATACCAAAAAATCTACACCAACGAAATGAAAACAATAAAGGACGAGAATCGTGAACTGAAACTGGGAGTTTTTTTTAATAGTATTACATACCTGTCGGGAGAAAAGTACGACTAACAATATATACGCATTGACGGTAACGCCGAGAAGTGAGAGAAGTACAAGTGGAACCACCAGCCACAGAAGGCTTGAAGTCATGTCGCAGTGGCGAATCCACTGGCTACGTCACATCTCGAAAAGGTGGCCTCCCTGTCACTTCCATGTTGTTCTTTCAGCAGAAGACCATCCTTCCATTCGATCCTGAAACAGAAAAAAAATAACATTTCATTAAAAACATGTAGTCTCCCAATGAGAACATTACCGGGCCTAGGTATAGCCACTATGACAAAAGTTATGAATTTTCAAAAATGTGACTGCACTAAGCTTAAATTTTTAGCCGGAATTAAAAAAAATGTAAAACGGCTGAAACCATTGCGTCATTGTTTTATAAATTCTGACACATACACTGACACTAAAACAGTTTAGTTTTTTTAAGAAATTGCCATTAAGACAAAAGTTATGAATTATTAAAATTGTCACTGCAGTTTTGTTAAATCTTTGGCGGGAATTAAAAATTGTAAAAAAAAATTGAAACCGTTGAGTTTTTGTTTTACAAATGCTGACAGGTATATTTGCATCTATTTACTAACTAAAACAGTTTAGTTTTTTAAGAAATTGCCATTAAGACAAAAGTTATGAATTTTTAAAATTGTCACTGCAGTTTTATTAAATCTTTGGCGGGAATTAAAAATTGTAAAAAAAAATTGAAACCGTTGAGTTATTGTTTTACAAATGCTGCCAGGTATATTTGCATCTATTTACTAACTAAAACAGTTTCGTTTTTTAAGAAATTGCCATTAAGACAAAAGTTATGAATTTTTAAAATTGTCACTGCAGTTTTGTTAAATCTTTGGCGGGAATTAAAAATTGTAAAAAAAATTTAATCCCTTGAGTTATTGTTTTATAAATGCTGACAAATATATCCACATCTATTTACTAACTAAAACAGTTTAGTTTTTTAAGAAATTGCCATTAAGACAAAAGTTATGAATTTTTAAAATTTTCACTGCAGTTTTGTTAAATCTTTGGCGGGAATTAAAAATTGTAAAAAAAATTGAAACCGTTAAGTTATTGTTTTACAAATGCTGACAGGTATATTTGCATCTATTTACTAACTAAAACAGTTTAGTTTTTTTACGAAATTGCCATTAAGATAAAAGTTATGAATTTTTTAAATTGTCACTGCAGTTTTGTTAAATCTTTGCCGGGAATTAAAAATTGTAAAAAACATTGAAACCGTTGAGTTATTGTGTTATAAATGCTGACAGGTATATTTGCATCTATTTACTAATTAAAACAGTTTAGTTTTTTAAGAAATTGCCATTAAGACAAAAGTTATGAATTTTTAAAATTGTCACTGCAGTTTTGTTAAATCTTTGCCGGGAATTAAAAATTGTAAAAAACATTGAAACCGTTGAGTTATTGTGTTATAAATGCTGACAGGTATATTTGCATCTATTTACTAATTAAAACAGTTTAGTTTTTTAAGAAATTGCCATTAAGACAAAAGTTATGAATTTTTAAAATTGTCACTGCAGTTTTGTTAAATCTTTGGCGGGAATTAAAAATTGTAAAAAAAATTTAAATCGTTGAGTTATTGTTTTATAAATGCTGACAAAGATATCCACATCTATTTACTAACTAAAACAGTTTAATTTTTTAAGAAATTGCCATTAAGATAAAAGTTATGAATTTTTTAAATTGTCACTGCAGTTTTGTTAAATCTTTGGCGGGAATTAAAAATTGTAAAAAAAAATTGAAACCGTTGAGTTATTATTTTACAAATGCTGACAGGTATATTTACATCTATTTACTAACTAAAACAGTTTAGTTTTTTAAGAAATTGCCATTAAGACGAAAGTTATGAATTTTTAAAATTGTCACTGCAGTTTTGTTAAATCTTTGGCGGGAATTAAAAATTGTAAAAAAAATTTAAATCGTTGAGTTATTGTTTTATAAATGCTGACAAAGATATCCACATCTATTTACTAACTAAAACAGTTTAATTTTTTAAGAAATTGCCATTAAGATAAAAGTTATGAATTTTTTAAATTGTCACTGCAGTTTTGTTAAATCTTTGGCGGGAATTAAAAATTGTAAAAAAAAATTGAAACCGTTGAGTTATTATTTTACAAATGCTGACAGGTATATTTACATCTATTTACTAACTAAAACAGTTTAGTTTTTTAAGAAATTGCCATTAAGACGAAAGTTATGAATTTTTAAAATTGTCACTGCAGTTTTGTTAAATCTTTGGCGGGAATTAAAAATTGTAAAAAAAATTGAAACCGTTGCATAATTGTTTTACAAATGTTAACTGATACATTTACATCTATTTGCTAACTAACACAGTTTAGTTTTTTAAGAAATTGCCACTAAAACAAAAGTTATGAATTTTCAGAATTTTCACTGCAATAAGGTTAAATTTTTAACTGGAATTAAAAAATTGGAAAAAAATTAAAACCGTCGCGTTATTGTTTTACAAATTCTGACAAATACATTTGCATCAATTTACTAACTAAAACAGTTTATTTTTTTTAAGAAATTGCCACTAAGACAAAAGTTATGAATTTTCAAAATTATCGCTGCAGTAAGGTTAAAATTTTAACTGAAATTAAAAAATTGTAAAAAATTGAAACCGTTGCGTTATTGTTTTACAAATGCTGACAGAAATATTTTCATCTATTTGCTAACTAAAACAGTTTAGATTTTTAAGAAATTGCCACTAAAACAAAAGTTATGAATTTTTAAAATTGTCACTGCAGTAAAGTCAAATTTTTAGCTGGAATTGAAAAAATTTGTAAAAAAATTGATACCGTTGCGTTATTGTTTTACAAATTCTGACAAATATATTTGCATCTATTTACTAGCTAAAACAGTTTAGGTTTTAAAAAAATTGCCACCAAGATAAAAGTTATGAATTTTCAAAATTGTCGCTGGAGTCAAATTTTTAGATGAAATTAAAAAATTGTAAAAAAAATTGAAACCGTTACGTTATTGTTTTACAAATGATGACAGATAGATTTGCATTTATTTACTAACTAAAACAGTTTAGTTTTTAAGAAATTTCCTTTAAGACAAAAGTTATGAATTTTCAAAATGATCACTGCAGTAAAGATACATTTTTAACTGGAATTAAAAAATTGTAAAAAAATTGAAACCGTTGCGTAATTGTTTTACAAATGCTGACAGAAATATTTTCATCTATTTGCTAACTAAAACAGTTTAGCTTTTTAAGAAATTGCCACTAAAACAAAAGGAATTTTCAAAATTTTCACTGCAGTAATGTTAAATTTTTGGCAGGAACCGTTGCGTTATTGTTTTTACAAATGCTGACAGACACATTTGCATCTATTTACCAACTAAAACAGTTTAGTTTTTTAAGAAATTGCTACCAAGACAAAAGTTATGAATTTTCAAAATTGGTTAAAATTTTGGTTAGAATTAAAAAATTGTAAAAAAATTGAAAAGTTTATGTTATTGCTTTGCAAATGTTATCAGGTACGGGTGCATCTATTTACTTACTAAAACAGTGTAATTCAATAAAAAGGATCACCAAACACAAAAGTTATAAATTTTTCAAATTGTTTAAAATTTTGACCAGAATTTAAAAAATTGTAAAAAATTGAAAAATTTATGTTATTGCTTTGCAAATGTTATCAGATACTTTTGCATCTATTTACTTAATAAAACAGTTTAATTTGCTTAAAAAAATCACCTAACATAAAAGCTATAAATTTTCAAAATTGTTTAAAATTTTGACCAGAATTAAAAAATTGTAAAAAAATGAAAAGTGTATGTTATTGCTTTGCAAATGTTATCAGGTACGGGTGCATCTATTTACTTACTAAAACAGTGTAATTCCCTAAAAAAAAATCACCCAACACAAAAGTTATAAATTTTTTAAATTGTTTAAAATTTTGACCAGAATTAAAAAATTATAAAAAAATTGAAAAGTTTATGTTATTGCTTTGCAAATGTCATCAGGTACGTTTGCATCTATTTACTTACTAAAACAGTGTAATTCCCTAAAAAAAATCAGCTAACATAAAAGTTATAAATTTTTAAAATTGTTTAAAATTTTGACCAGAATTAAAAAAATTGTTATCAGGTATGTTTGCATCTATTTACTTACTAAAATAGTGCAATTCCCTAAAAAAAAATCAGTTAATGCAAAAGTTATACATTTTTTAAATTGTTTAAAATTTTGACCAGAATTAAAAAAATTGGAAAAAAATTGAAAAGTTTATGTTATTGCTATGCAAATGTTATCAGGTACATTTGCATCTATTTACTTAATAAAACAATTTAATTTGCTAAAAAAAATCAGCCAACATAAAAGTTATAAATTTTCAAAATTGCTTAAAATTTGGAACATAATTAAAAAGTTGTAAAAAAATTAAAAAGTTTATGTTATTGCTTTGTAAATGTTATCACATACTTTTGCATAAATTTACTTAATAAAACTGTTTAATTTGTTTGAAGAAATCACTCAACATAAATTGGTAAAATTTTTGGCTGGAATTACAAAAAAATTAAAAAAAATTTAAACTTTATGTTATTGCTTTGCAAATGCTATCAAATACTTTTGCATCTATTTACTTAATAAAACTGTTTATTTTGATTAAAAAAATCACTCAACACAAAAGTTATAAATTTTCAAAATTGGTTAAAATTTTAGCTAGAATTAAAAAAAAATGTAAAAAAATTGAAAACTTTATGTTATAGCTTTGCAAATATTATCAGATACTTCTGCATCTATTTTTTTTGTAATAAAACTGTTTAATTCTCTAAAAAAAATCTTCTAACACAGAAGTTATACATTTTCAAAATTGGTTAAAATTTTAGCTGGAATTAAAAAATTATAAAAAAATGGAATACTTTTGCATATATTTACTTAGTAAAACATTTTAATTCCCTAAAAAAAAGCAACCACGTTTATTTGCATGTTTTAACACTTCAATGAAAATAAATTATTTACCATTTACTGCACAAAAATTATTGTTTGCCATCAATGATAGTTGCTGATCGATTTCTGGTTACTGGATGTTATCAGTACACGGACGTAGACTAGATGGCGTAGCAAACTTTTCTACAATTTTATTTACTATTCCCCTAAATTTCATAAGGAACGCCTTCACTAGAAAGTGACTCAATCTATTTTATTGAAATAGTTCACTCAGAAATAATAAGAGAATAAATTGCATTGATCGTACGGATTCCCACTGTAAGTCTGGAAGCTTAACGTATATTTCCAATTATAGAAAGACAATGAGTATCATGTAAGACGAGAATTTATTTTTTCGCGCGAAAGACAAGACAGAATTAAGACATTACAGCGCCATGTATTTTGACTTTAATTACACGAACAAAAGGGAACTTCAAAGGTGTCAAATGTATGAGACGATGTTCGTGGACGAAGGCATGCAAATTTAGCATTTAAATTGCCAAACTTCCACCGTAGCAAATGACGCGACGGATTTAATGAGTCCTGCGGGGATCAGGTTAAAGTTTTAATGTCCTTTCGTTCGATATTATTGGCATTCCACTATCGAGGGGATTTGGTGTTTAAGTGTGAGGGTGCTCAAAATTGCGTTGTTGTAGAGGACGTTTTAAACTAAGATGACAGTATACGTTTGGTGATATATTATCAATACGCTACGCCAGTGGCGGCTCGTGGAATATGTTGATAGTAGAGCCACTTCTTCAATACATCCCCTCCCCTCTCACTTTTTGAAAAAACAAAGAACGATTTATCTCCCTAGACCAAAGTAAGAATTAATTAAAAATTCTTGCTGAGCTTGAAACTATGGTAGTACCATGGCTCCTGGGGTCTATATAACGAGCCGCCCCTGACTGCGATTACTTTCTATTTGAAACACATTGTATAAACTAATCAATAATAAAGCTTCTGCATTGCTTATAATTGACTTCCATCAATTCATTCTTTTTTTTTTAGAGAATAATTCTTGAATAGATGACTAGATTTCGAAAAAAATTCAGGTTTGGTTACAGATACAGAAATTAAATTCACCCTTCAGATTTTTTCAATTGTTTGTTTTTCTCGGATAACCCTTGAACCAGCGGCGGCTCGTGGATGTTCGGCGAGGAGGCCACGGAAGAAAATTTGACCAAAACAGCAGTGGAATATTTGCTTCCTCTATCAGAGTAAGTAGTGCAGCACGAGCCTCCTCTACGAAGATCCACAAGCCGCCGCTGCCTTGAACAAAAGATGAAGTCTAGTATTGTACTTAGCAAATAAGTTTAGATCAGATAAAAAAAATAGATTATACTTCATTGTTTGATTCAAAAAAATCAAAAATTCCTGCAAATATTTGAAAATTAAATAATTCTCAAACATAAATCACGCAGACTATATTTTCCAAATAAATATCGAAGTAAATTCATTTTATCTAAAAATAAACCCCATTTTTAAATAAAAACCCACCACGAATATAAAAAATATAAAATGAAATAAATAACCTGAAATGAATACAAAACCCTTGAAAATACAGGTCAAAAAATTCAAAAATGTAGGTGGTAAAATCTAAAGGACAAAAATCAAAAACTTCGACCACAAAAAAAAATCCGCAAAAAAATCAAAAATTTCCGGGTAAAAATAAATAATTCAGGTTAAAAAATCTAAAGTGTAGGACAAAAAATCAAAAATTTTGACCAAAACGTCGGGCCTGAAAATCGAACATGCGGAAATATCGAAAATTTTAACAAACCAATAAAAAATGCAGGCCAAAATAAAGAATTATTGATTTATATGCGAGATTTTTTTCCGGTATTTTCTTTTGTTTGTTGAAATTTTCGATTTGTTGGTCTGCATTTTTTATGTTTATTTTTATTTTGTCTAAATTTAGAACAAAAGGTCAAAAACTCAGGTCTAAAAATAAAAATTGCAGACCGAGAAATCCAAAATTTCAACAAACGAATCGAATATTTTGGCCAAAAAATAAAAAAATTGGATAAATACAAGAAAACGAAATTATTTATCTAATGCTTTCTGCAACAAGTAAAGTTGTTTCTAATTTGTTTAAAAAAAATGCAACAAATCTAAAATATCGGCAAAAAATTTGAAAAAAAAACTAAAAATAAAAATGCAGACTAAAAAATTGAAAAACAAGCAAGAGAAAAATAATTTGCCCCTTTCAACCCCAAAAATAACTCTTTTTAGCTTAAAATAAGTTCCGACGAGAAATTCGAAAATAATAGCATTTTTTTTTTAAAGATCGCACAATAAAATCAATAATTCAGGTTAAAAAAATCTAAAATATGGGACAAATAATAAAAAAATGAAGACCAAAAATCTATAATTCGTACCTAAAAATCAAAGTAGTGGACCAAAAAATACTTTTTCTTAACAAACAAATCGAAAGTTGAAATAAGAATAATAAATAAACGTTTACTAACTGGTAACCCCTTTTTTTACAACATATACATTAATAACAGGAACGAGATTTAAATTATAATAATTGATTAATTAATAACTTAAAATATAATCTAAATGTGTAGAAACATATAAATTAAATAAATTAGGGGAAAACAGAGTAATGAAATAAAATAGAGAAAATTTCGGCGAAAAGACCAAAAATTGAAACCAAAATAATCGAAAATACAAAATATAGGTCAACAAGTAAAAATCTACAATAGGGCCTAAATAGGTGAAAATTTAACAAAACGGGCGTAAAGATAAAAATTGTAAACAAAAAAATCGAAAATTCCCACAAACCTATCGAATATTTTGTCCAAAATAAAAAAAATGGAACAAAAAATCGAAACTACAGAAATCTAAAATATGAGACAGAGACTCAAGAATCCTGATCTTAAAATAAAAACGCAGACAAAAAAAAAATCGAAAATTTAGGTAGAAGCATAATTATAGGCCAAAAATAAGAAGTTCGAAAATAATAGCCAAAATATAAAAAAAATCACGAAATGAAATCAATAATCCAAGTTAAAAAATCTAAAATTCAGGATAAAAAAATGCACCAAAAATCTAAAATTCTGACAAATAAAAAATAATAATTTTAGAGCAGAATATAAAAAATATAAATCTTCAATGTTGTTCAAAAAGTTGAAAATTTGGACAAAACATCGAAAACTCGGGCCTAAAGATAATAAATGCAGACTGAAAAATCGAAAATTTCAACAAACAAAACTCAAAAATACCCGAAAAGAAATCTCGCATATAAATCAATAATTCAGGTTATAGATATTTTAACCAAACTCAATTCAAAAATTTGGAACTAGAATTTTAGGCCCTCAAAATCAAAAATGCGGGCCAAAACATAATTTTTTTTAACAATTAATTCGAAAATTTAAGTCAAAATAAAGAATAGTTAGGGTAAAAGATCAAAAAATTGAAAATACAGGTCAAAAATCTACAAATTATAAATACGGCGGGAAAATTTAAAAATGCGGTCCAAAACGTCGAAAGTTTTAACAATTCAATCGAAAATTTAGGTAAAAATAAAGAATATTTAGGTCAAATGATTTAATATTTAGACCCAAAAAATCGAAAATACATGCTTAATAATAAAAAATGCGGAATATTTTAGTAAGAAAATTGTAAATTAGTCTGAAAAATCACTATTGCTCAAAATAATTTTCCATTTTGTTTAATTGCAAAACATTTTTGAGCTTAAAATTAGAGGTAGTGCCTAGATATCTGTTTTAAACTTTTTAATCTGTATCGTTTATTTTAATATGTATCGTTTATTTTAATATGTATAGATGTAAATCGTGTCATTATTTTACTAACTTGACATTGTAATATTTAAATTTAATTTTTAATGTAACTTTTAATTGACAAACACATCTGCAACAAATTTTTTGCATCTTATGTATGATTTGTATACTGTGGCCGACGTGAAATAAATTAAATGAAATGGCTCCGTGGCTCTATATAACGAGCCGCCGCTGCGCTACGCCACTGGATATATTAATATCTCTACTTTCACTGGTAGCAAGCAACCAGGAACGAATTAAATGTAGTAACAGAAAAATAATTAAGGCTTCGAGCTGTTCGAAAAATGAAGCATTTTTGGCACTCTCGGCTCGTAACTGATTGTGGCGTGATCGCTAAAAATTATGTAATAATATTTTACATGCCGTTACATAAAGGATGAATGTTGGTTTCTAAAGAATTATATTTTTCATAAGTGTTACTTACAATGTGTTAAAAATAGGTATTTTCAACATTGAATAAATTTTAAATAAATGCAGAAAATCTGAAATGTTTTACTATAGAGGCACTGATTGATTCTTTAGTAATAAAACCCATTAAGCCAAATTAGTTTTACCTAAAAAATAAGGACGCCATTGAGCTAGACCCTTCCGCGAAATATTTTAGTTGGCTTAAAGTGACGCCATCTTTAGAAAATAACAATATCTTTCTGCGATAGGATTTTTAAGAGCAATGTATATGCTTCTACTTCGTTAGGGATAAAGTAAACATGAATATATATTTTGCCTTTTGCCGTCTTAAGCTACGCGCACACTTGTCTGAATCGGACGGACGGCAGGCATCGGCAAAAATTGCTTAACACAGTTGTAAATGAGTCATCATTGCACATTTATCGGTACGGCATGGAACGGATAAATGTGCGTTGACTCGTTTACAACTGTGTTAAGCAATTTCATCCGATGCGTGCCGTCCGTCCGATTCCGACAATTGTGCGCGTAGCTTTACCGTTGCCCCGCAGAAGAAACTATTCTTTGCGGGATGAACAGCCTAAGTACGTTCTGAAATTAATGCAACTATTTAAGACCGAATTTAAATGACTTTCAGTTACAAACCAACTAACAGCACAAAAAGTTTGAAATTTTCCCAGACTGGGCAAACGCACTCTTTTACTTTTGTAATCTTTTTTAACATCAAAAATGCTCTAATTAATTCTGCATGAAAGAAATAATGTGTTGAATAACCCCAGAGTGCTCGCGTAGCACTTTTCACCACAAAACCGCGCCAGTGTGCTTGAAATGCAAATGGGATACACATGTATCCCTCACGAGCACTGGAGGGTTCAAACAAGCTCGGGCCAAAGAGTAATCGAGAGACTTAAAAAAAAATGTACGAACCGAAAACATCATTTATCACCAGATATTTCCCACATGAGGGATGTTTCGGAATCGAGAACTGGCAAGTGAAGATGATTTCGTATGCATATTTTACGGGTAGTTCTAGCTCGATTACGACCCAGTTTTACTTTATTTATATTTTTATGCAGCGTCTATCGTCTCTAGGAGAAGAGGGAGGGGCCAAGGAGATTTCCCCGATGTGCGCTTATTTATAGTTTACATAGAGGATAAATGCCAGGATATATTTCACTTCCGGCGGCGATCGAAATTTGGGTGGGTTAAGGGATGCGGACGAAACGTGACAAACAAGATGGTGATTGTGTGCGGTGCCGGGGTAACTGGGTCATCGTCCGAATATTCTTCGCGAAAGATAATGGATTGATTTACTCCGATAGTTCTCAAACAATGTCACAATATTTGGGGTGACATTCTGAGCAAGGCATTGCCAAGATTGTTGACAACAACTTCTACGCGTTGCATTTTCAACGACTGTATCAGATAGACAAGCATGTCGATTGATTACATATAACAAAACTTTATTTTCAAGTAAAGTGATGTTGTAATTACTGGTGTGGGACAGACTGGTAAAAATTCAAGAGAGCCACGGAGAAGTTTTATAATTTATGGCAGCATCGGTGGCGCGAGGTGGTCATGGTGGAGTGTCATAAGTTTTCCAGAAAAATTCTGATATAATAATTTTATTGCACAACAGTTTAACATATTTATATATAAATTTAGGATATATTATAAAAGAAATTTAACACTTGAGTGTGGTCATCAAAATTATGATTATATAGTTCACGTTGCTAGATGCGAATAATCGCAATTCCAGTAGCTCGAACAGTTTAGTAACTTTTTCCCTTCTTGTATTATTATGGCAAAAAGTTTAATTTAACAATAACCCGATGGCTTCTATCAGTGATTGCAAAAGTTTATGCCCGATTTGAACCAAATTTTCATGTGCTGGAAGATTTACAATTTTAACTCTATAAATTTTTTTGCAGTGTCTGACGAGCGAGATGTGGTTTAACGTAGTCATGGTGAACGATGATGCCTTTTCGATTGACCAAATTTGGATTTGAACATTGAGTTGGGTAAGTTACTCACAGTACTTTTTCGCAGTTATATCCCTCCAGATAAATAGCAACATTTTCACTGCATGCAATTCACCCAAAGATTCTGCTCTTATCTTCATTTAGTTTTGAAAGGTCTGTTAAAGTTGTTTTATTAATCGAGCAGGAAGTTTGTATATTTATGGTGATTTCTATCTTGACTTGTGTAAAACTTCTAGTTCTGGCATTGGTAAAATTATTATTATTATTATTATTATTATTATTATTATTATCAAAATGTGATCTGGTGATAAGTTGACATCTTTTGTCTGGTTAGATAGATTTGATATGTGAAGAAATGCATCCGAAATGCAGCATCGTTATGTTGGGTCTTCATGAAGGTAGGTGGAGTTTGGTGTTGAACAAAATCAGCGTTTTGCTGTTTATAAAAAAAAATGTGTAAATTGCAGTTTTTCATACTTGCTATTAATATTGAAGTCTCCTAAGACAATTTGAACATTTATAAAGTGATGCGTTTAATTCGTCTCTAAATTCCGGGTTTTATTACTCATGAGTTACCCTTCTGTAGTCCTGACAAAATATGTCCTTTAAAAAGTCGAGGAAAGAAATCTTTGTCCCAAAGAAGTTCTAGAAAAAATTGACCTAAAACCAAAAAGTCCTGAAAAAAGGCCTTTGATAAGACCTGAAAAAGAGGCCTTTAAAAAGACATGAAAAAGGTTCTAATCTAAAATCCTGAAAAAAGTCCAAATAATTGCCTGAAAAAATAGTCCTGAAAGAAAGTATAATAGATAAATACATCATGAAAATTATAAAAAAGTCCCAAATATATGTTTCTGTACAAAAAGTCCTTTAAGAAAGTTTTGAAAAACAATACTGAAGAAGAAGTCCTGAAAAAGAGTCGTGAATAAAAGTCCCAAAGAAAATGTCCTGAATAAATTCTGAAGAAACTTCCGACAAAAATTGTCCCAAAAAAAAACCTGACAAATATATCCTGAGAAAAAGTACTGACAAAAAAGCCTTAAAAAGTTCTGAAAAAGTGCAGAAAAGAAAAATGTCACGAAAAGGTCCTGGAGAAAAGTCCTAAAAAGAGTCCCGAAGAAAATGTCCTGAAAAAATTCTGAAGAAACTTCCGGGAAAAATTATCCCAAAAAAAATCCTGACAAATATATCCTGAGAAAAAGTACTGAAAAAAATCCTTAAAATGTTCCGAAAGAAGTCCAGAAAAGGGCCTTGAAAATTTGTTCTCAAAAAAACCGGAAAAATGTCCAAAAAAGGTCCTGGAAAAAAGTCCTGAAGAAACTTCCGAGAAAAATGATCCCAAAAAAATCCTGACAAAAATATCCTGAGAAAAAGTACTGAAAAAAATCCTTAAAATGTTCCGAAAGAAGTCCAGAAAAGGGCCTTGAAAAATTGTTCTCGAAACAACCGGAAAAATGTCCCGAAAAGGTCCTGGAAAATAGTCCCGAAGAAAATGTCCTGGAAAAATTCTGAAGAAACTTCCGAGAAAAATTGTCCCAAAAAAATCCTAACAAATATATCCTAAGAAAAAGTACTGAAAAAATTCCTTAAAAAGATTCCGAAAAAGTCCAGAAAAGGGCCTTGAAAAATTGTTCATAAAGAAACCGGAAAAATGTCCAGGAAAGGTCCAGGAAAAAAGTCCTGAAATGAGTCCCGAAGAAAATGTCCTGAAAAAATTCTGAACAAACTTCCGAGAAAAATTGTCCCGAAACAATCCTGACAAATATATTCTGAGAAAAAGTACTGAAAAAATTCCTTAAAAAGGTTCCGAAAGAAGTCCAGAAAAGGGCCTTGAAAAATTGTTCTCGAAAAAACCGGAAAAATGTCCCGAAAAGGTCTTGGAAAAAAGCCCTGAACCGAAGAAAATGTCCTGAAAAAATTCATAATAAATTTCTGAGAAAAATT
The DNA here is from genome assembly GCA_910593695.2 of Ocypus olens. Lineage (NCBI taxonomy): Eukaryota > Metazoa > Arthropoda > Insecta > Coleoptera > Staphylinidae > Ocypus > Ocypus olens. The sequence goes on along the minus strand of OU343062.1, from coordinate 42,893,708 downwards.
ATCCCAAAAAAATCCTGACAAATAATTCCTGAGAAAAAGTACTGAAAAAATTCCTTAAAAAGGTTCCGAAAAAAGTCCAGAAAAGGGCCTGGAAAAATTGTTCTCGAAAAAACCGGATAAATGTCCCGAAAAGGTCCTGGAAAAAAGTCCTGAAAAGAGTTCCGAAGAAAATGTTCTGAAAACATTCTAAAGAAACTTATCCCAAAAAAATCTTGACAAATATATCCTGAGAAAAAGTACTGAAAAAATTCCTTAAAAAGTTCGGAAAGAAGTCCAGAAAAGGGCGTTGAAAATTGTTCTCGAAACAACCGGAAATATGCCCCGAAAACGTCCTGGAAGAAAGCCCTGAACCGAAGAAATTGTCCTGAAAAAATTCTGAATAAACTTCCGAGAAGAATTATCCCAAAAAAATCCTGACAAATATATCCTGAGAAAAAGTACTGAAAAAATTCCTTAAAAAGTTCCGAAAGAAGTCCAGAAAAGGACCTTGAAAAATAGTTCTTAATTTCTTTAAGAACTATGTCCCTCAAAATAAAGTCTTTAAGAAAGGTCCTTAACAATATCTGAAAAACTAATGAAAATTAAAAAAAAAAATTGTCCCTAAAACAGCCCTGAAAAGAAAATCCAGCAAAAAATATTTTAAAAGACCCCTGAAAAAAGTTCTGAGAAGAAATCCTGCAGCAGTCCTGAAAAAGTCTTAAAATTTGTCTTGAAAAGTAACCTGAAAGAAGTTCGAAAAAGGTCACAAAATAAAGTTTTGAAAAAAAAATCTTAAAGAATCATAAAAAAATCATGAAAAAGAAATCCTTAAAAAAGTTCCGAAAACAACGTCCTGAAAGACACTTTAAAAGAGTCCTGAGGTGTGATAACGCTGATTACTGATTACATCACAGAGAAAAGAAATCTTAAAAAAAGTCTTTAAAATAAATTCTTAAAAAAACTACTGAAAAAATGTAATTAAAAAATCCATAAAAAGGTCTTAGAAAAGACCCGAAAAAAAGTTCTGAAAAAGATTGCCCTGAAAAAAAATTCCAAGGAGAGTTAGGCAAAAGTCCTGAAGAAAGTTCTAAAAAATAGTTTTGAAATAGTCCTTGGAAAAGTCCGGACAAAGTTCCGAAAAAAAAAATCCTAAAATAACTCATGAATATACCGGGCGTAACTGAATTCTGGTAAACCTAAAATTTCATTTGAATTTATACATACACTGTGTACATAAAGTAAGGAATGAATTCGATTAAAATTCAGGGCATTTTCTTTCAAAAAAATGCTCGGACACGTATAATTTTTTTTACGCGCGTTTTTTGAGATAAAATTCAAATATACAGGGTGTCCCAAAATTGAGATACTTAGGGGCTAAGTTAAAATTTTCAAGTGTGAACCTCCATTTTTTGTTGCATTTATGGATTCCATGTAAAATTCTGAGTATTTTTCAAGTAGCATACCCCATGTCGATATTCAGCAGTTTTCGAAGAAATTGCGTTTAACCATAAAGTAGAATCCAAGTTTCAAGTGTGTAGCAATTGTTTTTACATTTTTTTAAATATTTTAAAAATTGAGTAACACAAAAATTAATGCAAACTAAGTTCTGGCGAGTTTATCTGGGAATCTAGTGAGGGGGTGTTCTTAGATTTTTCTTGTACCATAAAGTAGAATCTATTTTGAGTAAATTTGGAAAGTTTCAAGTGTGTAGCAATTGTTTTTATATTTTTTTTAATATTTTAAAAGTTGAGTATCACCAGAATAACTAAAAACTAAGTTTTGGCGAGTTTATCTGGGAATTTAGTGAGGGGGTATTTTTAGGTTATTCTTGTACCATAAAGTAGAATCTATTTTGAGTAAATTTGGAAAGTTTCAAGTGTATAGCAATTGTTTTTATATTTTTTTTTCAACATTTTAAAAATTGAGTAACACCAGAATAACTGCAAACTAAGTTCTGGCGAGTTTATCTCGGAATTTAGTGAGGGGGTGTTTTTAGGTTTTTCTTGTACCATAAAGTAGAATCTATTTTGAGTAAATTTGGAAAGTTTCAAGTGTGTAGCAATTATTTTTATATTTTTTTTACTATTTTAAAAATTGAGTAACACCAAAATGACTGCAAACTAAGTTCTGGCGAGTTTGAACCATCGATTTACAGACAACTAAAATGAGCCTATTTGTGAAATGATCTTTTGGTGGATGCGCCGGTAACTTAATTTATAATGTCTTGTATATGGCGGCATTCGTTTGCTGCGAGTTAAATGCGTTTAACCGTTTTAAAAACGCTCGTGTGAATGAGACCTTATTCAATACAATTGCTGTTTTGAGGGCATCACTAGCAGAACCATCGAAAGCGCTGCTGTTTAGTGTGCGAACACTCATACGCGTACGAAATTTGCAAACGCAAGCGCTTCTTATACAGAAGCGCTTCTGAGTGGCACCGTGTGAACGGCCCCCAAGTAAACCCGGAGTTAATTAGATCTGACTCATCAAAACGATTTGGTGGTTTGTCAATATTATCTCGTAATCGTATCAGGCGGCAATTACGAGAAAATGGGATTAGAAGGTGCTTCGGGGAGCGCCGGAGCGGAGGGATGTAATTCGCGGATTGCGGACCTCGTCTACATCACCTGGGGGAGCAGAAAACCCCCTTCTGCGAACCCGCTTAAACGACCGAGCGGTGGCGCCAGGAAATGCTTCTTTGTTTATCCGAGAGTATAATGCCTTTCGTTTCTTTTTTCATTTTTTATTTATCCAAACAACAATAGGAACGCGAAGTTTTCTATTAATATTTATAGAATTGCTCTGAAGAATAATATTACAAGCTCAGTAATGCCGGACACGTGGACGGTGGATTTTTAAATGCAGACGGAGCTCGGAAATAAAACTTTTTCTCGTCTAATAATGTATATTCTTTATTACATATAATAAATAAGATATTTTAAATTTATTTCTTCGTAGATGGATTAGTTTTCACATTTAATATTAGTAACTTTAATGTACCAGAAAATCTATTAAATATATTGAGCGGACATCAAAAATCGAGGACGAATAATCATGGTGATGGTTGCGACCGTTACTACGTGGTAATTCATTATACGCTGTGTACATAAAGTAAGGAATAAATTCGATTAAAATTCAGGGCATTTTCTTTCAGAAAAATGCTCGGAGACATGTATTATTATTTTTTAATGCGCAATTTTGAGATAAAATTCAAATGTATAGGGTGTCCCAAAATCGAGATACGACCCCTAAGTTAAAATTTTCAAATGTGAACCCCCATTTTTTGTTGCATTTATGGATTCTACGTAAAATTCTGAGTATTTTTCATGTAGCATACCCCATGTCGATATTCAGCTGTTTTCGAAGAAATGGCGTTTAAAAAAAGTACTGTTACTATTTTATTTCTGGTAAAATTTAATGAAATGATTTTTCCTTATTAATTCCAATGTTTCGATGAAACCATGTAATTTTTTAACAGAAATAAAATAGTAGGTGTACTTTTTTGAACGCCATTTCTTCGAAAACAGCTGAATATCGACATAAATAATATTTACAAGCCCAGTTCTCTTCTCGCCCCTAAGGGATCGAGTGACGGATCTGCGATTTTGTTCATCTTCCAATTTTTGGTGCGTCATCTTCGAAAATTTGAATAACTAAAATTTTTACGTTATATTGTTATTTTTTATATATTTATCAATTGAAGAGTAATTTTATTTAAAATTATTGGTAATATTTTGGTATTAATAATTTTATTTCAGTTTCGTGTAAATAATCCCATTTTTGCCAAGATATGACCTTGAAACCCTCGAAAAATGAGATTTTATTTTTTAACCACTAAAAATTATTATAATAATCTGAAAAATTCACATATATTTTTTACCCAAATAAAAGGTTATTTAGGGTTTTCATGTTTTTATTAGGTTTAACTATTTTTTTTTCGCGCCGAACCGATCAAGTGACGGAAAATTTTATTTAGTCAATGTTCATTCAATGTTTGGTGCGTCATCTTGAATAATTTGAATAACTAACCTTTTTACGATATTTTGTATATATTTATCAACAATTGAGTAGCAAAATTTTATCAAATTAATAATAGAGTAACAGTATGTTTATGTTGAGTTTAGATTTTTTTTTTAAATTTCAAATACCTTATATCTTTACTAGTGGCGGCTCGTGAAACGTTGATGGTGGAGCCATTTATATAATATCCCCCCCCCCCCCCCTTTTTTTTAAAGAAACAAAGAACCATTTATCTTACTAGACCAATCGAATATTTTGGCCAAAAAATCAAAACTTTGGAACAAAAACGATAATATCGGCCGAAAAAATAAAAAATCCCAGTTTAAAAATAAAAATGCAGACCGAAAAATTGAAAATACAAGCAAAAGAAAAATCATTTGCCATTTTCAGCCCCAAAAATAACTCTTTTTAGCTTAAGATAAGTTCCAACGAGAAATTCGAAAATAATAGCAAAAATTAAAATTAAAAGAAAAAATCGCACAATAAAATCAATAATTCAAGTTAAGAAAATCTAAAATATGGGACAAACAAATAAAAAATTAAGACCTAAAATCTAAAATTCGTACCCAAAAATTTTAAACAAACGATTCAAAAATTTAAGTCGATTAAAATTGAAACCAATACAATCGAAAATACAAAATATAGGCCAAAAAAGTAGGGCTTAAAAAGGTGAAAATTTAGAGAAAACATCGAAAACTCGGGCGTATGCAGACAAAATATCGAAAATTTCTACAAACCAATCGAATATTTTGGTCAAAATAATGAAAAATAAAAAGAATTGGAACAAAAAAATCGAAAATACAGAAATGTAAAATGTGGGCCAAAGAATCAAGAATCCTGATCTAAAAATAAAAAACGTAGACAAAAAATTAAAAACTTAGGTAGAAGCAAAATAATTTGCCAAAAATAAGTTTCTGATCAGAAATTCGAAAATAATAGCCAAAAAATAATCACGAAATGAAATCAATAATCCAAGTTAAAAAATCTAAAATATTGGATAAAAAAACAGACTTTAAATCTAAAATATTCGATAGGAAATTTAGACCAATTATCTAAAATTCTGGCATAAAAATAAAAATGGTGGACCAATTAAAGATAAATTTTAAGAGGCAAATAAAGAAAATTTTAGGGCAAAAGATAAAAGAAAATAAAAATCTACAATGTTGGCCAAAAAGTCGAAAATTTAGACAAAACATCGAAAACTCGGACCTAAAGATAATAAACGCAGACTAAACGAAAAATCAAAAATGCGGACCAAGAAATCGAAAATTTCGACAATAATATCGAGAAGTTAGTAAAGAAAAATTTAGGTCAAAAGATTAAAAAAATAATAATACAAATTTGTAATGTAGGCCAGAAAGTCGAAAATTTAGACATTGCACAGAAAATTCGGCCCTAAAGATAACAAATGCAGGCTAAAAAATCAAAAATTTCAACAAACAAAACTCAAAAATTAAAAAAATCTCGCATATAAATCAATAATTCAGGTTATAGATATTTGAATCTAAATCAAATCAAAAATTTGGAACTAGAATTAAAATTTCGTCCCGAAAAATAAAAAATGCGGACCAAAGAATCATAAATTTGAACAAATAAATCGAAAATTTAGGTCAAAATAAAGAATATTTAGACTATTAAAAAAAAAAACAAAAATTCAAAGATAAAATATTTTGACCAAAAATTTCGAAAATACAGGTCAAAAATTTAAAAATTAAAAATTCGTCTGGAAAAATAAAAAATGCGGACCAAATAGTCGAAAATTTTATCAATTAAATTTAGGCCAAAATAAATAATGTTTGGGCCTAATAATCAAAAATTTAGACAAAAAAATCGAATATACAGGTCAAAAATCTAAAAAAAATCTATTTTCTGAGTACAATACTGGATTCTAATCGAAGAATTTCATGAAAATTCTCCAATTTTAACCACGGTTTTGGATCTTAAACGCATAATTTGTGACCAAAAATTAAAAATCTGGATTTTAATTTGATAATTATATGTAAAATCCGAAATTTGAAATATTCAATCTAAGTTTTTGGCCCCTATACGCAGAGTTTGAGACTTAAAATTAAAAATTTGGATTCTAATACAAGAATTACAATAAACATTTCGAATTTGGAACATAGAATCCATGGTTTTTAAACGTAAACTTTATGTTGAAAAATCCAAAGTTTGGATATTAATTTGATAATTATATGTAAAGTCTCTAATTTGAAACTTTAAATCCAAGTTTCTAGTCCTTAAACGCAGAACTTGAGACCCAAAATCCAATATTTGGATTCAATTGATCAATTGCATTTAAAATCTGGCATTTGGAACATAAAATCATTTGAGTCCTAAAATCAAAAATTTGGATTATAATCTAGGAATGTCATGTAAAATCTCAAATTTGGACCATAGAATTCATGGTTTTGGACCTTAAACACAAAATTTTTGCAATAAAATCCAAGATTTTGATTTTAATCCGATAATTTTATTAAAGGTTTTATTAAAATACAGGGTGTTCCATTTAAGAAAAACACAACTTCGATATTTTAGGGCGTTTGGAACACCCTGTATAATATGAAATTCATTTTAAAGAGTAACCATAATAGACCCCTATAGATATATCCTAAAAGTCAAACTTTTTGAAAGTCACGTATTCCGTGCCGTGTAGCGTGAATAACCCTATATATTTCAATCTATCCTAAATTTATTTCAATTGTTGATAAATTTATAAAAATATAAAATGACCTTGAAAAATTCATCTAATTTGGTATTTTGATCAATAATATATGTGATTTTTTCAGATTTTTTTTAGTGGTTAAAAAATTATTTTTGAAAAAATCTTATTTTGGGGCTTCCCGGGTCATGTCGGGATATTTTTGATATACGGCTTATGACTACTTTGGTTAAGGTCACAACTAATGATATTTTCATATTTATTTAAAAATCTGTGTCGGGTGGCATTTTGACCATCTTATATTGGGATACCTTTGTATTACCTCATAAATGGATTTTAAGAAGGAACGGGATTCGACCGAACTAAGCACCGACATGCGGCAGCATTCCCTCGCCGAGCGGGTTTCGCATTTGTATTTTCTATGACTGTACACAGTGTATAATCAGTGAATAAAACACTTACTGTTTTTTTTACCACAATTTATGTGGTAAAAATAATATTGTGGTAAAAATCATAGTAACTGTTTTATTTAGTGATTATATCGACGACGAAGTTTTAATAGAAAAAAATGACTTTTCGGCTATAAGAAAAATAAATTTAATTTTCACCATTAGTTTTTTTTCCAAAAAGAGATCGAGGATGCGCCATCCATTTTTCTCTATCTATTATAGTTATCGAGATCTCCGATAGACACGTCGATTTTTTCCCACCCTGTACAGTTCGTCTAGCGAGGCGTGGCAGGTGGGGATAAAGTTTGCGCAGAGTGAGAAAGCATTCGAAGAGAACGTGATAACAAATATCCGCGTGGCCGCGCCACCAAATTAAATAGAAATCATCACTTCGTGACGATTTTGTGTTTATATTTACATTATTTTCCAATTTTATTTACCAAAGTGGCAATCAGTGAATAAAATTGAATTGAATTGAATTGAATTGAATTGAATGTTCACAAGGCGGCGCTCGCTGAATAATTGAGGAGTTGAACTGCAAAACTCAACTAATCCAATTTTGGGCCAAAATGGGCTTGGTATCGATTCTTACTGTCCAAACATAGATAAATCCGAATATGTGTGAATTACCTTTCAAAACGCAACAAATCATATTTAAAAATGCGGCTAAACATTCATTTTTTTAAACAACAAATAGACTTCCTGAACGTTTTTCGCGGTTTCTGAACAAATTATAAAAGTGGATTTGTTGAGTTTTGCAGTTCAACTCCTCAATTATGAGTTTCCCCCTCTCTTGAAATTCAAGCACAGTCACGGCTCGGTAGACAAACTGTACTTATACTTATGTTAAAATCGTAACCTACGTGTACGTTAAACTAAATCAATACGCCGGGAAACTATTATATATACACAGTTTGAGAAAATCCTGAAAATCTATTCCAAGATAGGCGAAACAACATCGACGTGATAAAGTGGTGGAATTTTGCAGGGGCACGAACGTTCGTATATACGCTTCACAAGGAAGGGCACAAAGTGGAGAGATTTCCGAGGATTTTTCTGGAAATCGGCGGCACACGTTTCCACCCCCCTTTTCCGCTAATTGGGTTAATGGCGATCGGGCCAATTAAGAAATTGCACTTTGGCATCCGTGTACGTAATGGGATTAGCGCGATTCCGGGTCAAAACAATACAATCCTTTATTTTAATCCCATTCAATGCATTAATTTGATCACCACAGGAACTTGGCGATCGTCCTTCCGTTAAGTTAATACTCGCTCAGGCTTAGAAATTCTGAAATTGTTTTTTAAAGCCAGCTTCGTTTTTTATTCTTTAGAATCGAATAGAATAGAATTTTATTAGTCAATTGCATTGCATTTTTAATATTAGACACGTCAGGTACAAAATACATAAAGATAAATTCAAACATGTATTCACAGAACAACTTAAAATGGCTTTTGGAATTGTTGATGAAACGAGTTTTAACTTTTAGAAATCGCTATAGGGTTGTAATTAGAAAAACTGTTTGTTTTTAAATCTGCATGAAATGACATAAAAATATACAGGAGCTCCAATTAAAAATAAGTTTTTTTTTTCGAATATAAAAAAAAAATATTTTAAAATTTCTTTTGTTCACGAAAATGTTATAATGTGCGCATTAATTAATTGTATGGGCAACATTAATGGGGTGCATTTAACACTCAATTTCTTAAACACGCTTTTGCGTGTTTAATATGGTTATTAAACACGCTAATTCGCGCTTTAATTCACAGAACGCGATTTATGATAATATTTTGTTCACCCTATTTAATACTTATTTTTTTTTTTCAATTGTAATTGTAATTACAACTTGAATCTCGATTATAATTATAATTTTTTTTTTAATTTTGATTTTAATTTTGATTTTCGTGAACAAAGTATAGTGTACAACTCGCATATAATGGCTATTAATCACTCAAACGATTTGCTCCACTCGCCTGCGGCTCGTTCCGCAAACATTGTTCTCGTGATTAATAGCCATCATTATATGCTCGTTGTACAATATACTATTAACAAATTATTCAGCATTAAAATGCCTTTATTTAATCAACTATCTATCTCTTATAGTTACCGAGATAGCAATGCTAATGCATCGAATTTGTAACACCCTGTATACGCCATTGGTAGAGAGACGTGTGAAAATGTTACGTACCTTGATGACAACGTCGATGAATTCGATTTCATGATACGAATACGATAAATCCATTTCAGCACCATCAGCAAAGAGTGTAAGGATGGGCAGCTTTTAATATCACCACACGTTTAATGTTTAAATGTACAATGTTACAACAATTGGAAAATTTTGCATGAAAATGATAGCAAACATTCGAGTAAACAATACTTAAGCATTTTACTTCGAAGAACCGCTTATATTATAATTTCTTGTTTTTCAATTCGGTTCCAAGAAAGTGCTAAAAAAAAATGGAATACATTCTTGTATACAAATATCAATGATCAATACGAAATAAGTTCGCATATTTTTAGGGATTGTTATGAATTTGGAACTGTAATAAGTGTTTTATTCATTGTTTATATCATGAAGATGATGGTTTCGATTGTTACTATGTGGTAATCCATTGTCAGGTAAAAAAACTTCGAAAGTTGTTTAATTCATTGTTTATATCATACATTTCCACATAGTACAGTTTGTCTAGCGAGCCGTGGCAGGTGGGGGTAAAGTTTGCGCAGAAAGAGAACGAGATAACAAATCTCCGCGAGGCCGCACCACCAAATTGAATAGTGACGATTTTGTGTCTAGATTTACATTATCCGCGCTCGCTGAATAATTATGAGTTTCCCCCTCTCTTGAAATTCAAGCATAATCAGTCACGACTCGGTAGACAAACTGTAGTTATACTTATGATAAAATCGTGTGATAATTCACACAACAATGTTTATTTGTTTATACCGACATAGCCATTAGTTTAACGACAATTTTATGCGATTCATATCCTAAAAAACATCCGAGATAATTATAAATCGCAAATTTTTGAGTTATATTCAAACTACCATCAACGAAGCCGCTTCTGAAGCAAATCTACAAATTATGTATGTCTGGCGTGTAACCGGCATTTTGCTCCTTTTTTCTTCGATAACTCAAAACATATGAATTATAGGTAACGTTTAGGGCTTAAACAGATCCAAAAAATATTCGGAAATTTTTAAGCTAATTACAAAATTTCAACGCTGAAGTAATAAAAAAATGTTTCTCGCACGTGGAAAAATATTGTCATTCTCTAAATTTGCTTCAAAATTCTTAAATTCATCCTGAAATAATGTATATTTATTTTTTTGCAAAACAGTTAGGACATAATAGCAGCAGTCAAAAATTAAATTGAAATTTGGCTCTCGACGACTAGAAACATTATTAGACATTTTTGAGCTAATTACACACGTGATTAGTGTGTTTTGATTTTTTTTTTAATCAAAATTTGTAAACTTTGTATCTTGCAAAGTCTCATTTTTTTTTACAATTTTCCAAAAACTTAATTATCAATTAATAAGAAAAGTGATTTTAAAAATATTAGAAGCAAACATTATATTAATAATTAATAATTCAGTTTTTGGAAAATTGTAAGAAAAAATGAGACTTTGCAGGATATAAAATTTGCAAATTTTGATTAAAAAAATTAAAAAACTAACTAATGACGTGTGTAAATAGCTCAAAAATTTTCGAATATTGTGGGATACAAACGATTTTTTGATTTCAGGTGGGATACCTCAATTATTTTTCGACAAAAATAAAAATACATTATTTCTAGTTAAATAAATTTCTGAGTAAATTTTGCGTGAAAGTGATAATTTTCTAATAATGTTTCTAGTCGTCGAGATCCAAATTTCGTTAACTTCAATTTAATTTTTGACTGTTGCTATTATGTCCTAACTTAGGCTACGCCAACTGTTTTGTAAAAAATAAATATACATTATTTCAAGATGAATTTAAAAATTTTGAAGCAAATTTATGGAGTGACAATATTTTTGGAATTTCTCCACGCGCGAGAAGCATTTTATTTTATTACTTTTTGTATCAATTGTTTTTTGATACAGTAGAACTCCGATTATCCGAACTCCAATTATCCAAATCGCTAATTATTCGAGTCGGTTTTAGATGGAAAAAATTTGATAATATTTTTGGAATTCCTTTACACGCGTTGCCATTTTGTGTCAATTGTTTCTTGACACAGTAGAACTCCGATTATGCTAACTCTAGTTAATCGCCAATTCTTCGAATCGGTTTTAGGTGGCAAAAATTTGATAATATTTTTGGAATTTCTCTACGCGCAAGAAACATATTTTGAATACTTCAGCGTTGAAATTTTGTATCAATTGTTTTTTTGATACAACTCCGATTATACGAACTCCAGTTATCCGAATCGCCAGTTATTCGAATCGGTTGTAGGTGGAAAAAAATGGATAATTTTTTTTTTAATTTCTTTACGCGCGAGAAGCATATTTTAATTACCTCAGCGTTGCCATTCTGTGTCATTTGTTTCTTGATACAGTGTAATTTTGATTATCCGAACTCCAGTTATCCAAATCGCCGATTATTCGAATCGGTTTTAGGTGGAAAATATTTGATTATATTTTTGGAATTTCTTTACGCGCGTTGCCATTTTGTGTCAATTGTTTCTTGATACAGTAGAACTCCGATTATGCTAACTCTAGTTATTCAAATCGCCAATTGTTCGAATCGGTTTTAGGGGCAAAAATTTGATAATATTTTTGGAATTTCTCTCCGCCCGAGAAACATTTTTTGAATACTTCAGCGTTGAAATTTTGTATCAATTCTTTTTTGATGCAACTCCGATTATCCGAACTCCAGTTATCCGAATCGCCAGTTATTCGAATCGGTTGTGGGTGGAAAAAATTGATAAAATAAGCATATTTTGATTACGCCGGCGTTGTCATTTTGTGTTAATTGTTTCGTGGAACTCCAATTATCCGAATCATCAATTATTCGAATCTATTTTAGGGGGAAAATTTGCATAGGAAAAAGAAGCATATTTTGATTACTTCAGCGTTACCATTTTTTGTCAATTTTTTTCTTGATACAGTAGAACTCCGATTATCTGAACTTCAGTTATCCGAAACGCCAATTATTCGAATGGGTTGTAGGGGAAAACAATTTGATGACATTTTTGGAACTCTTCTACGCGTGAGGAGCATATTTTGATTACTTCATCATTGCCATTCTGTGCCAATTGTTTCTTGATACAGTGGAATTCCGATTATTCACACTCCAGTTATCCGAATCGCCGATTATTCGAATCGGTTTTAGGCGAAAAAATTTGATAATATTTTTGAAATTCTTCTACGCGCGAGAAGTATATTTTAATTACTTCAGCGTTGCAATTTTGTGTCAATTGTTTCTTGATACAGTGGAACTCCGATTATTCGAACTCCAGCTATCCAAATCGCCGATTATTCGAATCGGTTTTAGGTCGAAAAAATTTGATAATATAATTGAATTTTTTCTTTGCGCGAGAAGCACATCATGATTACTTCAGGGTTGCCATTTTGTATCGTTTCTTAATACAGTAGAACTCCAATTAACCGAATCGCCAATTAGTCGAATCGGTTTTAGGGGGAAAAATTTGGATAAGAAAAGGAAGCACTTTTTGATTACTTCAGCGTTACCATTTTCTGTCCATTGTTTTCCTGATACACTAGAACTCCGATTATCTGAATTCCAGTTACAGAAAACGCCAATTATTCGAATGATTTGTAGAGGGAAAAAAATTGATAACATTTTTGGAACTTCTCTATGTGCGAGGATCATATTTTAATTACTTCAGCGTTGCGAATTTGTGTTAGTTATTTCTTGATATAGTAGAACTCCGATTAACCGAACTCCAGTTATCCGAATCGCCAATTATTCGAATCGGTTGTAGGTGGAAATAATTTGATATTTTTGAAATTTATCTACGCAAGAGAAGCATATTTTAATTACATCAGCGTTACTATTTTGTGTCAATTATTTCTTGTTACAGTAGAACTCCGATTATCCGAACTTAAGTTATCCGAATCGCCAATAATTCGAACCGATTTTAGGTTGAAAAAAAATTGGTAATATTATTGGAATTGTTATACTCGCGAGGAGCATATTTTGATTACTTCAGTGTTTCCATTTTGTGTTAATTGTTTCTTGATACAGTAGAACTCCGATTATCCTAACTCCAGTTATTCGAATCGCCAAATATTAGAATCTGTTTTAGGTGGAAAAAAATTGATAATATTTCTGGAATTTCTCTACGAGCGAGAAACATGTTTTGATTACTTCAGCGTTGTCATTTTGTGTCAATTATTTCTTGATATAGTGGAACTCCGATTATCCGAACTCCAGATTCGAATCGCCAAATATTCGAATAGGTTTTAGGTCGAAAAAATTTGAATTTCTCTTTGCACGAGAAGTATATTTTGATTACTTCTGCGTTGCCGTTTCATGTCAATTGATTTTTGATACAGTGGAACTCCGATTATCTGAAGTCCAGTTATCCGAATCGCCGATTATTCGAATCGGTTTTGGGTGGAAAAATTTTATAATATGTTTCTCTTTGCGCGAGAGGTATATTTTTTTACTTCAACGTTGCCATTTTGTATCATTGTTTTTTGATACAGTAGGACACCGAATATCCGAACTCCAGTTATATTGATCTAAATCAAAATTTATTGTTTCGCATACATCACAATTATACTGGCTACTAGATGTAAAGAAAAAATCGCTATTAAAACAGTAAAATGTTTTTTTTTTAACAGCATCTAGCATAGTCTTTGCCGACTACAAATATCCATTTTGCAAAACAATAATAATTGCGCAAGTTGCACGAATTAATTTCTCATGAAAAACTTAAAAATGGAATAGTGCAATATTAATATTTCAAGGAAAGCTACAAAATAATCGCGCTCGATCCATTAAAAGTTGACCGAGAAGATATGAGTTTGTGAGTACTTTTACGCCACGAAACTTTCCCATCCCGGAAGTAACAAGTAGGTCGTAATATAAGCGAGTGCCGGCTTTTTTAAACATCGAGGATTAATTCTAAAAATATACGGTGAAGGTATCTTCGAGGATGTAATAATATGTTTTATCTAGGAAAAGTGATTCAATCTTAGAGGGGACCTAGAAGTTATAAATTGTTTTACTGAGAATCCTGGAGGAGGCTATTTCCTAAAATTATTGAATGTACAGAGGATTTCGCCGTAACTCGTGTATAGATTAAGCCTTAGCGAACGAGCTAGTTTATAGGTGGAGTAAGCAATGCTTACAAACAACTAAAATGAGCTCATTTATTAATCGATCGCGTATGGTGCATGCGCCGGGAACTTAAAAGTTTCTACATATTTTCGATCTTACGGAAATATTTTTGTTGCCGCGAATACGATAACATTCGATCTTACTGTAATATTTTTTGTTGTCGCGAATATGGCGGCGTTCGTTAGCTAAGGGTTATACTCTGAATTTTTTTAATAAATATATGTTGAATTCTCAACTATGTTCAAGATTTTAATTTTGAAAATCTGTGTTATTTTGATGACAAAAACTATTTGTAATACATAAGTTATCCATGGTGTGATTCGATGTTGGTATTCTGTTGAAACGCGAGACGCAAATAAAATGGAAACAAATAATTTAAACTAATGACATATATTTGTTATTTTAAAACGCGAGACGCAAATAAAAAATAATTTAAACTAATGTCATTTATTTGTTACTTTAATACACGAGACGCAAATAACAAATAATTTAAACTAATATCATACATTTGTTATTCGTTAAAGGTGCTGGAGAGTAATTCCGAAATCCGTTTCAATAAACAATTCCTCGGAGATATCTGGGAATTCAGGGATGCATCGTTATGCATTCCTGAATGCAACCACAAATTAACGCTCCACAAATATGTCCGCAATGCAGCAGGGAATCAGGTTAGGTTAGCTCGAATTTTATCAACGGTTGCTGCACGATGGCGCAGCATCTAACTGAAAATGCTATTATTTACAATCATCACACAGTTACAGTTTAATTTAACAAATACTGCCAGAGAACGAGTTGTCTTTACTCTTAACGGTAAATGATGAACCCCAATTTGGAAGGAACTTTTTGCTTGATTTCCATCATCGGCCACAGAAGAGCGTTTATTTTCTTTTGTGAAGATTGTACATCATAAGTCGCTTTAATTAACATGTGTCGTTGCAACTATCATGTGCACTGGTTCATTCGATAATTGGGACCATTCGTGTGGTGCTTCCAGTGTTCTCGTTTACATCAATGTGATGTCTCCTAGTCAGAGTGCCTTTGAGGGACCTCATTGGCTTAATTAACATAGCGTTAAGGCGAGAATTAAAAATAAATCATTTGCTGGATCTACAAACGGTATAAACATGTACAAATACTACCGAACTCGAATTCTTATTTTTTTAAATTTTCTAAAATGTTCATGGTGACTAGCTATTTTTTTTTGCTATTGAAGATAGCTGAAATTTTTTAACGGCAATCAATTTCTCTCGGTTTTCTAATGAAAAAAAAGTTAAATTCAATAATCTACGATGATTATTAAGAAAGTTGCATTTTTTAACAAATTTCCTAGGGGTTTACTCATCTCTTTTTTAGAGTTTTCATCAAAAAATAAAAATCTCTAATCCGACTAATTGACGGACGAGGAGCTCAGATTTGCAAACCGCGTTCAATTTGGAGTTTTCGTTTGGCCGCTACGGCCGATCAAAGTCTGAAAAATCAATTATTTTCGTAAATTTTCCAAAATCCTCATGGTGACTGACTATTTTTTTTGCTATTGAAATTAGCAGAAATTTTTTAACGGCAATCAATTTCTCTCGTCTTTCTGATGAAAATAAAGTTAAATTCAATAGTCTACGATGATTTTTAAGAAAGTTGCATTTTTTAACAATTTTCCTAGGGGTTTACTCATGTCTTTTTTTCGTGTTTTCATCAAAAAATAAAAATCTCTAATCCGACTAATTGTCGTACGAGGAGCTCAGATTTGCAAACCGCGTTCAATTTGGAATTTTCGTTTGGCCGCTACGGCCGATCAAAGTCTGAAAAATCAATTATTTTCGTAAATTTTCCAAAATCCTCATGGTGACTGACTAATTTTTTTGCTATTGAAGTTAGCTGAAATTTTTTAACGGCAATCGATTTCTCTCGTCTTTCTGATGAAAATAAAGTTAAATTCAATAGTCTACGATGATTTTTAAGAAAGTTGCATTTTTTAACAAAATTTCCAAAGGGGTTAGTCATGTTTTTTTTCACGATTTCATCAAAAATTCAAAATCTCTAATCCGACTAATTGACGTACGAGGAGCTCAGATTTGCAAACCGCGTTCAATTTGGAGTTTTCGTTTGGCCGCTACGGCCGATCAAAGTCTGAAAAATCAATTATTTTCGTAAATTTTCCAAAATCCTCATGGTGACTGACTAATTTTTTTGCTATTGAAGTTAGCTGAAATTTTTTAACTGCAATCGATTTCTCTCGTCTTTCTGATGAAAATAAAGTTAAATTCAATAGTCTACGATGATTTTTAAGAAAGTTGCATTTTTTAACAATTTTCCTAGGGGTTTACTCATGTCTTTTTTTCGTGTTTTCATCAAAAAATAAAAATCTCTAATCCGACTAATTGACGTACGAGGAGCTCAGATTTGCAAACCGCGTTCAATTTGGAGTTTTCGTTTGGCCGCTACGGCCGATCAAAGTCTGAAAAATCAATTATTTTCGTAATTTTTTTAAAATGTTCACTGTGACTGACTAATTTTTTTGCTATTGAAGTAAGCTGAATTTTTTTAACGGCAATCGATTTCTCTCGTCTTTCTGATGAAAATAAAGTTAAATTCAATAGTCTACGATGATTTTAAAGAAAGTTGCATTTTTTAACAAAATTTCCAAGGGGGTTAGTCATGTTTTTTTTCACGATTTCATCAAAAATTCAAAATCTCTAATCCGATTAATTGACGTACGAGGAGCTCAGATTTGCAAACCGCGTTCAATTTGGAGTTTTCGTTTGGCCGCTACGGCCGATCAAAGTCTGAAAAATCAATTATTTTCGTAAATTTTCCAAAATCCTCATGGTGACTGACTAATTTTTTTGCTATTGAAGTTAGCTGAAATTTTTTAACGGCAATCGATTTTTCTCGTCTTTCTGATGAAAATAAAGTTAAATTCAATAGTCTACCATGATTTTTAAGAAAGTTGCATTTTTTAACAAAATTTCCAAGGAGGTTAGTCATGTTTTTTTTCACGATTTCATCAAAAATTGAAAATCTCTAATCCGATTAATTGCCGTACGAGGAGCTCAGATTTGCAAACCGCGTTCAATTTGGAGTTTTCGTTTGGCCGCTACGGCCGATCAAAGTCTGAAAAATCAATTATTTTCGTAAATTTTTCAAAATGTTCACTGTGACTGACTATTTTTTTTGCTATTGAAGTTAGCTGAAATTTTTTAACGGCAATCGATTTCTCTCGTCTTTCTGATGAAAATAAAGTTAAATTCAATAGTCTACGATGATTTTTAAGAAAGTTGCATTTTTTAACAAAATTTCCAAGGGGGTTAGTCATGTTTTTTTTCACGATTTCATCAAAAATTCAAAATCTCTAATCCGATTAATTGACGTACGAGGAGCTCAGATTTGCAAACCGCGTTCAATTTGGAGTTTTCGTTTGGCCGCTACGGCCGACCAAAGTCTGAAAAATCAATTATTTTCGTAAATTTTCCAAAATCCTCATGGTGACTGACTATTTTTTTTGCTATTGAAGTTAGCTGAAATTTTTTAACGGCAATCGATTTCTCTCGTCTTTCTGATGAAAATAAAGTTAAATTCAATAGTCTACGATGATTTTTAAGAAAGTTGCATTTTTTAACAATTTTCCTAGGGGGTTGGTCATGTTTTTTTTCACGATTTCATCAAAAAATAAAAATCTCTAATCCGACTAATTGACGTGCGAGGAGCTCAGATTTGCTAACCGCGTTCAATTTGGAGTTTTCGTTTGGCCGCTACGGCCGATCAAAGTCTGAAAAATCAATTATTTTCGTAAATTTTCCAAAATCCTCATGATGACTGACTAATTTTTTTGCTATTGAAGTTAGCTGAAATTTTTTAACGGCAATCAATTTCTCTCGTCTTTCTGATGAAAATAAAGTTAAATTTAATAGTCTACGATGATTTTTAAGAAAGTTGCATTTTTTAACAATTTTCCTAGGGGTTTACTCATGTCTTTTTTTCGTGTTTTCATCAAAAAATAAAAATCTCTAATCCGACTAATTGACGTGCGAGGAGCTCAGATTTGCAAACCGCGTTCAATTTGGAGTTTTCGTTTGGCCGCTACGGCCGATCAAAGTCTGAAAAATCAATTATTTTCGTAAATTTTTCAAAATGTTCACTGTGACTGACTAATTTTTTTGCTATTGAAGTTAGCTGAAATTTTTTAACGGCAATCAATTTCTCTCGTCTTTCTGATGAAAATAAAGTTAAATTCAATAGTCTACGATGATTTTTAAGAAAGTTGCATTTTTTAACAATTTTCCTAGGGGTTTACTCATGTCTTTTTTTCGTGTTTTCATCAAAAAATAAAAATCTCTAATCCGACTAATTGACGTGCGAAGAGCTCAGATTTGCAAACCGCGTTCAATTTGGAGTTTTCGTTTGGCCGCTACGGCCGATCAAAGTCTGAAAAATCAATTATTTTCGTAATTTTTTTAAAATGTTCACTGTGACTGACTAATTTTTTTGCTATTGAAGTAAGCTGAAATTTTTTCACGGCAATCAATTTCTCTCGTCTTTCTGATGAAAATAAAGTTAAATTTAATAGTCTACGATGATTTTTAAGAAAGTTGCATTTTTTAACAAAATTTCCAAGGGGGTTAGTCATGTTTTTTTTCACGATTTCATCAAAAATTCAAAATCTCTAATCCGATTAATTGACGTACGAGGAGCTCAGATTTGCAAACCGCGTTCAATTTGGAGTTTTCGTTTGGCCGCTACGGCCGATCAAAGTCTGAAAAATCAATTATTTTCGTAAATTTTCCAAAATCCTCATGGTGACTGACTAATTTTTTTGCTATTGAAGTTAGCTGAAATTTTTTAACGGCAATCGATTTTTCTCGTCTTTCTGATGAAAATAAAGTTAAATTCAATAGTCTACCATGATTTTTAAGAAAGTTGCATTTTTTAACAAAATTTCCAAGGTTAGTCATGTTTTTTTTCACGATTTCATCAAAAATTCAAAATCTCTAATCCGATTAATTGCCGTACGAGGAGCTCAGATTTGCAAACCGCGTTCAATTTGGAGTTTTCGTTTGGCCGCTACGGCCGATCAAAGTCTGAAAAATCAATTATTTTCGTAAATTTTCCAAAATCCTCATGGTGACTGACTATTTTTTTTGCTATTGAAGTTTGCTGAAATTTTTTAACGGCAATCGATTTCTCTCGTCTTTCTGATGAAAATAAAGTTAAATTCAATAGTCTACGATGATTTTTAAGAAAGTTGCATTTTTTAACAATTTTCCTAGGGGTTTACTCATGTCTTTTTTTCGTGTTTTCATCAAAAAATAAAAATCTCTAATCCGACTAATTGACGTGCGAAGAGCTCAGATTTGCAAACCGCGTTCAATTTGGAGTTTTCGTTTGGCCGCTACGGCCGATCAAAGTCTGAAAAATCAATTATTTTCGTAAATTTTCCAAAATCCTCATGGTGACTGACTATTTTTTTTGCTATTGAAGTTAGCTGAAATTTTTTAACGGCAATCGATTTCTCTCGTCTTTCTGATGAAAATAAAGTTAAATTCAATAGTCTACGATGATTTTTAAGAAAGTTGCATTTTTTAACAAAATTTCCAAGGAGGTTAGTCATGTTTTTTTTCACGATTTCATCAAAAATTCAAAATCTCTAATCCGATTAATTGCCGTACGAGGAGCTCAGATTTGCAAACCGCGTTCAATTTGGAGTTTTCGTTTGGCCGCTACGGCCGATCAAAGTCTGAAAAATCAATTATTTTCGTAAATTTTCCAAAATCCTCATGGTGACTGACTATTTTTTTTGCTATTGAAGTTAGCTGAAATTTTTTAACGGCAATCGATTTCTCTCGTCTTTCTGATGAAAATAAAGTTAAATTCAATAGTCTACCATGATTTTTAAGAAAGTTGCATTTTTTAACAAAATTTCCAAGGAGGTTAGTCATGTTTTTTTTCACGATTTCATCAAAAATTCAAAATCTCTAATCCGATTAATTGCCGTACGAGGAGCTCAGATTTGCAAACCGCGTTCAATTTGGAGTTTTCGTTTGGCCGCTACGGCCGATCAAAGTCTGAAAAATCAATTATTTTCGTAAATTTTTCAAAATGTTCACTGTGACTGACTATTTTTTTTGCTATTGAAGTTAGCTGAAATTTTTTAACGGCAATCGATTTCTCTCGTCTTTCTGATGAAAATAAAGTTAAATTCAATAGTCTACGATGATTTTTAAGAAAGTTGCATTTTTTAACAATTTTCCTAGGGGTTTACTCATGTCTTTTTTTCGTGTTTTCATCAAAAAATAAAAATCTCTAATCCGACTAATTGACGTACGGGGAGCTCAGATTTGCAAACCGCGTTCAATTTGGAGTTTTCGTTTGGCCGCTACGGCCGATCAAAGTCTGAAAAATCAATTATTTTCGTAAATTTTTCAAAATGTTCACTGTGACTGACTAATTTTTTTGCTATTGAAGTTAGCTGAAATTTTTTAACGGCAATCAATTTCTCTCGTCTTTCTGATGAAAATAAAGTTAAATTCAATAGTCTACGATGATTTTTAAGAAAGTTGCATTTTTTAACAATTTTCCTAGGGGTTTACTCATGTCTTTTTTTCGTGTTTTCATCAAAAAATAAAAATCTCTAATCCGACTAATTGACGTACGGGGAGCTCAGATTTGCAAACCGCGTTCAATTTGGAGTTTTCGTTTGGCCGCTACGGCCGATCAAAGTCTGAAAAATCAATTATTTTCGTAAATTTTCCAAAATCCTCATGGTGACTGACTATTTTTTTTGCTATTGAAGTTAGCTGAAATTTTTTAACGGCAATCGATTTCTCTCGTCTTTCTGATGAAAATAAAGTTAAATTCAATAGTCTACCATGATTTTTAAGAAAGTTGCATTTTTTAACAAAATTTCCAAGGAGGTTAGTCATGTTTTTTTTCACGATTTCATCAAAAATTCAAAATCTCTAATCCGATTAATTGCCGTACGAGGAGCTCAGATTTGCAAACCGCGTTCAATTTGGAGTTTTCGTTTGGCCGCTACGGCCGATCAAAGTCTGAAAAATCAATTATTTTCGTAAATTTTTCAAAATGTTCACTGTGACTGACTATTTTTTTTGCTATTGAAGTTAGCTGAAATTTTTTAACGGCAATCGATTTCTCTCGTCTTTCTGATGAAAATAAAGTTAAATTCAATAGTCTACGATGATTTTTAAGAAAGTTGCATTTTTTAACAATTTTCCTAGGGGTTTACTCATGTCTTTTTTTCGTGTTTTCATCAAAAAATAAAAATCTCTAATCCGACTAATTGACGTACGGGGAGCTCAGATTTGCAAACCGCGTTCAATTTGGAGTTTTCGTTTGGCCGCTACGGCCGATCAAAGTCTGAAAAATCAATTATTTTCGTAAATTTTTCAAAATGTTCACTGTGACTGACTAATTTTTTTGCTATTGAAGTTAGCTGAAATTTTTTAACGGCAATCAATTTCTCTCGTCTTTCTGATGAAAATAAAGTTAAATTCAATAGTCTACGATGATTTTTAAGAAAGTTGCATTTTTTAACAATTTTCCTAGGGGTTTACTCATGTCTTTTTTTCGTGTTTTCATCAAAAAATAAAAATCTCTAATCCGACTAATTGACGTACGGGGAGCTCAGATTTGCAAACCGCGTTCAATTTGGAGTTTTCGTTTCGCCGCTACGGCCGATCAAAGTCTGAAAAATCAATTATTTTCGTAAATTTTTCAAAATGTTCACTGTGACTGACTAATTTTTTTGCTATTGAAGTTAGCTGAAATTTTTTAACGGCAATCAATTTCTCTCGTCTTTCTGATGAAAATAAAGTTAAATTCAATAGTCTACGATGATTTTTAAGAAAGTTGCATTTTTTAACAATTTTCCTAGGGGTTTACTCATGTCTTTTTTTCGTGTTTTCATCAAAAAATAAAAATCTCTAATCCGATTAATTGCCGTACGAGGAGCTCAGATTTGCAAACCGCGTTCAATTTGGAGTTTTCGTTTGGCCGCTACGGCCGATCAAAGTCTGAAAAATCAATTATTTTCGTAAATTTTTCAAAATGTTCACTGTGACTGACTATTTTTTTTGCTATTGAAGTTAGCTGAAATTTTTTAACGGCAATCGATTTCTCTCGTCTTTCTGATGAAAATAAAGTTAAATTCAATAGTCTACGATGATTTTTAAGAAAGTTGCATTTTTTAACAATTTTCCTAGGGGTTTACTCATGTCTTTTTTTTCGTGTTTTCATCAAAAAATAAAAATCTCTAATCCGACTAATTGACGTACGGGGAGCTCAGATTTGCAAACCGCGTTCAATTTGGAGTTTTCGTTTGGCCGCTACGGCCGATCAAAGTCTGAAAAATCAATTATTTTCGTAAATTTTTCAAAATGTTCACTGTGACTGACTAATTTTTTTGCTATTGAAGTTAGCTGAAATTTTTTAACGGCAATCAATTTCTCTCGTCTTTCTGATGAAAATAAAGTTAAATTCAATAGTCTACGATGATTTTTAAGAAAGTTGCATTTTTTAACAATTTTCCTAGGGGTTTACTCATGTCTTTTTTTCGTGTTTTCATCAAAAAATAAAAATCTCTAATCCGACTAATTGACGTGCGAAGAGCTCAGATTTGCAAACCGCGTTCAATTTGGAGTTTTCGTTTGGCCGCTACGGCCGATCAAAGTCTGAAAAATCAATTATTTTCGTAAATTTTCCAAAATCCTCATGGTGACTGACTATTTTTTTTGCTATTGAAGTTAGCTGAAATTTTTTAACGGCAATCGATTTCTCTCGTCTTTCTGATGAAAATAAAGTTAAATTCAATAGTCTACCATGATTTTTAAGAAAGTTGCATTTTTTAACAAAATTTCCAAGGAGGTTAGTCATGTTTTTTTTCACGATTTCATCAAAAATTCAAAATCTCTAATCCGATTAATTGCCGTACGAGGAGCTCAGATTTGCAAACCGCGTTCAATTTGGAGTTTTCGTTTGGCCGCTACGGCCGATCAAAGTCTGAAAAATCAATTATTTTCGTAAATTTTTCAAAATGTTCACTGTGACTGACTATTTTTTTTGCTATTGAAGTTAGCTGAAATTTTTTAACGGCAATCGATTTCTCTCGTCTTTCTGATGAAAATAAAGTTAAATTCAATAGTCTACGATGATTTTTAAGAAAGTTGCATTTTTTAACAATTTTCCTAGGGGTTTACTCATGTCTTTTTTTCGTGTTTTCATCAAAAAATAAAAATCTCTAATCCGACTAATTGACGTACGGGGAGCTCAGATTTGCAAACCGCGTTCAATTTGGAGTTTTCGTTTGGCCGCTACGGCCGATCAAAGTCTGAAAAATCAATTATTTTCGTAAATTTTTCAAAATGTTCACTGTGACTGACTAATTTTTTTGCTATTGAAGTTAGCTGAAATTTTTTAACGGCAATCAATTTCTCTCGTCTTTCTGATGAAAATAAAGTTAAATTCAATAGTCTACGATGATTTTTAAGAAAGTTGCATTTTTTAACAATTTTCCTAGGGGTTTACTCATGTCTTTTTTTCGTGTTTTCATCAAAAAATAAAAATCTCTAATCCGACTAATTGACGTACGAGGAGCTCAGATTTGCTAATCGCGTTCAATTTGGAGTTTTCGTTTGGCCGCTACGGCCCATCAAATTCTGAAAAATCAATTATTTTATTTAATTTTCTAAAATGTTCATAGTGACTGACTAATTTTTTTGCCATTGAAGTTAGCTCAAATCTTTTAACGGCAATCAATTTCTCTCGTCTTTCTGATGAAAATAAAGTTAAATTCAATAGTCTACGATGATTTTTAAGAAAGTTGCATTTTTTAACAATTTTCCTAGGGGTTTACTCATGTCTTTTTTTCGTGTTTTCATCAAAAAATAAAAATCTCTAATCCGACTAATTGACGTGCGAAGAGCTCAGATTTGCAAACCGCGTTCAATTTTGAGTTTTCGTTTGGCCGCTACGGCCGATCAAAGTCTGAAAAATCAATTATTTTCGTAATTTTTTTAAAATGTTCACTGTGACTGACTAATTTTTTTGCTATTGAAGTAAGCTGAAATTTTTTCACGGCAATCAATTTCTCTCGTCTTTCTGATGAAAATAAAGTTAAATTTAATAGTCTACGATGATTATTAAGAAAGTTGCATTTTTTAACAAAATTTCCAAGGGGGTTAGTCATGTTTTTTTTCACGATTTCATCAAAAATTCAAAATCTCTAATCCGACTAATTGACGTACGAGGAGCTCAGATTTGCAAACCGCGTTCAATTTGGAGTTTTCGTTTGGCCGCTACGGCCGATCAAAGTCTGAAAAATCAATTATTTTCGTAATTTTTTCAAAATGTTCACTGTGACTGACTAATTTTTTTGCTATTGAAGTTAGCTGAAATTTTTAACGGCAATCGATTTCTCTCGTCTTTCTGATGAAAATAAAGTTAAATTCAATAGTCTACGATGATTTTTAAGAAAGTTGCATTTTTTAACAAAATTTCCAAGGAGGTTAGTCATGTTTTTTTTCACGATTTCATCAAAAATTCAAAATCTCTAATCCGACTAATTGACGTACGAGGAGCTCAGATTTGCAAACCGCGTTCAATTTGGAGTTTTCGTTTGGCCGCTACGGCCGATCAAAGTCTGAAAAATCAATTATTTTCGTAAATTTTCCAAAATCCTCATGGTGACTGACAAATTTTTTTGCTATTGAAGTTAGCTGAAATTTTTTAACGGCAATCGATTTCTCTCGTCTTTCTGATGAAAATAAAGTTAAATTCAATAGTCTACGATGATTTTTAAGAAAGTTGCATTTTTTAACCATTTTCCTAGGGGTTTTTTACTCATGTCTTTTTTTCGTGTTTTCATCAAAAAATAAAAATCTCTAAACCGACTAATTGACGTACGGGGAGCTCAGATTTGCAAACCGCGTTCAATTTGGAGTTTTCGTTTGGCCGCTACGGCCGATCAAAGTCTGAAAAATCAATTATTTTCGTAAATTTTTCAAAATGTTCACTGTGACTGACTAATTTTTTTGCTATTGAAGTTAGCTGAAATTTTTTAACGGCAATCGATTTCTCTCGTCTTTCTGATGAAAATAAAGTTAAATTCAATAGTCTACGATGATTTTTAAGAAAGTTGCATTTTTTAACAAAATTTCCAAGGGGGTTAGTCATGTTTTTTTTCACGATTTCATCAAAAATTCAAAAGCTCTAATCCGATTAATTGACGTACGAGGAGCTCAGATTTGCAAACCGCGTTCAATTTGGAGTTTTCGTTTGGCCGCTACGGCCGATCAAAGTCTGAAAAATCAATTATTTTCGTAAATTTTTCAAAATGTTCACTGTGACTGACTAATTTTTTTGCTATTGAAGTTAGCTGAAATTTTTTAACGGCAATCGATTTCTCTCGTCTTTCTGATGAAAATAAAGTTAAATTCAATAGTCTACGATGATTTTTAAGAAAGTTGCATTTTTTAACAAAATTTCCAAGGGGGTTAGTCATGTTTTTTTTCACGATTTCATCAAAAATTCAAAATCTCTAATCCGATTAATTGACGTACGAGGAGCTCAGATTTGCAAACCGCGTTCAATTTGGAGTTTTCGTTTGGCCGCTACGGCCGATCAAAGTCTGAAAAATCAATTATTTTCGTAAATTTTCCAAAATCCTCATGGTGACTGACTATTTTTTTTGCTATTGAAGTTAGCTGAAATTTTTTAACTGCAATCGATTTCTCTCGTCTTTCTGATGAAAATAAAGTTAAATTCAATAGTCTACGATGATTTTTAAGAAAGTTGCATTTTTTAATAAAATTTCCAAGGGGGTTAGTCATGTTTTTTTTCACGATTTCATCAAAAATTTAAAATCTCTAATCCGATTAATTGACGTACGAGGAGCTCAGATTTGCAAACCGCGTTCAATTTGGAGTTTTCGTTTGGCCGCTACGGCCGATCAAAGTCTGAAAAATCAATTATTTTCGTAAATTTTCCAAAATCCTCATGGTGACTGACTATTTTTTTTGCTATTGAAGTTAGCTGAAATTTTTTAACGGCAATCGATTTCTCTCGTCTTTCTGATGAAAATAAAGTTAAATTCAATAGTCTACGATGATTTTTAAGAAAGTTGCATTTTTTAACAAAATTTCCAAGGGGGTTAGTCATGTTTTTTTTCACGATTTCATCAAAAATTCAAAATCTCTAATCCGATTAATTGACGTACGAGGAGCTCAGATTTGCAAACCGCGTTCAATTTGGAGTTTTTGTTTGGCCGCTACGGCCGATCAAAGTCTGAAAAATCAATTATTTTCGTAAATTTTCCAAAATCCTCATGGTGACTGACTATTTTTTTTGCTATTGAAGTTAGCTGAAATTTTTTAACGGCAATCGATTTCTCTCGTCTTTCTGATGAAAATAAAGTTAAATTCAATAGTCTACGATGATTTTTAAGAAAGTTGCATTTTTTAATAAAATTTCCAAGGGGGTTAGTCATGTTTTTTTTCACGATTTCATCAAAAATTCAAAATCTCTAATCCGATTAATTGACGTACGAGGAGCTCAGATTTGCAAACCGCGTTCAATTTAGAGTTTTCGTTTGGCCGCTACGGCCGATCAAAGTCTGAAAAATCAATTATTTTCGTAAATTTTCCAAAATCCTCATGGTGACTGACTAATTTTTTTGCTATTGAAGTTAGCTGAAATTTTTTAACGGCAATCGATTTCTCTCGTCTTTCTGATGAAAATAAAGTTAAATTCAATAGTCTACGATGATTTTTAAGAAAGTTGCATTTTTTAATAAAATTTCCAATTTAGTCATGTTTTTTTTCACGATTTCATCAAAAATTCAAAATCTCTGATCCGATTAATTGACGTACGAGGAGCTCAGATTTGCAAACCGCGTTCAATTTGGAGTTTTCGTTTGGCCGCTACGGCCGATCAAAGTCTGAAAAATCAATTATTTTCGTAAATTTTCCAAAATCCTCATGGTGACTGACTATTTTTTTTGCTATTGAAGTTAGCTGAAATTTTTTAACGGCAATCGATTTCTCTCGTCTTTCTGATGAAAATAAAGTTCAATTCAATAGTCTACGATGATTTTTAAGAAAGTTGCATTTTTTAACAAAATTTCCAAGGGGGGGTTAGTCATGTTTTTTTTCACGATTTCATCAAAAATTCAAAATCTCTAATCCGATTAATTGACGTACGAGGAGCTCAGATTTGCAAACCGCGTTCAATTTGGAGTTTTCGTTTGGCCGCTACGGCCGATCAAAGTCTGAAAAATCAATTATTTTCGTAAATTTTCCAAAATCCTCATGGTGACCGACTAATTTTTTTGCTATTGAAGTTAGCTGAAATTTTTTAACGGCAATCGATTTCTCTCGTCTTTCTGATGAAAATAAAGTTAAATTCAATAGTCTACCATGATTTTTAAGAAAGTTGCATTTTTTAATAAAATTTCCAAGGGGGTTAGTCATGTTTTTTTTCACGATTTCATCAAAAATTCAAAATCTCTAATCCGATTAATTGACGTACGAGGAGCTCAGATTTGCAAACCGCGTTCAATTTGGAGTTTTCGTTTGGCCGCTACGGCCGATCAAAGTCTGAAAAATCAATTATTTTCGTAAATTTTCCAAAATCCTCATGGTGACTGACTAATTTTTTTGCTATTGAAGTTAGCTGAAATTTTTTAACGGCAATCGATTTCTCTCGTCTTTCTGATGAAAATAAAGTTAAATTCAATAGTCTACGATGATTTTTAAGAAAGTTGCATTTTTTAATAAAATTTCCAATTTAGTCATGTTTTTTTTCACGATTTCATCAAAAATTCAAAATCTCTGATCCGATTAATTGACGTACGAGGAGCTCAGATTTGCAAACCGCGTTCAATTTGGAGTTTTCGTTTGGCCGCTACGGCCGATCAAAGTCTGAAAAATCAATTATTTTCGTAAATTTTCCAAAATCCTCATGGTGACTGACTATTTTTTTTGCTATTGAAGTTAGCTGAAATTTTTTAACGGCAATCGATTTCTCTCGTCTTTCTGATGAAAATAAAGTTCAATTCAATAGTCTACGATGATTTTTAAGAAAGTTGCATTTTTTAACAAAATTTCCAAGGGGGGGTTAGTCATGTTTTTTTTCACGATTTCATCAAAAATTCAAAATCTCTAATCCGATTAATTGACGTACGAGGAGCTCAGATTTGCAAACCGCGTTCAATTTGGAGTTTTCGTTTGGCCGCTACGGCCGATCAAAGTCTGAAAAATCAATTATTTTCGTAAATTTTCCAAAATCCTCATGGTGACCGACTAATTTTTTTGCTATTGAAGTTAGCTGAAATTTTTTAACGGCAATCGATTTCTCTCGTCTTTCTGATGAAAATAAAGTTAAATTCAATAGTCTACCATGATTTTTAAGAAAGTTGCATTTTTTAAAAAAATTTCCAATGTTTTCCATGTTTTTTTTCACGATTTCATCAAAAATTCAAAATCTCTAATCCGATTAATTGACGTACGAGGAGCTCAGATTTGCAAACCGCGTTCAATTTGGAGTTTTCGTTTGGCCGCTACGGCCGATCAAAGTCTGAAAAATCAATTATTTTCGTAAATTTTTCAAAATGTTCACTGTGACTGACTAATTTTTTTGCTATTGAAGTTAGCTGAAATTTTTTAACGGCAATCGATTTCTCTCGTCTTTCTGATGAAAATAAAGTTAAATTCAATAGTCTACGATGATTTTTAAGAAAGTTGCATTTTTTAATAAAATTTCCAAGGGGGTTAGTCATGTTTTTTTTCACGATTTCATCAAAAATTCAAAATCTCTAATCCGATTAATTGACGTACGAGGAGCTCAGATTTGCAAACCGCGTTCAATTTGGAGTTTTCGTTTGGCCGCTACGGCCGATCAAAGTCTGAAAAATCAATTATTTTCGTAAATTTTTCAAAATGTTCACTGTGACTGACTAATTTTTTTGCTATTGAAGTTAGCTGAAATTTTTTAACGGCAATCGATTTCTCTCGTCTTTCTGATGAAAATAAAGTTAAATTCAATAGTCTACGACGATTTTTAAGAAAGTTGCATTTTTTAACAAAATTTCCAAGGGGGTTGGTCATGTTTTTTTTCACGATTTCATCAAAAATTCAAAATCTCTAGTCCGACTAATTGACGTACGAGGAGCTCAGATTTGCAAACCGCGTTCAATTTGGAGTTTTCGTTTGGCCGCTACGGCCGATCAAAGTCTGAAAAATCAATTATTTTCGTAAATTTTCCAAAATCCTCATGGTGACTGACTATTTTTTTTGCTATTGAAGTTAGCTGAAATTTTTTAACGGCAATCGATTTCTCTCGTCTTTCTGATGAAAATAAAGTTAAATTCAATAGTCTACGATGATTTTTAAGAAAGTTGCATTTTTTAACAAAATTTCCAAGGGGGTTAGTCATGTTTTTTTTCACGATTTCATCAAAAATTCAAAATCTCTAATCCGATTAATTGACGTACGAGGAGCTCAGATTTGCAAACCGCGTTCAATTTGGAGTTTTCGTTTGGCCGCTACGGCCGATCAAAGTCTGAAAAATCAATTATTTTCGTAAATTTTCCAAAATCCTCATGGTGACCGACTAATTTTTTTGCTATTGAAGTTAGCTGAAATTTTTTAACGGCAATCGATTTCTCTCGTCTTTCTGATGAAAATAAAGTTAAATTCAATAGTCTACCATGATTTTTAAGAAAGTTGCATTTTTTAAAAAAATTTCCAAGGGGGTTAGTCATGTTTTTTTTCACGATTTCATCAAAAATTCAAAATCTCTAATCCGATTAATTGACGTACGAGGAGCTCAGATTTGCAAACCGCGTTCAATTTGGAGTTTTCGTTTGGCCGCTACGGCCGATCAAAGTCTGAAAAATCAATTATTTTCGTAAATTTTTCAAAATGTTCACTGTGACTGACTAATTTTTTTGCTATTGAAGTTAGCTGAAATTTTTTAACGGCAATCGATTTCTCTCGTCTTTCTGATGAAAATAAAGTTAAATTCAATAGTCTACGATGATTTTTAAGAAAGTTGCATTTTTTAACCATTTTCCTAGGGGTTTACTCATGTCTTTTTTTCGTGTTTTCATCAAAAAATAAAAATCTCTAATCCGACTAATTGACGTACGGGGAGCTCAGATTTGCAAACCGCGTTCAATTTGGAGTTTTCGTTTGGCCGCTACGGCCGATCAAAGTCTGTAAAATCAATTATTTTCGTAAATTTTTCAAAATGTTCACTGTGACTGACTAATTTTTTTGCTATTGAAGTTAGCTGAAATTTTTAACGGCAATCGATTTCTCTCGTCTTTCTGATGAAAATAAAGTTAAATTTAATAGTCTACGATGATTATTAAGAAAGTTGCATTTTTTAACCATTTTCCTAGGGGTTTACTCATGTCTTTTTTTCGTGTTTTCATCAAAAAATAAAAATCTCTAATCCGACTAATTGACGTACGGGGAGCTCAGATTTGCAAACCGCGTTCAATTTGGAGTTTTCGTTTGGCCGCTACGGCCGATCAAAGTCTGAAAAATCAATTATTTTCGTAAATTTTCCAAAATCCTCATGGTGACTGACAAATTTTTTTGCTATTGAAGTTAGCTGAAATTTTTTAACGGCAATCGATTTCTCTCGTCTTTCTGATGAAAATAAAGTTAAATTCAATAGTCTACGACGATTTTTAAGAAAGTTGCATTTTTTAAAAAAATTTCCAAGGGGGTTAGTCATGTTTTTTTTCACAATTTCATCAAAAATTCAAAATCTCTAATCCGATTAATTGACGTACGAGGAGCTCAGATTTGCAAACCGCGTTCAATTTGGAGTTTTCGTTTGGCCGCTACGGCCGATCAAAGTCTGAAAAATCAATTATTTTCGTAAATTTTTCAAAATGTTCACTGTGACTGACTAATTTTTTTGCTATTGAAGTTAGCTGAAATTTTTTAACGGCAATCGATTTCTCTCGTCTTTCTGATGAAAATAAAGTTAAATTCAATAGTCTACGATGATTTTTAAGAAAGTTGCATTTTTTAACAATTTTCCTAGGGGTTTACTCATGTCTTTTTTTCGTGTTTTCATCAAAAAATAAAAATCTCTAATCCGACTAATTGACGTACGGGGAGCTCAGATTTGCAAACCGCGTTCAATTTGGAGTTTTCGTTTGGCCGCTACGGCCGATCAAAGTCTGAAAAATCAATTATTTTCGTAAATTTTCCAAAATCCTCATGGTGACTGACAAATTTTTTTGCTATTGAAGTTAGCTGAAATTTTTTAACGGCAATCGATTTCTCTCGTCTTTCTGATGAAAATAAAGTTAAATTCAATAGTCTACGACGATTTTTAAGAAAGTTGCATTTTTTAACAAAATTTCCAAGGGGGTTGGTCATGTTTTTTTTCACGATTTCATCAAAAATTCAAAATCTCTAATCCGATTAATTGACGTACGAGGAGCTCAGATTTGCAAACCGCGTTCAATTTGGAGTTTTCGTTTGGCCGCTACGGCCGATCAAAGTCTGAAAAATCAATTATTTTCGTAAATTTTCCAAAATCCTCATGGTGACCGACTAATTTTTTTGCTATTGAAGTTAGCTGAAATTTTTTTAACTGCAATCGATTTCTCTCGTCTTTCTGATGAAAATAAAGTTAAATTCAATAGTCTGCGATGATTTTTAAGAAAGTTGCATTTTTTAATAAAATTTCCAAGGGGGTTAGTCATGTTTTTTTTCACGATTTCATCAAAAATTCAAAATCTCTAATCCGATTAATTGACGTACGAGGAGCTCAGATTTGCAAACCGCGTTCAATTTGGAGTTTTCGTTTGGCCGCCACGGCCGATCAAAGTCTGAAAAATCAATTATTTTCGTAAATTTTTCAAAATGTTCACTGTGACTGACTAATTTTTTTGCTATTGAAGTTAGCTGAAATTTTTTAACGGCAATCGATTTCTCTCGTCTTTCTGATGAAAATAAAGTTAAATTCAAT
This sequence comes from Ocypus olens, assembly GCA_910593695.2. Lineage (NCBI taxonomy): Eukaryota > Metazoa > Arthropoda > Insecta > Coleoptera > Staphylinidae > Ocypus > Ocypus olens. Next base: position 42,861,307 of record OU343062.1, on the reverse strand, counting down.
AGTCTACGACGATTTTTAAGAAAGTTGCATTTTTTAACAAAATTTCCAAGGGGGTTGGTCATGTTTTTTTTCACGATTTCATCAAAAATTCAAAATCTCTAATCCGACTAATTGACGTACGAGGAGCTCAGATTTGCAAACCGCGTTCAATTTGGAGTTTTCGTTTGGCCGCTACGGCCGATCAAAGTCTGAAAAATCAATTATTTTCGTAAATTTTCCAAAATCCTCATGGTGACTGACTATTTTTTTTGCTATTGAAGTTAGCTGAAATTTTTTAACGGCAATCGATTTCTCTCGTCTTTCTGATGAAAATAAAGTTAAATTCAATAGTCTACGATGATTTTTAAGAAAGTTGCATTTTTTAACAAAATTTCCAAGGGGGTTAGTCATGTTTTTTTTCACGATTTCATCAAAAATTCAAAATCTCTAATCCGATTAATTGACGTACGAGGAGCTCAGATTTGCAAACCGCGTTCAATTTGGAGTTTTCGTTTGGCCGCTACGGCCGATCAAAGTCTGAAAAATCAATTATTTTCGTAAATTTTCCAAAATCCCCATGGTGACTGACTAATTTTTTTGCTATTGAAGTTAGCTGAAATTTTTTAACGGCAATCGATTTCTCTCGTCTTTCTGATGAAAATAAAGTTAAATTCAATAGTCTACGATGATTTTTAAGAAAGTTGCATTTTTTAACAAAATTTCCAAGGGGGTTAGTCATGTTTTTTTTCACGATTTCATCAAAAATTCAAAATCTCTAATCCGATTAATTGACGTACGAGGAGCTCAGATTTGCAAACCGCGTTCAATTTGGAGTTTTCGTTTGGCCGCTACGGCCGATCAAAGTCTGAAAAATCAATTATTTTCGTAAATTTTTCAAAATGTTCACTGTGACTGACTAATTTTTTTGCTATTGAAGTTAGCTGAAATTTTTTAACGGCAATCGATTTCTCTCGTCTTTCTGATGAAAATAAAGTTAAATTCAAGAGTCTACGATGATTTTTAAGAAAGTTGCATTTTTTAACAAAATTTCCAAGGGGGTTAGTCATGTTGTTTTTCACGATTTCATCAAAAATTCAAAATCTCTAATCCGAATAATTGACGTACGAGGAGCTCAGATTTGCAAACCGCGTTCAATTTGGAGTTTTCGTTTGGCCGCTACGGCCGATCAAAGTCTGAAAAATCAATTATTTTCGTAAATTTTTCAAAATGTTCACTGTAACTGACTAATTTTTTTGCTATTGAAGTTAGCTGAAATTTTTTAACGGCAATCGATTTCTCTCGTCTTTCTGATGAAAATAAAGTTAAATTCAATAGTCTACGATGATTTTTAAGAAAGTTGCATTTTTTAACAAAATTTCCAAGGGGGTTAGTCATGTTTTTTTTCACGATTTCATCAAAAATTCAAAATCTCTAATCCGATTAATTGACGTACGAGGAGCTCAGATTTGCAAACCGCGTTCAATTTGGAGTTTTCGTTTGGCCGCTACGGCCGATCAAAGTCTGAAAAATCAATTATTTTCGTAAATTTTTCAAAATGTTCACTGTGACTGACTAATTTTTTTGCTATTGAAGTTAGCTGAAATTTTTTAACGGCAATCGATTTCTCTCGTCTTTTTGATGAAAATAAAGTTAAATTCAATAGTCTACGATGATTTTTAAGAAAGTTGAATTTTTTATAAAATTTCCAAGGGGGTTAGTCATGTTTTTTTTCACGATTTCATCAAAAATTCAAAATCTCTAATCCGATTAATTGACGTACGAGGAGCTCAGATTTGCAAACCGCGTTCAATTTGGAGTTTTCGTTTGGCCGCTACGGCCGATCAAAGTCTGAAAAATCAATTATTTTCGTAAATTTTTCAAAATGTTCACTGTGACTGACTATTTTTTTTGCTATTGAAGTTAGCTGAAATTTTTTAACGGCAATCGATTTCTCTCGTCTTTCTGATGAAAATAAAGTTAAATTCAATAGTCTACGATGATTTTTAAGAAAGTTGCATTTTTTAACCATTTTCCTAGGGGTTTACTCATGTCTTTTTTTCGTGTTTTCATCAAAAAATAAAAATCTCTAATCCGACTAATTGACGTACGGGGAGTTCAGATTTGCAAACCGCGTTCAATTTGGAGTTTTCGTTTGGCCGCTACGGCCGATCAAAGTCTGAAAAATCAATTATTTTCGTAAATTTTTCAAAATGTTCACTGTGACTGACTATTTTTTTTGCTATTGAAGTTAGCTGAAATTTTTTAACGGCAATCGATTTCTCTCGTCTTTCTGATGAAAATAAAGTTAAATTCAATAGTCTACGATGATTTTTAAGAAAGTTGCATTTTTTAACAAAATTTCCAAGGGGGTTAGTCATGTTTTTTTTCACGATTTCATCAAAAATTCAAAATCTCTAATCCGATTAATTGACGTACGAGGAGCTCAGATTTGCAAACCGCGTTCAATTTGGAGTTTTCGTTTGGCCGCTACGGCCGATCAAAGTCTGAAAAATCAATTATTTTCGTAAATTTTTCAAAATGTTCACTGTGACTGACTAATTTTTTTGCTATTGAAGTTAGCTGAAATTTTTTAACGGCAATCGATTTCTCTCGTCTTTCTGATGAAAATAAAGTTAAATTCAATAGTCTACGATGATTTTTAAGAAAGTTGCATTTTTTAACAAAATTTCCAAGGGGGTTAGTCATGTTTTTTTTCACGATTTCATCAAAAATTCAAAATCTCTAATCCGATTAATTGACGTACGAGGAGCTCAGATTTGCAAACCGCGTTCAATTTGGAGTTTTCGTTTGGCCGCTACGGCCGATCAAAGTCTGAAAAATCAATTATTTTCGTAAATTTTTCAAAATGTTCACTGTGACTGACTAATTTTTTTGCTATTGAAGTTAGCTGAAATTTTTTAACGGCAATCGATTTCTCTCGTCTTTCTGATGAAAATAAAGTTAAATTCAATAGTCTACGATGATTTTTAAGAAAGTTGCATTTTTTAACAAAATTTCCAAGGGAGTTAGTCATGTTTTTTTTCACGATTTCATCAAAAATTCAAAATCTCTAATCCGATTAATTGACGTACGAGGAGCTCAGATTTGCAAACCGCGTTCAATTTGGAGTTTTCGTTTGGCCGCTACGGCCGATCAAAGTCTGAAAAATCAATTATTTTCGTAAATTTTTCAAAATGTTCACTGTAACTGACTAATTTTTTTGCTATTGAAGTTAGCTGAAATTTTTTAACGGCAATCGATTTCTCTCGTCTTTCTGATGAAAATAAAGTTAAATTCAATAGTCTACGATGATTTTTAAGAAAGTTGCATTTTTTAACAAAATTTCCAAGGGGGTTGGTTAGTCATGTTTTTTTTCACGATTTCATCAAAAATTCAAAATCTCTAATCCGATTAATTGACGTACGAGGAGCTCAGATTTGCAAACCGCGTTCAATTTGGAGTTTTCGTTTGGCCGCTACGGCCGATCAAAGTCTGAAAAATCAATTATTTTCGTAAATTTTTCAAAATGTTCACTGTGACTGACTAATTTTTTTGCTATTGAAGTTAGCTGAAATTTTTTAACGGCAATCGATTTCTCTCGTCTTTCTGATGAAAATAAAGTTAAATTCAATAGTCTACGATGATTTTTAAGAAAGTTGCATTTTTTAACAAAATTTCCAAGGGGGTTAGTCATGTTTTTTTTCACGATTTCATCAAAAATTCAAAATCTCTAATCCGATTAATTGACGTACGAGGAGCTCAGATTTGCAAACCGCGTTCAATTTGGAGTTTTCGTTTGGCCGCTACGGCCGATCAAATTCTGAAAAATCAATTATTTTCGTAAATTTTTCAAAATGTTCACTGTGACTGACTAATTTTTTTGCTATTGAAGTTAGCTGAAATTTTTTAACGGCAATCGATTTCTCTCGTCTTTCTGATGAAAATAAAGTTAAATTCAATAGTCTACGATGATTTTTAAGAAAGTTGCATTTTTTAACAATTTTCCTAGGGGGTTGGTCATGTTTTTTTTCACGATTTCATCAAAAATTCAAAATCTCTAATCCGACTAATTGACGTACGAGGAGCTCAGATTTGCAAACCGCGTTCAATTTGGAGTTTTCGTTTGGCCGCTACGGCCGACCAAAGTCTGAAAAATCAATTATTTTCGTAAATTTTCCAAAATCCTCATGGTGACTGACTATTTTTTTTGCTATTGAAGTTAGCTGAAATTTTTTAACGGCAATCGATTTCTCTCGTCTTTCTGATGAAAATAAAGTTAAATTCAATAGTCTACGATGATTTTTAAGAAAGTTGCATTTTTTAACAATTTTCCTAGGGGTTTACTCATGTCTTTTTTTCGTGTTTTCATCAAAAAATAAAAATCTCTAATCCGACTAATTGACGTGCGAGGAGCTCAGATTTGCAAACCGCGCTCAATTTGGAGTTTTCGTTTGGCCGCTACGGCCGACCAAAGTCTGAAAAATCAATTATTTTCGTAAATTTTCCAAAATCCTAATGGTGACTGACTATTTTTTTTGCTATCGAAGTTAGCTGAAATTTTTTAACGGCAATCGATTTCTCTCGTCTTTCTGATGAAAATAAAGTTAAATTCAATAGTCTACGATGATTTTTAAGAAAGTTGCATTTTTTAACAAAATTTCCAAGGGGGTTGGTCATGTTTTTTTTCACGATTTCATCAAAAATTCAAAATCTCTAATCCGACTAATTGACGTACGAGAAGCTCAGATTTGCAAACCGCGTTCAATTTGGAGTTTTCGTTTGGCCGCTACGGCCGATCAAAGTCTGAAAAATCAATTATTTTCGTAAATTTTCCAAAATCCTCATGATGACTGACTAATTTTTTTGCTATTGAAGTTAGCTGAAATTTTTTAACGGCAATCAATTTCTCTCGTCTTTCTGATGAAAATAAAGTTAAATTCAATAGTCTACGATGATTTTTAAGAAAGTTGCATTTTTTAACAATTTTCCTAGGGGTTTACTCATGTCTTTTTTTCGTGTTTTCATCAAAAATTCAAAATCTCTAATCCGATTAATTGACGTACGAGGAGCTCAGATTTGCAAACCGCGTTCAATTTGGAGTTTTTGTTTGGCCGCTACGGCCGATCAAAGTCTGAAAAATCAATTATTTTCGTAAATTTTTCAAAATGTTCACTGTGACTGACTATTTTTTTTGCTATTGAAGTTAGCTGAAATTTTTTAACGGCAATCGATTTCTCTCGTCTTTCTGATGAAAATAAAGTTAAATTCAAGAGTCTACGATGATTTTTAAGAAAGTTACATTTTTTAACAAAATTTCCAAGGGGGTTAGTCATGTTGTTTTTCACGATTTCATCAAAAATTCAAAATCTCTAATCCGAATAATTGACGTACGAGGAGCTCAGATTTGCAAACCGCGTTCAATTTGGAGTTTTCGTTTGGCCGCTACGGCCGATCAAAGTCTGAAAAATCAATTATTTTCGTAAATTTTTCAAAATGTTCACTGTAACTGACTAATTTTTTTGCTATTGAAGTTAGCTGAAATTTTTTAACGGCAATCGATTTCTCTCGTCTTTCTGATGAAAATAAAGTTAAATTCAATAGTCTACGATGATTTTTAAGAAAGTTGCATTTTTTAACAAAATTTCCAAGGGGGTTAGTCATGTTTTTTTTCACGATTTCATCAAAAATTCAAAATCTCTAATCCGATTAATTGACGTACGAGGAGCTCAGATTTGCAAACCGCGTTCAATTTGGAGTTTTCGTTTGGCCGCTACGGCCGATCAAAGTCTGAAAAATCAATTATTTTCGTAAATTTTTCAAAATGTTCACTGTGACTGACTAATTTTTTTGCTATTGAAGTTAGCTGAAATTTTTTAACGGCAATCGATTTCTCTCGTCTTTTTGATGAAAATAAAGTTAAATTCAATAGTCTACGATAATTTTTAAGAAAGTTGAATTTTTTATAAAATTTCCAAGGGGGTTAGTCATGTTTTTTTTCACGATTTCATCAAAAATTCAAAATCTCTAATCCGATTAATTGACGTACGAGGAGCTCAGATTTGCAAACCGCGTTCAATTTGGAGTTTTCGTTTGGCCGCTACGGCCGATCAAAGTCTGAAAAATCAATTATTTTCGTAAATTTTTCAAAATGTTCACTGTGACTGACTATTTTTTTTGCTATTGAAGTTAGCTGAAATTTTTTAACGGCAATCGATTTCTCTCGTCTTTCTGATGAAAATAAAGTTAAATTCAATAGTCTACGATGATTTTTAAGAAAGTTGCATTTTTTATAAAATTTCCAAGGGGGTTAGTCATGTTTTTTTTCACGATTTCATCAAAAATTCAAAATCTCTAATCCGATTAATTGACGTACGAGGAGCTCAGATTTGCAAACCGCGTTCAATTTGGAGTTTTCGTTTGGCCGCTACGGCCGATCAAAGTCTGAAAAATCAATTATTTTCGTAAATTTTTCAAAATGTTCACTGTGACTGACTATTTTTTTTGCTATTGAAGTTAGCTGAAATTTTTTAACGGCAATCGATTTCTCTCGTCTTTCTGATGAAAATAAAGTTAAATTCAATAGTCTACGATGATTTTAAGAAAGTTGCATTTTTTAACCATTTTCCTAGGGGTTTACTCATGTCTTTTTTTCGTGTTTTCATCAAAAAATAAAAATCTCTAATCCGACTAATTGACATACGGGGAGTTCAGATTTGCAAACCGCGTTCAATTTGGAGTTTCGTTTGGCCGCTACGGCCGATCAAAGTCTGAAAAATCAATTATTTTCGTAAATTTTCAAAATGTTCACTGTGACTGACTATTTTTTTTGCTATTGAAGTTAGCTGAAATTTTTTAACGGCAATCGATTTCTCTCGTCTTTCTGATGAAAATAAAGTTAAATTCAATAGTCTACGATGATTTTTAAGAAAGTTGCATTTTTTAACAAAATTTCCAAGGGGGTTAGTCATGTTTTTTTTCACGATTTCATCAAAAATTCAAAATCTCTAATCCGATTAATTGACGTACGAGGAGCTCAGATTTGCAAACCGCGTTCAATTTGGAGTTTTCGTTTGCCGCTACGGCCGATCAAAGTCTGAAAAATCAATTATTTTCGTAAATTTTTCAAAATGTTCACTGTGACTGACTAATTTTTTGCTATTGAAGTTAGCTGAAATTTTTTAACGGCAATCGATTTCTCTCGTCTTTCTGATGAAAATAAAGTTAAATTCAATAGTCTACGATGATTTTTAAGAAAGTTGCATTTTTTAACAAAATTTCCAAGGGGGTTAGTCATGTTTTTTTTCACGATTTCATCAAAAATTCAAAATCTCTAATCCGATTAATTGACGTACGAGGAGCTCAGATTTGCAAACCGCGTTCAATTTGGAGTTTTCGTTTGGCCGCTACGGCCGATCAAAGTCTGAAAATCAATTATTTTCGTAAATTTTTCAAAATGTTCACTGTAACTGACTAATTTTTTTGCTATTGAAGTTAGCTGAAATTTTTTAACGGCAATCGATTTCTCTCGTCTTTCTGATGAAAATAAAGTTAAATTCAATAGTCTACGATGATTTTTAAGAAAGTTGCATTTTTTAACAATTTTCCTAGGGGGTTAGTCATGTTTTTTTTCACGATTTCATCAAAAATTCAAAATCTCTAATCCGATTAATTGACGTACGAGGAGCTCAGATTTGCAAACCGCGTTCAATTTGGAGTTTTCGTTTGGCCGCTACGGCCGATCAAAGTCTGAAAAATCAATTATTTTCGTAAATTTTTCAAAATGTTCACTGTGACTGACTAATTTTTTTGCTATTGAAGTTAGCTGAAATTTTTTAACGGCAATCGATTTCTCTCGTCTTTCTGATGAAAATAAAGTTAAATTCAATAGTCTACGATGATTTTTAAGAAAGTTGCATTTTTTAACAAAATTTCCAAGGGGGTTAGTCATGTTTTTTTTCACGATTTCATCAAAAATTCAAAATCTCTAATCCGATTAATTGACGTACGAGGAGCTCAGATTTGCAAACCGCGTTCAATTTGGAGTTTCGTTTGGCCGCTACGGCCGATCAAATTCTGAAAAAATCAATTATTTTCGTAAATTTTTCAAAATGTTCACTGTGACTGACTAATTTTTTTGCTATTGAAGTTAGCTGAAATTTTTTAACGGCAATCGATTTCTCTCGTCTTTCTGATGAAAATAAAGTTAAATTCAATAGTCTACGATGATTTTTAAGAAAGTTGCATTTTTTAACAATTTTCCTAGGGGGTTAGTCATGTTTTTTTTCACGATTTCATCAAAAATTCAAAATCTCTAATCCGATTAATTGACGTACGAGGAGCTCAGATTTGCAAACCGCGTTCAATTTGGAGTTTTCGTTTGGCCGCTACGGCCGACCAAAGTCTGAAAAATCAATTATTTTCGTAAATTTTCCAAAATCCTCATGGTGACTGACTATTTTTTTTGCTATTGAAGTTAGCTGAAATTTTTTAACGGCAATCGATTTCTCTCGTCTTTCTGATGAAAATAAAGTTAAATTCAATAGTCTACGATGATTTTTAAGAAAGTTGCATTTTTTAACAATTTTCCTAGGGGTTTACTCATGTCTTTTTTTCGTGTTTTCATCAAAAAATAAAAATCTCTAATCCGACTAATTGACGTGCGAGGAGCTCAGATTTGCAAACCGCGTTCAATTTGGAGTTTTCGTTTGGCCGCTACGGCCGACCAAAGTCTGAAAAATCAATTATTTTCGTAAATTTTCCAAAAATCCTAATGGTGACTGACTATTTTTTTTGCTATCGAAGTTAGCTGAAATTTTTTAACGGCAATCGATTTCTCTCGTCTTTCTGATGAAAATAAAGTTAAATTCAATAGTCTACGATGATTTTTAAGAAAGTTGCATTTTTTAACAAAATTTCCAAGGGGGTTGGTCATGTTTTTTTTCACGATTTCATCAAAAATTCAAAATCTCTAATCCGACTAATTGACGTACGAGGAGCTCAGATTTGCAACCGCGTTCAATTTGGAGTTTTCGTTTGGCCGCTACGGCCGATCAAAGTCTGAAAAATCAATTATTTTCGTAAATTTTCCAAATCCTCATGATGACTGACTAATTTTTTTGCTATTGAAGTTAGCTGAAATTTTTTAACGGCAATCAATTTCTCTCGTCTTTCTGATGAAAATAAAGTTAAATTCAATAGTCTACGATGATTTTTAAGAAAGTTGCATTTTTTAACAATTTTCCTAGGGTTTACTCATGTCTTTTTTTCGTGTTTTCATCAAAAATTCAAAATCTCTAATCCGATTAATTGACGTACGAGGAGCTCAGATTTGCAAACCGCGTTCAATTTGGAGTTTTTGTTTGGCCGCTACGGCCGATCAAAGTCTGAAAAATCAATTATTTTCGTAAATTTTTCAAAATGTTCACTGTAACTGACTATTTTTTTTGCTATTGAAGTTAGCTGAAATTTTTTAACGGCAATCGATTTCTCTCGTCTTTCTGATGAAAATAAAGTTAAATTCAATAGTCTACGATGATTTTTAAGAAAGTTGCATTTTTTAACAATTTTCCTAGGGGTTTACTCATGTCTTTTTTTCGTGTTTTCATCAAAAAATAAAAATCTCTAATCCGACTAATTGACGTGCGAGGAGCTCAGATTTGCAAACCGCGTTCAATTTGGAGTTTTCGTTTGGCCGCTACGGCCGATCAAAGTCTGAAAAATCAATTATTTTCGTAAATTTTCCAAAATCCTCATGGTGACTGACTATTTTTTTTGCTATCGAAGTTAGCTGAAATTTTTTAACGGCAATCGATTTCTCTCGTCTTTCTGATGAAAATAAAGTTAAATTCAATAGTCTACGATGATTTTTAAGAAAGTTGCATTTTTTAACAAAATTTCCAAGGGGGTTGGTCATGTTTTTTTTCACGATTTCATCAAAAATTCAAAATCTCTAATCCGACTAATTGACGTACGAGGAGCTCAGATTTGCAAACCGCGTTCAATTTGGAGTTTTCGTTTGGCCGCTACGGCCGATCAAAGTCTGAAAAATCAATTATTTTCGTAAATTTTCCAAAATCCTCATGATGACTGACTAATTTTTTTGCTATTGAAGTTAGCTGAAATTTTTTAACGGCAATCGATTTCTCTCGTCTTTCTGATGAAAATAAAGTTAAATTCAATAGTCTACGATGATTTTTAAGAAAGTTGCATTTTTTAACAATTTTCCTAGGGGTTTACTCATGTCTTTTTTTTCGTGTTTTCATCAAAAAAATAAAAATCTCTAATCCGACTAATTGACGTACGGGGAGCTCAGATTTGCAAACCGCGTTCAATTTGGAGTTTTCGTTTGGCCGCTACGGCCGATCAAAGTCTGAAAAATCAATTATTTTCGTAAATTTTCCAAAATCCTCATGGTGACTGACTATTTTTTTTGCTATTGAAGTTAGCTGAAATTTTTTAACGGCAATCGATTTCTCTCGTCTTTCTGATGAAAATAAAGTTAAATTCAATAGTCTACGATGATTTTTAAGAAAGTTGCATTTTTTAACAATTTTCCTAGGGGTTTACTCATGTCTTTTTTTCGTGTTTTCATCAAAAAATAAAAATCTCTATCCGACTAATTGACGTACGAGGAGCTCAGATTTGCAAACCGCGTTCAATTTGGAGTTTTCGTTTGGCCGCTACGGCCGACCAAAGTCTGAAAAATCAATTATTTTCGTAAATTTTCGAAAATCCTCATGATGACTGACTAATTTTTTTGCTATTGAAGTTAGCTGAAATTTTTTAACGGCAATCGATTTCTCTCGTCTTTCTGATGAAAATAAAGTTAAATTCAATAGTCTACGATGATTTTTAAGAAAGTTGCATTTTTTTAACAATTTTCCTAGGGGTTTACTCATGTCTTTTTTTCGTGTTTTCGTTTTTTTACGAGGAGCTCAGATTTGCAAACCGCGTTCAATTTGGAGTTTTCGTTTGGCCGCTACGGCCGATCAAAGTCTGAAAAATCAATTATTTTCGTAAATTTTCCAAAATCCTCATGATGACTGACTAATTTTTTTGCTATTGAAGTTAGCTGAAATTTTTTAACGGCAATCGATTTCTCTCGTCTTTCTGATGAAAATAAAGTTAAATTCAATAGTCTACGATGATTTTTAAGAAAGTTGCATTTTTTAACAATTTTCCTAGGGGTTCCTCATGTCTTTTTTTCGTGTTTTCATCAAAAAATAAAAATCTCTAATCCGACTAATTGACGTACGAGGAGCTCAGATTTGCAAACCGCGTTCAATTTGGAGTTTTCGTTTGGCCGCTACGGCCGACCAAAGTCTGAAAAATCAATTATTTTCGTAAATTTTCCAAAATCCTCATGGTGACTGACTATTTTTTTTGCTATTGAAGTTAGCTGAAATTTTTTACCGGCAATCGATTTCTCTCGTCTTTCTGATGAAAATAAAGTTAAATTCAATAGTCTACGATGATTTTTAAGAAAGTTGCATTTTTTAACAATTTTCCTAGGGGGTTGGTCATGTTTTTTTTCACGATTTCATCAAAAATTCAAAATCTCTAATCCGACTAATTGACGTACGAGGAGCTCAGATTTGCAAACCGCGTTCAATTTGGAGTTTTCGTTTGGCCGCTACGGCCGATCAAATTCTGAAAAATCAATTATTTTCGTAAATTTTCCAAAATCCTCATGGTGACTGACTATTTTTTTTGCTATTGAAGTTAGCTGAAATTTTTTAACGGCAATCGATTTCTCTCGTCTTTCTGATGAAAATAAAGTTAAATTCAATAGTCTACGATGATTTTTAAGAAAGTTGCATTTTTTAACAATTTTCCTAGGGGGTTGGTCATGTTTTTTTTCACGATTTCATCAAAAATTCAAAATCTCTAATCCGACTAATTGACGTACGAGGAGCTCAGATTTGCAAACCGCGTTCAATTTGGAGTTTTCGTTTGGCCGCTACGGCCGATCAAATTCTGAAAAATCAATTATTTTCGTAAATTTTCCAAAATCCTCATGGTGACTGACTATTTTTTTTGCTATTGAAGTTAGCTGAAATTTTTTAACGGCAATCGATTTCTCTCGTCTTTCTGATGAAAATAAAGTTAAATTCAATAGTCTACGATGATTTTTAAGAAAGTTGCATTTTTTAACAATTTTCCTAGGGGTTTACTCATGTCTTTTTTTCGTGTTTTCATCAAAAAATAAAAATCTCTAATCCGACTAATTGACGAGCGAGGAGCTCAGATTTGCAAACCGCGTTCAATTTGGAGTTTTCGTTTGGCCGCTACGGCCGATCAAAGTCTGAAAAATCAATTATTTTCGTAAATTTTCCAAAATCCTCATGGTGACTGACTAATTTTTTTGCTATTGAAGTTAGCTGAAATTTTTTAACGGCAATCGATTTCTCTCGTCTTTCTGATGAAAATAAAGTTAAATTCAATAGTCTACGATGATTTTTAAGAAAGTTGCATTTTTTAACAATTTTCCTAGGGGGTTGGTCATGTTTTTTTTCACGATTTCATCAAAAATTCAAAATCTCTAATCCGACTAATTGACGTACGAGGAGCTCAGATTTGCAAACCGCGTTCAATTTGGAATTTCGTTTGGCCGCTACGGCCGATCAAAGTCTGAAAAATCAATTATCTTCGTAAATTTTCCAAAATCCTCATGGTGACTGACTATTTTTTTTGCTATTGAAGTTAGCTGAAATTTTTTAACGGCAATCGATTTCTCTCGTCTTTCTGATGAAAATAAAGTTAAATTCAATAGTCTACGATGATTTTTAAGAAAGTTGCATTTTTTAACAAAATTTCCAAGGGGGTTTGTCATGTTTTTTTTCACGATTTCATCAAAAATTCAAAATCTCTAATCCGATTAATTGACGTACGAGGAGCTCAGATTTGCAAACCGCGTTCAATTTGGAGTTTTCGTTTGGCCGCTACGGCCGATCAAAGTCTGAAAAATCAATTATCTTCGTAAATTTTCCAAAATCCTCATGGTGACTGACTAATTTTTTTGCTATTGAAGTTAGCTGAAATTTTTTAACGGCAATCGATTTCTCTCGTCTTTCTGATGAAAATAAAGTTAAATTCAATAGTCTACGATGATTTTTAAGAAAGTTGCATTTTTTAACAATTTTCCTAGGGGTTTACTCATGTCTTTTTTTCGTGTTTTCATCAAAAAATAAAAATCTCTAATCCGACTAATTGACGTACGAGGAGCTCAGATTTGCAAACCGCGTTCAATTTGGAGTTTTCGTTTGGCCGCTACGGCCGACCAAAGTCTGAAAAATCAATTATTTTCGTAAATTTTCCAAAATCCTCATGGTGACTGATTATTTTTTTTGCTATTGAAGTTAGCTGAAATTTTTTAACGGCAATCGATTTCTCTCGTCTTTCTGATGAAAATAAAGTTAAATTCAATAGTCTACGATGATTTTTAAGAAAGTTGCATTTTTTAACAATTTTCCTAGGGGTTTACTCATGTCTTTTTTTCGTGTTTTCATCAAAAAATAAAAATCTCTAATCCGACTAATTGACGTGCGAGGAGCTCAGATTTGCAAACCGCGTTCAATTTGGAGTTTTCGTTTGGCCGCTACGGCCGATCAAAGTCTGAAAAATCAATTATTTTCGTAAATTTTCCAAAATCTTCATGGTGACTGACTAATTTTTTTGCTATTGAAGTTAGCTGAAATTTTTTAACGGCAATCGATTTCTCTCGTCTTTCTGATGAAAATAAAGTTAAATTCAATAGTCTACGACGATTTTTAAGAAAGTTGCATTTTTTAACAAAATTTCCAAGGGGGTTGGTCATGTTTTTTTTCACGATTTCATCAAAAATTCAAAATCTCTAATCCGATTAATTGACGTACGAGGAGCTCAGATTTGCAAACCGCGTTCAATTTGGAGTTTTCGTTTGGCCGCTACGGCCGATCAAAGTCTGAAAAATCAATTATTTTCGTAAATTTTCCAAAATCCTCATGGTGACTGACTAATTTTTTTGCTATTGAAGTTAGCTGAAATTTTTTAACGGCAATCGATTTCTCTCGTCTTTCTGATGAAAATAAAGTTAAATTCAATAGTCTACGATGATTTTTAAGAAAGTTGCATTTTTTAACAATTTTCCTAGGGGGTTGGTCATGTTTTTTTTTTTTTCACGATTTCATCAAAAATTCAAAATCTCTAATCCGACTAATTGACGTACGAGGAGCTCAGATTTGCAAACCGCGTTCAATTTGGAGTTTTCGTTTGGCCGCTACGGCCGACCAAAGTCTGAAAAATCAATTATTTTCGTAAATTTTCCAAAATCCTCATGGTGACTGACTATTTTTTTTGCTATTGAAGTTAGCTGAAATTTTTTAACGGCAATCGATTTCTCTCGTCTTTCTGATGAAAATAAAGTTAAATTCAATAGTCTACGATGATTTTTAAGAAAGTTGCATTTTTTAACAATTTTCCTAGGGGTTTACTCATGTCTTTTTTTCGTGTTTTCATCAAAAAATAAAAATCTCTAATCCGACTAATTGACGAGCGAGGAGCTCAGATTTGCAAACCGCGTTCAATTTGGAGTTTTCGTTTGGCCGCTACGGCCGATCAAAGTCTGAAAAATCAATTATTTTCGTAAATTTTCCAAAATCCTCATGGTGACTGACTAATTTTTTTGCTATTGAAGTTAGCTGAAATTTTTTAACGGCAATCGATTTCTCTCGTCTTTCTGATGAAAATAAAGTTAAATTCAATAGTCTACGATGATTTTTAAGAAAGTTGCATTTTTTAACAATTTTCCCTAGGGGTTTACTCATGTCTTTTTTTCGTGTTTTCATCAAAAAATAAAAATCTCTAATCCGACTAATTGACGTACGGGGAGCTCAGATTTGCAAACCGCGTTCAATTTGGAGTTTTCGTTTGGCCGCTAGCGCCGATCAAATTCTGAAAAATCAATTATTTTCGTAAATTTTCCAAAATCCTCATGGTGACTGACTATTTTTTTTGCTATTGAAGTTAGCTGAAATTTTTTAACGGCAATCGATTTCTCTCGTCTTTCTGATGAAAATAAAGTTAAATTCAATAGTCTACGATGATTTTAAGAAAGTTGCATTTTTTAACAATTTTCCTAGGGGTTTACTCATGTCTTTTTTTCGTGTTTTCATCAAAAAATAAAAATCTCTAATCCGACTAATTGACGAGCGAGGAGCTCAGATTTGCAAACCGCGTTCAATTTGGAGTTTTCGTTTGGCCGCTACGGCCGATCAAAGTCTGAAAAATCAATTATTTTCGTAAATTTTCCAAAATCCTCATGGTGACTGACTAATTTTTTTGCTATTGAAGTTAGCTGAAATTTTTTAACGGCAATCGATTTCTCTCGTCTTTCTGATGAAAATAAAGTTAAATTCAATAGTCTACGATGATTTTTAAGAAAGTTGCATTTTTTAACAAAATTTCCAAGGGGGTTAGTCATGTTTTTTTTCACGATTTCATCAAAAATTCAAAATCTCTAATCCGACTAATTGACGTACGAGGAGCTCAGATTTGCAAACCGCGTTCAATTTGGAGTTTTCGTTTGGCCGCTACGGCCGACCAAAGTCTGAAAAATCAATTATTTTCGTAAATTTTCCAAAATCCTCATGGTGACTGATTTTTTTTTTTGCTATTGAAGTTAGCTGAAATTTTTTAACGGCAATCGATTTCTCTCGTCTTTCTGATGAAAATAAAGTTAAATTCAATAGTCTACGATGATTTTTAAGAAAGTTGCATTTTTTAACAATTTTCCTAGGGGTTTACTCATGTCTTTTTTTCGTGTTTTCATCAAAAAATAAAAATCTCTAATCCGACTAACTGACGTGCGAGGAGCTCAGATTTGCAAACCGCGTTCAATTTGGAGTTTTCGTTTGGCCGCTACGGCCGACCAAAGTCTGAAAAATCAATTATTTTCCTAAATTTTCCAAAATCCTCATGGTGACTGACTATTTTTTTTGCTATCGAAGTTAGCTGAAATTTTTTAACGGCAATCGATTTCTCTCGTCTTTCTGATGAAAATAAAGTTAAATTCAATAGTCTACGATGATTTTTAAGAAAGTTGCATTTTTTAACAATTTTCCTAGGGGGTTGGTCATGTTTTTTTTCACGATTTCATCAAAAATTCAAAATCTCTAATCCGACTAATTGACGTACGAGGAGCTCAGATTTGCAAACCGCGTTCAATTTGGAGTTTTCGTTTGGCCGCTACGGCCGATCAAAGTCTGAAAAATCAATTATTTTCGTAAATTTTCCAAAATCCTCATGGTGACTGACTAATTTTTTTGCTATTGAAGTTAGCTGAAATTTTTTATCGGCAATCAATTTCTCTCGTCTTTCTGATGAAAATAAAGTTAAATTTAATAGTCTACGATGATTTTTAAGAAAGTTGCATTTTTTAACAATTTTCCTAGGGGTTTACTCATGTCTTTTTTTCGTGTTTTCATCAAAAAATAAAAATCTCTAATCCGACTAATTGACGTACGGGGAGCTCAGATTTGCAAACCGCGTTCAATTTGGAGTTTTCGTTTGGCCGCTACGGCCGATCAAAGTCTGAAAAATCAATTATTTTCGTAAATTTTCCAAAATCCTCATGGTGACTGACTATTTTTTTTGCTATTGAAGTTAGCTGAAATTTTTTAACGGCAATCGATTTCTCTCGTCTTTCTGATGAAAATAAAGTTAAATTCAATAGTCTACGATGATTTTTAAGAAAGTTGCATTTTTTAACAATTTTCCTAGGGGTTTACTCATGTCTTTTTTTCGTGTTTTCATCAAAAAATAAAAATCTCTAATCCGACTAATTGACGTGCGAGGAGCCCAGATTTGCAAACCGCGTTCAATTTGGAGTTTTCGTTTGGCCGCTACGGCCGATCAAAGTCTGAAAAATCAATTATTTTCGTAAATTTTTCAAAATGTTCACTGTGACTGACTATTTTTTTTGCTATTGAAGTTAGCTGAAATTTTTTAACGGCAATCGATTTCTCTCGTCTTTCTGATGAAAATAAAGTTAAATTCAATAGTCTACGATGATTTTTAAGATAGTTGCATTTTTTAACAATTTTCCTAGGGGGTTAGTCATGTTTTTTTTCACGATTTCATCAAAAATTCAAAATCTCTAATCCGACTAATTGACGTACGAGGAGCTCAGATTTGCAAACCGCGTTCAATTTGGAGTTTTCGTTTGGCCGCTACGGCCGATCAAAGTCTGAAAAATCAATTATTTTCGTAAATTTTCCAAAATCCTCATGGTGACTGACTAATTTTTTTGCTATTGAAGTTAGCTGAAATTTTTTAACGGCAATCGATTTCTCTCGTCTTTCTGATGAAAATAAAGTTAAATTCAATAGTCTACGATGATTTTTAAGAAAGTTGCATTTTTTAACAATTTTCCTAGGGGTTTACTCATGTCTTTTTTTCGTGTTTTCATCAAAAAATAAAAATCTCTAATCCGACTAATTGACGTGCGAGGAGCTCAGATTTGCAAACCGCGTTCAATTTGGAGTTTTCGTTTGGCCGCTACGGCCGATCAAAGTCTGAAAAATCAATTATTTTCGTAAATTTTCCAAAATCCTCATGGTGACTGACTAATTTTTTTGCTATTGAAGTTAGCTGAAATTTTTTAACGGCAATCAATTTCTCTCGTCTTTCTGATGAAAATAAAGTTAAATTTAATAGTCTACGATGATTTTTAAGAAAGTTGCATTTTTTAACAATTTTCCTAGGGGTTTACTCATGTCTTTTTTTCGTGTTTTCATCAAAAAATAAAAATCTCTAATCCGACTAATTGACGTACGGGGAGCTCAGATTTGCAAACCGCGTTCAATTTGGAGTTTTCGTTTGGCCGCTACGGCCGACCAACGTCTGAAAAATCAATTATTTTCGTAAATTTTCCAAAATCCTCATGGTGACTGATTTTTTTTTTTGCTATTGAAGTTAGCTGAAATTTTTTAACGGCAATCGATTTCTCTCGTCTTTCTGATGAAAATAAAGTTAAATTCAATAGTCTACGATGATTTTTAAGAAAGTTGCATTTTTTAACAATTTTCCTAGGGGTTTACTCATGTCTTTTTTTCGTGTTTTCATCAAAAAATAAAAATCTCTAATCCGACTAATTGACGTGCGAGGAGCTCAGATTTGCAAACCGCGTTCAATTTGGAGTTTTCGTTTGGCCGCTACGGCCGACCAAAGTCTGAAAAATCAATTATTTTCCTAAATTTTCCAAAATCCTCATGGTGACTGACTATTTTTTTTGCTATCGAAGTTAGCTGAAATTTTTTAACGGCAATCGATTTCTCTCGTCTTTCTGATGAAAATAAAGTTAAATTCAATAGTCTACGATGATTTTTAAGAAAGTTGCATTTTTTAACAATTTTCCTAGGGGGTTGGTCATGTTTTTTTTCACGATTTCATCAAAAATTCAAAATCTCTAATCCGACTAATTGACGTACGAGGAGCTCAGATTTGCAAACCGCGTTCAATTTGGAGTTTTCGTTTGGCCGCTACGGCCGATCAAAGTCTGAAAAATCAATTATTTTCGTAAATTTTCCAAAATCCTCATGGTGACTGACTAATTTTTTTGCTATTGAAGTTAGCTGAAATTTTTTATCGGCAATCAATTTCTCTCGTCTTTCTGATGAAAATAAAGTTAAATTTAATAGTCTACGATGATTTTTAAGAAAGTTGCATTTTTTAACAATTTTCCTAGGGGTTTACTCATGTCTTTTTTTCGTGTTTTCATCAAAAAATAAAAATCTCTAATCCGACTAATTGACGTACGGGGAGCTCAGATTTGCAAACCGCGTTCAATTTGGAGTTTTCGTTTGGCCGCTACGGCCGATCAAAGTCTGAAAAATCAATTATTTTCGTAAATTTTCCAAAATCCTCATGGTGACTGACTATTTTTTTTGCTATTGAAGTTAGCTGAAATTTTTTAACGGCAATCGATTTCTCTCGTCTTTCTGATGAAAATAAAGTTAAATTCAATAGTCTACGATGATTTTTAAGAAAGTTGCATTTTTTAACAATTTTCCTAGGGGGTTGGTCATGTCTTTTTTTCACGATTTCATCAAAAATTCAAAATCTCTAATCCGACTAATTGACGTACGAGGAGCTCAGATTTGCAAACCGCGTTCAATTTGGAGTTTTCGTTTGGCCGCTACGGCCGATCAAAGTCTGAAAAATCAATTATTTTCGTAAATTTTCCAAAATCCTCATGGTGACTGACTAATTTTTTTGCTATTGAAGTTAGCTGAAATTTTTTAACGGCAATCAATTTCTCTCGTCTTTCTGATGAAAATAAAGTTAAATTTAATAGTCTACGATGATTTTTAAGAAAGTTGCATTTTTTAACAATTTTCCTAGGGGTTTACTCATGTCTTTTTTTCGTGTTTTCATCAAAAAATAAAAATCTCTAATCCGACTAATTGACGTACGGGGAGCTCAGATTTGCAAACCGCGTTCAATTTGGAGTTTTCGTTTGGCCGCTACGGCCGATCAAAGTCTGAAAAATCAATTATTTTCGTAAATTTTCCAAAATCCTCATGGTGACTGACTATTTTTTTTGCTATTGAAGTTAGCTGAAATTTTTTAACGGCAATCGATTTCTCTCGTCTTTCTGATGAAAATAAAGTTAAATTCAATAGTCTACGATGATTTTTAAGAAAGTTGCATTTTTTAACAATTTTCCTAGGGGTTTACTCATGTCTTTTTTTCGTGTTTTCATCAAAAAATAAAAATCTCTAATCCGACTAATTGACGTGCGAGGAGCCCAGATTTGCAAACCGCGTTCAATTTGGAGTTTTCGTTTGGCCGCTACGGCCGATCAAAGTCTGAAAAATCAATTATTTTCGTAAATTTTTCAAAATGTTCACTGTGACTGACTATTTTTTTTGCTATTGAAGTTAGCTGAAATTTTTTAACGGCAATCGATTTCTCTCGTCTTTCTGATGAAAATAAAGTTAAATTCAATAGTCTACGATGATTTTTAAGAAAGTTGCATTTTTTAACAATTTTCCTAGGGGGTTAGTCATGTTTTTTTTCACGATTTCATCAAAAATTCAAAATCTCTAATCCGATTAATTGACGTACGAGGAGCTCAGATTTGCAAACCGCGTTCAATTTGGAGTTTTCGTTTGGCCGCTACGGCCGATCAAAGTCTGAAAAATCAATTATTTTCGTAAATTTTCCAAAATCCTCATGGTGACTGACTAATTTTTTTGCTATTGAAGTTAGCTGAAATTTTTTAACGGCAATCGATTTCTCTCGTCTTTCTGATGAAAATAAAGTTAAATTCAATAGTCTACGATGATTTTTAAGAAAGTTGCATTTTTTAACAATTTTCCTAGGGGTTTACTCATGTCTTTTTTTCGTGTTTTCATCAAAAAATAAAAATCTCTAATCCGACTAATTGACGTGCGAGGAGCTCAGATTTGCAAACCGCGTTCAATTTGGAGTTTTCGTTTGGCCGCTACGGCCGATCAAAGTCTGAAAAATCAATTATTTTCGTAAATTTTCCAAAATCCTCATGGTGACTGACTAATTTTTTTGCTATTGAAGTTAGCTGAAATTTTTTAACGGCAATCAATTTCTCTCGTCTTTCTGATGAAAATAAAGTTAAATTTAATAGTCTACGATGATTTTTAAGAAAGTTGCATTTTTTTAACAATTTTCCTAGGGGTTTACTCATGTCTTTTTTTCGTGTTTTCATCAAAAAATAAAAATCTCTAATCCGACTAATTGACGTACGGGGAGCTCAGATTTGCAAACCGCGTTCAATTTGGAGTTTTCGTTTGGCCGCTACGGCCGATCAAAGTCTGAAAAATCAATTATTTTCGTAAATTTTCCAAAATCCTCATGGTGACTGACTATTTTTTTTGCTATTGAAGTTAGCTGAAATTTTTTAACGGCAATCGATTTCTCTCGTCTTTCTGATGAAAATAAAGTTAAATTCAATAGTCTACGATGATTTTTAAGAAAGTTGCATTTTTTAACAATTTTCCAAGGGGGTTAGTCATGTTTTTTTTCACGATTTCATCAAAAATTAAAAATCTCTAATCCGACTAATTGACGTACGAGGAGCTCAG